>JBBGZY010000605.1:5784166-7025000 GCA_037952925.1 Lithobates clamitans | reverse complement strand
ATCAAACAAGAAAACCAAAATCAATTAATTTGGAAGCTAACATTGCAAGAAAATTAGACAATTAAAAACATTATTCCCCAGCATCAGTATAACATTCAATAATTTAATTCTTCTGGAATAACTAATATGGAAAAAGGCACACTTATCAGATTGCTCACCCCCTCTGATAGAACATTGATTACATTTTAGGGGGTTGTGAAATCCCTAAAAAAAATTACTTTAATGACACGCAGGAATTTAGGGACTAAAAAGGCTACAAGACTGCAGTTGTCGCACTCTGCAGGTGCAGTTGCTAACCAGCTTACAGTAAATGAGGTAATGTCAAAAGGCATTCATGTTGCAAGGAGTACACAATCACATGCAAGGGCAATTAATGAAAACACTTTGAGGCTTGCATATGATTTGATGATGGAAATCAGCAGAGCTTCTGCTCATTTACTAAAGCACTGGAACAAATGCACTTGTAGAGTGCACATGCATTTTGCAAAGTGCAACATAGATTTGCTTTAGACAAATCAACACCACAGAACATTCAAGCAAATTTTAACGAGGGTGGGGGTGGGGGGGTTGTGAAATCTAGCTAATTGCTAATTAGCAGCACACTATTTGGAGTGAGTTCAGGTGGGGGGGGGGGTTGTGAAATCTAGCTAATTGCTAATTAGCAGCACACTATTTGGAGTGAGTTCAGGTGGGGGGGGGGTTGTGAAATCTAGCTAATTGCTAATTAGCAGCACACTATTTGGAGTGAGTTCAGGTGGGGGGGGTTGTGAAATCTAGCTAATTGCTAATTAGCAGCACACTATTTGGAGTGAGTTCAGGTGGGGGGGGGGGGGTCGTGAAATCTAGCTAATTGCTAATTAGCAGCACACTATTTGGAGTGAGTTCAGGTGGGGGGGGGGGTTGTGAAATCTAGCTAATTGCTAATTAGCAGCACACTATTTGGAGTGAGTTCAGGTGGGGGGGGGGTTGTGAAATCTAGCTAATTGCTAATTAGCAGCACACTATTTGGAGTGAGTTCAGGTGGGGGGGGGGTTGTGAAATCTAGCTAATTGCTAATTATAAGCACACTAAATACACTCCAACAAAATACATTCAAAATGAGTAGACTAGGATATGTTCCCATCACTTCATGCTGGGAAGGTTATTGAAGGAAACTATACATGCATGACAAAAAATAACAGGAAAAAATTCCAGCATGTGTGAGGATAAAAAGGGGACATTCACACTATATTGCAATGATGGGAAGTAGTGTTTGAAGCAAGAAATACATTACATTATCAAAGATTACATAAAAGAACATGTGATGCTAATAAAAGAAAAATATCTTACCTTAATATAGTCCTTCTGCAGGACCTGTATGATGGCAGAACAGGTCTCTGGGATAATGATCCCCAGAGCCTGGGGGGAGATGCCTGTCGAGAACTTAAGGTCCTGCAGGCTTCTCCCTGTGGCCAAATACCGCAAGGTAGCGACCAGCCTCTGCTCCGGAGTGATGGCTTGCCTCATGCAGGTATCCTGCCTGCTGATATAGGGGGTCAGCAAAGCCACCAAACGGTCAAAAACGGGGTCCGTCATCCGGAGAAAGTTCCTGAAATCCTCAGGATTATTCTCACGGATCTCACGGAGCAAAGGCATGTGACAGAACTGGTCACGCTGAAGCAACCAATTCTTGGTCCATGAACTCCTCCTCGCCCTGTTCATGAACTGGTCTTGGGCTGAAGAATAAACTACAGCACCAAGCACATACAATGCACGAGCTCTACGACGAGTACGTACAGGTAACATGGCTTCAAAACGGTCGGCTGGTCAGAACGCACTAAACAGAACGCACTGAAGAACAGCAAGGCCTGTGAAGAACGACCTGAAAATCAGGAACGAGCGGCCAATAAAACAAAGATTTCTCAATGCCAACTGACCAAATGCACTGAAAAGCAGATACAAACCTCACAAGCACAGACTGAACAACAGTTAAAACGAACTGAAAAATACGAGTCTCACAAGCGCGAATCGTCTCTCACCAAACTTCTACTAACACGAGATAAACACGAGATTAGCAGAAGGAGCCCAAAGGGTGTCGTACGGGCTATTGAACTTCCGTTTTATAGTCTCGTCGGACTTGGTGTACGTCACAGCGTACTAAGCTGTCGTACTTTTGTGTGGTCGTGTGTGGGCAAGTCCGTTCGTAAGAAAGTCTGCCACAAGTCCGCCGAAGGTACGCCGGAAGTATGTCGGACAGGCTGTCCGACTTTTGTAGCAGAAAAGTCCGACCGTGTGTACGCGGCATAAGTCTTAACCCAGCAGTCAGGGAAGTCAGACCTCTAGTAAACAAGTTAAACTAAATGAGAGAAACAGACAAATAAAACACTTCTATCTCATAATGACAAGGACATGTTCTAGTACCTGCTCTTAGATAGGACTTTTGGTTTTGAATATTTAAAATGGTTGACAAAGGTTCACTTTAACAATACTGTATTACTCTATTGTATAGAAAGGAAGTATTTAATAATTAAAGACATTGTTCACACGGCTACAGGTTTTTAGATAGAATTCATTGATTTGCAGAAACCAGTGTGCTAGAAACAGTAACTAACTTCAGCAAATCCTGAAGTTTATTTCTGGAAAAGAAAACTAAAATCAATTGTTATTTCCAGCATAATCTACTCTTCATTTCACAGACCACTGGTCACCTTACAGACTGTAGATATAATATTTGATGTTATGGCCACAGCACAAAGGAAAATGCACCTGTTATAAATGGAGGTTTAAAATGCAATTCTGCTAACACAGCTTAAGTAAAATGAAAGTAAAAAAAAAGTTTGACTCCCCAGGTCATATTGATGCATAATTTCAGAGGATAGAATTGTTATATCTTGGTATATTGTGCAATGTTTTACTAAAATAGTCTCTTTTTGTTTTGCTAGTCTATGAACTATATTACCATTAAATGCCCAGTTGCAAGCAAGAACACTGAAAAAACTGCTTCTAGTGTTCATGGCAAGGTATGATTTGAACACACCTGGGTTCAATTCATATCAAAGTTCCGATTCTGAATCTGAGTCCCACTGAAGGCAATGAGAGCTGAATCTGTCAAATTAATGTTCTCCATTTTTAAAGCTAATAACCAAGAAATTGACAAAACAGTCCATGGAGGCTGGGCACTGCCCCAGAGGACATTTACCAATACAAAGAAAACTTTCATTAAAATGTTGTTTTGCGGGGAGCAGTGAATTAAATAATGCTGAAGCTGAAACCTTAAAAATGCACTAGTCCTTTAAAACCTTCTTGGGGTCTCCTAATCCTGACTGGGATGTGGCACATCTCTATCATGCACTATGCAAACAAAGTAGTATAGAAAAAGTGACATTCACAAAGTGACCTTCACATTTCCCTGCAAGATTTATTTATTTTGAAAATATTGAGATGGATATCCTCCAAAATAAATGAGAGAGCTGACAAGAGGTTTCAATATGGAGGATGAGAGTCTGTTTGTGTACCTACACAGTTTTATTGGGATTTGTTTAAAATGGTTGAAGCATATTCTTAGTGGCATCACTTCAAGTAATGGACTGTTGATAATACTAGGTTGTTTATTGTATGTACACATGGGAGATTGAGATATATATTATAAACATAAGGTGCAGCACATACAACTTTTGCTTTTTTTCTAAAATCCAGCTCCCATATGTACCAATATACCATTAATGTACCTCGGTTTTCTTTGATTTTGAAAACAAGGCCTACTTCATCCATGGTTATAGTTTGCAGATCACTTCCTGGTATACAGACAGAGACAGAGACAGACTAGTCGGTAGGACCCAGGAAGGAGTTTGCCAGCTGACCTCATTAGCACACCTTCACCCATCAACTACGTTTTCACAGCACCCCCGACATTCCTCTATGCGTGCATTTGCCTGGCTTCTAGTGTTCATGGCAAGGTATGATTTGAACACACCTGGGTTCAATACATATCAAAGTTCAGATTCTGAATCTGAGTCCCACTGAAGGCAATGAGAGCTGAATCTGTCAAATTAATGTACTCCATTTTTAAAGCTAATAGCCAAGAATTGACAAAACAGTCCATGGAGGACATATACCAATGCAAAGAAAAACTTTCATTAAAATGTCGTTTTGCAGGGAGCAGTGAATTTGATAATGCTGAAGCTGAAACATTAAAAATGCACGAGAGTGGACATGTTCTGACCTGCTCCGCGCGCTGCCGGGCTTTCTAAGCAACTACAAGCTTACGGGGAGCAGAGACACCAGCAGCCGGATCGGGGATCGCAACATGCAGCGGTGAGGAGGGGGGTCTGCTAAAAAGAAACCCCCACCATTCAGCTATTAGTTCCGTTCAGGGAACACAGCAGCGGCGGCAGACAGGACTCCCCCATCCAAGATGGCGTCGGTCTGGAGGATGGAGACAAACACAGCCAAGCAGGTGAGTGGGACCCAGTGTGATCTAGCCCTCCCTGCACAAGGTGTCTCACCTCATAGCACAGCAGCCTCACAAGTGGACCGAGTGCCAGACCCCTTCTCTTCCCAATCACAGGATGATATGGCTCAGTCACAGAAGGGTGAGTCCCCACGGTTCTCTCTCTCTCCCTCCCATACTTATCAGGGGGGAATGGACAGTGCTGACTCTCCAGCCTCCTCCATGGATAGAAACGTGGCTGAAATAGCTGAACTAGCTTTGAGCCAGAACAGCACAGGGAGTGATCAGCCACCTCCACCCCCTGCACCATATTCAGGGGATTCTATCCACTTAGCCCATTTTTTAGCATTATTGCAGCAAGAACTAACAAAAGCCTGCCAATCTATTACAGCTGAAATTAAGCATGATTTCAATGACATAGGTGAACGGCTGGACACCATTGAGTCTAAGATGGATGGCACAGTGAGGAGAGTTAACCAGAATTCGAGCATGATCTCTTCGTTACGGGATCAATTGGACCAGGCAAACGCCAAAATAGAAGATCAAGAAAATAGGTCCAGGCGTTATAATTTCAGAATACGCGGCCTACCGGAAGTGGTGACTGACCTTGAAGATGCTGTACAAGTCCTCATGTAGGACTTGATCCCAGACATCTCACCACATCACCTGGAAATTGATCGTGTACACCGAGCCCTGATGGCTCCAAGACAAGATGGTCTACCTTGAGACGTCATAGTCAACCCGCATTTCTACAGGATTAAGGAAAAAATAATGTCCACGGCCCGTGGCAGTAGCGAAATTACCCTTTTGGGTCATCCAATACAAATATTTGCGGACATTTCACAACTGACAATCCAAAAAAGACGTGCCTTGAAACCACTACTGGTTTACTAACCGCCAAATTAAATACTGTTGGTCATTTCCGTTTTGCTTGTCACTTGTCATTCACCTATAAGGGAAAGACACACTCTTTTGCCAACTTCCCAGACAGAGAGGAAATTCTCACGAGTCTCGGTTTGATCTCCAGAGAATCGCTTTCCCCCAAAGCACAGCAAGCCGCGGGCCGCCCAATCTCGCCTTTGTGGGAGCAATGTCACCGATCTTCTTCTAAGAGACTACCCCCTCTCGTAGGACCGGATGGATGACCGGGAGGACTCTTATTTGAGAAGGAATCCCACACAGTGATAGTTGAAATCACTGCAAGCCTGACTAAGGCTCCCCTTCAGTAATTTGGGACTCGCAATGTTGGTTAAAGTTTAGACAGTTTAGTGTATTTTTTAGCATTAATGCGACAACCTTATTTCTGGGGGTGAAGACCCCTCCTATTTAGGGGGGATAGAGTTAAAATAGGTAAATATAACATGTTATTTTGGAGGTTATACTGGTATGATGGAGTTTGCCCCCTCCAGACTGTTTTACCTAAACACATTATATGTTCAAACAGATTCACTAGTCTCCCCCAACCCTTATTATTATGTTCTACACAGAAAGTGTCGGGGCGGAAACGCATGCCACTTGCTAGTGAGCTTGTCATTACTTGTACGATGGTGACAACCTCACCCAACCTGATGGAAACTGTAGTTTCCCAGACCTTCATGAGTATGTTTCTATTATGTCAGCAGTCATTATTTCTTAATCTCAGGGTAGTAGGTAGACGTTGGTCCAGTATACCTTATCCCAACAATAATTCTCGATTCTTTCTTTTCTTTGTCTTCTTGATTTTCTTGAATGCACCCCTGTATCCGAAATCAGGAGATGTCCACCGAAGCTCTCACACCTCAGGGGTGACGGCGGATAACTACAACAGGCGAGTACAGTCTGCCGAGCCATAATGTTAAGCACCCACCACTCTCTCACTCAAATATTAACGCATAATGTTCAGGGCCTAAATACCCCTACGAAACGGGCTATGGCCTTTCAAAATCACCACAAATTAGGCATGGATTTTCTGCTTCTCCAGGAAACGCACTTTTCGCGTACCTCAGTCCCCAGATACTTAAATGCTAGATATCCCACATTTTACCTTTCAAACGATCCAGATAAAAGAAAAGAGGGGTAGCGATTTGAATAGCGAAGAGAGTCCAGTTTACTCCCACCACAGTCATAAGGGATACTATGCCCCCAATACGGGTCAAGTAGCATTTTTTTAAGTCATGCTAAGAGTAATGATGCCACACGCATTGGGCCATGTTATAATAGAGGAAGATAGTAATGTGTCTTTAGATCAAGCCCTCGACAGGACTAATGTGCACAAACCAATATTGAAACACACCCCCAAACAGGGATGCAAATTAGCCCGGATTTTAGATTCCCACAACCTCATAGATATTTGGAGGGACCTTCATCCTACGTCCAGGGATTACACCCATTACTCTCAGGTCCATAAAATGTACTCCCGAATAGACCATATATTTACACAATCATCACTTCTCCCCTCTATAGACTCGGCTAAAATATTGCCCACCCCTTGGTCAGACCACTCACCAGTACAAATTGCATTTCCCGAATTGTGGATGAGACCAAAGCCCTCAACGTGGCGTCTTAACGCCTCATTACTCAATGATCCGATCATATTTACAGAGATAGGGATAGCCTTACGAGAATATTCTACGGACAATCGCGCTAGTGATATGTCCTCTAGTGTTAACTGGGCAGCACACAAGGTCGCCATTCACGGCAAATTGATCCAATTAGCATCCAGAAATAAACGCAATAATGCACAGAAAAGACAGCAACAAGAGGAATAGTTACAACAGATAGTCTAGAAACAAAAGGCTAATCCTCATCTAGATTTGAGACACAAAATAGACACGGCACGAACTGCGTTGAATCTTAGTCTCACCACTAAGGCTGAGAAATATTTACGTTGGTCTAGACATTGTTTTTATACATGGGGGGATAAACCTTCCACGCTCCTGGCTAGGAAGCTCACTCCGCGACCATTCAATCCTGCAATGCCGAGATTACGGACGCAGGATGGGAAGTTTACCCTAAATCCTCAATTGATAATTGAACAATTCTCAAAGTTTATTACTAAACTTTATAAGAAACTGAACCTATTTCCCACTGCTCAGGCAGACAAATTTTTCCAGGATATCCCCCTCCCGCAAGTAGCACAGGACCACATAGAATTAATGGATGAGAACTTTACAGAGGGAGAAATACTGGCAGCTATTAAAAGTTCGAACCCTACAAAAGCACCCAGCCCAGATGGCTTCACAGGCCATTATTATAGAAAATATGCAGATATATTGACACCACATCAATGCTCCTTTTTTAACGCATTGCGAAGGGGGGCTCCGGTAATTCCCGAACCAGGAAAGGACCACGGAGACTCCGCTAACTATCACCCGATTTCGCTCATTAATGTGGACCTTAAACTGATGACCAAAGTCTTAGCCACTAAAATGAATACCTTCCTATCCAATTATTTCCATCGGGACCAGGTGGGGTTTGTTCCCAATCGACAGGCTCCTGACTAAACCAGATGGGTCATAGACATCATAGCAGCGCTTAATGCAAATTGGGACAATCAGGGCAAACGCAAGGGAATGCTATTATCTCTAGACCTTTGTAAAGCGTTTGATTCGGTGACGTGGGATTATACACAGTATACATTGAAAAGATACGTATTTGGGCCTAATTTCATGACTATACTACAGGCATTATATAGCACATCTACTGCTAGACTCCGGATAAAAGGTTACAAATCGCACACTATAGATATACATAGGGGGACGCGACAAGGTTGTCCTTTATTGGCACTAGAACCTTTGGCAATCAAGCTAAGAAATCACCCGGACATAAAAGGCATATACTGTGGAGATGGGGAGCATACAGTACCTGACAGCGAGATTGTGTTTCCAGCGCGATCCCATGGCGCTGGTTCTCGGTGACAGGGTACTGTGCAAGTTGCGCTAGCTCACTGATCGGGAAAGGAAAACTCTTTTCCTTTCGGAGTAGGGGGTTCCCCTAAAATCCATACCGGACCTAAGGGCCTGGTATGCCCCTGGGGGGAACCCGCGCCGTTTTCTTTCATTTAAAATTTGGCGTGGCGTTCCCCCTCATGATTCATACCAGACAGCTGTCAGCACTGCCTGTCACTCATCACGAAAGGAAAAAAAGTTTTCCTTTCCCTATCAGCGAGCCAGCTCAGGGCTGGCTCCCACGACGGGGCTCGCAGGTGTCAAATCTCGCCGATAACAGCGGCGAGATTGACACAATATCGCGGTCACCTACTGTAAGTGTGCCCTTTTGCCGATGATATTTTAATGTTCCTCTCATTACCAGTTCCACCACGTCACTCCCCAATATGTATCAAGCCATACATCGCTTCACAGCTTTCTCTGGTCTCACGATTAACCATTCCAAATCTGAAGCTTTAAATCTAACATTAGAACCGCAGACTGTGAAATTACTTCAAAATTCCCAGGGCATTAAATGGCAAAGAGAAGCGCTCCCATATTTGGGAATCTTTCTAACTCCTTCCCTACAGACTTTGTACCAGGCCCGTTATCCCCCCCCTCTATAGAAAATTAACAGCGGATCTTCTGAGATGGGCCAATAATCCACCGTCATGGTTCGGCAGACTGTATTCAATAAAAATGAACCTCTTACCGAGACTGTTGTATTTGTTTAGAACCCTTCCGATAGCTATTAACAAACCTGATCTTAAGGTACTTCAGAATAAGATTATGAAATTCATCTGGGGGGATAAAAGACCTATGGTGAATAGGCGAACCCTCTATACTCCCAAAATGAGAGGAGGTCTGGGGGTTCCAGACCTGGTCAAATATTTTGAGGCAGCACAGCTAGCCCAATTAATTCGCTCTCATTGCTTACAAATTCAACCATCTTGGATGAAAATTGAATCGTCCCCCCACCCCACTAAACTGATTAGTCACATGTTGTGGCTACGTATGAGAGATAGACCAACTAGAATGTGCCCTACATTATCTTTTTCATTAAGTTTATGGGACAGATTGCAGAAGCCTTTTGCTTTCCGTTCTAACCATTCTCCCCTAGCCCCATTGACGGGTAATCCAGATTTCACCCCGGGTCTTAATCCTCAAGAGTTTTCATGGTGGACCAACAAGGGTCTGATACGTATTGCCGATATGTGTGACCACAGAGGTATCTTATCGAAACAAACCCTAATAGAGAAATATCAATTACCCAATACAGATTTCTACCTTAACCTTGAAATAGTGCACTATTTGAAGACTTTACAGCGCACAATCGATATCACAAATTCCACCCCAATGGAATACTTGTGCAGGTCCTTCGATAAGCATACAGGTCACATTACAAAAATATATAGTATCTTGACCTCAAAGACGGAAAAATTATTTTATATGCACAAGTGGGAACAGGATATAGAGGTAACGATGGAAATGGATACATGAATTAAATCTGCACAATCAGCCTCAAAATGATATATTAATACCTCACTAATAGAGGCGAATTATAAAGTCCTATTACGGTGGTACATGGTACCAGCGAGAGTAGAGAAATATGTCCCAGGCACCTCCCCACTATGTTTCAGGGGTTGTGGTAAAGAAGGTACACTATATCATACATGGTGGACATGCTCTAAAGTCAGGTGATTTTGGATCCGCATTTATAACTTTATCTACTCACTCACCCAAGTGAATCTAACTAAATCTCCACAACAGGCGTTGTTGGGGGGCCAAGTGGAAGGTGTGGCTGGGCATACAAAAAAACTCATATCTTTTATTTTCACGGCGTCTAGGATTGCAGTTGCTAGATCTTGGAGAATGCCCTTGTATCCCTTTCAACTTGGTGAAAGCAAAGTTGTTGGGGATCATGATTAATGAACGCCTTTCAGCGATGTTATTGGATAAACAGCCAGCCTTTGATAAGATCTGGGAACCGTGGTTGACATATCTGTCTGAAGGTTTATGAGTTGTTAGTAGAGCTTAATAGAGATCTACAGGGGTGCACTCCCTTCCCCCCCTTTTTTTCCTCTTTCTTTTTCACCTTTTCCTTTTCTCTTTTCTTCTTTCACCTCCCTTCCTCTCCTATGCAGGTCTTCCTTTCCATTGTTGTCATCCTAGTATCTTATATGAAAGACTAGAGTGTGGTAAGTGGCCTTATGGTCATATGGAGCGGAGGGGAGTGGTTGGGGTCCTCCCACCCACAGCGTGATCCCATAGGGGGTGGCTGGTGGGACTCTTGCCTATTACCTTCTCTCCGACAAGTATATAAGTAATGTAGAGACAATTCTAGGGACAACTAATATATATATATCTAAACAGCCATAACTCCAAATTATGATATTCTATATAATGCCTAACTTTGTATGCAAGTGAAATTAGACTAATAGGGCGTACACACGGTCGGACTTTGTTCGGACATTCCGACAACAAAATCCTAGGATTTTTTCCGACGGATGTTGGCTCAAACTTGTTTTCCCTACACACGGTCGCACAAAGTTGTCGGAATTTCCAATCGCCAACCACGCGGTCACGTACACCACGTACGACGAGACTAGAAAAGGCCGGTTCAGAACCAAGCGCGGCACCCTTTGGGCTCCTTTTGCTAAGGAGTTAGTAAAAGTTTGGTGAGAGACGATTCGCGCTTTTTCAGACTTGTGGCTTTCAGATCGTTTTCTGCCGTTCAGTTTGTGCTTGTGGGTTTGTATCTGCTCTTCAGTGCGTGCAGTCAGTTCATATCAGAGTTTTCTGTGTGATCTTGCCTGCTCGTTGCTGTTTTTCAGGTCGCTCTTCACAGGCCTTGCTGTTCTTCAGTGCGTTCCGTTACTTCGTTCTGAGCAGCCGACCATTTTCTAGCCATGTTTCGTATGCGTACTCCTCGTAGAGTTCGTGCTGGGCGGGGGCTTGGTGTTGGGGTCCTGACCTTGACACAAGTCCAGTCCATGAACAGGGTGGGGAGTAGTTCATGGACCAAGAATTGGCTGCTTCAGCGTGACCAGTTCTCTCATATGCCTTTGCTCCGTGAGATCCGTGAGAATAATCCTGATGATTTCAGGAACTTTCTCAGGATGACGGACCCCGTGTTTCACCGTTTGTTGGCTTCGCTGACCCCTTATATCAGCAGGCAGGATACCTGCATGAGGCAAGCCATCACTCCGGAGCAGAGGTTGGTCGCTACCTTGCGGTATTTGGCCACAGGGAGAAGTCTGCAGGACTTGAAGTTCTCGACAGGCATCTCCCCCCAGGCTCTGGGGATCATTATCCCAGAGACCTGTTCTGCCATCATCCAGGTCCTGCAGAAGGAGTATATGAAGGTAAGATTTTTATCCTTTTATATCACATTTTATTGTCTTTAATGTTTGATAATATATTGTATTTCTTTCCTCATTCCCCAATTACCATGATTGTAATATGCTGTGAATGTCCCCTTTGTCCTCATGCATGCTGGATTTTTATGTAATTATTATTTTAGGTCCTTCATACATATTTGCCCTTCAATAACCTCCCCAGCATGGTGTCTCCTAGCCCTATATTCACCTCATGTAGTCACTTAACAACGTATTTTATCAGCTCCATAGTAGTGCTTTACCCCAAACACCCCCTAAAATGTTTGGTAATGTTATTTTAGATTTAAATTCAGGCAGAGTGCCAGAGGCTTTTTTTTGTGGTGTCCCCAAATAATTTTTAGTAACCCTCCCTCCCCCAACTGCTAAGTCAGCTGATCCCAATTCTCTATCTATCCTCAATCATCTATCTGCTGACTTTGCCAAACCCATACACACTATAACCACCTCTTTACTGGTCAGATTTATGGCTGAATTACCCAAAGCATGTAGTGCAAGGGCCTGCCTTTATACTTTACAATGGTACTGTTTAAAGTTTTTGTATCCTATTATTATCTTGATAGGTAATAGCAGAATGTCCAAATGACCTCAAATGTGTACAATGTGTATTTATATTTTTGTATTATGACACTTCTTACCTGTCCAGTGGGCTGCCAATAGTGTAACTAAGGAGGGGCTGTTCCAAGTAATACCCATTATTTAGGCATTTATCTCTCAATGAAGTGAAGAGGGTTACCTGTCCAAGATTCCCACACACCCCATAATGTTAGAAATGGCCCATGAGGGGGGGGGATATGATAGGTGTACCATATACTTTGGCCTTGTTAAATTCCCCTTAATAAATGCTATCTGGAGGTTGCCCCATAATGTTTGTGTCTAATCTGCTTGCCATGTTTCAGAGTAAAAATAGTAATGTTTATTGTTTTTTCCTCAACAGTTTCCTTCCACGCCACAGGAATGGCAGACTGTGGCCTCCCACTTTGCCCAGCGGTGGGACTTTCCTAACTGCGGAGGGGCAATTGATGGGAAACACGTCCACATCGTCCCACCACCCAACTCGGGGTCGTACTATTATAATTACAAGGGGTTTAATAGTATAGTGATGTTGGCGGTGGTGTCGGCTAATTAAGACTTCTTGTATGTGGACGTGGGGAAGAATGGCCGGATGTCCGATGGTGGAGTCATCGCCCAGACGGAGTTCTACAGGCTTCTCCAGAATGGCAGCTTGGACTTGCCAGCTCCAGAGGACAATGTTGAAGGACTCCCATTTGTGTTCTTTGCTGATGAAGCATTTGCGCTGGGGGACCACCTGATGCGGCCATTCCCGATGAGGACCCTCACCCCGGAACAGAGGGTTTTTAATTACCGGCTGGCCAGAGCCCGAAGAGTGGTGGAGAACACATTTGGAATCCTGGCTAGCCGGTTCCGCCTATTTCTGACACCTATCCATATGGCGGAGTATAAACTGAACCATATAATACTTGCGTGCTTTGTTCTCCATAACTTTTTACGGAAACATTCGGCCAACTAGGCTGGCTCAGTTGGGCCTGAGGCCGGAATTCTACATCAAACCACACTGACGGCGCTTGAAAGTGGCCGTCCTGGCTTGCCCTCCCTGAGTGCCCGTGATGTCCGGTTACGCTACCTGGAGTTCTTTGCGGGTAGGGGGGCTATCAATATGCCAGACAATATGTGAAGCCTTTTTAAAATAAAAAAAAAAAAAAACTTTGTGGACATTTACTGCTTGTGTTTGTTTTAGCTGACCCTGACAGAAATGTTTTGAGTGCAGAAAATGTCGTGATTGGGTAACCTTATACAAAGCACTGTTGGCTGTTATTTCCTAAATGCAAAAACACATTTCAGTGCACTTGCAACTGCACTGAAACTGCACTTGTAGTGCAAAGAGGATTTGCCCTTAGGAAATAACCCCCACTTTTGCATAAAACAGCTATTACATCACCCCAAAAGTGTTGTAGTGTTGAAACAATAATCCACACATTCTTGAGTAAGCCACTTTTTTATACCTGCACAATCACATGTGCATTTACCAAAGGTTTTTAAAACAAACCAACATGTTTGTTGTATAACAATTTTTGCAGTAGCATTAGCAAAATTCGAAATGTCCATTTCAGATAAAACAGGCCTGTGTAAAACCAACAAGAAAGCCAAAAAACTGGAACTTACAAAGTTCACATTAGGTAAAACCTGAAGGCTATATCAGACATCAGTATTTAGGAACTGGGTTTGATATAGCATTCAGATGGGGGGAAATCACCCCAGGAAAAGCCAAATTTGGAAGATGCACACAAATTTCTGCCATCAAGGGGGGTTCAAGGGACGTGTTTTGGGGGAGCAAGCCCTTCCTCAACGCGACTTTATAATTGAGGAAGGGGTTGCACCCCCAAAAGGTGTCCATTGATCTCCCATGATGGCAGATAGCACATGTTGGCATACTGTGTGCATCCTCCAAATTTGGCTTTTCAAAACATTGCAAAAAAATGTAAAAGATTGAACCACAATACAAAAAGTGATTTTGTGGGGTTTTAAATTCGCCCCAAAACATCAATGATGTTATTATTTTTTTTAATAACATCATGGATTTTTTGCTGGATGTTTTGCAGTTCTACATTACACCCCATGATCTCCCCGATCAGGATCTGGGCACTTTCTGAAGTAAAGCGTTCTCTATCCCTCACATCACAATCACCTAAAAAGAGATAAGGAAAAAAAAAAACAGGTCTCAAAAATCTGCCACCATCCATCTCTTTTACCTGAGCCTGTGGTTGCAGACACTCACCTGTTGTGGTGCCAATCTCCACCACATCTTCTTCTTCCTCCTGCTCAGCTTGGGTTTGGGGTATTTCACCTTCTTCCAGAGGTGGGGGGTCTCTGGTCTCCTCGGATGAGGGGTGTCCTCCGAGTCTTTTCTCCCCTATGTAAAACAAAAATGGTATAATTAGCACACAGATATTTGATGGCAGAACTAGAAATAGGAAACATTGCTTGGAAGTGGGGTACAATTGTCTATTTTAGCCGAGTTCCAAGATGTATTTTTTTTATTGCCCTTTGTCAAGCTGCAATACTTTACCTGTTTAGTACAAGCTTCACAAATGGAGACCCCCCTATAGTATACACTGGAGTACCTGTGTGGCCCTCTAATAAAAATGGTGTTCTTGTGTCCCACACTAGTGCTCCAGTGTCCAGATGTGAAAACAGCTGCTCAGTGTCCTCTCCTTACACACAATCTAGTTTGCATTTCATTCTAGTAACAAACCCATCTACACAAACAAATATTTGGCATCCAAGTAGGCCCAAAAAAATGTGGGAAAATGCATATGGCCTAAACAATGGTGTTCTAGAGGCCGAAAGAAAAATGTTTGATACGAACGAATAATGGGCTCATGAACATTAAAGTTGCCCTTTTAAACGTTACAATTAATAAAAGCATATGGAGCAGCACGAACGTAATAAAGACAGAAAGAATAGGAACACAGCACAACTACTTACTTTTTTGCAGCACTCTCCGGATCTTTCGGTACTGCTCTGGCTCTCTCAACTTCAGGTCCGACCACCACTTCCTGAGCTGATCTTTAGATCTTCGTACCCCGAAATTCCTGTGAAGGCTTTTGATCACTATCGCCATGATCTTGGCCTTTCTGATGTTGGGGTTGGGGTAAGGCCCATACTTCCCGTCATAGTCGGACTTCCTCATGATGTCGACCATCTCCAACATCTCCCCAAAGGACATATTTGTGGCCTTAAAAGGTCTCCTTCTGGATCGGGACGTGTCCGGATCCGGGCTTTCCTCCTCCTCCTCCTCGTTGCTATAATTAGCACACACCTGCTCTAACTCCGCCATCATGCTCTTCACCCACTGCGCTGAACGAAAAGGGGCGGGGAATAGACGAGAAAGAACATCAGGGGCGGGCGGAGTTACACGCATGCGCAGTGTGTATAAAGCGTAACACGCGTGCGTATTACGTACGATCTGTGAGCGGAGGAAGGAGCATTGGACGCACCGAGAAATGTTGGCTTACTGAAAAGTATGTCCATGTACAGTATAGTATGCTCTCAATACTTAGTTGAGGCTCTTTTTGCATGAATTACTGCATTAATACATTGTGGCATGGAGGCGATCAGCCTGTGGCACTGCTGAGGTGTTATGGAAGCCCAGGCTTCTTTGATAGTGGCTTTCAGCTCATCTGCATTGTTGGGTCTGGTGTCTCTCATCTTCCTCTTGATAATACCCCACAGATTCTCTATGGGGTTTAGGTCAGACCTAAACCAGTTTGCTGGCTAAACAAGCACAGTGATACCATGATCATTAAAGCAGGTATTGGAACTTTTGGCAGTGTGGGTAGATGCCAAGTCCTGCTGGAAAATGAAATCAGCATCTCCATAAAGCTGGTCAGCAGAGGGAAGCATAAAGTGCTCTAGAATTTCCTGGTAGAGGGCTCAGTGCATACTGTGACGAAAATGTAAGCGTAGGATAGTTTTGCCTTACCAAGATGTGGTGTGATCTGTAGAAGTAGTGTAATTGTAGATGTAGTTTAATTCTGGGTTATTAAAAATATAGTATTCAATGTCAGTCATGCACATATGTTCTTTCATTAGCATTTGAAAAGGACAGAGATAGTTTTTTCTAGGATCAAAGTGACACTTAGATGCCAATAAAAGTTCCCCTTAGAGTAAACATAGATTGCCACCTTCCTGAGGCTCAAAGAAAACTAGTCATCTTGGCCACACGGACCTGCAGGGGGCATTCACAAGGCTCTGGACAGTCTGTAAGCTTTGATTAATATCAAGAGATCTAAGGAACCTATTTTATCTCTCATAAAGCTAAAATATTACCGGCAGAGAGATGAAAATAATTCCTTTTGATCGTACACCTGATGGGTTACGTGTACATGTAACTCTGTATGTTTAGCAGGTGTGGAATCCTAGAGAACCACACAAAACCGTTATATGGCACCTGCTGCAGCAGGCAGGCAGTGATTGGTACTGTTGCGATCAGACTGATGCGCTGGTATCGGAAATCCTATCCATGACCCAGCAATCAGCGCCGTTCTGGGCCAATTCCACTCTGGTAATTTCAGAACACAAAATATTTGTGGGCTGAGACAGGAACAACCCCCAGGGTTCATTGGCCAGTGGCTAAAGTCCAGCCCACATCCATATTTCAATAAATTGGGTAGCCTGAGATATGGACATTGTTCTTCCACAAAGCCAGTTCGAAACTGGGGAGTTCCCACATGTTCCAGTATGCTTCTACAAGATAGACTTGGGTAAAGTTTATTTCTGTTTTTATTCCTTTTTATTTTCATAGCAAATTGCCAAATTGTATGTCTTTCTGCATTTCTTGTATCTTTTTTGGTAAATCCTTTTTCTTTGTATATCTTATATGCACTGCCCACTTTTGGGATATTAAATGATAAAATTAATAAGTGACTTCTGTGTACTAAGCTAGGACTCATATCTCTGGAGAGGTTGTTGTATTTTAGTGCCTAAGTACTCTGTCCAAATTAGGTGCCAATCGGTATGCAATTGCACTGTGTGTTGGCAGATTGCATGCAGATTGTAAGCTAACAGATCTGCCAGACAGAGATCTGTGTGTGTGGTGGCTCAGCAGACCAGTCTGCGGACAAACTGTTGGGTGGTGGCAGGCTATTGTTTATTGTGTGTCTGGTGTGTGGGTGTGGGGACAGTGGGAAGAGTGATTAACACAGGGGTTCAAGCTTGCAGGATAGCTGGAGGAACCCTAGAAGTGTGTAGTAATTGCTAGATTGCTCCTCAACCCTTATGCCCCGTACACACGGTCGGACTTTGTTCGGACATTCGGACAACAAAATCCTAGGATTTTTTCCGACGGATGTTGGCTCAAACTTGTCTTGCATACACACGGTCACACAAAGTTGTCGGAAAATCCGATCGTTCTAAACGTGGTGACGTAATACACGTACATCGGGACTATAAACGGGGCAGCGGCCAATAGCTTTCATCTCTTTATTTATTTTGAGCATGCGTGGCACTTTGTGCGTCGGATTTGTGTACACATGATCGGAATTTCCGACAACGGATTTTGTTGTCGGAAAATTTTATCTCCTGCTCTCCAACTTTGTGTGTCGGAAAATCCGATGGAAAATGTCCGATGGAGCCCACACACGGTCGGAATTTCCGACAACACGCTCCGATCGGACATTTTCCATCGGAAAATCCGACCGTGTGTACGGGGCATTAGAGTGCACCAGATTGTATGTAAGATTCGTATCTGCCTGTGTGTGGTCAGCTAGCTGGATTAAAGTGGAGTCTCCCTCTAGTGGTGGCCAAAGGTAGTGCAGGCTGTGAAAGTACCACAGCCAGTCTTACATGCTCAGTATCCCCCTTATTTCCTTAGTTCTTCATGTACCCCAGTCGCGGAACGCACGTCGCGGTTAGTTAGTCGCCGTGGGGGTGTGAATTTGTGACACATACTATACTGTACATGAACATACTTTTCAGTAAGCCAACATTTCTGTATTAAAAATCCTTATTTTTTAAATTGGTCTCATGTGATATTCAAATTTTCTGAGATACTGAATTTTAGGTTTTCACTAGCTGTAAGCCATAATCATCAAAATTGAAAGAAAGAAATGCTTGAAATATAGCCATATATATGGCTCTGTGTGTAACACATCTACACAAAATATGAGTTTCACGTTTTGAATTGAATTACTGAAATAAATGAACTTTTTGATGATATTCTAATTTTATGAGATACATCTGTGCTAGCTCAGACCATCTGGTGTCAGGGGACCCTGCTATTACCCTTTAGTGAGAAAAATGATAGTAATGTACCTGGTGGGATCCGGACGTTCTTTCAACTCATCTACCCAGAGCAAGGGATAAACATCCAACTTGGTTAATTACTGCATATTTAGTTTTATGATGTCATTGTGGAACCTAAGGCTGCCATTTGGCTTAGGGATGAGCACTATGGGACTTGACCACTTGCTATTTGATTCCCCAGGGACAAACCTAACATTTTCAATATCACTTCTGAAATTAATTTTCTCTAAGCTTTAGGTACCCAATAAGGTCTTAATTTATTGAGGCTCGGTCACAATGTCAATGTAAAGTACTTTAGTTCAGCTGGGTAATTCTTAAAATAACTTTAGCTACTGTGTATATGAGAAGCTAAGAAGACACATATGCAATGCCAAAATCCTGCCAGCCAGTGTCTCACTATATATATATATATATATATATATATATATATATATATATATATCATGTAATATACACTATGTGTATGTGTATATATACAGTATCTCACAAACGTATTTTATTATATCTTTTCATGACAACGCTGAGGAAATTACACTTTGCTGCAATGTAAAGTAGTAAGTGTACAGCTTGTATAACAGTGTCAATTTCTGTCCCCTCAGAATAACTCAACACACAACCATTAATGTCTAAACCGCTGGCAACAAAAGTGAGTACAGCCCTAAGTGAAAATGTCCAAATTGGGCCCAATTAGCCATTTTCCCTCCCTGGTGTCATGTGACTCATTAGTGTTATAAGGTCTCAGGGGTGAATGGGGAACAGGTGCGTTAAATTTGGTGTTGTCGCTCTCACTCTCTCATACTGGTCACTGGAAGTTCAAAATGGCACCTCATGGCATAGAACTCTCTGAGGATCTGAAAAAAATAATTGCTGCTCTACATAAAGATGGCCTAGGCTATAAGAAGATTGCCAAGGCCCTGAAACTGAGCTGCAGCACGGTGGCCAAGACCATACAGCGTATTACCAGGACAGGTTCCACTCAGAACAGGCCTCACCATGGTCGACCAAAGAAGTTGAGTGCATGTGCTCAGCGTCATATCCAGAGGTTGTCTTTGTGAAATAGACATATGAGTTGAAGGCGTGGGGGGGACGGCCTGTCAGTACTGCATCAAATTGCTCTGAATGACTGTCTTCCCAGAAGTAAGCTTCTTCTAAAGATGATGCACAAGAAAGCCAGCAAACAGTTTGCTGACGACAAGCAGACTAAGGACATGGATTACTGGAACCATGTCCTGTGGTCTGATGAGACCAAGATAAATGCATTTGGTCTAAATGGTGTCAAGCATGTGTGGCGGGAACCGGGTGAGGAGTACAAAGACAAGTGTGTCTTGCCTACCGTCAAGCATAAGTGCTGCCGGCACTGGGGAGCTACAGTTCATTGAGAGAACCATGAATGCCAACATGTACTGTGACATACTGAAGCAGAGCACGATCCCCTCCCCTCGGAGGCCAGGCCGCAGGGCAGTCTTCCAACATGATAATGATCCCAAACACCTCCAAGACGACCACTGCCTTGCTAAGCTGAGAGTAAAGGTGATGGGCTGGCTAAGCATGTATCCAGACCTAAACCCTATTGAGCATCTGTGAGGCACCCTCAAACGGAAGGTGGAGGAATGCAAGATCTCTAAAACCCACCAACTCCATGATGTCGTCATGAAGGAGTGGAAGATGACTCCAGGGGCAACCTGTCAAGCTCTGGTGAACTCCATGCCCAAGAGGGTTAAGGCAGTGCTGGAAAATAATGGAGGCGACACAAAATATTGACACTTTGGGACAATTTGGACATTTTCACATAGGAATGTACTCACTTTTGTTGCCAGCAGTTTAGACATTAATGGCTGTGTATTAAGTTATTTTGTAGGGACAGCAAATTTGCACTGTTATACAAGCTGTACACTCACTACATTATATTGTAGCAAAGTGTCATTTCTTCAGTGATGTCACATAAAAAGATATAATAAAATATTTACAACAATGTGAGGGGTGTACTCACTTTTGTGAGACACTGTGTGTGTGTATATATATATATATATATATATATATATATAGATATATATATATATATATATATATATATATATATATATATAGATAGATACATACACACACACATACACTGCTTAACAAAAATTAAAGGAACACTTTTTAATCAGAAAATAGCATCAAGTTAATCAAACACCTGGGATATTGAACTGGTTGATTAAGTAGCAGAGGGGGTTGTTAATCAGTTTTAGTTGCTTTGGTGTTAATGAAATTAACAAAAAGGGAACTATATGGTCAACAATGAGACGACCCCTGAAAGAGGAATGATTTTACAGGTGGAGACTACTGACATTTTTCTTCCCTACTCATTAGCGATACCTGTACCCTATAGAGGTTGTATAGGCAGTTCAACTCCTCAATACGTCCCATTGCCAGAAGGTTTGCTGTGTCTCCCAGCTCATTCTCAAGAGCATGGAGGATATTCCAGGAGACATGCAGTTATTCTGGGAGAGCTGCACAGGGACTTAGAAGGTCCTTAACCCATCAGCAGGACCAGCATCTGCTCCTTTGTGCAAGGAGGAACAGGATTAGCACTGCCAGAGCCCTTCAAAATGACCTCCAACAGGCCACTAGTAGGAATGTCTTTGACCAAACAATCAGAAACAGACTTCATGAGGGTGGCCTGAGGGCCCAATGTCCTCTAGTGGGCCCTGTGCTCACTGTCTGGTAATGTGGAGCTCGATTAGCATTTGCCACTGAACACCAAAATTGGCAGGTCCACCACTGGATCACTCTGCTTTTCACATTGAGCACATGTGACAGACGTGAAGGGGTCTGAAGAAAATGTGGAGAATGCTATGCTGCCTGTAACATCGTTCAGCATGACCGGTTTGGTGGTGGGTCAGTGATGGTCTGGAAAGGCATATCCATAGAGGGACGCACAGACCTCTGCAGGCTAGACAATGCCCTTTGAGACTTTGATTTTAGGGGTGTCTATTGAATTCAGCCCTCTGTAGGTTGATTTTAATTTCCACCAAACGATGTGGCATCCTTTCATTCCTGACACATTACCCAGTCCATATCAGTATAGACATCCAGCATGACTTTTTTCCCCCATTGAGATCTGATATGTTTTCAAAGTGCTCCTTTAATTTTTTATATATATATATAAAAGAGTGTTCTCTGTCTTGAAACCAAACTATTGGTCATCTGAAAGAAAACAAAGTTGTTGCTCTGCCCCTTACAGCAGTGCTCATGGTCTCAAGACCTCTGTGTTTTTAAGTTCCCATATTTTAATATATCGTAAAAGCAAATACATACAATTGTGGGTTCTGAATAAATATTCATAATATAATAAAAAAATAATAATAATCCAGCATTAAAAATACATTTACAAATTTCTCAATCACTGGAGTAAATTGTAACACTTATTAGTATTCTCATTTCTGTTACTTCCCTGTGTAGCACTGTGGGGTATGATGTTACTGTAGATGCAATGCAATCTGTAATCCATTCATAGGGAATGAATGTTACTCTAAATAACAGCACATTTGCAGAGGCTGGATTCCTGCATTCAAAAACATCTGCATGGTTTGAAATGGTCATAAACTCAGGATATAAATGCATGCAAAATATATTTTGATTTCATGTGCTTTTATAGTCTGTGTGAGATGATAATAAAAACAGCTTGTGTTCTGTGAAAGGCATTGTAATTGCAGCAGTTATGTTTGTTTATGTGTTATATTATAGCTTTTATTTTATTGCTTTGATGTTTATCCAAGAGTGCTCTCCATTCCTTGTTGTATGTATGTTGGGACTATTTCTTCCATCATATTGTGTTTAAAATTGTTTAATCTGCTGTTATGAAAAAAATATGAATGTGGATTTTAATATGCCTCTAATTTATAATGTGTGTATTTAAGAAAATTCTTTGACCAAATGATAAAAATCATATGAAATACATTGCATGACAGTTTGAGATATTAGGTTGTAAATAATTTGCCAACTTCAATATAAGAGCTTTTAAAACATGAGATATGCTTCCATGTGATTTGATACTATTTGACAAAGTAGACTAAATTAAGGGCAAGGCTGTAATGGCAAATGCTGGCATAGTTCAAGGACCCAGTGATGAAATATCCCCTTCCTCTGTATTCAAATTTTTGTCCAATTGCTAATAATGTTATTACTGCTATCACAGAACCAAATTATGGTGTCAAGCTTCTTGACAGACTTACTGTAAAGTTAAATAAATATTGGGATGTCATTCGGGAATCCAGTAGCAAAGAATAATACCGTTATTACATCCTCTGGCTGGGAAGTATCAAAGGCATGTACTACTGCAAAAAAATCTTTATAATTCTATCTAGTAAATATATGGCTTAGTTCACGTGTGCTAAACAAATGGCTCAACCCTGAACGAATAGTTCAAGCCACTTGTTTCTACCAAAAACGAAAATATCATACTTGTAATGGAATGGGTCCTCCAGCGTATTTTTATAAAGTAATTGAATTACCTGCATAGAAATGCAATTTGTACTATAAGGATGTTCATAAATTTGTTGTTTTTTTGTCAAAAAAAGTTGGTGATGAATACCTGTATACCTTAAGGTATGGTTTAGCTGTAAATTTTATGTAGTATAATTAGTAAAGCCCATTAGTTCATCAGCTAAATGTATTATAATTGTGTCTTATAATGAAGACAAAAATAAACATAATATTTGGGACAATGAGATGGGAAAATACCCCAAATTTGAAAAGTGAAACTTTACCATATCCACTAGGCTCAGGCAACTTCCTTTGCAAAGTGAACAGCCTACATGCTTTTAGTAAATCAACCCCAATGTTTCTGTGGTGTGAAAAGTTTAGTGAGTCAGTTTCACCAGAAAAAAAGTTAGCATGTGAATATATGCCAAAATAAAAAGTTAAAGCATTTAATACATCAGGCTGTATGTAGCATACATTTAAGCAGTGACTATTAGCATGCTTGTGGTTGTGCAATCGGTGACAAAGGCAGTAGCGCTGGAAGAAAGACCTATAGCAGTTTCTATCGTTTTTTTCTACATCATTGTTTTTTGTTTTTTCTAACTTTATAATGACCAACCTATCAGTTCTCTTAGCAATATTTATTTAGTATATTTATACATTTATATTTATTATATTGTATATATGTTTAGAATGTTTATATATGATATTGGTCTGTACACCTTTCTACATGAGTGTTCAGGTAAACAAGAGGTGACATGTGGGTGGGAACTCAATAGGAAGAATGTGTTCTCTGCTTCTCTTGAAGGAAAATCCAATTTAACCATGTAAAAGCCAATAATGGGTAAAAACCTGGAAAGTGTTTGAAGTGATAAATCAGGCCAGTCATTTGTAACCAGGTTTTACAAGTCCACTGTTCTGCCCTTAGTAAATCCTTGCAATGTTATTGTAAGATAGGAATTGTCAATGGTGCATCTGTGGCAAGTACTTAATGTGGTTCCATCTGTCTTATACAAATGTGGCAGGTTTTATAGCTCCCTGTACTAAAATATTTAGAATATAGTGCTTATGTTACTCATTTTCTTCAATTTACTGTTGTGCTTTTCTTGTACTAATGTCACCCATTTACATATTTTTTATAGTTGGGAATAAAATTAATAATGTTTATTCAGCCTGTTCCTGTTTGTACTCATTATCATACAAAAGTGGTTAATGAAATATTTGTCCATGTTCAACAGGAGGAGAGGAAATACATGGCTCTGACTTCTCTTTGAAATGATTAAATAAACAGATGCATATGCCTTTCTCATCAAATGCAAGGACCCCAGTTAATATTCTACCACTGAATACAGTACAAGTATTAATTTGTTCATGTGTTCCATTTTCTTATTAACAGTACATTAAGCAAACTCCACTTTAAACTTTTTACATTTATTTTTACCTTCTTTGCACAATCGCCTTTAATTGTCCTCCTCCTTGCATTACATTAACTTTGCATTTAAAATACAGATAATCATTTCTAAGTGAGTAAGAGCTGCAGGGCAGAGAAATCAGTTAAATGGATACAGCTAGCAAGACGATTACAGGAAACTCATTCTGTACACTCAGGTAAAACCCTAATTGGGAAACTGAATGGCAGCTTTTACTGCAGAGGTAATAAACTATCCTGATCTGTAGTATAACAATCTCAACATCTGAATATATGCCAAAAATTAACTAAGAACATTTAGAGTTGGAAGTGGTCAGTAATTTTGGATATTTTCATATTATCTGACAGTAGTGACTTACAATAATACAAAAATAATAAAGTTCAGGATAATTATACATCACATGGTAATTTTCCCTCTGTTGCCCTCTTCAGGTGGGATTGTGTATTGGTAAATCAATTGTAAAAAGAAAGGAAAGGTCTGGTGCTACCCATGGCACACCTCCATCCCTAAACAAATACAACAAAGCAAATATAGCTCATGGGACTTTGAATGAGGTGAGCATGGGGCCAAATGTAGAAATAAATAGAGTTGCACAGTTTATTAAAATCATGAATGAGTACATAAACATGAAACCCAAGCTTGTTAAAGACAGTATATTGACAAAATGCTTAAAATCATTGACTTGTTATAATTTTGAATATAAAATGTTGTACAAGCATCTATAACTCCACGCGTTTCGCGAGCCACTGCTCACTTCTTCAAGAGTAGATCTTAATATGCAGTATAAATCAGCAAAACCAAGGTTCCAAAAAGTGGAAAAAAATCTAAGTTATGAACTATGAACTAAGGGATTTGTAATGAGCATAGAGCATTGCCCATAACTGCAGCTAAAGTGCACAGCTTGTTCCAAACAAACGGAAGTGAGAGGGGAAAGCAGAAGTTCAGGAGCTTTAAAGTTGGCAGAAAAACACTGTGAGAAACAATTTGGTAAAAAAAAAAAAAAAATATTACAGAAGTAGTGTATATTTATGGATTGTTTTAGGAGAACAAGGATATAGTTTAGTGTCATTTTTAAGTCGTATCTTAGTATTCTCCCTCATGGCCAGGCTATGGCCATTAAGATAATTACAAGCAAGTGAGAAAATACCTTTAAAACAACTCTACCTGATTCCGAACTGTGCAGTTAATGTGCAAACTTTTGAATTACAGTATGTAACATCATTTCCTAAGCTCCATGTGCACTCTCAATTTCTGCAAGCAGGTCACATTGGCGAAGAAGATCTTTACTTAAGAGGAACCACCAGCAGAGTGAAAACACCGGCACAAGATCTAGAAATATTAAGTAGTAGTTTAAACCTATCAACCAGTGTAATCTAAGATGGTGGCACCAGTGGCAATGTACCAGTCCTGAGCAGACTTCCAAGAGGAAGAACTATGACCAGAACACTAACATCTATGAGGCACTTGTGTCCATTTCTTGTCAGTGGGAAAGTGATTGGTGGTTTTCATCATTTTTAAGTTGATATATATTTAACCAGTTACACTTTTTGGTGTGTCCTCTATGCCCAGACATTGAAAGTGTCAAGACAAGTTGTAGAACCACCTGATCACTTTTTTGGGAGAAATGCTAAAATTAATTTTAGTTTATTTGTATTCAAAATATAGAATTAATTAACTGTTGCACAAATATCATGCAACATAAAAAAGTACTGTCTTCTTTAAGCTACAGGACCTCTGCTTTCAGAAAATATATAATGTTTAGCAGTTTTAAGTATTGCTCTGGAATGGAGGCAAAGTGGTTGCATTATAAAATTAAGCACACATTTACAAATGTATTTTTTTTAACTATGATATTGCTAAATATTGCAATAATTTGTATAATAACATATATCTGTTTATATAAAAACGTACTACTGACCTCAGTAATTGATAATATAAAATCAGTCTGCATGAGGATTGTTGTTTTACATTTCTTTGTTAATACAGAAATGAAATTTATTAAAAATATAAGGTAACAAGAAAAAAGGTAATATGGTAAAAAAATAATGGAAGTACATTATTGTATCAATTCAAAATAATATATAAAAATTAATAAAGGAAATGGATGGTTTGGGTTATGAGAGATGCCTAGCCAAATTAATTTAGCTCTCCACAGAAAGCAGGAGCCAACAAGGGATATGAATTTTCATATACAAATACATTCAAGGTCAGCACAATGATGTCTCAAGGCTGTTTTTCATACTGTTCTCTAAAGTTGTATAAGATAAACCTTGACGGTTAAAGAATAGGATATTTCATGGCAAATGTGAAAATGTTTTAATTTGGCTCATTGATTCTTACAAATAAGTCAATGTAAGTCAATAAAAAAGATTAACAAATTGTAATAAGTGCATTGTAATGAAATAACCTAGAAAAACAAGTGCATGTTTTTTTCTCCAAAGGTTGTAAAAGTTTGGTATAATCTAGCTTGATTATTGTCTTACTATTGTTGATCTAGAACAGTGATAGCGAACCTTTTTGAGCCTGTGTGCCCAAACAGCGACACAAAACCCACTTATTTATTTCAAAGTGCCAACACGGAATTAAATCTACCAGTGGCTCTGTACATAGGATGGGACTGATTATACCTCTAAATGAGCCCTAAGGGGCCAAAAATGTATTACTCTGCCAGAGTCGCTCAGAATGCAGGGATCGGGAGTGCGTTATGCTCAGAATGCAGGGTTCAGAAATGTGGTGTGCTCAGAATGCAGGGTTCAGGAATGTGGTGTGTTCAGAATGCAGGGTTCAGGAATGTGGTGTGTTCAGAATGCAGGGTTCTGGAATGTGTTCTGCTCAGAATACAGGGTTCAGGAATGCGTTCTGCTCAGAATACAGGGTTCAGGAATGTGTTGTGCTCTGAATACAGGGTTCAGGAATGTGTTGTGCTCAGAATGCATGGTTCTGGAATGGGTTGTGCTCATAATGCATGGTTCAGGAATGAGTTGTGCTTAGAATGCAGGGTTCAGGAATGTGTTGTGCTCAGAATGCAGGGTTCAGGAATGCATTGTGCTCAGAATACAGGGTTCAGGAATGGGTTGTGCTCATAATGCATGGTTCAGGAATGCGTTGTGCTTAGAATGCAGGGTTCAGGAATGTGTTGTGCTCAGAATGCAGGGTTCAGGAATGCATTGTGCTCAGAATGCATGGTTCATGAATGCGTTGTACTCAGAATGTTGGGTTCAGGGAATGCATTGTGCTCAGAATGAGGGGTTCTCAGAGATGTGTTGTGCTTAGAATGCGTAGTTCAGGAATGCATTGTGCTCAGAATACAGGGTTCAGGAATGCATTGTGCTCAGAATACATGGTTCGGGAATGCATTGTGCTCAGAATGCATGGTTCAGGAATGCGTTGTGCTCAGAATGTGGGGTTCAGGGATGTGTTGTGGTCAGAATGCATGGTTCAGGAATGCGTTGTGCTTAGAATACAGGGTTCAGGAAAGCATTGTGCTCAGAATGCAGGGTTCAGGAATGCGTTGTACTCAAAATGCATTGTTCAGGAATGTGTTGTGCTCAGAATGCGGGGTTCAGGGATGTGTTGAGCTCAGAATGCAGAGTTCAGGAATGCGTTGTGCTCAGAATGCGGGGTTCAGGAATATATTGTGCCCAGAATGCACTGTGCAACATACACTGACCTACGTGCCCATTACACTGACCTACCTGACACATACACTGACCTACCTGACACATACACTGACCTACCTGACACATACACTGACCTACCTGACACATACACTGACCTATCTGACCATTACACTGACCTAACACATACACTGATCTACCTGACACATACTTCCGGCACTATTTACACCCCCCTATACACACACAGTACAATGAAGATCAGAGGATCCATCCTCCTCCTTACCTCTCCATGACCTTATCGTCCATCACATCAGGGCTCTCCTCAGCAGCAGGTGGGCAGTATTGCAGGAGTCCCTGCCATCCAGCCGCTCCTTGGTATCCCAGCTGCCGGGAGGTCAGCTAGTAGCCACTGCACCTCTCCCATGGTCATGATCTGCTCAAAGCACCGCCCTTCCCCCTCTGCCGTTCCACAGATTGAATTGCCAGAGTGACGGGCTGGACCAAAATAGTCCTGGGGCAGGGGGAGCTGGAATAGGGTGCCGCAGAGAGGAATGCCTGAATGCCTTCCTCGGAGGTGTAGGAGTCCAGGGGAGGCATAAGCTGCAGCATAGACCCTCGGAATAGCAGAGGAGTAACTTTAAACCCCTCTAAATGATGCACATGGGGCAAGATGACTGGCTGCCCACCCCCCCGCCGACACCACTGGAACTGATGCAAGAAAGGGAGCCGGCTCCTCCTTGTCTTCACTGCCAGTGCAAGTGACTGCCTGGCTGGGGGATTCTCCCCCTATCCTGGCAATGTTGGCTTCGTAAGCTGGCGTACCCACAGAGAGGCCTCTGCGTGCCAGCTGTGGCAGGCGTGCCATAGGTTCGCCGTCACTGTTCTAGTTAAAATCTGTGACAAAAAACAAGTGTCAAAATGATGCTCACTTATACAATCTCTCCTATATTGCTTTGGACAATTTCATTTTACTTGCTTGTATCTGCTGTGTCTGGTATATCAGTGAATCAGTAATGCCACGTACACACGGTCGGACTTTTCAGCTACAAAAGTCGGACAGCCTGTCCGACATACTTCCGGCGTACCTTCGGCGGACTTGCGGCAGACTTTCTTACGAACGGACTTGCCTACACACGACTACACAAAAGTACGACAGCTTAGTACGCGGTGACGTACACCAAGTCCGACGAGACTATAAAACGGAAGTTCAATAGCCCGTACGACACCCTTTGGGCTCCTTCTGCTAATCTCGTGTTTATCTCGTGTTAGTAGAAGTTTGGTGAGAGACGATTCGCGCTTGTGAGACTCGTATTTTTCAGTTCGTTTTAACTGTTGTTCAGTCTGTGCTTGTGAGGTTTGTATCTGCTTTTCAGTGCGTTTGGTCAGTTGGCATTGAGAAATCTTTGTTTTATTGGCCGCTCGTTCCTGATTTTCAGGTCGTTCTTCACAGGCCTTGCTGTTCTTCAGTGCGTTCTGTTTAGTGCGTTCTGACCAGCCGACCGTTTTGAAACCATGTTACCTGTACGTACTCGTCGTCGAGCTCGTGCATTGTATGTGTTTGGTGCTGTAGTTTATTCTTCAGCCCAAGACCAGTCCATGAACAGGGCGAGGAGGAGTTCATGGACCAAGAATTGGTTGCTCCAGCGTGACCAGTTCTGTCACATGCCATTGCTCCGTGAGATCCGTGAGAATAATCCTGAGGATTTCAGGAACTTTCTCCGGATGACGGACCCCGTTTTTGACCGTTTGGTGGCTTTGCTGACCCCCTATATCAGCAGGCAGGATACCTGCATGAGGCAAGCCATCACTCCGGAGCAGAGGTTGGTCGCTACCTTGCGGTATTTGGCCACAGGGAGAAGCCTGCAGGACCTTAAGTTCTCGACAGGCATCTCCCCCCAGGCTCTGGGGATCATTATCCCAGAGACCTGTTCTGCCATCATCCAGGTCCTGCAGAAGGACTATATTAAGGTAAGATATTTTTCTTTTATTAGCATCACATGTTCTTTTATGTAATCTTTGATAATGTAATGTATTTCTTGCTTCAAACACTACTTACCATCATTGCAATATAGTGTGAATGTCCCCTTTTTATCCTCACACATGCTGGATTTTTTTCCTGTTATTTTTTGTCATGCATGTATATTTTCCTTCAATAACCTCCCCAGCATGCAGTGATGGGAACATATCCACCTAGTCTACTCATTTTGAATGTATTTTGTTTGAGTGTATTTAGTGTGCTTATAATTAGCAATTAGCTAGATTTCCCAACCCCCCCCCCCACCTAAACTCACTCCAAATAGTGTGCTGCTAATTAGCAATTAGCTAGATTTCCCAACCCCCCCCCCACCTAAACTCACTCCAAATAGTGTGCTGCTAATTAGCAATTAGCTAGATTTCCCAACCCCCCCCCCACCTAAACTCACTCCAAATAGTGTGCTGCTAATTAGCAATTAGCTAGATTTCCCAACCACCCCCACCTAAACTCACTCCAAATAGTGTGCTGCTAATTAGCAATTAGCTAGATTTCCCAACCCCCCCCCACCGTCGTAAAAGTTTGCTTGAATGTTCTGTGGTGTTGATTTGTCTAAAGCAAATATATGTTGCACTTTGCAAAATGCATGTGCACTCTACAAGTGCATTTGTTCCAGTGCTTTAGTAAATGAGCAGAAGCTCTGCTGATTTCCATCATCAAATCATATGCAAGCCTCAAAGTGTTTTCATTAATTGCCCTTGCATGTGATTGTGTACTCCTTGCAACATGAATTACCTCATTTACTGTAAGCTGGTTAGCAACTGCAACTGCAGAGTGCGACAACTGCAGTTTTGTAGCCTTTTTAGTCCCTAAATTCCTGCGTGTCCTAAAAGTAATCTTTTTTAGGGATTTCACAACCCCCTAAAATGTAATCAATGTTCCATCAGAGGGGGTGAGCAATCTGATAAGTGTGCCTTTCCATATTAGTTATTCCAGAAGAATTAAATTATTTAATGTTATACTGATGCTGGGGAATAATGTTTTTAATTGTATAATTTTATTGCAATGTTAGCTTCCAAATTAATTGATTTTGGTTTTCTTGTTTGATTCCCCAGTTTTCTTCAACGCCACAGGAATGGCAGACTGTGGCATCCCATTTTGCCAGCCGTTGGGACTTTCCCAATTGTGGAGGGGCTATAGATGGGAAACATGTCCACATTGTGCCACCACCCCATTCGGGGTCATACTATTTCAATTATAAAGGGTTCCACAGTATTGTTTTAATGGCGGTGGTGTCGGCACACTATGAATTTTTATATGTGGACGTGGGGAAGAATGGCCGGATGTCGGATGGAGGAGTATTTGCCCAGACGGAGTTCTGCCAGCGTCTCCAGAGTGGTGGCCTGGGATTGCCACCTGATGCGGATAATGTGGAAGGACTCCCCTTTGTCTTCATTGCCGATGAAGCCTTCGCTCTGAGCAAGCACCTCATGAGGCCATTTCCCCAAAGAACCTTCACCCCGGAGAGGAGGGTTTTTAATTTCCGGCTGGCCAGAGCTAGAAGAGTGGTTGAGAATGCGTTTGGAATTCTGGCCAGCCGGTTCCGCCTGTTTCAAACAGCCATTAATTTGGCGGAATACAAACTTAATTTTATCATTTTATCGTGCTGCATTCTGCACAACTTTTTAAACAAACATTCTCAGAATTATATAGGCACAGTTGGGCCTGAGGCCGGACTTATAGATGACAACCTTACGGGCCTGGATAATGTCCGTACTGGCTTGGCCCCCCAAAGTGCCCGTCAAGTTAGACAGCAATATATTAATTATTTTATGGGTAGGGGGGCCATTGCAATGGGCCAGGATATTTAATTTTTTACAATAAAAAAAATATGGATGAAATCTTGAATTATATTTATTGCTTGCCTTTCTTTTGGGCTTTCTCCTAGGTTATGGTCGAGCAGTTGTAGTGCCAACTGTATTTTCATTTTAAATGTCTAAATAAAAGCTCCATTGCCACTGTAAACAACTTTTTGACAATTATAACCAAACTGATACTGAGCATTGAAATAACAAACCACACATTTATTTAATTCCTATAAGGAGATGTTTTTATTAATGGTTGTTATGCATTCAGTTCTGCATTTAGTATAAAATGTTCATAGACAAAAATATAATGATATCTTAATAATTTCGAAAAATATAATTATATTTAAATATTTATACATAATCCACAAAAAAATATTTTTGGCTTTTTGATTTTCGCAAACAGGCTTTTTTTATATTTTTTTTTTTTTTTAAATCAAGTTTTTTACTTTTTTCGTTTTTTAAAATCAAGTTTTTTATTTATTTTTTTTTTTTTTTCAAATAAAGTTTTTATTTTATTTTGGTTTTTAAATCAATTTTTTATTTTTTTTTTTTTTGTTTTAAAATCAATTTATTTATTTTTTTTTTTGGTTTTAAAATCAATTTTTTTTTTTTTTTTTTTAAATCAAGTTTTTTTTTTTTTTTTGGTTTTTGAGAAAATCAATATTTTTTTTTTTTTGTTTTAAAATCAATTTTTTTTTTTTTTTTGTTTTAAAATCAATTTTTTTTTTTTTGTTTTAACCACTTACCAACCGGCCCATAGCCGAATGACGGCTGCAGGGCGGTTGGATAACTCTGGGAGGGCGTACTATGACGTCCTCCCAGAATTCCCCTCTCGCGCGCCCCCTGGGGCGCGCACCCGAACACATCCGTGACCGCCGGGTCCGGAGGACCCGGCGCATCACGGATCCCGGTAAATGGCCGCTGATCGCGGCCGTTTACCATGTGATCGCGCCGTCAAATGACGGCACGATCACATGTAAACAGACCGGCGTCATCTGATGACGCCGGTTCCTCTCCTCCCCCTCTCCTCCCCGCCTGTGTACCGATCGGTACACAGTGAGCGGGGAGGGGGATGGATGGATGTCTGCAGCGCTGTGGGCTGTATGTGTAGTGCCCACAGCGCTGCACAGAGACATCCAGGCATCCATCCATCCATGCTCAGCCATCCCCACTACACTGCAATGCTGAGCAATACTCTGCAACACCCCCACAATACTCTGCAATACCCCCACAATACTCTGCAATGCTGTGCAATACTCTGCAACACCCCCACAATACTCTGCAACACCCCCACAATACTCTGCAACACCCCCACAATACTCTGCAATACCCCCACAATACTCTGCAATGCTGTGCAGTACTCTGCAATACCCCCACAATACTCTGCAATACCCCCACAATACTCTGCAATGCTGTGCAATACTCTGCAATGCTGTGCAATACTCTGCAATGCTGTGCAATACTCTGCAATGCCCCCACAATACTCTGCAATGCCCCCGCCATACTCTGCAATGCCCCCACAATACTCTGCAATGCTGTGCAATACTCTGCAATTCCCCCGCAATACTCTGCAATGCCCCCGCCATACTCTGCAATGCCCCCGCCATACTCTGCAATGCCCCCGCCATACCCTGCAATGCCCCCGCCATACTCTGCCATGCCCCGCCATACCCCGCCATACTCCGCCATACCCCGCCATACTCCGCAATACCCCGCCATACTCCGCAATACCCCGCCATACTCCGCAATACCCCGCAATACCCCGCCATACCCCGCCATACTCTGCCATACTCTGCCATACCCTGCAATACCCTGCAATACCCCGCCATACACCGCAATACCCCGCCATACCCCGCCATACTCCGCCATACTCCGCCATACTCTGCCATGCTCTGCAATACCCCGCCATACTCCGCAATACCCCGCCATACTCCGCAATACCCCGCCATACTCCGCAATACCCCGCCATACCGAGCCATGCTCAGCTGTACTCGGCCTCTGTATGTGGCCAGGCTGTGGAAGTCTCACACATGTGGTATCGCCATACTCAGGAGGAGCAGGGGAATCTATTTTGGGGTGTCATTTTTGGTATGTACATGTTATGTGGTAGAAATATTGTATAAATGGACAACTTTGTGTTAAAAAAAAAATGCGTTTTAACCACTTCCCGCCCACCGGCCGTCATACAACATCCTTGACTTTGTGCGGAGATATCTGAATGATGGTTGCAGCTACAGGCATCATTCAGATATCGGCTTTTTCAGCCGGCGATTCCCTACACCATGAGAATGATCATAGCAGCTGTTCCACTGCTTGATCATTCTTACGGGAGGCGAGAGGGGATGTCCCCCCCTCCCGCGCTTCTACCGACTCACCGCTACGATCGAAGCCAGGATCGTTTTTTTTTTATTTTTTTTTTTATTTCAGGCTTCCCAGCCTGGAGGCGAGATGCGGGGTCTTATTGACCCCATATCTCACTGTAAAGAGGACCTGTCATGCCATATTCCTATTACAAGGATGTTTATATTCCTTGTAATAGGAATAAAAGTGGTCAAAAAGTTTCTTTTTTGGAAAAAAGCATCAAACTAAAATAAATAAAGTAAAATGAACAATAAAAAAAAAAAATAATTTTAAAGCGCCCCTGTCCCTGCATGCTCGCATGCAGAAGCGAACGCATACGTAAGTCCCGCCCACATATGAAAACCATGTTCAAACCACACATGTGAGGTATCGCTGCGATCGGTAGAGCGAGAGTAATAATTTTGGCCCTAGACCTCCTCTGTAACTCAAAACATGTAACCAATAAAAAATTTTAAAGCGTCGCCTATGGGGATTTTTGAGTAGCAAAGTTTGGCGCCATTCCACAAGCGCGTGCAATTTTGAAAGGTGACATGTTGGGTATCTATTTACTCAGTATAACTTCATCTTTCACATTATGCAAAAACATTAGGCTAAGTTTACTGTTTTGGTTTTTGTAAAGCACAAAACAGTTTTTTCCCCAAAAAAAACGCGTTAAAAAAATTGCTGCGCAAATACCGTGCGAGATAAAAAGTTGCAACGACCGCCATTGTATTCTCTAGGGTCTTTGCTAAAAAAACATATATAATGTTTTGGGGTTCTATGTAATTTTCTAGCAAATAAATGATGATTTTTACATGTAGGAGAGAAATGTCAGAATTGGCCTGGGTGCTCCAGAACACCTGAAGGTGCTCCCCTGCATGTTTGGCCTCCGTATGTGGCCACGCTGTGTAAAAGTCTCACACATGTGGTATCGCCGTACTCGGGAGTAATAGCAGAATGTGTTTTGGGGTGTAATTTGTGGTATGCATATGTGGTGTGTGAGAAATAACCTGCTAATATGACAATTTTGTGGGAAAAAAAAAGTAAAAAAAAAACCTTGATTTTGCAAAGAATTGTGGGAAAAAATGACAACTTCAAAAATCTCACCATGCATCTTTCTAAATACCTTGGAATGTCTTCTTTCCAAAAAGGTATCATTTGGGGGGTATTTGTACTTTTCTGGAATGTTAGGGTCTCAGAAATTAGATAGGCCGTCAGTACTTCAGGTGTGATCAATTTTCAGATATTCGCACCATAGCTTGTGGACTCTATAACTTTCACAAAGACCAAATAATATCCACCGATTTGGGTTAATTTTACCAAAGATATGTAGCGGTATAAATTTTGGCCAAAATATATGAAGAAAAATTACTAATTTGCAAAATATTATAACAGAAATGAAGAAAAATGCATTTTTTTACAGATTTTTCGGTCTTTTTTCTTTTACGGCGCAAAAAATAAAGAACCCAGCGGTGATTAAATACCACCAAAAGAAAGCTCCATTTGTGTGAAAAAAAGGACAAAAATTTCATATAGATACAGTGTTGCATGGCTGAGTAATTGTCATTCAAAATGTGAGAGCACCAAAAGCTGAAAATTGGTCTGGTTATTAAGGGGGTTTAAGTGCCCAGTTGTCAAGTGGTTAAAATCAATTTTTTTTTTTTTTTTTTTTTTTTTAAATCAAGTTTTTTTTTTTTTTTTGGTTTTTGAGAAAATCAATATTTTTTGTTTTTTTGTTTTAAAATCAAATTTTTTTTTTTTTTTTTTTTTTAAATCAAGTTTTATTTTTTTTATTTTGTTTTTTCGGAAAATCAAGTTTTATTTTTTTTGGGGTTTTTAAATCAAGTTTTGTATTTTTTTTTGGTTTTTGAGAAAATCAATTTTTTATTTTTTTTTTGTTTTAAAATCAATTTTTTTTTTTTTTTTTTTTTTTTGAAAATCAAGTTTTATTTTTTTGTGGATTTTTTATGTATTTTCGAGAAACAGCCCTTCTTTTTTAAATTAGGTTAAACAGCCCTTTATGTTCAGCCAAAAAAATAAAGAGAAGACCCAGAATGGGGTCAGCAAAACAGGAAATGAAGGACATGATCGATGTTTTGGGGTTTCAAAAGGGGCATTTAGATTCGACCCAAAACATCAATCATGTCCTTCATTTCCTGCTGCATACGATCCAGCCGATTCCGCATTTCATCCATGTCCTTATTCCAGGCCATTATTTGACCAATTAGCCGTTGGGCACTTTCTGAAGTGAAATAGTCACTTCGTGTACCTAAAGTGGAATGAAACCAAAAAATGTATTTAGAAATATGCACACATACATAGTTTACCTTACCATAATAAAGCTGTTGTCTCAGACACTGACCTGGTGGGGTGCCCATGTAGCCTAATTCCTCCACATCCTCGGGGGTGGCACTGTTGCTTGAATCAAGCACAACCAGATCCCCTAAAATAGAGTAGAAAAATTACATTAAACAAAAGGCAGCCATGCATAGATTACCGTAAGCTGGTGTGTCAGACACTCACCTGGTGGGGTGCCCATGTCGCCCACCTCTCCTTCCTCCACATCCTCAGTGGGGCTTGGGCTGATTTCCCAATCATGTTTGGCTTGGGGTGGACTGTCTTCTTGTTGGCTGAGTGATTTTTTCCCTATGTGAAACAAAAAATTATTAATCTACTTAGCAAACAGATATTTTAGTACATAGTCATTTTCCAACATTTGTAGTGAAGTGGTTTGTGTAGAGTTCCTATTTTACCTCAATATTTAAAATTATAAAGACATATCGGATAGATAGATATCTAGATATCAATATCTCAAAATATAGTTAATAATCTTTTGATCTCTCTCTCTCTCTATATATATCTGGAACAAAATCTATAAATATCTAACTAAATGTAAATAAAAAAAGATAACTTAAAATATTCCAAAAGAATGTTTTACATTTCTATATCTATCTATCTATATATCTATATCTATATCTATATCTATATCTATATCTATATCTATATCTATATATATATATATATATATATATATATATATATATATTTTTTATATATATATATATATATATATATATATATATATATATATATATATATATATATATATATATATATTATATATATATATATATATATTTTTATATATATATATATATTTATATATATATATATATATATATATTTATATATATATATATATTTTTATATATATATATATTTATATATATATATATATATATATATATATATATATATATATATATATATATATATATATATATATTTAGATAGATCTATCTATAGATATGTAACGAGGTTTTGTAAAAGATCGTTTGAAACGATGAACAAAAAAAAATCGTATAGGAAGGAAAAGCACATGGAGCAGTATACAAGGTAATAAACACAAGAGAATAACACGACAAGTACTTACTTTTTTTAAGCACTTTCCGGATCCGTCTATATTGATCCGGCTCCCTGAGTTTCAGGTCAGACCATCTTTTTCGAAGTTGATCTCGGGAGCGCTGTACCCCAAAAGAAGCCGGCAAAGTGTCCACGACCTTCGCCATTATTTTGGCCTTGCGCAAATTTGGCCGTGCGTACGGCCCATACTTCCCATCATAGTCGTCTTTGTGAAGAATGGCCACCATCTCCACCATTTCTTTAAAACTCATATTGGAGGCCTTAAATCTAGGCCTCACAGATTTGGTTGACGTTCCAGCCTCCGGGCTTTTTCCACTACCTGAGGACATGTCAGGTGTCTCCGCCATTATTTACCCCACTACGCGCCGTAACTAAAAATGGGCGGAGAACATGAGTTAAAATCGAACGTCAGGGGCGGGCGACGCAGGCGGAGTTTCACACATGCGTAGTGTATAAAGAGGGGCCTTGCGCACGTGTCGTACGTACGTTCTGTGTGTCGAATTAGGGGGCGGAGAACATGAGTTAATTTCGAACGTCAGGGGCGGGCGACGCAGGCGGAGTTTCACACATGCGTAGTGTATAAAGAGGGGCCTTGCGCACGTGTCGTACGTACGTTCTGTGCGTCGAATTAGGGGGCGGAGAACATGAGTTAATTTCGAACGTCAGGGGCGGGCGACGCAGGCGGAGTTTCACACATGCGTAGTGTATAAAGAGGGGCCTTGCGCACGTGTCGTACGTACGTTCTGTGCGTAGGTGATAGTGGACCAGGACGTTACAAAACGAAGGTAATTTTAAATTTTTTTTTTTTTTTGGGGGGTTTTATGGTCATGACTTTGTAGCAAGCGGCCTATATGGCTTGATAGATTGATGAGGCCTACATAGGGAGAAGATGATGAGGGGTTAGCAGAAACCTATAATAAGTGTTTTTGGTCTTGTGACTTTATCTTTTCCAGATATAATGAATCCCCTATTTAAGGATCTAGAGTTCCTTACAGCTTTTATTTTGAAATATCGAGAGATGAGGAATTTGTGGGAGGTGAAACACCCTTAGTATTATGCAAAGCATGTGAGGAAGTCAACGCTGGAGAGACTTCTGTCCTTTGTCCAGGCGACCATCCCGGGAGCAACAATGGAGACAGTGCTCAAGAAAATTGGGGTCTTGAGGAACATGTATAAGAGGGAGCATAGGAAGATCCAGGAATCAAGGAGATCAGGAGCATCAGCAGATGATGTTTATGTACCCAGGCTGTGGTACTACAATCAACTCCGTTTTCTTGATGACCAGAATGAAGCCAGGGCATCACTTTCAACCCTTCCCTCCACCCTTCCCTCCACCCTTCCCTCCACCCCAGCAGAGGCTGATGAGGAGCAAGCTGGGTCTTCCATCCTGGATGAACCGGATATGACCATCTGGAGTCAGGTAAATTATTTTAACAAATATTTACTGTACTAATATTAATGATGTTAACTGGATGTTATAATTGTCTAAAATAATTTTTCACTCAAAATTGTGTATACATATCAAATGACAGTAGTGGCTAAATATGTTTGGCACCTGCTTGAAATAATTAGGGTGTCTGATTAGACTCTTTTATTAAAGAGATGTATTCACATTGAATTTGCTAGTCATGAGAAGCAAACTGTGTGTCATTGATGAACCCAAAAAAATATACTAAAACTATTGTCCTTTTTTTATACACAGGATGAGTCCATCCAGGAGGAATGTGGGGAAAGTGGCAGGCAGGAGGAGACCGGGCCCATGGACAGCCTGGAGGAGGCCGGATTCACCATCATCCTGGAGGAGGCTGGGCCCAGTGTCAGGCAGGAGGTGGCTGCTCCCAGTGAGGTGGCTGGGCCAAGTGAGGTGGCTGGGCCAAGTGAGGTGGCTGGGCCCAGTAGGAGCCTGACCCAATCCCAAGTGCCTCCCCTCCACCTTCCCAAAAAAAGGGCCAGGAAGGGGATGGTCACACAGGACGCATCCCTGCGCCTCATGCAAGAGGCCACCCGTTTTTTAACGAGCCCCCCCGAAGCGGAAGAATCCTATGGCTGCTACTTAGCCAGCAGGCTTGTTCAGATGGATTGGGAGCAGCGCCTCATTTGTGAGCGCCTATTTGGGGAAACAATCCATAAGGGGCTGCAGGGCACGCTAACAAAAAACACCCAACTACATGAGGCAGCCCCCCCTCCTCCTCCTCCTCCTCCTCCTCCTCCTCCTCCTCCTCCTCCTGCCACAACTGAAACACCAGAGCCACAGCCTCAAAAGAAGGCTACAGGAAAGGCTGCAGGGAAGGCTGCAGGGCAGCGTGGAGGAAAGGCTGCAGGGAAGAGAAGAAAGTGATGACCTGGGTTCAGTCTGGTCTGACAGAAGACGCAGGCTGTTGTAGGACCACAGTCTGGGGACATCTAGATCATCTGCTGGTGCTGTTGATCTCTGGGATTCTTGGACCAGATTGTGCTCCCTCTTATATGGACTCTGCAAGATCCCAATTTTCTTGTACACCGACTTTTTCCAGCGTTGACTTCCTCTTTATTTTATTTTGACCATGAATAAATGGATCTTTTTTGAGTTTAGCAAAAGACTTTATGTGTTTTCTTTTAAATCATTGATTTTACACACAATGTTAAATTAACAAGGGACAACAATCTCATTGAGTTTGAAAAAAACACACCAAAAATACATTACTAATGTTAATAATGTTCAAGTGGTAAGTCTTGAAAATAAAAAAATCTACATAACCAAAAACGGTGCTTTGGGTTAACTTTATCTAAAAACTAAAAAATAATCACTAGAAAAAAAAAAATAGAATAATGGGTTCTTTGTGGTAACTTTACAAACCTAAAAAAAAAAAATATAAGGGAAAAAGTATTATTAGTATGGAAACATTGTTTTTAAAAAGCATACTATATCATTCATGAGATCAAAGAGAAAAAGAATCCAGAAATCAGTTTGGGAGAACTCTGATTATGAACAGCAAAACACCTTCGTTCTTTAGAACATTCGTAAAGAAGAAATAAAATGCGCTGCATTCAACGATCACAGATTTTACAGCGTGATGAATGTGCTACCTACAATACGAACACTAGTTTTACTAGACCGAGTGCTTCCGTTTAGTTTTTGCTTATGAGCATGCGTCGTTTTTTTGTCCGTAGGACTAGCATACAGACGAGCGGACTTCGGGGTCTGTCGTAGTTACGACGTAAAGATTTGAAGCATGTTTCAAATCTAAAGTACGTCGGATTTGAGGCTAAAAAAGTACGTTGAAAGTCCGGAGAAGCCCACACACGATCGGATTACCAGCCAGCTTTAGTCCGTCAGCGTCCGTTGGACTTTTGTAGCTGAAAAGTCCGACCGTGTGTACGCGGCATAAGGGTACACATTTTTCATAAGTACAATACTTACAGCATTCTTGCACTCAGTACAGAATCAAATAGTAAACGTGCTGCACAAAAAAAAACTATTTTTTTTTACTTGTCATGTAAATAAATATGCTGAACAAAAAGTCTTTATGATAAACATCATTACCTTTCACTTCCTTTTTTAATACAGTAGTAAAGAAAGCAATTTCCTTGTCTTTTGGCTCTTTTTTTACCTTTCCACATCTGTTTGATTCAACAGATGATATCCTCTTGTTCATTCAGTTCTGGTATCATAAAATATGTTGATGTCCATCATGCCCACTGTATAATTATGGCAGTCAAATCTCTTTAACCACTTCAGCCCCGGACCATTTGGCTACCCAAAGACCAGGGCGTTTTTTGCGATTCGCCACTGCTTCGCTTTAACTGACAATAGTGTGGTCGTGCGATGTTGTACCCAAACAAAATTTACGTCCTTTTTTTTCCCACAAATAGAGCTTTCTTTTGGTGTTATTTGATCACCTCTGCGGTTTTTATTTTTTGCGCTATAAACAAAAAAATAGCAACAATTTTGAAAAATTTTGCTATAATAAGTATCCCCCAAAAATATTTATAAAAAACTATTTTTTTCCTCAGTTTAGGCTGATATGTATTCTTCTACATATTTTTGGTAAAAAAAATGGCAATAAGCGTATATATAGATTGGTTTGCGCAAAATTTATAGCGTCTAGAAAATAGGAGATAGTTTTATGGTATTTTTCTTTTTCTTTTTTTTTTATAAGTAATGGCAGCGATCTGCGATTTTTATCAGGACTGAGACATTATGGCGGACACATCGGACATTTTTGACACATTTTTGGGACCATTGTCATTTATACAGCGATCAGTGCGATTAAAAATGCATTGATTACTTTGTAAATGACACTGGCAGTGAAGGGGTTAACCAGTAGGGGGCAGTGAAGGGGTTAAGTGTGTCCTAGGAAGTGATTCTAATTGTGAGGGGGCTGGGCTTGAACACACAGGACAGTGATCACTGCTCTCGATCACAGAGCGCAGTAGATCACTGTCCTGTCACTAGGCAGAACAGGAATACTTTGTTTACATAAGCATCTCCCCGTTCTTCCTCTCCGTGACACGATTGCGGGCACCTGGTGGGCATCGAGTCCATGGGACCCGCGGTCACGGAGACCGCAGCAGGCACGCACGAGCTCGAGACACCCCTTCTTAAAGGGGACCTTTTGCCTGCCAGTGCCATTCTGCCGATGTACATTGGCATGCGCTGGTCGGCAAGCGGTTAAAAATTATGAAAATTAAAAAGTAAAGGAACAAATGTTTTGCCAAATTGTCTTACCTTATATTAAGTAATTTTTCCCCCAGTTAAATAATTAACAGGGTGACCTCTGTTCAGATATACATTTTAAAATGTGCAGATATATGTTGTACGTATTATGAAAATCTGAAATGTTATTTATCTAATACAGTTGTTTATTGATGATTAGTGATAGCAGATTGTGCTGACTTAATGATTTGCTTCAGGCAGTCCAGCTGCTTTTGTTTTTTTCATTTATAATTAATTCCATCAACTTGCAATAACACTTAAACAGAATAACTTTAAGTTCATCTTGGGAGTAAAATTAGACTGAACTTTAAAATATAAGCAAATATATGGAAATGCAGTCAGTCAGATGCAGATAATGAAGTATTTAAAGTAAAAAAAAAGTGCACAGCAAAATTGACAATTCAGTAAAAACTTTAAAGTAGACCTAAAGCCCAAGCATTTTTATACCATAATGCTATTAATGCATTTTCCACATCCCCATCTCTAAAAACTTACCTGCCCCCCCAAAAAAATCCAGCATTGTGCCCACATGCAGCAGCTCTGCTCCCTCTTCCTCTTCTCACAGCAGACTATTCATGCAGTGGGAGCCATTGATTCCTGCTACTAACAGTCAGATCCTGTAAGAAGTGAGCGGGCGGCATTTCCGAGCTGCAATGCGTGTGTCTATGGTGTCTATAGATGCACACAGCACGGCTCAGGAGTGCACCCCCATTGGTACCCCCTCAGCACATGGTTTGCTGAAGAGGTATTTGTAAGAAGAAGGGGCAGAAAGTTCTGACAGGGGAATCCAGTAGAGGAGATAAGAGACCAGTCTGTGCAATACCATTGCAAAAAACGGGTATGTACAACACCTTTTTTATTTAAATTTAACAAATCGAGCCTTTAATATCACTCAAAGAAATCAAAAATAGTCCTGAACTGGACAATAGAACAAAATGCAAGTGAAGGGAAAAACAAAGTTATCATCATTACCAATATAGAAAGCATCAAGTCCATATAACATGGACAAATAGACAGCATACACTGCTCACTGTTATCAAAAAATCTTTTGTGGTATCCAGACAGGCCTTAGCCCGTCCTCAGACTCCAAGCTGTACCATACATAGAACCATTGCCCTTCAAATGGTAATGGTGTATGCCAAGCAGGCAACCAGAAAAGAATAGCACAGACGTAAGGTTAGAGATTGTAAAATGAATAGAGTAACTATCTCTACCAGGGAAAAAGAAAATAAAGAGAGAATGTGGGAAACATGGAATAGTCCCTTAAGCCTCATACACACACTTATATTTTCAGATGACCAAACGTCCATTTTTTTGTGGCATGCTAGTCTCATGTCAAAAGTAAGGAGGTTACTCACAATACGAAAATTTTTGTATGGTTGAAGACAACGTCAGAAGTGATGTAATGGGGGTTATTTACGAAAGGCAAATCCACTTTGCACTTGGAAGTGCAGTCGCTCTAAATCTAAGAGGTAGATCTGAAATGAGTGGAAGCTCTGTTGATTTTATCATCTAATCATGTGCAAGCTAAAATGCTGTTTTTTATTTTCCTTGCATGTCCCCTTCGGATCTACAGCGATTTTACTTCCTAGTGCACTTTCAGTGCACTTTCAAGTGCACTTGCAGTGCAAAGTGGATTTTCCTTTAGTAAATAACACCCAATGTGTTGAATAGCTTTGTATGTATTCTTTTGTTTCTGAGCATGCGTAGTCTTGCTCTTACGATTTTTTTGTACGAAAACCAGACTAATAAAACGTTGACATTGAGTTCACATCCGACAAAAATTTTATAGTCTGCACATCCAGCTTTTGTCTGACGAAAAGCGGAATTGAACTCCGAAAGCACTGACGATCCGAAAATCAACAGACAGCTCGTCCTACGAATCTTTCCATCTGATTTTCGCATCGTGTGTATGAGCCTTCAGATGTAGTGTATTTACAGGTGACATGCTTGAGAGGCAAGTTTAAAAGACCTATTTGTGCATTGGAATTTTTGTACTTAAATCTCGAGTAGTCACAAATCATCAGAGATCTCTGCAACCTTCCTAAAGCTGGCCGTTCATCATTGTTGTGGAATTGTATTAAAAAAAAAATTTCAAATGTTCATTTGATTCTGTAATGGTTATTGGGGTGAAATTGACAGTTTTTGAGAAAATTTAAGGGAGCAGGATGGAAAATAATGAATTTATTTTTTGTTTGTCAAAAATAGTACAATCAAACCTGTTTAATATGTCTGATTAATATTTCATTTAAATAGCAGGTCTGGGTAAAATTTTAAGAGACTTCAAGTTAAATTATACTGCAGAAATAGGAAGGGTCCCCGCTCGGACTGTCAAGGTCCGATGAGTTGGCTGCCGCTGACTAATGAGGGTTCAGGCTAAGGGAAGGTCCATCCAGACCCAAAGCATACTACAGAAATAGGAAGAGATAGCACGGCCACCACACACCTCACTCAGCCCGAGTGGTTAGCAGGTAAAAGCAGCCTCAGCTTGATTCATCCAGACCTGGGGTCAGCAACCTGACGATCGCGATCTACCAGTGAACCGCGAGTAGGTGACTGGTAGATCGCATGCTTGCCCCTGCCTTGCCAACTCGCAACTGGCAGAGCTGCGCAGGAAAGCCGCAAGTGCTAAGAACCTGTCAAAAGCCAACAAAGGCATTCCCCGCCCCCCGCAGCATGCCCTCTGCTTATGTGCGGCTGCGGAGCATGGGAAGTCTATGCCATCTATGCAGTGAGGTTCTGGCTGCAGGTCGAAGAGCCTTTGCTGACAATGGGCGGTTAGAGCGATCAAATAATCTGCTGCAGATGACAGCGTTTGGGCAGGCGGAGCTAGGAAAGCATCTGCCGCTGATGACAGCGGCCGGGGTCTGGCTCTTTCAGAAGGCACCTAAGCTGGGGTGCATTGTGCTGACCCCTCCCTCCTCCTCAGTTCATCCAAGGCACTTATGAATGACATGATGTGGGATGGACTAGAGAGAAAGGCTGGCTGGGGTCAGCACAAGCACAGTTAGATCTGCCACAGTAGCTGCATCTCTGCATCTCTGAATCTTTTTTTGTCATCCTGAGCCCCTAGTGGTATGCTCTCCAAACTCCTCAGTAATGTGCCCCCTGATACCCCAGTGGCATGCCCTCCCCTTGAGGCCCCCAGTGGCATGCCCCCCCTGAGGCCTCCAGTGGCTTATCCCCTTTACTCTCCCATACTGTGCCCTCCTGACACCCCTGTACCATGCCCTCCTGACCTTCCTGTGCAAGGCCATCCTGAGCCCCCCGTACCATGCCCTCCTGAGCCCCCTGTACATTGCTCTGCTGACCCCCCGTCCTGCTCACCCACGTCCACTGCACTACATTTCCCTGTACACTGCCCTACCTACTACTGACCACTGTACACCGCCCTACCTACTACTGTCCTCTGCACACCGTCCTACCTACTAATGTACTCTTTACACTGCCCTAAATCCTTCTGACTCCTGTACACTGACCTACCTACTACTGAAATCTGCACAGTGTCCTACTGTACATCCTACTGACCTCTGCACACTGCCTTACCTACTACTGAGCTATGTACACTGACCTACCTACTACTGACTTCTGTACAATGCCCTACCTACTACTGACTTCTGTACACTGACCTACCTACTACTCACACTGGTCAGAACGCAAAGCAGAAAGCCAGGCCTGAAACTAATCAAGCAAGTCAGCCTGCAGCACTAGATGTTGAGAGGGTGACCAATTACTCCCCAGTTATTGTGAATGAAAGTGAATGTTGAGTTTCTGGCTGAAGCTAACTTTTTAAGGTAGGCTACGTTTGTATTTTTACAGTGAAATTAGTTTTATTATATTTTCTAAGTTTTCTCCATGCCGTCCTTGTCCTTACTTCTCATTGGTGGCTTTCTGGTTAACTTCTTAAAAAAAGGGGGGGGGGCGCACCCCAGGAACCTATGATCTCTTCCTGGTTGTCCAGGTAGATCTCCACCTCTCAAAGGTTGCCTATCCCTGATCCAGACCATTGCTCCCACATATTTCTCCTTACTTCCAGAGCTTAATCATGGCACCCTCCTGAACCATACCAGGCCACATGCCCTTAACATTGGGGAAGTGCCTTGTCAGTGGGGCATCTCCCATGTTGATGAGTGAAAAGGCTTGCCTTTGCCCAGTGATTGTGGGGGTCTGTGGACAGAGGGCTTTTCAGAATCTGGGCTCCACCAGCCCCACCATGTAATTGAGTATGAAGTACATAGTACCCCTACCCCTCAAAAAAATTATAACCTAGAAATAAAGACACCCAAACAATTTGACGATGCAGACCACAATGTCCGTCAGCTGACAACAAGCCGAAAGAAAAAAAAAATGTCAACGCTAAGACATACCATGCTTGTTCACTTGTTACCTGCCAAATGGAAAGTCTGGTGGATAATAACTGTTAAATACAATGGGTGGAGGTTTCTCAGTAATGTCACTGACTGTATATAAAAATGACCACATATGTTCAATGACAGCACTAGGATCCTGCCCCTTTGTTTAAATGGCCAGGGATTTCTAGCCATGTAAATGAATGCCGTTGGTGACATCACTGCTTGTTAAGGACTCGGAGGTGCCTGTACCTGCAGGTGTCCTTAACAACCCTTGACAGTGGGAAGCTGTCATGTATAACGGTGGTTGCAATTGCGCTTTTATATATAATGTTTGGCTCCCTCCAAACTGGTAAATATTCAGGCATTCGTCTAAAAGGCTGAACAGCCAAAGTTTGGACCACACCTTGGCCTCATCTCTAATGACAAAAAAGAATGTTCTGACAAACTATTTTTCTATGAACATGCAAACAAAAATCCAACATTGTATGACCAGCTGAAGATTCACCTGTAAAAAATATGTACTTAGACTTGCAGATCTTTTTCCTTGTAGTCATTTATGAATGAATATCCATTTATTAACCTTTTCAGAGGTGAACAGGCATGTGGCCTTCCCTGAACCATACCTTGCCACCTGCCTTTAACACGGGATGTACCTTGCCAGGGGACATGTTGATGAGGACAGTGGTGTGGTTGATACCTTCTGCAAATAAGTTCATTAGGGTATGGTCATTGATCATATATTGACATGATCACTTGTGTATCAGCTATCATCTGCTCACTCTGTCATTTGGCAGTAGGTAAGTGAATGGTTCAAATGTGGCAGTGTTTTTTTTTCTTTCTGTGTTGGGCAGGCAGTAGAGTTGGGCCGAACACTCCCCGGTTCGGTTCACGGCAGAACTCCAGAACATTGAAAAAGTTTGCACCAGAACTCCGAACCCTTTTAAAGTCTTTGGGACCGTACTTGAAAAATCAATATGAATCAATCACTGAACGAACATCCTTAATCCATTAATCCTGGGGATCTCCTGTCCAATTTCTCCCTACTTGTCTCTCTCTGAGTGTGCAACCCTTCCTACTGCATTGCGCTGTCGCCTCCTAAGAAAAACTCAAGTGCTATTGCCAAACAGGGCAGATTCAGACACGAGGAGTCTAGAGTGTATAACTTTTTTTAATTTTTTGACTGTTTATTTTTTCTTGTTATGTTGGTTGTTGCTATTAATGTTAACTCAAATCTATTACAGCAAGGTTTTTCAGAACTCTACACTTGCTGCTACATTGATACCCTTCATAATGTTCACATTATGCTGCTTATTATTGCTTTACATGCAATTTACTTTATGGTCAATGTATGCAAATGTACTCTCACCGTTTTGGATATACGAAGCCCCCTTTACTTCACATTCCAGAGGAATGGCGATCCTTGCCGCTAAACACATAAAGTTTCAGCGCCTAACACTGCAATCAGACCCTCAGGGCACTGCTTTGCATGATGGCCTAACCTTTATGGCGCAATACCCCACACTCCCTGCTATTTTAATATGGCGATAGACCCTTCCCTTGATAGAAAGGGCCCTGATGTATCTAGTTCACATCCCTCTTTGATAAGATTTGGTCGTTTGTTGGCGGACTTTGCCTTCATCGACACCTGGAGGCACAGGCACCCCATGATATTCCTGCTTTCCTGCCTCCCACTCCACTATGGCGCACATAGACTATATTTTAGTATCTAAACTTCTTGTGCTGAATTTAGTGGATGTGGGATTTGGGGCTTGAATATTGTCTGACCACTCACCTTATTGAGTGACTCTGAACCTGCAGGCTTCCCCCTCAGCCCGGATATGGAAGTTGAATGCCTTCTGGCTCTCCACACTTCCTGTCAATAAGGTCACATAGTCTTATTTTATTGTCTTGTTTTGTTTTTAATATGAGGACACGTTTTATACTTTTATAATACGGGGACACTTTTATACATATTTTTTGGTATAATTAAATCCTGTGTGCATGGTATGCATGGTTGATTATTGTGATGTATGAATAATGTGTGGAGTAGAACTGTAATTTCATTGTGAATTTGTTTTCTATAATGATGATAAATCTTATCTTGTCTTATCTTATCTGGCAACCCTACAGACTAAGTGGACCTTTTTTTTAATACTAACGGGGGCTCTGCTCCCTGTGGCACAGTATGGGAATCTTTTAAACTACATGCCAGAATGCTGCTGTCGGCTCATATCTCCAGGTACAAAACTTCCTCCAAATTAGTTTTGAACCAAGCTGAGGATCATTTAGAGTCCCTGAAACAGGCTTTTCAACTTGAACCTTCTTCCAACAATGCCTCCTGTTAGGTGCCCGTCTTCTCCTTGTGGCCTAGGCTCTTGGAGGTGGCTCAGTGGAGGTCCTCGCCGGCGGTTAATCAATAACACATACACACACTAGGTATGCTGAAATGATTACAATTCTTTATTTTTGGATTCGCTTTTTTATGCTGTCTTTACAAGACTCTGCCCACAATTTGGGGGCCAATCAAAATGATAATACATATTAGCATATTCGGTAATTTCTTAATCATATCTCAATCTTGTGATTTTCCAAACATTAATAATGCCTACATCTTGTGATCTTAAAATGGTGACCCCTGTAGTTCAAGTTAATAGGTCAAAACATTCCTTATCCTCTGTCACTGTCTGCTGGACAACCACAGCTTCCCTAAAAAAACTAATGTTAGCTGTTATGCCCAACAACAATGTACAGAGATAAAACCACAGGCAGATGTTTCCTCCGATGGAGACATTAAAAGAGGAAAAACAGACAGGATGATATATTTTAGTAAAATCATAAGACAGTCTGACCTTCACTAAAATATACTAAGATATTTTTCTGATTATTAAAGCAAAATAAGCAAAACCCTGAACATATCATGAACAGAGTGAAAATCAACAATTAATCAATAATGAAATGTAATATAGAATCTCCTTACAATCCTCCCTTTGACCATTCGATATCATCGAAATGGTCATTCTACCTTTTCGTCACGCCTCAAGGAGTCATATTCCTCGGCTACCTTTTCATCATGCCTTAAGGATTCATATCCCTCGGCCTCATTTTCCTGGTTCTCATACCATACAGTGGGATCTCTGGTAATGGAAGTCAGCTTCATGGTTTCGGAAGGTGCTTCGCTACCCTTTTTGTAGAGGCATTTGAGTAACATGAAGCATGCATACAAGAACAATATGAAAAGCAGTATGGTAAAAATTGTCATTGCAGTGTTCTTAAACCATGAAGTGAGACCTCCCAAACTGAACCCGGTAGAGAAAGGGTCCCATGTTTTCCCAATATCCCTTGCATCCTGTTGTAGCTTGTTTACCTCTTTTCTGTGTTGTGTAATGATGTCATAGTAATCAGGGATCTCGATACTCGTGTTGTGTATCCAAGTGCAGCATTCATAGTCCTCAGTAATTTCACAGAGGCCAGTGAGGGCTGCGCTCATGCTTTCTATAGCAAGGTCATGAAGCTCCAATTGTTTTCTAATAGCTCTGGTTTCTAGGTTTAATTTTGAGATGTCATCAGAGTCCTTCTCCAAGATCTCATCAATGATTGAGGTGTAGTTATTTAGTCTCTTCATCAAATCTATTCCCCAACCTGTCCAGGAAGGGAACCAAGCCCAGGTCATATCTTTCTCTAGGAACATTTCTCTCTTTCCAAGATGTTTTAGAGGGTATCTTGGGTGGGTGCTAGCTTTAAGTAGGTGTCCTTGCCCATTGTCCCCAACTACTCCCATTACAGGAACTATTTTAGCAAGGTAGCACCATCCCTGAGGTTCTTCAGGAATCCATGGGTAACAGAGCAGCTTGCCACAACAGATGTAAGTTGTGTTACCTAATGCCAAGGGTCGTTGACTAACAACGGTCCTTGCACCCTTTGAATGACCAGATGCCATCAGCAGAGCTAACAACTGTGCGACCATGGAGTGGGAACTAGAATTAAAAAGGTCATAGATGGTAGCATTTATCACAGGGTCTGAGGTGCGAAAAAGTGAGTTGTCGGTAAGGGAAGCCATGGAGACATTAAGTTTTGACCGTTTGCACACCTCAGCTCCCCTGGAAATGTTTCCCAGTATGAAACACCAATCTGGAGCGTGGCTCCTGCCCACAATTTGAAAACTGAGGGGCTTATTGGGACTTTTTCTTATGACATTGGCAAGAATTATGGGGGGTGTTCCATTCAAAAAAGGAGTGATGTTTAAGGGAATGGCCATCAATGGGATTCTGGCTGTACTGGGGTGGAGTTTGCTGCATATCCAACATTTCTCAAAACCAGACTTTTGTGCATAACTGTACTTAAACCTCAACAACGACATCTTGTCAGTGAAACCTGAAGGGGGTTCAGTGGGGGACATACTTCTTTTATATTTTATGCTAGGTGCTTTGGCTGTCTGGGCCTTTCCACATATCCCTTTTAGTAGCCCTAAACCTTCTGGATGATACACACAATTCGCTATTAACCAAGTAGGTAGGAATACTATCAGAATCAGACATGTCCAGAGGCATAATGTTTTTCCTGACACAAAGGTGGGAATCATTTTGTCAGGTACTGTGTGCAAAGTTCTGTTACACGTTTCTTCTTGTTGGTGGGGGATTCGTCTCGTCGTCCAGAGAGATTTGTTTTATGCCTTCCTGAATGTCCTTCAAATCTGGTCGTTGTTCCTGAAGAGAGAAGTCTTGGGATGCTGGTGGAGGGTCAGGGGTCTGGGGTTGCTGTGGACACTTCTTTAACCGGCTGGCGTGGATCCAGGTGTTTCCTAGATCGGTCAGTACAGCAGTTCTGGAAACCTTCTCTATCTTCCAAGGTCCGGAGAAAATGGGTCCAACCTTCTTTTTGTGTGCCAGTTGTTTCACCAGTACTTTGTCTCCTGGGATGAAGGGATGAGTAGGTTCTGTTGAAAGAGGAGAAAAGGTGACAGAGACTTGTTCGTTCATATCTTGTAGCATACTTACCAGATTTTTCACGTACATTTCCTGTTGAGAATAGATGTTAATGTCAGTGTTTTGATCTAAGAGGGGCAGCTCTATGTTTGCAGGAACTCCCATCAAAATCTCAAAGGGCGAGAGTTTTGTTCTAGCATGTGGTGTTGTCCTGATCTGGAATAGGACAGAAGGAAGGTAATCCACCCATCCTTTCATGGTGCCCCCCGTGGCCTTTTTTAACTTGTCCTTAATGTTCCTATTCATTCTTTCCACTACTCCTGCACTTTGTGGGTGGTAAGGGATGTGCAGTTTCCACTGTAAGCCTAGTAGCTTAGCTAAAGTCTGTGTAACAGAGGAGCTGAAGGCAGGCCCTCTGTCTGACCATATGGCCGTTGGTATTCCGAACCTACAAACCCAATGGTTCAGTAGGCATTTGGCAGCAATTTTAGCAGTCTCACCTGTACAAGGAATTCCTTCAACCCAACCTGACCATTTGCATACGATCACGCAAAGGCATTTCAAATTACCTCTTTGTTTGGGCATGTGTGTGAAGTCTATTTGCAAGTCTGTTAGGGGACCCAGGGGTGAGGGCAGGTGGCCATGTAATCCATGATTTTTCCCTTGGACATTGTTTTGTGCACAGGTTAGACAACTGCTGGTGAGGAGTTTTGCCTGTTTACTTAAGTTGTTTGTGCAGAAAGACTTTGTGTATATGTTTGTTAGGGCGGTGGTACCTATATGTCCTGGACCATGGAGATAGGAAAGTATGAGAACACTGCTTGATTCTGGTATTCCCAATATCTTCCCCTCTTTTGACCAAAGACCTTCTTGGTCCTTGGTCAAGCCATCCTTGACCCAAAAAGAAACATCCTCCTCTGTAGCTAATCCCTGTATTTGTGCCACAACGGTTTTAAAGTTGGGTGATGTAAAATGTTCTTTGAAGAACATTGTTGTGGGGGCTGGCTGACCAATGTACAGGGCAGCGGCTTTTTTTGCTTCTCTGTCTGCCAGAGCGTTTCCTTTGGAAACTCTGCTGTTATCCGATGAATGTGCTTTTACCTTGACGACCGCTATCCTCTTTGGGAGAAGAATCGCTTGCAGGAGTGCTTTAATTTGCGTAGAGTTGGCGATTGGCTTGTTGTCAGCGGTTTTAAATCCTCTATTCGCCCAGATTACGCCATAGTCGTGCGTTACGCCAAAAGCGTACCTGCTATCTGTGTAGATGTTTACCTCCTCATCAGAGAAAAGTATGCAAGCTCTTGTGAGTGCCTCCAATTCTGCTACCTGTGCCGAGGAGGGTGGTAAGGCTTTTGCTTCCAACACCACATCAGGTAGTTGGACAATGGCATACCCTGTCAGGAATGTTGCATCAGAGGGGCGAGTGCAACTGCCGTCTATGAAGACGTCCTGTACTCCTGGTAAGGGAATGTCAGTGAGGTCTGGGCGAGGGCTGGTTATTGCTGCAACCTGTTCAACACAATTGTGCTTCTGATCAGGGTCTCGTGGCAGCTTGAGCAAAGAATGTAAAAGACGGACAGTGGGATTACTTGGTGGTGCGTGTTTGAGGGTGAGGTTATCAGTATTCAGAAGTGTGATCTCATACCCACTAAGCCTTTGTGCTGTCATATGCTGTGTGTTCATGTTTTGCAGAAGGTGAGTTACTGAATGAGTAGTGTAGAGAGTCAGTTCATGGCCTAATACTGATTTGTTAGCCTCCTGAACTGCCATAGCACAAGCAGCAAGGTTTTGTAGACAAGATGGCATCCCCTGTACTTGGGTAGGCAACTTTTTTGAGAGATAGGAGACTGGTCGGTACCCGGTTCCATGTTGCTGTGTCAAAACTGCAGCAAAAGAATTTCCCGATACCACACAGTATAATTGAAAGGGTTTGCCATATTCTATCAATCCCAGGGCGGGGGCCTGAGTCAGACTTTTTAACAAGGCCTGAAAAGCACAGAGCCTTTCTGTTGTCCAATCTACTGTCTTTGGGGCGGTGGACAAGGTAGCCTCCCTCAGAATGCCATCATAATATGAACAATCTGGGATCCATTGGCGGCAATATACAATTGCGCCCAAGAATGAGAGCAAAGTTGCTTTGTCTCTTGGAGGACTGAGAGCCTGCAGGGCTGCGGCACGTTTGGGGGATACCAGCCTGGTTCCCTCCTTCAGAATGCATCCCAGGTATTCTACCTGACTTTGACACCATTGTATCTTCTTCCGCGATGCTAGGTGGCCAGACCTGGCCAGGTGATGTAACAGAGATGTGGAATCGACCGCACAATCTTCAGCAGATCGACTGCACAGGAGCAAGTCGTCCACATACTGTATTAGCACCGACCCGCGCTCAGCAGTCCATGACTTAATTGTCTCATTAAGGACCATGGAGAAGGCTGCGGGACTGTCCACATACCCCTGAGGTAATCTTGACCAGGTCAACTGCTTTTCCCCCCCCCATGAGAATGAGAACATGGGCGATACCCCATCATCGATCGGGATGCTAAAGTACGCGTTCGCCAGGTCTACTACTGTGTAGCAAAGGGAATCAGCAGGTATTTTCAAAAAGATGAAAGAAATATCTGCCACCAAAGGTGGCAGAGGTATAACCTGCTTGTTCACGGCCCTTAGGTCCTGTACAAGCCTCCATTCCCCATTTGCCTTTTTCACAGGGTAGATTGGTGTATTCCAGGGGCTTATGATGTGTTTCAGAATCCCTTTTGCTATGTAATCATTGATTAATGGTGTGACACCTTCAATTTTTTCAAGTGGCAGGGGGTATTGCTTGTGATATTGTACTACAGCGTCTGGACGCATTTGTGGTGTGTAGGGTGTACAGTTGATAAAACCCACACTCCCTTTGTTGTCTGCCCATATAGCATGTGTTTCTAGAGTGGGTGGCAATGATGCAAAGAGTCCCCTGAAAGTGTGTCTCTTTGGAGCATGTAAATCACAGAACGGTGAGCTGGCAGTGAGGGAGCCCCCTCTGTCAAATTTAATGGTGATATTCAGTTTTGAGAGTAGGTCCCTCCCCATTAAAGATACTGGGCAATCCACAAGGACAGCAAAACTCTGAGTGCACAGTTCCTGCCCTTCTGGAGTAGCCACGGGCAATGGTGGAGTGATGGGGTGGGTAACTGATGTCCCATTTATACCAATAGAGTTTCCCTCAGTGCAGTGCGGTGTGTCATATATGGCATCATTCAAACTACTGAATGTAGCCCCTGAATCCAAAAGTAGACATATCAGGTGATTGTCTACCCGCAATAGTACCTGCGGAAGACTCTTCCACGATGGATTATAACACACAAGGCTGAGGGACGGGACATACTCTTGGCATCCCTATTGTGGTGTCCGCCGAGCGGATGGCCACTGCATCGGAATGCGTGGGGGTGGTCTGTTAGGTTGAGGCTGGTATTGGGATTGTGGTGGGGGTGGTTGGGGTTGTGGTGGGTGAGGATACCTGATATCCTGAAAGCGACGGGGGCCGGTGTTAAGATTCCTACCTCTTCCTCTCTGGGCGTTTGTTCTAATTCTGTAGGGACATTGGGACTTCCAGTGCCCCAGTTCCCCACAGTTAAAGCACCCCTGGTCTGGTGGGTAAGCCTGGTCTGGGGGATAAGATTGCATTGGTGGATAAGGTTGCATTGTCATTATGTGGGTGGGCGGGGTCCCACCAGTTGGCAGAGTCTGGGTTGGTGTTAGGGAGGGAAAAATACCACCCTTCTGTTCAAATACCCCTGATGTTTCTCGTGACCTAGCATCTTTCATAAATTCATCTGGGGGTTGTTCTGCCCACTTTGGATTAGTGAATTTAAGCAACTGTGTCACCTTCGTATCGCCACCAGCCATAATGGTGGTGGTGAACAATTGGGGGTTGGCGTTATCTACTGCTTTCCACAGACTATATACCCGGGTACAAAATTCATAGAACTTTTCCTTCGGTCCCTGTTTTGCTAGGACAAGTTCCTGAAGTGCAGATGAACCCTTGTATATAGCAGACCAATGATTCCCCATACCTTTCCAAAAAGACACCCAATCTTTATTTTCTTCTATGTGGGCTGTCCATAAGGCCTCTACGGGATGCCCCTCTGGGCTGTCAGGGTCAACTATACTAAGAATCCCTGCTATATCTTCTTTATCCAGGCTTGTCCCTGCACTGTATTTTGCAAGGAAAGCACCAGCCTCCCTAGGGCTTTTCTTTGGGCTGGGGCATAACTCCTTTATTTTTGACAGTGTGCCTAGGGGTAGGGGAATATGGACTACCGTCTCCCCTATATGCATGAGTGGTGCTTTAAAGGTGGCACCTAGAGTTTCCTGGTCCACCTCCATTTCTCTTTCCTCAGTAGAGGATTCACCCTGCTCCCTTTCCTCCTGTGGGGGTTTCTGGCTTCTGAGTGTGGTGGATGGCTGTGAAATTATCTTTTCTTCAGCTTCCTTAATCCTTCTTGCCTTTTTCTCTAGTTTCTTCTCGTACGCCTCTAAATCTTCCCTTTTCCTCTGTATCCTTTCTTCCTCTTCCTGCTGTCTCTTATTAAATTCTTTCTGTTTCTCCTCCCATTCCTTTTCCCTGGGGCTTAACTTCCTGACTCCTTCCTCTTCTCCCTTTTCCAGGGACATTCCATCCCTTTCTTCCTTTGTTATCGCAGAATACTCTCTCATCTCACCATCCCTCTTATCTAGCTCTCTTTTGTAACGTTCTAGCTCTTCCTCCCTTTTCTTCCCTCCTACGTATACCTTCTGCCCGGACTTCCTCTTCCCTGTTTCTACTTTCGTTTTCCCATCGTGTAACTTGTGCCTGATCAGCTGCACCATATACCATGGTAGCCAATACTGCTGGATCCAAAGATGGATACAGCTGAAGACATGGACCCAATGTTCCATCCTCCTGTTTAACCATCACATAAGGGGGGGGTGCTTCGGGTTGTTGTGATAGGGCGGGTGAATTTACAGGTTTTGGTGTGGGGGCTTTAGTTACATACTCTGTTTTATATTTGGCTAAGCATTTATTCCATATTTTGTAACAATTTTTCATATACTGGATGTCTTCCCATTTCCCAGGTGGGTAGGAGTGCTTGTGTACCTGACACACCTTGCTCACTTCCTTCCACTCGTCCTCAGAACAGGGTCCCACTGGCCCTGGGTCATGTATCCCCAGCTGTTGGCACCTATCTCTGACCTGTGTCCAAAACGGTTCTACCTGTGATCCCGGTAGTGTGTTTTTAACATACTCATAGGGAGATGGATTGGCCATGGTCTGGGTTGCTGCAGAATTCCCCATCTAACAACCTTGGAAGTGTATGACTAGTACAGGGACAGAGATGAAAGCAACCTGTTTGTGCTATAATCTGTTCCCTGACTTGGGAGTAAGTCCCTTGGTCTCTTATGGCAGTGGGGCTGAAATAGCTATGAAGGTTAACTCTTAGTACCCGGTGTAAAGTGCCCCTCCTTGTGGCAGGATAGACCCCCCTTGCACCAAGTCGGTATGAAAATCCGGTTGGTCTAGTAGTGAGCAGGATCCACGTCCTGTCAACACTAAGGAACAGTAGACCAAAGGTGCAACGTGGGCAGGCGGGCGCTATCTCACTACAGTCAGGCTCCTGTCTTAGGTTGTTCATTTAGTACATATATGTGTAATACAATATCAACAAAATCCCTCTAAATCAATACAGTACTTTACATTCAGTTGTCATACACATATATTATCATACACTTATCTCTAATTCTCTGATACTCTATACACTCTAAATACTTACGGTGTTACCTAAAATCAAAGCAAGCAAGAAAACAAGCAAAATCTTATATATACAGTGGCATGATAAAGTTACATTATATGAACATGTTATAATAAGTATAATAAGTGCACTTTTCAATATTTTCCCCAAAAATTGGGCGTCCACTAAGCCACTCCTTATACTACGGGCGTATTCTATACTTCCCGAGTTTTAAACACACATATATATATATATATATATCTACTTAACACTGTCAGACCAACCTAGTCAGACTACAAAAAACCAAAAAACCTTGCGAGCCCTTAACCCTCCAAGGGGCCAGCCCTAGCCCGTTGCGAAGGCACAGTTATGTAAGTGGGTGGACATACAAGGTTATTTGAACAAGGCAAGCATCAACACCAGTTACCAAAAAATAGGCAAAAAGGTAGGTGACTTACCTGTTCAAAACACCCCACTCCTGGTACCAAAACTGTTAGGTGCCCGTCTTCTCCTTGTGGCCTAGGCTCTTGGAGGTGGCTCAGTGGAGGTCCTCGCCGGCGGTTAATCAATAACACATACACACACTAGGTATGCTGAAATGATTACAATTCTTTATTTTTGGATTCGCTTTTTTATGCTGTCTTTACAAGACTCTGCCCACAATTTGGGGGCCAATCAAAATGATAATACATATTAGCATATTCGGTAATTTCTTAATCATATCTCAATCTTGTGATTTTCCAAACATTAATAATGCCTACATCTTGTGATCTTAAAATGGTGACCCCTGTAGTTCAAGTTAATAGGTCAAAACATTCCTTATCCTCTGTCACTGTCTGCTGGACAACCACAGCTTCCCTAAAAAAACTAATGTTAGCTGTTATGCCCAACAACAATGTACAGAGATAAAACCACAGGCAGATGTTTCCTCCGATGGAGACATTAAAAGAGGAAAAACAGACAGGATGATATATTTTAGTAAAATCATAAGACAGTCTGACCTTCACTAAAATATACTAAGATATTTTTCTGATTATTAAAGCAAAATAAGCAAAACCCTGAACATATCATGAACAGAGTGAAAATCAACAATTAATCAATAATGAAATGTAATATAGAATCTCCTTACACCTCCTTAATAAAAGTGCAAGCTAGATTAGTTATTCTCCTACATTTTGAAAAAGCCAAGCAACAGATTTTCTTCTGTAAACAGAGGATATTTGAAAATGGGAAGCATGCTGGTAAACTGCTTGCCAATCTGGCTCACCTAGACCACAAACCACTGGTAGTTGTTTCATTGATGGACGCACTTGGCCAACTTATAACTGACTCTGACCAAGTGGCTAAAGAATTTCATGCCTTCTTTGCTGCTTTATACTCTTCCACAGCCCACTACTCATTCGAGGAACTAGCTACTTTTCTACATTCAGTACAGTTTCCCTCCCTGTCCCCCTCCGAAATTAGCCAATTGGAAGCCCCATCTCCACTGATGATAGAGGGGGAAGCCATTGCACATCTAGCTACAGCCAAAAGCCCCAGGCTCTGATGGACTTCTATTGGAATTCTACACTTAGTTTAGGGAAGTCCTAGTTCCAAGACTGCGAGAAGTATTTAAAGGGTAATTTCACCTGTTCTGAGCCCTGCTATAGCCACCTCACGGCTCTGGGGCTTAGAAATCCCCGGGAGCTTAATCTCCTAAACATATCCTTTTAGGAGGGATGTTTAGGAGCATTGTAATTGGTTGGCGCCAATCAATCGGAACCCACATAGCCCATCCTCTCAGCTGGGAGGAAGACGCACGAATGCCGAGGGGATTTCTAAGCCCCGGAGCTGTGAGGCGGCTATAGCAGGGCTCAGAACGGGAGATCGCCATGCTGCAGGTCACGGGACTGGGGGGGTGAGGAGGCGGTCCTGTGTAAGTTCACCTTACAGATTTTTCTACCCCTCCTGCATGGAACCTGGAAAAGACCCCTCACTCCCTGAATCATATTGCCCTATCTCCCTTTTACATTAGACATGAAAAGTTTGACCAAAATCCTAGCGCTCTGTCTGGACAAAGTGATCCTCAAATTGATCCACCCAGGTCAAATTGGATTTATGCCCAACAAAAACAATGCTTTTCATTTAAGAAGACTTTTCTTGAACCTACAAGCTACCCACGACCCGGTAGGCTCACGTGTAGTGGTCAGTCTAGATGTTGCCAAGGCATTTGGTTACGTAGAATGGAAATACCTGTTGGAATGCCTTTGCAGATATGGATTTGGTCCCAAGTTTGTCAAGTGGATCTAACTACTATACCAGTCCCCAGTTGCTAGGATCCAAGTTAATGGCAGGATCTTGGACCCCTTCCCCTTACATAGGGTCACATGTTAGAGATGTCATCTGTCCCCGCTACTCTATGCCCTGGAGGTGGAACCATTAGCAATAGCTATCAGAGCACACCCTGCCATTAAAGATTTGCGATCGACATCACTGATTGAAACCGTCAGCTTAAATTCTGGCGATATGCTTCTGTACCTAGAAGATGCGTGCCTCTGTTTAGCAGCTGCCCTACACAAACATTTTGGGGCATATTCCGGTTTACAAATTTACTGGGATAAATCCCAAATCCTCCCCCTGGATTTTGAATCCCCAAATGTTGATTAAGCTGGTATTCCCCTGGTGCATGCCAATCAGATTAAATATTTGAGCATTTAGGTTACCAGGTTCCCAGAGGAATATACTAGACTTAACCTAGAGCCTCTTTTTGCATTACTTAAAACTAAAACTCAAACTTGGTCCTGCCTTCCTCTTGGGGATATGGGATGCAGAAATCTAACTAAAATGATTCTGCTGCCCAAACTTCTTTATATGTTTTGGCATTCCCTGGTATACTTGCCACTCTGTGTATTTAAAGCAATGGACTTAACTCGTTTGTGTGGGATAACTCCCGACACAAACTCTCATGGCACACTCTTAAAAACCCCACAGATATGGGTTGCACTGCCCTCCCGGACCTCAACGTTTACTACCTGGCTACTCAACTTTCCTATTTTTTTACTTTGACAAAAAGGACAGGCAACATACCTCACATTAGCATGCCCACAATCAGCTAACCGGGTTGTCCACCCCTTTCAGATATTCCTCAGTGCCACTCAAGACCCCAATACCATAGGAGGCCGTAAGGGCTTGGTCTATCACCATTGCAAAATATAGGAGCTAGTAAAACGTAGGCTAAAGGCTCCTGCCACTCACACCCACACACCTCTCTGGGACAACTCAAGCCTCTCAGAATTAATTACTATACCTGACGTTGCGCTATGGATTAACCATGGGGTTGTGTACTGTATCTTGCACAAGTATATAATAGCAATGGTGTCAAGTCGGTCCAGAAGCTTAAATCAATGCTTTTTGTGCTTTCTCCAGCTTGCTACGCGCTGCAGGCCCAATTTGGTGACTCCGTCCATGATTTGACATCTCTTTCCCCACTGAAAGTCTCCATGGGCACAGACTCTAAAAAGCTGATAGCCACCTCTTACAGCAGTCTTCTTCAGCCGGCAGTGACTGATTTAGTCTTCCGGCTGAAGAAAAGATGGGAGGCAGACCTGGGGGAACTGGAGGATGAGGAGTGGACAGACGTGCTAACATCCTGTAAGCTGGTATCTCCAAATCGATCCGATAGGCTTATCCAGCTGTATATACTACATTGATATTACCTCACCCCTATCCGCATATCTAGGTATAAAAATGACCACGATCCTTCCTGCCCTGGATGCGGAGAGGCCAGCGGCTCCTTTTACCATATATTGTGGTCCTGTTCTGTCATTCAGGCATACTGGGAACAGGGGGTCTGATTCTTACACAACCAAATGGGCTACCCACTAACCCTGTGCCCTAAACAGTGTTTGCTGGGGGTACTTCCAGAGCAGGAAAGTAACAGACATTAACACATTTTCCTACAGGAAACGTTGTTTACAGTCAGACTAATAATAGCGAGAGTGTGGCTCCAGGCCTCCCCACCCACACTCTGGGACTGGACGGCGGTTGTTAATATGTCCTTACCTTATAAAAAGGTCACTTACACACATAGAAATGCCCAGTAAAGTACCACAAAATATTGGATTGTTGGCTGAATCTGGCATCTACCTCAACAGAGGAAGAACCATTGATTGATTGAGTATCATAAACCATCCCAGAGCATCTCCGCTCCCGCTTCTATGATAGTATTGATCATTATGAGCATGTGAGACTTATGGACTTATGATGACTTTTTGTGTACCTAGACATACATACATTTGATCCCTGGCATGACTTCCCTTCTGGGATCTTTTGACTGTAATACCATTTATGTAAATTTCTTGATATCTGTAAACCATTGCATTGACAATTATTGTTTGTAACAATGTCTATTAGAGTTTAATGTGTAACCCCCCCTTTTTTTCTGTATGCCTCTTTTTATGTGTAATAAAAAGTTTGTTGGATTAAAAAAAGTATATAATGCCTTGGGGGTCCCCTTAGTCTGCCTGTAAAGTGGGATATCTGTATCGTGTATCGAACCTGCTGCAGCAAAACTGACATACAGTGAGGAAAAAAGTATTTGATCCCCTGCTGATTTTGTACATTTGGCCACTGACAAAGAAATGATCAGTCTATAATTTTAATGGTAGGTTTATTTTAACAGTGAGAGAGAGAATTACAACAAAAATATCCAGAAAAACGCATTTTAAAGAAGTTATAAAATTATTTGCATCTTAATGCGTGAAATAAGTATTTGACCCCTTCACAAAACATGACTTAGTACTTGGTGGCAAAACCCTTGTTGGCAATCACAGAGGTCAGACGTTTCTTGCAGTTGACCACCAGGTTTGCACATATCTCAGGAGGAGGGATTTTGTCCCACTCCTCTTTGCAGATCCTCTCCAAGTCTTTAAGGTTTTGAGGCTGATATTTGGTAACTCAAACCGTCAGCTCCCTCCACATATTTTCTATGGGATTAAGGTCTGGAGACTGGCTAGGCCACTCTATGACCTTAATGTGCTTCTTGAGCCACTTTTTGGTGCCCTGGCTGTGTGTTTTGGGTCATTGTCATGCTAGAATAACCATCCAAGACCCATTTTCAATGCTCTGGCTGAGGGAAGGAGGTTCTCACCCAAGATTTGAAAGTACATGGCCCGCCCATTGGCAAAGTTGTCCTCTCCCCTTAGAAGAAAAATACACCCAAATCATAATGTTTCCACCTCCATGTTTAACTGTAGGGAGGGTGTTCTTGGGGTCACAGGCAGCATTTCTCCTCCTCCAAACACGGCGAGTTGAGTTGATGCCAAAGAGTTTGATTTTGGTCTCATCTTAGCATAACACTTTCACCCAGTTCTCCTCTGAATCATTTAGATGTTCATTAGCAAACTCCAGATGGGCCTGTACATGTTCTTTCTTAAGCAGGGGGACCTTGCAGATTTTCAGTCCTTTACAGCGTAGTGTGTTACCAATTCTTTTCTTGGTGACTATGGTCCCAGCTGCCTTGAGATCATTGACAAGAGTCTACCGTGTAGTTCTGGGCTGATTCTTCACCGTGAAATGAGTGAAATAATTATTTGATCCCCTATCAATCAGCAGGATTTCTGGCTCCCAGGTGTCTTCTATACATGTAATTGCGTCGGAGGTGACGGCGATGGCCGGGGCTTATGCCTTCCAGACCGCCGAGGGGGCCACACAGACGCCGCTAATCAGCGGTGCGGACGTGTGCGGGATAATGTGACGGGGAGGAGTTAATCACCTGGAAGTCACAGAATAGTCCCCTGAGACCATATAAATTGATATTCCCTAGATGATTCCTAGTTGAATCCTGGGAAGGCCATTCTATCGAGATGAATTTAGCACTAGGTAAGTGCCAGTTTTTGTACACGCACAATGGTTGATATTGATACTTCCTTTATGAAACCTATTACCAGCTTACGTTTTTTGGTGTGCTCATACAGCACACTGATTTTACTCCCGTTTTCATTATTACATTCATGCACACGTGAACCAGAGCCTGTATTTTACAATAAATCTATTGCAGATTTTAACTTATTTTACATTTATTCAGAATTTGATTTATTTTTTACAATAACATCCAATGTACTGCTGCTTAAAAAAACCCCTGGGGAACTTTTGATCATTGATCTTTGTGTATGTCACTTTTTGGGTTGTGCAGCCTCGGGTGCTCTCGTATATGTGTTTTCTACAGAATCTGGTGTCTCTTTCCCAGACTTTGAATAGAAGTAACAGGTGCAGAAAAATTGGGCCTTGGGTGTTGGTGGTGCCTTCACACCATAACCATCACAGTTATCTTTGGCAAATGCAGGATTCGATTCTGCTCTCAACAATGTCACACAGGTGTGGAAAAATTGGGCCTTGGGTGTTAGTGGTGCCTGCAACCTGTAACTCCTTACAGTTACTTATGGAGGGCACAGGACTGACACTGTGTTCAAATAATTCAGCTGATTCCTCAGTACATGATGATGGGGCTATGGCAGCAGTAGCTGTGGACAAGGAGACAGAATAGGCCACTCTGGTAAATACGGTGGAGTGAACTAGTGTCAGCTTGGGTGATAGAGGAGAATGAGGATGGTTTAGTAAGTCAGTCCACCGCCTCCTCTGCATGCTGTGGCTGGATAGCATGGACAACATCACTAAACAGAGAAAAACGTGCCCTGCCTGAGGACAGACCACGTCCACCTTTGCCTGTGGACACAGACGCTGCTGGCCCCCCTCATAGTGGCATGGGAACATCTGCCTATCCTTGTTGGCCTCCCAGACATGATGGGGGGGCATATTACCCAAATTTAATAGAAACTGGAAAATGTGTGATTGGATGCACTTTATTTAATGGAAAGTGGTGTTTGTAGCTCTTTAAATTGAGGACTGTCGCTGACAGAAATGTAAAATCTATAAAAAAAAATTAAAAAGGGGGAACCCCAGCATTGTAGTCAGAAAAACTGTGGCTGACAATTTAAAAAAAATGGGGCAGGCAAGAGACAACAAAAAACAAAATAAAAACAAAGCAAAAAAAAAAAAACACGCAGCAACCAAAAAAAAAGAAAGGATATGCAGCACTAAATGTTATGTAATTCTGTGTTAAACACTGCACTACACTAACACACAACACTGACACTACACTATACTGACACAGAGGGCTGGTGCTACCTGCTGCCTAGGGCCCCCGGCCACTGGTGTTCCTACTCTCTTCTCTCTGCAGCAAGCAAATAAGTCTCAGCATCAGCAGGCAACCGCCGCTCAGTTCGCACATAGTGTCAGAGGCGCAGCGGCAGTGGAGGGCTATGTCTGTGTTCCGACTCCCGAATTAATGGAAGCAAGCAAACATTGATGGGCACCCTAATGCCCCGTACACACGGTCGGATTTTCCAACGGAAAATGTGTGATAAGACCTTGTTGTCTGAAATTCCAACTGTGTGTAGGCTCCATCACACATTTATCATCGGATTTTCTGACACACAAAGTTTGAGAGCAGGCTATAAAATCTTCCGACGACAAAATCCATTGTCGGAATTTCCGATCGTGTGTACACAAATCCGACGCACAAAGTGCCACGCATGCTCAGAATAAATAAAGAGATGAAAGCTATTGGCTACTGCCCCGTTTAGAGTCCGACATACGCGTTTTACGTCACCGTGTTCAGAACGATCGGATTTTCTGACAACTTTGTGTGACCGTGTGTATGCAAGACAAGTTTGAGCCAACATCCGTCAGAAAAAATCCTAGGATTTTGTTGTCGGAATGTCCGATCAATGTCCAACCGTGTGTACGGGGCATTAGGCTGCATTGATGGGCGCTGGTAGGCTGGATTTGATGGGTGCTGATAGGCTGCATTTGATGGACTCGAACATCGGGCTCCTCCCTACTCACAATAAGTGAATACAATAACTTGCTAGTAGCAAACTGAGCCCTGTTCTATCTAGCAACACACTGAAAAAGCTTTCTATGGGAAGGAACCTTTTATAGTTTGGAGTGGGACTATGAGCACTGAGCCATGATTGGACAAAGTCATCATGACTTTGTCTGGTCAGGGCTCTGACAACCAGTCAGGTGCAATGCTTCATCTGATTAGGGCCCTAGAATGCACTGTGTAGCACGCAGTGCATTGTGGGGCACTCGCCGGGCGAACATCCTGCCGAGCCCCATGCTATTTCGTTTGTTCGCTGAACAGGCAAACAGGCGATCTTCGAGCCAAAATTTTGCATGGCCCGAATCGTTTGCCCAGCACTAGCAGGCAGGCATCATGATTGACTTGGATTTTTATCACTGGATGAAATGATTGATAGTGTATGTACATCGTGGGACATTTTTGGAGGATTTTATTTGTATTAAAGGACTTGTCAAAAACTGTGTGTATATTATTACCGTTTACTTTATTGCGTTTTTGCTGTTTTTTCTTTTTTGCTTGGGGTACTCTTTAAAATCCATTCCAGACTCATGTGGTCTAGTATTTTGGGGGGGACTCTACACATACTTTTTTCATTCATGCTGTATGCTGCAAAATTGACATTTACAAAGAAAAAAAAATATACAGCTTACATTGAGGACAATTGATATTTCATTGCCAGCTTCTTTAAAAAAAAGGACACAGACCCCTCCAAAAGCCTTTGTATCAACATATTGCCTCACCACCAGTCAAACACCTCTGAAAAGTGTTGTGAGCACAGATCACTTTTCAGAGGCACGGCGGTCCTTGCCACTAGTGTAAATGAGGCTAAGGCCCTCAGAAAGGAATACAGATTAAAAGAGGATTTTTCAGCTATAACAATATTTAAAACAAATATGCTTATATTTTCTGTGGAAGTGTAGGTTCTTTAATAAACAATAAACACTAAAGATCAAAGAGCATAGCTTTGTTTCTTCCAGGTATTTACAAAGGGATAAAAACATAAATGAGCAATACAAAGCCTTGAGAATGTAATGTAATTGTGTATTGAGAGAATAATCAGGCTGTCATTGCAAAAACTCTCTGTTTGGAAATGAGGTTTGCCCAATTCACAGAATGAATAATACAATGTCCCATGCTAAGATGGTAGCCATCGATCAAAATCAAATTCCAAAATTTGAAAAACTTTGGCATCCTTGGATAAAACAACAGTTCCTGTCAAACTTCAATGACTCTGTCCTGTTGCCATGGTAACAGATTAAATGACTTACAGAGACACCCATTCTAAGGCTTCAAAGAGAACTAAAAAGAATAATAAACTGACGAGCGGGACAACCTTGTGGACCATACCTCTACCTTTCAACCCTTTTTCTTCTTTCTCCTTCCTTTTCTCCACCTTATGATTAAAGCTCATTATCAGAATTTATTTGACCTATATACACTCTACCTGTAAACAATATGTATAGTAGGTATAAATCATTTAAATACCTACAAAAGTAACTAAGGAAATGATATATATCTTTAATTTAGGTTTACGTGAACCCAATGTTTAATATTTGAAATTTCATGATATTTACCTATATAAACCCTACTGTAAAACAATGAGCTTACTTTATAGATCCTTGTAAACTTACTTTATGTATCTTTATAACATTGTATACTCAATAAACTTCTTTTGACAAGGAAATGAGGTTTGCCTAACTGTTATGCTAATCAAATGGCTTCAGCCAAGACTGCCAGACAACTAGCATTTTAGAAGGTTGGTATATATATATATATATATATATATATATATATATATATATATTACACAATTCTAATCTTTTGGGCTCTATACACCACCACAATGGATTTGAAATGAAATGAACAAGATGTGCTTTAACTGCAGACTTTCAGCTTTAATTTGAGGGTATTCACATCCAAATCAGGTGAATGGTGTAGGAATTACGTAATAGGACAGATTAACAATCATCCATCAAACTTTCACTTTTTAATACTAGGTTGCAAATCCCTTGCAGTTAATTACAGCCTGAAGTCTGGAACGCATAGACATCACCAGACGTTGGGTTTCATCCCTGGTGATGCTCTGCCAGGCCTCTGCTGCAACTGTCTTCAGTTCCTGCTTGTTCTTGGTTGCATTTTCCCTTCAGTTTTGTCTTCAGCAAGTGAAATGCATGCTCAATCGGACTCAGGTCAGGTGATTGACTTGGCCATTGCATAACATTCCACTTCTTTCCCATAAAAAACTTTTTGATTGCTTTCGCAGTATGCTTCGGGTCATTGTCCATCTGCACTGTGAAGCGCCGTCCAATGAGTTCTGAAGCATTTTGCTGAATATGAGCAGATAATATTGCCCGAAACACTTCAGAATTCATCCTGCTGCTTTTGTCAGCAGTCACATCATCAATAAATACAAGAGAACCAGTTCCATTGGCAGCAATACATGCCCACGCCATGACACTACCACCACTATGCTTCACTGATGAAGTGGCATGCTTTGGATCATGAGCAGTTCCTTTCCTTCTCCATACTCTTCTCTTCCCATCACTCTGGTACAAGTTGATCTTGGTCTCATCTGTCCATAGGATGTTGTTCCAGAACCGTGAAGGCTTTTTTAGATGTTGTTTGGAAAACTCTAATCTGGCCTTCCTATTTATGAGGCTCACCAATGGTTTACATCTTTTGGTGAACCCTCTGTATTCACTCTGGTGAAGTCTTCTCTTGATTGTTGACTTTGACACACATTCACCTACCTCCTGGAGAGTGTTCTTGATCTGGCCAACTGTTGTGAAGGGTGTTTTCTTCACCAGGGAAAGAATTATTCGGTCATCCACCACAGTTGTTTTCTGTGGTCTTCCGGGTCTTTTGATGTTGCTGAGCTCACCGGTGTGTTCTTTCTTTTTAACCACTTCAATACCAGGCACTTAGACACCTTCCCGCCCAGCCCAATTTTCAGCTTTCAGCGCTGTCGCAATTTGAATGACAATTGCGCGGTCATGCTACACTGTACCCAAACAAATTTTTTATCATTTTGTTCCCACAAATAGAGCTTTCTTTTGGTGGTATTTGATCACCCTTGCGGTTTTTATTTTTTGCGCAACAAATAAAAAAAGACCGAAAATTTTGAAAAAAAACAAGTTTTTCTTTGTTTCTGTTAAAACTTTTTGTAAATAAGTACGTTTTTTTCTTCAATGACGGGCACTGATATGGCTGCACTGACGGGCACTGATATGGCGGCACTGATGGGCACCGATGAGGTGGCACCGATGAGGTGGCACTGATGAGGTGGCACTGACGGGCACTGATGATGGGCACTGATAGGCGGCACTGATGGGCACTGATAGGTGGCACTGATGGGCACTGATAGGTGGCACTGGTATGCGGCACTGATGGGCACTCATAGGTGGCACGGATGGGCACTAATAGGCGGCACTGATGGGCACTCATAGGTGGCATTGATGGGCACTTGTAGGTGGCATTGATGGTTACTTATGGGTGGCACTGATAGTTGGCACAGATGGGCACGGATGGGCACTGATAGATGGGCACTGATGGGCATGGATGGGCACTGACAGGTGGCATGAATGGACACTGATGGGTGGCACTGGTGGCATTACTTGTTTGCAGTGATGCCCCTAAGGGTGGCATTGCTGGGCATCACTGCAACATAATTGTGCCAATCAGTGCCCATTTGTGGGCACTGATTGGCACAGATTTGGCATACTGGGCACATGTGGATGGCCATGGGGTACATACCTGGCCATCCACATGTTGCCCCTTCCCTGGTGGTCCTAGTGGTGATCCCTGGTGGTCCAGTGTGGTGATCTGCGGGGGGGCTGCGCTGATAAACAATCAGCGCAGACCCCCCCGCCAGGAGAGCCGCCGATCGGCTCTCCTCTACTTGCGTCTGTCAGACGCGAGTGAGGAAGAGCCGATCAACGGCTCTTCCTATTGACAGCGTGATCAGCCGTGATTGGACACGGCTGATCACGTGGTAAAGAGCCTCCGCCGGAGGCTTTTTACCAAGATCAGTGTAGCGGTGTGTCAGACTGACACACCGCTCCACCGATCGCCGCGATGCGCGCCCCCGGGGGCGCGCTGCGGCATGTTATCCTGAAGGACGTCATATGACGCCCAGTCAGGATAACACAACCACTTCCCGGACGTCAATCCGCCATAGGGCGGGCGGGAAGTGGTTAAGGATGTTCCAAACAGTTGATTTGGCCTTACTTAATGTTCAGCCTAATGATGGCTTGCTTCACTGATAGTGACAGCTCTTTGGATCCCATATTGAGAGTTGACAGCAACAGATTCCAAATGCAAATAGCACACTTGAAATAAACTCTGGACCTTTTATCTGCTCCTTGTAAATGGGATCATGAGGGAATAACACACACCTGGCCATGGAACAGCTGAGCAGCTAATTGTCCCAATACTTTTGGTCCATTAAAAAGTGGGAGGCACATATACAAACTGTTGTAATTCCTACACCGTTCACCTGATTTGGATGTAACTACCCTCAAATTAAAGCTGAAAGTCTGCAGTTAAAGCACATCTTGTTCATTTAATTTCAAATCCATTGTGGTGGTGTATAGAGCCAAAAAGATTAGAATTGTGTCAATGTATCAATATTTATGGACCGGATTGTGTAGATATATATATATATATATATATATATATATATATATATATATATATATATATATATATATATCTCACAGAGGTGGGTACACCCCTCAATGTAGAAAAATGTAAAATAATGCATTTGGGTGGCAAAAATGTGAATGCAATCAATACACTGAGGGGAGAACCTCTGGGGAATCTAGGATGGAAAAGGACCTGGGGGTCCTAGTAGGTGATATGCTCAGCAATGGCATGCAATGCCAAGCTGCTGCTAACAAAGCAAACAGAATATTGGCATGCATTAAAAAGGGGATTCATTCCAGAGATAAAATGATAATTCTCCCGCTCTACAAGACTCTGGTCCGGCCGCACCTAGGGTATGCTGTCCAGTTCTGGGCACCAGTCTTCAGGAAGGATGTACTGGAAATGGAGCGAGAACAAAGAAGGGCAACAAAGGTATTAAAGGGTCTGGAGGATATTAGTTATGAGGGAAGGTTGCAAGCACTGAACTTATTCTCTCTGGAGAAGAGACACTTGAGAGGGGATATGATTTCAATTTACAAATACCGTACTGGTAACCCCACAATAGGGATAAAACTTTTTCGTGAAAGGGAGTTGAACAAAACTCATGGCCACTCATTAAAACTAGAAGAAAAGAAGTTTAACCTTAAACTACGTAGAGGGTTCTTTACTGTAAGAGCGGCACAGATGTGGTATCCCCTTCCACAAGCAGTGGTCTCAGCGGGGGGCATTGATAGTTTCAAGAAACTATTAGATAAGCACCTGAATGACCACAACATACAGGGATATACAAGGTAATACTGACATATAAACACACATAGGTTGGACTTGATGGACTTTTTCGACCTCACCTACTATGTAACTACAGTGGGGCAAAAAAGTATTTCGTCAGCCACCAATTGTGCAAGTTCTCCCACTTAAAAAGATGAGAGAGGCCTGTAATTGTCTTCACAGGTATACCTAAACTATGAGACAAAATGTGGAAACAAATACAGACAATCACATTGTCTGATTTTTGAAAGAATTTATTTGCAAATTATGGTGGAAAAAAAGTATTTTGTCAATATCAAAAGTTCATCTCAATACTTTGTTATATATCCTTTGATGGCAATGACAGAGGTCAAACTTTTTCTGTAAGTCCTCACAAGGTTGTCACACACTGTTGCTGGTATGTTGGCCCATTCCTCCATGCAGATCTCCTCTAGAGCAGTGATGTTTTGGGGCTGTCACTGGGCAACACGGACTTTCAACTCCCTCCAAAGGTTTTCTTTGGGGTTCAGATCTGGAGACTGGCTAGGCCACTCCAGGACCTTGAAATGCTTCTTACAAAGCCACTCCTTCGTTGCCCGGGCGGTGTGTTTGCGATCATTGTCATGCTGAAAGACCCAGCCACGTTTCATCTTCAATGCCCTTGCTGATGGGAGAAGGTTTACACTCAAAATCTCACGATACATGGCCCCATTCATTCTTTCATGTATGCGGATCAGTCATCCTGTTCCCTTTGCAGAGAAATAGCCCCAAAGCATGATGTTGCCACCCACATGCTTCACAGTAGGTATGGTGTTTTTTGGTTGCAACTCAGCATTCTCTCTCCTCCAAACATGACTAGTTGTGTTTCTACCAAACAGTTCTACTTTGGTTTCATCTGACTATATGACATTCTCCCAATCCTCTTCTGGATCATCCAAATGCTCTCTAGAAAACCTCAGACGGGCCTGGACATGTACTGGCTTAAGCAGGGGGACACGTCTGGCACTGCAGGATCTGAGTCCCTGGCGGTGTAGTGTGTTACTGATGGTAGCCTTTTTTTACGCTGGTCCCAGCTCTCTGCAGGTCATTCACTAGGTCCCCCCGTGTGGTTCTGGGATTTTTGCTCACTGTTCTTGTGATCATTTTGACCCCACCGGGTGAGATCTTGCCTGGAGCCCCAGATCGAGGGAGATAATCAGTGGTCTTGTATGTCTTCAATTTTCTAATTATTGCTCCCACAGTTGATTTCTTCACACCAAGCTGCTTGCCTATTGCAGATTCAATCTTCCCAGCCTGTAGCAGGTCTGCAATTTTGTTTCTGGTGTCCGTCGACAGCTCTGCCATTAATACAGGTAATGAGTGGAGGACAGAGGAGCCTTTTAAATAAGAAGATCCAGATCTGTGAGAGCCAAAAATTTTGCTTGTTTGTAGGTGACCAAATACTTATTTTCCACCATAAATTGCAAATAAATTCTTTCCAAATCAGACAATGTGATTGTATAGATTTGTTTCCACATTTTGTCTCTCATAGTTGAGGTATACCTATGATGACAATTACAGGCCTCTCTCATCTTTTTAAGTGGGAGAACTTGCACAATTGGTGGCTGACTAAATACTTTTTTGCCCCACTGTATGTAACTATGTACTGTATGTACCCTCACATTTTTGTACATTTTTTATTATATCTTTTCACGTGACAACACTAAAGAAATGACACTTTGCTACAATGTAAAGTAGTGAGCGCACAGCTTGTGTAACATTGTAAATGTGCTGTCCCCGCAAAATAACTTAACACACAGTCATTAATGTCTTAACTGCTGGCAACAAAAGTAAGGGAAGTCCACCCTCATGTTACTGGAGCTGAGAAGGAGATGCCTCCTTCCCTCTAAACTGACAAGCTGCTTTGGGTGCCCATCATGACAGTCAGCACTAGCTGTTGTGTTGCACTGCGATTGCTCTGAGTGTTGGGGGGGGGGGTTGACCTCCCCTTTAACTACACTAGCTATATAAAGACTGTAGCTAGGGTGGTACCAGCTTCTTCAGCATCCATAATTACAAGTAGTAAACACAATTAAAGATTTTGACTAATCTGTGAGATTAAATTCTGTTGCACACCTATCACAATTCATTTAAATGGAGGAATAGGAATGATTTAATCACACACCAATGCAGCCTAAATCCCAAACTGATAGAAAAAAGAGAAAAAGAAAGGGAAGGTTCAGTTTTTTATAGTCAATAGTTTAGCTTTATAAATAAGACAAATCTTCACTGGCATTTAAGGTTGCAAATGCAAAGTACCACAAATTATGTCAGCAATTAGTTTAAAGTAACTATAAAGCCTTAGGTAAAAAAAAGACAATGGCACTTAATAGGTTTCTATGCAAGTTGCATTGTGTAAAATAAAAACATCATTTTATTTTTACCTGTTTAACAGTATTTTTAAAATGGTCATGTGACTGCAATTCCCCCTCAGAGCATAACACTGCGCAGGCTCATTGGCATTTGACAAAGAAGCTCTAGTGCCAATGCCAGAAATGAAATATAATTGGTGTTTCCAAAGCAACTATTGCCAGCTCCTAAACAATTACAGCGCATGCATACCCCATGGATCATTCAAAGTGTCTAGTGTGTTTTTCTTGCATAATGAATCATGTATGCAAAAAGCACTGACCACTTTAGACGATTGATGAAGTGCACATACAGTCAGGTCCATAAATATTGGGACATCGACACACCTAAACTTTTTGGCTCTATACACCACCACAATGCATTTGAAATGAAATGAACAAGATGTGCTTTAACTGCAGACTTTCACCTTTAATTTGAGGGTATTTACATCCAAATCAGGTGAACAGTGTAGGAATTACAACAGTTTGTATATGTGACTCCCACTTTTTAAGGGACCAAAAGTAATGGGACAATTGGCTGCTCAGCTGTTCCATGGCCAGGTGTGTGTTATTCCCTCATGATCCCATTTACAAGGAGCAGATAAAAGGTCCAGAGTTCATTTCAAGTGTGCTATTTGCATTTGGAATCTGTTGCTGTCAACTCTCAATCTAAACTTCTTAGTCTAACCTCTTCATTTGACCTGAAGCAATGGGTACAGGCTTCTACTCACTCTGATGGCAACACCCTTGACCTTGTATTCTCTTACCTATGCACTCCATGCAACTTCTCAAACAATCCTTTTCCTCTCTCCGACCACCACCTTATTAGTTTCTCTCTCCCCCTGTCTTCTACCACCCTTCCCTCCAATCGCCTAACCATCACCCGTAGAAACTTTCGCAACTTCAACTCCTCTCTCCTCTATTCTGCTACCGACCACCTCTATGACAAAATATCTCCCCTGTCCTGCCCCAACCAAGCCATGTCCATCTACAATAAATCTCTGTCCTCCACCCTGGACAAGCTCGCTCCCCTCACTACACGCAGAATCAGGCCTCGACCCCTACAACCCTGGCAAACAGATGACACTAAAATTCTCAAAAAACGTAGTCGCGCTCTTGAGCGTCTGTGGCACAAGACTAAGTCTCTCAAAGACTTCAACCAATACAAATCTGCCCTCCAAAAATACTATTCTTTCCTCCACACTGCCAAGCAAACCTATTTTACAACTCTTATTAACACCTTCTCATCCAATCCCCGTAAACTCTTCTCTACCTTCAACTCTCTACTTTGTCCACCGCCTCCCCCCACTGACTTACTCACTGCCCAGGAAATCGCTAATCACTTCAAAAACAAGATTGATACAATCCGTGATGAAATCTCCACTCTACAGGTATCCCCCAGCTAAGACCCCATGTCAACAGATACTACTGACACTCCCCCTATTCAAATCTGCTACTCCAGACGAAGTTGCTAAACTCCTTTCTATCGCCCACCTAACCACCTGTCCCCTGGACCCTATTCCCTCTCAAATGCTATGGTCACCCTCTGACCCCATCCTACACTCTCTAACCCGCATCTTCAATCTCTCCCTCACCTCTGGCGTCTTCCCCGATGCTCTAAAACATACACTGGTCACTCCCATACTCAAAAAGACGTCCTTGGACCCTACCAATCTTAACAACCTACGCCCTATCTCCTTGCTCCCCTTTTCCTCTAAACTCCTTGAACGCCTGGTTTACAACCGAGTGACCACCTCATTAAAAACAACCTTCCTGATCCCCTTCAATCTGGATTTCGCCCTCAACACTCCACAGAAACTGCTCTTTTAAAACTCACAAATGACCTACTAACTGCAAAAACCAACGGACACTATTCTGTACTCCTACTTCTGGATCTTTCAGCTGCCTTTGACACGGTTGACCACCCCCTCCTCCTCGAAAAACTTTACTCCCTCGGTCTCCGTGACTGTGCTCTTCAGTGGCTCTCATCCTACCTATCCCAATGCACCTTCAGTGTCACTTACAATTCTACTTCCTCCACTCCTCTTCCCTTCTCTGTCGGGGTCCCCCAAGGTTCTGTTTTTGGACCTCTTTTATTTTCAATCTACACCTCTTCCCTGGGTCAGCTGATAGCCTCTCACGGCTTTCAATATCATTTCTATGCTGACGACACACAAATCTATCTCTCCACTAGGGATGAGCTTCGAGTTCGAGTCGAACTCATGTTCTACTCGAACATTGGCTGTTCGCAAGTTCGCCGAACAGCGAACAATTTGGGGTGTTCGCGGCAAATTTGAATGCCGCGGAACACCCTTTAAAAGTCTATGGGAGAAATCAAAAGTGCTAATTTTAAAGGCTTATATGCAAGTTATTGTCATAAAAAGTGTTTGGGGACCCGGGTCCTGCCCCAGGGGACATGGATCAATGCAAAAAAAAGTTTTAAAAACGGACGTTTTTTCAGGAGCAGTGATTTTATTAATGCTTAAAGTCAAACAATAAAAGTGTAATATCCCTTTAAATTTCGTACCTGGGGGGTGTCTATAGTATGCCTGTAAAGGGGCGCATGTTTCCTGTGTTTAGAACAGTCTGACAGCAAAATGACATTTGGAAGGAAAAAACGCATTTAAAACTAGCCGCGGCTATTGCATTGCCGACAATACACATAGAAGTTCATTGATAAAAACGGCATGGGAATTCCCCACAGGGGAACCCCGAACCAAAAAAAAAAATGATGTGGGGGTCCCCCTAAATTCCATACAAGGCCCTTCAGGTCTGGTATGGATATTAAGGGGAACCCCAGCCAAAATTGAAAAAAAAAATTGACGTGGGGTTCCCCCTAAATTCTATACCAGACCCTTCAGGTCTGGTATGGATTTTAAGGGGAACCCCGCGCCAAAAAAACAAAAAAAAAACGGCGTGGGGTCCCCCTAAAAATCCATACCAGACCCTTATCCGAGCACGCAACCTGGCAGGCCGCAGGAAAAGAGGGGGGGACGAGAGTGCGCCCCCCCCCCCCTCCTGAACCGTACCAGGCCACATGCCCTCAACATTGGGAGGGTGCTTTGGGGTAGCCCCCCAAAACACCTTGTCCCCATGTTGATGAGGACAAGGGCCTCATCCTCACAACCCTGGCCGGTGGTTGTGAGGGTCTGCGGGCGGGGGGCTTATCGGAATCTGGAAGCCCCCTTTAACAAGGGGACCCCCAGATCCCGGCCCCCCCCTGTGTGAAATGGTAAGGGGGTACTTACCCCTACCATTTCACTAAAAAACTGTCAAAAATGTTAAAAATGACAAGAGACAGTTTTTGACAATTCCTTTATTTAAATGCTTCTTCTTTCTTCTTTCTTCCTTCATCTTCTTCTGGTTCTTCTGGCTCTTCTGGTTCTTCCTCCGGCGTTCTCGTCCAGCATCTTCTCTGCGGCGTCTTCTATCTTCTTCTCCTCGGGCCGCTCCGCACCCATGGCATGAGGGGGGAGGCTCCCGCTCTTCTCTTCATCTTCTTCTCTTCTTCATCTTCTTCTTCATCTTCTTCTTCTTCTTCCTTCTTCTCTTCTTCTCTTCTTCTCTTCTTCCTGTCTTCTGCGGGCCGCTCCGCAGCCATGCTGTGGCATGGAGGGAGGCTCCCGCTGTGTGACGGCGTCTCTTCGTCTGACGGTTCTTAAATAACGGGGGGCGGGGCCACCCGGTGGCCCCGCCCCCCTCTGACGCACGGTGACATGACGGGACTTCCCTGTGGCATTCCCCGTGACGTCACAGGGAAGTCCCTCAAGTCACCGTGCGTCAGAGGGGGGCGGGGTCACCGGATGGCCCCGCCCCCCGTTATTTAAGAACCGTCAGATGAAGAGACGCCGTCACACAGCGGGAGCCTCCCACCATGCCAGCATGGCTGCGGAGCGGCCCGGAGAAGACAGGAAGAAGAGAAGAAGGAAGAAGAAGAAGAAGAAGAAGATGAAGAAGAAGATGAAGAAGAGAAGAAGATGAAGAGAAGAGCGGGAGCCTCCCCCCTCATGCCATGGGTGCGGAGCGGCCCGAGGAGAAGAAGATAGAAGACGCCGCGGAGAAGATGCTGGACGAGAACGCCGGAGGAAGAACCAGAAGAGCCAGAAGAACCAGAAGAAGATGAAGGAAGAAAGAAGAAAGAAGAAGCATTTAAATAAAGGAATTGTCAAAAACTGTCTCTTGTCATTTTTAACATTTTTGACAGTTTTTTAGTGAAATGGTAGGGGTAAGTACCCCCTTACCATTTCACACAGGGGGGGGGCGGGATCTGGGGGTCCCCTTGTTAAAGGGGGCTTCCAGATTCCGATAAGCCCCCCGCCCGCAGACCCTCACAACCACCGGCCAGGGTTGTGAGGATGAGGCCCTTGTCCTCATCAACATGGGGACAAGGTGTTTTGGGGGGCTACCCCAAAGCACCCTCCCAATGTTGAGGGCATGTGGCCTGGTACGGTTCAGGAGGGGGGGGGGGGCCGCACTCTCGTCCCCCCCTCTTTTCCTGCGGCCTGCCAGGTTGCGTGCTCGGATAAGGGTCTGGTATGGATTTTTAGGGGGACCCCACGCCGTTTTTTTTTTTTTTTTTTGGCGCGGGGTTCCCCTTAAAATCCATACCAGACCTGAAGGGTCTGGTATGGAATTTAGGGGGAACCCCACGTCAATTTTTTTTTTTAATTTTGGCTGGGGTTCCCCTTAATATCCATACCAGACCTGAAGGGCCTTGTATGGAATTTAGGGGGACTCCCACATCATTTTTTTTTTTTAATTTTGGTTCGGGGTTGCCCTGTGGGGAATTCCCATGCCGTTTTTATCAATGAACTTCTATGTGTATTGTCGGCAATGCAATAGCCGCGGTAGTTTTAAATGTGTTTTTTCCTTCAAAATGTCACTTTGCTGTCAGACTGTTCTAAACACGGGAAACATGCGCCCCTTTACAGGCATACTATAGACACCCCCCAGGTATGAAATTTAAAGGGATATTACACTTTTATTGTTTGACTTTAAGCATTATTAAAATCACTGCTCCTGAAAAAACGGCCGTTTTTAAAACTTTTTTTTGCATTGATTCATGTCCCCTGGGGGAGGACCCGGGTCCCCAAACACTTTTTATGACAATAACTTGCATATTAGCCTTTAAAATTAGCACTTTTGATTATTCATGTTCGTGTCCCATAGACTTTAACGGCGTTCGCGTGTTCGAACGAATTTTTTTCCTGTTCGCATGTTCTGGTGCGAACCGAACAGGGGGGTGTTCGGCTCATCCCTACTCTCCACCCCTCAACTCACTCCATCAGTCTCCTCACGCATCACTAACTTACTAACCGACATATCTGTATGAATTTCACACCACTTCCTCAAACTCAACTTGTCCAAAACCGAGCTTATAATATTTCCTCCCCCACGTGCCTCTTTCCCTGACTTCTCTGTGAAGAGCAATGGCAAAACCATCCACCCGTCCCCACATGTCAGGGTGCTAGGTGTTATCCTAGATTCCGAACTCTCCTTTCAGACCCACATCCAATCACTTTCCAAAGCTTGCCGCCTCAACCTCCGCAACATCTCTAAACTACGTCCCTTTCTAACCAGTGAAACCACAAAGCTCCTGATTCACTCCCTGGTTATCTCTCGCTTTGACTACTGCAACTCACTCCTCATTGGCTTACCTTTAAATAGACTATCCCCCCTTCAGTCCATTATGACTGCTGCTGCCAGACTCATCCACCTTACAAACCGCTCAGTGTCTGCTACCCCTCTCTGCCAATCCCTCCATTGGCTACCACTCGCCCAACGAATTAAATTCAAAATACTAACAATAAGTTACAAAGCCATCCACAACTGTGCCCCCAGCTACATCACTAACCTAGTCTCAAAATACAAACCTAAACGCCATCTCCGTTCCTCCCAAGATCTCCTGCTCTCTAGCTCCCTCATCACCTCCTCCCATATCCGCCTCCAGGACTTCTCCCGAGCCTCGCCCATCCTCTGGAATTCCCTACCCCAATCTGTCAGACTGTCTCCAAATTTATCCACTTTTAGGCGATCCCTGAAAACTTTCCTCTTCAGAGAAGCCTATCCTGCCTCCATCTAACAACTGCACTATTTTCTCCATTAGCTCATCCCCCACAGCTATTACCCTTTTGTATAACTTGACCCTCCCTCCTAGATTGTAAGCTCTAACGAGCAGGGCCCTCTGATTCCTCCTGTATTGAATTGTATTGTACTTGTACTGTCTGCCCTAATGTTGTAAAGTGCTGCGTAAACTGTCGGCGCTATATAAATCCTGTATAATAATAATAATAATAATAATAATAATAATATGAGATCCAAAGAGCTGTCACTATCAGTGAAGCAAGCCATCATTAGGCTGAAAAAACAAAACAAACCCATCAGAGAGCTAGCAAAAACATTAGGTGTGGCCAAATCAATTGTTTGGAACATCCTTAAAAAGAAAGAACACACCGGTGAGCTCAGCAACACCAAAAGACCCGGAAGACCACGGAAAACAACTTTCCCTGGTGAAGAAAACACCCTTCACAACAGGTAGCCAGATCAAGAACACTCTCCAGGAGGTAGGTGTATGTGTGTCAAAGTCAACAATCAAAAGAAGACTTCACCAGAGTGAATACAGAGGGTTCACTACAAGATGTAAATCATTGGTGAGTCTTAAAAACAGGAAGGCCAGATTAGAGTTTTCCAAACAACATCTAAAAAAGCCTTCACCGTTCTGGAACAACATCCTATGGACAGATGAGACCAAGATCAACTTGTACCAGAGTGATGGGAAGAGAAGAGCATGGAAAAGGAAAGGAACTGCTCATGATCCAAAGCATACCACCTCATCAGTGAAGCATAGTGGTGGTAGTGTCATGGCGTGGGCATGTATGGCTGCCAATGGAACTGGTCTCTTGTATTTATTGATGATGTGACTGCTGACAAAAGCAGTAGGATGAATTCTGAAGTGTTTCAGGCAATATTATCTGCTCATATTCAGCAAAATGCTTCAGAACTCATTGGACGGCTCTTCGCAGTGCAGATGGACAATGACCCGAAGCATACTGCGAAAGCAACCAAAAAGTTTTTTAAGGGAAAGAAGTGGAATGTTATGCAATGGCCAAGTCAATCACCTGACCTAAATCCGATTGAGCATGCATTTCACTTGCTGAAGACAAAACTGAAGGGAAAATGCCCCAAGAACAAGCAGGAACTGAAGACAGTTGCAGTAGAGGCCTGGCAGAGCATCACCAGGGATGAAACCCAGTGTCTGGTGATGTCTATGCGTTCCAGACTTCAGGCTGTAATTGACTGCAAAGGATTTGCAACCTAGTATTAAAAAGTGAAAGTTTGATGGATGATTGTTAATCTGTCCCATTACGGTCCCTTAAAAAGTGGGAGGCACATATATAAACTGTTGTAATTCCTACACCATTCACCTGATTTGGATGTATATACCCTCAAATTAAAGCTGAAAGTCTGCAGTTAAAGCACATCTTGTTCGTTTCATTTCATATCCATTGTGGTGGTGTATAGAGCCAAAAAGATTAGAATTGTGTCGATGTCCCAATATTTATGGACCTGACTGTACACTGTAATTGTTTAGAAGCTGGCATTTTGTTGCCTTGGGAACACATGTAATTTACCACAGTGATGCCAGAGCTACTCTCTTAAATGCCCATCAGCTGCACACTATACGATATGAAGGGAAATTGAGGTGCAGCTTCTGGATGCAAGCAATGTCATTTGAATAGTGGCTCAATAGCATTGTCAGCCACACACCAAAACTACAGGTGATAAAAGGCAGGATCACCAGATAATGTATTTATAATAGCTTAGGCTAAGTTAAAGTGGAGCTAAACCCTCCTATCATTTTCAGCCAAGGAAGCCACCATCTTATGCTGGCCATACACACACAGAATTTCAGCCGTTTGCAGATTGAAAAATTATTCGTCGGTTGAAAGCGAATTGCCCACTAACTGACAGAATAAACTCATTTACATAATCGTCATTACCGTTGGATAACAATAAAAACATATATAAATTTTACAAGAAAGAATAGTCTTATCATTTTCATTACAACATACACATATACACTTTAGTTGAAACGGTAAAAGTTTTCGCTTCGGATCCATCTACATTAGCTGGGTCCACTGTCAAAATCGTTGGTAAAGTTGGGTCCATTAACGACACGATTGTTGAAAGATCTTTCCGAAAACGACAAGTTTCGGCTGAAATTCTGTGCGTGTATGGCCAGCATAAGCTTCTGTTTGATCTACAACTGCCATGGTTCTGCACATGTGATCAGTTATGACACCAGCCATTTGACCGTTTTGTTAACCACTTGACGACCGCCTCACGCCGATGTACGTCGGCAAAGTGGCACGGACAGGCAAAATCACGTACAGGGTACGTGATTTGCCTTCCGCGGGTGGGGGGTCCGATCGGACCCCCCCCGGTGCCCGAGGCGGTCGTCGTTTGTCCAGCGGCGATCGGTGATGAGGGGGAGACCATCCGTTCGTGGCCCCCCCCTCGCGATCGCCGCCGGCCAATGAGAATCTTCCTTTGCTGCTGTATGCTAAACAGCAGCAAAGGAAGTGATGTCATCTCCCCTCGGGTCGGTATTTTCCGTTCCGGCCCGAGGAGAGACGACAAGTATGTGAGTGCACAAACACTACACACACAGTAGAACATGCCAGGCACACAAATCACCCCGATCCCCCCCCCCCGATCGCCCCCCGATCCCCCCCCAATCACCCCCCCCCCCCTGTCACAAACTGACACCAGCAGTTTTTTTTTTTTTTTTTCTGATTACTGCATAGTGTCAGTTTGTGACAGTAAATGTGTTAGGGCAGTTAGTATTACCCCCCTTTAGGTCTAGGGTACCCCCCTAACCCCCCTAATAAAGTTTTAACCCCTTGATCACCCCCTGTCACCAGTGTCACTAAGCGATCATTTTTCTGATCGCTGTATTAGTGTCGCTGGTGACGCTAGTTAGTGAGGTAAATATTTAGGTTCGCCGTCAGCGTTTTATAGCGTCAGGGACCCCCATATACTACCTAATAAATGTTTTAACCCCTTGATTGCCCCCTAGATAACCCTTTCACCACTGATCACCGTGTAACCGTTACGGTTGACGCTGGTTAGTTTGTTTATTTTTTTATAGTGTCAGGGCACCCGCCGTTTATTACCGAATAAAGGTTTAGCCCCCTGATCGCCCGGCGGTGATATGCGTCGCCCCAGGCAGCGTCAGATTAGCGCCAGTACCGCTAACACCCACGCACGCACCGTACACCTCCCTTAGTGGTATAGTATCTGAACGCATCAATATCTGATCCGATCCGATCTATACTAGCGTCCCCAGCAGTTTAGGGTTCCCAAAAACGCAGTGTTAGCGGGATCAGCCCAGATACCCGCTAGCACCTGCGTTTTGCCCCTCCGCCCGGCCCGGCCCAGCCCACCCAAGTGCAGTATCGATCGATCACTGTCACTTACAAAACACTAAACGCATAACTGCAGCGTTCGCAGAGTCAGGCCTGATCCCTGCGATCGCTAACAGTTTTTTTGGTAGCATTTTGGTGAACTGGCAAGCACCAGCCCCAGGCAGCGTCAGGTTAGCGCCAGTACCACTAACACCCACGCACGCAGCATACACCTCCCTTAGTGGTATAGTATCTGAACGGATCAATATCTGATCCGATCAGATCTATACTAGCGTCCCCAGCAGTTTAGGGTTCCCAAAAACGCAGTGTTAGCGGAATCAGCCCAGATACCTGCTAGCACCTGCGTTTTGCCCCTCCGCCCGGCCCAGCCCAGCCCACCCAAGTGCAGTATCGATCGATTACTGACACTTACAAAACACTAAACGCATAACTGCAGCGTTCGCAGAGTCAGGCCTGATCCCTGCGATCGCTAACAGTTTTTTTGGTAGTATTTTGGTGAACTGGCAAGCACCAGCCCCAGGCAGCGTCAGATTAGCGCCAGTACCACTAACACCCACGCACACACCGTACACCTCCCTTAGTGGTATAGTATCTGATCGCATCAATATCTGATCCGATCATATCTATACTAGCGTCACCAGCAGTTTAGGGTTCCCAAAAACGCAGTGTTAGCGGGATCAGCCCAGATACCTGCTAGCACCTGCGTTTTGCCCCTCCGCCCGGCCCGGCCCAGCCCACCCAAGTGCAGTATCGATCGATCACTGTCACTTACAAAACACTAAACGCATAACTGCAGCGTTCGCAGAGTCAGGCCTGATCCCTGCGATCGCTAACAGTTTTTTGGTAGCGTTTTGGTGAACTGGCAAGCGCCAGCGGCCTAGTACACCCCGGTCGTAGTCAAACCAGCACTGCAGTAACACTTGGTGACGTGGCGAGTCCCATAAGTGCAGTTGAAGCTGGTGAGGTGGCAAGCACAAGTAGTGTCCCGCTGCCACCAAAAAGACAAACACAGGCCCGTCGTGCCCATAGTGCCCTTCCTGCTGCATTCGCCAATCCTAATTGGGAACCCACCGCTTCTGCAGCGCCCGTACTTCCCCCATTCACATCCCCAACCAAATGCAGTCGGCTGCATGAGAGGCATTTTTATGTCCTCCCAAGTACCCCTACCCAACGAACCCCCCAAAAAAGATGTCGTGTCTGCAGCAAGCGCGGATATAGGCGTGACGCCCGCTATTATTGTCCCTCCTGTCCTGACAATCCTGGTCTTTGCATTGGTGAATGTTTTGAACGCTACCATGCACTAGTTGAGTATTAGCGTAGGGTACAGCATTGCACAGGCTAGGCGCACTTTCACAGGGTCTCCCAAGATGCCATCGCATTTTGAGAGACCCGAACCTGGAACCGGTTACCGTTATAAAAGTTAGTTACAAAAAAAGTGTAAAAAAAAAAAAAATATGAAATAAAAAAAAATAGCTGTTGTTTTATTGTTCTCTCTCTCTCTTTTCTCTCTCTCTATTGTTCTGCTCTTTTTTACTGTATTCTATTCTGCAATGTTTTATTGTTATTGTTATTGTTATTGTTATTGTTATTATGTTTTATCATGTTTGTTTTTCAGGTGTGTAATTATTTACACTTTACTGTGCTTTATTGTTAACCATTGTTAACCATTTTTTTGTCTTCAGGTACGCCATTCACGACTTTGAGTGGTTATACCAGAATGATGCCTGCAGGTTTAGGTATCATCTTGGTATCATTCTTTTCAGCCAGCGGTCGGCTTTCATGTAAAAGCAATCCTAGCGGCTAATTAGCCTCTAGACTGCTTTTACAAGCCGTGGGAGGGAATGCCCCCCCCCCCACCGTCTTCTGTGTTTTTCTCTGGCTCTCCTGTCTCAACAGGGAACCTGAGAATGCAGCCGGTGATTCAGCCAGCTGACCATAGAGCTGATCAGAGACCAGAGTGGCTCCAAACATCTCTATGGCCTAAGAAACCGGAAGCTACGAGTATTTCATGACTTAGATTTCGCCGGATGTAAATAGCGCCATTGGGAAATTGGGGAAGCATTTTATCACACCGATCTTGGTGTGGTCAGATGCTTTGAGGGCAGAGGAGAGATCTAGGGTCTAATAGACCACAATTTTTTCAAAAAAGAGTACCTGTCACTACCTATTGCTATCATAGGGGATATTTACATTCCCCGAGATAACAATAAAAATGATTAAAAAAAAAAATATGAAAGGAACAGTTTAAAAGTAAGATTAAAAAAGCAAAAAAATAATAAAGAAAAAAAAAAAAAAAAAAAAAAACACCCCTGTCGCCCCCTGCTCTCGCGCTAAGGCAAACGCAAGCGGCGGTCTGTCGTCAAACGTAAACAGCAATTGCACCATGCATGTGAGGTATCACCGCGAAGGCCAGATCGAGTGCAGTAATTTTTCCAGTAGACCTCCTCTGTAAATCTAAAGTGGTAACCTGTAAAGGCTTTTGAAGGCTTTTAAACATGTATTTATTTTGTTGCCACTGCACGTTTGTGCGCAATTTTAAAGCATGTCATGTTTGGTATCCATGTACTCGGCCTAAGATCATCTTTTTTATTTCATCAAACATTTGGGCAATATAGTGTGTTTTAGTGCATTAAAATTAAAAAAAGTGTGTTTTTTCCCCAAAAAATGCGTTTGAAAAATCGCTGCGCAATTACTGTGTGAAAAAAAAAAATGAAACACCCACCATTTTAATCTGTAGGGCATTTGCTTTAAAAAAAATATATAATGTTTGGGGGTTCAAAGTAATTTTTTTGCAAAAAAAAAAAACTTTTTCATGTAAACAATAAGTGTCAGAAAGGGCTTTGTCTTCAAGTGGTTAGAAGAGTGGGTGATGTGTGACATAAGCTTCTAAATGTTGTGCATAAAATGCCAGGACAGTTCAAAACCCCCCCAAATGACCCCATTTTGGAAAGTAGACACCCCAAGCTATTTGCTGAGAGGCATGTCGAGTCCATGGAATATTTTATATTGCGACACAAGTTGCGGGAAAGAGACAAATTTTTTTTTTTTTTTTTTTTTTTTGCACAAAGTTGTCACTAAATGATATATTGCTCAAACATGCCATGGAAATATGTGAAATTACACCCCAAAATACATTCTGCTGCTTCTCCTGAGTACGGGGATACCACATGTGTGAGACTTTTTGGGAGCCTAGCCGCGTACGGGACCCCGAAAACCAAGCACCGCCTTCAGGCTTTCTAAGGGCGTGAATTTTTGATTTCACTCTTCACTGCCTATCACAGTTTCGGAGGCCATGGAATGCCCAGGTGGCACAAAACCCCCCCAAATGACCCCATTTTGGAAAGTAGACACCCCAAGCTATTTGCTGAGAGGTATAGTGAGTATTTTGCAGACCTCACTTTTTGTCACAAAGTTTTGAAAATTGAAAAAAGAAAAAAAAAAATGTTTTTTCTTGTCTTTCTTCATTTTCAAAAACAAATGAGAGCTGCAAAATACTCACCATGCCTCTCAGCAAATAGCTTGGGGTGTCTACTTTCCAAAATGGGGTCATTTGGGGGGGGTTTTGTGCCACCTGGGCATTCCATGGCCTCCGAAACTGTGATAGGCAGTAAAGAGTGAAATCAAAAATTTTTACCCTTAGAAATCCTGAAGGCAGTGATTGGTTTTCGGGGTCCAGTACGCGGCTAGGCTCCCAAAAAGTCCCACACATGTGGTATCCCCATACTCAGGAGAAGCAGCTAAATGTATTTTGGGGTGCAATTCCACATAGGCCCATGGCCTGTGTGAGCAATATATCATTTAGTGACAACTTTATGAAAAAAAAAAAGTGTCACTTTCCCGCAACTTGTGTCAAAATATAAAATATTCCATGGACTCAATATGCCTCTCAGCAAATAGCTTGGGGTGTCTACTTTCCAAAATGGGGTCATTTTGGGGGGTTTTGTGCCATCTTGGCATTCCATGGCCTCCGAAACTGTGATAGGCAGTGAAGAGTGAAAGCAAAAATTTACACCCTTAGAAATCCTGAAGGCGGTGATTGGTTTTCGGGGCCCCGTACGCGGCTAGGCTCCCAAAAAGTCCCACACATGTGGTATCCCCATACTCAGGAGAAGCAGCAGAATGTATTTTGGGGTGCAATTCCACATAGGCCCATGGCCTGTGTGAGCAATATATCATTTAGTGACGACTTTTTGTAAATATTTTTTCTTTTTGTCATTTTTCAATCACTTGGGACAAAAAAAATAAATATTCAATGGGTTCAACATGCCTCTCAGCAATTTCCTTGGGGTGTCTACTTTCCAAAATGGGGTCATTTGGGGGGGTTTTGTACTGCCCTGCCATTTTAGCACCTCAAGAAATGACATAGGCAGTCATAAACTAAAAGCTGTGTAAATTCCAGAAAATGTACCCTAGTTTGTAGACGCTATAACTTTTGCGCAAACCAATAAATATACGCTTATTGACATTTTTTTTACCAAAGACATGTGGCCGAATATATTTTGGCCTAAATGTATGACTAAAATTTAGTTTATTGGATTTTTTTTATAACAAAAAGTAGAAAATATCATTTTTTTTCAAAATTTTCGGTCTTTTTCCGTTTATAGCGCAAAAAATAAAAACCGCAGAGGTGATCAAATACCATCAAAAGAAAGCTCTATTTGTGGGAAGAAAAGGACGCAAATTTCGTTTGGGTACAGCATTGCATGACCGCGCAATTAGCAGTAAAAGCGACGCAGTGCCAAATTGGAAAAAGACCTCTGGTCCTTAGGCAGCATAATGGTCCGGGGCTCAAATGGTTAAGCACAACCAATGTGACAGATGCGTCTGTATTAAGCGGATTGGACTGGATGTCAGCTGGTGTAAATGGCTAAGTTAAAGCGGAGGTAAACCCTCCTATCGTTTTCAGCCAAGGAAGCCACCATCTTAGCCTCTCTTTGATCTGCAACTGCCTTGGTGCTGTATATGTGATCAGTTATGACACCAAACATTTGATGGTTGGACAATTTGGTTGAGAGCAAAACCAATGTAACTGTATTTTAAACTGTTTAATCAATGTTCAAAGATAGTTGGGTTGGTGCAGCACTCTCAACAAAAACTAAACTCAAATATACCAAATAAAAAAACTTAAACTTGGTGGTTGCAAGCTATTACCTTGTAAAATTGTGAACTATTAAAGTGTTACTAAACCCACAACGGTTAAATCAGTCTGTATATGCAGTAAAGCATGCTTGTTATACTCACTGTGGAACATAAGGGGTTATTCCTCTGCATTGTGTAAAAAGGATGTCTTCTCTGGTCTTCACCTTTTTCCGGTGTCTCCAACTCCTCTCCGAATATTATACATGGAAGGAGTCAGGCTGCACATGCTCAGTTTGGTGTGTATTGCTAGAGAGTTTTTTTTGTTCTTGGGAGAGTGCATGTGATCAGCACTGGGCCAATCAGCACTGTCTAAACAAAGAGTCAGGGGGCCCAAAGTTTTATAGGACAGCGAGAGAAGAATGAAACTTCTCTTACCAGCTTTACCACACAGGAAAAGAAGTCACAAGACTGCTATATATTGCAGATGAGAAAAGGTATTTAGCAGTTTATATTTACTAAAACTATTGCATGTCCATGTCCTCTGTACTATGGTGGACCAGATATAGCGAATGTAGGGTACTGGGTTTAGTAACAGTTTAACTTCAGTGCAATGTGTGAAACAAAACCTAAAGAATTGTAGAAAGCTTGCTGTTGCTATTTGCATACAATTAGTGATCTGCTGTTAGTGTTATTTGCATACAATTAGTAATCTGCTGTTACCAGCTGTTACCTTGCATAACTCAAATTCCAACATTAACCATAAATGTATATTAGCTTTAAAGTCCTTATTATAAAGTGCACATGCTGTATAAAACTTCTCAACGTCCAATATATAACCAGTCCAAATAAAGTGCTTCCATTATTAGGGCTCTTCCACCATGCCAAAAAGTGCTCTCCACCTCTCCCTTTTGAAAAGCCACTCACCAGATCCTTATGACCTGTTATATAAACAGGTCCACAGCGCTTTGTTAACACCCTTTATTTCCTCCAGTTTGGCTCCATAAGGCACCTTCTCCATCTCTTCCCTACTCCAGATACATGCAAAGGATAGAGACGACAACAGTGTAGTATGTTTTATTTAAAAAGATCCCTGCGCATTAAAATGCACTTACAGGCTGACAAATTCAGTTAGCTTTGAGAATCAATAGCACCTACAGGTCTCAGGCAAAGTGGCCGTGCGCTCGAGTGGCCGGAAATGACACTAACGGATGTGACGTCAGCGTGGCTCCGCCCAACTAGTTTCATCGGTATGATGTTGTCAGGGTACAGTCAGTCAGTGCACTGGAGAGCACGGCCACTGTAAACCGCTTTTGGTCCAAGGACCTGACTATATGTACCAAAGGGGCACAGTTCTAGTGCTGAAAAATTGTATTAATCAATCATTCTCAAAAACAGTGCAAAGGGAAATAAAACGTTGTTTCTTAAGTATATTATCTTATAAGTATATTATTCACAAAGGTGCCATGTAGTTATTTTAGGCTGCAGTCCTGAGTTTTAGTCCTCCTCCAGACCTCTGTGGTCTGTTTTGTTCAATTACATTCACACATGTTAACACATTAAGGCAGTTTATTAATTTATAAAGAGAAAAAGAGATAAAACACTTTTTTGATGCACTGCATCACAACGCATGACATACAGACATTAACTGTAGTTGTGCTTTGAGGTGTAAGTCAATACAAATGTGCTGTGCATTAAGGTGTGTTGCAGGAACACAAGGAAAAATGTTGCTGTGTCACATAGGTCTAAAGAGGCAATTAAACATTTGAGATTTGGTGCAAATGTTTGTTTATCCTAACACTCATGTGTAATAAAGACATTCAAATCTTATAATTTAGGAGGATTCTCACTTTAAATGAAATCTGTTTGTCAGTTTAAACCTGTAATTCCTATGTTGGAAAGGGCCCAAGATCTGCATTTCATCCAGTAGCACCAACTCCTAGTTCAATCTAAGACTGGAGAGCAATCTTTTCCCTTTATGTAACCAAAACTCAAAAGATTTAAATCTGAAGTACATCTAAAAGTAGTTTTTAATTTGTGAATAAAAAGTAAAACTTTCTGCAGCTGTAAAGTGGTTCTAAAGCCTTAAGGTTTTTTATCTTAATGTATTCTTTGCATTAAGGTGAAAAACTTTCTGTGCTGCCAATGGCGCAGTTTTTTTTAAAAAATGACAGTATTCAAAGTCACCATTTTTGGTGATCTGAATACTATAAAGTGCAAAGGACAGATTTGGGGTCTTTTAGACCCCCGATCCCTCCATAAAGAATACCTGTGACCACCTATTACCGTCACAAGGGATGTTTACATTCCTTGTGACAGCAAAAAAAGTGATATTTTTTTTTTAAGTGACAATGTAAAAAAATAAAAATAAATAAAATAAATGAGAAAAAAAATTTGTTAAAACACCCCCATTCGCGCAGCAAAGAAAACGCACACGTAAGTCACGCCCGCATATGTCAAATGGTGTTCAAATCACACGTGTGATGTATCGCCATGATCGTCAGAGCGAGAGCAATAATTCTAGTACTACACCTCCTCTGTAACTCTAACCTGGTAGCCTTTTTTTTTTTTTAAAGCGCCGCTTATGGAGATTCTTAGGTACCTTAGATCGTCGCCATTGCATGACTATGCGCAATTTCAAAGCATGACATGTTGGGTATTGATTTACTTGGCGTAACATCATCTTTCTCAATTGGGCTAACTTTACTGTTTAGTTTTTTTTTATTCATGAAAGTGTCTTTTTTCCTAAAAAATTGTATTTGAAAGACCGCTGCGTGAATACAGTGTGACATAAAATATTGTAAAAATCACCATTTTATTCTCTAGATTCTCTAAAAAATATATATATAATGTTTGGGGGTTCTAAGTAATTTTCTAGCAAACAATATGGATTTTAACTTGCAAGCAACAAAAGTCAGAAATAGGCTTATGCCCCGTACACACGATCAGAAATTCCACCAGCAAAAGTCAGATGTGAGCTTTTGGTCAGAAATTCTGACCATGTGTATGCTCCATCAGACTTTTGCTGGCAGAATTCCAGCCAGCAAAAGATTGAGAGCAGGTTCTCTATTTTTCGGTCGGAAAAAGTTCCTATCCGAAAATGCATTTGTCTGTATGCAATTCGGACGCGCAAAAAATCATGCATGCTCGGAAACAATTTGATGCATGCTCGGAAGCATTGAAAAATTTTCTCGGCTCGTCGTAGTGTTGTACGTCACCGCGTTCTTGACGGTCGAAAGTTCTGAGAACTTTTGTGTGACTGTGTGTATGCAAGGCAAGCTTGAGCGGAATTCCATCCGAAAAAACATCCTAGTTTTTTCTGATGGAATTTCTGATCGTGTGTATGGGGCATTAGTCATGAAAGGATTAAAAAAAATAAAAAAATAAAAAAAGTATTCATTTAAAAAAATGAAAATTTAAATTAAAAATATGCACAACAATTAACCAAGCATATGTATTCATTGCATTTTCTAAGGTCAATTCATATTTAATATTCCTCTTGATCTTAGATTAAAAAAAGACATTTAAAGCAATACTTAAGTTAAACATAAACATCTGGCATGTAAAGTGATTTGGTACAGTTCATTCTGCCTCCATGTTACATGTCTCCTATTTTTTGCCCTGAGATTTATCTCTTGGCTGTGCTTCTAACTAAATGTAAGGCTGCCAGCGCTGCTATTTCTGAAAAGATCCCAAATCTGTGACCTTACAAATGTGTCCTTTGATTGCAACTACCATCCTAATTCTGAATCACCTCTATAACCATACATTTCAGCAAAACAGACAGTTGTATAGACAATCAAATGACAAGAGGTTGCAAATCTGCCTAGAGCACTGTGAAGTATGATGGATGTTGCAATTCTTCTTTGAAAGAAAGTTCAAAGAAAAAATTATGTCCTATATTATTTCTACTGAGTGCTGCAAGGCTGCACCTCCGTTACTTTACAGCATGTGAATTTGCAAGTCCATAGTTGTTTAAGAAATCATCCATTTGGTAATAACTCTGACTGATTTTTTTTTCATACAATTGAGTTATATATTGGAGGAAGTTATGCATTACCTGTATGGTGGGGGGGTGGAAGTTTCATTTGGTTATGCAAACTGAAATCCATATCTAACCGCAGGCAAGCTACTTGTAAGCAGTTAAGCATTCTTACAAGGTGGAAGAATGTAGCTTTGAACTCCTGCCACTCTGTTTGATACAAAAGATATGAATATACTTCATGGAGTGGCATGCAAGCAAAAATATTGTGGAAAAATGTTTATTATAAATGCAACTGTTATGAGTGTCTAAGTCTGGATATCAGACTCATGTCTAATCAGATTGGGGGACTGAGGGAGAGTACATCACACATGATGAAAAACATACTGATGTAAAGAGAGAGAAAGGGAGAGCTACTGCTTTCTCATTGGCCAATCGCAGGATGAGAGCAGGCGTTGACCAAGCTCTACTGTATATCTGAAGTAGAAAATAGTAAGGTTGCCACCCTAAAACTGCTTTCTAACAGGTTTAAGTTGGTTACAAGACTGGTAGGAAAACTTACAAACTCTTTGGCAAAAAAACAGCACCCATATATAGTACATACTGTATGTCATATGAATATGAACTTCAACTGCCTTTAGCTGTTTGCCTGGAGCCACTACATATCTTCTAGGTAGCAGGTCGCATGTAATCATTTATATGTGCTATGTATACATTTAAATGTGCTCTCTCTGTATGTATTTTTACCCATGAATGTATGTGCCAGATTGTGGTCTGTATATTTGGAACAGTTGGTAGCAGCGCTAACAGCAGTGATATTTGACCCAAGTGCTTAAACATAGACTGTAATAATTAACACAAAAGTGCATGGGTAGTAGAAAAAACGTCCATCTATATATATATAAATAGTGCTCAAAGCCTTAAAACAAATTGTGGATAATCTTCTATAACACTGATTGAATAAATCTTCCACCACGACCACAGTGATGACACCACACAGAATGCTCGCTTACCCCAAGGCAAGCTCTATAAGCCTGCGACCTGTTACCCGGCCAGGGCCTTTATCCAGAAGAAAATCAGGGGGGCTATATTCCAGCAAACCCTACGAAAGTGGTCAGCAAACGGCACAGATCTCGCCAAACACGGGTCACATGGGCAGCCTATCCTGCTGTGTGTTACTGAGTAGTGTGGCCGCAGAATGAGGGGAGTGATTTGAGCTTGGTCAACAGACAGGGTCAATCACAATGCATATGTACCATGTGATAGCTGTGGCCAATCACAATGAATAGCTATGAATGTAAGGATGCCAAAAAATTACTGCATATAACATTGACCATCACTGTTATAAACAATCATAGGGGTTGATTTACTAAAACTGGAGAATGCAAAATCTGGTACAGCTGTACATGGTTGCAGATCAGCTTCTAACTTCAGCTTGTTCAATAAAGCTGAAAACCTGGGGGGCGTGGCATGACGAGCGGCGCAAATGGCAACAGATTAGGAGAGCTCCCAGATCTCCAAGGCTCCACGGCTCAGAGAAACGGTATTCTAGCACAAGCAATGGGCAAACCCACCAGGGCAACTCCACAAGCAAAGCAGAGAAGACACACTGATACAAATACCAGCAGGTCCATACCGGTGCTATTTACTCTCCGCTCGGGTTCTTAGAAGAGCTCCCTGACTGATAAAATGGCAGTGTCCCACCACGAGGAGGACAGCAATGAGGGGTCAATAGCGGATTCTGAGGAATGGGTAAGCTACCCTCTGCATACAGACTCACCCCTCACACTCAAACAGAGGCGCCTCAGATGACGTCTTGATGACGAAACGCGTAATGCGTGGTCATACGGTACGCACACGTGGCTTCTACGTTCTGACTCTGCACTTCCGGTTTCAGTAGCCAAGCTGGTGGAACGCACGCCGTCACCTCGCTACCTAGACACCATCCGCCTCTGTTTTACTAGGAGAGCATTGTCAGCTCCCGTTTTTTAAACTTTTACCTATCATTTTTTGACAATAAACTTTTAATTCCAAACGGATTTACACTATGAGGATTCCTTGTTTCTCCACACATATTTTGTTCCGGTGGATACCTATGTGAAGAACAACGCGGATCCAGAAGGAAGGGGCTCGCTGAACCTGAGAGGGGGATTTCGGGTCTCCAGGATTCCGGCCACAGGATCTATTCATGCCCTTCACCCCTGCAGGGGTTGGACTTTCTGGTGAGTGGGGGCACAAGAGGGGGCCTGCCAGTCACGGATACACTAACATTGAAATTCGTTGGGGATTACATACCTGTCTGACATACCTCCATTGGACAATTTATATTGGACGATTTTGATTGCATCACATATACTAATTTATTTATATCCTATTTCATACTCTCTTTTTGATTTTTTCACTTTTAAAACACATTTTTATTACTTTTTTTTTACTATTCACATCAGGAAGAACACAGAAGTTCATTTGGCCCATTTACATGTATTTTTTATGTATTGCTTATGATATTGGGCACTTGAGTGGGATTTTTAAACACCGATATTACTTTTTATGTCACTTTTATTTATCTTGCACTATGTATGATTTTGCAATTTTTCACCTATGGTAGTGACTTGCACATTCACACCCTATGCCATATATGTATTGGATTAATTTACAGGATTTTAGTTAGATTTTCTCACACATGTTGCTGTGACTTTGGTGCACTCTGCACATTTATTGTTCATCTTTTCATATTTTTTTCTCTTTCCCATTACAAAAATTTTTTTTGGTGGGTTGTGTATTACGTTTTTTGATTTTTTCATTATCTGTGAACAGCGCCATTCCCCTTTTAGAATATTTTGGTTATGTGGATTTCACTTCGGTGTTTCCATTTTGCCTGGGGGGCTGCAGTTCCTTGTTATTACTGATCCTAAGCGCGGAATATTTGATTTCCAAAGCTATCAACAGGCTGGAGCTAATAACAGGGAGACACACTCAAATCACCTGATCAGCATGCGCGGACATTTAGAAGATTTAAGCCGTGTACACACGGGCGGACTTTTCAGCATCAAACATCCGATGGTCTTTCCGACTGACTTTTGATGGAGTTACAACAGACTTTTAGACGACCGGACTTGCCCACACACGAACGGACTAAAGTCCATTAGAAAGTCTGTTGGTATGAACGTGATGACATACGAAGGGACTAGAATAAGGAAGTTCATAGCCAGTAGCCAATAGCTGCCCTTGCGTCCTTTTTTGTGTACACAACATTAGATAACAGGGGGAGGAAGAACAATGTACGGATCAGAGGTCTGCCTGAGAATGTCTCACAAGAGCAAATTAAACCAGCATAAAAAAAAATCTTCAACAGTGTGCTAGAAAGGGACACTGATATCCAAATCAATTTTGAAAGAGCTCATAGAGCACTAAGATCCAAAGGTCCTGATACAGCACCTCCTCGAGATATAATTTGCTGTCTTACCAGTTTCACCTTAAAAGAAGAAATTCTTAATAAGTCAAGACAAAATGACCTCATTGATTTTAATGGAAACACAAAAAAAACTTTTCCAAGACCTCTCCCCTATTACGCTCAACAACAGGAGAGGTCTCTGCCCCCTGCTGGAGGCTCTAAGGGAAAACGGTTTGTCATATAGGTGAAAGTTTCCCTTCGCATTACAAGTCACCTTAAATGGCAAGCAGAATTTTCTGAGACTACCCCATGAGCTCTATGATTTCTGTGAATGCCTGGGCATCCCGCAGGTAAATCTACCCGACTGGTATCAAGATTTTAAGCTACCATCACACACTACTGAAACACCAGTATCCCCGTCGACATCCCCAATAAGCACCCCGCATAAGAGAGGCAAGTACCAAAAATATCACAACCAAAGCCACCTTACCAACACTCCCAGCGCAAGATCATCAAGATCTAATGAATACCACTACCTGTGGCTACTCTCAACCTACTTGAGGTAGTGAACCTCACTTTAAGGCTGAAATAACAGACTCTGTTTTTATCTAGCCTTATTTACTTGAATGCACCACTCTGTTTGACATTGCGTCTCCCAAAGCACTTCTAAACATATAACATATACCTTAGAAATATTATTCCCATAAATATCAGTGTTTAGGACCACGTGCCACAAATTTCACAATACTCCAACAAGCAAAAAAAACAAGCAAAAAAACCCCACATTCATATGTATATAAATATAAGGATGATCACTAAGAGAGAACTAAAACAGCACATACATCAATCAGGTGGAGTGGTTATTCCTATTAATGAACCGAAGGCACATTGTCCAATAAGCATCTGGTGAGTGGTCAATCCATTTGGTGGTGGTTTGTCACGGATATGGTGATTAGGTCACAATGAATCACGGATAACAAATAGTGTGAACCTGAAGGAAGGCTGCACAGTGTCTTTTAGAATTTACTGCACATTGCACTTTGCACAACGGACTTTTTGACCACTTTATAATTTTTAATTCACAGTGATAATCCTTATATTTATATACATATGAATGTGGGGTTTTTTTGCTTGTTTTTTTTGCTTGTTGGAGTATTGTGAAATTTGTGGCACGTGGTCCTAAACACTGATATTTATGGGAATAATATTTCTAAAGTGTATGTTATATGTTTAGAAGTGCTTTGGGAGACGCAATGTCAAACAGAGTGGTGTATTGTAAATAGAGTAGCGCACTCAAACACACACATCAAAATTATATCTCATTCACTGAATGGTTTTCTTTTTTGAATGCAGCAACTCAAATCTTAAAGGGGAATACAATTGTTGAGTACACAAAATAATTTTTGCGCCAGTGACTCATACACATTGATTATTTACTTGTATGATTGTATGACCACACAATACAATTTAAGCTGTCTATGGAAACTCCACTGTTTTGTTTTTTCAGTTTTTTTTCTACCTAAACTTTGCTTACATGAACTCACACTATGCATAGTTTTATAGGCACTTGGTACTATATGATGGATCACTCGCAGACAAGCTTTGGCATTTACCTTTCATTCGGAGGATGAACATTTCTTGATGCCACATCAGCTGTGGTCTTATGACTCTATAAGGTAATAAGTTTTGTTTTTACCTTCTGCATTACAACAGCTCTATCATAATGGAGAATTCTCCCTCCCATTTATCCACCACCATCATTACATTTGGATGAGTACTCGTCACAGATTCTCATTGAAGGAAAATAAAACTTAAGACATGAGACACTAACACATTCCTATACTATTGGCTCCCTTTAATGACGCTTTACCAGAAGGGAATCACTCAAGAGTAGACCCCCAATCTACTCAAAACGGATCGATCACTGATACCTGGGCACCTGGAGGGAAACTCTAAATCTCACTTATTCTAACCCTATTCTTAATGTACCAATTAGGTGAATTAACCTAATACCTGAAAAACCAAAACAATACTGCCTTATATTTTATAGGAGACATTTCGTACAGAACATCGTATTGTGCCTACCAAGCACCAAATTTTTGTTGCCTTGGAGTGGAATATGATAGATTACTTAACCATTCAATCTAATAAAGCTTGTCTTTTCAAACTACCCTGGTATGGGGATTATGTTTGTATGTTGTTTGTTAACATAGTTACAGAAATTCTGATGTTAAAAATTGCATTAAACACCAGCAGTCTACTAAGCCGTTTTACTATTAAGCTTCCTTTTTTGTATATATACAAATGTTTTAGTTGCCGTGGAGCCAAAGATATACATCCAACAGGTCTCTCAACTATTCAACAACTCTTAAAACTTTTCAGATAACAGTTTTAATATTGCAAGATAATATGCTCTCTCTCAACATTTTTTTTGAACCGCTATTCTCCCACTACCCCACAAAATACTGTAGATCCTCAAACAGAAATAACCTAATTAATTGCTGTTCAACATACGACCTGTCTACAGATAACAATTTGCCATTAGTATTAGACTTAGGTCTATACTTATACAGGCATTGTGTCATAACCTTTATTACCAACTTCCTACCCCCTCTCTAATCCCCCCTCTCTCCCCCTTATACATTTTTTTTTTTCATGGCCTACTCAGAACGGAAATATCCCACACTAATCTCGCACAATGCCAAAGGCCTCAATATACCCGAAAAGAGGACATCCTTATTAAGGAAACTCACTAAAGCTAAACCTAAAATCGTATTTCTACAAGAAACCCATTTTAAAAAAGACAAACCCCAGAAAGTACTTAATAACTATTTCACAAAAGCATTTTACGCATCTAATCCACTGGCTAAGATAAAAGGTGTTGCAATCTTGCTTAGCAAAAATGCCAATTTCTTGGTCACAGATCAACTAGTTGATCCAGACGGAAGATACCTCTTTTTAAAGGGTACCTTGAATGGGCAACAAGCAACTCTTGCAAATTTGTATTTTCCTAATAAAGCACACATTTCTTTTTGCCAGAGGATGATAGATGAACTGAAATGTTTCTCGTCAGGAATGGGGATACTTGGGGGGATTTCAATATTCCATTGAACCCACTCCAAGACACCTCTAATGGCCAAACTTCAATTATATACAAGACACTCAAATGCATTAAATCTAAGCTAAGTTCTTTGCTGTTAATAGACTCTTGGAGACTTTTAAACCCCTCTGAGAAAGATTCCACATATTATTCAATACCACATAGCAAGTATTCTAGAATTGATTACATATTTATAATACAAAGAGATCTAGCCCTATTAACAGAAGCTAAAATTGGGTTCCAATCTGTCTCTGGTCCTTGTCCTATTGCTATTACCCTTTCACAAGCTGATAAACAGTCTAGAATTTGCAACTGGAGGTTAAACCCCTCTTTATATCTAAAACCGGACATAATCAAACAGATAACAGACTTAATCAAAACTTACTTTGCATTGAATAACAATAAGGAGACTTCCCCACTTATAACTTGGGAGGCGCATAAATGCGTGATAAGAGGGGAGTTTATCAAATGGGGTGCATGCCTTAAAAAAGAATCTGAACAAAAAATATCCACCCTCTCGGCAACTATCTCCCACTTAGAATCACTACATAAACAAACACTCTCAGTTGCAACAGCCTCTGAACTTTTAACAGCAAGGAAAGAGTTACAGACTATATTAGAAAACAAGACGAGACGCTTAATATTTCTCAAAAAGCGACTCTACTACGAACATGGGAATAAGAGTGGAAAATACTTGGCCAAAGCCCTAAAAGACATTAAAACACTAGAAAATATGAATTGTATACACTCAGGGAATGGTTCGTTAGAACACTCGACAGACAAAATAGCAGCCCAATTCCATGACTAATATTCAAAAATATACAACCTCCCCTCGAACCATAAACCTAAACACCTATCAGGGGGTACAAATCATATTGTTAAAGATTTCCTTAATCAAAGTGCCCTACCATCTCTAAAAGCAGAAGACATAACCAATCTAGAATTAACAATACAAGAAACCAAACTATTACAAGCAATTAAAGAACTCAAATTGGGGAAAAGCCCTGGCCCAGATGGCCTGACCTCTCAGTATTACAAAACGTTCGCCGAACTTATAAAAATACCTCTCTTAGACAACCTCAATTCCTTAAATTAACAGCAAAAAATCCCTGAATCCTTTTTATAAGCACATATTACGGTGATCGCAAAAGCAAACAGAGATCAAAAAGATTGTTCAAATTACAGACCAAATTTATTGCTTAATATTGATATAAAACTCTTAGCAAAAATAATCGCCACTAGGCTCAGACCCATCTTATTGAAGATAATAGGCCCAGAACAAGTTGGCTTTATTCCAGGGAGAGAGGCTAGAGACAACATCATCAAAGCTCTCAACCTCATCCACAATGCACACTTGGGCAGAATCGAAGGCCTTCTCCAGTCTACTGACACGGAGAAGGCCTTTGATAGAGTTGCTTGGGATTACATATTTGCAACTTGCAGACACATTGGGCTGCAGGAAAACATGATTTCCTGGATACAAACCCTATACACTTCCCCGACGGCTAAAGTTAAAATTAATGGCACTTCCTCCAACACCATAAAGATTAAAAATGGAACTCTCCCCATTATTGTTTATCAGTTCGCTAGAGCCTTTCATTCGTATAGTTAACCAAAACACATCTATACACGGTTTCAAAACAGCAGAAAGAATTTAAATTAGAAGGCTACGCAGATGATCTTTTATTTTTTTTTAACACAACCCCATGTCTCCATTCCTAATCTACTTGAAAACTTCAAAACATTTGGATATATCTCAAACTTAAAAATACATTTCAGCAAATCTGAGGCCCTAAATTTCTCCCTTCCAAAGAACAAATTCCAATTAGCCCAAAGAAATTGTCCATTCAAGTGGGAAGATAAAAAGCTAAAATACCTAGGAATATGGCTCACTCCTGACCCTAAAGAACTTTTTAAGCAAAACTTCACCCCTCTGCTAGAAAATATTTAATCAAACCTCAAAAAATGGCATACAGGAGGTTTTTCCTGGTTCGGAAGAGCAGCAATTGTCAAAATGGTCATACTCCCCAGACTACTATACTGCATGCACGCCCTACCAATTAAGTTACCATCTACCTTTTTTAGACATCTCCAACATCTACAGAGACAATTTTTATGGACCCACAAAAAACCAAGACTAAATTTTAGTTTGATCACTTGCCCAAAAGAAACTTGTGGCATTGCCTTGCCGGACTTTAAGAAATACTATTATGTCACACATATTACAAGGATAGTAGACTGGCACTGCCATGCCCCAAATAAAGACTGGGTTTCTATTGAAAACGCGTAATCTTCTCTCCCTCTCAGATTTCTGCCATGGATCCAAAAATCTTTATACCCATTGTCCATAACAAACCATCCCTTCATTGGCACAATTTTACAAATATTCCATTTAACTGCATTCATCCATGACATAGCTTCAATACCTGGACCTCTTACCAGTATAGCAGATAATCCAGAATTTAGCCCTGGCCTTCACTGCAAAGGGTTCCCCACCACTACTGAAGGATCCCCATTATTGGCTTCTCAATGTATACAGGCAGGAATAATTAAATCTAAAGAAAGCCTGCAAAACCTATGTAAGGATTAGACTCTCCCCCTTTGGACATACCTAAAACTTCAAAGCTTTCTAAACAAACACAAATCAAAGCATCTTTTCTCTAAAACACCCACAATTAAAATCTATATGCTTGAATGCTACCTCGACAAGAAAGACAACCTCACTAGCTTATTCTTGGCTACAATCACATGAGAACAAACATAGTCTTAAAGTGGATGTAAACCCAATGTCATCCTTTCTAAACTACTGCCATAGGGGTTATCTATAAGGATATACACGCCTCCTGCATGTATCTTTACCTGTCAAATGTCTCCCCTCTGTCTGTTATGAGAGCTGAAAAACTGCAGATTCTGTGGGTGGGTCTGTTGTCTGGAGCTCGGTGGGTGAAGTTGTGATTTCAGTAGACTCCCCGCCCACCTCTACACTCCCCTTGTCAATATGCATTTTCTCCTGAGTATTTCTAACTGAACTTCTGCTATGATCTCTAACATCCAGTGAAAAGACAGGAAAGTAACCACGTGACTTCAGCATGCCAAATCATGCTGAGGTGTGGAACAGCCAATCCTTGCAGAGCTGCTGAAGAAAGGAGTGGGGGAGGGAATTAAAAAATAATGCCTGTGTCTTAGGCTGTCACTCACAGCAAGGGGGAGTATTTGACAAAGTTGTCAGTTTGTCAAGATTTCTCTCACTGAACAATAAAAGGGGATTGCTCAAAGATGGATTAACTCTGTGTGGCAAGACTGGGCTCAAATGATAGGAAATCTTATACTCTACAGTATAATAAAAAAAAAATAATTCGGGTTTACATCCACTTTAATCTTAGAGCTAAATGGGAAAAAGCAGTAGACAGAAGCATCACAGATACCCAGTAGGAAAAAGCTTGCATTTTAGCACATAAATGCTCCATTAGCACCAAACTCCAAGAAACCTCATACAAGATCCTCACTCAATGGTACAGCACACCAGACAAACTACACTCCTGGTACCCTCAATCCTCTAACTCCTGCTGGAGATGTAAAGCAGACATTGGTTCCTTGATACACATTTGGTGGCATTGTTCTATGATCTCGGACTTTTGGGAAAGAGTCTGTGACATGACAAAAAGGATTACAGGGACACATATTGAACTAGACACAGCTTTCTGCCTTTTAAACATCTCCACACAGCCTATGAGACATTATAAAAATTCACTTTCTAGACACATAATGAATGCAGCTAAAAATCCCCAGAGCTTGGAAAACTATATATACACCTATGCTTAAAGATTGGTTATCTGAGATTAGCAATGTTCATGCTATGGAAGAAACAATGGCTATTGCTTTCAACCACCTTAATCTACATCATAAGGTCTGGAACACATGGGTTGAATTTCGATATTCCGTTGAATATAGCCAGATCATGGAGTCGTAATAATAGACTCCATACTGATTTTATACCAACTTATATTCTGATTACATGGTTTAAAATGGTTCCATAATGGTTTACCATAGACTTTTCTTCATATGTCACTGACATTAATCTCTTCTGGCCACACCTTGTTAATTTTCTTCCCACCCCCTCCTCTCCCATCCCTCTCCCCCCCCACTTTTTTTTTCTCTCTTTTTCCAACACTCCCCCTTCCTACACTTGTCATTTCAGATTTCCCTTTTAGATATAAGATAATACTGTGTAAATTTATTTGAATATCTACGTATCATTGCACAATGTGATTTGCATATATCTCCCGTTGACATACTCTTTAAATATGTGTATGCAATGTACAACTTGTATTTCTTGAAAGTTTACAATAAAATAAACTGGTGCAGCTCTGTTTAAAAAAAAAAAAAAAAAAAAAGAAGACCTGAAAGTTAATTGGTTTCTATGCAGAACTGCACCAGATTTAGTAAACCAACCCCAAAATCCTGAGGACAATGCCACTATAGTAACACTACACTGCTCTGGTCACAGTATGCAAACAAAAAAATGTAAAAAAAAGGAAAAGAAAATTGTAACAAAAGGAACAAAAATGTAAAAAAAAAAAATATTATTATAATTTATTTACATACTGTCACTAGTCAGTATGTAATAAATAAATAAATAAATAAATAAATATTTTTTTTTCCAATTTTTGTTCCTTTTTTTACAATTTTCTTTTACTTTTTTATGGTTTTTTGTTTACATACTGTGACCAGAACAGGGTTACAGTATGTAAACCAACCCCAAAATCCTGAGGACAATGCCACTATGGTAATACTACACTGTTCTGGTCACAGTATGCAAACAAAAAATGTAAAAAAAGGAAAAGAAAATTGTAAAAAAAAGTAACAAAAATGTTAAAAAAATATTATTATTATTATTATTTTATTTACATACTGTCACTAGTCAGTATGTAAAAAATAAATAAATAAATATATTTTTTTCCAATTTTTGTTCCTTTTTTTTTTTTACAATTTTCTTTTCCTTTTTTTACATTTTTTTGTTTACATGCTGTGACCAGAACAGGGTTACAGTATGTAAACCAACTCCAAAATCCCGAGGACAATGTCACTATGGCAACACTACACAATTCTGGTCACAGTATGTAAACATAAAAACTTAAAAAAAGGAAAAGAAAATAGTAAAAGAAAAAAAAAAAGGAACAACAATGTAAAAAAAATATTATTTGTATTTTTTTTTACATACTGTCACCAGTCAATATGTAAAGAGAAAAATAAGAATTATTTGTTTAATTTTTTGTTCCTTTTTTTTTTTTACAGTTTTCTTTTCCTTTTTTTTTTAAGTTTTTTTGTTTACATACTGTGACCAGAACAGTGAAGTGTTATCATAGTGGCATTGTCCTTCTGTGAAGAAGGGATCAGGAGTTTTATTTTTACCAAAGAAATGTAGCAGAATACATTTTGGCCTAAGTTTATAAAGAAAAATTATTTATTTGCAAAATTGTATAACAGGAACAAAGACAAATTTGTTTTTTGTTTTTTTTTGTTTTTTTTCATTTATATAGCAAAAAATTAAAAACCCTGTGGTGTTTAACCACTTCAGCCTTGGAAGGATTTACACCCTTAATGACCAGACCATTTTTTGCGATACGGCACTGCGTGGTTTTAACTGACAATTGCACGGTCGTGTGATGCTGTACCCAAACACAATTGATGTCCTTTTTTTCCCACAAATAGAGATTTCTTTTGGTTGTATTTGATCACCTCTGCGGTTTTTATTTTTTGCTCTGTAAACAAAAAAGACCGAAATGTTTTTAAAAAAACAATATTTTTTACTTTTTGCTATAAAAAACAACCCACAAAAAAATGTAAAAAAAAAAAAAAAAATCTCTTCATCAGTTTAGGCCAATACGTATTCTTCTACATATTTTTGGTAAAAAAAATCGCAATAAGCGTATATTGATTGGTTTGCGCAAAAGTTATATCTAAATAATGGTAACCAAGCAAATAATCGCATCCTCCCTGGGTTCCCACCACTGCGCTAAAAAAATGTGTATATCAAAGTGTATATAAAAGTGTATATAACCAAAGCTGCCACTTTAAAAATAGGTACTGTAAATTATATTAACTTGCAAACTAGAGAAAATTAATATAAGCGGCGCTAACAGTGACACTATAATGTGATAAAGTGACCATGCGTTTAACCACTAAAAATTGTAATATCACAAAACAATCACAAAAAAAAAATAAAAATCACCCTGTGTCAATAAAACATAAGCATAAAGTCCATAGATAGATGAACACCGTGAATGATGTGCAGATTCCTTAAAGTATTCACCAAATCACACGTGTCAGTGATTCCTCTCCCTTCGGATTCAAAACTCACCAAACAATAATGCCTCACACTCTCGTGTTTTGGCAAATAAGCGTGATAAACCTTACACACAGGTTTAAATGAGTGATCCAATTTCCATCCGTGTATGTACCAATTCAATCCACATGTAAATGAAAAAATGCACTAATAGTGTAATAACGTAAAACCAGATTTAATAATCACTGTGTGCACTTCAAACATTACACTCACATAAAATCTCTTTAAACGAGCAAACTCCACAGCAACATCACATCAAATACTCCTGTGTAAACGCCCAACACCAGATGCATTAATGGTCACGGCGGACCCGAGGTGTGCAGATGAAGTTCTCACCACCACTCGCTGTTCTTCGCTACTTGGGCTTGGATCCCCGCTCTCTGACTCAATCCAGCGCGTCCTACGTCACACGCTGTTTCAGATGGATGCCGTACAGCCACGCCCCGACATGTTTCATCACACCTGACTTACTCATGGGATTGGCTGTACGGTACGACATCTCCTCCTCTTATACACCTTATGTCAGCTCTGGCTAAAGGATACATAACTATAAGCTCCGCTCACCAGGTGTCCCCGCAGCCACAATACATCTTGTATTGAGCCGATCACAGTCTACAGGATAGTCAAATACATCTGAACACACATTTCTGAATATTACATAAGTATCGCCATATCCCGTTATCAGTGATATGCGCTGGATATCATCAAATTAGTTAAAAATAAACAATAAAATATACAAGTGATAAAATACATGTAACTCAATTGTAAATGAATCTATGGCAATCTAATAAAGAACCGATTAGTCCAGTCAATCTCAATATTATAAAAAAACTTAAAAATATTAAAAAGAATTATATATATATATGCATATACAATCCAATATAGCAATACTCTCATACAAAGTGTTTATTACAGCACACCACAGTTAATGATCTGTGTAGGGCACCCCATAGGTATAATTCACTTTAACCCTAATATCTTTAAGCATATATTCTTTTAAAATACATCCAACTGCATCTGACCCCCATCCCATATAACCTATGGGTACAAGGGCATGATACAGTGAGGTGAATCTATATGTAAAATCAACACATACAGTATCCACACAAAGTGCCCTCACTGTCAAATCTTCAAAAACTTATTACACTATGCTACATAGTAACCCCCAAGACAAAGAATGAAATATAATGATCTACCAAACATATTCAGGATTCCCGGACATATAAATTATTGAACTTAAAAATTGTTTATAAAACAATTCAGGTCCACCTCAATATTGAGGCCCCTGGGCGAGAGACATTTCAAAAGGAATATCCATAGGGTCTCCCTCTGTGAGAGATCCCTGACCCTATTTGACCCCCTCCATGATGGATGCACGTAATCTATCCCACAAAACTGTGCCAAGGAGGGGTCCTGGTTGTGTTTCTCTTTGAAGTGTAGCAACACGCTATGATATTTAAATCCATTTTTTATATTCGTAAGATGTTCAGCTATACGGACCTTTAGTAACCTTTTAGTTCTCCCTACGTACAATAATCCGCATGGGCACCATAATAGGTACACAACATGCGAAGGATTGCAGGTAATAAATTCTTTTATCTCAAACGATTCCTGATCCGCGTTAGTGACCCTTGACATACTTCTATTCAAAACTCTTACAGTCCTACAACATACGCATTTTCTGCATGGATAAAATCCTTTTAAATCAATTCTCAGAGTTTGTTGGCCAGGTGGATCTAGGATTTTTTTAACCACCCGGTCCCCAAAATTGGGAGCACGCCTATAAATAAATTTAGGTAGTGTGGTTAGAATTTCTCCTAATTGTCTGTCTCTACTCAAAATGTGCCAGTGTTTTTTGAAAATGGCTTCCACATCCCTAAATTGAAAATGAAAGCCAGTTATAAACCTTAAATGATGTTGGTCAGTCCCCCCTGATAATTCCTTCTTTTCAAGCATTGGTCTCTAGAAATATTAGCTACCTCCTGTATGGTTTTATCCAGCATTTGTTCTTGATAGCCTTTTTGTATAAATGTATCTTTCAAAACTTTAACCTGCATGTGATAATCAGCCAGCTCAGTACAATTCCGTCGCACTCTAAGTATTTGTCCCTTAGGAATATTTTGGATCCAAGTAGGATTATGTCCACTATTGATTGTCAAGTAGCTATTACGATCCATTGGCTTAAAATATATTTTGGTGCTTAACCCATTCAATTTCTTTTCAATGGTTACATCAAGGAAGTTAACAGTGGTGTCACTAATCTGATAATCTAATCTGATGTTGTTGGAATTGTTGTTCAGGACTTCCAGAAATTCAACCACCGACTCTCTCGATGCTTCCCATATAAGTATGAGATTGTCTATGAAGCGACGGTAGAACTTCTATTGGGGTCTCCGTACACTGAACACACACCTGTCCTCCCACTCTGCCATAAACAGGTTGGTGAGGCTGGGAGCAAATTTTGCTCCCATAGCCATGCCAACCTGCTGTGAGAAAAAAAATCCATAATACCAGAAATATTTATGGGATATGCAAAAGTCCAAAACATGTCCCAAAAACTGTTTTTGCATGTGGGGAATATCATCCCTCCTACTCAGTGCCCAATTTAACACTAATAGAGCATCCTCATGCTGTATAATGGTGTACAGTGAGGATACGTCAGCCGTCACCAGATAAGTTTCTACGTCAGGGTCAATCACAACCATTTTCAAGTGCTGCAAAAGATCTGATGTATCTTTTAAATAAGCCCTAGTTATTTTGACACTGGGCTGCAGAAATCTATCCAAATACTCTCCTAATCTTGCAGTTATTGACCCGATACCATTCACGATTGGTCGTGCTGGTGGTACCTGTATATTCTTATGAATTTTCGGTAGCGTATAGATCACTGGGATCCTACATGTGGACGGCACAAGATATCGTTTTTCTTTAGTATTTAATGCATTGGTGTGGTGACCCCATTCAACCAATGCATTTAACTGTGACTTATACATTTCTGTTGGATCGGATCTCAATCTTTTATATGTGATCCTATCCCCCAAAAGTTCCATGAGCTGGTTATGGTAAAAAGCTTTGTTCATAAGAACTACCCCACCCCCCTTATCCGCTGGTCGGATAATTATATTCTTATCCTCCAGGGACTTCAATCCATCTCTAATGTATCCTGGGTTCACCCTCTTTTTTATGGGGAGTTCTTCAATATCTCTCAAGACCAAATGCTTAAATACTTCAATAAAGTGGTTATTCGATAACTGAGGATTGAAGATCGATTTATTTTTCAATCCGCTATCAATTCTATTCACCACTCTATTGGCTCTAATCCCCGATTCTACAGGATGACTCAAGAAGTATTTTTTCATGTTTAAAGTTCTAATAAATTTGTGTGTGTCTATGTATATTTCAAATTTGTTCATCCTCTTTCTTGGTGCACATTTCAGGCCCGACTGTAATATATTCAATTCTTTTTCATTCAACTCAACATCGCTAAGGTTGTATATCCCTGTACCTAAGTGTCCCTCATTCTTTTTCTTGGGTTGTTTGTGTTTCCCTGCCCTACATCCCCTTCTTCTCTTTGGAAGGGTATGATATCTCTGTTTGGATATTGTGGTGGTCCATTTCTGTCTCCCCCCTTGCGATTTATTGGGTATATGTTCCTTATCGGTGTTCCCCCCTCCCCTTCCCCTCCTCCCACGTTGTTCCAAAAAAGGCTCCTGTTGGTAATTTTCCCTATAATCTTCCTCAGCTAAGGGTTGATATCTATTATAAAGTGGCAAATAGTTGCTAGAATCAGGCATAGGGGGAGGGTAATGATGCCATTGTTGATATTCCCGTTGGGGATAATCATCCGGTCCAGCACCCCCTCCCCTCTGTTGGAATGGGGGGGTGATTGATAGTTGTAATATTGTGGGTATCCCCCATTTGCTGGTCTTGATGGACCTGGTGATTGATATTGTTCACCATAATGGTTCTCCCTATCCAATGGGGTGTTTCCATTATGTTTCCATTATGTAATTAGGGCCAGCTGGTTCACCTCTATTGGTTGGACCCTTATTTATCACATATTTCTTCTGATCCTGATATAAGGTAGTCTTAGTTGATACTTGTTCTTTATTCCCATTGCTGGTCTCAGCATTCTCAGTATTCAGATTTTGCCATAACTAAACTTTATTAGTTTTAAAATCATTGGAATCCCTATTGTATTTTTTTACTTTTTTCTTTTGGGTTTCTCGATCTATTTTTTCTAACTTCTTTTTCATATTGACATTAAATTCCTTAATCTGACTGGATTCTTTAATCGGTTCTAGCTTGCTCTGTAAAACAGTTATTTTCTCTTTAAGTCTACTCAGTTTAATCTGTTTTCTCTTTAAAAACAAGAATTTGTAACTACCTTCCTACATTATTAAAAAATTCGAACCATTCATCTATGTACTTCTGATCATTGAGACCATCCTGAGGGGATACTTCCCACCTCAGGCTTCTAAAAATAAGGTTCTCTCTCAGATAGTGTTCGAATGTAAAAACATCCCACCATGTCTTGACCTGTTTCTCCAACAGATTATCTAAAGTTTTTAGCATTCCTGTGTAATCTTCCTCACAGTCAGTCATTTCCTGGCTCGTGGAGAAGACACACTCTGGGTCCATCTGTCTGTTGGACAGAAAGTTGATAGCCTCCATAGCTGCAAGTGATTAAAAAAATAGATATGTAAATAATGGTAACCAAGCAAATAATCGCGCCCTCCCTGGGTTCCCACCACTGCGCTAAAAAAATATGTATATCAAAATGTATATAAAAGGGTATACAACCAAAGCTGCCACTTTAAAAATAGGTACTGTAAATTATATTAACTTGCAAACTAGAGAAAATTAATATAAGCGGCGCTAACAGTGACACTATAATGTGATAAAGTGACCATACGTTTAACCACTAAAAATTTTAATATCACAAAACAATCACAAAAAAAAAAAAAAAATCACCCTGTGTCAATAAAACATAAGCATAAAGTCCATAGATAGATGAACACCGTGAATGATGTGATGATTCCTTAAAGTATTCACCAAATCACACATGTCAGTGATTCCTCTCCCTTCAGATTCAAAACTCACCAAACAATAATGCCTCACACTCTCGTGTTTTGGCAAATAAGCGTGATAAACCTTACACACAGGTTTAAACGAGTGATCCAATTTCCATCCGTGTATGTACCAATTCAATCCACATGTAAATGAAAAAATGCACTAATAGTGTAATAACGTAAAACCAGATTTAATAATCACTGTGTGCCCTTCAAACATTACACTCACATAAAATCTCTTTAAACGAGCAGCTCACATCACATCAAATACTCCTGTGTAAACGCCCAACACCAGATGCATTAATGGTCACCTGTGATTTGGTGAATACCAAATACAAGCTGCTTGCTGTGGGGGCACTCAACAGGAGGGAGGGGCTAGGAGCACCGAAGAAGGACCTGAGAAGAGGAGGATCCAGGCTGCTCTGTGCAAATCCACTGCACAGGGCAGGTAAGTATAACATGTTTGTTATTTTATTAGAAAAAAAACAACAAGACTTTACAATCACTTTAAGGCACAGGGTGTGCTTGGAACTGATGTTCGAATTAGCGGTTTCTGAGTACCAAGTATTAAATTTGATATTATGCCATGAAATTATAGTAAGATCAACCAAGTTAAAACAAAAGTCTTCTTCTGCTTAACCGGTGTCTTTTTTATTTTCCTTCTGATACTGACTCTATCTGACAGATAAATGGCAAATTTAAAAAAAAAAAACCAGAAACAGTTTACTTCAGATTTGTTGAAATGTCAGAAAATCTTTCTTTGAATGCATACTTGCATATTTTCAATTGTTATAACAGCTGGCAATGATGGATTTGTTCCTGTATTTGCTCTGCTTATTCTGTCTTGTGGGATTAGTACAGTGTTGTCCTTGCATTGACTTTTCCCATACTGTGCAAATCAGATACGAATGGATCATAGTAATACATTAAACTGACAATACAATGTTTAATGAATGTTTAATGTTTCTGCAGTTTTACATTCTTTTTATGTCTTGACTTTTCTTTCTTTCTTGACTTCAGAATTTTACAAATTAAGCATAAGTAAAAGTGGATTTTTTGAGTCTGGGAATAGATGAAAATATAAGTTACAAACATTTTTTGCATTAAAAAGTTCAAATTAATTTCAGCCTACTATTCTTTATTTAAAGAAAAAAAAGTGAAAGTGTGAAAGGAAACCACTTCTGAGAGTATAGGAGGAATTTTGACTTACCTGAGTACAGTACAGGACACAGATTCTTATTCAGACTACTTCAACTTATTCATACACTTTGGTTTATAGGCTTGTACCTTCATGTGACCATGGCAAGTGTCAAGCTTTTGAAGACACTACTACTGGGGCACCTCCCCTGTAACCCTTCCCCACTCAGCCAGTCCTCAGTCCTCCGCAAGCAATATGGAATAACAAGGAGAGTTTAGAGAGGGTGGTCTGTGTCCTGAACTGTACTTCAACATATTGAATTTACAACTAAGTCAAAATGTATCTTATCCTAATCATACAGTAAAGGACACAGGCAACCTATTCATACAAAATAACAACATGAACAATGTAATAATCAATCTAATATTTACTAGAGTTCGCCCACTCACTCTAATTGGTGTTTCCTTTTATCCAACAACAAAATATTCAAATGTATTTGATGGTAAAGGTCATATGCTGTATACACCAAAAATTCAATTGCACATGCGAATTTAAAAACTGCTTGCTGTGACAAAGCATATTCTGTAAAATAATTAAATGTGGATCTGAGTATACAATATGCAAAATGATAATACAAGATCAAGTTATAGTAATAACAACACAAATGCAAAAAAGCAACATGCAAAAAGACTATATGAATTTGCTAAAGCAATGCATGCAGCTGGCCATGCAACACTATCTGATTAGACTCATAATGTCCATTAATGTTGATATGCAGCAATGAAGTGAGTTGATCAGTTTGATGGTCAATGTTGTTTGAAGGAAATACCTTTTTGCCATTCCAGCTGCTGATCAGATCTTCTATATTATCCCAATGTTCTGCTATTTCTCAAAACTGATATGAATCAGATAGATAATGCCTATAGTTGTAGCTGAAGATGGGACTAAGAGCTTCCACACTCCTTATTGCCTTTAAACAATATTGACCATCAAAATGATCATCGCAATCCATTGCCTCATATCAACATTACTGGACATTAGTCAGTCTAATCAGACAGCATTACTTGGCCAGCTGCATGCTGTGCTTTAGCAAATTCATCTGCTCTTATTGCATGTTAGTTTTTGCATTCGTGTTGCTATTACTATAATTTGATCTTGTATCATCATTTTACATATGGCATACTTAGATCCACATTCATTTTTTATACAGAACATGATTTATTACAGCAAGCAGTTTTAAATGCACTTGTGCAATTGTATTATTGGTGTATACTGTATATACCCTTATCGCCCTGTGTCTAAAAACATATTTCTGTAGAATACAAAGGTTTACAGTGGAGCAATTTGATTTACTTTTACACATGATACCTACAGTACATAAGCTGTGAGTGGTCTGGATGCCTTGAGCGTGTGTGGCTTGACAGCATTGTCATGTTTTAATTTGGTGGAGGATGAAAGTTGTGTTGCAATGATTATTTATTTTTTATATATTTTAGTGTTTAGAAATGAAAAAAAAAACATTTTTTCACAAAGATTTTGATTGCGAGTTAAGCTCTGTATTGTCCACAAAAGCAACCATCTCTATTCATGGCCTTTATCATGAAATCATTTTGAACTTATTCATATACCATAGGAAATCCCCAAGTAATAAATACAAGATTGGGCAACAACTAGACAAAAGGAACTGTGCCAACAGGCTCAAAAAGCAACAGGGGTTAAAGATCCAAGTTCAAAGTGCTACTACAAGAGCCTTACAGCCAAAAGCTGCATCAGCAGAAGATTGTCCATCCACCTCCTAAAACTTTAAAAAGTATGAACAGAAGACCAGGTGGTTGCCTTACACAGTTGGGCAACAAAGACTTGGTGCCTAAAGGCCCAGGATACTCCAGCAGATCTAATGTGCAATGATGGATTTGGAATCAGGGTAAGGACCAGAAATAAAAAAAACCATCCATTTCTCTGATAGAATCAGTAACTTTTAGGTGTACTCTAATGACTCTGAGTATGTCCAAACAATGTACAGGTAGAAATAATTCATTTGGATGCTTAGGAGCAGAACAAAAGAATGGCAGAACAATTACCTAATTGAAGTGGAACACTAAAACCACCTTTGGAAGAAAGTAGTGTTGCTGTTGTAAAGTATATAATAGCCAGAACTGGGAACAGGGGATAATTAGAGCATCTGAAGCTAGAGCTGGAGGTAGTTTGTTGTTGTATCTGGAGGCTAGGATGTCAATATTTAGAGTCCCCTATTTTTGGCATATCAGACTGAACACATTATCCTTGATCCAATTGGTGGCAGTTGAGATAAAGTGTCCACTCCTAGAATGTGGACTGCAGAAATTGTTTAGTAGTAAATTTCTGTCCATAAAAAGATCTGGTTTGCTTCCTTCAAGGCAACCAGGCTTCTCATGACCCCATGATGGTTGATATACTGTATGCCAATATGATGTCATTGTCTGACTGCACCCAAATTGGTTGTCAATTTAGAAGGGAGGTCCAGTGCTGGAAGAACAACCTGACTGCGCTGAACTCCAAGATGCTCCTCCTCATACTGATTGTTAATGTAGTAAGAACTTTCTGCTTGTAATGAAGTAAATAGTTTCCCACTGTTGGAGGTAAAAGGGTAATCCACCAAGACAAGGAAGTTCTTGTTTGGCTTGATAGGGGCATGGTTACCCAGGGAAAAAATATGTATTTTTTCATGCTGACAGAGTGTTTAGTTGGAGAGTTTTTGAGTGGAATTGGTTGAAAGGCACTGCTTAAAAAGAAACAAGCATTAGTAGCAGAAGGTTGTCAAGCATTGGCTCTTAGAGAGAAAACTTTCTTTTTGGAAGAAAGACTTTTGTTTGTGACGTATTTAGGATTAGATCCAATATGTTCAGGCATAGGGAAGAATGAAGAGTAGATTTGTTGAAAATGATCACCCAGTCAAAAGCTTTAAGCAGCTAAATTGTTTTTTTGCTAAGAATTGCAAGGAAGGTGAATCCTTCAGGAGCAGGTTGTCTGCCACTGCAAAGCATAGAGATTGCTGATGTGGTGGGTAAATGGGAGCATGCAAATAGTCATCTTGTATGTGCACAGATGCATAACATTTCTCTTGTAAGAGAGTCAATTACTGACTTTGCAGATTCAATGCCAAATTGGAACTTTAAGGAGTTTGTCGAAAGATGTTAAGTCCAAGATAGGAGAAATACCTTGTTAAGAGTTGGTACTATGAGCAGGTTTGAGTAGAATTCACTGAACTTGTCCTGTGACGATACTGGTACAATAACTTCATGGGATAAGAGGTGGTTCAGGGCATTCTGCAAATCTGTCTTTGGACAATTTTTGGTTCATTTAAAACAAGAAAGCAGTTAGGTGGTAGAATTTTGAACTATTATATTGCACCCTTTTGAAACCACTGGTTGAACCCACAGGTCTGGGATAACTGTGATCCAGAGAAATGCAAGCTACAACAAATGTCCCCTCACTACAAAGAAGGCTTTGGGGAAGGATTGGCAGCCTTTGTGGACCAAGCCTTGTGCCAAAATGAAGCGCTGAAGGTAGGTTTTAATTGCCTGGTTAGAGCGTGTTGGTGTTCTGCCCTTAGAGGAGCTTGCAAAACAATTGGTGTGGTATACTTACTTATGTGCGATTGCGCATGCTATTATGTCGGTAAGACAAATCAGGAATTCTGGCAGAGAGCTTACCGACACATAATTTCTATGAAAACGTGTAATCCCAGTTTACCACTGGGCAGACATGTTTCCATCTTTCACGCTGGTATATTTCCCAAGCTGTCCTTCCTGATTCTGGACCGTATTCATCCAGGGTTACGTGGGGGGACTGGAACAAAATCCTGCTGCAAAAGGAACAGATGTGGATTTATCATCTCCAGGCCACCAGGGCACCTGGCCTAAATGACACCACGTCTTTTAGACCCTTTCTAGAGGGCTTCACTTCTGGGGGGTCCGAGTGGGACCCCCTGGTGTGAATACACCCCTTTTCCTGTAGAACCATTAGCATTCGGATGGATCTGGCTTGTTATCAGCTATATGTAGTGAGATAGGGATGGTGATATTGGAAGTTATAAAAATCTCCTTTTATGCCATTATAAGTGTATTCTTCATATAGACTGTTCTTATCAATATGCATACAGGTGTATTCATTTCCATATATTTCCTCCCCCTTCTCTCTGCAGTACCATTTCCAGCCACTTGATTGCCTGTCTTTCTCTTTTCTTTTCTTCCCCATATGACCATCCATGGGTTAATACTGTGCATTTCCTATCTATTCCTGGGATGGAATGCTTGTGCCATCGGGGCTTTGGATCCGGGAGCGGTGCGGCCCAGTGGGACTGTGTCTGTCGGCGTTCAGATTTGGCACTCGGCGCACGGGGGCCAAAGATGCCACTTTCAGTTTGGCAATGTTTGGCCTCCCTCCACATGATCGCCTATGGTCGGGATGTTGTTTATCCCGTTGCCATGGCAATCAGCGCGCCGCGGGTGCCTGACACGGACGTCAGTCCCCTCCCAGCACGGGTCCTCCACTCTCTCCAGGATGTGATGTTACCCGCTCCTGGATTGGAACCGTGTGTGGGGCGGTGGGGCTGGCCTGCATGCCGGGGACTCGGAGGGCGGCTCCTTCTGTCAGTGATGACGCTGCTCTCAGTGGAGTCAGCTGTTCAGTATGTGCTCTTAATGAGCAGTACTATTTAAGCCACACGCAAGGCTGTCAGTTTCCATGCTGGTAGGGACACCGGACTGAATATGCAGCTGCTGTGATCTTTTAAGGTAAACTCTGTAGCCCCTTTTTTACATTTAAGGTGCGTTCAGAATGTCTTTTGGAGCTTCAGTATGCACATACATACTGAGCACCAGTACTGTGTTTCCAGTCAATGACATTATTATTTCTTGTGCTTTTTCAATATACTTAAGAGCCCTTACTTACCATTATTATTTATGTCTTCTCTGTCATTGTAGCCTTTGACCATAGGCCTCCCATTGCTATTTTTTTTTTGTATCACGGCATTTGAGATCAAACAGCTGTCATTGACAACACCTCTATGTGAGCCAGCACAGGGATTAACCACCCACTATGTGTTACTAGGTATGTCCACCCGACCCCAGCAGGTGCTTGCTTATAAGAGATAAGTACCCATTTTAGCAACATTCCTTTACCACGCTGCTTTCTCTTTTTCTTGTCTTTAGTTGACAACACCTCTTATAATCTCAAATACCTGGGGGGTTGCCAGTTGACGGATGAGACACCCCGTGTGTTCTTGACCTCGGCCACGAACGTACTTGGTGATATCCGCTTTTGGAGCCAGCATAGAGATAAACTTATTCTTCATGCGCCAATAGGTATGTATAAAAAGCACTCATTAGAGCCCCCCTTTTCTAATCACTAGTAGGTGGTTTGTTCAATAAGATCGAATTACAAGAGTACTCGTTTGGGACAGATTTTTCATTATATATTTTCCTTGGTCCTTAGCTGACAAGACAGTTTATAACCATAAATACTTGAGGTGTCACCAGCTGACGGACGTGACGCCCTTTGTGTCCGGTCCTGATCTGCTGGACGGGTTTGGTCTTGTGGTAGTGGCACTGATATTCGGGTCTGGACCCCGGTGGCTGATCATTTCTTCCCTTCCTTCCCCCCTCCTAAACTGGATGCCATGTGATGCTGATCATGCAATATTATGGTTAGAACACTTTTTTGTAATTTTACTATGATATCTATACTATGTAAATAGATTTATATACTGCATCATTTTTGATATACAATATGTTTTACTGTGTGTCTTTTCTGTCTTTTTCTATAAAATGTTCTTTAGACAGATATATACCTTACCTTCATCCGCTGAAGAAGAAGTCGCAACCATTAAAAAACCTCGAAACGCGTCGGACCTGCACTGTAAACCAGCTTTTGCTGAATCAGCTCTTGTGGGGTTAAGTGTAGTTCTGTCGACTTGTCTTGTATACCTTTGTTGTATCACCATCATTTGTAAATTTTGGCATCCATTTTTTTTAAATTTTGTTTTTCATTAATATGTGTCATGCTTTTAACTTTTTGATATAATAAAACCATATATTTTTTATACTTTTCGACATATTCTTTGAGACTTCCGCCCTTTAAAATCCCATTTACGAGGAATAACCTTCTATTGTACATGAATATAGGGATGCGGGCTGGTTATCTCTTTCCATAAAGTCCTTGTCACCATCCAATGTTCTTAGAGGAGCTTGGGGCTCCTCCGTAAACTTAGTTTAAAACCCAGTTGGCATACTTAAAGGGGCACTCCAGAGCACAAGTTGTTTTGCAAAATAGTGATGCATTATTTGTTCATAAGCATTTAATGTGATGGACTGGCTCACTCTTTTTCATTCAAATTGTAGGACTAATCTGAACACTGGGTTTATGGAGTTTTTGTATCATGGATACTGAATAAGTGCCACAGTGGTACTATAAATTATTGCAGAATACACACAGTGATTATAGTGATTTGCACGTGTAAGTATGTGCTTTTGGTTGCAAATATGTTCTTACTCTAGCACTTTATATCCCACAAATATGCACTTTATTAGTACACTAGATAATAAGTAAGCTATTGGGTTTATAATTTCATCCAAGAGTTTTTGGTAAACACGGCTCTGTTTTTTAATAATCTGCAGCTACATATATTTGCAGATTTTAAGTAATTTACATGATTATAATATTATAGCTGGTCCATAAGTGCAGTTGTTTTGTATATAATTTATAGTGTATTACACCAAATGCAAAGGTGTACACCCAATGCAAGATCTGCTCTGTCCTTCTGAAAACGGTAGTTAGTTGTCATGCTGCACAACTGCAATCCATTCTGTCTTTGCTTCAGCTGCATGCATCCTCCAGATCTATAAAGTACTAATATAACCAATAGTCAGCTAACTAGACTTTTCAGAAGAAAAGTCAGCATACTAAAAAGGGGCATACTGCTCCTCTGTTTGCTATAGGATAATCCAAACCAAAGCTATATTCTAGTGTGTAGGCCCCAACTAGTAAGTTTTAGATGAATAGTTAATGATTTTTGAAAGCCAAAATTTCAAAGAATATTTATTATCGAGCTTCACATGATCACAAATGACCTGCAAAGCTGCACTCATTCTAGTACATCAGAACTCAAACTACTAGGAGCACCTAAATTAAAGCTTAATCCGCTAATATTTTTCTTCCTGTGGCTCCACCTTTTCCCCCTCATCAACATGCTAATGACATTTTCATTACTTATATTGTTTTAGTTCCAGTGATTCAATAGAATCAGAGTCATGGCTGGTGAGAGGGGCCATCTGAGTTCTGTATAAAGCTTTCAGAAATAATTCAGAATCTTCAGTCCTTGATGTTGCCTGCTTGGCTGGAATAGAGCTAACCACTGCTACTTTGTTTTAGGTTTAGAAACTTCTATGCTTTTTTGTTACTGCTGATGTGTTTGCTGCCATTAGTGCTACTACAATTACCACATTAAGCATTTTAACTTCAGGTAAAGGTGGCACTGGATATTTTTTTTAAATTCCCTTTTGAAAGCCATACTCCCTTTTATTAGATTATTAAATTAAAGTAATGTATTTTTAGTTTATTTTATTTTACCATGCAGCCTGTGTGGGTTGAATTGATTATCTAACAGAATGAGACACTGGGACACACGTCTGCATAAATTGTGAAGCTAGGAAAAACAACCATCATGCATCATTTTGAATATAATATATGCACAAAGTTGAAAAAAAGGGGTGCCAGTGATGTTTAATTCCATGTAACAGCAACAAGAGACAACTTTCCCCAAGTATGTGATGATAAGTATCCCAATCAGGTTCAGAATATTTATAGATTACTTCTTCTTTACTTCTTACTTTTACATTTTAGTGTTGACCTTAGTGAAAAGTGGGGACCTTACATTTTGGCATAAAGATTATAAATTGAAATAACAAAGAATGGACGGCATGGTTTTAGATGTACTTTAACATGTTTATTACACAGTTCTGAAACAGTTTTTAAAGATGTTGCTATGATTGATACCAGAGGTACATGCTTTGTGCATACAGTTGAGGCAAACATTTATATGTAAATATGCCACAAATATGCCACAAATTGCTGCATATATAAATATAAATAATGTAACATTTATTAGGAGATAATAAGTTAATGAAAATACAGTATGTATCTTGTATTTTGACAAGTGTTTTTTTCTGATGTATCTGTACAGCATATGTAGGAATAATGATTACTAAATTATTTTTCCATTTTCGCAGTACACTGGGTATGATATATTTGGATAGCAGCCATGTATACTAAAAGAGCTAACTCAAAATAGTACAAGAGTTCTCTTTTTAATTACTAAGTATCTTATTTATATGTAGCAGGAAAGGAGACAGTCTTATTTTTTTGTCATAGGCTGAAACAATTATATAAATTCTTAAGTCCAGGAAATGATGATGTTTTTACATATGTTAGCATGGCATGTGTGTAAATATAATCAGCTTAAAGAGGATCTGTCATTTTGTTAATTTAGGACAAAGCAAGAGTCTATTACTAGCAGCATTTCAAATCACTTCTACTCACCTTACCTTATCACGGGTTGCTCCATAGCTCTGCAGTTTATGTGAAAGCTGAGTGTGGCATGATTAGGGATAAGCTTTGAGTTTGAGTCAAACTCATGTTCGACTCGAACATCGGCTGTTCACCAGTTCTCCGAACAGCGCGCAATTTGGGGTGTTCGCGGCAAATTCGAAAGCCGCAGAACACCCTTTAAAAGTCAAAAGAAATCAAAAGTGCTAATTTTAAAGGCTTATATGCATGGTATTGTCATAAAAAGTGTTTGAGGACCTGGGTCCTGCCCCAGGGGACATGGATCAATGCAAAAAAAAGTTTTTAAAACGGCCGTTTTTTCAGGAGCCGTGATTTTAATAATGCTTAAAGTGAAACAATAAAAGTTTAATATTCCTTTAAATTTCATACCTGGGGGGTGTCTATAGTATGCCTGTAAAGGGGCGCATGTTTCCCGTGTTTAGAACAGTATGACAGCAAAATGACATTTCAAAGGAAAAAAAGTCATTTAAAACTACTCGCGGCTAATAATGAATTGCTGGTCTGACAATGCACATAAAAGTTCATTGATAAAAACAGCATGGGAATACCCCACAGGGGAAACCCGAACCAAAATTTAAAAAAAATGACGTGGGGGTCCCCCTAAATTTCATACCAGGCCCTTCAGGTCTGGTATGGATTTTAAGGGGAACCCCGTGCCAAAATTAAAAAAAAAATGGTGTGGGGTCCCCCCAAATATCCATACCAGACCCTTATCTGAGCATGCAACCTGGCAGGACGCAGGAAAAGAGGGGGGATGAGAGAGAGCGGGCCCCCCCCTCCTGAACCGTACCAGGTCACATGCCCTCAACATTGGGAGGGTGCTTTGGGGTAGCCCCCCAAAACACCTTGTCCTTATGTTGATGGGGACAAGGGCCTCATCCCCACAACCCTTGCCCAGTGGTTGTGGGGGTCTGCAGGCAGGGGGCTTATTTAACAAGGGGACCCCCAGATCCCAGCTCTCCCCCCTGTGTGAAATGGTAAGGGGGCTACAAAAGTACCCCTACCATTTCACCAAAAAAGTGTCAAAAATGTTAAAAATGACAAGAGACAGTTTTTGTCAATTCCTTTATTTAAATGCTTCTTCTATCTTCTTTCTTCTTTCTTTTTTCTTCTATCTTCTATCTTCTATCTTCCTTCAGTTTCTTCCTCCATCTTCTTCTTCTTCTGGTTCTTCTGGTTCTTCCTCCGGTGTTCTCATCTGGTATCTTTCTCCGTGGCGTCTTCTTCCCTTCGTCTTCTGGGCTGCTCCGCATCCAGCATGATGGGAGGCTCCCACTGTGTGACACTTCTCCTCTTCTGTCAGTTCTTAAATAATGGAGGGCGGGGCCACCCGGTGACCCTGCCCCCTCTGAAGCACGGGGACTTGACTGGGACTTCCCTGTGGCATTCCCCATGATGTCAGAGGGGGGCAGGGGCATGATGTTGGAGCCTACAGATGGTTAATGAGGTTTTCCTCATTAGATGTTGGAGCCATAGTCACCATACATACGCACAATACAAACTATTAACGTAAAAACTGTAACATAGAGGGGAAAACCAAAAAAGTCCCATAGGAGGAGGAATGACACTTTTCCTTAACTTTTATGAGCATGATTACATGTTCTAGCTCAGTGGCTCACAAAATAATAGACTAGTGGATCTGTCTAACAGCTAGTTAATTAGCATTTTCAGAATGAGTTCAGCACTGCTAGCCCCTAAACTCCTCTCATCAACAGGATAAACAATTGGAATACAGAGAATACGCAGAGGGGCCCAGGAGTTAATTATTTACTGTGTTCTCATCTTCTACTATGAACAAGTATAGTAAAACTTTGGGATGGCACTCACAGAGATGACAAATAGAGCGCCAGGCAAGAGTCCTGGTATGTGGCCTTGGTAGACTTATGACACCACTGACTGGCTTCATTCAAACACTTTATAAACCTTTTTTATTACAGCTAAAAAATCAAAACCATCATAACATAATGTCGAGCACAGCCAACAGTATTTAGATAATAAAACATATTGGCTCAACACTTCTTAGAACAGCTTTTTAACAGACTGTAAAGCTGACCATATGCATATAGATATTTTTTAATTAGGTGAAAGAATCCCTACTAGCTGACAAAATACTGTATTGTTCAGTCAACAATTTTCTGCCTGGCTCCTTTGATATGTCAATTGTCAGATGGGAGGGTGGAGACAAGGCCTCTGACTGATCAAATTTCAGCCAGTTCATTAGGAACTGGACAAAATTTGTGTGCTTAAAGAGGAGGTCCAGCCCCCTCATGAAAAATTAAAAGTCAGCAGCTACAAATATTGCAGCTGCTGACTTTCAATACATGGACACTTACCTGTCCAGGAAGCCCGCAATGTCGGCACTGCAGCCAATCTTCGGATCGGCCGCCATTCCTGGTAAGGAAACCTGGCAGTGAAGCCTTTTGACCTCTCAGCCGGTCCCCTACTGTGCATGTTCGAAGCATGCTGCACTTTCTAATGAGTCTGGCAGCGTAGGAAGGAAGAGGGGGTTGAACTTCTGCGGCCCGGTCTCCGCGAATTGGGGAACGGTACCTATCAAAAACAGGTACCTGTTCCCCCCTACCCCCAGAAAGGTGCCAAATGTGGCACCTGAGGGGGGTGAACACGGATAGGTGGAAGTTCCACTTTTGAGCGGAACTCTGCTTTAAGATCTCACTAGTTACTGTAAATAAATACACAAAAAACATCTACATTTTTTTCTACATTTGAACATGTACTTTTATTATTTTTCCTAATTGTATTATCAGGGTGATAATTTTATTATGCTCATTTAGATACAATCTATAATGCATATGCGTCTTTGATAAGTAAAACATTCGCTTGAGGATACAACGCTTAATATTTGTTTTTCAGAATCTACTGGAGGTAAGCTTGATTCTCAATGAATTCATTTCTCTCCTGTAGAGCTGGGATTTATGAGTTTGTTCAATTTAAGAACAAACAAAATATAATGACACTGAAGTAGCAATTTATTGAATAGATTGTTTTTATTTTGTCAGGTAACTTTTTTTTTATTTTGCTTTTTATACAAATGTGTTAGACATATAAACACCATACAAAGCCTTGTTTGAATCCGTTGCTTTTGTTTAACCGGTTCAATACAGGGCATTTTCACCCCCTTCCTTCCCAGGCCAAATTTTAGTTTTCAGCGCTGTCACACTTTAAACGACAATTGCGCGGTCGTGCAACGTTGTACCCAAAAAAAATTGACGTCCTTCTTTCCCCACAAATAGAGCTTTCTTTTGGTGGTATTTGATCGCCTCTGTGGTTTTTATTTTTTGTGCTATAAACAAAAGAAGAGCGACAATTTTGAAAAAAACACAATATTTTTTACTTTTTGCTATAATAAATATCCCAATTTTTTTTTTTTTTAAACAAATTTTTTCCTCAGTTTCGGCTGATACGTAAAAAAAACGGGGGTTATTCCTGCGCTACCAGTTGGGAAAGTCGGTCTACTAATCAATTATTTGAGACTGTATGCAACTTCTCTTTGGAAAGCTGCATGCACCGAAAACAAGGGCTCAACCACCAGCCCAAAACAAAATGGTACAAGAGAGAGGGGGGTGGTGCTGCGCTAACCAGAGGTGTCTCTGCTTATAGGAATAGATATTATATCCTGCTATCCATAGATCACGGAAATTTAAGTAGTGAAAAACGTCAGAAAATCGCATAAGTTTAAATAAAGAATATGCATAGATGTAGTGATTCAAAATTAAATATGTGGATCCAATCAATATTTCTAGATATAAGAATAAATACTGGTGTATAAGTTAATTAAAAAAGTAATAACAACCAATTATACATATATTCAAGATGTGTAGAAATTCAATATAGCCAATGGTGCTCGTGCTCTTGTGCCTAAAAACTCAAACTTAAACTCATACATATGTTAAAGTGCAACAATGGGATAATGGATGAAGATAAACAGTCATAAATCAAGTGAAAAAATAAAAAACAAAGTGAGGTAAACAAAGAAAACGGAATGGTCGCTTGATCCTTGTATTGCGACCCTGTGCGACAGTGCGACTATATTGTGAATGATCACGTATGTGAATAAAACCACTCTGATCATAAGTGTCCAGCATAAAATTAATAATGCAAGTGTCCAAAGAAAAAATGTGTTCAAAAAGGCTAGTGTTTTAAACGCAATCACTCCAATGGCAGTGGGGTGTTATTTGTAGATCAGACACTCTCTATCTTCTTCATGCAGCATGCACTAGTGTAGGCAATGGCCCCTTACCTAGCGGTGCTAGGTCAACCGCATATAAGTTGTTAAATCTCATGGTCCTGGGTCTCTCCTGTGTCCCTGTGTCCAGACTTGCTGACTCTACAGGATCCTATATGGGGCTGGGATATGTCTAGCTGAGGTCCTGGGACAGTGCCGCTCCTAGCTCCTCCTCCACATCATATCTCCATTATATGCAAGATATAGGATAAAGTACCCAGATAGTGAAGTATGTTTTTATAGGTCACTTTTATTCACATAAATCATATACAAGGTACTCACATTAGCAGTTGTGGATATATAGCATAGTATCCTACGAGCAGCGAACTCGTAATGATCACGAGATTGCAGACGCGGCGCTTCATTTGCGGGCTTTTAACCCGCCTTGTGGCGCAAACGAAAACGCCGATTAGCTTCCGCTCGTAGAATCAGTGTGATTCTATGGGCGGGAGCATTGCTTTTCAAATCTTGAGGTCACTTCCGGCTTTCGTGAAGAAGACAAGAGCCGGAAGTGATGTCGGCAGCTCCGTTCTTCGGCTGAGCGGAGCTGCAGAAGGAAGGTAAGAGCCATATGAGGGATGGGTTGCTGTCTGGCAAGCAGGGTGAGCTCCAGCACAGCACAGCTGCATGTATCTGTCCCTCTCTTCCCCATTCCCCCCCCTCCCTCCTGTCTCACTACACAGGGACTGAAGACACCTATACACAGACAGAGGGGGAGGGGGAGGAGAATGGACACATACACAGGACGTGAGGGGCAAGTTATCAAAGAAAGATAATCACAGTGATTTGGGGGGCTGGGAGAGGATGCTGTATGTGCTAGGGGCCACTTTGGGAGCACAGAGGATTTGTGCTAGAAGGGGGGTTGAATATAAAATTAGACCCCCCCCAGCACAAATCCTCTCTGCTCCCAAAGTGGCCCCTAGCACATAAAGCATCCTCTCCCAGCCCCCCAAATCACTGTGATTATCTTTCTTTGATAACTTGCCCCTCTTCCCCCTTGTTCAAAGAGATGCTGGCTGCTATTAAGGAGACAATCATGGTTTCTGGGATCAGTGGACACAGTGGATGCGTTTTTTATCACACAGTGACTGCGTTTTTTATGACACAGTGAATGCGTTTTTTATGACACAGTGAATGCGTTTTTTATGACACAGTGGATGCGATTTTTTTTATGACACAGTGGATGCATTTTTTATGACACAGTGGATGCGTTTTTTATGACACAGTGGATGCGTTTTTTATGACACAGTGGATGCGTTTTTGATGACACAGTGAATGCGTTTTTGATGACACAGTGAATGCATTTTTGATGACACAGTGGCTGCGTTTTTGATGACACAGTGGCTGCGTTTTTGATGACACAGTGGCTGCGTTTTTGATGACACAGTGGATGCGTTTTTTATGACACAGTGGATGTGTTTTTGATGACACAGTGAATGCGTTTTTGATGACACAGTGAATGCGTTTTTGATGACACAGTGGCTGCGTTTTTGATGACACAGTGGCTGCGTTTTTGATGACACAGTGGCTGCGTTTTTGATGACACAGTGGCTGTATTTTGATGACAGTGGCTGCGATTGATGTTTTTTTTTCTGAATTTTTTAGTTTGTTTGCGCCCCCCCAAAAATTTTGAGCACCAGCCACCACTGCCCAGGATGGGAGATCCCATCTGTGGACGTCATATGTCTATGGCTGGGTAGGGAAGTGGTTAAAGAGACTTATATTTGTCCCTTTGCCCATGCAATCTCTTACTAGCCCGGACCCTAATCTATTGCTCATTACCTTTCCTGTCATCCTCAACTGCTCCACTCTTCTGGAAGTCATAAAACGACAAAACTTCAGGGTGCAGAAATAGCAAGCAGATTCCAGTTTCATTTAAAGGTGGAAAATAATAGAAACCTTCGCGCCAGTGGTGTCGATAGCAGATACTATATAAGAATTACATATACTGGTGGTACATCTAGTAAGAAAACATTCCCAACAATAAAGAAAATTTGTGAAAATATATAAACAATCAGTGTAAGCTGCTCCCCAATTTTTGAATAATCAAAAAAATAGATACCGTAATCAAAAAAAGGAATGTAAGAAAGATAGGGGGCGCTAGATACCATAATAATCAAGTGCTCTAAATAAGTATATCTCCTGCATTACCAAGAAAATGGAAATGTAAGAAAGCTAGAGGGCACTAGATACCATAATATTCAAGTGCTCTAAATACATATATCTCCTGCATTACCAAAAAAATGAAAATCATAATAATGACAATTCATAATTAGATTACACATTGAAGTGCCCACAATAGTGAAAAAAATATATATAGTGATTGATTGTCCACATAAAAAAGTGATTGAAGTAGTTGAAGTGATATCTTTCAATATTATCCCAATCTTGTTGCTGAAAACAAAAGGTTTTCCATCACCAAAGGAAAATAAGAAAAGGAAAACACCTCGAAGTAGTAGATATCTGCTTACCAGATACCAATGACTCCTTTAGTTAAAAAGAGAGTCACTAGCGCTTGTGCAGGGTTGTGCCTGCTCACATGAATGGCCGGACTGTGGTTGGTATTATAGGCATGGAACGTTCCCGTCAAGCTCATTCAAGATAGGATAAGGATACATAGGAAACAAAAACAGTCTCCATAGCGTAAAACCATTTATTAAAAAAGTAAACAAATGAAAAAGCCAAATGGCCGCTTACATTGGTGGGTGCCTACCCGGCACTGGGGCTGCTTGCATGTCAGGGTGACTTCGCAGTCAGAAAAAGCCTTTCATGTCTCCTCCACGCTGGCGTGCGTTCCAGCTTACACAGGGGGGCAGCCAAAGGATCCGGATGTTGTTGGGTGATAGCACATGTGACCACGTACCGCTCCGACGTACGTTTCGTAGTAAAACGTCTTCAGGGAAGATGTAGTTCCATCTTCCACCAGAAAAGGTGGAAGATGTGGTTGAGCTGACACATACACAGTATTGTGCTATTCGTATAAATTGCACTCTATTGTTCTAGCGCTGCGCGTTATTTAAATATTATTTCTGTGCGTGGTATCTGGGTTATAGTGCACAGCTGCTGGTTGCTTTACTACTTGAAGCGCGGATATATTATTCACATTTGCTATTTTACATTACATTCAGCTCCCACTCAATGCGTAAATGTTTGAGTGCTCTACTGAATGTCTAAACTTGTGTCCCTACCAAACTTTGACCTCATCCCCTCTCATCTAGGAGCTTTTCAAATTGTTAAATGTGATAAGCAATGTGCTGAATGAAATGCCAATAATATCTTAACAGACCCAGAAAAGTTATGACTTCAGTCACATTGTTAAGTGCCTTCATTTTTGTGTTGTCTTTAGTTTCTCTGGATTGGGGTATATACCTCACCTGGAGATAATAGAGTTGATTTAGTAAAGGCAAATAGTCTGTCCACTTTGCAAGGGAAGTTGCACTTTGCAAAATATTTTTCCCCCAGAGCTGAGTGAATGTGGCGAAAATTTTACTTTGCAAAGAATACCCAATCACATGCAAGGTAAATAGAAATATAGCATTTTTGTTGCTGCCTTTTATTATGAAATATTGTATACTTGAATACAAGGTGTATAATGTACATACGCTAATACATTTTGACTAAAAGATGGTCAAAGTCATTTCAGTAGAGGGTATTGATGACTTTGTTCAAATAACTTTACCATATGTAAATAATAAAGACATAAGAAAGAAAACAGTTCTCGGAAAAGAAGAAAAAAAATAGTTTACTGTGTTTTTTTGTCAGAAACCATGAATCAGACTGAGACAGAAGTACAGTTAAATCATGCTTGTTTAATAATAAGTAAAAAAGGTAAACATATTAAACGTAGTCAAAACATAGCCAGAGTTCAGGAACCGGAAGGAATTGTAAGACAAGCCAAAATGTCAGGGAGCCAGAGATGAGCGTAGTAGAACAGCAAGCAGGATCTGGAGCCAGAAGGAATGTCAGCCAAGCAAGTCTTTACCAGGAACACAGGAGAGCGTCTCTAGAGATGTGACCAAGGCGAAGGCAGAGATGATCTGGACTGGACGGCTTAAGTAGGCAGGACCGACGAGCAGGATCATCAACAGGTGAGTCACTGTGGAGAGATAGGAGCTGGCAATTAGCTGACAGCTGAGCGGCCAGCTCAGAGAAGGAAGGGCTGGGCCCAGCCCTGACAGTACCCCTTCCTCAACGACCCCTCCCCCTCAGAGGACCACCAGGCTTGAGGGGAAAATGTCTATGAAAATCACAGAGGAGGACAGGGGCATGTACGTCTGAGGATGGGACCCAAGAGTGTTCCTCCGGACCGTACCCTTTCCAATGCACTAGGTACTGTATGCGCACACGGAACCTACGGGAGTCAACAATGGACTGTACTTCATACTCTTCATGATTCTGAAACTGAACAGGGTGAGGACATGGCACTGAGGTGGTAAAGTGGTTGCAGACCAAAGGTTTTAATAAGGAGACATGAAATACATTTGAAATACGCATATTAGTAGTAAGGTCTATTGCGTAATCCACTAGGTTAATCCTGCAAAGAATACGGAAAGGCCCAATAAACCGGGGTGCAAACTTCAGAGAGGGAACACAAAGTTGGAGGTTGCGAGATGACAGCCAGACCCTGTACCCAACCTGGTAGAAAGGCGCAGGCAGGCATCTGTGGTCAGCACAGAGTCAGTACCTATCATTAGCATGTCGCAAAGCCTCCTGGACTCCTGGAATAGTCAGGCAACATGGAAGGTTGGAAACCATAGTTTGCCATAAACAGGAACAATCAGGAAGCAGAATTCAAGGCACTATTGTGAACAAACTCTGCCCATGGTAAGAGGTCTGACCAGTTGTTATGATGGTCAGAAATATAGCAACGTATGAATTGCTCCAAGGACTGATTGGCTCGTTCTGCGGCCCCATTAGACTGTGGGTGATACGCAGAGGAGAAAGCAAGCTGAATTCCCAGCTGTGCACAAAAGGCTCGCCAGAACTGGGACACAAACTGTCCGAGACAATCAGCTTGGGTAGCCCATGTAAGCAAAAGATCTCCAAAGCAAAAATGGAAGCCAGTTCCTTAGAAGTGGGCAACTTCTTAAATGGAATACAATGAGACATTTTCAAGAACTGGTCAACCACCATAAGGATAACTCTGTTGCCCTGGGAGTTGGGTAACTCCACAATGAAATCCATAGACAGGTGTGTCCAGGGCCTCTCTCCATTGGGTATGGGTTGTAGGAGGCCCACTGGAAGGTGTCCTGGAGTCTTACTCTGAGCACACATAGAACAGGCAGCTACAAAAGTGGTTACATCATGTAGACTAGGCCACCAGAATGGTTGTGAAATGGCCCAAAAGAGTTGATTTTTCCCAGGGTGGCCAGCAGGGAGAATCGTAAGTCTGGAGCACTGCAGTACAGAGACTCTCTGGGACAAAGCAGTGCTCACAAGGTTTCTCAGGAGGAACATGGACTTGAGCAGCAAGAATTTTGTCACCCAAAGGAGAAGTGAGACTGGTGCGAACCGTAGCCAGTAACCGACTCCATCTTGGAAGTGGAGGAAAATTGTCATGACAAAGTGTCAGCCCTTACGTTCTTAGTACCGGGTAAGAATGAGACAATGTAATTGAAACTTGACAAGATAAGAGTCCATCGTGCCCTTCTGGGAGAGAGGCGTTTAGTCTCAGTCAAAATTGTGAGATTCTTATGGTCAGTAAGAATGAGAACCGGCACAGTGGTACCTTCGAGGAGATGTCTCCGTTCTTTCAGGGCTAAAATGATCCCTAACAGCTCTCTGTCACCAATCTCGTAATTGCACTCAGGTGACAATTTCTTGGAAAAGTAGCCACAAGGATGCATAGCGCCCTCAGTGGTAGAACTTTGAGACAGAAGGGCGCCAACTCCAGTCTCAGAAGCATCAACCTCAAGGATAAAAGGTAACATAGGATTAGGATGTGCCAACACAGGAGCAGAAACAAAGGAAGCCTTGAGACTCTCAAAGGCCTTAATGGACTCCGGAGACCAACAGGGGTTACCGTCCTTTCTGGTCATATCACTCAGGGGCTTGAACAGAGATGAGACGTTACGAAAAAACTTCTGATAATAGTTGGCAAAGCCAAGAAAATGCTGCAGAGGACGTAAACCCATGGGTCAGGGCCACTGTAGGACTGCTGAAAGTTTCTCTGGGTCCATCGAAAAACCGGCAGTGGAAATGACATAACCTGGGAATTTAACCTTTTCACGGTGGAATTCGCACTTCTCTAGTTTACAATGGAGATTGTTCTCTCTTAGTTTCTGAAACACACGACAGACATCTGTGTTATGACTCTCCAGGATGAGGATATCGTCGAGATAAACCACCACACAAATCTCGGAAGACATTGTTAATAAATTCCTGGAAAACTGCCAGGCTGTTACAAAGGCCAAAAGGCCTTATGAGGTACTCATAATGGTCTGTTCTGGTATTAAATGCAGTTTTCGACTCATCGCCCTCCTTAATCCTCACGAGATTGTATGTCCCTCTGTCAGGGCTGGGCTCAGCCCTTCCTTCTCTGAGCTGGCCGCTCAGCTGTCGGCTAATTGCCAGCTCCTATCTCTCCACAGGTGCTCAGCTGTTGATGATATCCTGCTCATCAGTCCTGCCTACTTAAGCCGTCCAGCCCAGAGGATCTCTGCCTTCGCCTTAGTCAAATCACAGAGATGCTCTCCTGCATTCCTGTTAAAAGACTTGCTTGGCTGACATCCCTTCTGGCTCCAGATCCTGCTTGCTGTTTTACTACGCTCATCTCCGGCTCCCTGACGTTTGGCTTATCTGACTATCCGTTCCGGTTCCTGAACGCTGGCTATGTTTTGACTATGTTTGTTCTATTTACTTTTATTATTAAACAAGTGTTATTTAACTGTACTTCTGTCTAATTTCATGGTTTCTGACACCCTCTCAAATCAAGCTTTGTGAAAACCGTTGCTCCCTTGAGGCAGGTAAAAAACTCCGTAATCAATGGAATCGGATAGGCATTCTTAATCGTGAAACAATTGAGACCCCTATAATCAATACAAGGTCTCAGTTCACCACTCTTCTTCTTAACAAAGAAGAAACCAGCACCAGCAGAAGACAAGGATTTGCGGATGAAACCTCGAGAAAGTGTGTCTTCAACATACTCCTCCATGGCCTTGTCCTCCAAGACTGACAAAGGATAAACCCGGCCACGAGGGGGTATGGCACCAGATTGAAGGTCAATTGCGCAATCATATGACCGGTGTGGAGGCAAAATACTGGCTTGACCTTTGTCAAAGACATCACTAAAATCGTGGCAGGGAGGAGAGTGAAGAGGTGCACATGACCTTGGCTATTTTCTGGAAGCATGTCTTACTGCATTGTGGTGACCAGGAGAGAACCTCAGCACGGAGCCAATCAAAAGAGAGGTTGTGCCTCTGTAACCAAAGAGAAGAGCCCCTACGGCCATGGACAATGGAACAGTCTCATGAGTCACATGGGCAGGCTGTAGATGTATCCCATCAAGAGCATCAATGGTAAGTGGAGTGTCACGCAGCTGCAGAGAAATCAAGTGCTTCAATATAAAGGCAGCATCAATGAACAGGCCTGCAGCCCCAGAGTTGATTAGAGACTGTATCTCGATGGACGACTTGCCCCAAAAAAGGGTAACCGAAACCAGGGGCTTATCCTTCTGGATAACTGGGGACAAAACAACACCATCTAAGGTCTGTCCATGACAAGACCTCAAGGTTCAGGCGTTCCCTGGAGGGGTAGGACAAGACTTCAAAAACAGACCTGCCTGGCCACAATAAAGGCACCATCTCTTCCTCCTTCTAAAGATTTTCTCATCTGCAGAGAAATGCGTGAAACCTAAGTGCATGGGTTCACCTTCACTGATCGACTCAGTACCAGGAGGCATGGGAGGTGAGGGAGGCAAGGGTGGGACTGAAAAGCTTGGAGACAAATGTACAGGAGGCTTCCACAAGTGCTCCTTAATAGAGAGTCTTTCTCTGAGGCTGGACTCACTGAGGATGGCAAACGTGACCAACTTCTCCAGCTCAGTGGGTATATCTCGGGCTGCTATCTCATCCTTGATGGTATCCGAGAGACCATGAGAAAAAGCAGCCACAAGGGCCTCATTGTTCCAAGCAACCTCTGCTGCCAGAGTACGGAATTCAATGGCGTAGTTGGTAACAGTTCTAGTAGTCTGTTTGATGGACATGAGGCAACAGGTTTTTGTATCTCCCATAGAGGCTTTGCCCAGGCCAAGGCTCTCTCAGAAAGCAAGGATATCATGAAACCTACTTTTCTTCTGTGCGTGGGAAACGACTGGGGCAGCATCTCAAAGTATATCTCAACCTGGTTGAGAAACCCTCTGCATTGGACTGGATCAGCCCCAAATCACTGAGGAAGCGGAGCGGAACCAGACATATCTCTTATAGAGGTAATATTCGAGGCGGGTGCCTGCACAGAGACTGGAGCAGCAGCAGGGACAGCCTGCAACACAGGTTGTACCGGAACAGCCACAGTGGGAGATTCCAGGTGAGCCGCGTGACTCAGGAGTGTTTGTAACGCCATGGCAAACTGATCCATGCAGTGATTTTGCTCATCCAATCTGGAAAAAATATTACCAACAAGTGGATTGACTGCATCTTCTGAATTCATATCGCCTACTGTCAGAAAACATGAATCAGACTGAGACAGAAGTACAGTTAAATCACACTTGTTTAATAATTAGGCATGAGCCGAACACCCCCCTGTTCGGTTCGCACCAGAACATGCGAACAGGCAAAAAATTCATTCGAACACGCGAACACCGTTAAAGTCTATGGGACTCGAACATACATGAATAATCCCCCCCAAAGCACCTTGTCCCCATGTTGATCCCCACAACCCTTTCCCGGTGGTTGTGGGGGTCTGCGGGTGGGGGGCTTATCGGAATCAACAAGGGGACCCCCAGATCCTGCCACCCCCCCCGTGTGAAATGGTAAGGGGGTACAGAAGTACCCCTACCATTTCACAAAAAAGTGTCAAAAATGTTAAAAATGACAAGAGACAATTTTTGACAATTCCTTTATTTAAAGTCTTCTGCTTTCCATCTTCTTTCTTCTATCTTCCTTCGGTTTCTTCCTCCATCTTCTTCTTCCTCTGGTTCTTCCTCGGATCCTCTGCTTCTTGCTCCGGTGTTCTCGTCCAGCATCTTCCGCTCCGCCCTTCGTTATTTAAGGAGTGTCAGAAGACGAGAAGCGCCACACAGCGGGAGCCTCCCATCATGGATGCGGAGTGGCCCGAGAACGAAGAAGGGAAGAAGATGCCGTGGAGGAAGATGCCGGACGAGAACACTGGAGCAAGAAGCAGAGGATCGGAGGAAGAACCAGAGGAAGAAGAAGATGGAGGAAGAAACCGATGGAAGATAGAAGAAAGAAGATAGAAGAAAGAAGATGGAAAGAAGAAGACTTTAAAAGGAAATGTCAAAAACTGTCTCTTGTCATTTTTATCATTTTCGACACTTTTTTTGTGAAATGGTAGTTTTGTACCCCCTTACCATTTCAAACAGGGGGGGCCGGGATCTGGGGGTCCCCTTGTTATAGGGGGCTTCCAGATTCCGATAAGCCCCCTGCCCGCAGACCCCACAACCTGGACAAGGGTTGTGGGGATGAGGCCCTTGTCCCCATCAACATGGGGACAAGATGCTTTGGGGGGACCCCAAAGCACCCTCCCAATGTTGAGGGCATGTGGTCTGGTACAGTTCAGGAGGGGGCCGCTCTCTCATCCCCCCTCTTTTCCTGTGGCCTTCCAGGTTGTGTGCTCGGATTAGGGTCTGGTTTTAGTTTTTGGGGGGACCCCACGCTATTTTTTCTTTCAATTTTGGCGTGGGGTTTCCCTTAATATCCATACAAGACCTGAAGGGCCTGGTATGGAATTTAGGGGAACCCCCACGCCATTTTTTAAAAAATTTTGGTTCGGGGGTTCTCATGTGGGGAAATCCCATGCTGTTTTTATCAATGAACTTTTATGTGTATTGTCGGACCGACAATTCATTATTAGCTGCGAGTAGTTTTAAATGACTTTTTTTCCTTTGAAATGTCATTTTGTTGTCAGACTGTTCTAAACACGGGAAACATGCGCCCCTTTACAGACATACTATAGGTACCCCCCAGGTACGAAATTTAAAGGAATATTACACTTTTATTGTTTCACTTTAAGCATTATTAAAATCACGGCTCCCGAAAAAACGGCCATTTTTAAAACTTTTTTTTGCATTGATCCATGTCCCCTGGGGTAGGACCCAGGTCCCCAAACACTTTTTATGACAATACCATGAATATAAGCCTTTAAAATTAGCACTTTTGATTTCTCCCATAGACTTTTAAAGGGTGTTCCACGGATTTCGAATTTGCCGCGAACACCCCAAATTGTTCGCTGTTCGGCGAACTGGTGAACAGCCGATGTTTGAGTCATACATGAGTTCGACTCAAACTCGAAGCTCATCCCTATTAATAATAATAAAAAAAGGTAAACAGAGTAAACCTAGTCAAAACATAGCCAGAGTTCAGGAACTGGAATGGATAGTCAGATAAGCCAAAATGTCAGGGAGCCAGAGATGAGCGTAGTAGAACAGCAAGCAGGATTTGGAGCCAGAAGGAATGTCATTTAAGAAAGTCTTTAACAGGAAAACTGGAGAGCATCTCTAGAGATGTGACCAAGGCAAGGGCAGATATCATCTGGACTAAACGGCTTAAGTAGGCAGGACCGACGAGCAGGGTCATCAACAGGTGAGTCACTGTGGAGAGATAGGAGCTGGCAATTAGCCGACAGCTGGACGGCCAGCTCAGAGAAGGTGGGGCTGGGCCCAGCCCTGACAGGTTTCCTACTACTCCAATCCTATGATAAGTAGTGGCCTAAGTACATCTTTTGGGTCCAGGATTTGTAGTTACAAAGCAAGCAGGAGGGTCACAGGGATCAGTAATACTCAGGCATCCTTCCCAAATTCTATTAAACTTTAGGGGGCAGCTTCCTCCTTCATACGTCATTCTCGTTTATAAAGGCAATGTGATTAATACATTTTTTCCATAAGTTGAGGCTGCGAGGGCCACTATGTATCTACTGGAAAGACACATTCTTCCTTGCATTTCTTTTTAGAGGCACATATATCTAGGCCCTCAAATAACCCAGGAGACAGCAAGAAAGAAATATAAGCAGTAATCTGGGACCAAAAGAATATAAACTTAGCACAGGTCCAGATCATATGTAGAAGACCACCATTATCTTTTTGGCATTTGTGGCAAAGAGGTATGTCTCTTTTGCACATTTTAAAGATACAAAGTGATTTGTAGTAAATTCTGTGAAAATATCACTGTTGAATAAGTTTCTCACTAGTAGAGATGGCTGTATCAAAGTACAAGTTGAAAAATTCATGCCAATCGTGCTCTGAAAAAACTGGAATTTCTCTGTGCCGTTTTTGTTGAACCTTGGAGATCACAGGGGAGTTTCAGGATACCAAAGAAATGTATAAAGCATTTCTACATTTGGAGTCCACAAATAGTTTTTTGTCACATATACAAGGGAGTTAGATAAAATATATAACAACTTAGGCAAGAAGATCACTTTTAACAAGTTCACTCTCCCCAAAAATGTAAGAGGGAGCTTTGACCATAACATGGATTTAGTTTTAAGAGTCTCATTGCAGGAAAGTAAACTGTTTTCAATATACTTGGATATAGGGAATTGTATATCAATCCCAAGGTATTTAAATCACTCAGTGACTGCAGTGAGAGAGCTGCAGGGGGTAGTCTGTCAGAACGATCCAATGGAAAATATGCTGTATGGGATTTAGACTAATTAACTTTAAACCCAGAGTATATGCCAAGATCTCAAACAGTGATCAGAACATTAATGAGGGTAGACCGTGAGTCTGTTAAAAATAACAGCATGTTGTCCGCATATAAGGAGACATGTTCCTCCAAGAATATAGACTCCTTTTATTAATGGAGAAATAGGAATAAGTTCTACCAATGGCTCTACTCCCAGAGCAAAGAAAAGGGGAGACGATGGACATATGTGTCTGTTTCCATTTTGAATTAAGAAAGGACCAGAAATGTTTCCTTAGACTCTAAGACACGCTGTAAGGTTGAGTGTATAGAATTTAGATCCATGATATGAAGTTATCTTCAAAACTAAATTTACGTAAAACAGCAAGGAGATTTAATGGAGTTGTTTGCTTTATCAGTATCTAAGGCAACAAGAGCTTATGGGGCATTGGAAGTATTAGGAAACTATAGGTTAGTAAAAAGTCTATGTATGTATATTAATGTCTGTAGATCTACCTGGTATAAATCTAGTTTTATCAGAATTAATAAATGTGGTGATTACTGAGTTTAGTCAGATCACAAATAACTTGGAAAAAGTTTTGAGATCTGTATTAATCAAAGAGAATGGTCTATAGGATTCACAATGAGTAGGATCTTTATTGGGCTTTGGGGTTGGAACTATCAAAACTTCCTGTAATCTACAAATCGTAGATTGGGATTACATTTTTATTAATACTCATACATTTTCAATAGCTTGTAATACCCAAGAGTGCAATTTTTTATTACTATCAAGATGATATTGCACTCGAGTTAATCTAAACTGAATCTTTTCATCACAATCAGATCTATGTTGGCGTTGTAATGCTGCTATAGGTAATCTTTCTTGTCTCTGGTGGGCCTGTCCTTCTATTTATAAACTTTGGGATCAAGTAATCAGTTTATATAATACTGTTGCAGATGAATCAATAAGCAATTCTGCTGATTTAGCTGTTTTTTCTTTATTACTCCGATTACTCCCTAAAACCAAAACATCTCTCCTCTGTTTTTTTCATTCAGCAGTTAGACAACTGATACCAAGATATTGGAAATCTTCTACTGTTCCTTCAATTCAAGAGTGGATTGAGACTCTTAATGGTATTATGCATATGGAGGAATTGGTAGCTGAAAACAATGATACTATTCAGAAGTTTAAAGGGTGTGGCAGACCTGGACAACATTTAAAGACTCATCAAATTGTTTAATTTCTAAGTTCATTGATGCCTGAGTGCATATATTCTATTCTGTTTTAAATTAGTAAATGTTGAAGAAGAAAGATTTTTTAGTTTATTTAGTATATTCACGTGAGACATCCCTAAGTATGTCCATTTTTTTTTCCCCTGAGTATAGAGGGTTCTTGTGGAGATGTATTATTATGCAATTTAGGTGTTTTGTATAGTGTTTAGAATTATAATGACATCGTTTATCGGTATACATTCAGGTCGATTGTATTTGTTTGTCTGTGGTTTTCTTTTTCTTTTTATGTGAAAATTTTGAAATCAATAAAAATATATTGGAATGGAAAAAAAAGGGAAAGGAAAAAAAGGGGAAAAAACAAACAAAAAAAAAACTTCCTATATAGATAATAGTAGGATTTTGGCTGCATATAGGGATAATAAACATGATAACAATTGTTCTTTATAGTTATTTACCACTCAAAAGTGAAACCATCAGGACCAGATGTTTTATATTTGTCAAATGTGGCCAGTGATTTCCTAATTTCTTGTAATGTAATGGGCATTTTAAGATAGTGCTGCTGAGTGAGCCAAAACGGGTAAAGGGTAAAGGGATTGAATTTAAATAAACGTTAGACTATTGGAGTCATAATTGACTCATGATTCGTACAGGTTAGAACTGAATTGTAGGAAAGCTTCCATAATATCAGTGGTGGCTGGTGCTAAAAAATTTTGTGGGGGCGCAAACAAATCTTCAAGGTCCACACTCACCATGGTCACGGCTCCATACACACACACACACACATTACACACAATATATATATATATATATATATATATATATATATATATATACTTTCCACACTTTTATACATTTAATAGAGTTTAAAAAGTGTGGAAACTTTTTGAAGACCCCTCGTATACACATACACCAAGACTTATAGCACTGACTTATTCCATGGCACCTACCCCAGCAGAAGTCTTTGAGGACGAAACGCGTCGGGATCTTATGCATTTACCCCTACCATCACCTACTGCGCAACTTTTTAAAAAATTTTGGCATTTTTTACTACTTTGAGCCGAGTTTTTACTGCCCAATTTTTGTAATTAATTGCAAAATTTCCTTTTATTTTGAATAAACGTTGTTACGTTTGAGAAAGATTTACACTATGTGGAAGTTTTTTTCTTTCCCTTCTCTTTTTGCCCATCTACATAGCAATGGTTGCTGATGAAAACTCCCTTACCGTCTGAGGATTGAGACAGACCTGGGACACCAGCTGAGTCATACCAAGTATACCCCTCAAGATGACATCTGATGAGCGGCTTTGAGCTAGAGGCGTGCCATCCTGCGTTGCTAGGAGAGATCCTTACAACCCCACACCGCTTGACGGTACAAGCTCGTTTGACTCACCGCCACGGGCCTGTGAGTCCACCTTATCTGGTAAGGGCATTGTACACCTATTTCCTTGAGCCAATATTACCATACTAAGGAAGGATTGACCTATGTGCGGGGATACGGCCAACATTTTCCGTTTTGATACATCAAAAAGGACTGCCTATACCTAGAGTTTTATGAACCCATAATTATTATTGGACTTTAAAGGTCACCTTTATACTCATTATTCTGATGGACCTCTAATCTTACATTCTTTGGTCTATTGATAGGGTCGTAGGAGCAGCATTATACTTTATTGTTTTACTTTCAATTTTTAGATATTTTTTTGCTCCCTTTGGCACTCAGATATAAGTAAAGTCACTCTATCCAATACTGCTGTATTGGATACCACCTCATTGTTTTTACTTATTATCGATACTAAGTTTTAATTCTACCACTATATACAATTTGCATTATTGTTGCTTTTGGTTTATAAGATATTTTGGGTAGGGATTACCCCTCCATACCCTCCTAGGGTCATCACTAAGACGCTAGGTATATGTATAGGGACTATCACCTTTTAACTCTTTCTTCACCATATTTATCTTTGCACACACTTCAGGATTGTGCTCATCTATTTTCCACTTTTGGTAGTAATACCTTTTCTGATTATACCACTTTCTAGCGCCACACTTTTTTATTTTTTTCACCTTACAAAGAACCATATCCACCAATCACTACCAAAGTGTCACTTACAATCTAACATTCCCTTCAAAATCACCTGCAACCTCCCCAGTTGCAGGTGGAAAGCAAGGCACCTAAAGCATGCCTAAAATGCAAGCAACCTACAAATTGCATGCAGACAGGAATCAAACCCAGTACCTCAAAGCTCACACACAAGCAACCTACAAACTCCATGCAGACAGAAATCAATCCTAGTACCCTGCAACTCAAACACAAGCAACCTACAAACTCCATGCAGGAAGCTATCAAACCCAGTACCCCACAGCTCACACACGAGTAACCTACAAACTCCATGCAGCCAGTAATCAAACCAAGTACCCCGCGGCTCACATATACACAACCTACAAACTCCATGCAGACAAGAATCAATCTTAGTACCCTGCAAATCAAACATAACAACCTAAAAACTCTGTGAAGGCAAGAATCAATCTTAGCACCCCACAGCGCAAACCCATTACCCACCAATGAGCTGAAAGCCCCCCTTAGTACATCAAACCCAACACAACTGCTAAAGAACCACAAGTCCCAGAAGAGCCACCATAACAATCTCCAGCAGCCAAGGACTACATCATTATAAAAGAGAACCTGCCTCTGTTCATCAAACCCAGAATTCCCCTAAAACTCAACAGCACCAACTTTACAGGATAGCTGTAGTAGCCCTGGCTGTCAGGGCATGCTTGCACTTGTAGTTCACCAGCATCAGGTGACTGTACTAGTCCTGATCAGAGCCATGCTGGGGGAACAGAGAGAGCTCACATCAACCAACAGCAAAAGACACTACTGGGCTACCCAGCAGTGGCATCTGGTGCTAAACACCCCCCCAGGTCCGCGCTCACTGCTCCATGATCCCTGGCCACACTCATCACTTCATCCATTCCATTCACTCCATCACTCCATTCCATTCCAAGCAGTCCAGATAGAGGAGGAAGGAGGGGGTACCGGCACCCACAGCACCCCAAGGGCAGATAGACAACCTGCAAATCGGAGAACAGGGGGACCACACCCTTCCCTCCCACATCCATCCATTGCATCGATCCTCTCTGCAGTACTGAATAGATCCGGAGGTGTGTACGGCTGCCCGCATCCCATACCAATGGCGGATGGTGGTTCCCCCAGATCTCCCCGTACATCCTCCCCCCTCTCCAGCCATTCTGGTCACTTCTCCTCTCTCGGCCAATCGCGCTCCTCCTGCTTCCTGATTGGCTGGAAGGAGAAGCCGGAAGACAATAGCAAATATTTGCTGTTGTCACACAACTGGATGGGCTCCAAGCACAATTTTTTGAAGCCTATTAGAGCCTCTGGCTCTAATCACGTGCTTAAAAAAAAACACCCCTATTGGAATCCATGGTCCGATGTCCCTGTATGTAGATCAGGGGCCCGGACGCATGGATGGGGGGGCGGCTGTGCACGCCTATGGATGGGCCACCACTGCATATTATTAGTAGTGCAAGTCTGCAAAACTGAGTTATGTTAATAAATTCCAGGTTTTGTAAAGGATTCATATACAGGTTAAACTGGATAAGCCAGTAGGCACCCATTCGTATCTTCAGATGCAAAAATTTGTTGCGCTTGATAAAGGAGTGTCTTTTGAGTCTTTTCCATAAGTGCTAGTTCATATATTCTTTGTGCTTCTAAGCATGGGGGGATGTATGTTTGGAAAAAATTAGGTTCATACAACTAGATACTTTAGGTAACTGATCAGTGGATGGTGGAATTATATCTAAACTATTATGGGACTCAAATTGGCAGAAAAATGTTTTATGGGTAGGGTGCTTCCACTTCCAGACATCTGTAAAATTGGACGTCCAGATGAAGCTGCACATCTTTGTAATGTGAAACTCGTTGACGTCATTCTGTTGTCATCCCCCGTAGGGGTTTGCTGGCTCACACACCGAGGGATAGAATATGACCAGTTGGTCGGGGCTGCTCTACAGGAGATACTGTAGGCGCACCTTCATGGATTGTCATTTGTTCATCCACACAGCGCTTTCTGGAGCATAGCGCTTTTTGCAAGCAATATTATCATGCTATCAGCAGCATCCATAGGCTACAGAATATAATGAATGGATTACTACATTACGGTAGTACCTGATGACTTCATCCCAGAACCCGGAAGTGGTAAAGTACCAGTGGTAAAGTACCAGGTTACCTTCACTGTTCTGTTCATCTTAAGTATGGCCATACAAGGTGCTTCATACTGACTACCTTTTGCAAATAGGACATATGCACAGTATCACTTGGCACACCAATGTACCTGGCCATATACTTACTGGATTGGTTATTTACTTAATTGCTCAGCACTGGTTATAGACTATCCATGGGACTATTCACTCATCTTAGATCACAGTGATATATCAGTGCCCCACTCTTCGCCCCTTCCCGCGGGCCCTCCACCCCTTCCCCCCATTTCACTCTCCCTCCCCCCTTATCCATCCCACTCGGCTGAAGCCGCCCCCTGGGGGATTGATATCAGTCTGCAACCACATTCAGCATTGGCTGGACACCCCTTATTGTTAGCTGATTGAGCAGACATCAATTTCTTTGGCGTCCGGACACTCTTGTTTGTCCTTTGTTATATGTTGTTTTGTCTGTGATTGTATTGACTGACCCCCTGTGGCAAGCCGATCTTTTATACCCAGGGCAGTATAGTATCTGGTCTATACTCTTTTATCCACATGTAATATATTTTTGTACTACAATAAACATATTTTGATATTTCATTCACTACGCGTGTTACCCCTTCAATGAGCCCTATCTTTTCCTGGTCCCCGACTCTGTTTGGGACATCTTTTGATTTATTATCTTGATAGGTAATTGCAGAATGTAAAAATGTGCTTCAATTTGTACAGTGTGTATTTATATTTTAGTATTATGACATTTCTTACCTGTCCAGTGGGCTTCCAATAGTGTAAGTAAGGAGGGGCTGGCCAAAGTAACACACATTATTTATGCATTCAGCTCTCAATGAAGTGGAGAGAGTTACCTGTTAACCCCCCCCCCCCCCCCCCCCTCCTAAAAGCCAAATTTAGAAGATGCACACAAATTGGGATTAAAACTGGGGATTTTTTTTCTGATCCCATACCTAATGTCAACATGTGTTATCTCCCAATATGAGGGATCAATGGACGTGTTTTGGGTGTGCATCCCCTTCCTCTCACCTACTTGAGTTACAAGGAAGGGATTGCACCCACAAAACGCGTACATTGATATCCCCTGATGGCAGATAGCACATGTTGACACACTGTGTGCATCTTCCAAATTTGGCTTTTAAAATGCGTCAAAAAATTTTAAACTCAAAAATATAAACTGGTGTCATTTGGTAGTTCTTTAGATTCTTCCTAGTACATGAATCATGTTCTTCAGTTTTTGTTCAAACTCATTTGTCTTTTGCTTGATGATGTCTAAATCCTGACTACAATACATGATGTTCCGGATTAGTCTTTGTGCACTGTCAGTGATGAAAAGAGTTGTTCTTTCACAATGTGCACATCGCCTAAGAGAAAAAATACACACCATGTATTATAAATATGCAGGCATACATCTATTACCTAAATCTGTGGTCTCAGACACTCAACTGTTGTGGTGACAATTTTCACCACCTCTCCTTCCTCCACATCCTCTGGTTGTGTCCTCTGTTCCCCTTCTTCAAGAGATGTGTGGGGTCCCTGGTGTCCTCAAACGTCCCGAGTCTTTTCTCCCCTATGAGAATGAAACAAAAGGTATACTTAGCACACAGATATTTGTGGCCAGAAATATGAATGTGAAACATTTTTGGAAGTGGGGTACAATTGTCTGTTTGGGCAGAGTTCCAAGTTGAAGACATTATTTATTCACTTAACAAAGCTGCAATACTTACCTTTTTTGGACAAGTTTCACACATGTAGACACCCCAAGCATCCACTGGAGTACCTGTGTAGGACACCCTAAAAAGTTTGTTCTTGTGTCCCACACTAGTGCTCCTGGGTCCAGATGTGTAAACAGCTGCTGAGTGTCCTCTCCTTACATTACACTGAATCAAGTTTGTAATTCATTCTAGTTACAAATACATCTAGACAACAATGTCCTAAACTTCTTTTAATACAAATTAGCATGACCAAATGTAATAAACTCTGTATTTGCCAAAAATATCATATTTAGTTGACAAATGAACAATGTTTCCTACGACCGATTACTGTGCCCACGGACATGAAAGTCATCATTTTAAACTGTACAACAGTAAAGAAAAGCACATAGCGCAGCATGCAAGTATTAATCATAGTAGGAACACATGACAAGTACTTACTTTTTAGAAGCAGTTTCTCGATCCTTCCGTACTGATCCTGCTCCCTCAATTTGAGGTCTGATCAGCGTTTCCTCAATTGCTCCTTAGATCGTCGTACCCCAAAATTCTTGTGTAGACTCTTCACAACTTTAGTCATGATCTTGACCTTTCTCACATTTGGGTTTAGGTAAGGTCCTATACTTCCCATCATAGTAGACCCTCTTCAATATGTCCACCATCTCCACCATCTCTACAAAGGCCATATTAGAAGCCTTAAATCCTCTCCTCCGGGATCAGATGTTTCGAGCTCTGGGCTTTCCTCCTCCTCGTTGCTGCTATTATGCACCTGCTGTGTCTCCGCCATGTCCCACTGCGCAGAAAGAGAAGGGGCAAGGAATATTCTAGAAAGAACGTCGGGGCGGGCGACATGGGAGGAGTTTCACGCATGCGAAGTGTATATGAATGCTGCAGGGAAGGCTGTAGGGAAGCGTGGAGAGAAGGTTGCAAGGAAGACAAGAAAGTGATGGCCTGGGTTCAGTCTGGTCTGACAGAAGACGCAGCCTATTGTAGTACCACAGGCTGGGGACATATATGTCATCTGCTGCTGTTCATGATCTCGGGGAGTCCTGGACACCAGATTGTGCTCCCTATTATATGGACTTCTCAGGCTACCATTTTTTATTTACAAAGAGTTAATGTCTGCCCTGGGGGCCAAAGGCTTCGCAAATTCTATCAGTTTCTCCAGCGTTGCCTTCCTCTTTATTTTGTTATTATGAGCCAGAATAAATGGAGATTTTTTTATATTAAAATACTTGCCTATGTGTTTTTATTCAAATAGGACAGTTTATTTGTGAGTAGGCAGGTACATTTCCAAAATGCAATGTCTAATTAACAAGGGACACCAACACCAACCTCCTTGAGCTTTAAAAATACAATATAATAATGTTGTTGTGGAAACTTGACACACTAAAAAAAAATTATGGAGATCACTAGCAAATAATTTAAAAATAATCCAAAAAAAGGAGTTCTTGATTAAAAAAATAAATAAAAAAAGATGACTGTAAAAAATAATTCTAAACATTATTATGGAGATATGGCTTTAAAAAACAATAATAAAGAAATAAGTTAGTGAGAACTGTGTGATTATCAGCAGCAAAACAACTTCATTCTTCTAGCATTATAAAGAACAAAAGAATGCACTGAATTAAAAGATCCATAAATTTACAGCGTTACGAATGTGCTAGCTGAGCTGTGTATGTGCAGCTCAGTTTACATTTTGGGGATCACTGTGAGCAAGCAGGCAGGTGTAGTTTATTGCAGAAAGTAATTGCTCAAAGTATGTAATGGTGGAACTTTGGTTCCACTTTAAAGAAAAGCAAATGATGCAAACTTGCCCAGAATGGTTTGGGAAGCTCCTGGTAACCCTGTTTGATGGAGTGAAAAAAGTCAGCCTGAGCCACTTCCTTTAAAATTGTCTTAGGAGTACCATGGTATAAGCATGGGGTATAGTGGCGATGGTAGTCAAGCTAAGGTTGCTCAGACAATAGCAGATAAGGCAGAAATAGCATCTATTCCTCTTTCAAGCATGTTTGACAACGAAACACTGATATTCAGATTTGACTTTGTACCCAATTTATTACCATGCAAAATTATGCATCAACCCTGGTCAGAATAAAAGTCCCAAAACGTACATCTTTAAAAAAACAATTCAGTTTTGACAGTGCCCACATTCATTTCCTTACAGGTTCCCTTAAAAAAGCAGTTAGGTTACTGAAACTACTGGAATTAAATCAAAACTAAAAAATCAGTTCTGGGCTTACTTTTACTTTTAGTTTTCAAATCAAACTTGGGACCAAGTAAATGGAGAAGTGGTCTGGTCACATAAGCATTGTAATACAAACTGTCTCACCATACAAAAAGTAGGGCCTTGCAAATTCTGTTGATTGCAGAGATTTGCAATTATACCATGCCTGGTTCCAGACTAGTACCATACATGATAAGTGATTAAAATGGTGTGCTTAATCTTTGTTTCAATGACAGGTGGAAAATAATTTATTCCTGGTAGACATGTTTATTCGCAAAGCAAATGTTATTTCTGAGACTGTATTCATTTTAATGAGTATGTCTTCATAATGAGTGGTGTATTGTCTTCAATAAGATTGTCACCTCAGGCTCTAATAACCAATTAGGTATATAGCACTAAAAGGTTAAAGCAGCAGAAACCCTATGTCATTTTTATTTAAGTTTTTGCATACACTGCTTCAAAGAGATTCCAGGTTTCCAAGGAATTTTAAATAATTTATTAGGACTAGCTTGTACAAAAATTATTTGCATGTCAGTGGCCTCTGCTTAGGCTGTGATATATTGTAGTAGCCTTTGCTATGTATAGTACTTGGCACTGTGTTTTGGCAGCAGTATGATAGACTGCTGGCAGTGGTGGCCCATCCATTAGGGGAGCACAGGCACTGCCCCCCTATCCATGCTCTACATACAGGGTGCTGGCTCATGAGTGGTTTGTTTTGAAGGTCCAGGTGTGCCAGTAGGCAAAGTTCATTTACTGCTGAGACCAGACCAGGGTTTAGGGGTTCTGGTCTGTATCAGTGTGGACAGCCAGCTGTAGAGAGCAGAAGTGACTCTTTGACTCTATGTGGCTTCAAAAAAGGGTGGGCTCAGGGCGAAGAGAACTGCGCTCCAAGCCCACCCAGTTGTGTGAGAATAGTGAATGAATATTTGCTATTCTCACACTGATCCTCCTCCTGGCCAATCAGGAAGTGGGTTCTGAGACCCGTCACCTGATTTGCTGAAAGGACAGGCAATCCTATTGGATGTCTAGGAGGAGGAGGAGGTTGGAGACTCACGGCAGTAGCTGCCATGATGCAGAGGAGGAGCAGCCGCCCACGGCCCGTAGAAGCACTGCCCACCCAGGACCTAGATGAGGTAAATGCGGGGCTGGATGACAGACCGTGAGACCCCCAAAAGGGGTGTGCGGGTGACTAAGCAGGAGTGGGGGGGGTTGTTTGCCGCCCCCCCAAACCATCCAAAAAAAAAACACCAGCCACCACTGACTGCTGGATATATGGAGAGAAATAGATGCTCATATTGAATCTCTGCCATTTAAGAGGAGCCTTGTATTTGTTGAAATTAAAGTTGAAAGTTGAATTATTATAGCCTGAGGTGGAGATCATGAAGTCATCTGCCCACCCAAAACAAAACCTCTCCATTTATATTACATACTTTAAAACCTCCTCCTCGTTCCCAAGTACCGCTACAAAGCAAGGGGAGAACTCAGATTCGCAGTACAGGGACCTCGGCTATGGAATACTCTTCCGACTCACATCCGCATGGAAGAAAACCCTCTGGTCTTTAGGAAAAAAATAAAAAACTTCCTCTTCTAACAAGCTGCTCAGACACAAAACACATTAGTGCCTTGAGGCGATTCAGTTCGCATTTGCAGCGCTTTACATATCATTCATTCATTCATTCAACTCACATTTTGTTGAGATATAATGTGCATGGCTTAAGTAGCTGGGGCTCCTGTAGTCCAGCTGGGCAGTAGTGGTGGTCAGCAGTTCCCGGTGGCGTTGGTGGTTCCAGAGGCTCCGAGGCTGAAGACGGTCACACAACAAGCACATCAGCGGTGCTGGATGAGAGGCATGCTCGACCAAGCTACTTATGCCATGCAAATTATATTTCACCAAAATGTGAGTTGAACTTATTTTTATTAAACATTGGATTTTAACTGACATACTGCACTCAGAGTGGCGTCCATATCCACAGAGTCACTTGTGCACACTACAGCTGGCTGTCCACACTGATACAGACCAGAACCTCTAAACCCTGATCTGGTCTGAGCAGTAAATGAACTTTTCCTACTAGCACACCTGGACCTTGGACCTAATTCCATATCGCACTAGCTGCGTTTCTAGTGCTCCATCTTTTTTAATTTTAACCTATGCAATGCATAATCCATATTTCTGTTGTAGGTGAGAGAAGGTGTGAATTGCTGATGTGGAGCTGAGCCTTTATAATTACAAAAACTGAAATCAATAGTATGAAGCATGGACAGTCAGGATGGAAATGAAAGGGCTAGATTAGACCAGCTCTTTCTGACTTGCTACAGCTTGTAATGCACACTGATAGACAGAAGTAAATGAGGCCAGCTCTATCTGACTTGTTACAGCTTCTAATGCACACTGATAGACAGAGGTAGATGAGGCTAGCTCTATCTGACTTGCTTCAGGTTCTAATGCACACTGTTAGTGAGTCTGTATAACTGCATGATTGATGGAAAGGGTTGAGTTCATCTTTAAAGTATCACAAAAAATAATATCAAAAGGATTTCCTGTTAAAGAAGACAGTGAATACCTACCCAATTGATCCCCATGCGTTTGAATTTTCACTCTTTTGAATGGCTGAATCATTTTCTGCATCAGGCACACTTCTGAATATGTCAGATACCTGGTCCTCCACTTGGAGCTGTGGCTCCACCTGCTGGGCACTACATCACTACAGAACACATTTTAACCACTTCAGCCCCGGAAGATTTGGCTGCTGAATGACCATGCCATTTATTGCGATTCAGCACTGCATCGCTTTAACTGACAATTGCGCGGTAGTGCAACGCTGCACCCAAACAAAACTGACGTCCTTTTTTTCCCACAAATAGAGCTTTCTTTTGGTGGTATTTGATCATCTCTGCGGTTTTTATCTTTTGCGCTATAAACAAAAACAACAATTTTGAAAAAAACACAATATTTTGTACTTTTTGCTATAATAAATATTCCCATTTCTTTTAAAAAAAGCCAATTTTTTTCTCAGTTTAGGCCGATATGTACATATTTTTGGTAAAAAAAATCCCAATAAGCGTATATTGATTGGTTTGCGCAAAAGTCTACAAAATAAGGGTAGATTTATAGCATTTTTATTATTATTATTTTTTTTACTAGTAATGACGGTGATCTGCGATTTTTATCGGGACTGCGACATTACAGCGGACACATCGGACACTTTTGACACATTTTTGGGACCATTGGCATCTATACAGCGATCAGTGCTATAAAAATGCACTGATTACTGTAAAAATGTCACTGGTGGGGAAGGGGTTAACACTAGGGGGCAATCAAGGGGTTAACTGTGTTCCCTGTGTGTGTTTCTAACTGTAGGGGGAGGGGACTGACCTAGAGGAAATGACAGATCGTGGTTCCTAGCTATTAGGAACTCACAATCTGTCTCTCCTCACAGAACAGGGATTTGTGTGTTTACACACACACGTCCCTGTTCTGCCTCTCATGCTCGTGATCGCTCATGGCTGGCGGTCAACGCGACCGTTGGCCACGAGCATTGGCACCCCCGACGTACAGCTATGATGGCTCACGGAATCATGTCGACATGCCGCAGTATAATGACGGCGGATGGTCAGCACCTGTTAATAAACATTTTAGCTTTTTTAATGAGTTTTGACTTGAGTTTGATAGTTTTTTTTATTTCTTTACATTTTAGTATGTTTTTATGTAGATTTTTCAGTAGGAAAGAAATTGTTTGTTTGGCTAAGGCTCGGTTCACACTAGGGGCGGCATGACTTGCAGGTCGCCTCACCGAGGCGACCTGCACACGACTGCCACGGCGACTTGCAAAACGACTTCTGTATAGAAGTCTATGCCATTCGCCCCAAGTCACCCCCAAAGTAGTACAGGAACCTTTTTCTAAGTCGGAGCGACTTGCGTTGCTCCGCTTAGAACGGTTCCATTGTACAGAACGGGACGCTACTTGTCAGGCGACTAGGTCACCTGACAAGTCGTCCTAGTGTAAACCGGCACTTAGTGCTAAAAATAAATATACATAACTCTACATGTACTTAAGATACAAGTTAAAGCATGGTAATTCACATCTAAACAGCAGAAAGATATATGGACTTGAACACGTACTTGAAGTTTCTGTTACAGCAAAAAAAAAAGAAGAAGAAACATATGCAGTACATTTCTGTAATACATGCGCTTTTCCTCCTGCTTTATCCCTTTAAAGACCCTGCAAATACAGAAAAATACCTGTTGCTCTGCTAAAAACACACTCACTTCCTGAGTTTTGTTGTGGGTTAACATCACACAACAATTTGTGAGCTAAGTGATTTCAGCCCTGCCCACTTTTGGCTAAAGTAGAAAACTCATCCACTATCATATTCTTCACAACATAGAGATTAGGGAATATTTTGCTTGTTTGGAAGTTCAATAAATAGCCAAACTAAATAGGTGTTCAGTAGAATTGCACCTCTGCTGGCAACAGGAAGTGATACATTTATCAGCAACACTGCTAGATGTGACAGCTTTCCCTCAGGATGGTTGTTAAAATGCCGTCAGGCACTGGCACCCTAGCAACAATGACTCTTCCCTGCCTTGCCCATTCAGTTGTCAGCCAATAATTCCTGGTTGTCTGTGTAATGTATATAAGGCAAAGATAAGCCAAAATCCACACAGACCATGATCCGAGTATGCAGCCTGGCTGTCCAGGTAACTGGGAAATGAACATGCAGCCCTCTTTTGAACCATAGGCAACATGCCCTCAACATTGGAAGGTTGGCAAAATTCTCTTTCCCACAACCCTGCCCTGGTGTGGTGAGGTTCTGCAAATGGGGAGAAAATTTTCATCTTGAAGTCCCCTTTAACAATAAGAGAGCTCCCAGATACCCCCCCTCACAATGTGAATAATTAAGGGGTGCATATTACCTCCACTCATTCTCAAAAACATGTAAACAGTAAATATACTTTTTGACAAGGTCTTTATAAGAAAAAGTCCCATGACAAAAACCTAGTGACGCAGATCTACATCAATCACTATGAATGATATCCACCAACCCAGGGGGAGAAAAAAACTACAACCACTGACACAATCCACTCCTGTTGCTCACTCTCTTGGTTCTTTTGGTTTCCCCTGGCGAGGTACTCCACCCTATGTTAAAAGCATGTGTCCTGGTATAGTTTAAGAGGGGGCTCATGCTTACAAAATGGATTTTAGGGGGGATTACACAATTTTTTTCTTGTTTTTTGTGTTCGGCTCCCTCTTAAAATTCATACCAGATTTAAAAGGTCTGGTATGAAGTTTGGGGGACCCCACGCAAAAAAGAAGAAAAGAAGAAAAAAGTGTGGGGTCACCCAAACTTCATACCAGACCACACAAAAAAACAGGAAAAAATTGGGTGGTCCCCCCTAAAATCCATACCAGATTTAAATGGTCTGGTATGAAGTTTGGGGGACTCCAAATGCAAAAAAGAAGAAAAAAATGTGGGGTCACCCAAACTTCATACCAGACCATTTAAATCTGGTATGGATTTAAGGGAAACCGCACACAAAAAAACAGGAAAAAAATTGGGTGGTCCCCCGTAAAATCCATACCAGATTTAAATGGTCTGGTATGAAGTTTGGGGGACTCCACACCTTTTTCTTCTTTCACTCATTTTTGCGTGGGGTCTCCCTTGAAATCTATATGTGAGGCATTGCTCAGTTCAATAGAAATCAGCAGACATTCCGGCCTGTGTGTATTGCAGTCGGTCTGAAGAGGCATGACCAAAAAATATCTGCCATCAGCCCCCAATCGGCGCTATCAGCCAATGGCTGAGAGCGCTGACCAGAGTGTTCTGGAGGGGGGGGCAGTCCCACTGTCAGATCACAATAGAACAGCATGGGAGATCGCTGTACTAATATTGCATACTTAGTACAGTGACTCCAGCCCGCTGGTTTAAACTAAAAAAAAAATAGTAGCATGTACCAGGCTTAAATCTGCACATAGACTAGAGTAGAATTTTGCCCTGGAACTTGTCTCTAATCTAAAAGCTAACCTTTCCCTTAAAATATAAGATGAGTACTGCAGCACATGGCCCCAATTTAGGCGACATTAAAAAAAAAACATACCAAGTCATATTATAGCCCTAGCACATGGGGTGAGCAACATGGAGGATTCTCTAGAAACTATTTAATCACAGGCACAACAGAATGAGGACTGCATTGAGTTGATTGCCTAGGTAAACAATCTCCAAAAAAGATAATAAACTCTGGATCATAGCTTACAGGAAACATAACATACGGCAGATTAAAGAAATGAATAACTATTCCACATTCTGAGCTATACCAACATTATTATACCACTCTCCTATCTATCCCTAACTGCTGTATCTTTAAACTTGTGATATACAAAGCATAAGACTGGCAAGACCTGCAGCAGTGACAGGGAGCCATGTGAAAATGTTTTAAATGCTGATTTGCATGGTTCTAGGCTTCAGTAAAATCATGTGAACAAGATTTTATAAATTTTATATTGAAATCTAGTTGAATTGTATTGCACTATCCTTGATTCTTTTTTTATTATGTGGGTATAACATGAATTGGAGGAACAGTGAAAGATAACCAGATGACCGGTGATTACTGTGAAGCCATCTGCTTAGTCAGGACACTTAAAATTCCCAAAGTGAAATACATACAAAAGAAAGGGGAAATTGTGTTTCCAATTTTAAGTGGAGGTGCGCTGATGTTGAGTGTTTTCTGAAGAAAGTCTCTAAGGCCTCAATTTCCCATGCAAGGAAGACTACAGTGCCTTGAAAAAACTATTCATATCCCTTGAAATTTTCCACAATTTATTATGTTACAACCAAAAATGTAAATGCTATTTTATTGGGATTTTATGTGATAGACTTATGCCCTGTACACACGGTCGGACTTTCCGACGGAAAACGTGCAATCAGGGCTTGTTGTCGGAAATTCCGACCATGTGTGGGCTCCATCTGACTTTTTCCATCAGAATTTCCAACACACAAAGTTTGAGAGCTGGCTATAAAATTTTCCGACAATAAAATCCGTTTGCGTAAATTCCGACTGTGTGTGGACAATTCCGAAACACAAAGTGCCACTCATGCTCAGAATAAATTCCAAGATGGAACTGCTCGGTCTGGTAAAATTAGCGTTCGTAATGGATATAGCACTTTCGTCACGTTGCAATTTTTTAAATTGTTTAATGCAGCGCACTCTATTCTTCTTTATAATGCTAGAAGAATGAAGTTGTTTTGCTGCTCATATTCACACAGTTCTCACTAACTTCTTTCTTTATTATTTCTCCTGATTTCATGAATATAATATTTTTGGGGGGTTTTATGTTTTTATATTTTTGATAATTGTTTGTTTTTTTAATCAATATCTCCTGTTTTTGTTATTTAGTTTTTTTTGGTGATCTCCATAATTTTTTTTTTTTGAAAAATTGACAATTTTTATTAATTTTTCCAAAAGAGACTGAAAATAATAACATAGAATACAAGGTAATACAATTTAAAGCGTAGTAGGTACTTCTTCTGGGGCAATGTCCAAACATTACATCACTCGATAGAAGATGCTGGTCACTATGTGCCATTCGATCTGATTCATGAGAACAGATTACAAAGACAAAACATTACCTTAGTCAAGTATTACTACTTGTACACCTTGTATAACATAACAAAATTAAAAAAGTTAAAGGAAGTAACAGAAAATAAGATAGAGAGGAGAATAGAAAAGAGAGGGGGTTAGCAGAAGGCTTAAGATGGGGTGAGTAGAGATGGGTAGGGAGTAGGGAAGAGAGATGAAGGTAAAGGAGCTTCGCCCCGCCCCTGAAGCCCACCGCTCCCCCACAAATAGAGGAGACCAACAACCCTGGACCTGCCCCAGGAAAAATTAGGTTATGGGATTTTCAAAAAGGACCCACAGCTCTCATATATGATTATGCTTCTCAAGATTGTCATCTAAGGAGGCTGTAAGGTACTCCATTCTCTTGACATCCCTGATCCTGGAGTGCAATTCCGATATCGAAGGTGGTTCCTTCTGCTTCCATTTTAATGCCACCAAGCAACGTGTGGCAGTTAAAATATGTGACAAAAGTTTCTTGGACATTTTAGGGAGAGAGATTGGTGGGAGACCCAGCAAAAAAAACTTCGGATCAAAAGGCACTACAGTATCCAGGATGGACCGGAGCAGGGAGTGAACCATTTCCCAGTATGGGGCAATCAGAGGGCAGGTCCAGTAAATGTGAAATAACGCCCCTCTGTCTTTATGGCATCGCCAGCAGCGAGAGTCGGACAAAGGATACATGGAGTGGAACAAGTCTGGAGTTTGGTGCCAATGGAACAATATCTTATATTGGTTCTCTTTATATAGCATGCACACCGTGCTTTTAGAGGCCTGAGACCATATAAGCTGCCATGTATGTAGAGGGAGGTCTGCACCCAAGTCTCGCTCCCACTTACCCATATAAGCATGCCGAGCACCCGCTGGCGAGAAGTCATGCGTTAAGAGCTGGTAGGTCTGTGAGATCATGCATTTGGGAGATGAGCTCTCCAAGCACAACTTTTCAAAGTCGGTTAACGGGGAGAATTGAAGGTTAGGAACTAGAGATTGTGCATAATGCCGTATTTGTAGGTAGTTAAAAAAAAGCCTGTTTAGGAATGTCAAATTCTTTTTGCAGATCTTGAAATGATCTTAATATGTGAGTCCTGGGATCAATCAGCTGGCCTTAACGGAATAGGTTCCTTTCCATCCAGAAATGGGACATCTGTGAAGTCAGGCTATCCGGGATGTTAGGGGTAAATAGGAAGGACGTAACCAGTGAGGAAGGGGTGGTAAGTGGGTATGCCGGTTTTGCACGCCGCCACAGCTGATGTAGGAGGGACATTGGTCCCAGTAGCCATGAGCCTTCCAAAGATGCATCGGAACTCCATAACATGGAGTTCGGATGTATAGGGGCCAACCAAAGCTTTTCAAAAATGTGTCCAGCGATTGAAAGCATGGAGGGTACACCAAGAGGCTACAGGGCGTAATTAGGCTGCCAAATAATATTTGGCTATGTTAGGAAACGCTAAACCACCTTGATTATGGGGAGCGTAGAGAACCGATTTAGCAATCTGGTGTCTCTTATAATTCCAAAAGAAATTGATCAGGTCGCCCTGTAGTCTCTTTAGATGTGAGGCTGGCATAGGTATCGGAAGTGTCTCAAATAGGTATAGAAGCTGGGGTAGGATCATCATCTTCAGGGTCGCTAGTCGCCCAAAGAGGGATAGTTTCAGGGATTTCCATTTAGTCAACGAGGCTCTAATAGCAGTATATAAGTGGGGGAAATTAGCTTTATAGAGGGAGTCATATGTGGTTGTGAGATGGACCCCGAGGAATTTTAAGGAGGAAGTTTTCCAGGAATAATTAAATGATTGCGAGAGAGCCGCTAGTGTCTGAGGAGGCATATTAAGGGGCAGTGCCTCTGTTTTAGAGTTGTTTATTTTATATCCAGATAGGGCGCTATATCGGTCTAGTTCTGTATGCAGGTTCGGCAGAGAAATGTGTGGTTGCGTCAGAGTGAGGAGAACGTCGTCAACATATAGGGAAATCTTAAAGTCTCTAATACGGACTGGGATGCCATGAATATTTGGGTTCTCCCTAATATGGGCCACTAAGGGTTCTATACAAAGGGCGTAGAGCAACGGTGAGAGCGGACAACCTTGCCGCGTTCCGTTAGATATCGGGAAGGTGGCAGATGTTGCGTGCTGGGTGCGAACCATGGCCGACGGGGATGAATATAGATGATAGATGGCTCGTAAAAAGGGACCTGTGATTCCGGCTCGTCGTAGGGTCGCAAACAGAAAGGGCCAACTTAACCTATCAAAAGCTTTTTCAGCGTCAAGACTGAGCAGAAGTGCTTCTACTTTGGTCTTGTTTGCCACCTCCACTAGGTCAATAACCTCTACGGGTATTGTCCCCTGCTTGCCGCATGGGTATGAAGTCTACCTGGTCTTTGTGTATCAGTGACGGCATAAAGTTGTTTAACCTGTTAGCTAGTAATTTCGTGAAGATTTTGAGGTCCGCGTTAAGTAGCGCAATAGGTCTATAGTTCGATGGTAAGCTGTGGTCCTTACCAGGCTTGGGGATCAGCGCGAGAAAATAATTTTGCATATCTCGTCGGATTGATGTCTCAGACAGAAATGAATTAAACAGTGTTGTCATATAAGGGAGTAAATACAGTAGGAAGGTTTTGTAGTACTGGTATGGGAATCCATCAGGGCCTGGGGCTTTATTGTTTGGGAGGGATTTAATTGTGTCCGTGACTTCCTCCTCTGTAATAGGGGAATTTAGGGTGGCCAGGGCAGAGGGAGAAAGTCTCGGTGTTTCACATTCTTCTAGATATGAGTGGATCCTTTGGGACAGGTGGGGGAGGGTTATGTGGGACAGTCGGATTGTTATACAAGGTCGAGTAGTAGTCATGAAAGATCTTGGCAATCTTAGTGGGATGGGTTTGGGGAATGCCACTTCCATCATTAAGATGGGCAATTGAGGCGCGGTTCCGTAACTGTCTGGCTAATAGCGTGTGCGGTTTGTTAGCCTTGTCGTAATCTGTTTGTCTTAATCATAGTAGCGCCTTCTCAATTTTACCTAAGTCTATGTCTCTTAAACCAGCCCATACCTGTATAATCTCTCTAAGAGTGCTTAAGGACGGAGAGGAAATCAGGCGTGTTTCCAACTGTTTAAGCTTGTCTAGTAAAGCTATACGGGCGGTATTAGCGTTCCTTTTGAGTGCCGTGGATAGTGAGATGCATTGGCCTCTGAGGACCGCTTTATGACCCTACCAGAGAGTAGCAATGGAAACCTCAGGTGAATTGTTTTCTGCAAAATATAATTTCATGTTTTTTTCCAATTCATCCCTGGAGGGGTCATGTTTAAGCAGGAAATCGTTCAAACGCCAGTGACGGAGGGTTCCTGGGGACAATGCGAGAGACAGTGTGATTGGAGCATGATCTGACCATGAGATTGCCTGAATATCTGAGCCCTTGCACGCTCTCAGGGTCGGGGCATTTACAAAAAAGTAGTCTAGGCGTGAATGAGATTTATGAGGGTGAAAGTAAATTGTTTAGCTGAAGGGAAGACAGTCCTCCAAGAATCAAACAGAGCGTATTTCCTAGTTAATTGATGAAAGAGAGATGATCTTCTATCAAGGGCCTTGGGGACCTAATTCTGTCCAAGGGAGTGTCTGTCTAGGCAGGAGGAAAAGGTCAGGTTAAAGTCTCCACCGATAACCAGGTATTGGTGGGGAAATGCAAATAGTCGTTTATACACTTTAGATAGGAAGGAGGTTTGGTTAGTGTTTGGGGCGTATATGTTGCAGAGTGTGAGATTAGTGTCTTTCCATGTACCTCTCAAGATGATATAGTGCCCCAAGGGGTCCGAAATTATTGATTGTAACTTAAAGGGGGAGTCTTTTTTAAACAGAATAGCTACTCCAGCTCGTTTACGAGGGTTAGAGGCTAGGTATATCTGGGAAAAATACTTGGTAGCAAATGCCAAATTGTCGGTCTTAGTAAGATGTGTTTCCTGAGTGAAAATGATATCAGCTTTAGATCTTTTGAATTCCCTTAAAGCTAGGCTTCGTTTAGTGTTGGAGTTAAGGCCTTTCACATTTAGTGACAGTATGTCAATCATCGGGTGGGTAAAAGAAAAAGAACATTAGCTTACCAAGACGACTGAAGTGGATTTGGATGTGGAGGACAATGAACGGCTGAGCCTTCAGAAAAGTCACGTACCTAGTAGGAAACATGATTCTACAGACTGGACACGGGCTCCAGAGGCAGGGGGCGCCCACAATGTGGTAGGTAAGAGAGGAATAGAGAAAAGAAAAGCCAGTAGCAGAGGAGTAGAGAAAGATGTAGACGACAAAGAAAACAAAAATTAGTACAAAATCAAATAATAACCAAGCATAGTTTAACCCACCTATAAAAGGTGGTGGGTCGGAAACCCTCGAAGGGCCCCCCCATGTAGGAGGTAAAAACAATACCCTCCAAGGGAGTTAAGTGGGGAGCCACATGAGGGTCTCCCGGGGGAGGATAGGACAGTTCCAGGACGGTCGCCACCCTCTCCCAGGTCTGCCTGCAGTTAAGTAAGTATGCAGCACACCGTAGTAAAGCAGCTAGGTAAAGAAAAACTTATATTTAACAGCTAGTAACTATAAAACCATTTGGTCCAAGCTATGACAACAAATAAGGCCAACCGATGTAGTATTTTGCTCAATAATGGACCAACAGGAATAGTATAGGGATCACTGGTCAGCATATGAGCCTAGAGACCTCTCTGGGTACCCTTTTAGGAACCCAGGGAGGGTGAAAGTAAATAAGTAAGCGTAGTAATAATACACCCTAATAAAGTATGGGGTGGGAGGGCAGGGAGGGATTGAAGGGATAGGGAATGATGAGTGTGGGGAAGGGGGGAATATAAGGGGGGGCAAGGATAAGGAGATGGAGGGGGAGGGAGTAGGGAAGGGAAGGGGAGAGGATAAGGGAGGGAAAATGGGTGGACGAGGGAAGGGAAGACCTCGTTAATGGTTTGGGAGAGCCTAAACATGACAATAATATATCATCAGTAGTATACAGATTTAACTGGCATAAATGCGGAACCATAATACCATAATCCCATATATTGGCGATTAGAGTCTAGCCCTCTGTAAGGTAGGAGGAAAAATAGGACAAATCCAAAACTCTTAGCATGATAGGGAGTAATAGTGACTCCTATATTAGTGTTTCATTGTGATCAGGTGCCTCTCAAGCAACGAAAAGTTATCTCTGGTGGGCAATTGCTGGAGGGCCATTGGAGTGCGGCCTCTGTCGCTTTCTCCCATTCACCTGGACCCAGGGCTCCGGGCGAGGTGGAGGGGTTGGTAGGGGGTCCCACCCTGGAGTGGGCGGAACCGGAATGTCCAGATCCCTGCAGAATGAGTGGAGGTCTTCCGGGTATCGTAGAGTGGTGGATCTCCTATCTTTCTTTGCTGTGAGGCTGAAAGGGAAACCCCAATGGTATCGAAGGTCATGTTCCTTCAGTGTTGTGAGGAGTGGTTGCAAGGAGCGTCTTTGCTGAAGGGTGATCCAGGACAAGTCCGGGTATAGCTGTATAGGGGCGCCATCGAAGTCGATGGAGTGCATGTTGCGTGCTTTTCTCATTATGTCCTCCTTCAGGGCGTAGTTGTGGACCCTGCAAATTACATCCCGTGGTCTTGGACCTGGTCCACGGGGACGGAGTGCACGATGGGCCCGATCCAATTTAACTCTTTGATTTTCCGGGCGACCCAGTACAGTATTGAAAATAGCTTGTAATGTCACTTGTAAGTCCTCGTCCTGAATCACCTCTGGGAGGCCTCGGACTCTAATGTTATTGCGCCTGCCTCTATTATCGAGATCCTCAAGGTGGCGTTGAAACTCTCTGAGGGCCGAGGCTTGCGTAGTCAATCGATCGTGTATATGGGAGATTTCCATTTTTGTGTCATATGCTTCTTCTTCTATGGAATTAACTTTGGCAGAAAGGTGATGTAGATCAGTACGGAGCATGTTAATTTCAGATCTGCATGTATCCGTTTCAATATTTTTTTATTTTCAAAAGTGAAGGGAAAAGGGACGTAGGGAAAACATTACATGTCATTGCAAAAACTTTTGAGACAGTAAAATACAGATGACCATCACAGTCGCATTATGTACAACTTAATGAGGCTTTGGTGTACAGAACAGTGTAGTATAAAATGAACAAAATCAGTCATGTACTTTGAGCAAGGTGAACATAGGAGAGCTATAAATCAGATTTAGAGTAGTTTGTATGCGATATTGGGAGGGAGAGGCCTGCCACCCCAATTGGGTACACACTGTGGCGGGACTCCTCCTCCCCTAACATCTTTCCAACTAGAAAATGCAAAGTGTCAAATACCTAGGTGGAAGGGTGGTGATGACGACCTAGGCTATCAAATCCATGTTCACCGCAGTACACGACTGAACCGTTTCGGTGTCTACTGATTTTAAACTAGTAACATCATAAACTGTTTAACATTAGCATCTGAGAAAGTAAATATAGAAGCAAATGAAATAGAAAACTGGGAATCAGGGCGCCAATAAGGTTGTTCTGGTTTGGGCCAGGAACGGGGACCGATTCAGGAGGATCCCCGTCCGAGGCCAGGTTATGATCATTCGATCACAGGTCAAAGCCTAATACCATCAATAAAGAGGGAAAGTGAGCTGAGAAAGGGAGGAGAAAAGTATAGAGAAAAGAAAAAGGGGGGTTGTAGAGAGAAGGGGTAGAGGAGATGAGGGTAGAGAAAGATGTGTAGGAGTCGACTGGGGAGAAGAGAAATGTCGATGTGTAATAGCTCTGGGGAAGAGTCAAAGCGAGACCCCAATGTACTTCGCCCAAGGTTCCCAAATTTGTTGGAATTTGGCTGAGCGTTCCAGGATCACACTTGCCATTTTTTCTTGGTTCATAATCCAGGAAATCTTTCTTTTGGCTAAGAGTGTGGATACTGTTGTTTTTTTCCAGGCTTTAGCTAGGGTGAGCTTGGCTCCTAGGATGATAAAGAAGATGAGGCGTTGTGTGATCCTGGAAACTTCTCTTACTGGGAAATTGAGGAGTGCCACTAGAGGAGACATTTGAATAGGCCTTTCGGCAATCCTACTAATCCAAGTGAAAATCTTGTGCCAGAATCGTCTGATTCTGGGGCAGGTCCACCATGTATGGAACATATCACCCTTAAGACCACATCCCCGATAACAGGGGGGGGATGCGGAAGGGTAGAAGCGAGCTATTTTGGAGGGAACCAGGTACCATCTGGTTAGTACTTTCAGGCTACTCTCCACTAGCCCAGAGTTCAGAAAGCCTTTGTAAGATTGGGAAAAGTTCCTATGCCAGGTTTCCAGTTGCCAGCTTTGAGATAGATCTTCCTCCCAGGATAGCATGTAAGGTGCCTTGGATTGCGCAGAGGATAAGGCCTTGTAAATCACCGAAATGCCACCCCTCTGCTCGCTGGCCTGGCCACACCACAGTTCATAAGGAGTCATTTGTGTTCCATTCAGGAGTGATCTACACTTATTGTGTAAGTAGCTTGATATTTGGGAGAATCTAAAGAGTTCAGATTGTGGCATATCTAGATTGCTGACACAAAAAGCTTTAGAGAGTGGGCCTAATGGTCTAAGGAAGTGTCCTATTCTGTACATCCCTTTATCGAGCCACCATTTAAAGTCAGAAATGTTGAGACCTGGGGGGAATTCGGGATTGTTAAATAAGTGCTGTAATGGTGCCATGGGGGATGTTAATCTTTTGTTGCTTTTCAATCTGTCCCATAATGCAAAGGAATGCGACAACGTTGGGGAAAGAATGGAGGGTCTGAGTTTTCTTGGGCTCCAAAGGAGGAAGTCTAGGGTGTGGAGGGGGACCGCTTGTCTCTCTATGTGAACCCAGTCAGGTTGTTCCCATCTAGAGTAGACCGTGGATAGCTGGGCCAATTGTGCTGCTTGTAAGTACCAGATTAGGTTCGGTAATCCCATGCCGCCTTCTGACCTAGGTCTAAACAGGATCGCTTTGGAGAATATGTGACCCCTTTACCCCATATGTATTTAACAATGTTGGCTTGGAAGCGTTTTAGGCGGTTATTATCGATCGATATTGGAAGAGCTCTGAATAGTATAGGATGCGGGGGAGTAGGGTCATCTTTATCGTGTTAATTCTGCCTAGCCAAGACAGGGACAGCCTGGACCAACGTGAGAGGTCCTCCTCCAGTTTTTTGTAGAGAGGAGGAAAGTTAGCCTGATACAGGAGTTCAGTTTTAGGAGTTAGCCGAATCCCTAAGTAAGGGATGGGGGAGTCACTCCATGAGAACCGGAAGCTATTCCTGAGTCTGGCCAGGAGAGGTTCTGGAATATTAATATTTAGCGCCTGGGATTTGTCATAGTTGACCCTGAGGCCCGAGATCCGTCCAAAGTCATCTAGGAGATTGCATATATTGGGAAGCGAAGTTAGCGGGGATGATACAAATAGTAAGATGTCATCCGCAAATAATGCGCATTTATGGCATCGGGAACCACTTTGAATACCTTGAATGTTCGGGTTGTTTCTGATGGCTATCGCAAGAGACTCGATTGCTATGGTGAAGATCAACGGGGAGAGTGGGCACCCCTGTCTTGTACCTCTGGATATGGGGAAGGAGTCTGAGTAAAACCCTTGCAGACGTACCTGAGCTGAGGGAGTTGAGTACAGTGCGTGAATGATATTGAGAAACGAGTCCCCAAATCCCCATTTTTTAAGCAAATGGAATATGTAGGGCCATTGGACAGCGTCAAACGCTTTTTGTAGGTCCAGAGAGAGTAAGCAACCCTGTCTGGATGGGCCCCCATCCCAGTTGGAATTAAAAAGGGATACTATATCAATTGCTCTGCGAATTTGATCGGGACCCTGCCTCCCCGGTATGAAGCCCACCTGGTCTTTATTAATGTATAAGCTAATGAAGGAGGCTAGGCGATCTGCAAGGATCTTAGTCAGGATCTTCAAATCATTGTTAATGAGAGATATTGGTCTATAGTTGCTGACCGAGCTTGTGTCTTTATCTGGCTTAGGGATGACCGTGATGTAGGCTGTGTTTAGTGAGGTGTCGAGTGTATCCCCCGTCCTAAGAGCATTGAAGAATCTAGCCATATAAGGGGCAAGCAAAGTGGAGAATGACTTGTAATATGGTACAGAGAAACCATCAGGGCCAGGGGCCGATTGTGATTTCAGGTTTTTAATGACAAGATAGGCCTTGGTGGGCATCTCACTCAGATGAAATAGAAGGACCCTGGGATCCTTTGGGAGATCGAGTTTTGTAATCTCTTTAGTGTATTTTTTAATCTCCTCCCAGAAAACTCCTATCTTGGGGCACGACCACCACATATGAGCCATCGACCCTATTTCGTTGCATCCCCTCCAACAAAACTGGGATTTCTCCCTATCAATTATATGCATCCTATCCGGGGTCAAGTGCATTCTCATCAGGCATTTATAGTTTAATTCTAATAGTTTATAATTAACTGAAGTGATCAGAAGTCGTTTCAGTATCTTATCTGACTCTGACTCAGTCAGCTTTAGTCCTAACTCCTTCTCCCATCTGTCTATAAAAGTCAAGGTGTCTGTCCTCCTCAACTCTACCAGTATTTTGTATATACGAGAAAAACCAGCCTTTTTATCTGTTTCCGTACAGATTTTCTCTAAGGGGAGTAAGTTTTTAGTTGTCCTAATTGGTTGCGGTAAGGATTCCACAAAGTGTTTTAATTGACCATAACGCCATGGGTTAATATTTATTCTGTCTCTTTTATTTTTAAGCTCTTGAAATGAACATATTTTACCCCTATCTACTACATCCTTCAGTTGCAGGTTCTCATCTAGGAGCCATTTACCAAACCACTCTTCCCTTCCTGGAGGGAAATAGTCTACATCCTTTAGTGACATTAGCAGTGAGTTATATTCCCAGTGTTCCCTTTTGTGGATGAGGTCCCATATTCTAAGTGCGTGCCTAGTGACTTCATGTGGTTCTGTGTTATATTTCCTTATTTTAGGTGGGCACCATATTATTTTGTGTAATTTTAAACCGTTAATTTTGTTTTCAATTTCTACCCAGTGTTTTCCTTTATTTTTAACCCAATCTACCACTCTCGCAAGTGCAATGGCCTCATAATATTTAGAAATGTCAGGTGCTCCCCACCCCCCCTTACTTTTAATATTTATTAATTGAGTATATTTTAAACGTGGTGTTTTCCCTTTCCAAATAAACCTTACTATCATTGAATGTGGTCTTTTAAGATAAGCCGGTGGGAGCGTAATTGGGAGCATTTGCATTTTGTATGTTATTTTTGGTAATAGTACCATTTTAAAGATATTAATTCTTCCCGCCCACGACATTTGCCCCTGCTGTATTCTATTTAGCTCCGATTTTACCTCATTTATGAGTGGCATATAATTCGCTTGATATAGTTTTTCTGCCGATGGTGTGATTTTAATTCCTAGGTAGTTTAAAGCTTCTTTCTCCCATCTAAACGGGAAATGTTCTTGATATGATTGGTCCCTTGTCTTATTGGGGTTTATATCTAATACTTCTGATTTGGTAGTATTTACTTTAAAGTTAGAGAGTTTCCCATATTCTTCCATTGTGGCGAGGACATTCGGTAAGGAGAGTCTTGGGTTTGTTATGTAGAGGAGAATATCATCCGCATAGGCTGCGAGCTTATACTCAGTTCCACCTATATTTACCCCTCTAATGTTCGGATTCTGTCTTAACCTGTTAAGGAGGGGTTCTAATGCTAACAGAAAAAGCATTGGGGAGACTGGGCATCCCTGTCTCATTCCATTATGCATATAGAAGGGATCGGACAAGGTCCCATTTATCTTGACCCTTGCTGATGGTTTTGTATAAAGTGCCCTAATCCAACTGCAGATCTTGTCCCCATAACCCACTTTTTTGAGTGACTCCATCATGAAGTCCCAGTCTACCCTGTCAAACGCTTTTTCAGCGTCTATTGACAGTAGTAGGCCTGGGACTCCGCTATTTTTAATTACTTGGGTTATCAGGAGGGTTTTGATAATATTGTCCTTACCCTGTCTCCCTGGTAAAAACCCCACCTGATCAGGGTGGATGATATTTTTAATTGTTTGCTTTAATCTCCCCGCTATTACTTTTGTGAATAATTTCGTGTCATTGTTCAAAAGGGATATGGGCCTATAGCTGGAGCATAATGTGCTGTCCTTTTCCTCCTTCTAAACAATCGCTATATTGGCTGCCAACGCATCTCTGCTCATTTCCCCTCTCTCTCCTATCTCGTTCATGTACCCACATAGTTTTGGTACTAAACAGTCTTGATACTTCTTATAATGCGGTCAGCCCGTCTGGGCCTGGGCTCTTTCCTGTCTGGGTCTCCTTGATGGCCTTCCTCACCTCGGCCTCTGTAATGGGGGCCTCTAAAAATGCTCTCTCTTCTTTTGGGATTTTATCCATCTCGGTTTCTTTTAGATATTTTCTGATTTTTTCTAATTTTTGCCCTCTCTCTTTATCCTTCTTTTTATTTATTGAATAAAGTTCCCCATAATATTCTTGGAAGGTTTTTGCTATCTCAGCATCTTTATATCTGATTTCTCCTGATTTCGCCTTTATTTTATCAATATATCCATTACTCTTCTTTTTACTTAGTGCCCTTGCTAGGAGTCGTCCAGGTCTATTCCCAGTGATATATCTCTCTTTTTTAACTAAGTTGTACTTTCTGCGATTTTCTGCCTCTATCTGCTGTCTCAACGCCTCTCTAGCTCCATATAGTTTTCCCAGAATCCCTCCCTCCCCTGTTTCTTTATGCATCCTTTCTAATTTTTTAACTTCCTCCTGTAGGTCAAGGAGATTTTTTATCTGGTTTCTTTCTTTCTCTACTCCCGCCTTTATTATTATCCCCCTTATATAGGCCTTATGGGCCTCCCAAACTATTGATTCCGCTGTTTCCGTTGAGGTATTTACTCTGAAATAGAATTCTAATTCTTCTTTAATTAATTTATCAATTTCCCTGTCGTGAAGGAGGTCCTCATTTGATCTCCAGTTATTTTGATGGGGTGTTTGACCATTTTGTTTTATTCGCAGTATCACCGGGGCGTGGTCTGAGAATGTTATAGGTCCTATGTTTATATCTTTTACCTCCTCTAAGTTCCTATGCTCCAAGAAAAAATAGTCAAGTCTTGAGTACGTCGCGTGCACGGGGGAGTAGTAGGTGTAGTCTTTTGTTTCCTGATGTTGCATCCTCCAGACATCAACTAGCTGGCAACCTTGTAATTTTTTCTTAAGCTTATTCATCCACACTCCTCCAGTCCCCCGTGCACACGACGCACTATCTCTACCCGGCTCTAAACATAGATTCATATCTCCTGCCACTATAACCTTCCCTCTCCTGAAGTTCTCTATTTTTGATAGAACTCCAATTAGGTATTTCCCTGGGTTGATATTTGGGCAGTAAATATTAACTAAGGTGTATTCCTCACCATTTAGTTTGCCCCTCAGGAACAAAAATCGACCTTCGGGATCGGATATTCTCTCTTCAATCTGGTAGCGGATTCCCCTAGCAAAACCTATCGCTACCCCTTTTGCACCCCTTATCGGGGAGTCACTATAGATCCAAAACGGGTAGTCCCTAGACATTAACCTCTCGATTTCTCCCCAGGAGTAGATGTGTCTCCTGCAGAAAGACCACCTCAGCTTTGATGGCTCTCAGCTCACCCATTATGTTAGCACATTTTATGGGGGAGCTGAGGCCCCTCACATTGTATGTTACCAGATTAATTCTGACCATTTGCTCTACTCTTCCCGATCCAGCAGCAGGAGACAGTGAGGTTTGTACCGATCTCGCCCTTCCCCTAGCCCCCTATATCTAGATTATATACCGTATAGGATATGTACCTTAAGTGAACCTTTTGTAGAATGTACTGGCAGAATTTATCCAGCTCCCTGTCCGTGAATAGTTTACCTATATTTTGTCACCTCTCACAAAATATGCCCACCGGTGCATGAAAAGTTCAAGGGGCTCAATTCCCGCATCACGTTCACCTGCTAATTAGCATGGGCCCGTCCCTTGTAGAAATTTTAGTTAAACTCGTCAAATCTCAACAATTACAGCACACCCGTCTTGGAGGGGAGGAAATAGACTGATCTTACTGAGAGTTTTGCGATTCCTCTCCTTTTATGTTTACTTCACTTTAGTGTCAGGCAGTACCCATATCCTCAGAAAGGAAGAGTCACACTAAAAGATATTTTGTGTACCTTAGGGTATCCTGAAGTCCCAGAAAAGTTAAATGTATGCTGTCCATTAGGGATGAGCCGAACACCCCCCGGTTCGGTTCGCACCAGAACCCGCGAACGGACCGCAAGTTCGCACGAACGTTAGAACCCCATTGACGTCTATGGGACTCGAACGTTCGAAATCAAAAGTGCTCATTTTAAAGGCTAATTTGCATGGTATTGTCCTAAAAAGGGTTTGGGGACCCGGGTCCTACCCCAGGGGACATGTATCAATGCAAAAAAAACTTTTAAAAACGGCCGTTTTTTCGGGAGCAGTGATTTTAATGATGCTTAAAGTAAAAAAAAAAAAGTGAAATATTCCTTTAAATATCGTACCTGGGGGGTGTCTATAGTATGCCTGTAAAGTGACGCGTGTTTCCCATGTTTAGAACAGTCCCTGCACCAAATGTCATTTTTAAAGGAAAAAATCTCATTTAAAACTGCTTGCGGGTTTAATGTCATGTCGGGTCATGGCAATATGGATGAAAATCAGTGAGACAAACGGCATGGGTACCCCCCAGTCCATTACCAGGCCCTTTGGGTCTTGTATGGATATTAAGGGGAACCCCGCACCCAAATTAAAATAAGGAAAGGTCCCTATATACTCTGAACAGCAGTATACAGGCGGTGCAAACAAGACAGGGACTGTAGGTTTGTTGTTAAGTAGAATCTGTTTGTAATTTTGAACATTTTTAATGTGTTTAGCTCCAGCCAAAAAATCTTTTCTAAGCTTTTTGGAAAACATAGGGAAGGGTTATCACCCCTGTGACATTTGTTTTGCGTCTTTCCTCCTCTTCAGAAGATTTCACCTCACTTTTTTGTCCCAATGAAAAATGTTTTTTGAAAATTTGGGTTTTTTTGTGGAACAAGGATTGGAAAGCATCAGTGGAAAGGAAAAATTGTTTTCCCATATTAACTCTTACAGGAGAGAATTTCCCTTCCTTAGGGGTAGATTTCATCTCACTTCCTGTTGTCTCCTTCCGTTTGCAAGTAGGAGTCGTTTGTAAGTTAGATGTTTGAAAGTAGGGTCCTGCCCTATATACTCAGCAGAAATTTGGGCCTTAGGTGTTGCTGTGGCCAAAACACTGTAAGCCCTCACAGGGCCCTGCTGTGAAATATTAGATCAAGAATTGTAATTACATGCCCCTGTTGAACAGGAGCTGAAAAATTAGGCCTTAGGCACTGGTGCTGGTGCCACAACACTGCAACCCCTCACAGACACTCTAGTTGAAACGCAGGAACAAGCCCAGCTGCAAAGTATTGCATCAAAAATTGTAATTACACGCCCCTGTTAGACAGGGGCTGAAAAATTGGGTCTTAGGCACTGGTGCTGGTGCCACAACACTGCAACCCCTCACAGACACTCTAGTTGAAACGCAGGAACAAGCCCTGCTGCAAAGTATTGCATCAAAAATTGTAATTACACGCCCCTGTTAGACAGGGGCTGAAAAATTGGGTCTTAGGCACTGGTGCTGGTGCCACAACACTGCAACCCCTCACAGACACTCTAGTTGGAATGCAGGAACAAGCCCTGCTGCAAAGTATTGCATCAAAAATTGTAATTACACGCCCCTGTTAGACAGGGGCAGAAAAATTGGGTCTTAGGCACTGGTGCTGGTGCCACAACACTGCAACCCCTCACAGACACTCTAGTTGGAATGCAGGAACGAGCCCTGCTGCAAAGTATTACATCAAAAATTGTAATTACACGCCCCTGTTAAACAGGGGCTGAAAAATTGTGCCTTAGGCACTGGTGGTGGCGCCCAGAACCAAAAATGTTCTTACAAGCTATCAGCGTGATGATTGAGGAGGAAGAGGATAATTACTCAGGGATAGTCACTCAGCATCAGCATAGGCAGTCTTTGAAGGGATCTGAGATTTCAAAAAAAATTATTCGGTTACATCTGCATCAGGTGCTTGGTAGCTGGTGGTGATCCAAGACTGATTCATTTTTATGAAGGTCAGCCGATCGACCGAGTCGGTGGACAGACGCACCCTGTGATCGGTTACCACGCCTCCAGCAGCACTGAATGTGCGTTCCGAAAGAACGCTGGATGCAGGACAGGCCAGTAGCTCAATTGCATACTGTGCAAGCTCTGGCCAGTGATCCATCCTCAAGACCCAGTAACCCAGAGGATTTTCGGTGGGAAAGGTGTCCAAGTCTGATCTTGCCCCTAGGTATTCCTGCACCATGTAAAACAGACGCTGGCGATGGTTGCTGGAACCGATCATACCTTGGGGCTGCGGACCAAAAAATTGTCTGAACGCATCGGTCAGACGGCCACCTTCTCCACCGCTCCTTCTTTGACTGACCGAAGCCTCAGCAACACGTTGTCCAGAAACAGGAGTTTGTAACCTCCCAGTCTCTGGGAACGCGTTGCACAGACCTTTCTGCAAGGCCTCCCGAAGATGTTTCATCCTCTGCTCCCTCTGCGATGGCAAGATAAGGTCCGCAACCTTACCCTTGTAACGTGGATCAAGGAGGGTTGCCAGCCAGTATTGGTCCTTCTCCTTGATACCACGAATACGAGGATCCTTACGCAGGCTTTGCAGGATCAGGGAGGCCATGCAGCGTAGGTTTGCTGAGGCATTCGGTCCGGAGTCCTCTGGGTCACTAAGGACAACAACGTCCGCAGCCACCTCCTCCCAGCCACGTACAAGTCCATGTGTTCCTTGGGACTGATCCCTTAAAGACTGCTGATGCTGAGTGCCAGGCTCCACCTCCATACTGACACAATCTTCCTCCTCCTCCTCCTCCTCCTCCTCGTCCTCTTCCTGTGTGATCGGCGGGCACGCAGGAACACTGTCTGGATAAAGGGGGCCTTGAGAGCTAAGGAAGTCCTCCTCTTCCTGCCTCTGTTCTGCCTCAAGTGCCCTGTCCATTATCCCACGCAGCGTGTGCTCCAACAGGTGGACAAGGGGGACAGTGTCACTGATGCATGCACTGTCAGTGCTCACCATCCTCGTGGCCTCCTCGAATGGTGACAGGACAGTGCATGCATCCCTGATCATGGCCCACTGGCGTGGGGAAAAAAAACCAAGGTCCCCTGACCCTGTCCTGGTGCCATAGTCGCACAGGTACTCATTGATGGCCCTCTGCTGCGTGTGCAGCCGCTGCAGCATGGCCAACGTCGAGTTCCACCTGGTGGGCATGTCACAGATTAGGCGGTTCTTGGGCAGGTTAAACTCCTTTTGGAGGTCCGTCAGCCGAGCACTGGCATTATATGACCGGCGGAAATGCACACAGACTTTCCTGGCCTGCCTCAGGACATCCTGTAAGCCCGGGTACCTGCCCAAGAACCGCTGCACCACCAAGTTAAGGACGTGAGCCAAACAGGGCACATGGGTCAGTTGTCCCTGTCGGAGGGCAGAGAGGAGGTTGGTGCCATTGTCGCAAACCACCATTCCTGCCTTAAGTTGGCGTGGCGTCAACCACCTCTGAACCTGCCCCTGCAGAGCTGACAGAACCTCTGCCCCAGTGTGGCTCCTGTCCCCCAAGCACACCAGCTCAAGCACCGCATGGCATCTTTTGGCCTGCGTACTTGCGTAGCCCCTTGAACGCCTACGGAGCACCGCTGGTTCCGAGGAAGAGGCCATGGAGGAAGAAGAAGAGGAGGGGGTGGAGGAGAGAGGTGTGTCACAATCAGCATTTTGGAGGCGTGGTGGCGGAACAACCTCCAACACTACTGCACCTTGTCCTGCATCCTTCCCAGCTGCCAGCAGAGTCACCCAATGCGCCGTGAAACTTAAGTAACGTCCCTGTCCATGCCTGCTGGACCATGAGTCAGCGGTAATATGCACCTTACCGCTGACCGCCCTGTCCAGCGAGGCATGGACATTGCCTTCCACATGCCGGTAGAGAGCCGGAATCGCCTTCCGTGAGAAAAAGTGGCGTTTGGGTACCTGCCACTGAGGAACCGCACATTCCACAAACTCACGGAAGGGGGCAGAGTCTACCAACTGAAAAGGCAGCAGTTGAAGTGCTAGCAATTTTGCCAAGCTAGCATTCAACCGCTGGGCATGTGGATGGCTGGGAGCAAACTTCTTTCGGCGGTGCAGCAGCTGGGGCAGGGAAATTTGCCTGGTACAATCTGACGTCGGTGTACCAAAAGCAGATTGCCCATAAGTACTTGGCTGTGACACACCTAATTCTACACCTTCATTCCTCTCACTGCAGGTCGCAGAGAGGACTGAAGGTCTAGTGGGGTTGGAAATCTCAGCTGATGAGGAGCAAGGAGAGATCGTCTTTGTTCTTTGGTGTGGGTCTTTTAGATACGCTTGCCAACGAACTGCATGGCAGGTCAACATATGTCTGGTCAAGCATGTGGTACCCAAGCGGGAGATGTTTTGGCCACGCGAGATACGCTTGAGACATATATTGCAAATAGCAGCGGTGCGATCTGATGCACTCGTCTCAAAAAAGGCCCACACCAAAGAACTTTTTGAATAACGCGCAGAGACTGCAGCGCCCTGCACATGTGGAGCTTTGGGGTGTGATGCAGTCAATGTGCTGCCCTTAGGCTGGCCCCTGGAGGGCATCCTGCCTAGTTGGTGATGTGCCACCTCCTCCTCCTCCTCCTCCTCCTCCTCCTCCTCCTCCTCTCTCCTATCAGGCACCCACGTTGAGTCAGTGACCTCATCATCCCCTCCCTCCTCATCACTGGAGCAAACCTGGCAGTATGCTGCAGCAGGGGGAGCATGACTGCCAGATTGCTGTCCTTCTTGGGCACCCCCTCTGTCCGTGCTCATGTTACTGCCTTCATTGAGCTCAGTATCATCATCAGAGCCTTCCAAACGCTGGGCATCCTCCTGGAGCATGTACCCAACACTGTGGTCAAACAGTTCGAGGGAATCCTCAGGAGGACATGGTGGGGCTAGGGAAGGAGTCACTGATGACATTGAGCTGAGGGAAGAGGCCGCTGCTTTGCCAGACAAAGCACCCTGGGCATGGGTGAGAGAGGATGAGGAGGATGAGGACGGCTTGGTCATCCACTCGACCAAGTCTTCCGCATGTTGCGGCTCAACACGGCCAGCTGCCGAAAAAAAGGCCAAGCGTGTCCCATGGCCACGTGCTGATGAGGATGCACCGTCTCCACGACCAGCACTAGACACAGAGCCTGCTTGCCCTCTCTTATTGGCTTGTGACTGTCTGCCTCTCCTTCTTGGCCTTCCAGACATACTAATGGCCTGTAGCTGCACTAAGCTGGGATAGAACACCTGTAATTTTCTTCAGGTAGCTTTATATACTGTAACCAGACAAGCCTGCCTGTCAGTAGGAAGATAACAGGAACGGATCTAGCTGAACACTGTGAGCAGGACGTACTGCACTAAATGTATATAGCAGGAACGGATCTAGCTGAACACTGTGAGCAGCACGCACTGCACTGAATGTAAATAGCAGGAACGGATCTAGCTGAACACTGTGAGCAGGACGCACTGTACTGAATGTAAATAGCAGGAACGGATCTAGCTGAACACTGTGAGCAGGACACACTGCACTGAATGTAAATAACAGGAACGGATCTAGCTGAACACTGTGAGCAGGACACACTGTACTAAATGTAAATAGTCTAGCTGCCTGACCGTGGTACTAATAGGATCAAAAAGAACACCTGTAATTTTCTTTAGGTAGCTTTATATACTGTAACCAGACAAGCCTGCCTGTCAGTAGAAAGATAACAGGAACGGATCTAGCTGAACACTGTGAGCAGGACGCACTGCACTGAATGTAAATAGCAGGAACGGATCTAGCTGAACACTGTGAGCAGCACGCACTGCACTGAATGTAAATAGCAGGAACGGATCTAGCTGAACACTGTGAGCAGGACGCACTGCACTGAATGTAAATAGCAGGAACGGATCTAGCTGAACACTGTGAGCAGGACGCACTGCACTGAATGTAAATAACAGGAACGGATCTAGCTGAACACTGTGAGCAGGACACACTGTACTAAATGTAAATAGTCTAGCTGCCTGACCGTGGTACTAATAGGATCAAAAAGAACACCTGTAATTTTCTTCAGGTAGCTTTATATACTGTAACCAGACAAGCCTGCCTGTCAGTAGGAAGATAACAGGAACGGATCTAGCTGAACACTGTGAGCAGGACGCACTGCACTGAATGTAAATAGCAGGAACGGATCTAGCTGAACACTGTGAGCAGCACGCACTGCACTGAATGTAAATAGCAGGAACGGATCTAGCTGAACACTGTGAGCAGGACGCACTGCACTGAATGTAAATAGCAGGAACGGATCTAGCTGAACACTGTGAGCAGGACGCACTGCACTGAATGTAAATAACAGGAACGGATCTAGCTGAACACTGTGAGCAGGACACACTGTACTAAATGTAAATAGTCTAGCTGCCTGACCGTGGTACTAATAGGATCAAAAAGAACACCTGTAATTTTCTTCAGGTAGCTTTATATACTGTAACCAGACAAGCCTGCCTGTCAGTAGGAAGATAACAGGAACGGATCTAGCTGAACACTGTGAGCAGGACGTACTGCACTAAATGTATATAGCAGGAACGGATCTAGCTGAACACTGTGAGCAGCACGCACTGTACTGAATGTAAATAGCAGGAACGGATCTAGCTGAACACTGTGAGCAGGACACACTGCACTGAATGTAAATAACAGGAACGGATCTAGCTGAACACTGTGAGCAGGACACACTGTACTAAATGTAAATAGTCTAGCTGCCTGACCGTGGTACTAATAGGATCAAAAAGAACACCTGTAATTTTCTTCAGGTAGCTTTATATACTGTAACCAGACAAGCCTGCCTGTCAGTAGGAAGATAACAGGAACGGATCTAGCTGAACACTGTGAGCAGGACGCACTGCACTGAATGTAAATAGCAGGAACGGATCTAGCTGAACACTGTGAGCAGCACGCACTGCACTGAATGTAAATAGCAGGAACGGATCTAGCTGAACACTGTGAGCAGGACGCACTGCACTGAATGTAAATAGCAGGAACGGATCTAGCTGAACACTGTGAGCAGGACGCACTGCACTGAATGTAAATAGCAGGAACGGATCTAGCTGAACACTGTGAGCAGCACGCACTGCACTGAATGTAAATAGCAGGAACGGATCTAGCTGAACACTGTGAGCAGCACGCACTGCACTGAATGTAAATAGCAGGAACGGATCTAGCTGAACACTGTGAGCAGGAAGCACTGTACTGAATGTAAATAGCAGGAACGGATCTAGCTGAACACTGTGAGCAGGACACACTGCACTGAATGTAAATAGTCTAGATAGAAGATAACAGGAACGGATCTAGCTAAACTGAATACAGTGTATATATATATATGCAACACCTGGGATGCATATATATACACAATACACTGTAAGTGCAGCTAACTGACTGACTGTTCTGCCTAATCTATCTAACTCAAATCAAACACTGTCTCTCTGTCTATCTCTTTCAACGCCGGAACACACACTACACAGGGCCGCCGTGCAGGCGGCCTTATATAGTGTGGGGCGTGTACTAAATCCCCTGAGCCATAATTGGCCAAAGCCTCCTTGGCTTTGGCCAATTACGGCTCTCTGTTCAGGCGGCGCTGTGATTGGCCAAGCATGCGGGTCATAGTGCATGCTTGGCCAATCATCAGCCAGCAATGCACTGCGATGCCGCAGTGAATTATGGGCCGTGACGCGCCACACGAATTTGGCGCGAACGGCCCATATCGTTCGCAATTCGACGGACGGTCGAACAGCCGATGTTCGAGTCGAACATGGGTTCGACTCGAACACGAAGCTCATCCCTACTGTCCATGCATAGTTGACCTTTTACTTAGAATTCCATAAATGTCCTTTATGTTACATATTAGTACTCCAGCCGTATAATGACACAAAAGGCACTTACCCTCTCCGTGTCTTACAATCTAGTGCACTTATCTGAGGGTTGGCAGTCCCAGCAGTACTTGTGGCTTCCAGGAGAGATATTGATGGTATTGCCCCCACCTCTCAGGCAGCTCACTCTTCAGGTGTGTTATTAGATCTTGAACCAGGTTCCCCGGGAGCTTCAGCTCCCCTTATCAGCTGTTTCTCACTGCTGCTCCTTAGTACACTGCGGCTCCTTAGTACACTGCGGCTCCTTGGTTCACCTGCTCAGCCTGTATTCCTGCAGTCCGGGGGAAGAGGGGGCAACACAGACGGACCGAAGGGAGGGAGGGGGAGGAAGAAGGGAGGGAGGAGGCACAGCCGCGATCGTACAGGGACCCGGGTCCCGCGGCGTGTTCCCGGCGTGAGGGGCTAGTAAGCAGCCACTTACATCCAGGCGAGAGGCGCCGCTATCAGCGTCACCGCCCCGCCACCAGTCACGAGGAGGGAGGAGAGATCCGGGAGGAGAGATCCGTCATCCCGGCGCGGTCTCTGAGATCAGCCAAGCGCCCACATCCGACTCCTCCCCTCCCCTACTCAGCTGATGAGGTAATCTTAAATAACTTATAGCGGCATCTAGTGGTTGAATATTAAAATAAAATAAAATAGATATCTTAAAGCGGTGTTCCGCCCCCAAAAAAATTAAAAGCCAGCAGCTACACATACTGCAGATGCCAGCTTTTAACGATAGGACACCCACCTGTCCTGGAGTCCAGTGATGTTGGCACCGCAACTGATGTTTCCATCAGCTGTCGGGTGCTGCCGCCGCCATTGCGGGTGAGGGTACATGGCAGTGTAGCCTTACGGCTTCACGCCGGGAACCCTACTGCGCATGCGTGAGGCTCCTCTCTCCTACTGGCCCAGTGACAGGGAGAGGAAGAGGGAGGAGGAGGGAGCCCCGCAGTGATTTCACGGGCCATGGCCTGGACTCCCGGAAGTCAAAGACAGGTATCCTGTCCCCCCTCCCCCGAAAGGTGCCAATTGTGCACTGGAGGGGGAAAGGATGCTTCATAGCATGCGTCGATTTTGGTCTGTCGGAAAAGCATACAGACGAGCGGTTTTCCCGATAGGAATTGGTTCTGTCGGAAATATTTAGTACATGTTCCATTTCTAGGTCCGTCAGAATTTTTTAAAAAAAAGTCTGATGAGGCATACACACGATCGGAATAGACAATGAAAAGCTTCCGTCGGACTATTTCTGTCGGACATTCCGCTCGTGTGTACGCAGCTTTAATCAAATAAACTGGCCTTTCAGTATGTTGATAAGCCAGGGTGCATAGTGGCAGCTATCCACGTGCAGATAGCTATTTCTGAGTTATCAGTTTGGCTCCCTCAATTCTTATTTCTAAATCTAAAACATTAACTTTCTCATTACTAATTTCCCACGACAATTTGATATTCTTGTAGTTAGTATTCAACGCATATCCAAAATTGATGAGACTCTTTCTGTCACCAGCCCATATGACAATCAAGTCATCGATTAATCTTCTATGTAGTAGTAACTGTTGGGGTTTATTCTTATAAATGGCTTCTTCTTACCACTCCACCATATATAGGTTAGCGACACTACGTGCATATTTAGCACCCATAGCTATCACTTGTATCTGCTTATAATATTCCTTATTATACCAGAAACAACTGTGTTACAAAGTATATTTTAAGCAATTCAACAAATATTGTCTCTGAACACATATTAGATCACTGAATTCCCTCAGAGCCCATTTAGTGGCTTGTATGGCTTCCTGATGGTTAATAATAGTATATAACAACGCAACATCTGCTGTTGCTAAATAGATAGGGCCATCTTACAGATTAATCCCATTGAATGATTGTATGTGGTGTTTAGTATCCCTCAAATATGCTCTGGTTTTCTGTACAATAGTTGCAAGAACCAATCAATATATTCACCAATTCTTCCCCCTCTGTTCTCTCCTGATGTTATTGAATAACTACATCCTCATCAAAGGAAATACAAATATATAAAAACAATTATTATTGGGATGGATCTGGAAAAATGCAATCTGGGCGTCTAAAATGGACCACGAAAGGCACATAGCGGAGGAGGGTAAAATAAATCCCAATAATGTTTTGAAATATATCAACAGTAAAAAAAAAAAGGTCAGAGCACATTGGCCCCATAAAGGATGATGATGGGAAGTTGGTTACAAATGACAAGGAATAGGCAACTGTACTAAATGCTTTCTTCTCCTTAGTATTTACACAGGAAAAGGAGGAGTATGACAACCATGTATTTTTAGTAACACGTCACAGGATGTAACTAGCAGAAGCCGGGGTCCAGAAAAGACTAGAAAAGCTTAACACAAATAAATCACCAGGACCAGATGGCTTACACCTAATAGTCCTCAAATAACTCAGTCAGGTTATAGCCAGACCACTATTCCTAATTTTCATGGACAGCATACTGACAGGAATGGTACCAGCTGATTGGTGAAAGGCCAACTTGGTACCAATATTCAAAAAAGGGCCAAAATATAGACCTGGAAACTACAGACAAGTCAGTCTAATATTGAAAGTATGTAAATTATTGGAGCGGATGATAAGGGACTATATTCAAGAATTTGCTGATGAAAATAGTATCATTAGTAGTAATTAGCATGAGTTTATGAAAGGTCATTCTTGCCAAATCAATCTGTAAACATTCTACTAAGAAAGTGAGCTGCCATCTAGATAAAGGAAGGCCGGTGGATGTTGTGTATCTGGATATTGCAAAAGCATTCAATACAGTCCTCCATAGATGCTTAATCTACAAACTGCAGTCTGTAGCATGGACCATGGGGTTTGTATATGGATAGAAAACTGGTTACAGGTGTGTGTCCAAATGGTGGTGCCAAATAGCGAATACTCATATTGGTCTGGAGTGGTAAGTCAGGTATCCTGACTCTGTCCTGAAACCGATTCTGTTTAATTTTTTCATAAACCATATAGAGGTTGGTATTAATAGCTCAATCTCAGTACAAAAAAAAGGAGGGCAATAACTTCACAGCAAGATATAGAAACTTTACAAGAGGACCTTAATAAATGAATGGGGTAGACAACTACATGGCAAATGAGGTTTAATGTTGAAAAATGTAAAGTAATGCACTTGGGGGCTAAAAATGTGAATGCTAGTTACTCGCTAGGGGAAGAACCTCTGGGGATAAAAAAAGATCTTGAGGTCCTAGTAGATGACAGACTCAGTAATAGCATGCAATGCCAAGCTGCAGCAAACAAAGCTAGCAGAATAATAGCATGCATAAAAAAGGGAATTTACTCCAGAGATAAAACTATAATTCTGCCACTCTGGTTCAACCAGATCTGGATTATTCCGTCCAGTTCTGCTCACAAATCCTCAGAAGGGAGGTTCAGGAAGTGAAGAGAGTCCAAAGAAGGGTAATAGTTAGTAAGGGGCTGGAGGACCTCAGTTAGGAGGATCAACTACAAGCACTAAACTTATTGGAGAAGAGAAACTTGAGAAGAGATATGATATCAATATACAAATACCTCAATGGCGATTCTGGCATAGGGAATAAACTATTCAGTCTTAGAGAGTGTAAGACACAGGGCCACTCGATGAAACTGGAGGAGAAATGGTTTTACCTTAAACTACGTGGGGGGTTCAACTTCAGGGTGGTAAGGATGTGGAATTCACTTCAACAGCCTGTGGTGTCAGCAGGAACTATTGATAGTTTTAAAATCTTAGTGAGCACAGTATACAGGGATACAGGAAATGTTTATGAACATGCACACCTACTGTACACAGGTTCAACTGGATGGACTGGTGTCTTTATTCAACCTTACCAACTATGTAACTATGATCTGATTCAGCTCCTGCCACCTGATTTCTTTCTTAAATTAGAATGTTGCGTTTATCTCCAAATTCCTAGTGAATCAGTTGGCTGGAGTTTTGCCCAGACACCCTTTAAAGTAGGCTTTGTTAGTTAATGACCATGACTCACTTATATAGGTATTAATAGTATTGGAATATAACATGTCGAGGGGCTCTCCCTGATCCTCCTTGGCTTTAATAACATGTAAAGGTGTAAAGGTTTTTGACAACATCTTTTCGGCATAGTTAAAATAGGTAAACCTAACAGAGGCTGTCAGCCAAATGGTGAATGATTATCTCCGTCCCCATGTGGAAGCATTAACTTCATACATAGATACCATGGACCTTTTAAAAACCCTGGATGAGATGCATATCCATGAAGGGGCTTGGTTGGTAGCAATAAATGTGGAGGGCTTCATCTGGGAACGTGAGAGAACATCTGGACCATACAATAGATTAATTCTTGACCTTCTTTGCTTCATATTGACAAATAATGTTTTTCTCTTTGGTGGCTCTCACTACCTCCAGGTGCAGGGGGTGGCTATGGGGGCCAAATGTGCCCCATCGCATGCCAACCTGTACCTGGGGGGGTGGGAGCGAAATCTTTTTTATAGGGAGGATATGCAGGAGTTCCTTATAAGATACTAATTTGGTGTTGTTTTATTGATGACATTTTATTTATATGGACAGGGACACAAGATGAATTGCTCATATTTTTTGAAACCCTTAAACAAAATGAGTTTAAGCTAAACCTTACATTGGATTTTCATCAGGAACCCATGAACTTTTTAGATATTACTTTTTCTTAAATATTAATTTTTTTAAATATTAATTTTTGTAAATCAAGATGGCAGCCTTGGATCTACACTATTCCGTAAGTCATCTGCTGGAATTTCTATCCTACTCCGTTAGTGATGAGCATCCCTTATAGTCAATATTTGAGGATAAAGAGGAACTGCAGCAGAGATATAGACTTTGAAAGAGAGGCTAAGGCACTACAGTTGCGCCTTCAAGAAAGAGGGTACAGCAAAAAATGCCTTAAAAAAAGCCTATAATCGAGCTAAAAATCAAAACAGGGTGCATTTGATTCATGGTAAAAAATCTAAGAAATCTGAGGTGGGGTAAGGTTGATTACCCGCGTCTCAGGTCAACACAAACAAATTTGTGAAATAATGAAAGAATATTGGTATCCTTTAATGGCCAATGAGACAGTATAAAAACATCTTAAAAGCTACCCTGAGCTAACATTTAAAAGATTGAGGTCAATGAAGGATGGTCTGGTCCACAGCCATTATCAATCTAAGAACAAACCCAAGGGAACATTTCCCTGTAGGAAATTAAATTTTTGCAGATTCATTTGTGAAGCCCATAAACTCACATTACCCAATGGACATATATTAAAACCTACATTTTCGGCAAATTGTCAGTCAATAGGAGTGGTGTACATTATGATATGCGACTGTGGAGCTTTCTATGTGGGAAAGACGAAAGGGCAATTTTTTCACCATATACGTGACCATGTTTCCTTAGTTTCAAAGTCAAAGATGGAAACACCCATTAGTAGACATATGGGCTTATTCCATAAATTTGATCTAAAATGCTTTTTTTTTTTGCTCTAGAATATCTACCACTAAATGAAAGAGGAGGGGATAATAACAGGCTTTTGCTGCAGCGGGAAGCCTGCTGGATTCACAACTTGTCAGCTTTGAAACCCCCTGGATTAAATGATGCCTTCAGTTACAAGCCAATTTTTTAAATGGCTTTCTTTTCTGATTCCTTATAGTCCCCTTCCCTTGATCCACTCCATTAGATGGATTCAAATTTGCTTAGGCTAAATAGCTATAAAAACAATTGGTGTCATTGTATGCATTATTTTAAATATATATATATATTTATATATTTATGTAATCTTTATTTGAAAAGTTTTGCATTATACAACATACAAAAGACATAGAACAAAACATACAAAGAGGAGTAAAAATGTATAGAGAATCCTCTGTGTCTTACACAGTACTCAGTTGAGCTAGTTAGAGGGAGAAGGGGAGGGGTGCGGGGTGGGGCAAAGGAACATCATGCTTCAACTATGTCATATGAACATTAACATCAATGAATCACCCCTGTCACTCCCTCCCTGACATGACGTTAATGATGACTTAGACCCTCAAACATGGACAAGAAACTGGAAGTAACCAAAAATAAAAGAACAAAGTAAAATTGAAAAACACCAAACAGAACAAAATAGACGAAACACATTAAGGCATCATTCCATCCTGGTTTGTTTCATGTAGGTATCAGGGGCCCCTACAGTCTAGCCTCATCAACAGGAGGGGCTGCTGCATGCAGGGACCCCTGAGAACCTGGCGTGACTTTACTAATATAGTGCATCCAAGTGGCCCATATAGTATAAAACTTTTCATAACGGTCTTTACATTTTGCCATCCACTCCTCTGCAGCCATGATGTTATTTACTAAAGTAATCCATTCAGTGTGTGTAGGAATTTGTGGTCTCTTCCAGTATATCGGAATCAACCTTCTGGCTGCATTGAGTAAATGAGGCAGTACGGACTTGCGATACTGGCTGAGAGGAGTGGTAGGGACATGTAGCAAGGATTCCAACGTGGAATCGGGGAGCTTGAGGTCTAGAATGGCCTTAATCTGTGCTTGGATATGTAACCAGAAGGGCCGTATCTTGGGGCACTCCCACCAAATGTGGAGAAATGAGCCTGTGAGGCTGCATTCCCTCCAGCAAGCGTCGGATACAGATGAGTATATCCTGGCAAGCTTAGAGGGAACTCTATACCACAGGGTAAGTACCTTAAAACAATTTTCCTGCATTTTCGTGTCCACTGAGCTCATATACGTGAGACGGTAAAGGTGATCCAACTGAGTTTCAGTAAAGACATGCTGAAAGTCTCTCTCCAACTCCCTATGTATCCAGGCTTCCCTCTGCTTTCCACTGTAGTAACTCATATAATACAGATATAGTGTGTGGAATAGCTGAGGTAGACATACAGAGCCGTTCAAAGGGAGATGCCATGGTAGGGGAGCGGATATCATGGGATAGTCTACAGACAAAATGTTGGAGCTATCTATAGCGCCATTCGTCCATGGTGAAAGATCTGTATTGTATTCTCAATGTGGCCAGCGCCAATAAGCACTTGTCTTGGAAAAATCTACCACATCTCGACTCTCCGTCATCCGACCAATCCCTGAAAAAGGAGGGATGTTTCCCCAGAGTAAACCAGGGGAAACCCCCAAGGGAGCTAGAGGGGAAATCAAAGGAGCGAGCGGTCTCTTCCCATTCAAGGCGTCCCAAGTGTCCAGAATGTGGGTGGCCATGGGAGAGGCAAGTGCAGAAAGTCCACTGCAGTCCTGGGTGATTCATGGGGCATGTGATTAATTGTGGCCTGCTAAGAATTTATCAAGCGGGACCCAAAGTTTAGAAGTTACATTATGGTACCAATCCAAGATGCGTTGTAGCACTATCGCTTCATAGTATTTGCGGATAACTGGGGCACCCATACCCCCCTTGTGTTTAGGGCATTGTATAGTGCGGAGAGCCAAACGAGGGCTTTTCCCATTCCAGATATATTGCAAAAACAGGCAGTTGAGGGTTGAAAAGAAAGGTCTGGGCAATGAAATAGGGACCATTTGCAAGTAGAACAAAATATGAGGCAACACGTTCATTTTTTAAACACTAACTCTGCCCATCCAGGAAAAGACAGTGAGGTCCCAACTTTTTGGGTCCGTCCTGATAGTAGAAAGCAATGTGGCATAATTGCAGGTGTTTAACTGGGAGCAATGTGTGGGCAGGTAAACCCCTAAATATTTTAGTGAAGTCTGACACTAGGTAAAGGAAAAAGAGGCCTGCAGCTGTGTACGCAAACCTGAGGGCACATTCAGGGACAGGACCTCAAACTTATTATAATTTATTTTGAAATTGGACAGCAGGTTAAAGTCCTTCAGTTTGGCCATGATATTATGGAAAGAGATTAGAAGGTCTGTGACATAGAACAGGACATCATCTGCATAAGCAGATAACTTATGCTCTGTCGGTCCCACCGTAAAACCTTTAATGCAGATCCGCTTTTAAGGCGGATCTTATTAAGCAGTGCTTAGAGGGCTAAAGCGAAATGAGGGGGAACAAAGGGCACCCCTGTCGTGTCCCGTTGCGGATTGGGAATGAGTCTGACAGTAGCCCATTCACTTTGGCTTCCAGAGAGCTATAGAGGGAGGATATCCACAACAGGATGTTGGAACCCAGACCAAGTCTGGTCAACACTGTGCGCATGTAAGTCCAATCCACCCTTTCAAATGCTTTCTTGGCATCAGTGGAAAACAAAAGATGAGGGGGGCACGTGGCCTGTGATTCAACCCAGTGAATTAACTGGATCACTCTATTAGAATTGTCCCTGGCCTCCCTCCCCATGATGAACCCCGTTTGGTCAAGGTGTATGACTGTTGGAAGGATAGGTTTAGGTCGGTTGCCAAAATGTTTTCTAATATTTTAATATCAGTATTTAGAAGCAAAATTGGCCTACAATTCCCAGGGATGGAGTGATCCTTCCCTTCCTTGGGGAGAACTGTAATGTGGGCCATCAGCGCCTTCCTGGGCATCGCAGTGCCCGAGGCCAAGGCGTTGAAATAGGTACATAAAGGACTGGAAAGCAGTGATGGAAACTTCTTATAATAGGCGTTCGTGAAGAGATAAGGGCCAGGGCTCTTCCCTTTGGGGAGGTCTGTAACAATCGCCTCAATTTCTGACAAGGAGATGGGGATATCCAGCTGGTCACTAATCAAGGTAGCCAGCTGTGGGGATTGGGCTTCCTGCAAATATTGCAGAATACATTCCACCCTCTGAGGTTCCCTGGAACCAGGTAGAGTATTAGGATGGTGGTATAACTGGGCATAGTAATCCCTAAGGGCGTTAGCTATTTTTGAGGAATGAACTACGGATGATCCAGCTGCAGTGGTGAGCTTATGTACATGTCCCGAGTCGCGTTGACATTTGAGAGCTCTTGTAGTCTCCCACATTTGTTGCCAAATTCATAGAATTTGTGTGAAACATGGCGTAGGCGCGCCCAAATCCTAACATCGAGCAAAGTAGCCAGTTCCTGCCCAAGGGATTGTAGTTTCAGGGCCAGCTCTAGGGTAACACAGTGTTTATGGGTGAGTTCAGCCGAGCGGATTTTGGACAGTTCCTTCTCCCTTGCTTTTTTCAGCCTAGAACCCTGGGAGATCAGCTCCCTTTGAACCACTGCCTTATGTCCTTCCCATATAGAACCCATTCCCACTTCACCTTTCTTATTCTCAGCAAAGTATAAGGAGATGGTGTTGGAAACCTGTTTTTGAGCCACTGCGTCATCCAGTATACCCTCGTTCAGGTGCCAGCTCCATGTCCTTGCATCCAAAGATAGGTGGTGCAGGGAAATGGAAACCGAAGCATTATCCAATATGGTTATGGAGCCAATGGATGTGTCAGAAAGGGAGTCAAGGGAAAACTGGTCCCTCACTAGAAGGTCTATACAAGTATAAAGACTATGGGTGACTGAGAAATAGCTATAGTCTCTACCTGTAGGATGGAGCAGCCTCCAACAGTCAACCAGATGGTGCACCTGTAGGGACTTTCTAAAGTGTTTTAGGAAAGCAAACAAATGAGCAGAATAGCTGATTAGCTGGCCTTCCCAGAAAATGGCTAGAGATTCTAGGACAGAGTCCATAAAAGTAAGCTGTTTACTGTTCGGGGCGTACACAGTTGCAAACGTAAATTTATGGTCAAGAATAGTGCCTTTAAGAAACACAAACCTACCATTAGGGTCCGCCAACTGGTCTAGCGGTACAAAGGGGCATTGTTTGTAAATAGCTATGGCAAACCCCCAGATTTGGGTCGTGGGGAGTTGCTCAGGTACCATGATTTATACAGGTGAGTAGGGAGACGGGAGACAGAGTCAGTGCAAAAGTGTGTTTCCTGTAAAAAAAATATGTGTGCCCCCAGACGTTTTGTTTCAAGCCATAACTTACTGCGTTTCGAAGGGGAACCCAGACCATGCACATTGTACGATACAACTTTCAAGGAGGCCATGGTTGAAGGCAGCACAGGGGAATAACTGGGCCCCAATCAGGAGCAGAGAGAAACCCACAGCATGCCTGACCAGGAGCCAGGAAGCAATGGTAACACATCAAGCAGGAATAAGAGCCTAGAAAACAAACCGCAGTTATTGCATAGATAAAACAAAAAAGACAAAATGAACAACATAATAAACATGAAGTCCAAAGGGCACACCAAAGTGCAATAACACCACTAGTTGGGAGCCATAACTTAGTCCTCAAGGCAAGAAGAGAGTGGAGGCCAGCAAGCAGTTAAGGGAACATAACTCTGAGGAGTTGATTGGGAGTAGGAGGTAAGGCATGGAAAGTGAGTCAGAAGGGAGACCCGCTACTAACAGGAGGTGCAGGCCTGTGCCTCAACTTAGAGCAGATAATAGTACAGCAGCCGGAGGGAATGGGGGGATGGGTGTGGCCTGCAATGGTCTGTTCAGCTAGTCAGGTTGTCCCCTGGGGAAGAAGGAAGTGGTGATTGATGGGAGGTGCCTTCTCTGGGGCCGTTGCGCCTTCTGGGTGTGGAGAGCCGATGGGGGAGGCTGCACAGGCAGGGTGCTCACCCAATGCCATCTTGGAAGTACCTGTTGTTCCCCTGTGGGTCACAGAAAAGTAGTTGTTCAGCAATTCAGACTGGCTCCGGGAGGTCCACTGTGGTGTCCGGGACGGCTTGTGATTCGGAGGCATATTTTTATGCCAATTTCCACCCTGGGAAGCTGCTGTACAGGTGGTATGTTGAGTGGGTCACACGGCGCTCAGGGAGTGCATGTCTTCACTAGTGCATGCCGTGGCCACGCCCCCTACATTAAATATATTGACTCTTGTACTGCTTTTAATTTTTTTTTGTACATTTCACAAAAATTCCTTCCTTTTAACAAATCTAGGAGTGGACCCTGTATGGTGTCCTATGCAACTGTTTAGAAACGATGTGTAAAGACAAGTCTAAGCTACTGGATCTTGGCTTCAGCAACCATATGGACGCCCCGGGCACTTGTTTGCAAGGTGTTTGACCAATCACCTTTGTTAAAACTTGAGCCCTAGTAGGTGTCATCTGATGCCTGCTTGTGTTGTTTTTTCCCTTCCCGTCCTGTGAGGGGCGGACCAGAAATCTTTCGGTCCATCCTCTGTGTGTCATATGGGCAGTGGACTTTCCAAGACGGCGATGTGCATCTTCGCGATGTGCGTATGACGTCATATTCATCGTCTTGGATTCAAGCATGTACAGTGGCACGATCAATACGTGCACTTCTGGCCGATAACGTCAATTGCCGACGGGACAGGGAGAGATGAAATTCATGGCACTTTGTCACCATTTCTGAAGGAGGATCTGTGAGAGAGAGGTTGTTAGCCTCTTCTCTCCCTCCTTATCGTTTCATGAAACATTTTTTCTGCTTCCAGTCTTGGACTTGTAAGTATAAAACATTTAAGCAATTCATTGCTTAACTATGGGAAATAAATATGGACAAACGGGCCACTGTTATTAGTTTGAGGAGGCTGTATTTGCTAGCACCGGATAGGCTTTTTGTTGCTCCTGGGGGAGGATGGATTGTTTGCCCGGCCCTTCATTTTGAGTAATCTGTGGCTTGCTTGTGCTTCATGAAATGATTATTTCTATGACACACTATTTAATACACACATTGTATACAATTCTCTTTCTGCTTTTCCTTTTTAGGACTGCTTTGCTGGAAGGTTGTTTTTGAGCCTTTACATTTATGCAATAGTGGGATTTCCCACTGTTGGATACTTTTCCCTCTTGCGGGCGGCTTCCTGAAATTCAGGAAAATCCAACTGCTGATTGGCTCTCACTAATTCCAGTATTTATTGAATTGTTTCTAATAAAATGAGGATACCCATTGGTCAAATTTGAATATCCAAATGATTAAGGTAATTTCTTACATTTGGACAAATTAGACTTGTTTATATCAGGTATTAGCAACATCTCATCTAACGTTATTTAAAATATTTCCTTTATATAGCTTTAAAGAAGTCTTCTCTCCCTATGGTTGCAACGGTTTGCCTTGACCCAGATTTTGGAAGGTTTTTTTTTTGATCGTCTCAAGAACTGATTTTAGATTAATTGGTAGGTTTTCCTCTCGGCCTGATAATAATGTACATGTGATTTTTTTAAATGTAAAAATAAATAACTACTGTAACTATATTGTAATAATATTTTAATGTTATCAATGATGTTAATATCATGTATTCTCTTTGCAGTATTAAACTTAAATAAGTACAAGTGTCTGCAATGGTGTATGAAATGTATACAATTGATTATTGAATGTATTTTTTAAACATATTGTTATTCAAATAAAATGTATATATTTTTTTAAATATATTGTTTATTCAATTGGCACCTTAAAGGGCCCATTTTCTGTATCCTTGAAATTGTTAAAACAGGTATTAAACCATATAGGCTTCTCAAGGAACATTAAGCATCATGTCATTAAGTCCATGCTCCATATAATACTCCTGTTCAAATCTATATTCCCAACACTCTATTCTTCCCTGCTCTATAAAAGGACAATAAAGGTTTCCCGCTATCCTCTTTTTTGTTTAATTCATTTAACGGGTTGCTAAACCCAGGACCCTGTATTCACTATATCTGGTCTCCCACAGTACACAGAACACGAAAATGCGATTGTTTTAGTAAATATAAACTGCTGCTAAATACCTTTACTCATCAGCATTATATAGCTGACTTGTGACTTCTATAGGTGTCTGATTAAAGCATGTAGGAGGAGTTTTTATTGTACTCTGACTGTCCTATGAGGCTGCAGGTCCCCTGACCCTCTGTCTGGACAGTGCTGATTGGCCTTGTGCTGATCACTGTCTTAACAGGAGATGGATTAGGGACAGTGAAACAAGGGAAGGATAAGAGAAGATGAGATCAAACAGCCTTTTTACACAATGCAGAGGATTAACCCCTTTGGTTCTACAGTAAGTATAACAAGCATGCTTTATTGCATATACAGACTGATCTTACTGTTGTGGGTTCAGCAACACTTTAATTTAACTTTAACAGGGAATCTCTGGTGCCCCTCTCAAGATCGTTTGAATCAATGGACATTTCTTGAAGGTGTGCAACCAGGAAGTCAAACCTACACTCTTTGCTGAATATATTATTCTCCTTTTTTCTCAACCTCACATGGACCCACCTAAATTAATTTCCCATCTAGTGTTGTTTGGATTGTTCCTTGGATTGCATATATTTTACAGTTTTAAAAGTGATTTGATGTTGCTTTCCAAATCGATTCCCTGCTTGACCAGGAATTAATTTTTCCAGTGCAGATTTAAGTTATAATCGGATACTATCACCTATCTATGTATTGTTAGTGCCGTATTCAAAATTGAAAGGGAACTCCAACAGTTGAAAGACCTTCCACTGTCTACTATGAGCATGATTATTGTACACCATGCAAAGTTTGCCCTAAGGGCCGGTTAAAACAAGGAATTGCACAGGAACGAGCTGTACATCCTTGTGTGATTCACATGCAGTTCTGTGTGGTACGATTTCACCCCATTTATTTTGAATGGGCTGAAATCGCACCTCACCAACAGTAGTGCGTGCACTACCTTTGGTAATGCACTGCAACAGGATTGCGATCTGGTGTGGGCAAATGCAGTGCAATTGCAACCTACATTTGGAGTGGCATTAACTTGTTATTGACACCTGCTGCAGATCGCAACTGCAGTACATTTTGAATGTGGTGTGGGAAACAAGCAGAGAATTGGTCTACGGACCTTAATACTGAAACATAGAGATCTACAGAGACTAGAGAGGCTTTTTAGGCCTTTATTTGGAATAAGAAAATAAATCCTATGTAAACTTAACAGCTAAATGATGGAAACAGGAGGTAAACTGTAGGAGACAATATCTAAAAATACCTCCTTTTACACAAATACTGTCCTATGGGCCTAGTAAATCATGTCCTAGTTATTACTTAGTTGGTACTTAGAGAGACACAATTATTATGTGGAGAGAATTAAGAAACCTATTTTGGCTACCAGAATGACTCTTACTCATAATGCCCCTTATTTTTTCTTTGGGTTTCCTCCAGAGACAGCAATGTAAAGCATATAAATTTAGACAGAAAAGGTCTCATGACTTTAGAACATTTATTAACTTATACTAGACATCAGCGGCGGCCAGTCCATATGGGGCACAAGGGCGCAGTCCCCCTAATCTCTAAGTGCCGGCCCCTAATTTCCATGCAGGGCACCGGACGCATGGATTTCCATGAGGTTTTTTATTAAGCATATGATTAGAGCCTGAGTCCTAAATTGACTTTAAAAAGGGTGGGCTCGCAGAGCACTGCACCCCAAGCCCACCCACTTGTGCCATTAGTGAATCAACATTTGTCTTCCAGCTTCTGTTCCAATTAGGACAGGAAGAGGGTCCTAATATCGGATTGACCAGTGGGAGAAGTCACTGGATTGGATGGGAGTAGAAGCCAAGGAAGCAACCAAAGCTGCCCACAACCTGGATGCGGTAAGTTCTAGGCTGGGGTAAGTGCGATGCGGGTGGGCGAAGGGTTTGTTTGCCAACCTCCCCCAAAAAAAGGAACACCGGCCACCACTGCTAGACATCCTATGACCTTCCCCCAAAGTTCTTTGGTTTAACTTAGCAAATGTGACATGGCTGACACTGTCCATAATTATCATGCTGTTCCATAACACTACATACAGATTAAATGCATCTCCCAAGTCTGTAATTGAACAAATTGGTGTTTTTCCAACTACACCCTTGAGTTTGCAAAATAAAGGACCCTTGCTATGTTTCTTTTTTTTCTTTTTTCTTTTTTCCTCACAGGTACATGTCCCACTGGGACAGTGCTCAGCCCCATGTCTTTTGTTTAACAATCCCCTGCCTGTTATCCTTGGAAAAAGCCAGAACTGATTTTCAAATTGTATACCTATTAACTTCTAAAAGGGTTTGGATTAAAGTTTGAATTTTTGAGAATTACTGATGGGTTTGATGGTCAGCCTGGGAATCAAACCCATTCACATTCATTTGTCTTTACTAGAGACTATTTAAAAAAAATAAAATACTGCTAATACAGAATAGTACCTGTTAATCCTGCCAGATGTTCAGTGAGCTTCTAACTTCTTGTAGAGGAGTGCCCATTTACCCACCACACACAGATGCAGACACAGATTCCTTTTCCACAATTACCTGGGTTGATACCCAGGGAGAAGAGGTCGTTTTTCTCTCTCAGCAGCTTAGAGGCCACATCTGATTATCCTCTCACTTTCGTCACTTTCTTCTGGGTGCCTGAGGCTGAACCTTCCAGCAAAAAAATAAATATGTATGCATGTTTTACCTTTGCAACTGTTTTACATTCCATGGGTCATAGTGCTCACAGAATATGTTAAACACACTCCAGCTTTCTAGATTCAGGAGTGGAGATAACAAAGTCCAACAGTTTATTAAAGACTGATCATGGGTAGAGCAAAGAGAATTGGAATGTGAGAATTTGAACTTCAGCCTTGGGGCAGAGTGCTAGTCTGATGAAAGGGGGATACCAGCAAGAAAAATTGCAAACACAGTGGGAAGAAGTCTTTAGAATTTTATTACAATAGCTTATTCTAAGTGTGACTGTCTATGATATCCAGAAACAAGGGACCCCCCCCCAAAAAGAGAAATGTGAAACATACTGTCTAAGCTACTCACACCCACTCACACTCACATAAGAGTTTATTGGTCCCTGATATGATAGCAGTGTAAAAAATAAAAGGTACACCTAAACCCCGTAAACCCCCACCAAATGCTTGTAACTTCTTATAAACGCGTTAAGCCGCATGAAGCCACGTCAAGCGTTTATTTTGACATGTCAAAATCAACGGTTCCCTATGAGAGCCATCTTAACTGATCTGAAAAAGAAATTTGAAAACAACTTTTCAAATTACTTTAACGTGTCAAAGCTCATGCAAGGTTATAGCGATTGGGCTTACAAGCACTTTAAAAGTTGAATGCATTTTTGTAACAATACCTTATGCATATTGTGACATTATTAAAGGCAGGGTGATTGAGGGATGTTATGTTTCACCTCGCATGCATTCATTTGCAGGGAAATAAGGTGGAATCCGGTCCAGGTTTTACCAACCACCTTGACAGGGTTGGTTCTGGACCAGATTTTGCAGTCCACTTGTGACCACCAGCAGGTAGTAAAAAAATAAAGCTGGACTGGAACAAGAGATTGCTCTTGGCCTGGGACTCAGAAAGCCAATACCTGAAAGAGCTACTGACCTGAATTGTTTAGTTAGTGCCTGGATGGCAAGAATTATTTTTCTGTTTTGTTTGTTTGATTTTTCATGCAACCTTTCTTAAAATCAGGTTTTAAGAAAACCTGCTGTCTGGACTACCTTTTTCCCAGGGAAGGTGATCCCCATTGAGCTAACCCCCTACTATATATATATATATATATATATTTATGGTTGGAGCCCTATGTCCGATATGTACATAGATAACACTTATAGTAAAGATAACACTTACCATCGGAAATAGACCTGAAAGTGTGGACTTAACATATGAAATGGACCTGAAAGTGTGCCTTGGTCTAATGGCCGGTATGCCAAAATAAGGGGGCATACCCTGGTTTAAGAAATGATTATTCTGTAAGAGAAATGAATGAAATGAGTAGTTTGAGAAATGCTGTGAAATGGGGATGGGAGGGTGGGTATCGCGCACAGGAAACCGACAAGCACCACAGGTGAGCGGGCTGCTTAAGTACCCCCCGGGCTCCTCCCATAAATTCAGGCCACCATACTGGCCTTCCTACTTATGGTTGGAGCCCTATGTCCGATATGTACATAGATAACACTTATAGTAAAGATAACACTTACCATCGGAAATAGACCTGAAAGTGTGGACTTACCATATGAAATGGACCTGAAAGTGTGCCTTGGTCTAATGGCCGGTATGCCAAAATAAGGGGGCAAAAACATTCAGGTAGGGTTATAATTTTATTGGTTTTCAGTTGTTTATTGAGCCAATTTGGAGAATGCCTGTGCCATCTCTATTTGTGGATTGGGGATATATCGGGCGAAGCAGGCTGATTTCCACCTGCCTAGTCTTTTGATGATGTGGTCTGGCACCCCGTGGCGGGACGCCGCGGAGGCTGCTCCGATGCGGAAAGAGTGTCCGGAATACTGACTAGGGTTAAGGTGAAGGTTGCTGAGAAGTATCCTTATGTGTTTCACAAACTGAGAGGCGTTTAAGGGTTTGACTGGGAATGGTAGAAGGGGACTGCTGTCTGGTTGCTCAGGCAGGAGAGACAGGAGTCGGTTGAGTACAGCGACCGGACACCAGCTGTTGTTGGTTTTGTAGAGATGAATGTTCACTCCCGAGCCCGTTTGCTGGGTTTTAGAGACCTCGAGGTGCAGGATAAAGTGGTCTTGGTATCGAAGCAAGTGTCGTCTGCATAGTACGTGGTCTGTGGGTTTGTTAGAGGTGAATTCGCCAGGCCGCAAGAACCCATAGTAAGCTAAATATATGGCTGCTTGTAAGACCGTACTGGGGAGCAGACCGAATGGCGAAGTAGCCAGAATAGTTGACATGTCCCTAAAGATGGGCCCCGTAATGGGCAAGCGCTTAGTGCTGATGACTGGCTGTTGTTTCTGAATTCCCCTTAGAATGGCTCGTATAGCGTGAGATGAGAACAGTGATGGTTTCGTCGGGTCTTCAAGCGCCATGAAATGTTGAACGCCGGCTAGGTATAGCCGGATGGTGTTGTAGGATAAGGCCAGCTGCGTGTGGCAGTGTGCAGTGAAGGCCAGTACCTGTTTGATATCTGTTGGTTCTTTGCGGCAGGACGTGAGGAATTTATTAAAAGTCTTCCAAGCTGTCTGGTAGGCTTTGAGTGTGTTGCGGGAGAGGGAATTATTTATGAGTTGCGTAGCTCCGTGTAGATGTTGAACTAGTCCAGGGTCAGTTGTGACCAGACGGGGATAGGGGCCGACATTGGATCGGCATCGGGAACCTGTTTAAAAAAGGAGGGATAATTGAAACGTGATAGTGCATCAGCTGCTGAGTTGTATCTGCCGGGAATAAATTCACAGTGTATATTGAACTGATGCTGTAAAGACAGTTGTACCAACCTGTGCAGGAAGGACATGACTGCTAGGGACTTGGACCTGCCTCTGTTGATGATGTCTGCTGTGGCCTGGTTGTCGGTGGTGAAGACTACGGTTTGTCCTGTCCAGTGGTGGCCCCAGAGTTGTGCGGCTGCCACTATGGGATAAAGCTCAAAGAGGGCAGATGTTTGGGAAAAGCCGGGTATCGACAGTATCTGTTGAGGCCAGGGTCCTGAAAACCAATGATGGCCAAAAATTGCCGCGAAACCTGTGGAGGCTGCAGCGTCAGTCACCACCTGGGGTGAATGGACCGAAACCATAGGTATAAATAGAGATATGCCATTCCAGGCGGACAAGAATTCCTCCCACATTGATAGGTCCGCTATAGCTGCGGAGTCTAATTTCAAAATCTGATCAGGGTCTTGGGTTTCTGACAGAAATCTAAGCAGGCGTGATACAAATGTGCGGCCTTGTGGGATAATTCGCATAGCGAAGTTGAGCATACCTAGGAGAGACTGCAACTGTTTTTTGGTACAGCCCTTGGTATGTGTAAACTCGTGAAGGACTGCCCTAATGCGTGTTAATTTGTCGGGGGGGAGACTGGCCTGCATTGCGCAGGTATCCAAGTTTACCCCGAGAAAGGTGATGATGTTAGCTGGACCATCGACTTTGTGCTCAGCGATAGGAACATTGAGGTTTCCAAAAATTACTCTAAGTTTGTCGAGATCTCCTGGGGGCTTGCTGGGCGGTTCTATCAGTAGGAAGTCATCCAGGTAATGGATGACTTCATGGCATTGACCCTTGTGTAATAGTATCCAAACGAGGGACTGTGCAAACGTGTCGAAGAGCCACGGGCTACTCTTCGAACCGAAGGTGAGTTTCGTAGCAAAATAATACGCTTCCTTCCATTTGATGCCATGCCAGCACCAAAGGGATGGGTGGATGGGCAGGAGCTTGAAAGCATCCGAGATGTCGGCTTTGGAGAGCCAGGCACCTGTGCCTGCTTTGATGATCGCTTGTATTGCCATGTCAACGGAGGAATATTTTAGGGAAAACTCTTCGGAGGGGATCAGGGAATTGAGACTGGGTATGTGCGAAGAATGAGGCGCAGACAAGTCGTACACCAAACGCAATTTATTAGAGAATTTGCCCTTGACAAGCCCAATAGGGCTGACTCTCCATGTGCTGAAAGGGGGGCAAGTGAAAGGACCTATTACGTAGTCTCGATCTACCTCTGCCTGTAAGAGCTGATCTATGGCTTGTTCGTCGATGGCTGCCGAACGAAGATTGGCACATTCGTGAGTACTGTGGGGCAGTGAAATGAGGCCGGTGTGAAAGCCTACTGTGAAGCCTTGGATAAGGTAGGTGGCCAGGGAAGGGGTGGGGTGTGAAGTGAGATACAGTCCTAACCATAAGATGTTGATTCGGCTTAGTCATGCCCTCTTGTGTTGCTTGACTTCACACAAATTCCTGGGGTGTGCTCTTTGGCATAAAGTGCAGATGTGAAGTAGACGGCATTGGCTGAATCGCAGGACCCATAGTTGAAGTTGTTACAGATGGCTGCCCCTCCCACGGTTCGGACTGGGCGTCCGAGTTTGTCCACCTGAGGCGTTGGTTCAGGGATCGACTGGCCCTGTACTGTACCTGAGGTAGAGGGGAACTCGAAGGGCCGTCTGATCGCCGTATTGGCGCACCAGGTGGCAGTGTGGGTGGAAGACTGGCAAATTGCACACAGAGGTGAGCGTAAGCCGGCAAAGTGGCGGCAGAAGAGCTCTGTGTCCATGAGACTCCAATCTGTCGTGATCTGGAATTGAATGAATCTGGCGGCGGCCTTGGCTGAGAAGGAACGATGATAATCGTAGAAGGCGAAACCTCCATACTTGTGGCCCAAGTCTACCACAGTATGGAGATATAAGTCCAGCTCTTCCCGCCTGCTAGGGGTGGCTGAGCACAGGACATCTCTGAGCATGCCAAAGGCCAGGGTAAATTCGGGGACTGACAGCTTGCGGTTCAGCCTGGGGTCTTTGGCTTTAAGGACCACCGATATATCGCCCCAGGAGTAGGCCTTATTTTCTGCCAAATCATGCACGGAGATAAGGAGAGAGGCCAGGTTGATGTCCTTGCCGTCCAAAATGTCCTTCCTGATACTGGTTGGGACCAGATGGGAGGGGTAGACAATGGCGCTTGAGCCTGAGGTACCTGTAGGAAGAGGTGTCAAGGTCTGAGTTGCAGTTGGGTCGGGAACAGCCGTGGCCGGTCGGGCCTCCAGAAGTGCAACCCTGGCTTGGACGTCTGCAACTGAGGTGGATAGAGATGACACCATCGTGTGTAATTGCGAGATGGCCGATGATATGGACTGGAGGGATGCCTGTTGGGTACTGGGTCCTGCTGCTGGTGGGGGAAAGAGGAGTTTGAAGAGCTCGCCTTTCCTCGCTGTGGCGGGGAAGGGGACACCTCTGCGTCTGAGCTCTGCCGTCAGTTTGGGGATAGTCCATCCCCTGAGGGATTGCACGCTGCCGCTTTCTGAGACCGGAGTAGGTGACAGAGGGGCCGTGAAGTCTTCACTGTCGGCCTGGGACATGGTTGCTCTGGTGAGGATCTCTCGAGCTTTATTTCCTGGTTGACTGTAACCTATTGGGGGTGAGATGAATTTCAAGTTTTTCTTTGATCCGCTGAGTCATACTTACCCGACTTATTCTCCCTTTCCCCCTTTTTTTTTTTTTTTTTTTTTTACCTGGGGGGATATCGTCCAACCTGGTGCAGGGTGGACCTACTGAACTTTGACTGACCTAAGGAAAATGAAAGGTGACAATTCGTGAAGGGATTGCTAAGTAACTTGAAGCAATGATTTGTATGGTGCTTGCAATCTTGTGACAATGAAATGATTCGAAATGTTTGCCTTGATTGTGAAATGAATGAACTGCATGACAGAGGTCCGGCCTGGTCGTGTCACGATTTGTTCGACCGTGAACCGGGCTCTGGAGCATGTATTGAAATGAGGCAACTGAAAATATTGGTGCTCCTGGGACGAATCGGTGCTTGTTTGATGCATCTGGATTCGAATAGGAGTGCAATATTAAATGAAATGAGAGAAATGATTGTTTTGACCGAGGCTCGAAGTGGTTGTGCCGTGTTAGCGACTGGCAACTAACCGAGCTCTGGTATAGGTATGAAATGCGATCGGAACCAGTGATGCACGCTGTGACGAATCGGTGCGTCTCAGATGCGACTGGTTTCGAAACGGTGATGCGTTGTGGGAGTGAAATGGTAGAAATTGCATGACAGAGATGTGGATCAATCCCCCGATGTCTGCGATTAGCTATGATCCGGACTCTGGAGCATGTATCAGAAATGTGGCCAATCCTGGGCACGCCGAGACGAATCGGTGCATTTTCATGCGACTGAATTCCTGTCGGAACGTGTTACGTGGAAATGAAATGATAACCATGACAGAGGTACAAATGACTGATAACGTAACTCTGGAGCATGTATAGAAATGAGGCCGATCCTGGGGCACGCCGAGATGAATCGGTGCATTTTTTTTTTTTTTTTATGCGACTGAATTCATGTCGGAACGTGATACATGGAAATGAAATGATAACCATGACAGAGGTACGAATGACTGATAAAACGTAACTCTGGAGCATGTATAGAAATGAGGCCAATCCTGGGGCACGCCGAGACGAATCGGTGCATTTTTCATGCGACTGAATTCATGTCGGGACGTGATACATGGAAAATGAAATGATAACCATGACAGAGGTACAAATGACTGATAAAACGTAACTCTGGAGCATGTATAGAAATGAGGCCAATCCTGGGGCACGCCGAGACGAATCGGTGCATTTTTCATGCGACTGAATTCATGTCGGAACGTGATACGTGGAAATGAAATGATAACCATGACAGAGGTACAATTGACTGATAATAACGTAACTCTGGAGCATGTATAGAAATGAGGCCGTAATAACTGGGGCACACCGGAACGAATCGGCGCATCTTTGGTGCGACTGGATTCGAATCGGAGCGCGGTAGGTGACTGAAATGAGAAATGATTTGAAATGTCAGAAATGAGTTTAGAAATGTTTCAGAAATGATTTGAAATGTCAGAAATGAGTTTAGAATGTTTCAGAAATGATTGGAAATGTCAGAAATGAGTTTAGAATGTTTCAGAAATGAGAAATGATTGGCATCGAACTAACTTGCTTTGATAATTTACAACTTGCGACTGGCTATGGCTGTCTATCGATACCGACATGCTAGAAATGAAGCGACGTCAGCGTCGCTGTGCTATCGAATTTGTAACATATCGAAAGTGCGAGCGATATACATTGCAGTTTGTGAGATGCGGGTGAAACGAAATTTGGAACTCGAAAAGTAAAAAAACGAAAAGTCCGACGGGACCTTACCTGCGACAGCCAAGCCAGACGCGTGGTACAAACTAGAAACGAAAAGCGGACTTCGAAAGTTTTGAGTACGGAGTATCGAAAACGGGAACTTGCGAGGCAAGAACTTGCGGACGCTGCTATATCGAATAGTCGGCCTAGTGACGTATATCGCGCACAGGAAACCGACAAGCACCACAGGTGAGCGGGCTGCTTAAGTACCCCCCGGGCTCCTCCCATAAATTCAGGCCACCATACTGGCCTTCCTACATATATATATATATATATATATATATGTTTATATGTAATGTATGGATGTATGATGTCAAAATGGACACACAATAAAGTTTATGCAGATGTTTCCTTTTTAAAATGTAATATTTTGTAAAAATTAGGTCTAAATCACAAAGCTTTAAAGTGGTAGTAAAGTATTTTTTTAATGGCCCCCTGTACAGGCTTAGGTCATAATGTACTAGTACTGCAGTGAATACTAGTACATTATGACAGATGTACCTGCAGATGGAGCCCTCCAGCACTGCACTGACAAGGCTCTCCTTAGTCTACGGCAGCTTCCATTTCCACCCAGTCTTCCTTCCAGGTTCCCAATCTTCAGGCGTTTGAATGGCCGTGCACAGGAGTCACATCGTGGCGGCATGAAGAAGGGGTCATAAATATCGTCTGAGCTGCATGTGTGCAGCTCATATCACATTACCCATTGACAAGTGGGGGGGGGGGGGCATTTGTGGCAGAAGAAACTATTAGGGTCTCTTCTGTTATAAAAAGCCTGCTTGTCAGCAGATTTTCACTTGTAAAAGTTTACTACCACTTCAACACAGGGATAAGGATCTTTGGTTTAGCCATGTGGCTGTACATTTTAAGTCTCCTTAAAAATACCAATGCTTATCCTGATGAGTAAGCTTTGTGAGCTGTGCCTATTGCACACCTCTTAGAAGCTCCAAGAAATAAAACTATTTAAAAAATAGAGCAGTATTTCTATTAACCACTGTTGTTGTTTCTACTGTAACAAAAATAAAAGATCACCTTTTGTTGTCATTGTAGTAAAATATACACTTCACAACTTTATGATCAGTTAGATCTTCTGTTATGTTTCCCCAAATGTTTGGTCATCATTTTACCACCTTCAGCGACAGATGTTAAGTTTTCGTATCAGTCCCTCAACACATGTAACAATCCTACAAGAAAGAGCTTCCCTTAGAACTGACAGCTTTATTTAACAAAAACAAACACTTGTTGGTTTATCAAACCTTTGCTCATGAAGAAATATTTTTTTTTGTTTTGTATATGCAGATATGCTGTAACTATTTTCCAGGCATGACCCAGTAGAACGAGGGAGAACTTGTAATGAATCTGTTGGTATCCGTGAAGGAGTTGTGAAAATGTCCTGTCTACAGAGCTATCTTTGAGGCTAAACCACATTGGCCTTGGACTAGGGCATCAGGGTTGCTAGGGCGGTGGCCTAGGGCCTTAGGGATCCTAGGGGTGACAGCTACCTAACTATCAGCAAAGAGAGCACAGTGAGATTGAGGGATTGGCAGTAGCACCAGGAGGCTCAAGCACAGAAGTTCCTGGGTTCAGACATGGCTGAGTAAACTCTGCTGTCATGCTGCTATGTAAAAGGTGGAGCACAAAAACTAAATATTGTAGCAGTGAAACAATGTATTCTATTAAAAAAAATTCTAAACACTGATCAATTTGCCAATTTATAACTTGAAACTTTAATGAGGGAGATGTATGTCATTGTTGCCAATAGAAAAAAAAAATCAAGGGACACTTTACTGCTAAGTGCGTGATTTCCTCTTTTTTTCATTTTCATATCAGCTTTAACCACTTGAGCCCCGGACCATTATGCTGCCTAAGGACCAAAGGTCTTTTTCCAATTTGGCACTGCGTCGCTTTAACTGCTAATTGCGCGGTCATGCAATGCTGTACCCAAACGAAATTTGCGTCCTTTTCTTCCCACAAATAGAGCTTTCTTTTGATGGTATTTGATCACCTCTGCGGTTTTTATTTTTTGCGCTATAAATGGAAAAAGACCGAAAATTTTGAAAAAAAATGATATTTTCTACTTTTTGTTATAAAAAAAATCCAATAAACTCAATTTTAGTGATACATTTAGGCCAAAATGTATTCGGCCACATGTTTTTGGTAAAAAAAATGTCAATAAGCGTATATTTATTAGTTTGCGCAAAAGTTATAGCGTCTACAAACTAGGGTACATTTTCTGTAATTTACACAGCTTTTAGTTTATGACTGCCTATGTCATTTCTTGAGGTGCTAAAATGGCAGGGCAGTACAAAACCCCCCCAAATGACCCCATTTTGGAAAGTAGACACCCCAAGGAAATTTCTGAGAGGCATGTTGAACCCATTGAATATTTATTTTTTTTGTCCCAAGTGATTGAATAATGACAAAAAAAAAAAAATATTTACAAAAAGTTGTCACTAAATGATATATTGCTCACACAGGCCATGGGCCTATGTGGAATTGCACCCCAAAATACATTCTGCTGCTTCTCCTGAATATGGTGATACCACATGTGTGGGACTTTTTGGGAGCCTAGCCGCGTACGGGGCCCCGAAATCCAATCACCGCCTTCAGGATTTCTAAGGGCGTAAATTTATGATTTCACTCTTTACTGCCTATCACAGTTTCGGAGGCCATGGAATGCCCAGGTGGCACAAAACCCCCCCAAATGACCCCATTTTGGAAAGTAGACACCCCAAGCTATTTCCGGAGAGGCATATTGAGTCCATGGAATATTTTATATTTTGACACAAGTTGCGGGAAAGTGACACATTTTTTTTTTTTTTGCACAAAGTTGTCACTAAATGATATATTGCTCACACAGGCCATGGGCATATGTGGAATTGCACCCCAAAATACATTTAGCTACTTCTCCTGAGTACGGGGATACCACATGTGTGGGACTTTTTGGGAGCCTAGCCGTGTACGGGACCCCGAAAACCAATCACCGCCTTCAGGATTTCTAAGGGTGAAAATTTTTGATTTCACTCTTCACTGCCTATCACAGTTTCGGAGGCCATGGAATGCCCAGGTGGCACAAAACCCCCCCAAATGACCCCATTTTGGAAAGTAGACACCCCAAGCTATTTGCTGAGAGGCATGGTGAGTATTTTGCAGCTCTCATTTGTTTTTGAAAATGAAGAAAGACAAGAAAAAACTTTTTTTTTTTTCTTTTTTCAATTTTCAAAACTTTGTGACAAAAAGTGAGGTCTGCAAAATACTCACTATACCTCTCATCAAATAGCTTGGGGTGTCTACTTTCCAAAATGGGGTCATTTGGGGGGGGGTTGTGCCACCTGGGCATTCCATGGTCTCCGAAACTGTGATAAGCAGTCAAGAGAGAAATCAAAAATTCACGCCCTTAGAAAGCCTGAAGGCGGTGCTTGGTTTTCGGGGTTCCGTACGCGGCTAGGCTCCCAAAAAGTCTCACACATGTGGTATCCCCGTACTCAGGAGAAGCAGCAGAATCTATTTTGGGGTGTAATTTCACATATTCCCATGGCATGTTTGAGCAATATATCATTTAGTGACAATTTTGTGCAAAAAAAAAAAAAATTGTCTCTTTCCCGCAACTTGTGTCGCAATATAAAATATTCCATGGACTCGACATGCCTCTCAGCAAATAGCTTGGGGTGTCTACTTTCCAAAATGGGGTCATTTGGGGGGGTTTTGAACTGTCCTGGCATTTTATGCACAACATTTAGAAGCTTATGTCACACATCACCCACTCTTCTAACCACTTGAAGACAAAGCCCTTTCTGACACTTATTGTTTACATGAAAAAGTTTTTTTTTTTTTGCAAGAAAATTACTTTGAACCCCCAAACATTATATATTTTTTTAAAGCAAATGCCCTACAGGGTAAAATGGTGGGTGTTTCATTTTTTTTTTTCACACAGTATTTGCGCAGCGATTTTTCAAACGCATTTTTTGGGGAAAAAACACACTTTTTTTAAATTTTAATGCACTAAAACACACTATATTGCCCAAATGTTTGATGAAATAAAAAAGATGATCTTAGGCCGAGTACATGGATACCAAACATGACATGCTTTACAATTGCGCACAAACGTGCAGTGGCAACAAAATAAATACATTTTTAAAAGCCTTTAAAAGCCTTTACAGGTTACCACTTTAGATTTACAGAGAAGGTCTACTGCAAAAATTACTGCCCTCGATCTAACCTTCGCGGTGATACCTCACATGCATGGTGCAATTGCTGTTTACGTTTGACGACAGACCGCCGCTTGCGTTCGCCTTAGTGCGAGAGCAGGGGGCGACAGGGGTGCTTTTTTTTTTTTTTTTTTTTTTTCTTTATTATTTTTTTGCTTTTTTATCTTATTTTTAAACTGTTCCTTTCATTTTTATTTTTTTTTAATCATTTTTATTGTTATCTCGGGGAATGTAAATATCCCCTATGATAGCAATAGGTAGTGACAGGTACTCTTTTTAAAAAAAATTGGGGTCTATTAGACCCTAGATCTCTCCTCTGCCCTCAAAGCATCTGACCACACCAAGATCGGTGTGATAAAATGCTTCCCCAATTTCCCAATGGCGCTATTTACATCCAGCGAAATCTAAGTCATAAAATGCTCGTAGCTTCCGGTTTCTTAGGCCATAGAGATGTTTGGAGCCACTCTGGTCTCTGATCAGCTCTATGGTCAGCTGGCTGAATCACCGGCTGCATTTTCAGGTTCCCTGTTGAGACAGGAGAGCCAGAGAAAAACACGGAAGACGGTGGGGGGGGCATTCCCTCCCACGGCTTGTAAAAGCAGTCTAGAGGCTAATTAGCCGCTAGGATTGCTTTTACATGAAAGCCGACCGCTGGCTGAAAAGAATGATACCAAGATGATACCTAAACCTGCAGGCATCATTCTGGTATAACCAGAATGGCGTACCTGAAGACAAAAAAATGGTTAACAATAAAGCACAGTAAACGGTAAAGTATAAAAAATTGCATACCTGAAAAGCAAACATGATAAAACATAATAACAATAAAACATTGCAGAATAGAATACAGTAAAAAAGAGCAGAACAATAGAGAGAATAGAGAGAGAGAGAACAATAAAACGACAACTATTTTTTTTTATTTTATATATATATTTTTTTTTTTTTTTACACTTTTTTTGTAACTAACTTTTATAACTGTAACCGGTTCCAGGTTCGGGTCTCTCAAAATGCGATGGCATCTTGGGAGACCCTGTGAAAGTGTGCCTAGTCTGTGCAATGCTGTACCCTACGCTAATACTCAACTAGTGCATGGTAGCGTTCAAAACATTCACCAATGCAAAGACCAGGATTGTCAGGACAGGAGGGACAATAATAGCGGGTGTCACGCCTATATACGCGCTAGCTGCAGACACAATATCTTTTTTGGGGGCGTTCGCTGGGTAGGGGTACTCGGGAGGACATAAAGAAAATGCCTCTCATGCAGCCGACTGCATTTGGTTGGGGATGTGAATGGGGGAAGTATGGGCGCTGCAGAAGCGGTGGGTTCCCAATTAGGATTGGCGAATGCAGCAGGAAGGGCACTATGGGCACGACGGGCCTGTGTTTGTCTTTTTGGTGGCAGCGGGACACTACTTGTGCTTGCCACCTCACCAGCTTGAACTGCACTTATGGGACTCGCCACGTCACCAAGTGTTACTGCAGTGCTGGTTTGACTACGACCGGGGTGTACTAGGCCGCTGGCGCTTGCCAGTTCACCAAAACGCTACCAAAAAATCTGTTGGCGATCGCAGGGATCAGGCCTGACTCTGCGAACGCTGCAGTTATGCGTTTTAGTCTTTTGTAAGTGACAGTGATCGATCGATACTGCACTTGGGTGGGCTGGGCTGGGCCGGGCGGAGGGGCAAAACGCAGGTGCTAGCAGGTATCTGGGCTGATCCCGCTAACACTGCGTTTGTGAGAACCCTAAACTGCTGGGGATGCTAGTATAGATCTGATCGGATCAGATATTGATCCGTTCAGATACTATACCACTAAGGGTGGTGTACAGTGCGTGCGTGGGTGTTAGCGGTACTGGCGCTAACCTGACGCTGCCTGGGGCTGGTGCTTGCCAGTTCACCAAAATACTACCAAAAAAACTGTTAGCGATCGCAGGGATCAGGCCTGACTCTGCGAACGCTGCAGTTATGCATTTAGTGTTTTGTAAGTGTCAGTGATCGATCGATACTGCACTTGGGTGGGCTGGGCCGGGCGGAGGGGCAAAACGCAGGTGCTAGCAGGTATCTGGGCTGATCCCGCTAACACTGCGTTTTTTGGAACCCTAAACTGCTGGGGACACTAGTATAGATCTGATCGGATCAGATATTGATCCGTTCAGATACTATACCACTAAGGGAGGCGTATGCTGCGTGCGTGGGTGTTAGCGGTACTGGCGCTAACCTGACCCTGCCTGGGGCTGGTGCTTGCCAGTTCACCAAAATACTACCAAAAAAACTGTTAGCGATCGCAGGGATCAGGCCTGACTCTGCGAACGCTGCAGTTATGCGTTTAGTCTTTTGTAAGTGACAGTGATCGATCGATACTGCACTTGGGTGGGCTGGGCGGAGGGGCAAAACGCAGGTGCTAGCAGGTATCTGGGCTGATCCCGCTAACACTGCGTTTTTGGGAACCCTAAACTGCTGGGGACGCTAGTATAGATCTGATCGGATCAGATATTGATGCGTTCAGATACTATACCACTAAGGGAGGTGTATGCTGCGTGCGTGGGTGTTAGCGGTACTGGCGCTAATCTGACGCTGCCTGGGGCGACGCATATCACCGCCGGGCGATCAGGGGGCTAAACCTTTATTCGGTAATAAACGGCGGGTGCCCTGACACTATAAAAAATAAACAAACTAACCAGCGTCAACCGTAACGGTTATACGGTGATCAGTGGTGAAAGGGTTAACTAGGGCACAATCAAGGGGTTAAAACATTTATTAGGTAGTATATGGGGGTCCCTGGCGCTATAAAACGCTGACGGCGAACCTAAATATTTATGTCCCTAACTAGCGTCACCAGTGACACTAATACAGCGATCAGAAAAATGATCGCTTAGTGACACTGGTGACAGGGGGTGATCAAGGGGTTAAAACTTTATTAGGGGGGGTTAGGGGGGTACCCTAGACCTAAAGGGGGGTAACAGTAACTGTCCCAACACTGTAACTGTCACAAACTGACACTATGCAGTAATCAGAAAAAAAAAAAAAAAAAAACTGCTGGTGTCAGTTTGTGACAGGGGGGGGGGTGATTGGGGGGGGATCGGGGGGCGATCGGGGGGGATCGGGGTGTTTTGTGTGCCTGGCATGTTCTACTGTGTGTGTGTGTGTGTTGGTGCACTCACATTGATGTCTTCTCTCCTCGGGCCGGAACGGAAATTACCGAGCCGAGGAGAGATGACATCATTTCCTTTGCTGCTGTTTAGCATACAGCAGCAAAGGAATGATTCGATTGGCCGGCGGCGATCGCGAGGGGGGGGGCACGAACGGATGGTCTCCCCCTCACCACCGATCGTCGCTGGACAAAAGACGACCGCCTCGGGCACCGGGGGGGGTCCGATCAGACCCCCCACCCGCGGAAGGCAAATCACGTACCATGTACGTGATTTTGCCTGTCCGTGCCACTTTGCCGACGTACATCGGCGTGAGGCGGTCGTCAAGTGGTTAATGATCTTTATTTGTCCTCCCATGTCATTTAAAAAAAAAAAAATCTTTTTATTAAATTTCATAACAGACAAACAAAACAAAACACAACAAGACATCATACACACTGGACCAAAAGTATAATAGTACAATTTCAAAATCCAGTAAATCAATTATTAATCCGCAAAGGGAAAAAAAAGAGCAAGTGATTTTTAAAGTAAACATTAGTTCCTACTTTCCCCAATGACCCCCAACATTTACCTATTACCTACATACCTATTATAAACAATGGCCTCCATGGGCATTCAATGCTGTATACAGTTTGTCCAGCCACTTTGCCCACACTTTATCATATTTACAGCCCCTATTCAATTAAGTATCTCTATACAATGGAAGATTATTATTTACCAATTGTTTCCAATATGAGAGCGTAGGGGACCGAGGTTTCTTCCAATGCAGCGCAATAGCTGTTCTATAAAATAAAATAATGTAAAATAATGTTATATTAGTGAACACTCACTCAGACACTGTGGGAAGAATAGTTTCTACCAGGCCCAGTAGACAAACAGACATTGAAACTGGTAAGGGAACAGAAGTGATAGAGTTCAATAAATCCACCACTTCCACCCAAACGATAACTATATATGGACAAGTGCAGAAAATATGTGTAAAATCCCCCTGATTCGTGTCACATCGCCAACACTCTGAAGAACACACAGGATTTATCTTTTTAAGTCTATGTGGCGTAATATATGCTCTATGTACCAATATATATTGAATCATACAATCTCTTAAGGATATCAAAGATCACAGAGGGAAATCCCATACACCCCTCCAATCCTCCATATCTAAATCTGGTATATCTCACACCCACCTAGCTCTGAGAGCCTCTAATGGCAGGATAGAAATTAATATAAGATATGAGTACAATCTTGAGGTGGGCTTATCCAGAGTGGCTAAAAAATATCTATATAAATCCGGGAAGGCTAGTCCCCCCTGCTCACAAGGGTGCATCAAAGTATTTAATTTGTACCTGGGTTTCTTAGATCCCCATAAAAAAGATTAAAAAAGTTTATTTAATTTTGTAAAAAAGGAACTAGGAAGCCACTGAGGAGAGTGTCTAAATTAATACATAAATTTAGGTATGCTTTTCATTTTTAGAAGATTAATACGTCCTACTAAAGACAATGGTAAAGACTTCCATACTTTCAATTTCGACCCGATATCTCCCAGAATCTGCGTCAAATTCAGAGGAATTTCAGAAGCTTGGTGGGAAATTACAAAGCCCAAATATTTGAAATTCTCCACCCACTTCAGTGGAATATCATTCAAAACCATACTACGGGCCTCCATATCTATTGGAAACAACAAGGACTTGCTCCAATTTACCTTCAACCCTGTGACTATAGAAAAGGAGTCTAATACCTTCAAAGCCCCTTGGAGAGAGGGTCCAGCATCATTTAAAAATAATAAAATGTTGACTGCATATAAGGCTACCCTCTCCTCCAACCAACCAATCCGCAATCCCTTAATATTGGGGGGGGTACGTAAAGCCTCCACCACATTTTCCGTAGCAATAGCAAAGAGGGTCAGAGAGAGAGAGGGCAGCCCTGCCGAGTTCCCCTAAACAATGAAAAAGCTGTTGACAATCCTCCCCCATCTTGTTGGATTTCTATATAAGATCTGCAACCATTTTATAAATACCATTGGAAAGCCCATTCTGCGGAGTACCTCCCACAAAAAGGGTCACTCCAAAGTATCAAAGGCCTTCTCTATATCTAGGCAGGCAGTAACCCTAGAACCTATGTTAAGATGCGAAGCATGAATATTAGTATATCATCGCTTTAAATTCACATCTGTAGCCCTACCAGACATGAACCCTGTCTGATCTGCATCAATAATATTCAGCAGCAATGATTGTAATCGCCTAGAGATGAGTTTTGTCAAAATCTTAAAAGCATCACTCCTTTTTTTGCCGATCCCTATTAACAGCTTTAATAGCGGATATATACTGTCCCCTTGTGTAGACCTTAACCACTTGCCGACCGCCTACCGCATATATACTGCGGCAGAATGGCACGGGCAGGCAAAATCACGTACCCGTACGTGATCTGCCTCCCGCGGGCGGGGGGTCCGATCGGACCCCCCCCCGGTGCCATCGGCGGTCGGCATCTGACTGGGAGCGTCGGGAGGCGAGGGGGAGACCATCCGATCGTGGCCCCCCCCTCGCGATCGCTCCCAGCCAATGGGAATCCTCCTCTGCCTGTGTGTCGTTTCACACAGGCAGAGGATGTGATGTCATCTCTCCCCGGTCTGGCAGTTTCCGTTCCAGCGCCGAGGAGAGATGACAAGTGAGTGCACAACACACACACACACACAGTAGAACATGCCAGGCATACTTTACACCCCCGATCCCCCCCCGATCGCCCCCCGATCCCCCCCCAATCACCCCCCCCCCGTCACAAACTGACATTAGCAGTATTTTTTTTTTTTTTTTCTGATTACTGCATAGTGTCAGTTTGTGACAGTTAGTGTTAGGGCAGATAGTATTACCCCCCTTTAGGTCTAGGATACCCCCCTAACCCCCCCTAATAAAGTTTTAACCCCTTGATCACCCCCTGTCACCAGTGTCGCTAAGCGATCATTTTTCTGATCGCTGTATTAGTGTCGCTGGTGACGCTAGTTAGGAACGTAAATATTTAGGTTCGCCGTCAGCGTTTTATAGCGACAGGGACCCCCATATACTACCTAATAAATGTTTTAACCCCTTGATTGCCCCCTAGTTAACCCTTTCACCACTGATCACCGTATAACCGTTACGGGTGACGCTGGTTAGTTCGTTTATTTTTTATAGTGTCAGGGCACCCGCCGTTTATTACCGAATAAAGGTTTAGCCCCCTGATCGCCCGGCGGTGATATGCGTCGCCCCAGGCAGCGTCAGATTAGCGCCAGTACCGCGAACACCCACGCACGCAGCATATGCCTCCCTTAGTGGTATAGTATCTGAACGGATCAATATCTGATCCGATCAAATCTATACTAGCGTCCCCAGCAGTTTAGGGTTCCCGAAAACGCAGTGTTAGCGGGATCAGCCCAGATACCCGCTAGCACCTGCGTTTTGCCCCTCCGCCCAGCCCAGCCCAGCCCACCCAAGTGCAGTATCGATCGATCACTGTCACTTACAAAACACTAAACGCATAACTGCAGCGTTCGCAGAGTCAGGCCTGATCCCTGCGATCGCTAACAGTTTTTTTGGTAGCGTTTTGGTGAACTGGCAAGCACCAGCCCCAGGCAGCGTCAGGTTAGCGCCAGTACCGCTAACACCCACGCACGCACCGTATACCTCCCTTAGTGGTATAGTATCTGATCGGATCAATATCTGATCCGATCAAATCTATACTAGCGTCCCCAGCAGTTTAGGGTTCCCAAAAACGCAGTGTTAGCGGGATCAGCCCAGATACCCGCTAGCACCTGCGTTTTGCCCCTCCGCCCGGCCCAGCCCAGCCCACCCAAGTGCAGTATCGATCGATCACTGTCACTTACAAAACACTAAACGCATAACTGCAGCGTTCGCAGAGTCAGGCCTGATCCCTGCGATCGCTAACAGTTTTTTTGGTAGCGTTTTGGTGAACTGGCAAGCACCAGCCCCAGGCAGCGTCAGATTAGCGCCAGTACCGCTAACACCCACGCACGCAGCATACGCCTCCCTTAGTGGTATAGTATCTGATCGGATCAATATCTGATCCGATCTGATCTATACTAGCGTCCCCAGCAGTTTAGGGTTCCCAAAAACGCAGTGTTAGCGGGATCAGCCCAGATACCTGCTAGCACCTGCGTTTTGCCCCTCCGCCCGGCCCGGCCCAGCCCACCCAAGTGCAGTATCGATCGATCACTGTCACTTACAAAACACTAAACGCATAACTGCAGCGTTCGCAGAGTCAGGCCGGATCCCTGCGATCGCTAACAGTTTTTTTTGTAGCGTTTTGGTGAACTGGCAAGCGCCAGCGGCCTAGTACACCCCGGTCGTAGTCAAACCAGCACTGCAGTAACACTTGGTGACGTGGCGAGTCCCATAAGTGCAGTTGAAGCTGGTGAGGTGGCAAGCACAAGTAGTGTCCCGCTGCCACCAAAAAGACAAACACAGGCCCGTCGTGCCCATAATGCCCTTCCTGCTGCATTCGCCAATCCTAATTGGGAACCCACCGCTTCTGCAGCGCCCGTACTTCCCCCATTCACATCCCCAACCAAATGCAGTCGGCTGCATGAGAGGCATTTTTATGTCCTCCCGAGTACCCCTACCCAACGAACCCCCCCAAAAAAGATGTCGTGTCTGCAGAAAGCGCGGATATAGGCGTGACACCCGCTATTATTGTCCCTCCTGTCCTGATAATCCTGGTCTTTGCATTGGTGAATGTTTTGAACGCTACCATGCACTAGTTGAGTATTAGCGTAGGGTACAGCATTGCACAGACTAGGCACACTTTCACAGGGTCTCCCGAGATGCCATCGCATTTTGAGAGACCCGAACCTGGAACCGGTTACAGTTATAAAAGTTAGTTACAAAAAAAAGTGTAAAAAAAAAAAAAAACACAAACAAAAATATAAAATAAAAATAGTTGTCGTTTTATTGTTCTCTCTCTCTCTATTCTCTCTCTATTGTTCTGCTCTTTTTTACTGTATTCTATTCTGCAATGTTTTATTGTTGTTATGTTTTATCACGTTTGCTTTTCAGGTATGTAATTATTTATACTTTACCGTTTACTGTGCTTTATTGTTAACCATTTTTTTGTCTTCAGGTATGCCATTCACGTCTTTGAGTGGTTATACCAGAATGATGCCTGCAGGTTTAGGTATCATCTTGGTATCATTCTTTTCAGCCAGCGGTCGGCTTTCATGTAAAAGCAATCCTAGTGGCTAATTAGCCTCTAGACTGCTTTTACAAGCAGTGGGAGGGAATGCCCCCCCCCCAACATCTTCCGTGTTTTTCTCTGGCTCTCCTGTCTCAACAGGGAACCTGAAAATGCAGCCGGTGATTCAGCCAGCTGACCATAGAGCTGATCAGAGACCAGAGTGGCTCCAAACATCTCTATGACCTAAGAAACCAGAAGCTACGAGCATTTTATGACGTAGATTTCGCCGGATGTAAACAGCGCCATTGGGAAATTGGGAAAGCATTTTATCACACCGATCTTGGTGTGATCAGATGCTTTGAGGGCAGAGGAGAAATCTAGGGTCTAATAGACCCCAATTTTTGCAAAAAAGAGTACCTGTCACTACCTATTGCTATCATAGGGGATATTTACATTCCCTGAGATAACAATAAAAATGATTTAAAAAAAAAAAAAATGAAAGGAACAGTTTAAAAATAAGATAAAAAAATAATAATAATAAAGAGAAAAAAAAAAAAAAAAAAAAAAGCACCCCTGTCCCCCCTGCTCTCGCGCTAAGGTGAACGCAAGCGTTGGTCTGGCGTCAAATGTAAACAGCAATTGCACCATGCATGTGAGGTATCGCCGCGAAGGTCAGATCGAGGGCAGTAAGTTTAGCAGTAGACCTCCTCTGTAAATCTAAAGTGGTAACCTGTAAAGGCTTTTAAAGGCTTTTAAAAATGTATTTAGTTTGTCGCCACTGCACGTTTGTGCGCAATTTTAAAGCATGTCATGTTTGGTATCCATGTACTCGGCCTAAGATCATCTTTTTTATTTCATCAAACATTTGGGCAATATAGTGTGTTTTAGTGCATTAAAATGTAAAAAAGTGTGTTTTTTCCCCAAAAAATGCGTTTGAAAAATCGCTGCGCAAATACTGTGTGAAAAAAAAAAATGAAACACCCACCATTTTAATCTGTAGGGCATTTGCTTTAAAAAAAATATATAATGTTTGGGGGTTCAAAGTAATTTTCTTGCAAAAAAAAATTATTTTTTTATGTAAACAATAAGTGTCAGAAAGGGCTATGTCTTCAAGTGCTTAGAAGAGTGGGTGATGTGTGACATAAGCTTCTAGATGTTGTGCATAAAATGCCAGGACAGTTCAAAACCCCCCCAAATGACCCCATTTTGGAAAGTAGACACCCCAAGCTATTTGCTGAGAGTCATGTTGAGTCCATGGAATAATTTATATTGTGACACAAGTTGCGGGAAAGAGACAATTTTTTATTTTTTTTATTTTTTTTTGCGCAAAGTTGTCACTAAATGATATATTGCTCAAACATGCCATGGGAATATGTGAAATTACACCCCAAAATACATTCTGTTGCTTCTCCTGAGTACGGGGATACCACATGTGTGGGACTTTTTGGGAGCCTAGCCGCGTACGGGACCCCGAAAACCAAGCACCGCCTTCAGGCTTTCTAAGGCCGTAAATTTTTGATTTCACTCTTCACTGCCTATCACAGTTTCGGAGGCCATGGAATGCCCAGGTGGCACAAAACCCCCCCAAATGACCCCATTTTGGAAAGTAGACACCCCAAGCTATTTGATGAGAGGTATAGTGAGTATTTTGCAGACCTCACTTTTTGTCACAAAGTTTTGAAAATTGAAAAAAGAAAAAAAAACATTTTTTTTCTCGTCTTTCTTTATTTTCAAAAACAAATGAGAGCTGCAAAATACTCACCATGCCTCAAAGCAAATAGCTTGGGGTGTCTACTTTCCAAAATGGGGTCATTTGGGGGGGTTTTATGTCATCTGGGCATTTTATGGCCTTCAAAACTGTGATAGGTAGTGAGGAGTAAAATCAAAAATGTACGCCCTTAGAAATCCTGAAGGCGTTGCTTGGTTTTCGGGGCCCCGTACGCGGCTAGGCTCCCAAAAAGTCCCACACATGTGGTATCCCCGTACTCAGGAGAAGCAGCTAAATGTATTTTGGGGTGCAATTCCACATATGCCCATGGCCTGTGTGAGCAATATATCATTTAGTGACAACTTTTTGTAATTTTTTTTTTTTTTTTTTTTTTTGTCATTATTCAATCACTTGGGACAAAAAAAATGAATATTCAATGGGCTCAACATGCCTCTCAGCAAATTCCTTGGGGTGTCTACTTTCCAAAATGGGGTCATTTGTGGGGGTTTTGTACTGCCCTGCCATTTTAGCACCTCAAGAAACGACATAGGCAGTCATAAATTAAAGGCTGTGTAAATTCCAGAAAATGTACCCTAGTTTGTAGACGCTATAACTTTTGCGCAAACCAATAAATATACACTTATTGACATTTTTTTTACCAAAGACATGTGGCCGAATACATTTTGGCCTAAATGTATGACTAAAATTGAGTTTATTGGATTTTTTTTAGAACAAAAAGTAGAAAATATCATTTTTTTTCAAAATTTTCGGTCTTTTTCCGTGTATAGCGCAAAAAATAAAACCGGCAGAGGTGATCAAATACCATCAAAAGAAAGCTCTATTTGTGGGAAGAAAAGGACGCAAATTTCGTTTGGGTACAGCATTGCATGACCGCGCAATTAGCAGTTAAAGCGACGCAGTGCCGAATTGTAAAAAGTGCTCTGGTCAGGAAGGGGGTAAAACCTTCCGGGGCTGAAGTGGTTAAAAGCATCCCATGTTATTGCTGAGATGGACGACCCTGTGTTAAACTCCCTTTACACTTTTATAAGAGATGGAATTTTATTAGCCACATCTGGATACGAAATCCAGTGCGTTCCCAATCTCCATTGTAATGCATCTCGAAAATGATGCACACTAAGTGTAAGCATAAGTGGAGCATGCTCAGATAACCCACTCGGCAAGTATTTAACATCTACCATGTCTGCCAATATGGCCAAATTTGCAAACGTTAGATTTATACGAGAGGCGGTTTTATAGGAAGATGAAATACAGGAGTATGTTCTAGTTGATGGATTTTTCCATCACCAAGCTTCTACTAGATCTACCATTTTCGCCCAATTGTTAAGTTCTCCCGAAAAGTATTTGGGAGGAGTGGGTCTATTCAAACCAGGATCAAGTATAGCATTAAAGTCTCCCATTATCAATAACTTAGCTGGACCATACAGAGAAATCTTTTCTATGAGACTATATAAAAGAGTCCCCACAAAGGGGGGTGGTATATACACACTAACAACTATAGATCTCTGACCCCACAGAAGAAACACAACCAACACGTATTTGCCCTGGGGGTCAGAAAATATATCCTCCACCACACATGGCAATGATCTACTAATCAATATTGAAACCCCTATAGAAAACGTGGAATATGTAGCATGATATGCTTTCTGTACCCAGGGCTTCTTAAGAGCCAAAAGCTTACTCCCCGTTAGATGAGTTTCTTGGAGTAGCACTATATGTGAAAGGTAACTTTTCAAATATCTAAATAATAATGCTCTTTTAAATTTTGAGTTAAGGCCATGAACATTACATGACAAAATAGACGTGACATCACCCAAAAGAGAAAAAAAATAAAAAATATGATATTCAAATAGTAAATTGCATTGCAAAATACATTGTAAAGAAATAAGTCATAGGAACAACAAGCATTTAAAAAAACAGATTTTAAAAAAATAAAAAAGACACAATGTGTATGAACAATTAACAAAAACACACATCCCGGGCGTTAATACGCCCTTCCTGCCTTTCTCCAACGTCATCCCAAAAAAGACGGGGTGGCGTGGAGAAGGCCTTATCCCAAGAACTACCAAAATAGGCAACTATATCTACTTTTCCTAAATATTAAAAAAAAACACACAAAAAAAACAAAAAAAGGGGGGGGGATGAGAAAAGGGGGGGCTATAAATTGGTATTAAGGGTGACTAGAGAGAGTCTGAGCCAGCATATGTTAGAGCTCCTAGTAAAGAATAATAGATCACTTAACGTCCATCCAACCAAATGGAGGCAGTACCCGGGGTTTAAAAAAAAAAATTTGTCCACTGTCTACAATACGCAATTTACTTGGAAATAAAGGACTAAACTGTATACTCTTCTCTCGCAGTCTCTTATGGATCTCTGTATAAGTTTTACGATGTTGCTGAATTTCTTGAGAGTAATCTGGAAAAAAACAGTAAATTAGTATTTTCAAAAGGTATATCTTGTTTAGCCCTGGCAGCTGCCAGAACCCTGTCTCTATTTCGATATTTCAATAGATGTAACAGGAAGGGCTTAGGGGGTGCCCCAGGTTTCGATGGTTTTAGTGGGACCCTGTGTGCCCACTCCACCACAAAGGTGGGTGGTACACTACCCAGGTCCAGAACTGTGATAAGTAGTTGCTCAGCAAATTCGGTAGAATTAGTCCCTTCAGCCCTTTCTGGTAGGCCAAAATATGGGCATTATTTCTTCTAAGACGATTTTCAGTGTCATTGACTCGCTCCTGCAACCATTTGTAAACTTATTGTAAAGTCTGCAGTTCTCTAGAGTCTAATTTTGTAGAGTCTTCAAATATGAATAACCTATTTTCCACCTCAGAAACCCTATCTTTAAATCCATCCATGTCTTGGCGGATCTGAGAAACATCTGAGGCTATAAGATCCATTTGCCCGTTAAGAGTCTCTTTACACTCCATAATGGCTGCCAGATTGGCTGCAGATGAAGACGAACCCACAGAGGAGGGTAACACGTCATTTGCTGATTAAGAAGTAGCAGCCATACCTGTTTTTGTTTTTGCTATCTTTGCTTTACTTGTTCTTTGTGTGGGAGAAATGACTGCTGCAGAAGTGAGCTCTAATATTGATTTACTTGATGTCACTGAACGAGTCTGAGGCTGAGACATCTATCTCCAGCCCCAGGCCACCTACAGAAGCTTAAATTAGGGATAAATTAGCTATAAATGTTCTGTAACTATTCTGTGAGAGCAAAGAAAAGCAGCAAAGATTAGCTCTATGATTATTGTGTAAGTGTTCTATGTAAAGGAGCTTAAGAGCTAGAAGCCAGGAGGAGGACAACAGCAAGCAGCAAACAGTAAACGTTAGCTCTGTGAATGTTCTATAAATGTTCTATGGTAGCAGAGAGAGCTAAGAGCCAGGAGCCAATAGCATAACACCATACAGCAGCAAGCAGCAGCAAACGTTAGCTCTGTGAATATTCCTTATGTATTCTGTGGGAGCAAAGAGCAAGGAAAACCAGGAGCTAGGAGCCAGGGGTCAGGAACAGAGCAGCAACAGAAAGGAGGCAGCAAACAGCAGGCAACAATAAGTTTAGTAATTTTGTGGATTTGTAGATTGGTTCCATATTAATTCCATAAATATTCTCTGAGAATCAGGGGGGCACAGATCAACAACCAAGGACCAGCAGCAGACAGAAGCAGCACATTAATGAGTTAACTGGTGCATTGCTAAATTAGCTCTATGTCTGCATTACAGATCTGTATTATCTGTATCACTATTCAGTAGAAACCAAGGAGACAGCGTCTATAGATGTCAGCATTACCGTTCTCAGAAGCCAGCAGGGATCAGAAAATGTCACAGAGCATCTCAGCAGATCTCCAATCCTATTGCACTCTTGTAAAGGAGGAGAAGCAGAGGCAGCTTGATGTTTCAGCGAACAAGCAGCTTCCAAGCGTCACAGATCCTGTAGCCGACCAGAGCAGCAAGCAAGATGTATATATGTGAGCCCTCAGGAGTGGCAGCTCGGCTGCTCAGCTCAGAGCGGATCAGCTCAGGTGTATTGGTACTCTGTAGCCGGCTCGGTGGCTCAATGGCTCATCTGCTCTGCTCGGCAGCTCAGAGCTGCATGGCACAGTGTCTCTGCGACTCAGAACTCGATGTCTACAGCTCTAGCTCTAGCAGGCATCTCAAGACTCTGTAACCGGTCAGGGCACCAGAACGGCAGGATAGAAGAATACTAGGAGCTAGGTGCTCACCGCCATGCTCAGACTCAGACTCTCATACCCTCATCTGGTCACGCTCCACCTCCCCTACTTCCTAGTCCTTCCATTTCTAATAACATAAATGTTTTCATAGGTGCTGTAGTCTGCTCTTGAAATCATGTTACTAGGTAACTGGTTGCTGGTAAAAATTAAGAATAAGTGCACAAATCCATTTCTATCCCCATCCATACCACTTCATGCTGACTATAGCATATACAGTACTTTCCCCTAACATAGTTGTCTAGAGACATTGACAGGCCAGTCCAGGACTGCTCAGCTGCTAACTGAAATCCACAGAAATGCTTCAGTTTGTACTGGCAGATAACAGGCTACATTTTTTTCTGTTGGAAAGCCTTTTGCTTTGAGAGCCTGTGAGGCTGCAGATGGACTTTTTGTTAAATTGAAGACCATAGTGCATGAATGCACTAATACTACAACAATGATTGTAGTTTGTTTTTGAAGTTTCCTAAGTGCCTCTTTATTTTCTCTCCAGTACTCCTAAACTTGTGTTTAGCAGATTTTAATTACTGGTAACTAGGCTGGGAGTATTTTATTTGCTCGATAAGCATTACAGTTGTTCAGCTGAAAAAAGCAATGTTAAAAAAATGAACAGAACTGGAAAACTAACACTCTTTTGATTTATACAAGCAATTAATCTGGTTCTAGATTTAAATTTAAGCTTCTTTAATGAAAAAATGGTACTTCTGGGAATCTTTGAAATACTTCTATAGAGAACGATAGGTGACTTTTAAACCCCTTTTACACTGAGGTGGTTTTCAGGCGCTTTAGTGCTAGAAATAGCCTCTAAAAAGCACGTGAAAACCGCCTCCCATTCATTGCAATGTATCTTTTCACACTGGGGAGGTGCACTTGCGGGACGTTATGAAAAGTCCTGCAAGCAGCATCTTTGGGGCGGGTTGGGAGCGCTGTAAATAGCACTCCCAAAATTCCCCTGCCCATTGCAATGAATTGCAAGATCACTTAGTTATGTCAGCGGGTGGCCCCCCCTTAGCTATATAAGAGCTGTCAAAGCAAAAAGACCACAGTCAGTGGGATGCCTCTGGAGGCGGAGTTTTTCCATTTTTTTTCTCTGGACCCTTGGATGCCGTGATTGAAGATGGATGGACATTGTGGGGCACTTTTTTAAATAAAGGAATTGTCCAAAACTGTCTCCTGTCATTTTTACTTTGACACTTTTTTGGTAAATGGGTAGGGGTACAATGTACCCCATACCAATTCACAGAGGGGAGGCTGGATCTGGGGCCCCCCATAGTTAAAGGGGGCTTCCAGATTCCGATAAGCCCCATGACGCAGACCCCCCACAACCACCGGGCAAGGGTTGTGGGGATGAGGCCCTTGTCCTCATCAACATGGGGACAAGGTGCTTCGGGGGGACCCCAAAGCACCCTCCCCATGTTGAGGGCATGTGGCTTGGTACGGTTCGGGGGGGTGCTTTATCGTCCCCTCCTTTTCCTGTGGCCTGCCAGGTTGCGTGCTCTGATAAGGATCTGGTATGTATTCTGGGAGGGACCCCCACAGCATTTTTTTTTATTTTGGCACAGGGTTCCCCTTATATTCATACCAGACCCAAAGGGCCTGGCAATGGACTGGGGGGGAACCCACAACTCTTTTTTCAATTATTTTCTTATGTATATTGCCTGGATCCGGCAATACATTACAACCGCAAGCAATTTTATATGAACATTTAGTGCAAAAGTACAGAATTGTTTTTCACTGGTAGGGTAGAGGTAAATGAACACTGAATCTAGTTAGCAGAGTGTTTAAGGCATACATCACAGTCCAAGTTTACTGTGTGCATCCAAAATGTTGTTTTCATGTCTTCTGCTTTTAAAAGGTATATTAGAGAATGCATACATCAGCATTTTTCTAAAAAAATAAATAAAAATTGCATATCTAATGTGATGTACTTGTACAATGAAGTACTATACAGTACACTAAGAGACATGTCAAAAAACACATGTCAAAAACACATGCATTGTGCTGTATTAGGAAAAATGTCAGCTTATGCATTAGTACAGTATTTGCTTATGGAACCTCAAGTTCAAGCCCCAGCCTAAAAAAATGTTGTATGTTGACTAGTGCTTGAATTCTATACATATCCACAAAGATATGAGCATGCACAGTACAATGTCCCTTTACACTCAGGTCACTAAAACTTTGTACACATTGAGGTTTTTTTTTACAGTCTCCTTTAAGGATAGTCTTGCACACTTTTTGTGGTTTTATTACTGAATGGAATGCATATTATGATCAGATAGACAAAAAATATTACAGAAAAAGTACCATTTTATTTTAGGTACCAATTCTTTAGCTGGTGTAAGTTAGAATTAGCGAAGAACCAAAAGTACCTGGGTTCATAACTAAAGTTTGGGTGATGAATACGGATCCTATTGAAGTCAATGCAAGCTCAATATTAAAAATTCAGGCCATTTTCTAGACATATAGGCAAGGGATATTCAAACAAATGGCAGGCGGGGCTAGACACTGTCCTGGGGGACATGTTCCAAAGCAGAAAATTATAATGGATATTTCCATTAAATAGCATCATTTTAAAGAGGACCCCACGCTAAAAAAATGTTGTGAGATCCCTTTGTGCATATCCTTTGTGTATATAAGCTAAATCTGTCATTCAGTGGGAGTAAAGTGACATGATGTTTTATTTACACTTTACTTTTTTGTGAATGAGTTGGGGTCTTTTGTATCTGGATGCCTCCTTATTAGTTACATAGTTACATAGTTATTGTTGAAGTGGACTTCCATATTCCAATATGCCTGCAGATTTAATAACCGCCTATAGGCAGGTGCAGTCTATTTTCTCCACTGTAGGGGGTGCTTGACTGCAGAAGTATTGCAGTTGGAGGGGAAGTCAAGAAGAAAACATTCCTCTATTGTTTCCTGGGTCACTGGGAAAGTAATCAAGTTTGATGCTACCGCTCTATGTGACTCTGGCAGCCATCTTGGGTCAGGCAGAGCCTGTTTGAGGCACTGGCTCCTTGGCTTGGCGTGCATTCCGCACGTGGGTTGTGTAGGGACAGGTCACCTATCTGACAGGAACAATAATAACAGCACTCCTGAATCTCTGGAAATGCCTGGAGAAGAGGGATGTGTGAGGCTGTGCCAATATTACTGCCTCAGACTAACTACTGAGGGACCAGTTTGTGGTGGGAATGAAGGCTGGCCATGACCTGTAATCTCTTTCCATAATATGGTGGTAAACGCAATTGGCCAGAGGAAAAGAAAGCAACTGTGGCAGTGACAAAAAGGTATAGGCCTGAAAGAAGAGGTCTATATTTACAGCATGAGGGAACTCGCCCTAGATGCAGCCATCTTGAAACAAGAATGTCCTCAACCAAATGGAATTCAGCTTTGGACATATAACCAAGAACTGTGGCTGGCTTGAATCCAAAAGCACACACAGGCCACTGTTAACCTAACAGCTCCCGGGGCAGAGGGACGACCCCCAGGACAGTCAGCACAAGGTCCTAGCCTCATCAGAATTCATGGTCATGCTCTGCTCGTGGCCATTTAGATGATGTGTGTGCATGCCAGGCAAACTATTTAAACTGCACTAGTGCCTTCTGTCAGTGCCGTTTGTGCTATTACATTCCTGTATATCTATTTCTGTATTTCTCACCCATTGCCCACCCAATCTGATCCTGAATTTGCCTGAACTCTGCCTGCACTGACCCCTGGCTTGCCCCTGGACTATGATCCTGCCTTATCCTTCTGCTCATCTGCCTTGTTTTTGCTGACCCCGGCCTGATTTCTAACTACTTTTCTGCCTGCTGCCTGTGTCTAATCTGCCTGCTAGTTGCTGTCCTGGAATGGCTGACCTTACCTTGGCTCTTCTTCCTGCAGCCGACACAGCTGTAGCTGTGTCTGTCATGAGTTTCTGCTTTTCTGCCAGTGTGCTACCAGCCAGTTGCTCCTGCATATCCTGACACACATTCTCCAGCAGAAGTCCTATTAGGCACTCGTGCCACTTTATGCTCCGGCATTCCCTGTTACTCTACTATGGCTCCTAAGCCAGAGCTGTAAGGGCCCTCGTTAATGGACAGGAGGTCCTGTGCTTGATTTACACAGGTTCTGAAAGTCACTGTGATGGAGTATCACTTTTACGCTCAGCTGTACAAAATGCAAGATCAGCTGGACCCTTCGTGGCTATCCCTTAAAACAGCCAACTTAACTTACCAATCTTGGTAGATGGTGTCACCTGGGTGAAGACCCAGATCGACAACTAGGGGAAGGATTGAATAGGGGTAGTAGTGACTTGTGGCCTGGTATGTTCAGCAGTAGCTATCATTCTGGGCATGAACGTATTGAAGGACTTGGACTTGCACTACTTGCCGGCCAAATTTGAGCACTCCAGACAGTGGATGCAGGGCTGTGGTTTGTGAGCTGTGTGACTCAATGTGATGTAGCACCTTCTACCCAGGTAGGTGCTAGAGGTAGATTTTTGGTCATTACAGCTAAATTCAGGCAGGCCTAACTAGAAGCTATATATCAAAAAAATGTGCGCTTGCATAAATATACCATATACATTAATTAGGTTTTAAGTTTAGATTGCAGATAAACTTCTCAAAAAAACACTATAAACCACAGTATATAAAATTGTGATAACAACAGTGCAGCGTGATTATACAACTAATTGCACGTACAATATATCTCCGTGAAGGAAAGTGCAAATAAAGAGTGTACAATAGTTGATAAGATTTGAGTTTCCAGTTGAAATCCAAATGCGCATGAAAAGCGCATTCATCAGTTCGTGGAAATCAAAATCACAAAAGGAAATCGCAAAACAAATATTGAACAGTTCTTTTGGTGCATCACATAAAGTGAAAAGAGAAAAGTGGGAGGATTAGAGGACACTTCCAAACCACCAGTAGTACCAAAAAAGTTGTTAGAGATGTACTCTTACCGGATGCGTTGGACCTCCTATATAGCAAGGCCATACAGTGCTTGGGTCCACTCATAAGCGCCGCGCACAGTGGGAGATGTTTCCAATGCTTCAGCATCAGGAGGGAGACTCACTCCTGCATTGACTACCTCCAATTTTTTCAATCACGATTGACCTGAATTCCCCCTCCATCCGCTGGAAGGAGGCTAAAAATATCCTAAAAAGTCTCAACAAGAAGCAGAGACGGGAGCACTAAGGCGCAAAAGATTTTATCAAACTGAAGGATATCCCAACATGGAAAGACACAGCAAAAAAGGTAAAAGCCAAACCTTCTGAAGAAGTCAAGTTCCCGAAGAACAAAGACCTGATAGAGAAAATCTCTCTCATCAGGGGTGACATCACTAAACTGGAGGTAGATGCCATTGTCAATGCAGGAGTGAGTCTCCCTCCTGACGCTGAAGCATTGGAAACATCTCCCACTGTGCGCGGCGCTTATGAGTGGACCCAAGCACTGGTATCCATCTGTTCCCGCAGAGGGCGATATCTGCAGGCCTGTATGACCTTGCTATATAGGAGGTCCAACGCGTCCGGTAAGAGCACATCTCTAACAACTTTTTCGTCACTACTGGTGGTTTGGAAGTGTCCTCTAATCCTCCCACTTTTCTCTTTTCACTTTATGTGATGCACCAAAAAAACTGTTCAATATTTTTTTTGCGATTTGCTTTTGTGATTTTGATTTCCACGAACTGATGAATGCGCTCTTCATGCGATTTGGATTTCAACTGGAAACTCACATCTTATCAACTATTCTACACTCTTTATTTGCACTTTCCTTCACGGAGATATATTGTACGTGCAATTAGTTGTATAATCACGCTGCACTGTTGTTATCACAATTTTATATACTGTGGTTTATAGTGTTTTTTGAGAAGTTTATCTGCAATCTAAACTTAAAACCTAATTAATGTATATGGTATATTTATGCAAGCGCACTTTTTTGATATATATGTTATTTACACTTCACCGATATTTGAGGTAATTTGTTGCAGCTGCAGCCCTATGTTTTTTTCTTTGCTCATTAGCGCAGGTTTTTTTCTGTTTTTTTCTTTCTAACTAGAAGCTAGGCCTGTTTGTTTAGATCTGTGTGGGCTGGGAGTGGCTCAGAGTAGGCTAGTAACTCACAGATAGCATCACTTCTCAGTTACCTCCCCGTGGCTTTTAGCTGATTCTAGAAGAGAGGAGGGGAAAAGAAGTAGCTGTCTGAGGTGTCTCAGGGAGCCCTGATCAATCCCCATTTAGCATTGGCATTGGCAGAGGGCAGGCCTCCTTGATATACACAGGGTCAGCCCAGCTGGGGGGGTTGTTGTTGGGGGGAAGAACTGAGGATGGAGCGCTAGGCTGTTGGGGCCTTCGAGGGCGCCCCCCAGTTTGGGGAGGGAGTAACCTTGGGTCTGGGATTCGGGTTCAGGCAGGATCCCTTCAAGAACGCATGAAGGATTTTGACAAGAGGCACAGAGAGGAGTCAGAGAGGACAGCAGGAGCTGGCACTGCTGGGCAAGTCTTCAGGAAGAAAACCACCAGAGTATGTGTGGCCAGGAGGGTCGGTGAGTGACAGGCACAGTCAGGAGGACTGGGGAGGCATGCCTGAGAGAACTGGGAGTGTACAGTGTGGGATGGGTGCAGACCCAGCAGTAAGGACTGTAATGTCACGGGCAGTGGAGCCAGAAGCTGAGGCCAGAAGGGCTGGCAGGGCCTGAAGAAGAGGACTTACTGGGAGCAGTAGTCCATCATAGGACAGCTAGCACTAAAATACTTTCTATTTTCTACTATCTATTTCTATTTTTGCTACATCAAAGGGACCCACGGTCCCAGCCTGCAAAAGGCAGTTGCTGAGGCCTGACTGAGTCAGAGTTGGGCCTAACCACGTGCTAGCTGTGCCTGGAGTTAAGTGATGTGCTGGAGAGAGAGAGAGAGAGTAACAGTCTGCAAGCAAGTGATGTGCTGGAGAGACTGGAGCAAGTCAAGTGTATATACTTGTCCCATCTGATTGATATGCAATCAACCAATTGCATGATCTACTGGGCATTCCATATATTCCCATCCCTATCCTAGTATAAATCCCTCAATAAAAATACAAAACAACCACATGGACTATTCATTGTGGGCCCCTATGGGGGTACCGTTACAGTGATATGGGCCTATTATGCCCAAACAAAGAGCAGTGAGGAAGCAGCCCGAACAGGTGGGGGTTGTCTGTACACCTCCAAAGCAGAAATGGCAACCCTCCAAGAGGTAGTCTGGTCACTTCCCACCAGGGCTTACAAGAAACTTCAAAGGGTCAAACTAATGGTTGAACCCCACAGGGGAGTGACTGGTTACTCGCACTTTAACCAAGGTTCACAAAGGAAGGTCCTGGTACAGCTCATCAACCTGGAGATGACCCTAATTTCACCCCCAACTTTGACATCATAGCAAACCTGTACATAGTGCCCCATCAATCTGAATGGATTTATCTGGCAGACCTTAACTTTGAGACTGTTCTAGCCTACTTGGATGATATCATCATCTTCTCCAAGACTTTTGAGGACCATGTTAAACATCTTAACTGGGTGTTCACCTGCCGTCTAATGAGATAGTATATCTAATATCTGGGGCACATTGTAGAAGCTGGAGGGGTCTCCTCGAACCCAGCTAAGGTACAAGCTGTACAGAACTGGCACTCCCCAAAGTCTGTCACTGAGCTGCACTCCTGCCTGGGGCTGGTAGGTTGCTATAGGCGGGTCATTCCTCAATTTGCTCAAATATTCACTCCACTTACCCCCTTATAGTGCAAGGGGGAACTCTGTGCCCCCTGATGTGAAGGGGAACACTGAAGACCGTGATGTAAGGGGGAATGCTGGGAACTCTGATGTAAGGGAGTCTCTGGTCACTAGATCCCCCCTTAATTCAGAGTTTGTAGATTTCCTCCTTACCTCAGAGTCTTCAGAGTTTACAATGTCCATGCAATGGGAAATCCTGAGGACTCTGATGTAAGGGAGAACTCTACAAACTCTCATGTAAAGGGGAATCCTGGGAGCTCTGATTTAGGGGGGATTCTGGAAACTCTGATGGGCCTTGGTGACCACAAACCTCCTTATGTAAGAGTTTCCCTTTACACCAGAGTCTGCATAGCGAATACACTAAGGTAAGGGGGACACTGATGTAAGAAGGGATTGAGAACACTGATATAAGGGGAAGCCTTTATATCAATGTCCTCCCTTACCTAAGGGTCCTCTCCCCCCCTTACACCAGTGACTCCCAACAGAGTAACTCACTGACTCTGTGAGGCCTTGAGCTGCCACACACTGACCTTTTGTAATTGCCCGAGGGCAGCCTTAGTCTTTTGATATCACCTCCCACATACCCTCCTTGCATTTTCTTTCAAATTTGTGTAAAAAGCGCCATGCATCATGATGTCACCATGCCCCTGACCCATGCCTCGCCCCAGCTGAGCCAAACCTAGCTCAGCTGGCTGGCACCAGAACTGCACATGTGCAGTTTCGGATTTGACGACAAGCAGATTTTTTATGGCAATTTTCTGCTGACATTTAAGGACAGCAGAAAAGTGTCCTTGTTTTATAATCTGTACGTAAATATACAGGCGGTTGGCAACACTGTCTAAAGGGCCAGGCAGAATTAGGCTGGAAGCCTCCACACTTTTTTTAAACTACCCCAGCTCAGTTGTTTACATGACCTCTACCTTCAGTAATTCAGAATATTAGACTGCACATATCTCAACATGTAAGCATAAGCACATATATGTTCATATGAGTTGAGATTGATTGCAGACAACTTTTTACATGGGCTATTGCTGTCATCTTTCTCCCACCAAGATCCTGTGTAAAGTTTCATGCCTATGTGCATGAGTTCAGTGGTGAAACTGTATCTTACTATACAATTTAGAAAAGTATTTTAGTAAATATGATTTTAAATTAATTTTGACTTTTTACTACTGCCATCCATCAGTTATGGGTTGGTAGTACTTTGACTGCATGACTGCATATAGCTGCTTTATTACATTACCCTCCTTGCCTTCAGAAGCTAATTAAATAAAGGCACTTTCATCAGTATTTGACCGAATGGCTAAACTAACATACTGGAAGTAATCTCTCCTTTTATAAAAGAGCAGGCAGATGTCAGCATAGGTTCTCTTTATTTGTCATAGCATATTACATGACAGGAAAAACTCTTTCTATCTGGGCATCATTTCCCATACTGACCTTCACCCCATGATCAAATCATGGGTAATGGGTAGTAAGCATCTCTAGAAAGCTTCCAAGATCTGTTACAGAACCTTTTTTACTAAACAAGCCATGTTATATAATTTAAACATTTGTTGTCAATGTTAGCTGTATAAGCAACATTTATCTAATAGCATATTTTGATACCATAATTCCTTATTAGCTCCTTTCTGTTTTTCTTCATTGCCTTTTTTCTTATCATATGTAAAACAATTGTTTATCATAATGTTGGTGAAAAGTTATCTCTGTTTTATCATGCTCACCATGATTAAGCCACACTGTTTGCTAACTGTGGCTTGAACGTTATCCACTCAACAGAGAAGCTAGCATCCTTGGTGAAGCATTTAAAAATATTTTTTTAGATCCCTTTAGTTCATATAATAAATTCATCTTGTTATAAGAAAGTGCAGTTTGACTCTGCTGTTGCCAAAAAAACTATGTAATGTACCCTGCCTAAAATAATCTCAGAGTATCCCATTGAGTAATGGCTCCAAAAAAGAATTGGGTAAATATCAGTTAATACACTGAATCTTTTATTATATTTGAATGTCTGTTAATAATGGTAGAGACAGGAAAGAATCAACAGTGCAAAACACATATTTCAACAAGGCCTTAATGCTTGTTAGAGCCAGTCAGCGCAGGCTTGCTACTGGCCAAAGCCAAAGTTGAGCTGGCTTATCTAACAGAACAAATAATCAATGGACAGTGCTGCGCTATAAACAAACATCAATAATAATAAAAGTGTAACTAAAAAATGGTAATCAATAAACATTTATTGCTGAAAGTTCATATATAGTATATGTGACTGATTGAAGTGAATTAAAAGAATCAATACATCAATGGTGCAAAAATCCAAAATGCTCGTGCTTTCCTCTACCAGTCTCACAGGTTGCTTACTTCTGAGTCAAATCAGCAGTGTTCCCCTCTGGGGATAATAGAGAAGACTGGGGTGGTGCTGGTAATCACTTTCCTCCTTCAAATCACTTATTCCCATGGGATAAAAACCCCGACCATCTCACCAGATATGATGGATATAAAAAAGAAGGAAGGCAGAATCTATTGCTTTCCGTTTAAAATGTTTAATAATATATAAAAAAGGGTAAGGTATAAAACTCACAAAGATGGCACTGTAAGCCATGCAAGCTGAAAACACATTTCAGAGACAATAGGTCTTAAGATGGCCGTGATGTAACATCAATATGCAAGATCCGTCCCCTAGATGCATATCATCAAATCAATGACTTCTTTTGGAATTGATTACCATTTTTAGTTACACTTTTAATATTATTGATGTTTTTTATAGTGCAGCACTGTCTATTGATTATTTGCACCTTTTAAGTGAAGTGAGAACACTTGTTAGTGATAGCAGCTATTATTAATTATTCAAATTTTTTTTACACCACTTTATTTCACAAGATTCTGCAGATTGATATTCACTTTACCTAACAGAACACCCACTCTTTTTTTTCTTGTTTAATTGCTTTTTTAATAGTGATTTTTTTGTGGACATGTGCCTCCTTATGAGCTGTTCTATGTCTTGTTTTTACTTTGAGATGTTCAGTAGCTTTCTCAAGTGGGTAGTCTGAGAACAGCAGGATCAGACTCATTTTTTCTTGATTACTTTGTGCTTTGTAGATCCTTGTGTCTCTACTCTCTGTCAGAATATTTTTAGGATTTTTTGGAAAAGTTGCAGGAAATTTGGGGTCCCCTTGCTGGATGCAAAAACAGAGGGCCCTACTCACGTTCTGTCTTACCTTGGCTTAGAGATAGACTCTACAAACATTATTTTCTGTTTGGCACAGGATAAATTAAATTGTTCATATGGCAAAAAGGACAAAAAAAATAAAACTTTATCAAATTCAATAACTTGTAGCTAACCTGTTTTTTGCTTGTTGACTAACTCTAATAGGCAGAGGCTCTTGTAGATGATTATCATGGTCCACTGAGGGTGTCACTTTGCCACTCTATTTTGTAAGAATTACTAAACCAATGTGATATGACTTAGCAGTTTGGCTGATTTTCTGGAATGATTACAATGGCCAGTCATGTTGGCAATATGAGGCACAGCGCCTTCAGTTTTGGAATTTTTTATGCACACCACAGGAACCTGCAGTTTTAGGGCTCATGAGCTCAAAATGATCTGTTGCAAAACACTACCTTGTTGGAGTTGTTTCCTATCGTTGCCACTAGTGAACTGTGGGGTTAGTGTTTGAGGAACAGGCGCATGCTAATTTGGACTGCTAATTTCTGTGTAGTGCATTTCATTAATTGTCTGTCCTCATCTTCCCCTCTGGTTACATTGTTTCTGTGTTTATTAGCTCTAAAATAATTACATTTCAAAGATTTCCATTAGGAACGATTCTGATCTCTGACCCCATGGAGAAAGGAGGGCAACTTTATCTGTAGTTCTTATGGATCAATAATTCTGATGATTATACAAAGGTTTTCAAGCTGCATTATCAAGGTCCTTTTATCAATGAGTATGGACAGAAGAATATATCTATCAAAAGATAAGTGGAAAAATGACACTCATCCTGATAGATGGCTATCTATCTTTGCTTACCTTTAATTTTTACATAATAAGGGCATCTCACGCGCTTCCTTTGAAAACGTTTTGTCAGAATTATCCTTCTGGGTCACCCTTTTGGTTGGGAAGAAGTTGCACATGAATTTGATATCTGGCGTATTATCAAAGGCTGTAAACATCTCTACCTTTCTCCTGATTCCAGGCACCTAGGGTGTAGAGACCCATTGTCATGTATTTTAATAATAATACCAAATATTTGTTTTTCACCATTTAAAGTTGCCTTTTTGTCTACTTTTTTAGGTGTATTCTATATTAGTGAGCTGGTTTCTAGAACCCAAAAAACATGTAGTAGTGTTCGAGCAAATGCCATGATGCTTTTTTTCTGACTCCAGCATCTCAGTTTTCATGTGTACTTTACAAAAGGTAGAGGTAAATGGTTGGTGTTGTATGCCTGTCGAGCCACATATGTACCCACTTCTCTTGGCTCAAGAATGCTTTGCCTTCCTCATCCATCTTCTTAAAGTGGTTGCAAAAGCAGATTTTATCATAATGCATTTTTTGGCATTAGGATAAAAAAACCTTCTGTGTGCAGCAGCCTCCCTCAGCCCCCCTAATATTTACCTGGGCCCATCTCAATCCAGTGGTGTTGCACAAGAGGCTCAGCTGTCCGGGACTTCCTCTCCTCATTGGCTGAGACAGTCGCAGGCTACCATTGGCTCTTGCTGCTGTCAATGAAAAGGAATGAGCCAATGAGGAGAGAGAGGGGAGCGGGCCGGGCCACAGCTCCATGTCTGAATGGATACACAGAGCAGCAGCTCAGCTCAGATGCCCCCATAGCAAGCTATTTGCTGTGGGGGCACTCAGCAAGAGGGAGGGGTCAGGACTGTTGGTGAGGGACCCAAGAAGAGGAGGATCTTGGCTGCTCCATGCAAAACCACTGCGCAGAGTGGGTAAGTATAACATGTTTGTTCTTATAAAACAAAAAAAATTTAGACTTTAGTATCACTTTAGGGATATATTGAAATTTGGACAGTTCAATTTCCATCCATGTGTGGTCACTGCCACTCAACAGTAGTCGACCTATCGACTGCATCGCTGATCTGTTTACTCCAACAATGGAGAAGTTCACCCGTTGTCAGAATACAATAGTGCAGGATTCCTCCATCCACCTTGATTGTGTTTTTTTTCAGAAAACTGAGCCACTTTAAGTCAGCTTTTGTTCTATGTAATTGATTAAAGTAACATAATTAAAACTGACCTAGGACATTTTTGTGCCCTTTTCAATAATGTCTGAAATTGTTCCATACAGTTTTTGCAAAATGCCTTCAATTCCCAATGGTGGAACGCAGAAGAGGAAAGTGATTGTCTAAATGTGTTCACAGTATCGGTTGTCATGTTGTTCATATTAGGAAAAAACAATAGTAGTAATCTTTTGTTTCCTGATGGTATTTGAATGTTTTTGGCCTTGACATATTTAACGGATACATTCAACTTTTGACCAAAAATATCAAATGCACATTTTTTTTGCAGGTTAAAGAAATGTGCATTTATTATTTTTTTTTTGCAGGAGCCCGGAAAGCATTGCACCAGATGATGCCATGCAGGTCTCCTTTAGCAAGCTGATACATGCTTACAGGAAGATTCAATTAACTAACCACATCACTCACAGCGTTGTGGTAGTTCATTGAGAATTACAAGTTGACACCCGATAAGGCTGTCGGGACTTGTAGTTTTTCATTAACAGAACCCTTAATGAGTAACAAGGCCGGAGCCCTGTACAGCCTAAATATGGGTGTAACATGTTATGAAAGGTGAACTTCTCCTTTAACTTATGCCTCTGCTCCAGTAATGAATTGGTTCTGCATTTGGGGGGATGTGCCACCAATTAAGTCTGATGTGCATGTGGTAGGGTTTTACCCTACCAGAAACCAAATCATATCTGATTATGCCCTCTTTGGGATGTAGTTAATATGGTGGCCATCCTGAACTTTTGGTTAGCTCAGCTGTGACTGACATCTAGTTATTCCAACAAAACTGTTGTTGTTTGACATATCTTTAAAGATTTATTTAATATCAATACAGATGTGCCCTTCTAACCATGTTATTAATTTGGGTGTTTCTTATTTACCAGAATTATGGGCAAGACAAGGCCCCCATTCACACCTGAGTGTTTTGTAGTGGGTTTCCCTACACCTGACTAAGCTCAACATGCAGAATTCCATTGTTTGTAATTGTGTCTGTTCCCATTTTAATGCTTAGATGTATGCTTGAGAACCTTCAAGATTGTAAACCTTCATTTAAAAAAAAAAAAATTAACATGGTACATTTACCTGCTCTGTGCAATAGTTTTGCACAGAGCAGCTAAAACTTCCTTTTCTGGGGACCCCCACCGGTGCTCATGGCTCCACCTCTTCTGCAAGTGCCCCTGATGCTGGCTCAATCCCAAGCTGTGCTGCCTGCGTCTATAAACACAGACAGCGCAGCTCAGCCCCTCACCCCACTCACTTGTCACTGGATTTGAATCTGACTGGACCTCCCCTTTTCCCCCTCACATCCATTAGTTTGGAACAAGCAGTGTACGTTCATTGTAGTCATGTGCACTTCTCTAAATCAGTGTTTCTCAAACTTTTTTCAGTCAAGGCACCCTTTAAAATGCTGTACAGTACCCAGGCACCCCATTCTAAAATTTCAAAAATAAACTAATGGTTTTACATATTGCAGCAATATCCACATGTGTAGGATACCCAACACCAGCAGTAATTTATTCTTCAAAGAGAGATACATCTTTACACACTGGTACTGACTAGTATTCCAATGTTTCACTTCTCTCTCAGTTTTTCTCTCTCACTCAGCTAATGTGACCCCAGTACTGATGAAGAGGGGCAGGGAAGGGCAAACAAGCATGCTGTGCAGGTGCCCAATGCCCTCCTTAGAAACCACTGATGTCATTTGGTTGTTAGGACACTGGCAGCTAGAAGGTTGAAATAGTGCACATTGAAAACCTGTGTCTTTATGTAACTAATAGGCAGACTTGATCACCTGCTGGCTTGTACGCAGTTTTTGGGCAATTTTTAGGCATTTTGCCAAGGCACCCCTGAAGACACCTAAAGACACCCCAGGGTGCCTGGGCACCCTGGTTGAAAAAAAGCTGATCCAAACACACTACAAATCATAGTCCCTAGTCCATCTTGGGAATGAGCAAGAGAGGATGGCTATGTTCCTACATACAGAGGGACCCTGGAAAAGAAACGTAGCAACCCTCTAACAGAAGGTCAGATCACAGCAGTGACAAAGAGAAATCTGGAAATTTGGAGGTAGCCAAGAACAACAGAAGGCACTTTTTGAGTTAAGAATACATACTTAAATAACCCAGGCTGTCATGTACCTTACAGTGGAGCCCGAAATTATGAGGGTGGCCTCTTGCACGGTTCTGGTCCAAGCACCCCTGGTGGTGGGTACATGGAGTGCGAGGGCAACAAAATGGTGCAGGTGCCTGCAGGCAGGAGGCTGGAACTTGGAGATACAGGAACCTCTGCTGAGGAGATGTGGAAACTGATCACCAGACTTGTTCAGTGGGAGCCAGATCAGGATCAACTGCAGAATCAGGAACAGGTAGGAGTCGGCAAAAGGCTGGCGGCAGGGTACCAAATCAGAAGGCAAAACCGTAGTCAGAAACAGGCAGAGGTTGGCAACACATGGGCAGCAGGGTACAGAATCAGAAGGCAGAGCCGTAATCATAAGTCCAAGCCAAGATCAGTATTGCAGGTAGAGGCAGGTTCAGCAGGCAGGGGAGATCCAAGAGAATGGTCAGAAGATAGCCGAGCGTTCAGGAGCAAGGTCAATCAGGCAGAGTAACAACAGGAACATAGGAACAAGCTGAAGACAATCCAGCACTGATGCTAGGCAGACTCTCTGTTTATATAGGGTGCTGTGCGCCAGGATTCGCACCAGCGTGAGTGTGCGCATGCACATTAGCACATTAGTACCTTAGCGCATTGGCGCATGCGCGTTAGCACTTTAGCACATTGGTGCATGCGCATTAGCGTGCGCATGTTCGAATAGAGGTGCCATTGTGCATGCCCACCCTGGATCTCATTTGTCTCTGGCTAGGGTTCCGTGCATGAACATTGGCATTAGCGGAACAAGGATTTGCAGCTGCTGCACGGAGACGGGTGCTTGCTGTGTGAGTTCTCTGAGCTTTGAGTTAGGAATACATACTTAATTAACCCAGGCTTTCAATTCTACCAAACGTTTTTTCCACCGATGGCAAAAATTTATGGAATACACATTGTCAGAAATAATTGATGTCACTACTTCGCTACACTGAATAGTACACAAAGGCGAATCAGTCAAACTCCCTAGGTAGACTACGGATCCAACAAAGTAATCTTTAGTATTAATGAGCAATTCTCAGTGGAGTGCTTAGAAAAATTCCAAAAAGTTATCAAATAATATAATCAACAATATTTAGAAGGACATTGATTACTTTTCAATATTACAAATATAAAAGATCTTTTCCACATTCTTTATTTTCCAAATGATTTTTTCCTTTATTTTTCCATTTGTTTTCCTTTTTGTTTGACTCACTGATGCTAGATATATATGGAATGGTTGAATGTACTACTTGATGAAAGCTATTTACCTATTCATGCTTCCACTTAAATGAAGATTCTTTTGATAGTTTACCAATGACATCGTTAAAAATTCAAATGGGTGTAAAATTATAGGTCATTATTAATAAGACACTTTAAATATTATAAGTGGAAAAATGTTAACCCAGTAATTGTACTTTCCCTATGCTACATTCATTCATTTATTTTTTATCTCTTTTTCTTTTTCTCTTTCCATGTTGTTATATACAGTGAAAATTAAAAAAAACTCTAATGAAAATATTTGAAAAAAATACATATTTAAACAGAGTTTCACTTTAAAAGTTTACAGGGGTTAAAAACCCTTGCTTTCACTATTCAAAACGGAAAAGAGCTATGGTCTAGATTTACACTTTAAATGCTCATTGAGTTTTTAATTCATTACTTCATTTTTCTTAGTTCTTACATTAATAAAAGCTTAATACAGTGAAATTATATTAGGTGAAAATGTAATACCTGTGTGTTTAGCACAGCACAGTTTAGAAACGTATTTGTTACCTATGTAGAGTTTCACCGTTATAAAAAGCAAAACTTTTATGGGAGCTGCTCTAAACTGCTGTAGATGTTTTCTTACAATCTATTCTACACTACTTTTGTGTAAAGAGAAGATTGTGGATTTGGTGCCACCATGAAGCTGCATTGTGCAATTGCAGTTCTGTTCTTTATATATGCTTAGCTCCAAGTTAATGTTTCAGACTGTTTGCCTTTCAGTCATGTAATATCACTGAGCTAATGTCAATTAACTAAGCTTTTAAGCTCAGTTTGCTGTCTGACATAATGTAATGTCTGTTTAACCTTGAATAGTAATTGAAGGTTAAGCAAATGAATAGACAGGGTGAGGTGACGAAAATGCTTCATCCTCTTTCCTGCACATACAGTAGATAGGATTTAAAGTTTTTATGTACTTAAGAAAATTGTGTAAAACTTTTTTTTTTCCATATGCTTCCGAAAGAAAATATACACCTAAATACACCTAATACAATATTATACACCTATAAATTTGGCAAAAGCTTGCAAAACCCGGGTCAGGTAGAATGATCTGAGCGATACAGATGAAATTTCCAATGAACTTTTTTGAAGTATACACTCTCACTTATGCTCAATATGCTTCTTAGGTAAGATTTGCTTGAAAACAAGCTATACCTTTTTTGTTCTATAATTATTGTGCTTTTTTGGGGGTTATTTAGGGTAGTATACTTTATTTTCCTTGTTTTATGTGTTAAACCATTTCATCCCAGGAAGGATTTACCCACTTTCTGACTAGGCCATTTTTTTATGATACGGCATTGCGTCGCTTTAACTGACAATTGCGTGGTCATGCGACGCTGTACCCAAACAAAATTGATGTCCCTTTTTACCACAAATAGAGCTTTCTTTTGGTGGTATTTGATCACCTCTGTGGTTTTTATTTTTTGCGCTATAAACAAAAAAAGTGTGACAATTTTGAAAATTAATAATTATTTTTTTACTTTCTGCTATATAACATTTCCAAAAACAAAATGTAAAAAAAAAAATGTATTCATCAGTTTAGGCCGATATGTATTCTGCTACACATTTTTGGTGAAAAAATCCCAATAAGCCTATATTGATTGGTTTGCGCAAAAGTTATTTTTACACTTTTTTTGGGAACCAGTGACATTATTACAGTAATCAGTGCTAAAAATATGCACTGTAATTGTACTAATGACACTGGCAGGTAAGGGGTTAATATGTTCCCTGCAGTTTTTTTCTAACTGTATAAGGGACTGTGTGACTGGGGAAACACACAGATCCATCTTCCTGCTTAGCAGAAAGACAGGATCTGTGTGATCTTCCCTGTCATAATGGAGATCTGCCTTGTTTAAACAAGCAGATCCCTGTCACTGCAGGGAACAATCGGGGGTGACCAGCAGGCATTGGCGCCCACAAAAAGGAGTTCCCGAGCCGCCATACACCTACGGCGATTTGCGGGATCGTGCCACCTTGCCGCAGTATAATGACGGTGGCTAGTTAGCAAGTGGTTAATATTTGTGTACGGTTGCAATTTTTTTATTGTACTTATTTTTGATGTAAAAATAAACATACTAAGGCTAATGAGTGGCCCTTTTTGGTACATTACATTACAATACAGCATTCCATATGCCAAATTTTCATAGTGGGTCAATCTACCCAAAACTGACATTTGAGTTTATTTGACAGATGCTAAAGAGTTCAAGCCAAACATTTTTTCTTAGCTTTCAATTGTGGAAGACTTAAAACCTTTCTCAACTTTTTATTGCTGCCTCAGTCACCATTTGGGGTATTTAATCTCACATCCAAGCATTATAACAGGGAGAGAGAAGGCTATCCATCAGGATTTTACCTCTGTAACTTGTACAGGTGAGAGTTGTTAGAGCTTTTTTTCTAGATCTGGGCTTTGCATTACCTAACGGTGACTTTTTTCAGGATCTCCATGTTTAAATTTCTGTGATTGAATTTCTGTTTTGTAACATCTGCTTTTGTGGGAGTCCCACTCTCCCTGCTGTACTTTTTGTCAGTTTTATATGTAAGAGAATGCAAGGTGGGGAGCAGGAACACCTGAATACACGTATTTTGTAGCTGCAACAGTGAGTCAGAAAAAAATTGTATGAAAAAGAGCTGGGACTATGATAAGACATCTGACTTATGTGTTTGACTGATAAGTTGGGGAACTATAGAGGCAGTTTACTGAATCACTTTAGGATTTCATATATCTCTAGGTATTCCAGTAGTAAGGTATGCTTTATTCTTATTAGAAATAGATAATACTCTCTCTCCTGAATTTTTTAAGATGCATTTTTTTTTAAAGATCTAAGTTCAGGTAAATTTTTTTTTAACCAAGGTCAAGGGCAATATGAGGCTTCATGCACACTGGCAGCTCCTAAATTTGAGTTGCACTATGAACACTAATACCACGCCTAAATCAGGTGACATTTTTTTAGAAACTCCGGCCCCTCAAGAAAGAAGAACACTAACGAGGCCACAACACAGAATCAGACAATCAGCAGCCTAGATCAATATGCGACATGCCCGATTTAAAATGGTTGTAACCATTGCTACTGATAAAATTGTTTTCAATAGGAAGAATTAAGCTTACATTGATAGTGTGCTTTGTTTTTTTTAAGGACTTGCCTTTCAGTTTCTCCAGCTTCTAACGTGCAGGTCACTTGATTGCTGCTGCTTCTATAGTGATGCACGGACCTGCCGGTGGGCATGGGTGCTGCTGGGGCATGTACGCCATTATAGGAAATTACATTGCCACCAAGCTTCTGCGTTTCCATGGCAATGGAACGCAATCAGTCTCTGCAGCATAACGCTATGTATGTACTGACTACTGAAGATACAAGCGTGCTGTGCACAGTACGGGATGATGGCACCATGTAAACTGACCACATTAGCATGGATTGGCTGCCATGCTAGTGTGGTCAGTTTACTTGTAGGAGGACAACAACAAAAGAAAAAAGAAAAACTAATCCTGCTGAGCCAAAAACCAACAGTGGTTATGAAATTGTAATCACCTTCATACTATTTACCTAAGTATAGTACTGTTGTTGTAGCCAAAAGAACTAAGCATACAAAGAAGGATCCAAGTATTTCTACCAGGATCAAAAAAGTGGCTACTTCTGCAACAGAATGTCTAGGTCAGAATTTGGTTCTAATAAAATTACAAAATTTATTGATACCAATATGGGCACAAGCTACATTAATTTAAAGTGCAATTTTGAATAAAAAACAACTTTATACAGCATACTTTTCAAGGTTCCCTCCAACAGCAAAGATCACCCGAAAAGAATGGTGCTTTGAGACATACAGAAAAGCAAGAAAAAACATATACACAAAAAATACACACAAACACTCAAAAGAACCCCAAAAAACACAGAAAGTCCGGACACTAACCTGGTAACATTGACAGGGAAGGAACTGCGCTATACCTTTAATTGTGGTTAGTGCAAATGAATGGTGTGAAACCAATAATATCATTCATAAACAAGCATAAATTCAAAATAAAAAATGCGGTCTGCCTATATCAAATAATTCAATAATAGCAAACCACATATATGTGAAAATAAGTGATAAGACAACACAGTCCATAAACCAGATGAATGGAAAACAAATCCTCTATGGAAATGGGTAGAGTCCCTGGATAGCTCTTCATAGGAATCAGTGTGGAAAGGTAGAATTTGAGAAAACACCCATCAAGTGATCCTCCACCACCTAAAATGCACGCTTACCAGAAGTAAGCTTAAACAAGCTCATCGATAAACCAAAGGCCTGATGGACAGTGGGTGTGGGACGTCCTTCTGTGCACTATAGCGGGCGGCAGGCAGTAAGGTGAGTAGGATCCTGACATTCAACCAGCGTTGAGGCATCCCTCTAGCGGCGTAGCCGCGAGTATGTACGGGGGGTGTTAATCTCCAACTGTCCTAGAAACCAGCCAATGGTTTCCAGGACAACATTTTCTCCCTTGTCGCTTTTTTAAAAACAACATTTTTGGCCTTCTTTAGTTCCGTCAGGGCTGTTCGCTCATCTCTTGTTAGATTATCTTTACATTTTTGAGGCCATTTAATTTCACTTAGGTCTGCCTGGACCATCTCAAGGAACAAATATAGCCATCGATTTTTACTTAAGGAGGGCATTTTTTTGTACTGAATTAGCAGGTCCACTGTTCGTCTAGTGGGGCAACTTGATGTTGTCGGGTTTTCACTCTCCTCTAATAGGGCGTTTAAGATGTCAAGGACCTGCTGATCATCTACATCTAATTGCGCATCACCAGGGATCGATGCATCTCTATTCTGGTAAATAGATCTAAAAATACCTTTCTTAGAAATAGGGCCACATCTTTATAAACAGTGAACTCATCCATATTATCGACAGGGGAAAAAGACATTCCTTTTTGGAGCAAGTTAATGTGTCTTGGAGCAAGAGGGAAAGCTGAGAGATTAATAACTTTCATGTCTGTTTCTAATGGATCTTGAGCAGTCGCTATTTTCTCTGGCTGCGAGTATGTGACACTGCCTGTACTCTTGGGGCTTTTTCCTTGCTTTTGGTGTTTAGTTTTTGATTTTGTGTGTTTTTTTGGGAAGGGAGACGGTCTTCCTGGGCATCCGCCCCCTCCTCGTCCAAAAAAGTCACCACTTTCGGGGCCCCATCATAATCATGTTCTTCCATAAGTCTATCCTGCCTCCCTCTAGATTGTGACCGTTGTCCTCTCCTATTGGATCTGCTTCTTCCCCTTTTCATAGTTAAATCAAAAACCTGATTCTTTTGAAAATCAGCCAAGTCCCTCCTAAACTTTGATTGTTTTGTTGTTTTTAAATTAAGTTGCACCCTCTCTATTTCCCTTTTAAGGATATCATTTTGTTTAGTGAACTCCTCCAAATCTTTTAGGGGGTCTAAGCCTGACTTTTTGTGTGTATTTTTTGTGTATATGTTTTTTCTTGCTTTTCTGTATGTCTCAAAGCACCATTTTTTTGAGGGGTGATCTTTCCTGTTGGAGGGAACCTTGAAAAGTATGCTGTATGAAGTTGTTTTTTATTCAAAATTGCATTTTAAATTAATGTAGCTTGTGCCCATATTGGTATCAATAAATTTTGTAATTTTATTAGAACCAAATTCTGACCTAGACTTTCTGTTGCGGAAGTAGCCACTTTTTTGATCCTAGTAGAAATCCTGCTTTGTATACTTGTAGGAGGAGCTGTGCAGGCAAGAGCAACTAGGTATATTTGGAATTTTGCTTGCAGAAATACTGTATAATATTAATGTGACAGATCACATTGAACTTTATTTTGGAGTTACTGACTTTCATCTTGACACACAACGTTTTCTACTTTAAAGGATCCCACTTCCTCCGGGTGCAGGGCATTGGAATGGGGACAACATGTGCCCCAGTGTACTTAAACCTGTATCTGGGGGGTGGGAAGATTGGTTATTTTCATCTGAAGAATTGTCTGATTTCCTGTGCCGTATTATTTTATGGTGCAGGTATATCAATGACAATTTAATTTTCTGGACAGGATCTAGTGCATCGTTATGTTCAATTGTTGATTCTCTGAACATGAATGCATTCAGTCTTACTTTTACTCTATCTTGACATTGAGAAATGCTTCCTTTTCTTGATCTAAATATTATTAAAGACTCTGATGGGCTGAAACCTATAATTCTTTTTCATAAAACAACAGCGGGCAATGCACTACTACAAGTGCTCATCCACCTCATCTAGTTGGATCCATTCCCAAAGGCCAATTATTGAGAGCGAGACGTAATTGTACCAATGATGATGACTTCACAGGATCTCCTTCCTAACCTAACCCTGCTATGGTTAGAGGAGACTTTATTACTTGATAATCCCCTTTGGGGTAAGTTTTACAGATTCTAAATAGTCCTTTTCTTTGTTTTTTCCTTAGTTTTTATTCTTTCTCCCCTAAAAATGGGTGAGCAATTAATTTGCCTCGCCCACCAATGGGAGCGTAACAGTAATGCCGCGTACACACGGTCGGACTTTTCAGCTACAAAAGTCCAACGGACGCTGACGGACTAAAGCTGGCTGGTAATCCGATCGTGTGTGGGCTTCTCCGGACTTTCAACGTACTTTTTTAGCCTCAAATCCGACGTACTTTAGATTTGAAACATGCTTCAAATCTTTACGTCGTAACTACGATGGACCCCGAAGTCCGCTCGTCTGTATGCTAGTCCTACGGACAAAAACCCACGCTAGGGCAGCTATTGGCTACTGGCTATCAACTTCCTTATTTTAGTCCGGTGTACGTCATCACGTACGAATCCGTCGGACTTTTGTGTGGTCGTGTGTAGGCAAGTCCGTTCCTTAGAAAGTCTGCAACAAGTCCGCCGCAAGTCCGCCGCAAGTCCGCCGAAAGTCTGTCGGACAGGCTGTCGGACTTTTGTAGATGAAAAGTCCGACCGTGTGTACGCGGCATAATAAAACATAGCTTAAGCCCATAGCAACAGGCAGTCTTTAAATGTTTCAGTGTAATTGGTTCAGGAGGTCACATGGTCTCAACTGCCATGGCACAAGCTAATAGAAGTTATTTAAATAAAAAAACCTACGCAACAGTTTTCAGTCGCTGCTCAGCAGGAGAAGAAGAAGCTTCCCGGCCACTTACCATGAAAACTTTACTACGTCAGCTATTTGAAAGGGCTGGATCTACCAATGGTGATGAATGGATGCGTCGCCACCTGGCTATGGATCCTCAACATACAGTCATCCCACAGGCTGCATCATCGCTGTCTTCCTCTGCACTTTCAGTGCCTTCTAAATCAGCTACACATCTTCTCTGTGCCCCGGAGGAGTTCTCCAGCCCTGCTGTGTTAATTTCCTGTTACAAGATCTCTCCTGTGGCTCCTCCTGCTACCTTCTCTGATGTCCGCCCTCTTCCTTCACAGAGCCAGGAGCTGGCTGGCAGATCAGATGTCAGTGCGGTCCTAGCTCCTGCTTCTTCATACAGAAAAAAGACCTCGTCGCTTTAACTCCCCATCACCTCCCAGACAGCATTCCTCGGGTAAGCGCTGTTCACAGGCTGCCCAAAAGAAGAAAACATCATCTGTGATGCAAAATAAGAATGACTACCCTCATTTGGAGACTGTTTCTATAGACAATTCTGTTCCTGCTTTACCTAATGTGTTGCATAATGCTGTGGAAAATGACACTGTCATTGATCAAAGTGATCAGTCACTGACACTAATAGTACTGCTAATGTTAATGATGTATCTGTTAGTATTCCAGCTACTGTATGTCTATTATGCCTGCTGTAAATACGCAGGTGAGTGTGATGATATACAGCTACTTTTGCAATTAGCACGTTCATTGTCTTCATTGCAAAATCCTGTCAGAATACCACCTACCATTGTTAACACAGTTGATGCCAATGTTTCTGGTGTTTGGTTCGGTGCTTCTACTGTTAACCAACCTGCAGTGTCTCAGGTATCTTCATACCCTCATACTGTGCCAATTACTACACCTGAGATTTCTCTAGCAGTCCCTGAGTGTTGTTTTAAAGAGGCCCTGTCCTGTGAACTTTCACCATTAGGTTTCCATTTGCGTAATTCTGTTAAAGACAGAATTTGGAAGGGAGAATATATCGATGTTTTGTCCATTTTGCTGTCTTTTAAAGATAATCGTATGAAAAGAGAGATTTGGATAAGAATGATGATGACAAGTGTAAATAAATGCCTTGTAGCTTTAACAATTGGTTACAGGCATTCTGTATCTTTGCAAGTGTCATGGGAGAAAAACATCCAGAACGCTGCTGTGGATTGTTCCAGCATGTTGAAATCATATTAGAGGCATATAAGAACTTTAATGGTCTGGCATGGTTCTTTTATGACAAATCATTTAGTCAGAAACTTGCTGTTCACAAGACATTAAAATGGGAGCCGTGGTTGAACTTGTTACTCCCACAAAAACAATTCACCAAACCTTCTGCTCCTCTTACTGGATCTTTTTGGCATGGCGTTTGTTTTGGCTTCAATGCGGGTCAATGTAAATGGCCCAAAATATAAGCACAAATGTGCTTATTGTACTGGCAATCATGCAGCGTCGTGTTGTTTTAAAAGGTTAGTTTCCAACAACTCACTGCAGAATAATAATCTTTTTCGAAAAAGCAATAACGCTAGTGAACATAACAAACATGTTACCATGGCTACGCATTTGGCCAAATCAACAGATGGCAGCCCTGTATATCATTTTTTCAGGTGGCTTTCCTTTGCCCTTTTTCACAGGTTCTGGATGTTTGCTTCATGATAATTTACCATCTGTTCAACGGCACACTGCCATTGTAGCTGACAAAAATTTTAAGAGAGGTTCAAGAAAGTTGTGTAGCTGGCCTTTTTGATTCGCCTCCTTTTTCCAATTTTAGGATTTCGCCATTAGGAATTATTCCTAAAATGATCCTTATTCTTTCCATCTCATCCACCATTTGTCCTTTCCAGATGGAATGTTGCCTAATGATAGTATAAATCATTCTCTCTGTATGGTATCTTATGCATCTTTTGACAATGCTTTAGAGAAGATCCGCAATATTGGTAAGGGCGCGTTGTAATTGAAGGTGGATATACAATCTGCATTTAGGCTACTACCTATCCATCACAAAGCTTTTAATTCTTTAGGTTTCTATTTCAATGGTGGATTTTATTGCCACAAATGCCACCCTATGTATTGATCACTTTCATTTCGTTATTTCGAGACATTCTCAACTTTTTTAGAATGGGTGGTATCCTTTAAAACTGTGAAACAAAATAAGTGCAGCGCAATGATGATTAAGACAATAAATGAAGAAAAAATCCCCAAGATATCAATTCAAACGGATGAAATCTATCAGATCAAATCTGTATGTCAGTGGTCAGAGGAGATACGATCCCAGTGTATTATATTCGCTTACCAGATGCTGTGGACCCCTGCACAGCAGAGGTCAAACTCACGTATATCCCCTCAGGGATGTTGGTATCCTGGAAGCTGTCACTGGAGCCGAGTCCCAGATCCTGATGTCCACACACAGGCACGAGTCTCCACAGGAAACAAAACCCCCAAGCACTATGGGAATCTGGAACGGGATATCCTCACAAGTATCTCCCCGGTGACAGCCAATAAAAAACAGAGAGAAAAGCTCCTCTAAGAGCTTTTCTCTCTGTTTTTTATTGGCTGTCACCGGGGAGATACTTGTGAGGATATCCCGTTCCAGATTCCCATAGTGCTTGGGGGTTTTGTTTCCTGTGGAGACTCGTGCCTGTGTGTGGACATCAGGATCTGGGACTCGGCTCCAGTGACAGCTTCCAGGATACCAACATCCCTGAGGGGATATACGTGAGTTTGACCTCTGCTGTGCAGGGGTCCACAGCATCTGGTAAGCGAATATAATACACTGGGATCGTATCTCCTCTGACCACTGACATACAGATTTGATCTGATAGATTCATCCGTTTGAATTGATATCTTGGGGATTTTTTCTTCATTTATTGTCTTAATCATCATTGCGCTGCACTTATTTTGTTTCATGGTACTTTTCAGGCTTTATTGTGATTACCTGTAGTGTTCAGCTTGCAATTGGGAGAGGGTTTAACTGGTTGCGCTGATTGTTTTTCTATATATCCTTTAAAACTGGGTCGGCTAATTTGGTTCACTATTTGGATGATTTCCTATTTATAGGACCCCCTGATTCTTTGGACTGTTTATACTTATTGGGAGAATTTCAAGTAGTGTGTAGAGATTTTGCAGTCCTCTTAGCCCCTAAAAAATGGTGTATCCAACCACTTGCCTTGAATATTTAGGCATTTCTATAGATACCGTTAACATGGTATTTAGGTTGCCTGTTGAAAAAGTTAAAACAATGTTGGATCTAGTTTCTTTTGCTCTTTCCAAACATAAAGTTACATTAAAAACCTTGCAGACGTTGTTGGGATTATTAGCTTTTGCCTCTAGAGTTATCCCTATGGGTAGGGTCTTCTCTAAGCGTTATCGGTCTGTTTTGGGTGTTTCCTTTCCATTTCATTTTATACATATTACTGCAGAGTTGAAAGAAGATCTAATAATTTGATGCAAATTTTTGTTAAATTTTAATGGTTGTACGTTATGGCAGGCACCTTTTTGTTCTACATCTACTCTCAATTTATTGTCTTATGCTTCTGGGACTGTTGGTTATGGTCTTTTTTGGCAAGGTCGTTGGTGAGCTGATTGTTGGCCACAATCTTGGAGAGAAAAGGGTTTGACTAAAATTATTGTTCTTTTAGAACTCTTTCCTATATTAGTTGCCCTGGAATTGTGGGGTGCTTATTTTAGAAATCGTAGCTTTTATTCCATTCCAATAACAAAGGGGTGGTTTATACAATTAATTGCCTCTCATCCAAGTCTTTACCAGTTCTTACTATATTGAGGCAATTAGTATTAAAATGTTTGAAATTAAATATTTGCCTAAAGGCTCAATTTTTTACAGGTGTGGATAACATTATTGTTGACTCATTGTCCCGTTTTCAGATCCAGCAATTTTGGCTTCAGGTTCAGAGGCAGACGAAGAGGTTTACCAGTGTCTGCCACATTTATGGGACCTGCTTTAACTATTGTGGCTTCTTCTATTCAAAATTAAATTGCACCTTCCACGTGGGCAAATTATCAAGCCGTGTGGTGCTCTTGGTGCTCTTTTTTGAGCAATATGGGATACGGACCTTATCAATTTTTTTAAGCACTTGTTCTGTCTTTTTTGGATTCTTTATTGACATGATCTTATTCATATTCTTTAAAAGCAAAGCAGCAGAGTGGGACTTTGCATGAGGCAGGAGTTGTGTAGAGCCAAGCGCCTCCATCCCCAACAAATTGAACAAAAAAAGAAACAAAAGGTGGGACTTTATATGAAACATGCACACCAGGAGATGACACAATAACCATGAATATTAAGGGTACCCAAAATATAACAGAACCAAAAATGTTGCATAGAAGCATCACATAACTACAATTGGCATTGAATAATTTATTGGTATATAAATTATAACAAAAGTAAAAATCATAACATAGTTCATGCTGGTATTAAAAAAAAAAAACAAATTCATACGAGGCAAGTCTCCAATTGTACATAGGATATAGCAGAAATACAATTAATAACATGATTGGTTCATATTGTAAATACTGTAAAAGGCAATTTCATAAAAGACAGGTCTCTATGATAGTTAATTTTAATCTAGGTTGGTTGGTAAGGTCCAATTGATATGTAGGATAAGGTAATGATGCAATTGTAGATATAACTATTGGCCCACAATCCCATAGTAAAACAACATAATTGGTTCGTACTATACATATTCACTGAAGTGTGCCTCCATGGTAAATAGTTGTAGCTATAATTGGTTGGTACAATCCAATTGGTATATATACTATATCTGTGGAAGCTAACAAGTTGTAGTCTTGCCCAGCCTGTTAGTTAGAACCTGTATTTTAGTATAGTTAGTGCTGGGATACAGCTAGGTTTTTGTTTGCTATTATTTGCCCTGTGTCAGGGCGGGGCTCAGCCCTTCCTTCTCTGAGCTGGCCGCTCAGCTGTCGGCTAGTTGCCAGCTCCTATCTCTCCACAGTGACTCACCTGTTGATGATATCCTGCTCATCAGTCTTCGCCTTGGTCACATCTCCTGTGTTCCTGTTAAAGACTTGCTTGGCTGACATTCCTTCTGGCTCCAGATCCTGCTTGGTGTTCTACTAGGCTCATCTCTGGATCCCTGTCGTTTTGGCCTGTCTGACTATCCCTTCTGGTTCCTGAACTCTGGCTATGTTTTAACTATGTTTATCTGTTTACCTTTTTTATTATTTATTAAACAAGTGAGGTTTAGCTGTACTGTGTCACTGTCTGATTCATGGTTTCTGACACCCTGTTTCATTTCTGAGACACTGTACAGCACCTGTGAATAGACTTGTATATAGCACAAATAAACACTGCATTGTTTTGTCACTACCTTCTTGGATTTTGTATCTGTGCCTCAGAGACTGCTTATCCCAGGGAGCTTTGTACCTGCTAGCTGTTTCCCCGCTCACATATGTTGGAGGATTGCGGGCACTTTTAGCAAGGAACCGCTATTTAAAGGGCCAGTAGTGGCTAAACATGGAGAATATCCTCAAACAGTTGGTGTTATCTAACACTGCACAGCAGCAAGCAAACGCTGTACAGCAAGCCAATGCTATTGCACAGGAGCAAATAAACTCACTGTGCCAAAAAATTGGTGTTGTACAGGAGCAAACAGAGGCTGTTTGAACATCTAGCCACTGTTGCAGAAGCAGATAAGAAAACCCTGACTGAGGTTGTGCAGACATTGTGCAGTGGTCACCTGCTAAAAAGTGCTGGAGACAAGCCCTCCATGTGGGTAGCTTCCTTTCCAAGATGACTGCAGATGATGACCCAGAGGCCTTTTTGCTGTCATTTGAAAGAACCACTAAGAGAAAAGGTTGGCCTAAAACTCAGTTGGCCGAACTGGTCGCCCCCTTACTGGAGAATCGCAGAAAGCCTACTACAATCTGGAGTCGGCAGAAGCAAAAGAATATGAGGTCAAGCAGCAAATCCTGGCGTGTCTCAGTGTCACCTTGGCCGTTCAAGCACAACGGGTCAACACCACTGCAACTGCACAGACTTCCACCCAAAGCGACGGTCTCCCCAGGCAACCAGTAAGACTGTTTCAGGGGAAGTGGGTGGTAAGCATGGCAAGGAGACAGGGGGGAACATTTTTTGGATCTAGGTCTGAAGATTGGTGTCCCAAACCAGTGAAGCCAGGTTATTGAGGTGCCCTTTGAGAGGATTGCCATGGACTTCGTGGGTCCATGTGGGTCCATGTGTGCATGTGGGTTTTGAAGTTTTAAAAGAACGTGAGTCTGTAAAGCATAAGGCAATATGAAGCAACTCCATTACAAAAGGGTTAACTTGGCAAGACAAGAAAGAAGAGTATACTTACTAAGTTTAACCAAGCACAAGTTCAAGATGAAAAGCAAGCAGTCGTTAGGCAAGGTACCAGGTAAAGGTGACAGGTTCTCAATTAGCGAGGGGCGATGTCTGACTCCCACCCTAGCAGTCAGTTTCCAATAGCAACCGGAGCTGAACCCACGTTAGGAAGATCCATGGCCTGGTCACCAGGTACGGAAGTGAAGGGGTTAACAAGTGCATTCATGAGGTTTGTGCTAGGTGCACAGCAGTACCCTATTGTATTTCTGGGAATAAGCTAACAGAGGTATGGACTGGTGAAGTGGGGCGCAGGCTCAGCATACCCCTCCTGATGCAACATCTACTAGAGTTACAGTGTGTAATGAAATGGGACATTTCCTATAGTAAAACAACATAATTGGTTCATACTATACATATTCACTGAAGTGTGCCTCCATGGTAAATAGTTGTAGCTATAATTGGTTGGTACAATCCAATTGGTATATATACTATATCTGTGGAAGCTGACAAGTTGTAGTTCTGCCCAGCCTGTTAGTTAGAACCTGTATTTTTGTATAGTTAGTGCTGGGATACAGCTAGGTTTATGTTTGCTATTTTTGCCCTGTGTCAAGGGCGGGGCTCAGCCCTTCCTTCTCTGAGCTGGTCGCTCAGCTGTCGGCTAGTTGCCAGCTCCTATCTCTCCACAGTAACTCACCTGTTGATGATATCCTGCTCATCAATCTTCGCCTTGGTCACATCTCCTGTGTTCCTGTTAAAGACTTGCTTGGCTGACATTCCTTCTGGCTCCAGATCCTGCTTGGTGTTCTACTAGGCTCATCTCTGGCTCCCTGTCATTTTGGCCTGTCTGACTATCCCTTCTGGTTCCTGAACTCTGGCTATGTTTTAACTACGTTTATCTGTTTACCTTTCTTATTATTTATTAAACAAGTGAGGTCTAGTTGTACTGTGTCACTGTCTGATTCATGGTTTCTGACACCCTGTTTCATTTCTGAGACACTGTACAGCACCTGTGAATAGACTTGTATATAGCACAAATAAACACTGCATTGTTTTGTCACTACCTTCTTGGATTTTGTATCTGTGCCTCAGAGACTGCTTATCCCAGGGAGCTTTGTACCTGCTAGCTGTTTCCCCGCTCACATATGGTGGAGGATTGCGGGCACTTTTAGCAAGGAACCGCTATTTAAAGGGCCAGTAGTGGCTAAACTTGCAGAATATCCTCAAACAGTTGGTGTTATCTAACACTGCACAGCAGCAAGCAAACACTATACAGCAAGCCAATGCTATTGCACAGGAGCAAATAAACTCACTGTGCCAAAAAATTGGTGTTGTACAGGAGCAAACAGAGGCTGTTTGAACATCTAGCGACTGTTGCAGAAGCAGATAAGAAAACCCTGACTGAGGTTGTGCAGACATTGTGCAGTGGTCACCTGCTAAAAGTGCTGGAGACAAGCCCTCCATGTGGGTAGCTTCCTTTCCAAGATGACTGCAGATGATGACCCAGAGGCCTTTTTGCTGTCATTTGAAAGAACCACTAAGAGAGAAGGTTGGCCTAAAACTCAGTTGGCCGAACTGGTCGCCCCCTTACTGGAGAATCGCAGAAAGCCTACTACAATCTGGAGTCGGCAGAAGCAAGAGTATATGAGGTCAAGCAGCAAATCCTGGCGTGTCTCAGTGTCACCTTGGCCGTTCAAGCACAACGGGTCAACACCACTGCAACTGCACAGACTTTCCACCCAAAGCCACGGTCTCTCCAGGCAACCAGTAAGACTGTTTCAGGGGAAGTGGGTGGTAAGCATGACAAAGAGACAGGGGGGAAAATTTTTTGGATCTAGGTCTGAAGATTGGTGTCCCAAACCAGTGAAGCCAGGTTATTGAGGTGCCCTTTGAGAGGATTGCCATGGACTTCGTGGGTCCACTCCCCAAGTCTGCACGGGGGCCAACAACATATTTTTGTAATCATTGATTACCATATATACTCGAGTATAGGTCGATCCGAGTATAAGTCGAGGCCCTAATTTACCACAAAAAAAAATGGGAAAAACTTATTGACCCAAGTATAAGATGAGGGTGAGAAATGCAGCAGCTACTGTAAGTGGAAAAAGAGGGACAACAATGCCCATCTGCAGCTGTATACCTCCCTGTGTCCTGTGCATGTGTCCTGTGCATGTGTCCTGTGCATGTGTCATGTGTCCTGTGCATATGTGCATGTGTCATGTGTCCTGTGCATATGTGCATGTGTCATGTGTCCTGTGCATATGTGCATGTGTCATGTGTCCTGTGTATATGTGCATGTGTCCTGTGTATATGTGCATGTGTATATGTCTATATGTGCATGTGTCATGTGTCCTGTGTATATGTGCATGTGTCATGTGTCCTGTGTATATGAGCATGTGTCATGTACCTGTGTCATGTGTATATGTGCATGTGTCCTGTACCTGTGTCCTGTGTATATGTGCATGTGTCATGTGTATATGTACCTGTGTCCTGTGTATGTGTCCTGTGTATGTGTCCTGTGTCTGTGTGCATGTGTCTGTGTGCATCCTACCTGTGTTCTGTGCATGCCTCCGTGTGCCGCTCTGCACCGATCAGCTTGTGCTATTACTATTCGGCGGCCATTCACTGTTCAAAAGCCGTGCCTCCTCCTCGTCCATGATAGGCAGAAAACTCAATTTCCCAGCAGTCAGCGGTCAGCCTATCATGGACATTCTCTCATCCTCATACCACGGATGAGAAAATGTCCGTGATAGGCTGTACATTGACTGCCTATCACAGACGAGGAGGAGGCACGGCTTTTGAACAGTAATTGGCCGCCGAATAGTAATAGCACACGCTGGCCGCCCTCTGACTGCATGACACGCTGATCATGTAGGCAGACGGCGGTGACTCGAGTATAAGTCGAGGGGGGCACTTTCAGCCCAAAATAAAGGGCTGAAAATCTTGACTTATACTTGAGTATATATGGTATGCTGCCCATTACCTCGTGGCAGACCCTTTATGCACCATGTCTGCTAATAACATTGCCAACGAGTTATTTTTGGTTTTCAGTCATGTTGGGATCCCTAAGGAGGTCCTTACAGACCACGAATGTCACGAATAACTAGAGAGTTATGTAAATTATTTAAGGTGACATAGTTGTATACCACCCTCATGTTGATGGCTTGGTGGAACGCTTCAATAAACATTTAAAGCATATGTTAAAAAGGATTGTTGACAAGGATGGGAAAAACTGGGACTTTCTGATTTCGTATTTGATGTTTGTCATCAGGGAGGTACGCCAGTTCTCTATGGGGTACTCTCCATTGGAGTTGCTTTATGGGAGACACCCTCAGGACTCAAACATAGCCAAGAAAACCTGGAAGGAGAGCAGACACCCCACAAAAGTGTCATAGAGCATATCGCTCAAATGCAGGACAGGATTGCAGCAATCATGCCAATGGTAAAAGAACACTTACTTCAAGCCCAAGCAGCCCAACAGAGAATATACAGCAGGGGACCTGCCTCCATGTTTTCTCACTTGGTGACAGGGTCCCGGTGTTAGTTCCCACTGTTGAAAGCAAGTTCCTGGCTAAGTGGCAGGGTCCCTTCAAAGTAATTGAAAGTGTTGGGGAGGTGATTTACAAAGTGTATCAACCAGGTAAAAGGAAGCCTGAGCAGATATACCATATAAACCTGTTAAAGCCCTGGAAGGATAGGCTTGCATTGACTGTGAGGTCTGTCCCTGTAACTCCTAGGGGTACTAAGTCCCCTCTGGTCCTTGAGGTCACTATTCCAGACACCCTGTCTTATTCCCAAAAACAGGAAACTAGAGAGAGTTCCTGATAAGAACTAGAGAGAAACTTTCAGAGTTACCTGGTATGATTTCTGATGTTATTGCTGAACCTGGGGTCCATGTCAAGCTCAAACCATACTGAATTCCTGAAGCTAAGAGAAAGTACATCAGTGATGAAGTCAAAAGGATGCTGGAGCTAGACGTCATTGGGGAATCCAATATTGACTGGTCTAGTCCCATCGTGTTAGTCCCAAAACCAGATGGAACTTGGAGGTTTTGTAATGACTTCAGAAAACTTATTGCAGTGACAAAGTTTGACACGTACCCAATGTCCATGGTGGGTTAACTCATAGACAGACTATCTGACTACTTTGGACTTGACAAAAGGATATAGGCAAATACCACTGACTGAAGGAGCCAAAAAAGGACTGCATTCATGACCCCGGAGGGTTCGTTTCAGTATAAAAAGATGCCTTTTGGGTTGCAAAATGCCTCTGCAACATTTCAGAAAGCCATGGACAGGACCCTAAGACCTCACCGACAGTATGGAGCAGCCTATCTGGGCAACATAGTGGTACATAGCACTGACTGGTAGTCTCACTTGCCCCCTATCCAAACTGTCCTAGATTCCCTCTTCAAGGAATTTTTTACAGCAAATCCAAAACAATGTGCCATTGGTTTAGAGGAAGCCAGGTATTTGGCCTACACTATTGGCCATGGAGTCATAAAACCTCAGTTGAACAAAGTAGAAGCCATCCATGAATGGCCACATCCTGCAAACAAGAAACAGGTCAGAGCCTTTCTTGAGATTCTAGGTTACTTTAAAGGTTTAAATAAATAAAAAAAGAAAATTGCGCAAACCTAAGCCACATACAATGTTAAATGTTCATTCAAAAACACATAAAGGTGAATCGATCAATGTGGATCGTCTAATGAATGTTAAATATTGTGTTGAATAAACGTCCCAAACACAAAAAAACTTTAGGTGAAGTAATGATGAAATATCCAAATACAACTTCTGATGCAGTACGTTGATATCTGCAATTGCAACTGGTAGGTACTTTATATCCGAGCAGAGGAAAAACGAAAGCCAGATGGCCTCTTACCGGACAAGATGGACCCCAAATTATAGGGGTCAAACTAGCTTGATACGCACAGTGATCAGCTGTGATGTTCCACCCAGTCAGCTCCAAGTATTAGCCACTCTCCTCTGTCAAAGACAACAAAATGATTACTAAATTTCCAACCTTCCAGTCAATCTGCTTTGCACTCCTCCAGTATATGCGAAAGCCTTGTACTCCTCCAGTATATCTGAAAGATTCAGAAAAAGAAGGAATTTCATAGTGCAGTAAAAAGTGGTCATTTACTGCAAATTTTGCATGAGCACAGCGAAGAAATACGATACACAGTCGCAAGCTTTTAGACTGCCAGCTGGTGCGTGGTGACATCACAAGATTCTCTCCAGCCAACGCATTTCCCTGTAACAAGCATCGAGCTTGGTACAGCTGGCAGTCTGAAAGCTTGCGGCTGTGTTTGTATCCTATTTCTTCACTGTGCTCATGCAAAATTTGAAATAAATTACCACTTTTTACTGCACTATGAAGTTCCTTCTTTTTCTGAATCTTTCACATATACTGGAGGAGTACAAGACAGATTGACTGAAAGGTTGGAAATTTTCATTTTGTTGTCTTTGACAGAGGAGAGTGGCTAATACTTGGAGCTGACCGGGTGGAACATCACAGCTGATCACTGTGTATATCAAGCGAGTTTGACCCCTATAATTTGGGGTCCATCTTGTCTGGTAAGAGGCCATCTGGCTTTAGTTTTTTCTCCACTGGGATATAAAATACCTGCCAGTAACCATTGCAGATATACGGGTGCTACATCAGAAGTTGTATTTGGATATTTCATCATAACCTCACCTAAAGTGTTTTTGTGTTTGGGACGTTTATTTATTCAACACAATATTTAACGTTCATTAATCGATCCAAATTGATCGATTCACTTTTATGTGTTTTTGTATGAACATTTAACATTGTATGCAGCTTAGGTTTGTGCAATTTCCTTTTTTTATTTATTTATATGTTTGTGAATTGGGTATTCGATTCTTGGAAGTAGCGGCATTCACATATACACGTTTTTCCATTTTTAATCCCTTATGTGAATTTTGTCACATATTTTTTAACATATATATTTTTTACACTGTTTTTGTCACATATAACATTGATCACATCACTAGTCTGGTAAGCGCAGAATAATAAATCTATATACTGTATACTATGGAGGTTTATCCTGAATTTTGCAATGGTGAAATGGTCCAGTGCTGTACTCCCCCTGATTTCTCCAAGGATTTTTTGGTTAAGATAGATGCGTCTGATGTAGGTATTGGGGCAGTATTGTCACGGGTACACAATGGGGAAGAACACCCTGTGGTGCACCTGAGCAGAAAGCTCAATGACCATGAGAAGAAATATGCAGTCATTGAAAAGAAATGTTTAGCCATAAAGTGGGCCTTGGACGTGCTAAGGTACTATTTGTTAGGGTGTCAGTTTGATTTAATAACTGACCATGCTCCCCTAAAATGAATGGCCAAAAAAAAGGGACACATATACAGGTGAACCAGTGGTTTTGGCACTACAGGAATACCCCTTCATTGTAAAACACAAGCCAGGTATTAAGATGGGGAATGTAGATGCCCTGCTCCTCGTTCACTCCTGTTGGGCCACAGGTGTTCCAACCCTGGGGATGAACCAGGGGTGGTATGTGTGGCAGAGGGTCCCAGAGAGAGTCGGAAAAAGTCCTATTTAGGGTTTACACATCTCCCAGGCTCCTCTCATACACATTTAGGGATCTCTAATCCAAGGTCCGGTTCGGGTCTTGGTCCTCTCCCATGGGCCAATTTATACTCACCTGAGACAGGCAGTCAGAGTTCTGAGCCTGGGAATCAGACAAGTCCTGTCTGTGAGAGCTAAAAAGGTTGGTGAAAGCTAACAAACTGTATTTGTGGAAGTTGACAGGCTGTAGGCTTGCTCAGCCTATTAGTTAATTTTGAATAGATAGTGTCAGGATATGACTAGGGTTTTGTTTAGGGTTGCACCGATACCACTTTTTTATGACTGAGTACAAGTACCAATACTTTTTTTCAGGTTCTCGCTGATACCGATTACCGATACTTTTTTTTTTAATGTCATGTGACAGTGGCACAAATATACAGCAATGTTAGTAGTTTTTTTTGGTTTACAGTTTTATTTTTTACAATATTTTTTTTCTACAATTTATAGTTTTTTATATTTTTTTACAATGCTTTCTTTTTTGGGTGTTTTTTTAAATTTACTTTTTCTTTTTTTTACAATTTAACTTTTAAATATTTATTATATATGTATTTTTTTTATTATGAATAGACAGACAGTGATCAATGACTCCTATGCATTCGGAAAAGGAAGTAGGTAAATTACATATATACCAGCTCTTTCCTCCGCTCTCCATCCTGACGGAACCAGGACGGGGGGACCGGAGGAGGAGCCGGAGAGCCAGGAAAGACACAGGGGGACCCGGAGGAGGACACAGATTGGGACCTGGAGGAGGACACAGAGGGGGACTTGGAGGACGACATGGATCGGGACCCAAAGGAGGACCAGAGGAGGACACAGGGGACAAGGGGAGCACAGAGGGGGACCTGGTGCAGGACACAGAGACCCCAGGAGCACAGAAGGAGACATGGAGAAGGACACAGGGGACAGTCAGTGCAGCAGTGAGGGCAGTTACAAGCACTGATCTCCCTGACAGCTGCAGGAGGGGGAGGAGGAGAAGCAGCTGTCAGAAAAGCATTGGGTCAAGCATCGGAGCATTTGTATACAAGTACTCATGCAAATGCTCGGTATCGGCACCAATACTATTATCGATGCAACCCTAGTTTTGTTCTGCTAAGAGAGAGAAGCTACACACATCTGCATCCTACAATTTTGTCAAATTTTCTTTTCAAAATTGCTTCAACTGTCTGGTTTAAGAGAGATCACTGGTAAACAGCAATTTTCTAAGTCCTACTGTAGGCAGGTTGTAATATGTCTACCTTACTGGCCCAAGCTAGGGGGAAAGGGTTAAGGTATAAGTGTTTCGTTTCTGGACTTTTTACACCCAGCCAGCCCACCTGTGGTATAAAAAGGGGGAAGGCTGAGGTCCAGGGCTTTCTGGCTGGCTCTTGACTCGACTCAAGGTCTTGGGATTGCTGTACCTTGCAGTTTGTTGGAGACACCGGGGTTCTGGAGATCATCTAAGTCATGGAAAACACCAGAATGGACTACCATATTGCAGAGGTAGGCCTTACGCTTGTTCATATTGAACTATATTGTTGGAATCTCTTCTGTAAAGTCACATCAACTGTTCGGAGCAGGTCTGAAGTTATTAAGGGGTGCATGTGGGTTTTGACGTATCAAAAGAACGTGAGTCTGTAAAACATAAGGCGATATGAAGCAACTCCATTACAAAAGGGTTAACTTGGCAAGACAAGAAAGAAGAGTATACTTACTAAGCTTAACCAAGCACAAGTTCAAGATGAAAAGCAAGCAGTCATTAGGCAAGGTACCTGGTAAAGGTGACAGGTTCTCAATTAGCGAGGGGCGATGTCTGACTCCCACCCTAGCAGTCAGTTTCCTAAAGCAACCGGAGCTGAACCCACGTTAGGAAGATCCATGGCCTGGTCACCAGGTACGGAAGTGAAGGGGTTAACAAGTGCATTCATGAGGTTTGCGCTAGGTGCACAGCAGTACCCTATTGCATTACTGGGAATAAGCTAACAGAGGTATGGACTGGTGAAGTGGGGCGCAGAAAAGGTATTTAGCAGTTTATATTCACTAAAATGATTACATTTCTAGGTTCGGTGTACTGTGGGAGACAAGATATAGTGAATGTAGGGTCCTGGGTTTAGTAACACTTTAATGTAAGAGTTTTTTACATGACCGCAGTCTCTGCCTGGTCCCGGGCATTAACTACTTCCCACCTGGCCAATGTACATAAACGGCCGGGTGGGCGCTCTCTCCTATTGAGTGGACATTCAGGAATGTCCCTCAGAAGCAGCAGGATCGCGCGCTCGCGTGCCCGCGCAGTATCGTTATCCCGATGCGCTCGTGTCACTCGGACACGGCACATCTCCGATCGGCAGGAGGGCTCTGTGATTGGCCCTCCTGATCACATGACGGCCGTGTCCAATTACAGCCGTCATGTGATGTAAATACAGAGCCTGTTGCTAGGCAATCGGCTCTCCTCGCCTCACACAGAAGTTGTCAGTAAGGAGAGGAGAGCAGATCACTGCAGCCGGCTGGTGATCAGTGAGTATGAGCTGTTTTTTACAGCCTTTTACTCACTGATTACCAGTCTAGTGTCCCCACAGTGTAAACACACAAAGTTAACACACATGTCCCCAAAACACATGTCCCCACATAGTAAAAACACCTGTCCCCCACATATGTAACAGTAAAATCACATGTCCCAATGATTATCTGCACACATATGTCCGTGATCACCTGCGCACATCTGTACATGATCATTTGCGTACATCTGTCCATGATCACACGAACCAATTATTATACACTTAACAGGATTTTTTTTTACCAAAAACATGTAGTAGAATACATTTTGGCTTAAATGTATGACAAAATTCGATTTTATTGGATTTCTTTTAAAACAGAAAGAAAAAAATATTGTTTTTTTTCCAAATTTCTGCTCTTTTTTTGCTTATATCGCAAAAAATTGAAAAACAGAGTCGTGAATAAATACCACCAAAAGAAAGCTCTATTTGTGTGAACAAAATGATAAAAATTTAATTTGGGTGCAGCATTGCATGACCGCGCAATTGTCATTGAAAGTGCAAGAGCGCTGAAAGCTGAAAATTGGTCTGGGAAGGAAGGGGGGTGAAAGTGCCCAGTATTAATGTGGTTAATGAGCACGGGCTCCATGCAAAAGGTATCTCTGTGTGCAGGATGAAGTAGGCCACACTACCATAGATTCTTTATTGGGTTAAAGTCTTTGCTTTAAATGGGACCTTCATATTCTTGGTTTTAAACTACTCCATTACAGTTTCGATGTGCTTAGGGTCACCATCCTTCTGAAAGGCATTCTCAACTCAGTTCTCAGGTCTCAGACAAAAATAAGTTTTCTACATTTTGCTCCATCCATTTTTCCATCACTACCTATATGTTTTCTAATGTTTTCCATCCCTCATCACATCCCATTATACCATTTGAAAACTGTAACCCAGGGTTTCACTTTGAGCTAGTGTGGCAACTCTATTCACCCCATTGTGCTGCAGTCATTAGAACTTTCTATGTTTAGACACTCAATAATGAATGTATACCTTTGAGCCATTGAGCAGATTTCATTTTTTAGGATAGTTGTCCTTTAGCAGTTTTTTATTTTAGATTAAAAAGAAAATGTACTATTTTTTTGTTTTAAAGTAGCAGGTTTCATGAGCAGGTGGAGTTGCAAATGAAACTGGAATGATAGTTTCTCGGAAGAGTAAAAGCTGCATGTTACTACACAAAAGCCAAAAAGCATATAGGGTACCTTCAGTTAAAATAGGATTTCTCTTAAAGTTAAAAATTCATGAGAGAGCTGTTAAATGTGATGCAATTCTCCTTGCGCAACAGAAAAAACTTGATTAAGGGAATGTATACTCGCATTTATTTCTTTCCATGTCAATTAGATTTCGCTTTAGTAAGATACAATGTATAAAAGCCACAGCAAAAACTGCAATGCCAGTTAAATAAAGACATTGGGCACACATCGTTAACAAATATGGCAACTAGTTCCAAACTCTTCATCTAACTAAAAGAATAGTTACAATTATATATACATTAATGAACAGCAGAAGTAACTTGAGTAGGGCAGTCATCAAGATAAAGTGCATCACACAATGGAATATATTTGCCTTTCTGAACAATGGAGAGGTGCCTACATGGCAACTTAATATGCAGGATGTGTGCCAACACTCTAAATTGAGGCTGAAGTCACTGTGTGCTCTCAGTGTGTGTGGGCTCAGAGGTCACTAAAGTACTCAGAGAAAAAAAAGAGCACATAAAGTAGAATTATGTATGTATATATATATATATATATATATATATATATATATATATATATACACAGTATCTCACAAAAGTGATTACACCCTTCACATTTTTCATGTGACAACACTGACGAAATTACACTTTGCTACAATGTAAAGTAGTGAGTGTACAGCTTGAATAACAGTGTAAATTTTCTGTCCCCTCAAAATAACTCAACACACAGCCATTAATGTCTAAACCGCTGGCAACAAAAGTGAATACACCCCTAAATGAAAATGTCCAAGTTGAGCCCAAAGTGTCAATATTTTGTGTGGTCACCATTATTTTTCAGCACTGCCTTAACCCTCGTGGTCATGGAGTTCACCAGAGCTTCACCAGAGCCTTCCACTCCTCCATGAAGACATCACAGAGCTGGTGGATGTTAGATACCTTGCACTCATCCATCTTCTGTTTGAGGATGCCCCAGAGATGCTTAATAGGGTATAGGTCTGGAGACATGCTTGGCCAGTCCACCCCCTTTCCCCTCAGCAGTGGTTGTCTTGGAGGTGTGTTTGGGTTTGTTATCATATTGGAATACTGCCCTGTGGCACAGTCTCCGAAAGGAGGGGATCATGCTCTGCTTCAGTATGTCACAGTACATGTTGGCATTCATGGTTCCCTCAATGAACTGTAGCTCCCCAGTGCCGGCAGCACTCATGCAGCCCCAGACCATGTCACTCCCACCACCATGCTTGACTGTAGGCAAAACACACTTGTCTCTGTACTTCTCACCTGGTTGCCTCCACACACGCTTGACACAGTCTGAACCAAATAAGTTTATCTTGGTCTCATCAGACCACAGGACATGGTTCCAGTAATCTAAGGACAGTAATGTCCTTAGTCTGCTTATCTTCAGCAAACTATTTGTGGACTTTCTTGTGCATCACATTTAGAAGAGGCTTCCTTCTTGGACGATAGCCATGCAGATCAATTTGATGCAGTATGTGGCGTATAGTTTGAGCACTGACAGGCTGACCCCCCCACCCCCTTCAACCTCTGCAGCAATGTTGGCATCATTCATACATCTATTTTCCAAAGACAACCTCTGGATATGACGCTGAGCACGTGCACTCAACTTCAATGGTCAACCATGGCGAGGCCTGTTCTGAGTGAAACCTGTCCTGGTAAACCACTGTATGGTCTTTGCCACCATGCTGCATCTCAGTTTCTGGGCCTTGGCAATCTTCTTATAGCCTAGGCCATTTTTATTTATAGCAACAATTCTTTTTTTCAGACCCATAGAGAGTTCTTTGCCATGAGGTGCCATGTTGAACTTCCAGTGACAAGGATAACACCAAATTTAACACACCTGCTCTCCATTCACACCTGAGACCTTATAACACTAACAAGTCACATGACACCGGGGAGGGAAAATGGCTAATTGGGCCCAATTTGGACATTTTTACTTAGGGGTGTACTCACTTTTGTTGCCAGCGGTTTAGACATTATTGGCTGTGTGTTGAGTTATTTTGAGGGGACAGCAAATATACACTGGTATACAAGCTGTACACTCACTACTTTACATTGTAGCAAAATGTCATATCTTCAGTGTTGTCACATGAAAAGATATAATAAAATATTTACACTTTTGTGAGATACTGTGTATATATATATGTAGCGGTACCCCCGTAGGGGCTGCTGGTTTGTTCATCATCATTTTTTGCCAATCACTCCGCTTCCGATCTCCCATACACGCACATGACACCAAACAGTCAACGTTTAAGTTTTATACCTCTTTATTTGTGGAGTTAGTCTGGGGTTGTTCATAGGTAGATATGAGATGCTCCGTCAGACCCCACTTTATAAGGGTGTAATCCACAGCCGTAGCTTTTGCTATTGGACTTCCTTAGAACAATCCTTTCCTGAGTCTATTGCTTCCTCTTGTGTAGCACTCCCAAGTTGAACAGAAAGTCATTACTGAATAATTCCCTCTGCTTGACTGATAGAATTCCTTTGGAGTATTAATGCTGAGTCTCAGGCCATCACCACCTATTTCCATGACCCACATACATAATGTCCCTCAGTCCTTGGAAGTAGGGATGAGCCGAACACCCCCCGGTTCGGTTCGCACCAGAACCTGCGAACGGACCGAAAATTCACAGGAATGTTAGAACCCCATTGACGTCTATGGGACTCGAACATTCAAAATCAAAAGTGCTAATTTTAAAGGCTAATTTGCATGGTATTGTCCTAAAAAAGGTTTGGGGTCCTGCCTCAGGGTACATGTATCAATGCAAAAAAAAGTTTTAAAAACTTCTGTTTTTTCGGGAGCAGTGATTTTAATGATGCTTAAAGTAAAAAAAAAAAAAAGTGAAATATTCTTTAAATATCGTACCTGGGGGGTGTCTGTAGTATGCCTGTAAAGTGGCGCGTATTTCCCGTGCTTAGAACAGTTCCTGCACAAAATGACATTTTTAAAGGAATAAAAGTCATTTAAAACTGCTTGAGGCTTTAATGTAATGTCAGGTCCTGGCAATATGGATGAAAATCAGTGAGACAAATGGCATAGGTACCCCCCCAGTCCATTACCAGGCCCTTTGGGTCTTGTATGGATATTAAGGGGAACCCGCACCCAAATTATAAAAAGGAAAGGCGTGGGGCCACCATGCCCTATATACTCTGAACCGCAGTATACAGGTGGTGCAAACAAGACAGGGACTGTAGGTTTGTTGTTAAGTAGAATCTGTTTGTAATTTTGAACTGGTACATTTTTAACGTGTTTAGCTCCAGTCAAAGAATCTATTTTAAGCTTTTTGGAAAACATAGGGAAGGGTTATCACCCCTGTGAGATTTGTTTTGCTGTCTGTGCTCCTCTTTAGAAGATTTCACCTCACTTTCTGTCCCAATGACAAATGTTTTTACAAAATTTGGGGTTTTTAGTGAAACAAGGATTGGTGATAAAGCATCAGTGGAAAGGAGAAACGTTTTTCCCATATTAACTCTTACAGGAGAGAATTTCCCTTCCTAGGGGTAGATCACCAACGAGGCATCCTGCCTCATTGGTGATGTGCCTTCTCCTCCTCTCTCCTATCAGGCACCCACGTGGAGTCAGTGACCTCATCATCCCCTCCCTCCTCATCACTGGAGCAAACCTGGCAGTATGCTGCAGCAGGGGGAACATGACTGCCAGATTGCTGTCCTTCTTGGGCACCCCTTCTGTCTGGGCTCATGTTACTGCCTTCCTCTAGCTGAGTACCATCATCGGAGCCTTCAAAACGCTGGGCATCCTCCTGAAGCATGTACCCAACACTGTAGTCAAACAGTTCGAGGGACTCCTCAGAAGGACATGGTGGGGCTAGGGAAGGAGTCACTGATGCCATTGAGCCGAGGGAAGAGGCCACGTTGGCAGCTGCTTTGCCAGACAAAGTACCCTGAACCTGGGTGAGAGAGGATGAGGAGGATGAGGACGGCTTGGTCATCCACTCGCCCAAGTCTTCCGCATGTTGTGGCTCAACACGGCCAGCTGCTGAAAAAAAGGCCAAGCGTGTCCCACGGCCACATGCTGATGAGGATGCACCGTGTCCATGACCAGCACTGTTGCCTCTAGACACAGAGCCTGCTTGCCCTCTTTTATTGGCTTGTAACTGTCTGCCTCTCCTTGTTGGCCTTCCAGACATACTATTGACCTGCAGTGAGCTGCACAAAACTGGGATGTGTATATATATATACCGATTATACTGCAGCTAGCAGAATCAACTGCCTGCCTGTAGTATTATTAGTATGATACCACCTGCACTTGTCTTCGGGTAGTTATACTGTAGGTGCAACTGTGCAGGGTACATAGTACAGTAACTGGAAATACTTCAAAGAGCCCACACAAGCACCTGGCTGCGGGTAGCTATACTGTAGGTGAGACTGTGCAGGGTACACAGTACAGTAGCTGTAAATTCTTCAATGAGCCTACACAAGCACCTGGCTGCAGGTGGCTATACTGTAGGTGAGACTGTGCAGGGTACACAGTACAGTAGCTGGAAATACTTCAATGAGCCTACACAAGAGCCTGGCTGCAGGTAGCTATACTGTAGGTGAGACTGTGCAGGGTACACAGTACAGTAGCTGGAAATATTTCAATGAGCATACACAAGCACCTGGCTGCAGGTAGCTATACTGTAGGTGAGACTGTGCAGGGTACACAGTACAGTAACTAGAAATACTTCAAAAAGCCTACACAAGCACCTGGCTGCAGGTAGCTATACTGTAGGTGAGACTGTGCAGGGTACACAGTACAGTAACTGGAAATACTTCAATGAGCCTACACAAGCACCTGGCTGCAGGTAGCTATACTGTAGGTTAGACTGTGCAGGGTACACAGTACAGTAACTGGAAATACTTCAATGAGCCTACACAAGCACCTGTCTGCAGGTAGCCATACTGTAGGTGAGACTGTGCAGGGTACACAGTAAAGTAACTGGAATACTTCAAAGAGCCTACACAAGCACCTGGCTGCAGGTAGCTATACTGTAGGTGAGACTGTGCAGGGTACACAGTACAGTAACTGGAAATACTTCAAAGAGCCTACACAAGCACCTGACTGCAGGTAAAAATACTGTAGATGAGACTGTGCAGGGTACACAGTACAGTAACTGGAAATACTTCAATGAGCCTACACAAGCACCTGGCTGCAGGTAGCTATACTTTAGGTGAGACTGTGCAGGGTACGCAGTACAGTAACTGGAAATACTTCAATGAGCCTACACAAGCACCTGGCTGCAGGTAGCTATACTGTAGATGAGACTGTGCAGGGTGCACAGTAAAGTAGCTGGAAATACTTCAATAAGCCTACACAAGCACCTGGCTGCAAGTAGCTATACTGTAGGTGAGACTGTGCAGGGTACACAGTACAGTTACTGGAAATACTTCAAAGAGCCTACACAAGCACCTGGCTGTAGGTAGCTATAATGTAGGTGCGACTGTGCAGGGTATACAGTACAGTAACTAGAAATACTTCAAAAAGCCTACACAAGCACCTGGCTGCAGGTAGCTATAATGTAGGTGAGACTGTGCAGGGTACACAGTACAGTAGCTGGAAATACTTCATTGAGCCTACACAAGCACCTGGCTGCAGTAACTAGAAATACTGTAAAAACACCTGCCTGCCTGTCAGTATATTAGGAAGAGAAGAACAGGATCTAGCTAACTGCAGCTAACTGACTCGACCTGCCTACTCTAACCTAAATCAAATGACACTGTCTGTCTCTCTCTCTCTCTCTCTATCTCTGTCTCATAGCCGGAACACACTACACAGGGCCACCGTGCAGGAGGCCTTATATAGTGTGGGGCGTGTACTAAACCCCCTGAGCCGTAATTGACCAAAGCCTCCTTGGCTTTGGCCAATTACGGCTCTCTGTTCAGACAGCACTGTGATTGACAAAGCATGCGGGTCATAGTGCATGCTTGGCCAATCATCAGCCAGCAATGCACTGCGATACCGCAGTGAATTATGGGCCGTGGCGCGCCACTCGGCCCATATCATTCGCAATTCGGCAAATGACCGAACACACGATGTTCGAGTCGAACATGGGTTCGACTCGAACATGAAGCTCATCCCTACTTGGAAGTTACTGTTCTTATGGTTCCTGCACTTGCTTCTCTGGGTTGTTACTGACCTGTTTCCTCCCGATCAACAGTCCATGTTTCGCTCACAGAAAATCGATCACCAAGTTCACTTCCTCCGCTTTACTCCTACTTCCTCCTCGCTTGCCTGGCACATCCCTGCGTGCACGGCTCTCTCCCCAGTGTTACATGCTGGCTCCACTATGCTCCAGTCACCCGCCCTGGACCTCTTGGAACACTCCTTGACCTCCTTTTTTTCCCGGGCCCCAGGCCCTCTCCTCCTTCTCTCCTGGGCCCCAGGCCCACTTCATCCTCTCCTGGGCCCCCAGGCCCTCTTCATCCTCTCCTGGGCCCCAGGCCCTCCTCCTCCTATCCCGAGCATGTGACCCCCCTTATATGAAAGATCTCCTCTCGACCAAACAAATTAATGATTGCTCAGGACTCTCACATGAGCTTCCTGCCACTCAGATCTCAGCCCATCCTCTCCTTTCCAGCATTATTCACCATCAGGAAGAGGAGGTGTCTCTGAGCCTAAGTGTAGGTGGCCACACCCCCTCCTATTCTGACACTCCCACACCTAAATCAAAACAACCAGGCCTAGAAAAAGACCATAAGCCTGGCTAATTTTACCTGTAACTAAATCCTATACTACCAAACCACACTATCACACCTACCCTAAAGTAGAGGGCGCTACATATATATATATATATATATGTATATATATATATATATATATATATATATATATATATTGTACAGGATGTCAGGGCTGGGTCCTTGAAGGATGCTATATCTCCTCTCTGTTTGGACTGTGGTCCCTTTAAGGTAACAACAGGGTTAACTCACTGGTCAGAGGAAGTGGGTTTGAAAAAAGAAGGGAAGTTGTAGGAGGGGTGTGGAGGAGTATAGAAGAGACTGTGGATAGTGGATTTGTACACAGCTGTGAGGGTGCATGTCAGTGTTCTGCCTGGAAACCTGTTGGCAGGGGAAGTTACCCTCTGCAAAAGTCGTGGACTGTTTAACTGTGATGGAAGTTCTGAACTCTTCAAGTGAGACTGTTATCTTTTGTTGTGTTATTTTATTGCCTTGAAGCTGTTTAAGTTAATAAACATTACTTTGATTGCAACGCCTGTGTCCTGCAATCCAGCTGATTGCAATATATATATATATATATATATATATATATATATATATATATATATATATATATATATATATGTGTGTGTAGCGATGTGGACGGTTACCAGAAAGCTTCGTACCTTCCAGTGTTCTAAACTTTGTTGGTCCCATTGATTATTCGTGCAGCCAGTGACCTCATACCTGTGTGCCAACGGATTGAGTTATGGGGCGTATAGTCTTCTTTGAATCTGTTGCTATGCATCCACGTACCCTAATGCTGTGTACACACGGTCGGATTTTCCAACATGTGAGCTTATTGTCAGAAATTCCAACTGTGTGTAGGCTCCATCGGACATTTTCCGTCGGAATTTCGACAAACAAAATTTGAGATCTGGATCTCAAATTTTCCGACAGCAAAATCCGTTCTCGTAAATTCCGATCGTGTGTACACAATTCCGACGCACAAAGCTCCACGCATGCTCTGAATCAATTACGAGACGGAAGCGCTCGGTCTGGTAAAACTAGTGTTCGTAATGAAGATAGCACATTCGTCACGCTGCAATTTTTTAAATCTTTTAAATGCAATGAAGGTTTTCTTGCTGCTGATATTCACACAGAGTTCTGAGAAAATAATTTCTTTATTATTTCTCGTGATCTCCTGAATATTTTTGTTTTTTGTTTTTGTGAGATCTCTATAATAATGTATTTAATTTTTGTTTATAGTGTTTTTTTTTTTTTTATCAAGATCTCCTTTTTTTTCTAGTGCTTTCCATAATATTGTTTTTCGTTTTGTGTGTCAAGTTACCACAACACCATTATTATCTATTTTTTTAACCTCAAGGAGGTTGGTTTGTGTTGGTGTCCCTTATTAATTTGACATTGTATTTAGGAAATGTACCTGCCTACTCACAAACAAACTGTCCTTTTTTACGTAAAACACATAGGCAAGTATTTGTGAATACAAAATAGCCATTTATTATGGGTCATAATAAAATAAAGAGGAAGGCAATGCTGGAGAAACTGGTGAAATTGGCAAAGCCTTTGTACCCCAGGGCACAGATCAACTATTTTACAGCCAAAATTGGTAGCATGAGGAGTCCATATAATAGTGAGTACAATCCAGTCCCGGACTACAAGAGATAAGGAAGAAATCTTCCTTCCAGGCTTGCTTCCAAGCTGTGTGTTTGGAGTTGTGGCAGGTGGTGGAGGAGGAGGAGGAGGATGGTCCAACTCACACAGGTGGATTTTGGTTGTGAGTTGGCCCCTCAACCCCTTATTTAGGGACAGATACATAGTTTCCTCACAGATGAGGCATTGGCCCTCCTCCATTTCCTACATTTTGCATGCAGCCATGGAGGCAAAGGCCTCTTGAAGAGTGGGGGTGGTTCTGAGGGCAGCATTAGCCTCCCGAATCAGTCCATGTGCCGCCTTTTGGTTGGAAAGCGGAGGGGAGGGACCTGGGATTCGGTCAGGCTACTGGGCCGGGCCACCTCCTGGCTGCCACCTACCCCCTCCACCTCCTGGCTGCCACTTTCCCCTGCCACCTCCTGGCTGCCACTTTCCCCTTCCACCTCCTGGCTGCCACATTCCACGCCCTCCTCCTGGCTGAGGCTTTCTTGTGTATAAAAAAGGGACATAGTTTTAGTTTTTTATTCATCAATCACACACAATTTTCAGCTCATGACTGTTGCAAATTGAATGTTAACAAATAGAAATGGCTATCATTCTGACCCCAGTATTTTTCATTCTTATCCCAAACATTTTTGGCCAGTACTGTCTATTGATATGTAAAACACTTTATTAAATCAGCAATTAGTGAACAATAATAACATCTGGTTAACATCATTAATTTTACGACAAGAAATATGTAGAACAATGCTATACCTGGCTCAAGCTGGGCTCCTCCACATCTTCCTGGCTGGAAGGCCCAGGTTGGACATTGGAAGCCTCAGCTGGGGTGGAAGGAAGCGTGGAAGGAAGAGTGGAAGGAAGGTTTGAGAGCGATTGCCTGACTTCAGTCTGGTCTGACAGAAAACGAAGCCTGTCATAGTACCACAGCCTGGGGACATAAATGGCATCTGCTGCAGCTCCTGATCTCATGGAATCCTGGATCTTATTGCGCTCCCTATTATAAGTGCTCCTCAGCCCACCAATTTTTGCCTTCAAATAGGGGATGGTTGCTGTGGGGATCTGCGTCTTCACCAACTCCAGCAGTTTCTCCAGTGCTGCCTGCCTCTTTTGTTTATGATTATAATGCGGATGTTTCACCTGCCACAGACAGGGCAGCTCCCTATACTTGTCTATGAATAGGGGAGGAAGTTGTGATCATTGAAGCTATCCATTTTCTCTGCAAGACACAACACAAGACAAACCCTAATGACAGGCTAAACTCTTCTAATCTTGTCTGAATATAGGCCTCAATCTAGAAGCAGTATAGGCCACTAATGCACCAAGTTAAAACTGTACCTTCATTAGAATGATCAGCGCTTCTGCTTCTCCTTCCACTGCTCACAGATCATACGTACGACGCACGTGTGTTACGCTTTATATACACTGCGAATGCGTGAAACTCCGCCCACCCCTGACGTTCTTTCTAGTCTATTCCCCGCCCCTTGTCTTTCGGCGCAGTGGGAGAGCACATGGCAGAGAAAGAGCGAGAGCATGCAGACAGCAGCAGCAGCGACGAAAGGCCGGAGCCACGAACGTCCCAATCACGGAGGAGATTTAAGGCCTCAAATATGTCCTTTATAGAGATGGTGGAGATGGTGGACATCTTGAAGAGGGCCGACTATGATGGGAAGCATGGACCTTACCCAAACACAAATGTGATAAAAGCCAGGATCATGACTAAAGTTGTGAAAAGTTTGCACAGGAATTTTGGGGTATGGCGATCCAAGGATCAATTAAGGAAATGATGGTTAGACCTCAAACTGAGGGAGCAAGATCAATACAGAAAGATCAAGAGAATTCTTGAAAAGTAAGTAGTTGTTACATAGTTACATAGTAGGTGAGGTTGAAAAAAGACACAAGTTCATCAAGTCCAACCTATGTGTGTGATTATGTGTCAGTATTACATTTTATATCCCTGTATGTTGCGGTCATTCAGGTGATTATCTAATAGTTTCTTGAAGCTATCAATGCTCCCCGCTGAGACCACCGCCTGTGGAAGGGAATTCCACATCCTTGCCGCTCTTACAGTAAAGAACCCTCTACGTAGTTTAAGGTTAAACCTCTTTTCTTCTTATTGTAATGAGTGGCCACGAGTGTTATTAAACTCTCTTCTGCGAAAAAGTTTTATCCCTATTGTGGGGTCACCAGTACAGTATTTGTAAATTGAAATCATATCCCCTCTCAAGCGTCTCTTCTCCAGAGAAAATAAGTTCAGTGCATGCAGCCTTTCCTCATAACTAAGATAATCCAGACCCTTTATTAGCTTTGTTGCCCTTCTTTGTACTCGCTCCATTTCCAGTACATCCTTCCTGAGGACTGGTGCCCAGAACTGGACAGCATACTCTAGGTGCAGCCAGACCAGAGCCTTGTAGAGTGGGAGAATTATCGTTTTATCTCTTGCATTGATCCCCTTTTAATGCATGCCAATATTCTGTTTGCTTTATTAGCAGCAGCTTGGCATTGCATGCCATTGCTGAGCCTATCATCTACTAGGACCCCCAGGTCCTTTTCCATCCTAGATTCCCCCAGAGGTTCTCCCCCCAGTGTATAGATTGCATTCATATTTTTGCCACCCAAATGCATTATTTTAAATTTTTCTACATTGAATCTCATTTGCCATGTAGTCGCCCACCCCATTAATTTGTTCAGGTCTTTTTGCAAGGTTTCCACATCCTGCGGAGAAGTTATTGCCCTGCTTAGCTTAGTATCGTCTGCAAATACAGAGATTGAACTGTTTATCCCATCCTCCAAGTCGTTTATAAACAAATTAAATAGGATTGGTCCCAGCACAGAACCCTGGGGAACCCCACTACCCACCCCTGACCATTCCGAGTACTCCCCATTTATCACCACCCTCTGAACTCGCCCTTGTAGCCAGTTTTCAATCCATGTACTCACCCTATGGTCCATGCCAACGGACCTTATTTTGTACAGTAAACGTTTATGGGGAACTGTGTCAAATGCTTTTGCAAAATCCAGATACACCACGTCTACGGGCCTTCCTTTATCTAGATGGCAACTCACCTCCTCATAGAAGGTTAATAGATTGGTTTGGCAAGAATGATTCTTCATGAATCCATGCTGATTACTGCTAATGATATCGTTCTTATTACTAAAATCTTGTATATAGTCCCTTATCATCCCCTCCAAGAGTTTACATACTATTGATGTTAGGCTAACTGGTCTGTAATTCCCAGGGATGTATTTTGGGCCCTTTTTAAATATTGGTGCTACATTGGCTTTTCTCCAATCAGCTGGTACCATTCCAGTCAATAGACTCTCTGTAAAAATTAGGAACAACGGTCTGGCAATCACTTGACTGAGTTCCCTAAGTACCCTCGGATGCAAGCCATCTGGTCCCGGTGATTTATTAATGTTAGGTTTCTCAAGTCTAATTTTAATTCTGTCCTCTGTTAACCATGGAGGTGCTTCTTGTGTTGTGTCATGAGGATAAACACTGCAGTTTTGGTTACTGAAGCCCCCCGATTCACTTGTGAAGACTGAGGAGAAGAATAAATTCAATACCTTCACCATTTCCCCATCCTTTGTAACCAGATGTCCTTCCTCATTCTTTATGGGGCCAATATGGTCTGTCATCCCTTTTTTACTGTTTACATACTTAAAGAATTTCTTGGGATTTTTTTTGCTCTCCTCCGCTATGTGTCTTTCATGTTCTATCTTAGCCGTCCTAATTGCACCCTTACATTTCTTATTGCATTCTTTATAAATTCTGAATGCAACCTTGTATTTTTTGAAGGCCTTCTCCTTTGCTTTTATATGCATTTTTACATTGGAGTTAAGCCATCCGGATTTTTGTTCGCTCTTTTAAATTTATTACCCAATGGGATACATTGGCTAATGCCCTTATTTAATATGCTCTTAAAGCAAACCTATCTCTCCTCCGTATTCTTTGTTCCTAATATTTTATCCCAATTTATGCCTTTTAGCAAGGTTTGTAGTTTAGGGAAGTTGGCTCTTTTGAAATTCAGTGTCTTTGTGTTCCCTTCATGTTTCCTATTTGTGTGATTTATACTGAAACTAATTGACCTGTGATCGCTGTTACCTAAATTGCCCCGTATTTCCACATCCGTGATCAGGTCTGTATTGTTGGTAATCAGTAGATCCAGTAATGTTTTATTTCTAGTTGGTGCGTCTACTATCTGACCCATAAAATTGTCCTGCAAGACATTAAGGAACCGGTGAGCCTTAAATGAATGCACGGTTCCCTCCGCCCAGTCTATGTCTGGATAATTAAAATCCCCCATTATGATAACACTTCCCATCCTTGCTGCTAATCCAATTTGTGATAGGAGATCCGTCTCCACTTCCTCCCTGAGGTTAGGGGGCCTATAGCATACTCCCAGTAATATTTTCCCCTTAGCTTCATCCCTTTGGAGCTCTACCCATAAGGATTCCACCTCCTCTCTAGCTCCCTCAGTGATGTCATCTCTCACATTCGCTTGTACATTATTCTTAATATATAGGCATACCCCTCCCCCTTTTTTACCCTCTCTATCCTTGCGGTATAGGGTATACCCTTAAATGTTTGCCAGCCAATCATGAGAGCTGTTGAACCAGGTCTCTGAAATTCCCACAAAATCCAAATCCTCCTTGTACAACAGTATCTCTAGTTCACCCATCTTGTCCACCATGCTCCTGGCATTGGTGAACATGCCACATAGTTTAGACCGGTCGCATATTGTCCTCATATTGGGCGTTTCAAGATTGCAACTAGGACTTGCTACTATACTCACCTTGTGTTTTTGTGCTTTCTTTAACCTACCACTAATGTCCCCAATACTACCCTCTGGAATATCTTCCGTGCTGGCTATCTCTGTCTCTGGACCCTCCCCCCCATCGCCTAGTTTAAAAACCCCTCTAACTTTTTGGCCATCTTCCTTCCCAGCAGATCTGCACCCTCCTCATTTAGGTGCAGTCCGTCCCTTCTATAGTACCGGTTACCGACTGAGAAGTCGGCCCAGTACTCCAGGAACCCAAACCCCTCCTTACTACACCAGCTCTTCAGCCACTTGTTTACTTCCCTAATCTCCCTCTGCCTTTCTGGTGTGGCTCGATGTACCGGTAGTATTCCTGAGAATACTACCTTGGAGGTCCTTTTCCTCAATTTAGCTCCTAAGTCCCTAAAATCGTGCTTTAGGACACTCCATCTGACTTTGTCATTGGTGCCAACGTGCACCATGACAGCCGGGTCTTCCCCAGCCCCTCCCAGTAATCTGTCCACAAGATCCGTGTTGTGCCGAACCCGAGCGCCCGGTAGACAACATACTGTTCGGCGCTTCAGGTCTTGGTTACAGATTGCTCTCTCTGTCCTTCCAAGAATTGAGTCCCCTACCACCAGAATCTGTCTTTCCTTTCCCTTTGCTGCCCCCCACTCTCACTGGAGGAGTTCTTCCCCTGGCAGCTAGGAGAGTCCCTCAGCTCCAGCAGTGTTGGTCCCTGACTGGTCTCACCAATGTCACTCAATGGAGCATACTTATAGGGATGCTCCAGTCCTGGATCGGCCTCTCTGGCACTGCCCCCTCTACCCCTCCTGACTGTCACCCATCTACTCTTTGCTAGTGCCTGCACCTCTTTGTCTCCACCCGCCTCTGTGCTGGCCCCTGCCGGCATCTGCCGTGTACGTTCCTGGCTCTCCTTTAGTATGGAGGGACTTCTCAGTGCTGACAGTTGCTTCCCCAGATTCAGAACCTGGGCTTCCAGGGAAACAATGTGCTTACATTTTTCACAGCAGTATTCGCCCTCGATCGGATGATCAAGGAACGCATACATGCAGCAAGATGTACAAAGAGTCGCCTCTCCACACCTCTCGTACCTATTAAATTTAGTGAGGATTTGGGGATTTTACCCTGTCCAAATTACCTAACAGCTAGCTTCCTGGCACTAATACTCAAGACAATACACAGGTACACAACAAGACAATACACAGTTATACAGTTGTCGTGTGTTCCTATTATTATTATTACATTCATGCTGCTCCATGTACTTTTCTTTACTGTTGTACAGTTAAAAATGGCAAGTTTCAGGTTCGTGGGCACAGTAATCGTTCATAGTAAACATTGTCCGTTCGCCCGCTAGCACAATATTTTTGGCAGATACCGGTTAACTAAATTTGTTCAGGCCTATTTGTATTTAAAGAAGTTTAGTACATTGTTGTCTAGATGTGTTTGTAATATAATGAGATGCAAACTAGATTCAGTGTAAGGAGAGGACACTCAGCAGCTGTTTACACATCTGGATGCAGGAGCACTAGTGTGGGACACCAGAACAAACTTTTTACGGTGTACCACACAGTTGCTCCAGTGGATACTAGGGGTGTCTCCATGTGTGAAACTTGATCAAAAAGGTAAGTATTCTAGCTTAAAGAAAGGGAAAAAAATAATGTCTTCAGCTTGGAACGCTGCCAAAAAAGACAATTGTACGACACTTCCAAGCAATGTTTCATATTACTATTTCTTGCATCAAATATCTGTGTGCTAAGTATACCTTTTTTTATTCACATAGGGGAGAAAAGACTCGGGACATTTGAGGACACCTGGGACCCCCCACCTCCTAAAGAAAAGGAAATCTCCACACCACAACCAGAAGATGTGGAGGAAGGAGAGGTTTATGAAGTGGGCAAAATAGTGACCACAACAGGTGAGTGTCTGAGACCACAGCTTCAGCTAATAGATGTATGCCATATTTATAATACATGGTGTGTTTTTTTTATTTTAGGTGATGTGGATGTTGTGGAAGAAGAATCTCATTTCACAAGTGCAAGTGCACATGTCCTCATCAGGGAGATCATGGTGTGCAATCGTGATTTACAGAAGATCAAGGAAGAAATCAATGATGTGGAAAAAAGACTACAGAACATCATTGATGTTTTAGGCAGAATCTAAAACACCCCAAAATGCTACTAGTTTGTTTGTATTTTTATTATTTTCACACATTTTATATATTTTTTATAAAGCCAAATTTTGAAGATGCACACAGTGTGTCAACATGTCCTATCTGCCATCACGGAATATCAAGGTATGCGTTTTGGGGGTGCAACCCCTTCCTCGCAATTAAAGTAGAGGAGAGGAAGGGGTTGCACCCCCAAAACACGTCCATTGATCCCCCATGATGGGAGCTAGCACATGTTGACCTTAGGCATGGGATCAGGAGGGAAATCCCCATTTTGACTCTCAATTTGTGTGCATCTTCAAAATTTGGCTTTCACAGGGGTGACATCACCCCATCTGATGAAGGCAATATCAACACAGTTTGGACATACTAATGTCTGATATTGCCTTCACTTTATCAAAAGTTGAACTTTGTAAGTTCCTGAGTTGTGTATTGTTTTATGGTTTTAAACATGCCTGTTTTAACACAAAAAAAGGCTATTTGTACTGTCAAAAACAAAAATGTTATTACTAAAATATGTTGGTTTGTTCAAAAACCCTTTTCTAATGCACATGTGAATGTGCACTGAGCAAAAAGTTTTCTACTCAACAATGTGTGGCTTCTTCTTGCAATGCTTCTTCTTGCAAGTTGGTGTTTGCAAGTTGGTGTTTGTTTACACTGAAATGGGGGTTATTTACTAGAGGCAAATCCACTTTGCACTCCAAGTGCACTTTCAGTGCAGTTTCAAGTGCAATTTCATGTGGACTTTTGCAATGCACTTGGAGTGCAAAATGGGTTTTCCTTTAGTAAATAACCCCCACAGTGCTTTATAATTTGCCACAATTATGGCATTTTCGTGACTCACCAAAATTCATTCATGGTGCTGAAAATTATGTATATTTTTATCAGTAATGCATTACATACATTAACAACAAAAACAAGGTGTGTGTAGCAGACCAACAACATAATAATAGTTAGCTGAAGAAGAGATTGTCACCTCATGTATCAAATAAATTATGTTTGCACTATTGAAGAAAATGGCCAAAAAGAAAAGCCCATTGGAGAACCTAGGAGACAGCTAAAAGAAACACACGTAGTAAATCAAAGGAAATCTTATTTCAATTTCAATCAAAAATCCAACTAAGGCAACATAGTTCATTGATTTTCTCCTTAAATAGTTGTGGAGAATGCAGCATGCAAGGATTAGATGGTTGAGTTTATATTCCGCCATGTTGATTGCCGTAAGGAATAGGCGGAAGCGGCTGGCCATTATCCCGAAAGCATTCTCCACCACTCTTCTGGCTCTGGCCAGCCGGTATTTAAAAACCCTCTGGTCTGGGGTGAGGGTCCTCATCGGGAACGGCCGCATCAGGTGATCACCCAGCCCAAACGCTTCATCAGCAACAAAGACAAGTGGGAGTCCTTCCACGTTCTCTTCAGCAGGTGGCAATTCCAAGCCACCATTCTGGAGCTGTGTGTATAACTCTGTCTGGGCGATGACTCCACCATCCGACATCTGGCCATTCTTCCCCACGTCCACATAGAGAAACTCATATGTCGCCGACACCACCGCCAACATCACAATACTATTAAACCCCTTGTAATTATAATAGTATGACCCTGAGTTGGGGGGTGGCATGATGTGGACGTGTTTCCCATCAATTGCCCCTCCGCAATTGGGAAAGTCCCACCACTGGGCAAATTGGGAAGCCACAGTCTGCCATTCCTGTGGTGTTGAAGGAAACTGTGGAGTCAAACAAGAAAAAGACTTTTTCACATAAACATTGCAAGCAGATTAGACACAAACATTCTTGGCCAACATCAATATAACATTTATTTTAAGGAGTATTTAAAGATAAAAAAATATAAGGTCCACTTATGAGATTCCTCAACCTCTCTGATGGCCCATTGTAAAAAAATGAGGGGGCTATGTTTTGGACAGGTAACCCTCTCCACTTCATTGAGAGCTGAATGCAAAATTAATGTGTTTTACTTTGGCCAGCCCCTCCTTACTTACACTATTGGCAGCCCACTGGACAGGTAAGAAGTGTCCTAACACAATATATGAATACACACTGTACAAATTGAAGCACTTTTTTTTACATTCTGCAATTACCTATCAAGATAATAGGAGAACAAAACTTTAAACAATACCATTTGAAAGTATTCTGGCAGGCCCTTTCACTACATGCTTTGGTGAATTCATCCATAAATCTGACCAAAAAAGAGGTAGGTATAGTGTGTATGGGTTTGGCAAAGTCAGCAGATAGAGGGTTGGTATTGATTGACTTAGCAATTGGGGGGGTTCCAAATGATTTTGGGACCCAAAAAATAGCCTCGGACACTCTGCATGAATTTAAGGACACAAATAACATTTGTACACATTTTAGGGGTGTTTAGGGTAAAGCACTACTATGGAGCTGACAAAATGCATTGTTAAGTGACTAGGCTAGGTGTGTATGGGCTCACGATAGCATGCTGAGGAGGTTAGTGAAGGCAAATATACATGAAGGACAAAAAAGGAAGTTTAAAAAATTCAAGCATGCATGAGAACAAAGGGGACACTCACTCACAGCATAATACAATCATGGTAATTAGCGAATGATGAAAGAAATACAATAAATTAGCAAACATTAAACACATAGAATGTGATGTTAAAGGAGAAAAGTTACCCTGTTATACAAGCTGTACACTCACTACTTTACATTGTAGCAAAGTGTCATTTCTACAGTGTTGTCACATGAAAAGGTATAATAAAATATTTACAAAAATGTGTGGGTGTACTCACTTTTGAGAGATACTATATATATATATATATATATATATATATATATATATATATATATATATATATATATATATCATCAGTGGGAGATTAGCTTAAAATAGCATAGGCTGTCTAGATTACATCTATCTCCGTGTGGCCACATGTGTGGTTAACTCAAACATCGACTAGGAGGTGACTCCAGATCTGAATATAGTGTATCCTTGTGTATATAGCATTATTTATTGATTATTGTTGTGTCTTCGGGGGAAGAGTCTGTTTGCTGAGTTGCTGCTGTTATCACAGCTCAGCGGATTTACTCCTTTCTTTGTGAAATAACTTTTTCCTATTTGGTAGCAAGTAAAACATTTTAGATCCTTATACTACTGTGTTGCTTGATTTTGCTTTATAGTATTAACAGGATGTCTGAACCCAGAATGTCAGGTGGGCTGAAAGGTTCACATGGTCATGGCTGTGCATATGAGCAGGTAATCCTCAGCAGTCCTCAAGGGGGCCGTGCTACATATATTGGAGCAGTCTCCGAACTGGAAGCTGTCTCCAAAAATGAGAGCCTTGAGCAATTCTCAGACCTGACTATATAATGATGCTGCACACCTGTGTAGTGAGCCAGGTTGCAGGCCACTAGCAAAACCTGGACCCAGGATTGAATGTTCTGATTCAGAACTACAGAACCTGGAGAGATGCTAGTTCTGAACCTTGCATTAATCCTTAATGAGACTCCTGGGTCACCTTTTCCTATAAACTTATTGCGACAGAGCCTCTCTCTGTCACTATATATATATATGTATATACATATATATATATATATATATATTTTTTTTTTTATATATAATTTTTTTTTATATATACCTGTATTTATAAAAGACAAGCACTGTATGGAAATCTGGCAGTGTATACAATATTCTTTCTTAGTGGCATAGTGGCATTGCAAGGCTCCGTTTACACTAGTGTGATTTTAGATGAACTGAAAATCAGATCAAAATCTGCAGCAGTATAAACCTAGCCTAACAGAGTTTGCAAACAGAGATGGGCCAAACACCCACCCTGTTTGGTTCACACCAGAACTCCTGAACAGAGAAAAGGTTCTGACCCGAACAGCGAACCCTATTAAAGTCTGTAGGACCCGAACTTGAAAAATCAAAAGTTCCCATTTTGAAGGCTTACTGTATATGCAAGCAATTGGCCATAAAAAGGGTATGGGGGATACTGCCCTGGGGGACATGTACCAAGGCAAAAAATGTTTAAAAAAATAGTTTTTAATGATGCTTAAAGTACAATAAAAGAAGAAATAATTCCTTTAAATTAGTGTCTGGGGGGTTCCCTTAGTCTGCCTGTAAAGTGGTGCATCCCTACTGTGTATAGAACCTACTGCAGCAAAACTGGCATTTTTAAAGAAAAAAATGAATGAAATTAAATTTAAATTGCCAGCAATACATTACCATTGCCGGAAATAGAAAAATGTAAAACAAAACAGTGTGGGGGTTCCCCCAATCCATAACAGGCCCTTATATGAGCCTGGCAGATCAGGAAAGGGGGGGTGAGCAAGCACCCCCCTCATGAACCATACCAGACCACATGCCTTTAACATGAGGGGGTGGGTGCCTTGGGGCAGCACCTTGTCCCCATGTTGATGGGGACAAGGGCCTCATCCCCACAACCCTGGGCTGTGGTTGTGGGGGTCTGCGGGTGGGGGGCCTATCGGAATCTGGAAGCCCCCTTTAAGAAGGGGGCCCCTAGATCCCGCCCTCCCCTATGTGAATGAGTATGGGGTACCATTCACCAAAAAAGGCAGTTTTTGACAATCCTTTATTAAAAATAAAAAAACAGTGTCCCTCGATGTAAATGCATTATCAATCACAACGCGGACGCCACACCCAGACCCGAAAAAGAAAAAAACGCTTTGACGTTAACTAAGACAAACCACCAAATGCCTGGCTTGCCGTTTGACAGATCTTAGATAGGTAAGGGTCAGTGACGTCACAAGGGGGGAAGTGCCACCAGGTGATTTTGCCAAGTGGCTCCACCCCTTACCTATATACAAATTGTCAAACGGCAAGCCAGGCATTCGGCGGTTTGCCTAAGTTGGAGGCGGAGCTTTTTTTTTCGGTGCACATATTCCCATGACAGGGAGTCAAAGGCTTTGCAGAGGTCCAACGAGAGTAGGAAGCCAGGAATTTTCTGCTGATGTAGGAGGTGTATGAGGTGGACCACTTTGCAGATGTTGTCACCAGCCTGTTGACCTGGGACAAAGCTCACCTGTTCTCTATGGACCAGGTAGCGAAGATATTTATTGACACGGAGGCTTAAAATCTCCCCCAAAATCTTCATATCCTCATTTAGGAGAGAGACAGAATGGAAGGCTCGTAGCTCTGGAGTGTCCTCCGATATTTTAGAGAGCATAGTAGTGTGTGCCCTGAGCGCATTTGAAGAAGGCAGGGATTCCTGTTTCAAGGCATTAAATTAATTGGCTAGGTGAGGCGCTAGAGGCCCAGCCAGGAGCCAAAGAAGGCCTTCTAGACTTCAAAGACTCAAAGACCCTCAAAGAGGGTGCAAATTCTACTGCACCACCCACTAAATACACACATATTAGCTTACGTAACAAATCCACCTTTAATCCAAAAACATTGGCACATCAATATATATATATATATATGTATTTAAAAAGATGGTAGAAGCAGAATGCGCATGCGCGGGACTTCTGGGAAGACACACTAGCCAGGAGCTCTGACCCGCTCCGGCCTCAGTAGAGCCCCCAAGTCAGCAGACACGAACGGGACCCCCCCGAGACTGACCTCCCCGAACTCTGGAAGAGACAGGGCATCTGCCTGCATGTCGGGAGATCACCCCAAGAAGGAGGTCAGTCGTCAACTCGATTTGGTCCTATCCACCCCTGAATCCCTAAAAATGGCGGCCGCAGCTCCTCCATGCGGAGGCACAGGAGACCAGGAAACGATCGCGGACCCACCATCGGCACACCAGCTAGTCTGTAACATGATGGCAACTCCTGTGAGTAACACATTTAGCCACTGTGTCTCCCCAGCCTCCACCGAGTCGCTCCTAAGCAGGGCAATGGCAGATCTCCTCCATACCCCTCTGTTGAACACTCCCCTCCCCTGCCCCAAGGCCATCTCCTTCACATGGCCCAGCTATAGAATAGCTTTACAGAAATGCTGGCTTCAGGTCTAGTTCAAAATGCCATATAGATCACATCATCTATTAAGGCAAACCTGCAGAGGCTTGGGGCCCGTATGGATGTCATAGAATAGGCAGTGGATAATACGGCCACACACACTAACCAGAACACAACATGCATCCAAACACTGAAAGATCAAATTGAAATCGCACACTGTCTAAATTAGATGATTTGGAGAATAGAAGCAGGCAATACAATTTTCGCATAAGAGGTATTCCTGAATCAGTTACGGGCATTCAGGGAACTGTTAAATTGTTCATAAAAGATATCATACCAGGTATCCTAAGTCACAGACTTGAACTAGACAGAGCCCACAGAGCACTGCAACCCCTAGGAAGGGCTTCCGAGGGATATCGTGGTTAAACCCCATTATTATGCATTGAAAGAAGACATAATGAGAAAATCTTGTAACCTTGACAACCTCTCAATACAAGGAAATAAAATTCAAATATTTGCAGATATTTCTCCAGCCACAATCTAGAAGTGGAGATCCCTCAAACCTCTCTTGGAAATATTAGCACAGAAATCAGTAAAATACTGATGGTCCTTTCCAGGGCCGGATTAGGAGCATCATGGGCCTGGTGCTGAGGATTTTGGTGGGCCTTTTTATGGAAACAAAATGAAAATGCAAACAATTTTTCGCTAAAACGAATTAAATATACTCTCACCAGTAATACCAGCCGTGCAGCCTCTGAGCAGCAGCAATACCACCTGCTATGTGGTCTCTCACCAGCAGCAACATAGGGAGACCACATTTCCAAACTGTCATTTAGGGACAACCCCCTCTTCCCAAAAAAAGATGAGGGTGGGGGATGTAGTCTCGGGGTTGGCGGGGAAATCGGCAGTGGAGGTGATTTGTCAGGCAAATGGCTGGTGTTAGTACTTAAAATCAATCATCCTGACATCATGCTTGATATGGTGTCAGGATGATCAAATTCCATTATTTCAGTTACTACATTGTAATATATAGTGAAATAGTTCAACTCACCATCATGCAGAATCAGAGGAAACCTGAGCTTGTCACTTGCCACCAGATGCAGCTTGTCACTTGCCACCCATAGCCTGCCACCAGATGTAGCGTATCACTTTCCACAGTTGCCTGCCGCTAGATGCAGCATGTCACTTGCCACCAGCAGCCTGCCACCAGATACAGTGTGCCACTTGCAACCAGATACAGTGTGCCACTTGCTACCCACAGCCTGACACAGATACAGTGTGCTACTTGCCACTAGCAGCCTGCCACCAGATACAGCATGCCACTTGCCACCAGCAGCCTGCCACCAGATACAATGTGCCACTTGCCACCAGATACAGTGTGCCACTTGCCACTAGCAGCCAGCCACCAGATACAGTGGGCCACTTGCCACCAGCAGCATGCCACCAGATACAGTGGGCCACTTGCCACCAGCAGCATGCCACCAGATACAGTGGGCCACTTGCCACCAGCAGCCTTTCACCAGATACAGTGCGCCACTTGCCAACCACAGCCTGTCACCAGATACAGTGTGCCACTTGCTACCGACAGCCGGCCACCAGATACAGTGTGCCACTTGCCACCAGCAGCTTGCCACCAGATACAGTGTGTCACTTGCCACCAGCAGCCTGTCACCAGATACATTGTGCCACTTGCCACCAGATACAGTGTGCCACTTGCCACCAGCAGCCTGCAACCAGATACAGTGTGTCACTTGCCACCACCAGCCTGTCACCATATACATTGTGCCACTTGCCACCAGATACAGTGTGCCACTTGCCACCAGCAGCCTGCCACCAGATACAGTGTGTCACTTGCTACCAGCAGCCTGCCACCAGATAGTGTGCCACTTGCCACCAGATACAGTGTGCCACTTGCCACCAGCAGCCTGCCACCAGATACAGTGTGCCACTTGCCACCAGCAGCCTGCCACCAGATACAGTGTCACTTGCCACCAGCAGCCTTCCACCAGATACAGTGTGCCACTTGCCACCAGCAGCCTGCCACCAGATACAGTGTGCCACTTGCTACCCACAGCCTGACACAGATACAGTGTGCTACTTGCCACTAGCAGCCTGCCACCAGATACAGCATGCCACTTGCCACCAGCAGCCTGCCACCAGATACAATGTGCCACTTGCCACCAGATACAGTGTGCCACTTGCCACTAGCAGCCAGCCACCAGATACAGTGGGCCACTTGCCACCAGCAGCATGCCACCAGATACAGTGGGCCACTTGCCACCAGCAGCATGCCACCAGATACAGTGGGCCACTTGCCACCAGCAGCCTTTAACCAGATACAGTGCGCCACTTGCCAACCACAGCCTGTCACCAGATACAGTGTGCCACTTGCTACCGACAGCTGGCCACCAGATACAGTGTGCCACTTGCCACCAGCAGCTTGCCACCAGATACAGTGTGTCACTTGCCACCAGCAGCCTGTCACCAGATACATTGTGCCACTTGCCACCAGATACAGTGTGCCACTTGCCACCAGCAGCCTGCCACCAGATACAGTGTGTCACTTGCCACCACCAGCCTGTCACCATATACATTGTGCCACTTGCCACCAGATACAGTGTGCCACTTGCCACCAGCAGCCTGCCACCAGATACAGTGTGTCACTTGCTACCAGCAGCCTGCCACCAGATAGTGTGCCACTTGCCACCAGATACAGTGTGCCACTTGCCACCAGCAGCCTGCCACCAGATACAGTGTGTCACTTGCTACCAGCAGCCTGCCACCAGATAGTGTGCCACTTGCCACCAGATACAGTGTGCCACTTGCTACCGACAGCCGGCCACCAGATACAGTGTGCCACTTGCCACCAGCAGCTTGCCACCAGATACAGTGTGTCACTTGCCACCAGCAGCCTGTCACCAGATACATTGTGCCACTTGCCACCAGATACAGTGTGCCACTTGCCACCAGCAGCCTGCAACCAGATACAGTGTGTCACTTGCCACCACCAGCCTGTCACCATATACATTGTGCCACTTGCCACCAGATACAGTGTGCCACTTGCCACCAGCAGCCTGCCACCAGATACAGTGTGTCACTTGCTACCAGCAGCCTGCCACCAGATAGTGTGCCACTTGCCACCAGATACAGTGTGCCACTTGCCACCAGCACCCTGCCACCAGATACAGTGTGCCACTTGCCACCAGCAGCCTGCCACCAGATACAGTGTCACTTGCCACCAGCAGCCTTCCACCAGATACAGTGTGCCACTTGCCACCAGCAGCCTGCCACCAGATACAGTGTGCCACTTGCCACCAGCAGCCTGCCACCAGATAGTGTGCCACTTGCCACCAGCAGCCTGCCACCAGATACAGTGTGCCACTTGTCACTAGCAGCCTGGCACCAGATACAGTGTGCCACTTGTCACCTGCAGCCTGGCACCAGATACAGTGTGCCACTTGCCACCAGCAGCCTTTCACCAGATACAGTGTGCCATTTGCTACCAGCAGCCTGCCACCAGATAGTGTGCCACTTGCCACCAGATACAGTGTGCCACTTGCCACCAGCACCCTGCCACCAGATACAGTGTGTCACTTGCTACCAGCAGCCTGCCACCAGATAGTGTGCCACTTGCCACCAGATACAGTGTGCCACTTGCCACCAGCAGCCTGCCACCAGATAGTGTGCCACTTGCCACCAGCAGCCTGCCACCAGATACAGTGTGCCACTTGCCAATAGCAGCCTGCCACCAGATACTGTGTGCCACTTGCCACCAGCAGCTTTTCACCAGAAACAGTGTGCCACTGACAGCCTGTCACCAGATACAGCGTGTCACTTGCCACCAGCAGCCTGCGTCTTGCCTCTAGCAGCATGCCACCACATACAGTGTGCAACTTGCCATCAGATGCAATGTTCCACTTGCCACCAGCAGCCTGACCCCAGATACAGCGTGTCACTTGCCACCATCAGCCTGCCACTCCCTCCAGGACTCTTCCAGGATGGGTAGAAGGGACAGGGCCTGCATAGTCAAACAAATCCCTGGAGCCCCCACCCCTCCTGATCTAGGATGGTATGGCTGTGTGTAAAATGAATGCCAGGAGTATTGATCAGACCAAGTTCTACAGAGGGGGGTGTGTACAAGCCTTTGGGCTCACACTGGTGTGCTGCAGTTTGGGCGCACTGCTTGTGTATCTGCAGTTTTAGCTGAAGACCCATTGATTTATATCAGGTTGCAGGTTTTTGCTGCATTTTCTGACAGTGCGCCAAAGATAAGATGCAGCACACAGGAATTTTGGTGCGCTTTCAGAAAAAACATGCAACCTAATAGAAATCAATAGGACTATGGGTAAAACGCAGGAAAACTGTGGATACACCAGCAATGGGCCAAAACACAGCAAAGCAGTGTGAACCCACCTAAAAGCACAAGGAGCCAAGTCTACATATTGGCTGCAGTTATAACAGCCATTGCTGAAGGTAAAAGTAAAAGAGGGGGAGAGAAGGGAGATAAGAGTCCAGTCACTAAGCTCACACTTGGATGGTCGGAAGCTCATCACTCAGATATCTGTCCAGCTCACCTTCTATCTGCTGGCTGCTCTGTTCCCAGTTTCCCCGCCCACATGGCTCCTTCACTGCACACAGAGAGAGAAGAGAGAGGGGAGGGGGAAGGCAGAGCCATTTGTGTAGGGGGGGAACTGTGCACTGTGACACTAATAACCACAGTTAGCCAACACAGATGCAGCCAGACACCCCTACATTTACACACAGCTTCTCCTGTCCCATAGACGTTTATGGACAAGAGAAATCGGGCTTATACTGCTGGCTGGGAGGGACGATTTTAAGGCAGGGGCCCGGAGCTGCAGCTCCATCAGCCCCTATGTTAATCCAGCCCTTGTCCTTTCCTTTTCGGATACAGTTCCAGTACAAAGACAAATTGGACGGATTCACAAGCTTCCAGGAGGGTGAACGTTTGTTCCTTCAGTTTATTTCCCAGGAATTGTCACCCCATCAGTCAGCACATCATCCTAACTTATCCAAGAGGCCTCCTCCAAGCATCCCCCTGACCCCGCTGTGGAACAAACAGCAATCGAAGAGGCACCGAGACTCCATCCCTCCGAGATGAGACCCAAGTCTGTTCGATTCATATGGGACGGTTGTCTCCCTTTACTCAGATGGTCATACCCTTCGATAGTGTGGTTGACTCTCCTACACCCATCTTGTTCTCTGCTCAACCCACTGGACTAGAGTTTCCACCCCCACCGGATCCCTATACCTCTACTCTGTTTATTTGAAGTTGCAACCATTTATGCAAGTTTATCTCCTTAGCCAGTGACTGGGATCAAACTGTTTGGTGAAGTTATCCACTTTGGAATTTGTCCCCCCCATCCCAATTCACCTTTCCCAGTATAGTATTCTCCAAGTTGGTACCCAAATGTTTGATCAGAACTCATGACTGTTGTTTTCTTATGTTTTGTTTATATTTCCTAGTTTCAGCATACCCAGGTCCCTTATCACTTTTTATTCACAGGGGGCCTAGCGGCCGGAGCGGCCCTGCTTGCCACTCCCTCTATTGTGATTTAGAGGTGTGATTCTCCTCTAGTGACACCAGGATAGCAACCTGTACCAGGGTTGCCACTATACCTAACCCTACATCACATTGGGTATCGGAGCAGGACTTGGCTGGCCAGTCCTGCACTTAAGTAGTCCAAGATATCCATTATCTTGGACCCCATGCCTCTCTCACCCCTCTACTTCCTTACCTTTCCTTCCTCATGTCTGCCTCTTCTTTACCTGCACTCTTCTTTTATCCCTTACAGGAACGTTCACGGAAAGCTTATCTAATCTTGACAGCCTTGACGTTGGGCTTGTACAGATCTCCTCAGTTTGGACCTCTCCCATCAGCGGTTAGGGTAGGTACCCTACACATGTACTCGCACCGACCTCCTCGTATCCATGGCTCACTCCACCCCCCCGCAGGTGACTCTCAGGGTGGCTTCCCATAACACTCAGGGCCTGAATTCCCAGGTAAAGAGGAGCAAGGCCTTTCAGAGTTACCATTCTACGGGCATTGATATAATTTTACTCCAAGAAACCCACTTCCCAAAAAGCTACACTTCCTCCTTCCTAAATCGCAATTATGCCACCTTTTATCTTGCTAATGCACACACTAAGAAAAGAGGGGTGGCTATCCAAACAGACCTCATTCACACACTCTCAAACCATCAGGGATAGGGAAAGTCAATACATTCTACTCAAGGGCCGCATCAATGGTGTTTTGTACACCTTTACTTCCTATTATGCCCCCAATCAAGGCCAAGCACCCTTTTTCTCCCCGATGCTCACCTCCCTCTCCCCTAATTTTGAAGGCAGGGTAATAATGGGTGGCGATTCCAATATCACCTTCGAGCACCTCTTAGACAAATCAGCACAAGGCATCCCCCACCTAAAAAGACCCCCCAAACAAAGCCTCCGCATTGCCCGGCTCTTACATTCCCTAGGCCTGATAGGCACTTGGAGAGAATTAAACCCTTCGGCAAAAGATTACACACACTTCTCAGCCCCACATAGAATGTATGCTAGAATAGACCGCGTCTTCATCCCCACCTCAGAGATTCACACGGTATCCCATGCCTCTATACATGCAGTACCATGGTCAGGCCACTCATTAGTTACCCTTAAAATTGCAGGACCCACGGGACCTCACCAGTGGCACCTTAATGAAACCATCTTGACCAACCCAGTACACTGTATCATGCTAGAAAAATAACTCCAGGAATTATTCCTTATTAATGATACAGCTGACACCTCCCCAAGCTCCCTATGGGGGGCTCATAAAGCAGTAATGAGGGGAAAGCTTATCCAGCTAGCCTCTCATTTGAAGCGTGAATGGCAGACTGATATAGCACACCTAGAGAAGGAATTCAAGTCTCTCAGTATGACACACAAACGTAAATCCACACCAGACACTCTGGCTGAACTGGAATCAGCTAGAATAGCCTTAAATGTGGCCCTCACCTCCAGCACAGTAAAACCTTTAAGATGGGTGAGTGGCTGGTTCTACCTCCAAGCTGACAAAATTAGTCCGCATCTGGCGGCTAAACTGTCCCCTAAACATAGAATCTACTCCTTTCCCAAAGTTAAATCCTTGGCCGGCTCTCTGACTCAGAACCCCAAACAGATTCTAGAGACTTTCCAATCATTCTACTCTAATCTTTATACCGAGAACAGCCCAAACACACCCTATGAGCCTAATACCTTCTTAGAAGATATTCCTCTACTTAAACTCTCAGATTCATATCACTCTATATTAGACTCCCATATCTGGGAAAATGAAGTCCGAGAAGTCATTAAAGACTTCAAAAAAGGCTCAGCCCCAGGCCCTGATGGCTTTTCAACACACTACTACAAGACGTTCGTTGATGTACTCTCTCTTTATCTGGTCTGTTTCTTTAATTCCCTCAGCAAGGGTTCTCCCTTAGACTCTGCTGCTAATCTAGCATATATTTCTGTGATCCCCAAACCGGGCAAAGATCCAAGCAAAGTAAGCAATTACAGACCGATCTCTTAATGATTTAAAAATAATGACAAAAATGTTATCAGACTAGCATCGTTCATAGAGTCATATGTCCATAAGGACCAGGTGGGATTTATTCCGGGGAGAAAGGGTCCGGACCAGATAAGGAGAGTGGTTTATATTATATCCCTCATGAAGTTGGGATGGGATGGAAGACCCCCTCAGGAGGGCTATCTTCTATCCGTAGACCTTCAAAAAGCATTTAACATTGTCCCCTGGCTATACCTGTTTACTACACTGAAGAGATGGGGCCAAATTCATCAAAACCTTGGAGGCTCTCTACTCACACCCCAAGGCATAAGTCAGACTTCATGGACACTACTCTGACCCCCTCCCTATTACAAAAGCAACAAGGCAGGGATGCCCCCTCTCCCCTCTCCTTTTTGCAATTGCCATAGAAACTCTGGCAATAGCAATCAGACGTCATCCAGACATCCACTGAGTCCAATGTGGTCAATCGACCTATAAATGTGCACTATTTGCAAACGATGTCCTCCTTTTCGTAACATCCCCTCTTTTTTTAACCCCTAATATCCTCCAACTACTAAACAATTTCGGTCGAGTCTCGGGTCTGCAAGTCAATATCAATCAATAGCCCTCAATGTATGGACCCCCCCGTCCCTGGTAGACAGATTAAAAAGCCACTTTCCCTTTTCTTGGAACAATACATCCATTCCATATTTAGGTATTCATCTCACAACCAACATCAATCTCGTATACAAACATAATTACCCACCTATGTTTAAAAAATTAGAGGAAGACCTTGCTCAATGGTCACTGTACAAGATGTCCTGGTTGGGAAGGGTAAATGCGATTAAGATGACCCTTTTACCAAGAATTCTATGCCTTTTCTGCTCCCTCTCTATGCCTTTTCCGCTCCCTCCCTATCCCTGTCACCAAACTACATATCAACAAGCTTCAGTCAGCAATCATTTGTTTTATTTGGGGTAAAACTGGGTACTGCCTCTCCAAAAAAGTCCTCTTTAGACCTAGAATTAAAGGGGGCTTAGGACTGCCTAACCTCTGATGTTACTACTAGGCGACACAACTAATGCCGTGTACACACGGGTGGACTTTTCAACCGGACTGGTCCAACGGACCGACAATCCGACCGTGTTTGGGCTCCATCAGACCTGCAGTGGACTTTTTCGGTCAAAAATCAGACGGACTTTAGATTTGGAACATGTTTCAAATTTGTCCAACGGACTCAAGTCCGGTCGAAAAATGTGCTCATCTGTATGCTAGTCCGACGGACGAAAACCCATGCTAAGGCAGCTTTTGGCTACCGGCTATCAACTTCCTTATTTTAGTCCGTTCGTACGTCATCACGTACGAATCCATTGGACTTTGGTGGGATCGTGTGTAGGCAAGTCCCTTCATTCAAAAGTCTGTTGAAAGTCCATCGGAAAGTCCGTCGGACCAGCCTGGTCGGAAAGTCCACCCGAGTGTACGCGGCATAAGCCAAATATCCATCATATACTCTAGGGGCCCCAAATCCGACTGGATAGGGATGGAATGACAAGCGATTCCAAATTACACCTTAGATTACTTGCTCTGGAGTCCCCCCAGAAGCCACCCCCCAATTCTATCCCAAACATTGTCCCACTCGGTAGCTTTATGTGACTCACTATACAAATTAAATTCCATTACATCAGCTTGGCACTCGCTGGCTCACATTTTTGACAATCCCCAATTCCCCCCCAGGGATAAATATCAAGGCCTTCCAGTGGTGGTTGCGTAAAGGTCTTTATCCAATTGGGCACTATTTCAGCTTGAATGGCCCCCTCAAATTAAGCTACTGTGTCTCCAATCTAAAAATGCCCCCTCAGAAAAATTTTGCTATTACCAAATATCCCATTTCCTGAACTTGATATGGAACCAAAATGTGAGCCCTCTATCAGTAACCCCATATGAGCAATGGTGCTCCACAGCCATGGATACGAGAGGGGGTATCTCCCTGATATACTAAGCCCTGGCTGAGCCATCAGAGAAAGCGACCTATATGTTGAGCTGGGAACGTGACCTTGAGATAGATTGGGACTTAGACACATGGCACTCTAACTTTGCCCAATCATTTAAAGGGATTCTCAACAATTCCTTGATAGAAGTCAACCTCAAGGTCATGTCCAGCTGGTACCTGGTTCCCGCCCGCCTCGCTAAATATTATCTTCCCCCCTCTGCTTCAAAGGCTGGAGTCACTTAGGCACACTCCTCCACACCTTGTGGGAATATCCTTGAATCAGGGGCTACTGGAACAAAATTTTCAATTTAATCTGCAAGACCACTGGGATTGCGGTTAAACAAGACCCTACTATTGTACTCCTCAACCGTCGGATTCCCAAGATTCCTAAATTAGCCCAGACTCTAATTCACTTCATACTGCTAGGGGCCAAACTGACAATCACACGTGCTTGGAAATCCTTCTCATTTTCATACTGTCTAACCAAACAAAAAATCTCCTGGATAATGTCCCAACAAAAATTCTCCAACACTATCCTAGACACTTTGAAGAAATTCAAACATATCTGGGATCCCTGGGCCTGTCATATTGGAGTATCTCTTTAGCTCTAGGGTCATGGCTTCCCAACATAAGTCCAGCCTGCATCACACCTAGACCCTACTTCTAGATCTCCGTGAAGTTTGTTCCCTTTCCCCTGTGCCTTTCCTATATGTCTTCTTTCCCTCCTGATTTCCAGTTTCTCTTTTCTCTTGATTCCTTTCATAGGAATCTCTCCTCGTACTCAGCACACCCATAAGCCTCTGCAGGCAAAAATCTCATATTTTTAGCTATTGATCTTTTTGTTCTTACTAAAACATAGTCTTGATGAGGTGCGGAATGAATGGTTCATTCTCACCTTATTATATAGTTTCTAATGTTTAATCAGCTTTACTCATTCATAGCCCAGGGTGATAAATTCATACGTTTTTTGCTATAATGACTGCTCACTTTTACAATAATACTCTGAATTATTTGGAAGTAACGGGCCGAACTTCCCGGCTACCCCTGGCACAGTCTGATCCCATAGGGGGTGCAGGGGGTGGCTGGAAAGGGAGCTGATAGCCAGTTTCTATATCAGTGTGTTATTCATTGTTATCTTACACTTGTTGATCTTCCATTTACTCAACCACACCTTGGACGATGTTGCATGTCCATTTTTGTATAAGTGAAAATTTTCAATAAAAACAAGAAAAAAATGGTAGCAGCAGATATAAGAGAGATTCCAGTACAGAGAGACTTCAAAGATGAACAAATCTGGGAAAGAATTAGAGCTATCAAACAGAGAAAAAATATTGTGATCCATCCTGCGGACAAGGGGGGGAGGGGTATTGTGATTTTAAATTAGATTAGATTATTTATGAGACAGAAGTGATACGTATCCTCAGCTTCCAACCAAACTGCTGGTTGGAAGCTAAACAGTGGGGACCTTGAGTGGAGAGTGAACAAGTTTTGCTTTTTGACTGCTGGTGATTGCTGGGTTGCATTTTTAGGTTCTTTTTGGGGCTTTTCCTTGTAGCTTTTTAACACCTTTTTCTGACAACGGAGAAATGTAAGTGATTGCCTTGCATCTAACACAAATATTGGCACCACATCCCTTGGGTCATAAGAAGAAAATATAAGGAACTGGGACTTTAAAGGTGCAATAGGGGACACAGAAATTCAGTAAAAAATTAAAATTTTATTTGGAAAAATTTATAAAAACATGTCTATAAAAAAGAGTTTAAATTCAATTTAACAATACAGTCTTCGATAAAGGGAAGGGATAAAGGAATTTTTAATGTTTAATTTTTGAATTTTAAATCTCTTAATTCTTTATTTTTTATTTTTTTTCTTTATTTTTTATTTAAAAAAAAATAAAAAATTTGGCAAAAATTTATACCTGTGATAAAAAGATCAACTATCAAAACACCAGTCCAAGCTACTTTACTGCATTGGTCAGTGTCATCCCTAAAGTGGAGCCCAAGGGGGGGAAAGACAACTAAGAACCTAAAAAATCAAATGAATTGAAATCAATCAAAAAAATTTGGACCAGAAAAGGCCCCTCAATAGTTGGCCAAGGATTTCCTCAAAATAGCATTAAATACCTGGGTGAAAGGATGTGTGAAGAAAATAACGTCCTCCTCCTCTCAGGCTGGCTCTCTATTGAACCACCACCAGAGTGCTTAGATACCCTCCCCCTCTCCAAATTTGGTGCCAAAAACTAGGGGAGGGGCGGACGCTGCAGGGGCATCTACCCATAGGTAGTAAAACCGGAAGTAACACTTCTAGCTGAGTCAGAAAGGGAAATACATCAATCAAGTCAGTACAGTCAATGGTGCAAGGCACACTGGAAGTGACACTAGGTGGCGCACCGGAAGTGATGAAACATCACCTCTAAGGACTGTAAGCAGTGAAGTAAATATCCACAAAGGCCAAAAGGGCATAGGAAAAAATAAATCCATTAAAAGAAAAAGAAAAACGTGTAACTGGGTCAGATGGAAAGATAACTACAGTCATTTATATGGACAAAGCCCAAATAAAGGTTAAGGGGAAACACAATTGGCGCCAACCAGTGGAAACAAAATTACCACTAAGATTGGCGCCCTGGGCATCCGTATGGTCACCTAATCCTGGTGGGGGCTTCCTTAGTGTAAAACATAATTATAAATCTAGGACTCATGGGAGAGAAAAAAAAAATTAAATAAATAAATAAAAAGGTATAAAATTTCTCCCTTTCTTCTTTTTCTCTTCATATATTCAAAAATTGTTAATAGATGACATATGTGTAATTGATATATGATCAAGAATCCCAATGACTAGAAATAAAGTAAAGGCTGTTCAGATAAGGGTGTACATAGGAGCCTTGCAAAGGGTCCAAAGACGTAACAAATACCAGTGGAAACCAAAAGTAACCACTTAAAGGAGCAACTGAAAAAATGACCAAACAGAATCCCTAGAGGAAAGGCTTGAAGCTAATGGATTCATTGAGCCCGGGAGGCGAGGTGGCAGCCAAAGAATGGATCCACCTTGTTTCCTTCTGCAGAAGAATCCTATCTACATCTCCCCCCTCTCATGAGTAGGTATGAATTCCAGGGCAAAGAATTTCATCTTTGTTAGATCAAATGAATGGTATAAACCCATGTGTCGACTAATAGGTGTTTCCATCTTTTTCTTTTGGACGAGGGACACATGGTCCCTAATCCTGTGGAAAAAGGGTCTCTTAGTTTTACCTATATAAAAGGCCCTGTAAGTGCACCTCATATAGTAAACAACCCCAATGGATTGGCAGTTGGCAAAAAAATTAGGTTGATAAAGAGTTCCATCTGGAAGGGTTACTTCTTCTGAATCTAGAATATAGCTGCAAAAATCGCACCTGCCACATGGGGCAGTGCCTTTCCGAATGTCTCTCCCAGATCTTTGTGTCAAGTGGCTATGAACCAATTGATCCTTTAAAGACCTGGACCTTCTATAGGTAATAGGAAGGAATTGGTTTAACATACCTAGAGATTACTTTATCAGTGGATAATAAAGGCCAATATTTCTGGATAATTTCCCTGACTTTTTTATGTTGTTTAGAATATGTCGTTATCAGCCGTACCTGCTGGTCTGATTTTCGGGGTCTTGATGAATGGATTCATTCAGTTTGACTATGTTGTTTGGCCCTATGATATGCCTTTTTGAGAGTGGAATGACTGTAGCCCCTGTTTAACAGGCGTAACTGCAAGGCTAGTGCTTCCTTTTCAAAGTCCTGGTCATGACTACAATTCCTCCTTATTCGTAGATATTGACTATAAGGAATGCTCGCCACCAAAGACTTGGGGTGGGAGCTGGACACGTGCAAAATGGTATTCCCTGCCGAGGATTTCCTAAACAGGGAGGAACCAAGCGTGCCAACTGAATTGAGATAGATAGAAATATCCAATAAGTTAATCATGTTTTGATCGTAGGTCATGATAAATTTAAGATTATATGAATTGGCCTTAAGTTTATCTAGAAAGAGAAGAAGTTCTTCCTTGGAGCCAGTCCACACCACAAGGATGTCGTCGATAAATCGACGCCAAATCAAAACGTTGTTGCAAAATTCTCAAAAATCATCTGAGGAGAAAATCTCCGGCTCCCACCCCCCCAGGTACAGGTTGGCATACGATGGGGCACATTTAGTCCCCATCGCAACACCCTGCACCTGGAGGTAGTGGGAGCGGTCAAAAAGAAAAATGTTATTGGTTAGGATGAAGAGTAAAAGATCCAAAATGAAACGGCTATATGCGCAAAGACCCCACTGTCCCTCTCCGATAAGAAACCCTCCACAACTCCAACCCCATGTTCGTGGGGGATGGAGTTGTGGAGGGCCTCAACATCAATCGCGACCAATAAAACGCGATCTTATTTACTCTCTATGGTCATCAGCTGATCTTTTGGCTGGGTTCGCTTCTTGATTCAATTGGTTCAAACACTAGAGTTTATATTCAATTTATTACCGTATGTATTCGAGTATAAGTCGATCTGAGTATAAGTCGAGGCCCTAATTTACCACAAAAAAAATGGGAAAAACTTATTGACCCGAGTATAAGATGAGGGTGAGAAATGCAGCAGCTACTGTAAGTGGAAAAAGAGGGTCAACAATGCCCTTCTGCAGCTGTATACCTCCCTGTGTCCTGTGCATGTATCCTGTGCATGTGTCATGTGTTCTGTGCATATGTGCATGTGTCATGTGTCCTGTGTATATGTGCATGTGTATATGTGTATATGTGCATGTGTCATGTGTCCTGTGTATATGTGCATGTGTCATGTGTGCTGTGTATATGTGCATGTGCCATGTGTCCTGTGTATATGTGCATGTGTCATGTACCTGTGTCCTGTGTATATGTGCATGTGTCATGTGTATATGTACCTGTGTCATGTACCTGTGTCCTGTGTATATGTGCATGTGTCATGTACCTGTGTATATGTGTATATGTACCTGTGTCCTGTGTATGTGTGCATGTGTCATGTGTATATGTATCTGTGTGCATGTGTCTGTGTGCATCCTACCTGCGTCCTGTGTATCCTCCGTGTGCCGTTCTGCACCAATCAGCGTGTGCGGCGGCCATTCACTGTTCAAAAGCCGTGCCTCCTCCTCATCTATGATAGGCAGAAAACTCCATTTCCCAGCAGTCAGCGGTCAGCCTATCACGGACATTTTCACATCCTCATACCACGGACAAGGATGAGAGAATGTCCGTGATAGGCTGTAAACTGACTGGCTATCACAGACGAAGAGGCGTGGCTTTTGAACAGTGAGAGGCTGCCAAGTGCTATGTAGCACACGCTGGCCGCCGTCTGCCTGCATGACACGCTGATCATATAGGCAGACGGTGGTGACTCGAGTATAAGTCGAGGGGGGCACTTTCAGCCCCAAAAAAGGGGCTGAAATATTTTGACTTATACTCGAGTATATACGGTATTCAAATTTTTAAAAGATCTATACACAGGTAAATATATCCCTTTTGGCTGAAGTATTGCATTGGCAGATCAGATATATGGTATTATTCTTGATTTGTATTCTGATTTTTTGACTGTTCTACATATTGTTATTGTTTATTGTGTAATTCTTATATTACTCTCCTTAGTGCCTGATAAATATTATTCTCCTGAAGAAGCCACGGCATGTGGTGAAACATGTTGAGAAACAAATCCTTCGACTTTTAAAGACTGCATTGTTACATTGAATATAATCTCTTTTTTATAGACATGTTTTTATCAACTTTTCCAAATAAAATGTGAATTTTTTTACTGAATTTCTGTGTCCCCTATTGCACCTTTAAAGTCCCAGTTCCATATATTTTCTTCATATTGTATGACCTAAGGGATGTGGTGCCAATATTTGTGTTAGATGCGAGGCAATCACTTACATTTCTCCTTTGGATATATTGGGGTGGTTAAACACCCATTTCTTTTGCTTCTCATCTTATTTAATTATTAATTACTGTTTTATAATTAATTCTAATTTTTGTTTTGTTTGTTGTGTAGTAGGAGCATCTGCTTTTGAAATATGGCCACCTATAGAGGTACAGGTTTTGAGGGGTTAATGGACAAAATCCATCAAGCTCAAGGTTCCTCTTATGGGGGTATGACTATGGATCGTTTCTTCATCAGTTTAAAAAGATTATTGGAAAAAAAGGCTCGAGTTTTTTGGAACAACAAATATTTTCAAAAATATATAGAAGACAGGATTGTGCCTTTGGGACTACGGGTACAATTTTTTCCCAATCTATCAAAAATTTAATCTGAATTTAAAATTGATTGGGAATCAAATTTACAATCCTGTTCCTTCAAAATGATGGAGGCTCTCTGTCAGAATTATCAAAGGGAACTAGAGGTTATTAATGGAGACATTGAAAAATTATACACTGACAACAGTAGCCTTGTCTCTGATTCAACCTTTGCTGACAGAGAGCCAACATTAGAGAAATATCTGGAACATTTTGTTATTGATATTCTCAAAACCAAGGACAAAAAATACCATTGTGACAGATTAGCATATGAGACTAATATGGCCTATAAATGGTCTACAGTGAATTCACGGAAGAAGAATAAACCCTCTTCTCATGGACATAACTCTACTCACGATCCAAGAGACTCTGAGGAATCTTCCCTTTCTTCCTCATCCTTAGCACTTGCCAACTCCAATACATCATCTGGCATGCAGAAACATAAATTTGATAGGTCAGCATCAACCGTCTCGGCTGCTAAACGCACCCCGCAGGACACCACTCGTTCCAGGGTCCGCTCACAAACTAAAAATGCACATTCTTGTCTTTCTAATTCTCTTGGTGATGGTCATTCTAACTCTTCAGGTTCTGGATCACAATACCTAAGGTAAGCCACCCATCAGTTAATACCCCCTCGGGGGACTCACAGGCATTCCCCAATCTTCGGGATCTTCGTACGGCACCAATCTTTTCACTGACACCAAATTTGGAAAATACCAAAAAAGTTCCCAATGCACCCGAAACACTTAAGGGGACAGTGAAGACGGCTTGCAAGTAATCAATCTATCCTCCTCTACCCTAACAGAGGATCAGATCCGGGTTCTCAGCCTGGGCCTGACCTTCTGTCCTGATCAGGAGGTGGATACCTTTGAAATTATGAAAGATGTACATCTTTTCGCCAGAAAATTATTGCTTAAGGTTATATTCAACAAGGATCCCGGCTGCTCAGATGTTAACCCGGAGAGTCTTTGGATGAATAAAACCATTAATGAGATAAAGGCATTAAAGGATTTGATGGAATTATGGGAGGAAAGCAATCCATTTGATGACCCCCTAGAGGAGCCAACTGTGAATCTTTCTTCTGACCCCCCACCTGAGAGGATTTTTCCTCCACCCAATCTCTATAGACCAAAATCTACTTCCTTCCCTGCCCTACAAGGCAATCCAAGCATTTGGGCCTTCACACAAGTTACCAAAGAGATTCAGGCCACGGATTGGAAGCGATCTAATGGTCGATCCAATCTGAAACCTGCTTTTTGCAGAGCCTTATCTTCCTTGAAACATAATGATTGTATTGTCATCAAACCCTCGGATAAAGGGGGGAAAATGGTTTTGGATCTCTTGCAGAATCGCAGTTGGTATCGGCCCGTTCCCTCATTTCAAGTCAAATATGCAGAGACGAAGTTAAAAATTCTTGTCAGTCGGGCATTTCACAATGACCTTATTGACAGGAACACATTTGATTTCTTGATTGTTGAAACCCCCAGGACTCCCACCCTATACGTTTTGCCCAAAGTCCAAAAGAATCTTAAATCTCCCCCTGGCCGCCCGATAGTCTTGGGCAACGGGTGTCATTAGATGATGACTTTTAAGTCGAAACGCATTGGGAGGATATGCTGAGACCACTGTCTTCTTTTATACAAGTGCTTGATTTTACTGCTAAACACGTGAGTGTATTTCCTTTGCTTTTCATGTATTAAAATTTCCATACGGAGTTACGATATATGCCTTCCTCTTTCTTTTAATGGTGGGGCTGACTGTCTATATCTACTGAGTCCATCCATACCTTACACCTGTTCAGAGGTCCATCTGGAGGTCATATCTGGATAAAGCATCTGATTCCCTTGGTATACTATCCCTTTCATGACTAAGCCTATTTTTGAAATTTGGTGTTTACAAGTTAAAATCCGTATTTTTTGCTAGAAAATTACTTAGAACCCCCAAACATTATATACATATATATTTTTAGTAGAGAATCTAGAGAATAAAATGGAGATTGTTGCAATATTTTATATCACACGGTATTTGTGCAGCGGTGTTTTAAACGCAAATTTTTGGAAAAGGGACACTTTCATGAATTTAAAAAAACCAAACAGTAAAGTTACCCCAATTTTTTTGTATAATGTGAAAGATGATGTTACGCTGAGTAAATAGATACCAAACATGTCACGCTTTATAATTGCACGCACTTGTGGAATGGCGACAAACTACGGTACCTAAGAATTTCCATAGGCGATGTTTTAAATTTTTTTTACAGTTACCAGGTTAGAGTTACAGAGGAGGTCTAGTGCTAGAATCATTGCTCTCACTCTGACGATCGCGGCGATACCTCACATGGGTGATTTGAACACTGTTTACATATGCAGGCATGACTTCCGTTAGCGTTTTCTTTGCTGCGCGTGCTCGCGGGGATGGGGGCGCTTTAAAATGTATTTATTTATTTATTTTTTTATATTTATAAATTGTGTTTAAAAAAAATAAAAAATTTGATGACTTTAATTGCTGTCACAAGGAATGTAAACATCCCTTGTGACAGTAATAGGTGGTGACAGGTACTCTTTATGGAGGGATCGGGGGTCTAAAAGACCCCCGATCCCTTCTTTGCACTTCAAAGTATTCAGATCGCCGAAAACGGCGATTCTGAATACTGTGTATTTTTTTAAAACTGGCGCCATTGGCAGCCGAGTAAACGGAAAGTGACGTCATGATGTTGCTTCCGCGTTTACAATTAGAAGGCTGAAACGAAGCCACCCACGGCTTTGTTCCAGCCCACCCCCAGCCGCCAGAGGCAGCCGATTGGTCACATTTGATCGGGAGGCCCGGTAAGAGCGGCGGGAGGCGGCGGGAGGGGGGATGTTCCCTCCTGCTCCTCCGGTATAACAGCCGAGCGGCTTTTAGCCACATCGGTTGTTATACTTGGATAGCCGATCGCCTGCTCTAAACAACGGTACCGGGATGATGCCTGCAGCTGCGTATGACCCCGGAAAGCCGAGTACACACATCTGCATACGCTCGGCGGGATGAGGTTAAACCACAAAGCTTGATTAACTCACTAGGTGTACACCTATTCGAGTTCAATCCCTCTGGTAAGTAGCTTCTGGTGTCTTTGGTGGTGGATCTACTATCAACTGTTATTACATCATACATATTTGAAGTATAAGACTGTCACTATATTATATCCACATGTGGTTGAGAACTATCATCACACATGATTGAAGCTTGTCACTGACTTTTTTCTTTTTTGGACATCACACGTCCAAGTTCCTCTGTTTATAGACATCACATGTCATAATAGAGGACTGCTTGGAGTATTTTTGAGCACATCATTTATTATTCACGTTTTTTGTACTCATATTATTTGTTATGGTTTATATGATCACATAAGTGCTGCACATTTCACCCAATTTGTCTTTTTTCCAACTTTAGTTTTTTCTTTTTTTTTTTATTTCTTTTAAAGACAGCGCGGTATATATTTGTTTATAATTTACAGTGGTGTCTATAGTATGCCTGTAAAGTGGCGCATTTTTCCTGTGTTTAGAACAGTACCACAGCAAAATGACATCTCTAGAGGAAAAATTGTCATGTAAAACTGATCGCGGCTGTAATGAATTATCGGGTCTCGGCAATATAGGTAAAACTCATTGAAAAAAAGAGCATGGGGTCCCCCCCAGTCCATTACCAGGCCCTTTGGGTCTGGTATGAATATTAAGGAGAACCCCGAACCAAAATTAAAAAAAAATTGCGTAGGGGTCCCCCCCAAAATCCATACCAGACCCTTATCCGAGCACGCAACCTGGCAGGCCGCAGAAAAAGAAGGGGGATGAGAGAGCGCCCCCCTCCTGAACTGTACCAGGCCACATGCCCTCAACATGGGGAGGGTGCCCCCCAAAGCACCTAGTCCCCATGTTGATGGGGACAAGGGCCTCATCCCCACAACCCTTGCCCGGTTGTTGTGGGGGTATGCGGGCGGGGGGCTTATCAGAATCTGGAAGCCCCCTTTAACAAGGGGACCCCCAGATCTTGGCCTCCCCCCTGTGTGAAATGGTAACACGGTACAAATGTACCCCTACCATTTCACAAAAAAAGTGTCAAAATGTTAAACACGACAAGACACAGCTTGGGGACAAGCCCTTTATTAAAAAAATTAAAAAATAAAAATGTCCTACGATGTCCATTCATCTTCTTCTATTACAACGCCCGGACCGAAAAAGAGAAAAAATTCGAGACCGATCCGCCTCCGTGGGAGGCTCCCGCCGTGTGACGCTTCTTTGCTTGTGACAATTCTTATATAACTGAGGGCAGGGCCACCCGGTTCCATACCAGACCTGAAGGGTAACGTAACCTTATGTTGAGGGGGGCCCTACACCATTTTTTTTTTAATTGGCACAGGGTTCCCCTTAATATCCATACCAGACCTGAAGGGCCTGGAATGGAATTTGGGGGAACACCCACGCAATTTTTTTTTCAATTTTGGTTCGGGGTTCCCCTTAATATTCATACCAGACCCAAAGGGCCTGGTAATTGACTGGGGGGGGATCCCATGCCATGTTTTTCAATAACTTTTATCTGTATTGCCGTGACCCGACAATTCATTATAGCCGCTAATACTTTTAAATGACTTTTTTCCTTTAGAGATGTAATTTTGTGCAGGGACTGTTCTAAACACGGGAAAAATGCGCCACTTTACAGGCATACTATAGACACCTCCCAGGTATGAAATTTAAAGGAATAGTTCACTTTTATTGTTTCACTTTAAGCATTATTAAAATCACTGCTCCCAAAAAAATGGCTTTTTAAAAAAAAAAAAGTCATTGATATATGTCCCCTGGGGCAGGACCTGGGCCCCCAAGCACTTTTTATGACAATAACTTGCATATGAGCCTTTAAAATGAACACTTTTGTTTTTTCATGTTAATGTCCCATAGACTTTGACGGTGTTCCGGTGGCTTTCGAATTTGCCCCGAATACTACCTATTGTTCGGTGTTCGCTAGAACATCTGAACAACCAAAGTTCGGCCCGAACTTATGCTCGGGCCGAATCGTTCGCCCATCCCTACTGATTGCTGTATAAATGCCAATGGTCCCAAAAATGTGTCAAAATTGTCTGATGTGTCCGCCATAATGTCGCAGTCATGATAAAAATCGCAGATCGCCGCCATTACTAGTAAAAAAAAAATATTAAAAATGCTATAAATCTATCCCCTATTTTGTAGACGCTATAACTTTTGCGCAAACCAATCAATATACACTTATTGCAAATTTTTTTACCAAAAATATGTAGAAGAATACATATTGGTCTAAACTGAGAAAAAATTTGCTTTTTGTAAAAAAAAAAAAAAATCACAGTGGCGATCAAATACCACCAAAATAAATCTTTATTTGTGGGGAAAAAAAGGACATCAATTTTGTTTTGGTGCAACATCACACGACCGCGCAATTGTCAGTTAAAGCGATACAGTGCCAAATCGCAAAAAAATGGCCCGTCATTCAGCAGCCATATCTTCCGGGGCTGAAGTGGTTAAATCACCTTTGGCTTAACAAAAACAGCATTATTTCGAAATGATACTCTAATACCACACAGTCTTTGATTTCAGCAATATGTGTACAGTTAGAATTCGACTGGCGTTCGATGTAAAATTCGATTTGAATTTCAGTCCGAATTTTTGAAATTCCCTCTAATTTCATTTCGTTATTCGGAGCATTCGGTAAAATTTGTTTATATAGTAATTTGGGTATTCTGATATATTCAAATCTCCGAATAATGAAAAATGTGTCCCAATATTAATTTGCAACGAAACGAACCTCACGTATCTATTTGTCACCAGTGCCATGAATTCGCCCTGAAGCACACATTTGTGTGCTTCCCATAGTGTGAGCGGTTGCATCTAGGGAACATCATTGTGAAAAAAGAATTCACTGATGCAGGAGTTGATTCTGTCTACATTGGCCTTATCTTTAATCACAGATGAGTTTAGCCTCCATAGCTTAGTTCTGCTAATGGACTCTGGGAAGAGAAGTGTGAACATAATGGGATGTGGTCGGATAAGAACATAGGTTCTATCATTGCACTTTGCAAAAGAGGAAGGTCAGTCTGGAAAAGGAAAAACAAATCTATCCTGTAATATTTCAGATGGGGGGGCTGATATGTAGATATAATATTTTTCTTTTGGATATAATGTGCACCATGTGTCATACAGCATTAGGGTGGGTAGTTGCAACTTGCTCTTACAAAGTGCTCTACATGGCAAGGCAGATGTACCCGATGAGGAGTCAAGGGTCAGATTGAGAGGGGTATTAAAGTCACCACCCAGGACAAGAATGGCAAAGGCAAATGCTGATAATAATTCCTCTACTTTGCGGAAGAACAGTACATGTTTATTGTTCGGACAATATATGTTACCTATGGTGATCAGTCATGTTCCAATTGTGCTCTTAATGAAGAGGTATCAGTCAATGTATCAGTCAATGTATCATGCAATTAGAAGGGTATGTGTTTGGATAAGATAATGGTGACATCCTTAGTTTTGAAATCTACATATGTAGCATGGTATACTGTAGGAAAATGTTTATTAGTAAGCTTGGGATGACACCTGTCCTAAAGTGTGTCTCCTGTAAACAGACAATCTGTGCCTTTTGCTTATGAAACTCAGCTAGAAATTGATAGCGTTTTTCTGGAATGCTGAGCCATTTGGCATTTAAGGAGACACATTTTAATGACAGGGGGATCCCATAGACCCATTAAATGGCATGGCAGTTCAGGATTCCTTTTAGTTTTTGTTTTTTTTTCAAAAAAAGGGAAAAGTTCCAGGCCAGATGATGGCAAGAGGCCTGCTGAATGTGTGGGAGGGCAAGGGGGAAAAGACTCTAATCTGTATGGGTGCGATATCTGGAAAGGTCTTACATATAGGAATCCCAACCTCTAGAGGTCCAGCATGCATCTGAGGGAATACAGGAATCTATGCCCACTAGGGGGCATGTTGGGGAAGCCAGAGTTGACTAGGAGGACAGCCTGGGTAGTGTTTGAAAAAATACGAGAACCCCCTATCGGGGCCTTAAAGCAGCCAAAAAAGTGCAGTATAGGTAGTTGAAAAAATTCAATTTTATTGATACAAAACGTATAAATAACATATCAAAAGATCACTGAAATGAATACTGACTGTTTGAGTCAGGACATGAACTGGATATGGCGTACAGTTGCAACGGACAGAGCCTACAATGAAAACCAATGCAAGACACAATGTATTAAAGGGCAACCAAAGTTTTCTCAAATGTTGAATCCTTAAAATTAGATAACAACAGACAATGCCTATAAATAAGGACAGTATACAATACGGTGTATGTGGAACAACGAAAGTTGTGTGTGTAAATCTGACGCGTTTCGACCCTTCCCGGGTCTTCTTCAGAGGATGGTTGTCCACTGTAAAAAGATCAACATGTATCAAACATAACATCGGATTCGACAGTACCAAACCTATATATGTATACCATGTGATGTAGCTGCCTAAGTTGTATAATTACCTATCGCAAGATTTATGACGTTATAAGGTCATTTCTAACATTGTAGAGTGTTTAGGGTGATGCGATTTCTCCTCTGCTCCCTTGTCTCCCCCGTGTTGGACCAACTCTCAAGGGAGCGGGCGGTGGACCGAATGTATCTTGCAAGGGATCACGTCTACCAGCCCCCCATACAGGAGAGGGAAGGAAAGGAAGGGGCAATAGGCAATCCAAACTGTACCCAGAAAGGTTCACGTTAGTGCTAAAAATAAAAATAGAATAAAGAACGAGGGGTCAATTGGTTCATCCACATGGTTGGGGAATTCCCCAACTATGGAGTTCTATAAGATTGTTGGATTATAGGTCCATGGGTGTGCAGAAGGATAGCCTGGGTAGTGTTAGGGCTAACAAGGATGTAATATAAAGCAAACCTGCAGGGCTGGGAGGTGCCCCGTAATTTTGTTAAGATGGGATACAACATGGAGTTAAGTTATTAACATGTAACAAGGTGGAGTCACAAAGAAGTTATCTTGGTTTGATTTAGATGTGAACTACACGTGAATTACAAGTGAACTATATCATACATCTTGTTGTGTTCTGAGTTCTTTCTCAGTTTTTTAGTTCTGTCTAGACCAGTGGTCATCAACCCTGTCCTCAGGGCCCACTAACAGGCCAGGTTTTCAAGATAACTGAAATACATCACAGGTGATATCATGTGCTGCTCAGTGATTGCAGTATTCTAGTCTGCATCTCCCCAAAGTAATACAGAAAACCTGGCCTTTTCGTAGGCCCTGAGGACAGGGTTGATGACCACTGGTCTAGACAATGTAGAAAAGAAAGCTTGTTAATGATGTCTGTAAATTTAGACCCCTTTCACACTGGAGGTGTTTTTCAGGCACTTTAGCTCTAAAAATATCGCCTTTAAAGCACCTGAAAAAAGCCTCAGCTGCAATCCCAGTGTGAAAGCCCAAGTGCTTTCACACTGGGGTGCTGCACTGGCAGGACATCAAAAAAAGTCCTGCAAGCAACTTCTTTGCAGCGATGTAGAAGCGGTGAATACACCGCTCCTAAAGTGCCCCTGCCCATTGAAATCAACGGGCAGCACCGCCAAACCGCTGGCAAAGCGCCGCTGCAGTGGCGATTTGCTGGTGGTTTTAACCCTTTTCGTCTGCTAGCAGGGGTTAAAAGCGCCCCGCTAGTAGCCGAATAGAGCTGCAAAAAGGATGGTGAAGCGCTGCTAAAAATAGCGGCGCTTTACCGCTGACGCCCGGGCGCTGGCAGTGTGAAAGTGCTCTTAGGTTCATGATTGTAACCATTGTTCTAGATATGAGGAATGCTGATTAGAAGCAGGTGGATAGGAAAGGACGGTCAGCCTTGTACTTTTGGGTATGTTTTTTCTTTCATGCTCATGGGTTCATGTTTTCATGTTATTTTTATTGGCAATTGGCTTATATATGAGACTTTAATCAATACACAAATGTAATTTATAGTCATTTATCATTTTACGTGACACAATGTTATCTCAGATAATCAGAGATTCCCCCTTCCCACTGAATATGTGCCCGAGTAATAGAATAGAGTAATGTAATAGATACCATATAAAAACCATGTGTTTATTCTTGGAACTTGTCACTCTGTCTTTGTTGCTTTTGTGATCCAGTGTACACTGCTATTACTAAGTAAACCATACATAGACTAAAGATATACCTGTATGGATGTCCTTCTTTGCAAGGCCAACCTTTACAATTATTAATCAAATACTGGCTGAATGCAGCTAGTGTTTTGGAGGAGAGACTAATGCCCAAGTAAACTTTCTGTTTCTTTGATTAGGAACAAGGAAAAGAGTATGTAACAGCTATGTGGTAGATGTGAGTCCAGCTAGGGTGTAGTTGCTGAGGAAAGGGATTTTGTTCCAGTGCAAATTACTGTATTGCCCTGTACACACGACCGTTTTTTCCGTCGGAATAAACTCTGAAGGTTTTTCCGACGGAATTACGATGGAATTCTGCTCAAGCTGTCTTGCATACACACGTTCACACCAAATTCAGACCGTCCATAACGCGGTGACATACAACACGCACGACGGGACTAGAAAAAGGAAGTTCAATTGCCAGTGCGCCACCCTTTGGGCTCCTTCTGCTAATCTCGTGTTTAACTCGTGTTAGTAGAAGTTTGGTGAGAGACGATTCACGCTTTTCAGACTCATGCTTTTCAGATTGTTTTACTGCTGTTCAGTTTGTGCTTGTGGGGTTTGTATCTGTTCTTCAGTGCGTGTAGTCAGTTTGTATCTGTTTTTCAGTGCGTTCTTGTCCGCTTGTTTCTGCTTTTCAGCTCGCTCAGGCCTTGCTGTTCTTCAGTGTGTTCTGTTAGTTCATTCTGAGCAGCCGACTGTTTTGAAGCCATGATGTGGGTACGTACTCGTTGCTGTGTGGGGGCTTGGTGTTGGGGTTTTTTCTTGGACCTAAGCGCAGTCCATGAACAGGGTGGGGAGGAGTTCATGGACCAAGAATTGGTTACTCCAGCGTGACCAATTCTCTCATATGCCTTTGCTACATTGGCTTTGCTGTCCCCTTATATTATGAAGCAGGACACCTGCATGCGGCAAGCCATCACTCCCGAGCAGAGGCTAGTCGCCACGTTGCAGTACTTGGTGACGGGGAGAAGTCTACAGGACCTCAAGTTCTCTACAGGCATCTCCCCCCAGGCTCTGGGGATCATTATCCCAGAGACCTGTTCTGCCATCATTCAGGTCCTGCAGAAGGACTATATTAGGGTAAGTTTTCTCCTTTAACATTACATTCTATTGCATTTAATGTGTGCTAATGTATTGTATTTCTTTCATCATTCCCTAATTACCATGATTGTAATATGCTGTGAATGTCCCCTTTGTGCCCATGCATGCTTAAAGCTTTTAATGCTCTTTTTTGTCCTTCATGCATATTTGCCTTCACTAACCTCCCCACCATGCTATCCTGGGCCCATATACATCTAGCCTAGTCACTTAACAATGTATTTTGTCAGCTCCATTGTAGTGCTTTACCCTAAACACCCCCTAAAATGTGTCAAAATGTTATTGTTGTCCTTAAGTTCAGGCAGAGTGCCAGAGGCTTTTTTTTGGGGTCCAAAACTCAGCTCAAACCCTCCCCCCTAAAAGTTTCACAATGGGCCATCAGAGGGGGTGAGGAATCTGATAAGTGGGCCTTATATTTTTGTCTTTAAATACTCCTTAAAATAAATGTTATACTGATGTTGGCCAAGAATGTTTTTGTGTAATCTGCTTGCAATGTTATATGCAAAAGTACTAATATTTTTTTCTCTGGTTTGACTCCACAGTTTCCATCAACGCCACAGGAATGGCAGACTGTGGCCTCCCATTTTGCCAACCGTTGGGACTTTCCCAACTGTGGAGGGGCAGTCGATGGGAAACACGTCCACATCATGCCACCACCCCATTCGGGGTCTTACTATTACAATTATAAGGGTTTTAATAGTATAGTAGGCGGTGGTGTCGGCACAATATGAATTCCTCTATGTGGGGAAGAATGGCCGGATGTCGGATGGAGGAGTCTATGCCCAGACAGAGTTCTCCCGACGTCTCCAGACTGGTGGACTGGCATTGTCACCTGCTGCGGACAACGTTGAAGGACTCCCGTTCGTCTTTATTGCTGATGAAGCATTCGGTCTGGGCGAGCACCTGATGAGGCCATTCCCCCAGAGGACCCTCACCCCGGAGAGGAGGGTTTTTAACTACCGGCTGGCCAGAGCCCAAAGAGCCATTGAGAATGCCTTCAGGATAATGGCCAGCCAGTTCCGCCTGTTTCTGACAGCAATACATATGGCGGACTACAAAATTAACCACATCATATTATCCTGGTGCATATTGCACATTTTTTTACGGAAAAATGCCCAAAATTATCTTGCCTCCTGCTAATCCCCTGACAGGCCTGGATACTGGCCGTCCTGGCTTGGCACCCCAAAGCGCCCGTGAAGTTTGCCAGAAATATGTCAATTATTTTATGGGTAGGGGGGCCATTGCTATGCCAGACAATGTCTAAATAATTTTTTAGGCAAAAAAGGGACCCCCTAAGGAATGGAACTTTAAAACGTGACTGTAAACAAGTAACTTTAAAAAATATACATCTTTATTATTATTATTATTATATAGGATTTATATAGCACCGACAGTTTACGCAGCGCTTTACAACATTAGGGCAGACAGTACAATAACAATACAATTCAATACAGGAGGAATTAGAGAGCCCTGCTCATTAGAGCTTACAATCTAGGAGCGAGGGTCAAGTTATACAAAAGGGTAATAGCTGTGGGGGATGAGCTAATGGATAAAATAGTGCAGTTGTTAGATGGAGGCAGGGTAGGCTTCTCTGAAGAGGAAAGTTTTCAGGGATCGCCTAAAAGTGGATAAATTTGGAGACAGTCTGACAGATTGGGGTAGGGAATTCCAGAGGATGGGCGAGGCTCGGGAGAAGTCTTGGAGGCGGATATGGGAGGAGGGGATGAGGGAGCTAGAGAGCAGGAGGTCTTGGGAGGAACGAAGAGGGTGATTAGGTTGGTATTTTGAGACTAGGCTAGTGATGTAACTGGGGGCAGAGTTGTGGATGGCTTTGTAACTTATCGTTAGTATTTTGAATTTAACTTGTTTGGTGAGTGGCAGCCAATGGAGGGATTGGCAGAGAGGGGTAGCAGACACTAAGCATTTTGTAAGGTGGATGAGTCTGGCAGCAGCATTCATGATGAACTGAAGGGGGGGACAGTCTATTTAAAGGTAAGCCAATGAGGAGTGAGTTGCAGTAGTCAAGGTGAGAGATAACCATGGAGTGAATCAGGAGCTTTGTGGTTTCATTGGTTAGAAAGGGACGTAGTTTAGAGATGTTGCAGAGGTTGAGTCGGCAAGCTTTGGAAAGTGATTGGATGTGGGGCCTAAAAGAGAGTTCAGCGTCCAGGATAACACCTAGCACCCTGGCATGTGGGGATGGGTGGATGGTTGTGCCATTGCACTTGACAGATAAAACAGGGGAAGAGGCATGTGGGGGAGGAAATATTATAAGCTCGGTTTTGGACAAGTTGAGTTTGAGGAAGTGGTGTGACATCCATACAGATATGTCTGTTAGTAGGTTAGTGATGCGTGAGGAGACTGATGGAGCGAGTTGTGGGGTGGAGAGATAGATTTGTGTGTCGTCGGCGTAGAAATGATATTGAAAGCCATGAGAGGCTATCAGCTGACCCAGGGAAGAGGTGTAGATTGAAAATAAAAGAGGCCCAAGAACAGAACCTTGGGGGACCCCGACGGAGAAGGGAAGAGGAGTGGAGGAAGTAGAATTGTAAGTGACACTGAAGGTGCGTTGGGATAGGTAGGATGAGAGCCACTGAAGAGCACAGTCATGGAGACCGAGGGAGTAAAGTTTTTTGAGGAGGAGGGGGTGGTCAACCGTGTCAAAGGCAGCTGAAAGGTCCAGAAGTAGGAGTACAGAATAGTGTCCGTTGTTTTTTGCAGATAGCAGGTCATTTGTGATTTTTAAAAGAGCAGTGGAGTGTTGAGGGCGAAATCCAGATTGGAGGGGATCAAGAAGGTTATTCTTAATAAGGTGGTCACTCAGTTGGTTGTAACCAAGTGTTCAAGGAGTTTAGAGGAAAAGGGGAGCAAGGAGATAGGGCATAGGTTGTTAAGATTGGTAGGGTCCAAGGATGGCTTTTTAAGTATAGGGGTGACCAGTGCATGTTTTAGAGCATTGGGGAAGATGCCAAAGGCGAGGGAGAGATTGAAGATGTGGGTAAGAGAGTGTAGGATGGAGTCAGAGGGCAACCGTAGCATTTGAGAGGGAATGGGGTCCAGGGGACAGGTGGTTAGGTGGGCGATAGAAAGGAGTTTAGCAACTTTGTCTGTAGTAGCAGATTTGAATAAGGGGAGTGTCAGTTGTACCTGTTGACATGGGGTCTTAACTGGGGGAGATACCTGTAGAGTGGAGATTTCATCACGGATTGTATCAATCTTGTTTTTGAAGTGACTAACAATCTCCTGGGCAGTGAGCGAGTCCGTGGGTGGAGGCTGTGGAGGACGAAGTAGAGAATTGAAGGTAGAGAAGAGTTTATGGGGGCTGGATGAGAAGGTGTTAATAAGAGTTGTAAAATAGGTCTGCTTGGCAGTGTGGAGGAAAGAATAGTATTTTTGGAGGGCAGATTTGTATTGGTTGAAGTCTTTGAGAGACTTAGTCTTGTGCCACAGACACTCAAGAGCGTGACTACGTTTTTTGAGAATTTTAGTGTCATCTGTTTGCCAGGGTTGTAGGGGTCGAGGCCTGATTCTGCGTGTAGTGAGGGGAGCGATCTTGTCCAGGGTGGAGGACAGGGATTTATTGTAGATGGACTTGGCTTGGTTGGGGCAGGACAGGGGAGAGATTTTGCCATAGAGGTGGTCAGTAGCAGAATAGAGGAGAGAGGAGTTGAAGTTTCGAAAGTTTCTACAGGTAATCGTTAGGCGATTGGAGGGAAAGGTGGTGGAAGACAGGGGGAGAGAGAAACGAATAAGGTGGTGGTCGGAGAGAGGAAACAGATTGTTTGAGAAGCTGCATGGAGTGCATAGGTAGGAGAATACAAGGTCAAGGGTGTTGCCATCAGAGTGAGTAGGAGCCTGTACACATTGCTTCAGGTCAAATGAAGAGGTTAGACTACGAAGTTTAGAAGTAGCAGGAGTGTTTGTATTAGCAGGGATGTTGAAATCACCGAGAAGGATTGTGGGAATTTCCGAAGAGAGAAAGTAGGGTAGCCAGGCAGAAAATTCATCAAGGAAAGTCGATAATGGTCCAGGGGGCCGGTAGATCACAGCAATTCTCAGGGAAGTTGGAGAGAATAGACATATACAGTGGGCTTCAAATGATGAGAGGGAAAAAGAGGGAGGAGAGTGAATAACCTGGAAGGTGCTCTGGATGGATAGGAGGAATCCCACCCCATCTCCCTTGCATCCATTAGGCCTAGGGGAGTGAGTCCAGTAAAGGCCACCCTGGGATAGGGTAGCAGGAGAAGGGGTGTCAGATTCATGGAGCCAGGTTTCGGTGACAGCAAGTAGATTAAAGGAATTAGTGATAAAGAGGTCATAACAGCGGTGAGTTTGTTGCAGACAGAGCTGGCGTTCCAGAGGGCGCAGGTGAGAGGGAGGCTGGCGTTGGGAAGAAGAGGAATGGAAATTAAATTGCGTAGATTGTGACTACTGCCAGAGGGTGTAGGGTGATAGGTGTGTCGGGTACAGTTAAATAAGGAAGGCCCAGGGTTTGGGGAAATATCTCCAGCGGTTAGGAGAAGCAGAAGAGTAAGGGAGGTAATATGAGAATACGATTTGTATCAGGGGACACGCTTCAGTATCCTGGGGGGTTTGTTAGCAAGTGGGTTTAGAATTAGAAAAAGGTGATGAGTGCAGTAATAGGGGGAGGGGAGAAGTGAGGGTGATATGTACAGATTGTGGGGTGGAGCAGAAGGGCGAAGAAAAGAGAGTTTGAGGAGAGAGGCTGCAATTGTGAAGAGGAGGAGCGGTAAAGAGTGCATGTTTCAGAGAGGAAGGTGAGATAATATACAAATGTGGTCACCTGCAGTCTGCTGTGGTTTGCTTTGTGCAAATCACTGAAGTGCAAGTGCGGAAGTGCCACTTATTTATAGAACCCCACTTCTTTGGAAGAACTCCCTGTATGTGCAGCCCCCTGTATGTGTTTCCCCGTAAAGAAGGCCTTGTTTTATACTGTGTTGGGTGTGGGTTGAATCTAGCAATTAATCAATCAGGAGGTGATATTGGGCACACAGCTAGCAGAGCAAAACTTTCACACCACAATCAAACTGCTAGAGGACCAAGAGGCCAAAATTGTAAAGATAAGGGAACCCATAATTTATGTAAGACTTAATAGCTAAATAAACATTGAAATAATGTGAGCATGGCTACAGATGGAGTTGAAATAGCGGTGACAAACAGATTTACCAAATATGCATGTAAGCAGTCAGTTAATGTTCAGTTTGAAAGACATGGGAGTATAAACGCAGTTTTACCAAATATGCATGTAAGCAGTCAGTTAATGTTCAGTTTGAAGGACATGGGAGTATAAACGCAGATTTACCAAATATGCATGTAAGCAGTCAGTTAATGTTCAGTTTGAAGGACATGGGAGTTTAAAATATCTTTATTTAAATATAAACAAACAACAATTACAAAGAATGAAAAAAGGTCACGTTAATATACAAATCCATAAATAATTGGTGGATATAGATATATATGGAACAACTCTCTTTACTTGACCCAACGTTTCTGGCTGAATGCCCTTCTTCAGGGTTTTTATTCAAGCATATAGAGTCACATATCTAAGAAAACATATATTTGAGATAATAGTGTATAATTAGTAAACATATATTGAATTGTACTGGAAACTGAAAAAAACATACAAGCAAATCATCTTACATCATAGAAATCCAACTTGATATCTCACATGACCATTGAAAGAGGTAGCTGAACAGCTAAACAGATAGAAAGAAAGATTTCTCCAAAATCCCACTCCTCAGTATCACCAGCGAGGATCCCAGACAAGACGCACAGTCAAGAAGGACCTTAAAATCTAGATATTTAAATTAAGGAAAAGGTATGGTAAGAGGGATTGTATACATAAATGTATGTTTAAAAGCATATCTCCATAGGTTTCTTTGGGAAAGAAAAACGTACATGTGAACACCTTCCAAAATGACGAGATGGAAGGGAAATAGGGTGACCCAGAGAGTGTAGTGGCAATATCTGCTATACAAGAGAAAGGGGCCAGGTTGGGTCCACCAATCCAGGGAGTATACCTGTATAGATATCAGACAGAGGCATGTCTCCAATAGTCTCCAATACTGTAGGCTGATGAGGAGAGTAAGGACAAGAAAGGTAAAGACATGTTCCAAAATATAAGCAAAGTGTATCTGTCTATGGAGGTGGCCGGACGTGTCACCAGGAGAAACAGAACCACAGCAGCTGTAATAGACTGCTATGGAAATGGCTCTATAGAGTATGCAGGCTTAGAAGCACGTTACTAGCATCACTGCGACCATGGAGTAAGTGGTCGCATGTGGAGGCTGTAATCACGCATGTGCAATGGCATTGCGGCGTGTGATGAGGCCATAAGAATGAAGATAGTCACTGAGCATGTGCGGAAAAGGATCCCCTGCTCAGGAAGCGCTGGGCCCCACCCTGACAGGCGGAGCAGAGTCCTGCGCTAGATGAGCACCGACGCAGATTCGCCACTAAACAGTGGAACAAGGACGGGCACGTCCAACAAGAATTTGTCAGATAGCTCCCCCCCGCGCCAGGTGGAGGAAACCAGGAAGCGGAGGAGGAGAAATGCTAGGCAAAAATAAATAGAATAGATACAAACTGATGTGTCATGTGAGACAGCAAACAGACACCAAGGAGACAAAGTAGATGGTTAAAAACAAGAGGAAGAGAAAGGTAGAAGGGAGGCGATAAAAGACCGTGATCCAAAACAGGAAGTTGATGTATATAATCACGTTAATAGGGCTAGCATGTAAGATAACATATAGGTACATCTATACATATGTACAAAGCTAAACACAGAACTAACAAATAAAAAGATAATAATGAAATCTCAAACATAAGTAACTACATGTAAGTACTTATACTGATGGAGAATTACTCTCCCCCCCAGGAGAAACCCTCTATGAAGGGCCGATAGATAATTATATCGTTGAGACCTGGAGCTGTAGTGGCATTTAAGTTTTGTATCCTACGTGATTCACGTTGTAGTAAAGTCCTGTTCCAATCCCCTCCACGGGGGTTGGGATGTACTCTATCAAGAATGAGAAATCTAATTCTGGGAATCCTACTTTCATGAACATCCCTTACATGTCGCCCCAAGGGTAGGTCTGGGCAAGATTTTTTCATGGTAGCAATATGTCTAGACGTTCTTTTGTAAAATGACTGCTTTGTCTTGCCTACATAAAATGAGCCCCATTGGCATATAAGCATGTGGACAACACCTATGGTCTTGCAGTTGGTGTAATGGGATGGTTTAAAATGCCTGCCATTGGGTAAGGTTATGTTGTCTCCAGTATACATATATTGGCACAAGTTGCATCCACCGCAACAAAATGTGCCAAGTCATTTACATGAATCCGAGCGACCAGTGAATTCACTCTGAGTGAGAATATCTTTCAGAGATCTGGACCTACGGTAGGAGATGGAAGGTCTAGAAGGGACAAAGGGGCTAAGAGATGGGTCGATGTTCAAGAGGTGCCAATACTTTGAAATAATCTTGTTTATTTGCTGATTTTGTCTAGTATACCGAGTGATGATTCTCAAAGTATTGGTTTTGTCCTTCCTACTCTTGGGACTCTTAGGTTTGTTCGTAAATTTTGTCTAGATTTGGAAATAGCTCTTTTGAAGGCTTTCTTTAGACAGGTAGATGAATAACCTCTGAGAAGCAATCTGTCTCTTAGGTCATTAGCCTCCTTACAAAATACTAAGTCCTCTGCACAGTTGTGACAAAATGGAATGGATCTAATCAAAGGCATGGGATGAGCACTGTCAGCATGTAGGATGCTATTACATGCTGTATCCTTGCGGGGCCCTGCGCTTCCTAAACAGGGGATCCTTTTCCGCACATGCTCAGTGACTATTTTCATTTTTATGGCTTCATCACAGCGCCAGGATGCCATTGCACATGCGCGTGTGTGATTACGGCCTCCACATGTGACCACTTACTCCATGGTCGCAGTGACGCTAGTAACGTGCTTCTATGCCTGCACAAGCGTCCCTCTGCATACTATATAGAGCCATTTCCATAGCAGTCTATTACAGCTGCTGCGGCTCTGTTTCTCCTGGTGACACGTCCGCCGGTCCGGCCACCTCCATAGACATGTACACTTTACTTATATTTTGGGACATGTCTTTACCTTTCTTGTCCTTAATCTCCTCATCAGCCTACAGTATTGGAGACTATTTTGTCCTCATGCATCTATCTGATATCTGTACAGGTATACTCCCTGGATTGGTGGACCCAACCTGGCCCCTTTCTCTTGTATAGCAGATATTGCCACTATACTCTCTGAGTCACCCTCTTTCCCTTCCAGCTTGTCATTTTGATAGGTGTTCACATGTACGTTTTTCTTTCCCAAAGAAACCTATGGAGATATGCTTATGAGCATACATTTATGTATACAATCCCTCTTACCATACATTTTCCTTAATTTAAATATCTAGACTTTAAGGTCCTTCTTGACTGTGTGGCTTATCTAGGATCCTCGCTGGTGATACCGGGGAGTGGGGTTTTGGAGAAATCTTTCTTTCCATCTGTTTAGCTGTTCAGCTACCTCTTCCTATGGTCATGTGAGATATCAAGTTGGATTTCTATGATGTAAGATGATTTGCTTGTTTGTTTTTTTCACCACTGAGACAGTTTCCAGTACAATTCAATATATGTTTACTAATTATACACTAATATCTCAAACATATGTTTTCTTAGATATGTGACTCTATATGCTTGAATAAAGCCCCTGAAGAAGGGCATTCAGCCAGAAATGTTGGGTCAAGTAAAGAGAGTTGCTCCACATATATCTATATCCACCAATTATTTATGGATTTGTATATTGACGTGACCTTTTTTCATTCTTTGTAATTGTTGTTTGTTTATTTTGTTTCAAATAGTTTTTATTCAAAGTAGTAGAAAAAACATATGTGGTATACATGCCATTAGGGTACATTTCAATACATCTAAAGTTGTAACAGGTACAATATTGAGTACAACAATATCAGAATACTTGGCAAGGGGGTCAATAAGCTACTGTTGTATACGGGTGAAATTTGTAAATATAGTGATCATATAAGAGGTACAGGTAAATTCAGCAAGCAGTAAGAAAGAAAATGATCATATACATAACAATTCTATAAGTCTAGAATTTCCTAATGCCTCTTTCTAAGAGTGTGATGTGTCTGTAGAGATTATAAACTGACCCGTGAAGTAAATTAAAGGGAAAATCCCTTATCAATGTAAGGACCAAGGTATGACTAATCTCAACCCCTGCACCCCGATCGGGAACAAACTGTGCAGGGTGAAATGTTGAAAAGTACTTGTAGTGAGATATCATTGGTCTGTATTGGTAGGAAGTATGGAGTCCAAGTCTCCTGATGTATGTGGTGTTTTTTGAAAGTGTGTGAAAAATAAGCTATGCTATGAATTGGTGGGAGAAGTAAGTAAGGTATAAGGTAGACAGGTAGGTACAAGGGTAAGTAGGTAGTTAGGTAGACACTTCAACTCTAATTCACGGTGAGAAATTAGGTGGGGGTATCAGTGTGTTATAGAAGAGTGTCCGAAATTAGAGTCGAGCACCAATGTCCTAAATTCTTGGGAATCTCGAAAATGTAACCAACATGCCCAAGTGGAATGAAATTTTGTAGGATTCTCCTTGACCTGATGAATAAGTCTTCCATTTCTGCAATTTTCCCAACTCGTTTCAGCCAATCAGAAATTGTGGGAGGATTAGTTTCTTTCCACCGCACTGGGATAAATTGTTTAGCCGCGTTGACGAGGTGGAGCATTAAAGATTTTCTGTAGGCGGATTGTGGTAGAGATGTGTGGTGTAGCAGGTATTGGGCCAGTGTAAAGATTAGAGTATAGTTGGTAATGCGAGTTATCAGTTCATGTACTTTTTCCCAGAACGGTTTTATGTGGGCACATTCCCACCAAACATGGAGAAAAGAGCCCAATTCTGAGTTATATCTCCAGCACATCGAGGATATAGCAGGATGAAATAAATGAAGGCGTGCAGGAGTATGGTACCATCTGGAGTACACTTTATAATTGTTTTCTTGTGCTGCGACATTTATGGAGCCTTTGTGTAGGTGTTCATGTATCCTCTTCCAGTCCTCAGTAGTGAGGTTTAGATTGAGCTCATTTTCCCATTTCTGATTGATCGACATCAATTTTTGATCTATTGTTCCGAAGAGTAAGGCGTATATTGTCGAGATTAAATGATTTTGAGGACTAGTAGAGGAGCATAAGGCTTCAATAGGATTTAGGTCTCTGCACCATTGAGAGATGGGGTTGTTGCTAGTAAGAAAATGTCTTAGTTGTAGAAATGTGAAGAATGGCATCTTGTGATTTGGGAATTTACAGGGTAGATCAGAGAATGAGATGATTGAGCCGTTGTGAAAAAGGTGACATGCTCTCAGAGTATGACCTGTTTTTGCTAGGATTGCATTATTTTCCAGAAGGCCTGGGGGGAAGTCAGGATTACCAGTCAGGGGAGTCATTGGGCTTGGCGTAGGTGTAAATTTGAGCTATTGACAGACTTTTTAGAATATATCCAAAGTGGGTCCTACCAGTGGATGTGTGGTGAGTATCTTAGGGATGGTCTTTTTGTTAATCCATGGAGTATGAGACAGAGGGATTTGGCTACTGGAATCTTCGAGGGAAATCCAGTCTTTCGATTGTGTGTGAATATGCCAATCAATCATTCTGGGGATTTGGCATGCCTCATAATATTTTTGGATATCTGGTAGTCCTAAACCACCTTTGAGTTTGGGGAGTGTCATTCTGTCCCATCCTATTCTGGGGGTTTTGTGTGCCCATAGGAAGTGTCTGCATAGTCTTTTATACGATCTAAAGAATGTTGCAGGTATTTTGATTGGGACGGTCTGTAAAATGTATAATATGCGGGGTAGTATGTTCATTTTTAGTATGGCAACCAAGAGAACTGCCCTGATGACCACCTGGTGAGGTCTGTTTTAAATTTTTGGAGCAGTGGAGAATAATTCCTGTCGTATAGCTCATTCAATTTAGAGGGAATTTGAATGCCCAAGTATGTTAGGGCATGTGGTTCCCAGCTAAAAGGGAAATTAGCTTGACATTGGGACACTAAAGATGGTGGAAGGGTGATGTTGAGGGCTTTAGATTTGGTGAAATTTATTTTCAAGTTGGATAGTTTATGGAAGAGTTTAAAATCTTTGAGGAGATTAAAGGATTGGAGAGAAAAAGAAGAATATCATCAGCGTACGCTGCTATTTTGAAATTTTTGTGTCTAAAATCAATGCCCGTTATATTGGGGTTATTCTTAAGCTTGTGCAGTAGAGGTTCTAAGGTGAGTACAAAGAGGAGGGGGGAGCGAGGGCATCCTTGTCTAGTACCGTTAGAGACAGAGAAGGCGTTCGACAGCCGGCCATTGACCCTTATTCTGGCAGTGGGAGAGGTATACAATGCCAAGATCATTTGGATGAAGTGAGCCGGGAAACCCATTGCTTTTAATACTGCTATTATATAGTCCCATGCCACTCTGTCGAACGCCTTCTCCGCAGCAAGGGATAAAAAGAAACCTTGTGTGGGGGAATTGGAGAGCCAATGATGTATATTAATAGCTTTGATAGTATTATCCCTAGCTTCCCTGCCGGGGATAAAACCTACTTGATCTAATGAAATCATTTTGGGCAGATAAGGAAGTATTCGATTGGCAAGAATTTTAGCGTACAATTTGATATCAACGTTTAGAAGTGATAAAGGTCTGTAGTTAGATACTAATGTATCAACTTTTCCTGGTTTGGGTATGGGTGGGCTTCAAAAAGGTCTTTATTTGCTTGTGTAGGAGAATAGAGAGTGGTAAAAGTCTTGACGAGATGAGGAGTTAGTATATCTTGAAAAGTTTTATAGTAACCTACAGTTAGACCATCGGGGCCAGGGCTCTTACCCGTTTTAAGTTGTTTTAGAACTACTGAGATTTCTTCCGTGCTAATGGGGCGAATTAGACTAATGGAGTCCTCTGGGGAGATGGTAAATTATAAAGAGCGAAAAAATATTTCACAAATTGGGTGGCTATGTCTTCCAACGAGGCGAAAGCGGTGCCGGATGAGTCTATGATCGTGTGTATAGTGTGTGAAGCTTTCTTGGATTGTAATGCTCTTGCTAGTAATTTGCCTGATTTGTTCCCCATCTCATAGAATAATTTTTAAGTAAGGGTGTATTTGCGTTTCAAGGATTTGCCTAAAATTTCTAGCAGTTCCTCTCTGGTTGTGATTAATTCTGCAAGGGTTTTAGAGGCTAACGAGAGTTTATGAGCTTGTTCTAGGTTATGAATTTTTGCTAATAGTGCCATTATATGCTTCTTTCTGGTTTTGTTCCTATGTGCGGTCAAAGACATAATTTCACCTCTGATAACACATTTATGCGCTGCCCAAATGTTGGATTGTTTCACGTCAGGAGAATCATTTTCCGTGAAGTATTGCATGAGGCGTGTGTTAATTTTTTGAGAGATGTCAAGATTAGTCAGGATGGAGTTATCTAAGCGCCAAATCATATTTTTGGATCGGGCTTCTGGTATGTCCAGGGAAATAGAGACAGGGTTATGATCGGAGAGTATCATTGGGTCAATGGAGGCTTTAGAAAGAAGTGGTAAGTCTGTTTGAGAGATAAAGAAGTGATCTATTCTGGTATATTTATTGTGGGGTGTAGAATAGAACGTGAAGTCTCTTTCGTTCGGGTGTAGTGTACGCCAAGCGTCATGTAACATCAGGTCTCGAAGCAGTTTTTTAATGGCTTTTAGGGCTCTGTATGGCATGGATGACGTCCCTGTGGAAGAGTCTTGTGTAGGAGATAGAGCTACGTTAAAATCACCCCCGACAATGAGGACTCCATAGCAAAGTGCGGTTAGCAACTGGAGAGTATCACGGAAGAAAGGTACTTGTTTTGTGTTTGGAGCGTAAAGGTTCGCGAGAGTGAAAGGTTTGTTATGTAGTGTCCCTTTGAGGAATAGATATCTACCTTTCTTGTCACTTTTCACTTCCAACACTTGGAAGGGGCAGTTTTTAGCTATCAATATTGATACCCTTTTTGCTTTAGAATCTTCATTGGAAGCATGGTACGCCGTAGGAAAATGGTGGTTTGAAAGATTGGGGATGTTTTCTGAGCGAAAGTGAGTTTCCTGGATAAATGCTATCTGGACTTTATTTTGTCTGAGGGTGTGAAGCAGTTTCAACCTTTTCTTGGGTATATTGAGCCCTCGTATATTCAGTGAGCAAAATTTCACTTGTGAGGGAAGAGAAGGCTTATTGTTATCCTGTGATCCCCTGGTTGGAGTGTCTACCTTGGATGGGATAGGAGGGGTGTTCATTTTAAGGTTTGGGTGTTGAAGTGGGGAACAGGTGAAATTGGTGGAAGTAACTCAAAAGGTGTCTGTGCTTGTGTTGTAGCAAAGTGTTGGGGGGGAAGGACGAGGTGTTATTTGAATATCCTCCTCTGGTAGGAGAGGAGTATGTAATACAGTGTGTTGTCAATGAGATGTTTCACTGCACTGTGTGGGGGTTGGGAAGAACCTAGCGTAAAAGATGGAATAAAAACTGAAATGAACCGAAATGAATCTGAGTGAGCCTGCCTGCACCAGTCAGTGATTCAAATAGGAGGGTGGAGTTGTGCATTAAGTGAGTGTAACAATTTATTAGAGGGGTGGATCGGTATGAAGAGCTGGAAAGAATATAGGCAGGTGAACTAGTATGCCTCAGTGGGAGAGTTCACAGGTTAAGTGTCTGAAACGTGCTTATAAGAGAATGTGAGTCTGGTATACCGCTACAATCGTAGCATGGAATGCTGAGAGGTGATACGTGTCATGCATGAGAGCAATCTGGTGAGTGTCAGTCTCGGTTGAGTGTCAATCATACAAATCTATGTACGTCTGGACATCCTGAACTCTTCTATAGGGTATTATTTCATTACAACCTAACAGAGAACATAACATAAAAGTGAACATAAAATGTAAATCTAAACAAAGCGATTATTAATGTAAGATGTAGAGTGCCTGAATTCTTCAATTTTTCGGGACCATATTAGAACCATCAAGGGAAAGGTGAACCAAGACAATTTTAAACTTAAATTTCATTTCGCCATGTAATATTTTTCACCTTCGTGAGTAAGTGGTAGTTACTATAAAGTGCTTTCACACAGCGTTATCTGAACTGCTATAATAATGGTTAACGGGGTAATGGCGGTTAGGAAACCTGAAAGAACAAATGTATATTCCCATAGCATAATAACCTTACGATATATTCGGGAGCCCATAAGGGGAGGTGCTTTACCGTATTGCGGATAGAAATGAGAATCAGTCCCGAAATAGTTGACGGTGTAACAAGAACGCGGTGGGTCTCCGCCTGCACATGGACCATCTGGTCTGGATTCTTGGAGCAACTGTAAATTTAAGTATGTGTCAGACATCTTTTTGGGAATAATAGGTTGCCTGAAAGCCATGAGAGGTTGTATTTCTGCCTCAGATATAGATCGAGGAAGGAGTGGGATGCGTTAATAAAGCATTGGGGATGAACATGAGATGTGCCGGGTTTAAAATACTTCCTGCATTTGTCATGTAGGAAGGCGGAGTTTTGGACCCATGGAATATTGTGCAATATGCAGCTATAGGGCTTGTATGTATCTTCCGAAAGGATGAAAGGGATTTACACATGCAGTAGGTAGTAATTTTAAGACAAGTGGGCGTTATCTTTGAGGTTAAAAAAAAGAAAAAAAAAGATGACTGCATTAGAGCAGTTAAATGACAATAACGAGTAACTGGTTTAGGTATGGCATTGTATTTAGCAATAATAAAGTTATATCTATTATTAGAGGAGAGCTGGGATTATCTAATGTTATACATTAAAGAAGATAGTTGGTTCACCTGAAAGAATATACCTCTGTCCGCATGTATGCAGGTATATCTTGCCTTACCCAAACCTTTGCAAACATTTGTATTGTGAGTCACCGAAGGTAAAGAGAGATAGTCATTAAGTCAGGTATTGGAAGGGTAATAGTGAAATTCCAAAGTCAATCAATTGAGGCTGGATCGCGTTTGTTCCTACAATAGAAGATTACTCAGACATCTGTAGGCACGGGCAAAGCTTCCTCGTGAGAGCCTGTGTGAAAGGCAAGTCATCGGGAGCATGTCATATTAGATGAAGGCAGTCAGTAGTCTTGTAATCTTAGTTAGGTGGAATAGTGTGAAGGAGAGAACCGAATCCAGAATGTCGGATTGACTAAGGATATACAGCCCTTACTGGAGAAAAAGCTCATTCTTCTTTACATGCGCAGCGGGTGGCACAAACAAAAATTTAAACAGGAATAACGAAAGGTAACTTATTTGTACTTAACGTAAAAGATGCAGAAGACAGCCAGAACATGGCTGTTCAAGAACTCGTTAGGAATGAGAGAGAAGATCTCCATTAGAATTCCCTCCTAGCTCTCTGAGACCGAGGTGAGTCAGATGGACTAGGACCGCGGTGAGTGTTATGGCGGGGATTTCGTTGTCTGTTGCTTGAAGGAGAGCTTCGTCCATGGATCCTTGATTCTTGTGCCTCCATCGGTTCTTCTTGCAGGACTTGTTTCCTCGTGGTCTTATGACGAAATTCTGCATACCAATTAGGTACGTTTACCGAAGGAATGTACAGAGCGTTGCAAAATGATTGTAGATCCTCTGGAACTCTTAGGAGAGCCGTACGTCCTAAGTGAGTGGCCAAAAGGCTAAAGGGGAACTTCCATCTATATTGGATTCCTCTGGTACGTAAGATATCAAGTAGTGGTTTGAGATCCCGGCGGTGCTGCAACGTAATACTGGACAGGTCTTGAAAGATCTGTATATTATGCCCTTCATGAAGTAATTGTTGACGACTTCTAGCTTGCCTGAGTATTTCTTCTTTGAGCTTGAAATGCACTATGCAACAGATTATATCTCGGGGGGATCTGTGTCCCTGCCTTTAGGGCAAGGGGCCCTATGTATTCTCTCCATATTGATCGGTGTTAGAGGTGGTCTATTCAATAGATCATTGAACAGGCCAGTTACCGCTGGGGAGAGGTGATCTGTAGACACCGTTTCAGGAAAACCCCTGATCCTGAGGTTGTGGCGGTGTCCTCTGTTGTCGAGGTCTTTGACATGACGCTGGATTTCTCTTAGTTGAAAAGTGTGGGTGTCAATTTTTCTGGTGGCTTTGCGCAGCACTTGATCATGCTTTGTGGTCACTTGTTCTACCTCATGAACCCTGTCAGAAAGAGAGTGAATGTCAATGTGTAGATCCACAATGGCCGCTGACAGGGTGTCTTTAATATCAGCTGCTATTGTCCGCAGGTCATGAATATTGAGGTAGGGTTGAGCAGGAGCAGGACCGTCGGCATTCTCTGTAATTACCGGTTCCAAAGCTGGAGGTAGAAGCAAGGGACTAATCTGTGGTGCCCCTGAGATCTGAGGCGGACTGTGGCGGGAAGGCGCCATATTGCTTCTCTGAGACCAGAACATTTCTGGTATATTCCAGCCATTTTCTTCAGTCTGTCCTCTCGGGGAGCGGGATCTAGATGTAGAAGATGTTCTAGAAGCTGTCCCCATTGTCAGAAGCCGTTTTTGCTGCTATTAATCTCCGGTTTTAAAGTGAGAAGGCTGGTGACAGGCAGGAGCTCATCAGTTAAGCGGCCATCTTCCTGCTTGGCCAAACCACGCCCCCCTGTTGTTTGTTTATATTTAAATAAAGATACTTTAAACTCCCATGTCCTTCAAACTGAACATTAACTGACTGCTTACATACATATTTGGTAAATCTGCGTTTATACTCCCATGTCCTTCAAACTGAACATTACCTGACTGCTTACATGCATATTTGGTAAATCTGCGTTTATATGCCTTCACCAGATGGGGTGATGTCACCCCTGTAAAAGCCACATTTTGAAGATACACACAATTTGGGAGTCAAAATGGGTATTTCCCTCCTGATCTCATGCCTAATGTCAACATGTGCTATCTCCTATTATGGGGGATTCATGGACATGTTTTGGGAGTGCAACTCCTTCCTCTCACCTACTAGAGTTACGAGGAAGGAGTTGCACCCACAAAACGTGTACATTGATATCCCCTGATGGCAGATAGCACATGTTGACACACCGTGTGCATCTTCAAAATTTGGCTTTTAAAATGTACAAAAAATGTTACAATGGTGGCATTTTGAAGATATTTAGAATCTCCCCAACACATCAATCATGTTCTTCATTTGTTGTTCAAGAACATTGAGTTTATTCCTTATGATGTCTATTTCACGATTCCACACAATGATGTCCTGGATTAGGATTTGGGCACTTGCACTTGTGAAATGTTGAGCTTGCTCTTCCACAACCAGCACATCACCTAAACATTTTAGTAAAAACATGTATTATAAATATGCAGCCATACATATATTACCTGAAGCTGGGGTGTCATACACTCACCTGTTGTGGTAAAAATTTTGCCCACTTCCTCCACCTCTTCTTCCTCCAGATCCTCGGGGTGTGGTGTTGTGCTAAGTTCCCCTTATTTCTGAGGTGTGGGGTTCCTGGTGTCCTCTGAGTGGTGTCCTTTGCTCCCCTATGAGAATGAAACAAAAGGTATACTTAGCACACAGATATTTGAGTCCAGAAATAGGAATATGAAACATTGCTGGGAATTGGGGTACAATTGTCTGTTTTGGCAGAGTTCCAAGCTGAAGACTTGATTTTTTACCTTACCAAAGCTGGAATACTTACCTTTTTGTGACAATTTACACACATGGAGACACCCCAAGTATCCACTGGAGTACCTGTGTGGGACACCCTAAAAAGTTTGTTCCTACACTAGTGCTCCTTAACCCAGATGTGTAAACAGCTGCTGAGTGTCCTCTCCTTACATTACATGGAATCAAGCTTACATTTCATTCTAGTTACAAACACATCTAGACAGCAATGTACAAAACTTATTTTTATAGAAATAGGCATGACCAAATGTATTTAACCTGTATCTGCCCAAAACATCGTATTTAATCAGCGAACAATGTTTACTATGACCGATTACTGTACCCACGAACGTGAAAGTCGTCATTTTAAACTGTACAACAGTAAAGAAAAGCACATGGAGCAGCATGCAAGTAATAATAATCAGAACACACGACAACTACTTACTTTTTAGAAGCACTTTCTTGATCCTGCTATACTGATACTGCTCCCTCAGTTTTAGGTCTGACCAGTGTTTCCTCAATTGCTCCTTGGATCGTCGTACCTCAAAATTCCACCGCAGACTCTTCACAACTTTAGTCATGATCTTGGCCTTTCTCACATTTGGGTTTAGGTATGGTCCATGCTTCCCATCATAGTTGTTCCTCCTCAAGATGTCCACCATCTCTACAAAGGCCTTATTTGAGACCCTAAATCTTCTCCTCCGGGATCGGGATGTTTCGGGCTACAGGTTTTCCTCCTCCTCATTACTGGAACTAACACACACCTGCTGTGTCTCTGCTATGTCGCTCCTACTGCGCGCCAAAAGAGAAGGGATGTGGAATAGACTAGAAAGAACGTCAGGGGCGGGTGACACGGGCAAACAAAGGTAAAATTTTAACTTGGGCCATCAGTGGCCTATACTGCTTCAAGGTTGAGGCCTATATTGGGATAAGATTATGTGAGTTTAGGCTGACATTAGTGTTTTTGTCTTGTGTATTGTCTTACAGCAAATATGAATCACTTTAAGGACCCAGAATTCATGGCCAGTTTCATAGACAGGTTTTTGTGGACAGACAGAATTTGTGGGAGGTGAAAAACACCTTATATTATAATAAACAAGCTAGGAGGTCAACGCTGGAGAAACTTCTGGAATTTGTGATGACTTGGGTCCCCGATGCAACCATCGTGTTCTTGAGGAACATGTATAAGGAGAATAATAAAATCCAGAAATCACTCAGTTCAGAAGCAGCAGCAGTGCAAGTGTATGTACCCAGGCCAGTGCTGGGACAAGGCCATTTGGTGCCCAGGGCGAAGATGGCAAATTGCACCCCCCCCCCCCGGTTTTAATAAAGAATCAATGTCGTTTCAAAACAAGAATATACTTAAAACAATACAAGTTCAATTATGTTTAATGCGATAGAAACAGAGTTCACTCACACATTTTAATATGTATTTTTATACCAAATATTGGGGGCTATTGCAGAGTATTGCAAAGTATTGCGGGGTATTGCGGGGTATTGCAGGGTATTGCGGGGTATTGCAAAGTATTGCACAGTATTGCGGGGTATTGCGGGGTATTGCAGGCTATTGCACAGTATTGTGGGGTATTGCAGAGTATTGCACAGTATTGTGGGGTATTGCAGAGTATTGCACAGTATTGTGGGGTATTGCAGAGTATTGCACAGTGTTGCGGGATATTGCAGAGTATTGAACAGTATTGTGGGGTATTGCAGAGTATTGCACAGTGTTGCGGGGTATTTCAGAGTATTGCACAGTGTTGCGGGGTATTGCAGAGTATTGGGGGCTATTGCAGAGTATTGCACAGTGTTGCGGGGTATTGCAGAGTATTGCACAGTGTTGCGGGGTATTGCATAGTATTTTGGGGTATTGCAGAGCATTGCACAGTATTGTGGGGTATTGCAGAGTATTGCAAAGTGTTGCGGGGTATTGCAGAGTATTGGGGGCTATTGCAGAGTATTGCAAAGTATTGCGGGGTATTGCACAGTGTTGCGGGGTATTGCAGAGTATTTCGGGGTATTGCAGAGTATTGCACAGTATTGTGGGGTATTGCAGAGTATTGCACAGTGTTGCGGGGTATTGCAGAGTATTTTGGGGTATTGCAGAGTATTGCACAGTATTGTGGGGTATTGCAGAGTATTGCACAGTATTGTAGGGTATTGCAGAGTATTGCACAGTGTTGCGGGGTATTGCAGAGTATTTTGGGGTATTGCAGAGTATTGCACAGTATTGTGGGGTATTGCAGAGTATTGCACAGTATTGTGGGGTATTGCAGAGTATTGCACAGTATTGTGGGGTATTGCAGAGTATTGCACAGTGTTGCAGGGTATTGCAGAGTATTGGGGGCTATTGCAGAGTATTGTGGGGTATTGCAGAGTATTGCACAGTATTGTGGGGTATTGCAGAGTATTGCACAGTGTTGCGGGATATTGCAGAGTATTGAACAGTATTGTGGGGTATTGCAGAGTATTGCACAGTGTTGCGGGGAATTGCAGAGTATTGCACAGTGTTGCGGGGTATTGCAGAGTATTTTGGGGTATTGCAGAGTATTGCAGAGCATTGCACAGTATTGTGGGGTATTGCAGAGTATTGCACAGTATTGTGGGGTATTGCAGAGTATTGCACAGTGTTGCAGGGTATTGCAGAGTATTGGGGGCTATTGCAGAGTATTGTGGGGTATTGCAGAGTATTGCACAGTATTGTGGGGTATTCCAGAGTATTGCACAGTGTTGCGGGATATTGCAGAGTATTGAACAGTATTGTGGGGTATTGCAGAGTATTGCACAGTGTTGCGGGGAATTGCAGAGTATTGCACAGTGTTGCGGGGTATTGCAGAGTATTTTGGGGTATTGCAGAGTATTGCAGAGCATTGCACAGTATTGTGGGGTATTGCAGAGTATTGCACAGTGTTGCGGGGTATTGCAGAGTATTGGGGGCTATTGCAGAGTATTGCACAGTGTTGCGGGGTATTGCAGAGTATTTCGGGGTATTGCAGAGTATTGCACAGTATTGTGGGGTATTGCAGAGTATTGCACAGTGTTGCGGGGTATTGCAGAGTATTTTGGGGTATTGCAGAGTATTGCACAGTATTGTGGGGTATTGCAGAGTATTGCACAGTATTGTGGGGTATTCAGCAGTGGTGGTCACTGGTCATTAACCTCGCCTCAGCCTCCTCCCCTCCCCCAATCCAGCCATTTATTAATCTGTTTTTTAGTGTTTACTTACACAAGTTCAGACTCAGAAGTTATGAGTCTGAACTTGTGTAAGTAAACACTAAAAAACAGATTAATAAATGTCTGGATTGGGGGGAGGGGAGGAGGCTGAGGCGAGGTTAATGACCAGTGACCACCACTGCTAAATATCTGAGTCAGAACACTGGCACTGCGCTCTTCTACCTTCCAGATTGAATCCAGCCTGAGCCAGCCAGCCAGGCAGCAGCTCCTCAGCTCGGCTCCGCTTGAGATAACAGACAGCGCTCCGACACGACACAGCTCAGCTCAGCTCAGCTCTCAGCTCACATCTCCCGCCTCCCTGCGCTCCTCTCTGCGTCCTCCCACCTCGCCTCCGGCCGTGAGTGACGTCACGGCGCTGGCAGAGACTACGGGACTCCTCCGTAGGGGAGTAAACAGTGTAGTTGTGTGCTGAGGGAAGGGAAGGGAGGATCATGCAGGAGCGCACAGCTGCGCCCCCCCCTATACCAAATGGTACCGCCCAGGCTCTCCGCCCCTGCCTTGTATCGGCCCTGACCCAGGCTGTGGTACTTCAACAAACTGCGGTTTCTGGATGACCAGTTTGAAGCCAGGAAATCATTTTCTACCCTTCCCTCAACCCCAGCAGAGGCTGACGAGGTCCAACCTGGGCCTTCCATCCTGGAAGAAGTGAATGCGCCCAGCTGAAGTCAGGTATATTATTTGTATACATATTTATTGTCCTAATATTAATGATGTTACCTAGATGTTATAATTGATAACAAATTAATGATTTTTTAAAAAAAAGTGATTTAGATATCAATAGACAGTAGTGGCCAAAAATGTTTGGGACAAGAATGAAAAATGCTGGGGTCAGAATGATAGTCTTTTCTATTTATTAACATTCAATTTGCAAGTCATGAGCTGAAAATTGTGTGTGATTGATGAACCAAAAACTAAAACTATGTGCCTTTTTTATACACAGGATGAGCTCAGCCAGGAGGAGGGTCTGGAAATTGGCACACAGGAGGAGGCCGTGCATAGTGTCAGCCAGGAGGTGGGTGGGCCCAGTGTCAGCCAGGAGGTGGGCGGGCCCAGTGGCCTCACCCAATCACAGGTGGCTCCTCTCCACCTTCCAACAAAAAGGCCCAGAAAGGGGACAATCACGGAGCAGCACTGGGCCCGATTAGGGAAGCAAGTGATGTCCTCAGAAACCCCCCCTATGCTGAAGAGGCCTATGGCTGCTATCTAGCCACTAGATTGCAGAAATTGGAGGAGGGCCAACGCCTCATCTGTAAGGGAATTTGAGGGGCCAGCTGACTGAGAACAACTATGTATGTGAGCTCGCCCATCCTCCTCCTGGGTTCAGTCTGGTCTGACAGAAGACACAGGCTGGTGTAGTACCACAGCCTGGGGACATATATGTCATCTGCTGCTGGTCCTGATCTCGGGGAGTCCTGGACCAGATTGGGCTCCAAATTATATGGACTCCTCAAGCTAACAATTTTATTTTCCACAGACTTGATGTCTGCCCTGGGGGCCAAAAGGCTTTGCAAATTCCAAAAGTTTCTCCAGCGTTGCCTTCCTCTTTATTTTGTTACCCAGAATAAATTGATATTTTATTTTCTGAAAATACTTGCCTATGTGTTTTTCTACAAAAAGGACAGTTTGTTTGTGACTAGGCAGGTACATTTCAAAAAGACAATGTCAAATTAACAAGGGACAACAACACAAACCAACCTCCTTGAGGTTAATAAAAAATACAAGATAAAAATGTTATTGTGGTAACTTGACATCCAAAAAAAAAAATATGGAGATCACTAGAAAATAATTTCTCAATAATCCAAAAAAAAGGAGATCTTGATGAAATAAAAAAAAAAGATGACTATAAAAATTAATTCTAAACATTATTATGGAGATCTAGCTTTAAAAAAATAAACGATTATTCATGAGATCACGAGTAATAATAAAGAAATAAGTTTGTCAGAACTCTGTGAATGTCAGCAGCAAAACAACTTCATTATTCTAGCATTATAAAGCACAAAAGAATGTGCTACATTAAAAGATCACAGAATTTGCAGCGTGAGGAATGTGCTATCTCCATTATGAATGCTAGCTTTACCAGACCGAGTGATTCCGTCTTGTACTTGCTTCAGAGCATGCGTCGTTTTTGGTGGGTCTGAACAACATACAGACAAGCGGTCTTTCTGATAGTAATTTTTTCCGTTGGAAAAATATAGAACATGTTCTCTATTTAAGTCTGTCTGAATTTTCAACGGAAAAAGTCCGATGGGTCATACACACGGTCGAAATATACAATGAAAAGCTCCCATCGGACTTTTTCTGTCGGAAATTCCGACCGTGTGTACAAGGCATAAGGGGAGTAGTGAGTATGCCCGCTGGAGCATAATCATAATTATCTAAGCTCGTTTTCAGTTGGACCAGATCCATGGCCTGGGAGGGAGGTGGAGCATTTGCTCAGTGGAAGGTCCAACCCATTACCTTTCAAGGGCTTAACAACACTGTTTACATCTTGGGAGAAAAGGTACCTGCGTTACCCCACTTTGGGTTCTAATGGAAGCCTTCCTGTATTGCAATATTAATGGGTTAGGGATGGATTCATCGCCCTTATGAATTCGAACCATTCTGATAAGGTATCAAGACATAAAAAAAGCCCATGTATTCGCAAAAGATTACCGGGTGGCTCTAGTGGCACAGGGTTTTTTGGCTGGGCGGTGGGGTTGTGTGGTGGGGGGTAAGCTCACTTGCTGGTTACTGCCTGGCTTACCAGTGCCCGTCAATGCTGACCACTAAACTGACCTACCTACCTGACATACACACACTGACCTACCTACCTGACATACACACACTGACCTACCTACCTGACATACACACACTGACATATCTAGCTGACATACACTGACCTACCTGACATACACACACTGAACTTCCTGACATACACTGACCTACCTGACATACACACACTGACCTACCTACACTGACCTACCTGACATACACTGACCTACCTGACATGCTTTCACTTACCTACCTACACTGACCTACCTCACATACACTGACCTACCTGACATACATACACTGACCTACCTGACACACGCTGACCTACCTGACAAACATTGACCTACCTGACATACACTGACCTACCTGATATACACTGACCTAAACTGACCTACAGATACATTATTTTTTAGTTTAGAGATATTGCACATAGGGTCCTACAAAAGCTCCAAAAGAAGCCATGATCATGGCGAAACATGTAGAGGCAACCAACTTTTGAAATACAACCGTCTAACCTTTATGTGTTGCTTTAATTTAATTTTAAACCATGTTTTATATTAATAAAACTGATGGAATTGTTAATGCAGTTTAAGAAATTTTTTCTGCACCTTAAAACTCCCATCCCTGTTTCCTATTTCTTTACACTGTTTGTAGATGTGAAAAAGTGACAGTTTTAACCAATAAGTCCAAAGATATTTTGAAAATACAGTCACTTGTCTGAAAAAAAGATTGTTAGCATCCTGGTAAACGTGATTGTGTTTATTTCTTTAGGACCTGTGCTCTCTTTGAGTCTATTCCAGCATCATCTTTTTTTGGAGCTTGAAATGGAATTTACACAACACAGAATACTGTAATGTGACAAGTGATTCTAATCCAGCTCCTAAAGACAATGAGGTACCTGCAGACATTTTTATACAATGTAAAGATACACTAAGCAGATTTCTTTAACTTAGCACTGCTCTTTCCTGGATATTTCCTGGATAATATTGGCAGCACAGTGATTGATAAACATTATAATGTTTTAAATACTGTATTTAAATGTACAGCTTTATTCTTACAATCACAAACAACTAGTATAATATTGCAGTTGATTAATGTGGTTATTATATGTCATCATTGTCCTTTGTATACATGTATTTTGCTAATTGAATATTTTTGCTATTGTTCATAAAAAGAAAAATGATAAGCATATTGCTTGAATGTAACAACATTGAATTCTTTGAGTGGACACTGGTGAATGGTAGGCATAGTGTGAATAGTATATTTACCATTTAGGGATCATAGAGATGATTTATACCACTCTCGACACAATAGTATGGATTTTCTGCTGCATTAGACATCAGTTGTACACTTGAGTCTGATTTATTGTATCAGGCGCAGTAAGCCCTGAAATGATTCAATGTATGTTTTTACTTCCATTTATTCACTCTGTAGTATTTAAAAGCAGTTTGCTGCTCTGCATTATCCATCACATCTTCTTCACGCAGCTGTACCTGACATTGCAGTTGTCCGATATTACATGAAAAGTCTTATGAAAATTTAATGTAACCTTTTATCAAGACATCTAAGGAAGCTTCGCTTTTTTCATTGTGGTGGTAGCAGACATGAATTGCATTAAATGGTTAGGTACCCCTTGCTATAAAAAAGCCTAGAATAGATAATATATTAAAGAGGAGCGCAAGTCATTATTGTGTTTATTGTGTTTATTAAAAGTCAGCAGCTCCAAAACTGTACCTGCTGACTTTTGATAAACCGACACTCACCTGTCCCAGGATCCAGTGATGTGCTCACCAAGCCGTCCATTTATTTCATCTTCTGTCTCTGGCATCTCAACTGTGGGCATCTGGCTGTGACAGCTTTCGGCTTCACAGCCAGGTGCCCACTGCACATTCGGAAGCCGTGCTGCACATTGTGAATAGTCCCGAAGTCTCCTGGAACCTGTGATGTGTCCCAGATGATTGCAGGGAGGGAGGGGGCGAGGAGAACTTTGCCTAGGTGATCCGAGTGGAAGTCGGGACGGGTACCTGTCAAAACCAGGTACCCCATTCCTTGTCCTGTCCCCTGAAAAAAATGCCATTTGGGGAAGAGGAGGGGGAGGCCATAAAGCAGAATGTCCCCTTTTAGGTGATGCTCTACTTTCTACTAACTTTCGTGAATTGAAAGTGGCAACCATTGATATGTGTGCTGATGACTTTACATGGTGACATCTGAAAAAGAATCCATGGAAGAGGCACTTTAAAATGAAGAGGATGTAGTTTAGAGAAGGAATGATGAAAGGCAGGCTGCTGCCCACAATACTCAGTATAATTTTCATCTCTCAGTAACTGATAGAAGGTATATGACTTCTTATGAATGCTATGTGCAACATCTTAAGGCTGAAATCCAGGCAAACAGTTAAACACACAGTTGAAATGCACATATGGCAACTGTATTACCAGTTAAGCATTTACATTTCTGTCCATCCAGTCCTGAGATTTTCACTGCCACACAGCACGGCCAGTCATGTGACCTTACATTTCAGTTTTATAATTAGGCAATACAGGTCACGTCCCTTGCCTGTGGATGGTCTGTGAAGGAGCAACAACAGACTGATGGAGTTATCTCTCTGTTTTTTTCTCTTGTCAGCATGAGACTTTAGGACACCTGAATAGCCCAGGTATTGCTATTCAGTTCCTAATCTGAGTGCTGCTTTACAAGAGGCTGAAATACAGTCAAATTAACATATGTATAGTTATGTTTAAATTGATTTGCAATTTCATTGAAAATAGATTTAGTGCTGCATTTAAAATATATTTCCTTTTTAATAAAGAATATAACTGCTTTCTGTGGCGTTTCTGCTTCGTCTGAAATCTTCATCCAAAGTGAGCCTTCAGAGAGTTGGACCCCAGTTTACAAAACGAATCACCTGTATTTAAATCCATATGGAGTTTAATTTCAGGCATTTCCACATATTAATTCAATTTAGAATGGCTTCTGCCTTCCCAACTTCACCCACTACTTTGACTGCCCTCTTCAGGCTGCTGAGCGTAGTATTTTTGAGCGTTTTTCTGGCATTTTTTGTGTGTTTCTATACAGCATTTTTTAGCTTTGCCGTAGAAGACGATTAACTGTTGCATCATTTGTTGCTAGGGTTTTCAGCTTTGTTAGCTTTTCCATCAGCTTTTATAATTTTTTTTACTATTATTATTCACTTATTATATTGAAAAAAAATGTTTTTCTTCAAAATTGTTTGTCTGTTTATAGCGCAAAAAATAGAAAAGCACAGTGGTGATCAAATACCACCAAAAGAAAACGACATTTTATTTGGGTACAGTGTCGCACGCCACACAGTTGTCAGTTAAAGTGGTAGCTGAAGGGTTATAAGGATTATAACGGTGCCACATATAACAAAGGAAATTATGCAAAACTGATAAAAATATAGACATTTATTTTATTACATAGAAACAATGTACATACAATATAAAAAAAAAAATATTATAAGCAAAGTAACTACATAGCTTATATACTGGCCAAAGTATCCTTGTATGGAAGATAGTCACTGATGAATATCACATCTCTACATGTTTTGCCAACAATGGCTTCCTTATACTAATCAACAGTGTTCAAGGCGGCTCTAATAACAATAGATACACAAAAAAGGATTAATAGTTCATCATAAATGATTGGGTGATAAGGATTGCGTAATAACAACAATTCATATATCGTGGTTCAAGGCTCCTTTCATCCCGCAATTCCCACCACACTCACCAAAAGGGACCCCCAAGAGGAGTGCACACAATTTTGCGATGAAGGAGGTTCTGTGTAGCCACAGAGGGCATACAGGGGCCAGGCTACAAAAGAAGTGTATATTGCAATCAAGAGAGGAAAAAATAATACATACCATTGGGCAAATATCAGTCCAATATTTTAGGCTAACATAGCCTCTACTATACTTACATAAGCTCTGCTGCAATATAGTGTAGGTACAGGGGGGCCAAATATTGAAACCAATGACAAGAAAGTGTGGAAAAGTGACACTGTCATGTATAAACCACTATTGAAAAGGAAAATGGGATTGATATATATGAGGTAATATAAGAAAATGGAAATTATAATGGCATGGTGGATGTAACACTGTGAATAGGCTTACAATGCAATCAAACATGCATATAAACTTACCACAGTTACGGTGTCTTCATGTTAGCACTTCACATAAGCTAATAATCCATCTATAATGAATGGATTATAACCAGACATATTTCCACTTAACACCAAACTAACATACCAAAGAAGGAGGCAAGAGAAATGCCCCCACATCAAGAAAATAGAATAAATTAAGCCATCAATCATATTCAGAGTACAATATAAGCTCAGCAAACATGTCAACAGAAAGGTCAAGCTAGGCTGTAATTTGGCAAAAGATGTGGTTGATAATTACCCAGTATTCATGTGGTCTGTAGCAGTGATCGCCCCTCTTGTCCAGCTGATGGTGTGCTGCACAGGCTGGCCCTATATACCTACCACCTGACGTCACCGACCGAGTGCGGACATAAAAGGGCTACTGCACTTGCATTGGGAGGCCCTCAGCTCGCCTACAAACCCCACAATGCCGAGCGGCATGAAATGGCAGTCACATGATGCATCTGCGTCACGTGACGCAGATCGTCCAATCCAAATGGAGAGCAGAGGAAACCCAATGCTCCAAATGTCTCGCAGCCAGGGATGATGGAGTGGGCAGAGCTGGGTAAAATGATTTACCCATAAGGCCTATGGTAAGCCTCCCATTGCATAGCACAGGCAGCCAAAGTGGGCCGATGTCCAAATGAACAGGAGCCTGGAGCATCCGTGTGGCCACACGTATTACCCACCATCCTCACAAAGAATACTCCGGGGCATCTCAAAGGTCCAAGTGGTCCAAGTGGTCCAAGGTGAGAAAGGTGTCACAGCATAAAAGGGGGAAAAAAAGAGATGATTAGGGAGGGCAACCCAAAAGTAACCCAGCCAATGGGTGCCCATCATCAACATGAACCACGATACATGAAGAAAACACAGTAACAGTGGTTAAACAGTAAATTAAACATGGACACAGAAAAATTGCATATAACAAAGTAGTCTATTACACAAAAAAAGTGTCAGGTATATGTATATATATATATATATATATATATATATATATATATATATATATATATAGATAGATAGATATAGATATATGTACCAAATGGTTCACAGATCATTCTACAGACTTCCACACAATGCATTGAAATGTTCAATTTAAATACATATAACAGCATTGGTTGACCAAATGGAAGAAGTGGGAGGGTATTCCCTGAGAAGAAAGGGAGAGAGGAGGGATATGAAGCAAATATCAATTAATTGAATTATAAAAAGGATTTGAAACTTATGTATTCATTCAGCCCTGGATATATGGTAGCATCCAGGTTATGAATCCATCAAGTTTCTAATTGTAATAGAGTACAATCAATACTGCCACCTATCACATGTGTGGGCACATGCTCAAGAGCCATAAACGTGATCATATTGGTGTCAAAATTGTGTTGAAGCCCCACATGTCTACTGATGGCAGTTAGATGGAAATAGGAGTAGTGTGATCTTTTATTCACTTATAAAAAGGGTGTTTAGTCTTTCCTACATAAGAACATCCGCATCAACATTTGGCTAAGTATACAACTCCAACAGTATGACATGTGACTCTATGCATAATGGTATGGGTGTGACCATTAGGAATAGTCACTTCATGGCCTCTGGAGATATAACAGCAGATGTCGAATTTCCCCCTTGTTTTCTTCATGTATTGTGGCTCATGTTGATGACAGGCACCCACTGGCTGAGTTACTTCTGGGTTGCCCTTCCCAATCACTTCTTTTTTCCCCCTTTTATCCTGTGACACCTTTCTCCCCTCTATACCACTTGGATCTTTGAGATGCCCCAAACTGTTCTCTGCGAGGATGGTGGGTAATACGTGTGGCCACGTGGATGTCCGGGCCCCTGTCCATTCTGACATTGGCCCGATTCGGCTGCCTGCGCTATGCAATGGGAGGCTTGCCATAGGCCTTATGGGTAAATAATTTTACCCTGCTCTTCCCACTCCATCATCCCTGGCTGTGAGACATCTGGAGCATTGGGTTTCCTCTGAGCTCCATTTGGATTGGACGATCTGCGTCACGTAACATGGATGCATCACGTGAATGCCATTTTGCACCGCTCAGCATTGTGGGGTTTGTAGGCGAGCTGAGGGCATCCCCGACGCATGCATGGTAGCCCTTTTATGTCCGAACTCGGTCGGTGATGTCAGACGCCGACCGAGTGGGGGCATATAGGGCAGACCTGTGCAGCACACCATCAGCTGGACAACAGGGGCGACCACTACTACAGACCATATGAATATTGGGTAATTATTAGCCACATCTTTTGCCAAGTTACAGCCCAGCTTGACTATTCTTTTGACATGTTTGCTGAGTTTAGATTGTACTCTGAATATGATGTTATATTGATGGCTTAATTTATTCTATTTTCTTGATGTGGGGGCATTTCTTTTGCCTCCTTCTTTGGTATGTTAGTTTGGTGTTAAGTGGAAATATGTCTGGCTATAATTCATTCATTATAGATGGATTATTAGCTTATGTGAAATGCTAAGTTGAGGACACTGTAACTGTGGAAAGTTTATGTGCATGTTTGATTGCATTGTAAGCCTATTCACAGTGTTACATCGACCATGCCAAAATAATTACAATTTTTTCTTATACTACCTCATATATATCAATCCCCTTTTTTCTAGTGGTTTATACGTGACGGTGTCACTTTTCCACACCTTCTTGTCATTGGTTTCAATATTTGGCGCCCCTGTGCCTACACTATATTGCAGCAGAGCTTATGTAAGTATAGTAGGGGCTATGTTAGCCTAAAATATTGGACTGATATTTGTCCAATGGTATGTATTTTTTTTTTCCTCTCTTGATTATAATATTCATTTCTTTTGTAATGAAAAAAAGAAAACCCGCCGCTCCAGGTGAGATAAGGAAGCCTAATGATCCAGCAGGTGCTCGCCTCAGCTCGCCTCAGCACACAATGAAATTGGACGAAATGGCCGCATAGCACTTCAGATCAAAATCCTCTTTATTTGGACATCCCAAAAATTACAGGCATCAGAATGCTGGGTAGACGCATTTCGCACATTGACTAAACACACGTGAACTGTGCAAACACGTCTAACCAGCATTCTGATGCCTGTAATTTTTGGGATGTCCAAATAAAGAGGATTTTGATCTATAGTGGTGTGTGGCCATTTCTTCTAATTACGCTTCTTTTGTAGCCTTGCCCCTGTATGCCCTCTATGGCTACACAGAACCTCCTTCATTGCAAAATTGAACTCTTTGGTGTGCACTCCTCTTGGGGGTCCCTTTTGTTGAGTGTGGTGGGGATTGCGGGATAAAAGGAGCCTCGATATATGAATTGTTTTTATAACCCAATCATTATCACCCAATCATTTATGATGAACTATTAATCCTTTTTTGTGTATCTATTGTTAATAGAGCAGTTATAATCCTTATAACCCTTCTGCTACTACTTTTACTACTGTAAAGGGATGAGGTGCCAGATCTTTTGGGTCACTCAATCCACCCTTTTTGCAATTGTCAGTCAAAGTAACGCAGTGCCGTATCACAAAAAATGGCCTGTTCATGAAGAGGGGTATATCTTTCATGTTTAAAGCGGTAGTAAACCACTGCAATTTTTCTTTTAACCTGCAAGGCAAAGTTATAATGTGTTAGTATGCATCGCATACTAGCACATTATGTGCAACTTACCTTAGAATGAAGCCCTCCAGCGACGAGCTGTCACTGATAACAGGGCTTCCATCTTCACCCGTCTTCCTTCCGGGTTTGCAAACTCCAGCTGTGTGACTGGCCGGATCTGCAAATACATCATTCCCACATATGCGTGCGGGAGCCATAGTTTACGGCACAGGACTCTGTAGGAATGGCCCGGGTGGCCGTTCCTTCAGAGCGCATGGACCAGTAATGTCATTGGCTGCATGTACAGTAAATATCTCCTAAACAGTGCACGTTATTATAGGCTTACCTATAGGTAAAATGTATGGATGGGAGCTTACTCCCACTTTAATGAATCTGAAGAGTGATCAAAATCGTGTGCCTGGCTGCGGGGAAATAACTGGTAAAAAGAATCCTGGGCAGAATCTAAAAAAAAGAAACTACTTAGCGACTCCTATGGGGGTAGTGCTACAATGAGAACAAGGCAAGCCTGATAACACCGCTTGGGTTTTAGTGTAGCATGGGCAGAATGAAAATGGATTTTTAATTTCTGCAAGGACAGGAAGGTATAAAACAGGGTGAAATGTTTGTGTATTGGGGAGATGTACTGAATATACATATTTAGATGTGCTGAATATATATATATATATAGTTTTTAATTTTGCCCTAAAACACACTTTAAGGTTAAAACAGAACGTAACTGTGTCTGAGTAACACAAACTGAAAACACTATTTAATTCATTATTATTACTAATTGAAAACAAACTTGTCCATCCATCCATGTCTCCATGCTTTATTTTTTAAACAATCACTTTGAAAAACACCACCCTAGTATTTCTAGCTGCTGCCATCGTGTGTAAGGGCAGATGATTCACATAGCATTTACTTCCTAGAATCTATCTGTCCTTACCTCAGGCATGCACACAGGAGGGTGTACTTAGCTAAGAAAGCCCCCCTCCCCCAGATGAAAGAAAAGAAAATTCCCATGAAGACTCATGGGATGTATGACATCATTTTGACCTAGGCAATAAACCAGAAGGCAACTGAAGAAATGTAAATATAATAAATATTTCTATATATTTACTAAGGTTAGCAGCATAAGGATTAAAACTAATTAATTATGATTGAGAGAGTTTACCTTTAAAGTGGTTGTAAAGGTTTGTTTTTTTTTTTTTTTATTTAAATAACAAGCATTTCATACTTACCTGCTCTCGGCAAGGGTTTTGTACAGATCGGCCCTGATCGTCCTTTTCTGGTGTCCCCCAGTGGCACTCCTGGCTCCTCCTCTTCATCGAGTGCCCCCACGGAGAGCCGTATTCCATGGGGGCACTCGTGTGCGCGCTTCTGAGTCCTGCTGCTGTCAGTGGTTCCTGTTGCTTACAATCTATCCAATGAGGACCTGAGACAGCGGATGGAGCTGCTGGGCTCATGCTTGTTGCTGGAACAATCAGGTTCATGTAAGAAAAAGGGGGGCTCTGGGGGGCTGCTTCAGCACAGAAGGTTTTTCACCTTAATGCATAGAATGCATTAAGGTGAAAAACCACTACAACTCCTTTAAGCTAAGGTAGTCCAAGAGCAACTAAAAACTCACAGCGAAAATATTGAAAATGACTGCATTACCTGCTTAAAACTGACATTGTTTACATGTTTCAGTTCATCCACAAATTTAAAAAATAACAGTTTCATTTTCCATTTATTTTAATATGTTTTCTTTGTAACAGAAATAAAAGACTGGTGGATTGGCTCTCTACAAGTAAAACTATTAGAGCATTATTGTGAATTGCTCCTCTCCATAAATAGGTTGCACAAGATGGATCAAAGGCAAATTATGTGATTTAACTCTGCATGCACTTGCAGGGAAGATAAAAAGACCACAATGAAACATGTAAATTGGGATAAAGGTTTCATGTGTAGTATCTTCACATTCAAAATTTGATTTTACTGTTCATAGAGTTTCCAGGTCACCACAGATCTTAAATCCTAATACTCTGTGGTTTATTTGATTGCATAGTTCAAAGGACAACTGTGTTGCCAAAGCCCTTAGCCACAATTCAGAAATCAGCTTTCTTTTTCAGTATGACCACATTAAAGGTTACTAAATGTTATTTTTCACCTTGACTTTTGTTCACTTCAAATAGCCAGTCAGGTGTAAGTGAATATTTATTTTTACAATTCCTGAACAGAGCACAGGCTAGGGTGAAAAATACTGCATGAGTAAATTAGGTTCTACACGGTTTGGGATAAGTGGTTCATTTTTTCAGAACCCTTATATTTATATAATATAATTTTTTTTTAAACTTATATAATCAGAAGGCAGTGTACTTATTTGCCTACCATTTTTCTTCTCTTCATAAGGTGGGATTTACCATTAATAAAACTGTCTTGCATTTCCACAGTTTCAAACAGCTCAAGCTTGATCTTCTGCACATGTCGGGGAAAATGCAGGTGCCAATAACTATGCAATGATCTACAGCCAGATGGGCAATAATCCCAATGTCTACTGACACCAGCACGCAGGTGTCATTCTCATAGGACCAAAACTTGAAGCAGACAACAATCTGTTATAGTGGATATTTTTGCTAGAATGCAATTTTTTCTTCTTTTGACAATGTAAAGCTGATGCAGGAGATGTCATCCTGGTCCCCGTCAATCTTTTTTAGCCTTAAACACGATGCTAAAGAAAAGATCTGTTAGAAGAAAAGTCTTTCAACTGTCAAATTGTGTTTGCACATCTAACTTTGTATTTTTGTAGTAATCCCAGCTTCATTAAAAAAAAAAAAAAAAATTGGTGGAATTAACTAAGATTGTAGCGCACAGAATCTGGAGCAAATGTGCATGATATCCAGTCAGCCTCCATCTTTTATTTTCAAAGCTTAAAAGAGATTTATGTATTTCTTTTCTTTTAGAATCATACTTACTTAGGTGGATGCAGCATCGGTCCCCCGGTGATAACACTGAGAAACAAGAGATTGAACACCGTCGACCGCTCAGTTCTCACAGCTTCCTGAGCAGAGAGCGGGTGACTGTCAGTCAGCAGCTCTAGCTCTGCCCCCATGTGCACTAGAGTGCTGGGCTGTCAAGGGGGTGAGAGTGGCCGGCTCAGGATCTCAGCGGCTTGCTGAGCCAAGTGCTGGTCCAGGCATGTGGGCAGATCCCGACTCCATTGTCACGATCTTGCCTGAACTGGCTTCAGCCCGCTTTCTGCTGAAAACAGGTCACAGGAGTGCAGAACGAACTGAACTCCTGTGATCCACAGGAGAAGTACAGCCAAACAAGTTTTGGCTGTACTTCTCCTTTAACTGAACAAAAATAAAATGTGGGTGCAGTGCTTGTGCATTTGAGTATTCCAATACTAAGAAAAAGGGGGAAAAAAAGGGAAAAAAAAAGGAAATGTTTTTGACCAAAATTAGAATTTTGGTCAAAAACATTTTTTTTTTCCTTTTTTTTCCTTTTTCTTAGTATTGGAATACTCAATTGCACAAGCGCTGCACCCACATTTTTTTCTGTTTATCTCAGTTTTGTATTTAAGACTTTTGGTGCTGGCAGCTTTTCATTTATTTGATTTACTTTCAGTTTCTTATACTCACTTCTAGCTCAGCGTTAACCTTCGGTTCTTTTATACCTTTAATGGGGCGTACACACGGTCAGACTTTTCGGCTACAAAAGTCCGACAGCCCATCCGACAAACTTTCGACGGACTTTTGGCGGACTTGCGGCGGACTTTCTAACGAACGGACTTGCCTACATACGATCACACAAAAGTCCGACGGATTCATACGTGATGACGTACACCGGACTAAAATAAGGAAGTTGATAACCAGTAGCCAATAGCTGCCCTAGCGTGGGTTTTTGTCCATCAGACTAGCATACAGACGAGTGGATTTCTGGGTCTGGCGGAGTTACAACGTAAAGATTTGAAGCAAGTTCCAAATCTAAAGTCCGTCAGATTTGCGACTGGAAAAGTCCGCTGAAAGTCTGGGGAAGCCCACACGGGATCGGATTGTCCGCCGGATTTGGTCCATCGGCATCCGTCGGACTTTTGTAGCTGAAAAGTCCGACCGTGTGTACGCCCCATAACTGAACAAGTTAAAGCTGAAAGGTGATTGGGTACTGTACAGCTGCTCCAGATTCTGCCTGCTCCGGTTATATTAAATTCTCCCTATTGTTTTTATTGCTGTCTGTGTTTTCTTGTCTGGGTAACAAATGCACCTCCTTCATTTATATGCATGTACATTACAGGGACGGAAGATGTAAGAGAATTTCCTCAATGTGGAAAGAAATGTAATACTTCCCCACTCTATTCAGAACAAAAGACAATTGTCTGGAGCTGGGTCTTAAAACTGTATTCACATTTGTAAATTCTATGCACCTTAATAATCAATTACTTTTGGGTTTTATGCAATAAACATTCTGTTAACAAAGATACTGTTCCACTGAAAGAGTTCACAGATTATTTGTCAAAGGTGCTTAGGTTTATCCATCTTTAGCTTTTCCATTTATTCCTTCACACCTTTTGATGATCTTGCTTGTTCTAGGAAATTAGTAGCATGTAAATAAGGTCGATGAAGACTCCTTGTACGTAAGAATAGAATTATGAATATTGATGAGCCTTCAAACATTTTCATTACAAAGCGATTCATTTTGATATCTACTCTTTCCACTCTTCTATTTTCCGATGTCGGTGAACAGTATGCTAATCACCTACAATAAGTGGTTTATTAATTATTTTTTACAGAAATCCATATAAATGAAGGGCCAATTTAGTCTACTTGAATTAGGAATTTCTTTCACCCTCACAATTAAACGCATATGTTAATATCGATTATCTAGTCTACTGGGACCCTAGGTAGGCCTGTTGATTATTATTTTACATGTTAAAGTATATCTCTACTTTTTCAGAGGAAAATAAATATGCCATGTTCAGTTAAATAAAAAAGATTTTTTAGATGTTGTGGTACAGTCCTACCTGGTGCCATTTGATTTAAAACTCACACATGGATTCCACTACATTCCTGCAGTCAACTCCTGCTCACTGAGTGCCGAGGGTATTTCTGCCATAGTCAAATTATTATTAGACCCAGTGTTGTAATATGAGAGAAGGAAAAAACAATGATCCAATGTATTTTTTTAAAGCCCAGCTCCACCTCTACCCTTAACCTCTTGGGAACCACCAGCAGCAGCTTCAGGCACAGCAATGTACCTGCAAGTCATGGTGAAGTTCCTAGTTTAGAGGTGCACTTCCTGCTGATCTGTGCTGTGATTGGACAACGACAGAGTTTGTCAGCAGGTTATAGTCAATCATTTTGTTTGTATACCTGGTGATCGGCTGTGGCTGATCACAGCACAGAGATCTGTGTTTTTGTAAACACAGGCTCTGGCTGGATTTCTCCCTGCTATTAATTATCGTTCAGAACTGAAAGCAAGGAGAGACCCTACCAAGTCCATGAGTAAAAGCAGCACACATAAACTTGCACAAACATATTAGGTACACAGTTAACCATCCTGATCACTCCTGTCACTTAGCCAGTGTCCTTATTACAGTGTATAGTATACAGTGTATTGTATTATCACTGTGTTAGTGTCACTAGTGAGGTCAGTATCAGTTAGTCAGTTAGTGTCCCTCCCAGCCAGTGTCAGTTAGTTCTGGATTGCCCGTCACATGATCACAGTCACACTATAAATTGCCAATCAACGCCATTACTAGTATAGCACCTGTACGGATCAGTATCTGGATCATGATCAGAACTATACGAGTGCCCCAAATAGTATAGTGTCCCCAAAAATGCAGTATTGGCAGGATCAGCCCCGATCACTGTCAGCACTTGTGACATGTAGCAGAATACATTTTGACCCAAATTTATAAAGAAACTTGATTTTATTGGATTTATAACAAAAAGTTTAAAATATTGGTTTTTTTAATACATTTTTGGTCTTTTTTTTAATATAAAATAAAAAAAAAACAGTGGTAATCAAACACCAGCAAAACAAAGCTCTATTTGATAAAAATTTGATTTGTGTACAGTTTTGCATGACCGAGCAATTGCTAGTTAAAGTAGCACAGTGAGAATAGCAAGAAAGGCCCTGGTCATGAATGGGGTAAAACCCTCCGGAGGTCAAGTGGTTAAGGAATCATTTTAATAAAATACAAAATATAATAAATGTAAAAATTTTAAAACATTGTAAAAGATTATAAACTTATATAATTGTACCTACTATAATAGAGAATTTAAGTGGGTATCCATGCTTTAAAAACAGGAGCACTAACTTGTGCCACCCCCCCCCCCCCCTTCCGTTAGTCCCTTAGTTCTGCTAATGATGTCTAGTGGATAATTCAGCCCTGAATAACAGTTCTCTGAACCTCAATATTTATAAATAAAATTGCATGAAATCAACTAAATGAAACCAGACCTCTGCATATTAAAATCCAGGAACACATGTGGGTAAAAGGGCAAGTAATCGAAAAGTGCCAAGAACAAGTAAATATCTATTAAAGTTAACCATGATTGCCTTTACCATGTTATTAGAAATCTGGAATTTAGGAGTTTAGTTTATATCTGAAGACAGATTTTGAAATGGCAAAGACAGGGAGGTTAAGTAATTCAATCCAAAAGATAAGCAGCTAAGATAATGGAATTTTATGGGTAAGGTGGATCATGCGGAAAATCAGGTTTATAACCATGAGTGAAGATGAGGATGGAAGATGTTAATTATTTGAGTAAGGAATGAAAGATGACTATACGTTAAGTCATAGTATGGTCTGTTTCCTGAATGACATGGTACTAGCGATTTATTGAAATTGGATAAAATTAGCAAAAGGACTGTGTACAATATGGGCCTGTGTTCAATTTTAAAGTTCTGATATAAAAGGGCAGCCTACAAGGTACTACAACCTTCTGCTATTTTTATTGCCCAGATAAGCCTCTTCTGTGCCCCTCTCTATTTTGGCTTCACTTCATAACTGTGGCCAACATCCTCAGACTTAAAGTGGTTGTAAGCATCAGACATGACATCTGCACAAAGCACACATTTCTATAGTGTTTACTTGCCTCTCTGCAATGCCTTGGGGCTGATTTACAAGAACTGAGGAGTGCAAAATGTGGTATCCCCATGCATAGAAAACAATCAGCTTCCAGTTTTTTTGCCAAAGCTTTATTGAACAAGCTGAAGTTAGAAACGGATTGGCTACCATGAACAGCTGCATCAGATTTTGCACTCTCCAGTTTTAGTAAATCAACCCCTAAGTGCCATTCTTCTCTGCTGTCTAGTTCCTTTGTTATCAGCATGAGTCACTTCTGACAAGTTTTCCTGACACCAAAAGCTAAAAAGGTGATAAAGGAGGGACCTCAAGCACACAGCCTGTGATCCAAAACTTCTACTCTGTCCCTGTGCGCTGTGTGAAGGGGGTGTGTCTTTACCCTCCTATCAGCTCTTCAAGCTCTTGTACAGTGTGTAACTGCAACTCCCTGCCTCCTGCTTTGTGAGTCTGAGGGAAAAATGTTTTACAAGGATATACATAACACATAGCTGAAAATAAACAGGTACAACTTATGTGGGATGATTTGTTTCATCTCTGTGTATCACCTGAAGCTAGCCACTTCACTGGATATACTGTAGGTAAGAATTTACAACCACTTTAAAGGCTAAGCTCTGCTAAATGCTATTTCAGTGTCCAATAAGAGTGACTTAACAGTAAGTATAGGCACTCTCACTGGACAAGGGGATGATAGATAATAAAGCTTGAAAGTGAAAACAGACAGCTCCGTGCTCAAAACAACAAAAATAAATAAAAAAATAAAAAAAATACTGTATGTGCTAAAATACATGGCGTGAACAAGGAAGCTCTAAAAAACCCCACTATTAATAAAAGTGACAATAAAAATAATATAAATCACACAAGCTAATTTAAATAAAACATATATATTGAAAACACCCACAAATAATGTGTTAATGATAGAAATTCCAATCGTCCACTGTAAATAAAACGTTCAGTAGTGCTCCAAAAAAAAAAAACAAGTGAGAAGGATCCTTAGCACACCCTTTGCCTTAACTCACCATAACCACAGAAGTATTTTGCTCTTAATCATCCAGATGTGTTCCTTCACTATGAACCCACTAGGTTCCATAAATTTATTCAGCCACAAGTTATATGAGTAATATTCCTGCAATCCTAGACCCACAAAGCTGCAATCATGGGATGAAGGGGAAAATACAGAAAGGAACACATTGAGTAGAATTGCTAAAAATCTTTATTAGATTAAAACTATAGAAATGCACTCACATTGTGCCCTGAATTGGCACAAACATTAGCAGCTTAGTATTAGAATGGAATTGCAGCCAAACTATAGAAATGCACTCACATTGTGCCCTGAATTGGCACAAACATTAGCAGCTTAGTATTAGAATGGAATTGCAGCCGCTCCACCTGTCACTTGAGCTGGTTTGCATTCCACTAAGCACTCACAGATTACAAGGCACTGAAAATGCTGCCAGAGCCGTTCATATCCACCTCTCCACCTCAATTAATTTTGCCCATTCAGAGAGGTGGATACTAATGGCTCTGACAGCATTGGCTGCCCACAGGGTGTACTGAGGTTCCTTCTCACTTGTTGCTCTTTTTTGGAGCACCGATAAGCTTTTCATTCAGACCCCTTTCACACTGGGGCCGCGGCTGTGTTAACGCTAGAGTGCCGCTCGTTTTAGCGGCGCTTTTGCGCTGTTTAAGCTGCACTTTTCAGCCGCTTGCTGTGCGATTTTAACCCCAAAGAAGGTGTTACAGCACTTTCAAAGTGCTTTTCAGGGGGCTTTGGAAGTGCTGCCTATTCATGCATGCAGCCGGCAGGTCATGAAAGGAGGAGACGAGCGAGCGCCCCCCCCCTCCTGAACCATACCAGGCTACATGTCCTCCACCCCAAGGCACCTTGTCCCCATGTCGATAGGGACAAGTGCCTCTTCTCCACAACCCTGATCTGTGGTTGTGGATGGTCTGCGGGCGGAGGGTTATCAGAATCTGGAAGCTTCTTTAACCAGTTCAGATCTGCGCTATAACCAAATGATGGCTACAGCGCGGACCAACTATGCCGGGACTATGTTTATTGCGGTGCACTCTGTGATCAGCGAGTCTATGAGACTCACTGGATCACACATCGGAGTAAGGGGTCAATCCCAACCCCTTACCACATGATCAGCTGTCAGCCAATGACAGCTGATCATGTAATGTCAACAGAGCCGGTAATCGGCTATTTTTTTCTCCTCGCACTGACAGCGTCTGTGAGAGGGACATCAGTCCCGATCACGGCAAGCTGTCGCCAGATCATCAGTGCCCACCTGTGCCGCCAGCCAGTGCCACCTAGCAATAGGCAACAGTGCTGCCTACCAGTGCCCATCAGCACCACCCATCAGTGCCCACAGTGCCACCCATCAGTGCCCACAATCAGTGCCTCAACAACAGTGCTGCAGATCAGTGCCACCTATCACTGCCCATCAGTGTCACCTACCAGTGGCCTTCAGTGCTGCCCATTAGTGCCCATCAGTGCCACCTATCAGTGCCACCTATCAGTGCCCATCAGTGCCATCTATCAGTGGTACCTATCAGTGCCCATCAGTGCCACCCATCTGTGCCAACCACCAGGGCCCATCAGTGCCATCTTATCAGTGGCCATCAGTGCCACCTTATCTGTGCCCATCAGTACCGCCTTATCTGTCCCCATCAGTGCCACCTTATCTGTGCCTATCAGTGCCCATCAGTGCAGCCTATCAGTGCCCACCAGTGCCTCATCAGCGCATATCAATGAAGGAGAAAAATGACCTGTTTGCAAAATTTAATAACAAACTATTAAACATGATTTTTTTTTCAAAATTTTCCATCTTTTTTTGTTTGTTTAGCAAAAAATAAAAATCCCAGCTGTGATTAAATACCACCAAAACAAAGCTCTATTTGTGGGGAAAAAAAATGATAAAAATTTCATTTGGGTACAGTGTTGTATGATAGCGCAATTGTCATTCAAAGTGCGTCAGCGCTAAAAGCTGAAAATTGGTCTGGGCAGGAGGGGGATTTAAGTGCCCAGTAAGCAAGTGGTTAACAAGGGGGCCCCCAGCCCAGGGTTGTGGATAAGAGGTCTCTAGAGGTCTCCTAGTCTCCATCAACATTAGGGCAAGGTGCTTTGGGGTGGGGGGGGAGCACCTTCCCATGTTGGGGGCATTTGGCCTGGTATGGTTCAGGAGGGGGGGTGCTCACTCACCCCCCCTTTTCCTGGCTTGCAGGGCTTCATGCTCGGATAAGGGTCTGGTATGGATTTTGGGAGGGACCCCATTCCGTTTTTTTTTTAAACTTTGGCATAGGGTTCCCTTTAAAATCCTTACCAGACCCGAAGGGCTTGGCTTGGATTGCGGGGGGCGGCACTGCTTTTTTTTTGTATTTTCTTTTGCTGGCATCCTTTTGTTTACATTTCAGGGGGGGCGGCTGTCAGGTAGGTTGTATGAGGCCCAATTATTATTAATTAAAAGTAGCCCTGTCTCCATTACATAGAGAGAAAATGTTATCAGTTCAGTGCACTGGAAGTTACAAAGACACTAGAGTTCTGGCAAGATCTACTAGTAATTCTTGCAGTTGCAGAAAACATCTGAAAGACTACTAAAGCTACAATATGTTACATTTTTGTTCTTGGATTTAACTTGCTATTTACTTGACACTTTGCACCTATGCTTTTTGCCAGCTTTTTTTTTTATTTAGTTAACAATTCTTTATTTTTTACACGCTGATACCAGCACATATTTTCCTGACAATCATGTAAACATACTGTAGATTATATACATGTGAACTATTTGATTATGCAGAATTCCTAGTTATTTGCTGTTTAGTATGTTAATCAGACTTTCAATCATGTTAACAGCATTTTTTAGATTTTCTCTGTAAATGTTATGAAACTGAACAATATAAATTAGTTAAGCTTCATAAGTGGGATGATGCTTTTGTTTATTAATGTAACTGACACTACATGCTTTTTAAGGATTTTTTAAGTGAATTCTTTAACATAGGAAGGCTGTTTTTAAAATTAATGGTAATCATGAATAACAACTTTCCAGTCAAACAGCCATAACTGCTTTGTAAATTATACAATATTTTATTCTGGCACATCTAATGCTGCTTTTTTACAGTTACAGTATAGTTTAATAGTTTTCAATCTGATAAGAAAGCACATTTTCAGTTTCAGATGAAGCCGATGGAAGAGGCTGTTTCCTGATTTAGTCATGAACTGCATGCAATTCTGGGGGGAATAACAACATTGAATAAGTTAAATCTGAACTCCAGGCAAAAATAAAAGTGCACACTTTAATGCAGTTCTGTAATTATAAGTACATCTTTAAATGTATGTTTTAAATATAAGCACAAATGATGAGCAAAATTTACCTGGGTTCAGTTTGTGATGGGATTACAGAACATTATTGAGGTCACGAGTATTGAAACTGAACCCCATAGAAATCAATGGAGCTAAGTCCTAGAAATCAGGGAAGAGCTCAGGTGTGTTTGGGCATGCATATCCCAGCAAGTAGCTGTCACTGCAGACAGCCAATCAAAAATGGCGTGGGCAATTCCCACCTCACAGCTGCACATATACACCCACCTGGGTAGGACAGGGAATGCCTTTGCCACTTATGATTGGTTATCTGCAGTGACAACTTCTTGGCAGGATAGCTCAGGTGGGTTTGGACTTGTGTCCCAACACGTCCAAGCTCATCCTTACATGAAATCATTAATAGCCATATTCTAGCTAATACACAAGGAATTTGCAAACAAACATCATGGGGGGCTAGGCACTGCACTGGGGAAAATGTATCAGAGCAAAGCATTTTGTTAAAAAAAACGTATACAACCTATTACAACAAAACTGACATTTACAAATAAAAGGAAAGCGGTTTAAATTTCTGGGAAAATGACAGCTCCCAGTTGCTTCATTCTGATAGTAAACAAAGCAGCAGGGGATTCCCTTCATCTTTACTAGACCATTATCATAGATGGCAATCTAGTATAGATGTTAATGGGGATCCCACAAAAGAATAGCATGGGTTTTCCTATAAACTACATATTAGACCCTTATCTTTGATGAGAGTAAGATATGGATAGGGGGAAGCCCACAAGAAAAAAACAGCGTGGTGTCCTTTCCAGATTACATACCAGACTTTTTGGGTGTGGTGTGGGTGGGGAACCCAAGCAAAAAACAAGTAAACATACCAGGATCTTATCTAAGCTTGTAGTCTGCCTGGCCAGGAAATGGGGGGCCCAGTTTGCAACCCCCCTCTTAAACCATACTTTGAAACTTGTCCCCAAGATGGAAATAAGACTTTTCTAATGAGGGATTCCTCTGATAAAGCACCTTGACCCCATGTTGAAGAGGAGAAGGGCCTATTCACCCAACCCCTGGCCCAGTGGTTGTGGGGGGTCTGCAGACAGAGGATACATCAGAATCGGGCAGCCTCTTTTTAAAATTAGCCCTATGTGAATGAGTAAGGGGTATATAGTACTGCTGCTCGTTAACAAAAAATATATACAGTATTTAATAAATATTGACTAGCCTGTTTTTCCTTTATTAAAAAAATAAACCTCAAAAAGTTATTCAATTAAGATTTATCATCAATCACATTGTCAAGCGACGCAGATCTTTGTCAATTATAATGAATGACTTCCGCTGACCTGCTGAAACCAAAAATAGGAGAATTAAATGACATAGAGGTGAGCTCATCAGTGTGCTGCTTCTTTTTAGGGCAGGGGTGGGGAGAGCACATATGAACTAAAGCATAGAAAGATCAGGTACTCTCCCCTGCCAAACAGGGCTATTCTCTGTTGCAGAGCTGTATAAATACCAGGACTGGTGGACAGAAATACAAATCCTTTGGCAGGTAAAACCGCTCTCATGTATGTACAGTATATAATCTTTGAAATTTGTCTATCTGGAATTTAGCTTTAAAGAGTAAATCCACTTTTGTTGAGAAAAAGACAATCCCCTCTGGGTGATTACTGTACATTACAAGGATTTTAAGGCTTTGTTCACACAGGTGTACTTAATCATACTCTCATTTGAAGGCAGCAGGTATTCCCATATATAATATATCTTTTTTTAAATTGTATTTTTAATACATTGAATTGAACACAACTACACAGCTACACAAGAAGCTCATGGAAATGTCATATTTTGACTTTACCTTAAACAATTAGGCTCTATTCATACCTAGGTAATCGGAATCGCTGTTATTCTGCCCCCCGATTCCAAATCGCAGCAAAATGCAGGACGCATTTGTGATTCCATTACTTCATAATGGTTCCCCAAACGCGGTGCTATTGTGGAAAAATTGCAACACATGAAGCTTTTTGCTCAAAAAGGAGCAGGGGCTTTGTTTTGGTGACAGCGTTTTGATTTGCCATGATTGCAGACAATCGCGGCAAAATTGCAGCGCGATTGGGGTGTCATTAAGAAGTAATAGCATCGCAAACGCATCTCGCATTTTGCTGTGATTTGGAATCACGGCAAATCCCCCCATGATTAAAACTGCCTAGGTGTGAATGGAACCTTAAAGGAGAAGTAGGGCCAAATATTTTCTAGTCCTACCTCTCCTGTTGGTCACAGGAATGCATTTAATTCTACACTGCAATGACCCAGATTCAGCTGACAGTGGGCTAAAGTCTGCTGTCAGCTGATGTCACTCAGCTGGTCCAGGCTCTGAAAGGATCCTGACTTTATTGTCGGGATCCACCCAGATGAGCAGAAGTTGGTTCAGCTACTCAGTGCCCTGCTGAGAGCCTGTGCCAGCCACTCCCACTCCCTTCACAGTGAGTGTTGAAGGAGCAGAACCAGTGATTTACAATCACCACTCTCTGCTCACTGAAGACCAAGAGTGATCAGCAGTCTAGAGGCAGCAAGAGACATACTGTATGCAGCATTAGACTGATGCTCCATCCACGTGGGTGAATCCACCTAGGTTAATATGTAAGTTTGTTATTTTGAATTCCTACACTTCTCTTTTAAGAGGAAAAAAAAAACTTTCTGGGCTAAAATATCAGGGATTAGGCTTTATCTAGTTTGTTAGTAAATATATGTTGGCATTCAAATCTGGATTAAAATAGATTAGCAACATCTGGCAACTTAAGCAAGTACACTGTTGATCATACTTATCTGCATTAACTGAATATTTTAGAACAGAATTAACAATCTACAGAGACAAAAAGGAAAAAACTGGGGAGTGGAAAAATATATTTGCCTTTTGATCACATGTATGCATATAGGAAAAGGTCAGATTCCCATATTTTGTGTTTTGATTTATTTCGTAATGGTCATAAAGGAATAGTTAGTGGAGAGGTAGCAGTGCATGCCATGAACTGAACAGAAGATGGATGCATTTGTCCTCAGGCATTTGATATTGTGGACATTTTATGGTATATTGGTGCAGCTCTGCCAATGATGAGAAGGTCCGCTTGTTTTAGTTTGTATTACATACTCTGTAAGCAGACAAGAGACTGCATGCTTCGCTGGGATCTGGATGACAGGAGAGGAAGCATTGTGCTGAGCATGTTTACCCCCACCCTCTAACCTCCACATACAAGGCTACCTGGACCAGAAATATTTTTTTACATGAAAAATCTATATACTGAGGTACAGAGCATGCAAACACACCTACAGTATGGTGTGTCAATCATGTTCTATATTATCATATTACTACATCCAAGCATATCAAATCTTCAAATTATCATATCAAATTTTTCATGGTATATACTGTATATTGTAAGGGGACAAGATTAACTGGTATTGGTAGTTGTAAACCATGCATGAGATAGGAACACCCAAGTACAGCCCAAGCAAAAGAAATGAGCGGACCAGGCCGGGTTCAGTTTACTGGAGATTTAGCACATCCAGTGGGAAGTCTGTGAATCCCAAATATAACGCCGAACCCTACTGAAGTCTATGAGAGGTGAATCTTGTAATTTTTTAGTTTTCCACTTTTTTTAAAGCTAATTTGCAAGTTTGTTAAAAAGGGGGATTAGTAGCTGGGCACTGTCTTGGGGGACTGACACCAATGCAAAAATAACATTTAAAAAATACTGTTCATCAGGGGTAACTCAAAGGGAAGAATTGAAATCCTTTAAATGACATACATTAGAGATGCCTTAAAGCTATGCATAAAGTTACATATAAAATGTAGTTAGGGTTGCAACCTGTCCAGGTTTCACATGGACAAGCAGGGTTTTGAATCATGTGTCCAGGTTTCAAACCACCTGAATCCTGGACACATTATTCAGAACAGACTGCGTAGGACACCAGTGACACTGCTCTTCTTCTCACAGAGGGTGTCTGGGGTCCCACTCAGCCATCATATTTCTGTAGCATCTCAGGAGCTGATATGTTCCCCTTCTTCGCCAGCTGCATGTCTCAAAGCAGACCAGACCGAAGCTGCCTCCTCCTCCTCAGCTCTATTTACATGTAAACCGACAGGAGAAGGAGGGGGGCTCAAGGGACACTGCTCTGCTTGTGCTGTGCTGATCTAAGTCTATATTCTAATCTATAGTAAGTTTAATATACTGTAGATGAAAAGGGAAGGGGGACAGAGTGACCGGGAAGGGGGGCCAGTTAAAAAAGATGTATACAGTACTTGGGGGAGTGATTGGGGAGGGGAGGTTAAGAAGATGTGTGCTTTGGGGCACTTTGGGAAAGGACCTTTTTTACAATCCAACCCTCCACTGCATTCTGTGCATATCACTCCTTCCTGTCCCTTCATTCTGTGCATTACATAGACCCCTGCATTCTGTGCATAACACTCCTGTCACCTGCATTCTGTGCATTACATAGACCCCTACATTCTGTGCATAACACTCATGTCACCTGCATTGTGTGCATTACATAGACCCCTGCATTCTGTGCATAACACTCCTGTCACCTGCATTCTGTGCATTATGTACACCTGGACCCTGCTCTCTGTGTGTCATGTACTTCCAAACCCAGCACTGACTGCAGCAATCTGTGCATTACATACTCCTGATCCTTGAACACATTGCACTATACACCGTGGACCCCTGCAACTCTGCATTATGTATCCTAAACCCAACACTGACTGCAGCACTCTGTGCATTGCAGACTCTCAACCCCTGTGCTCTGCCCTACAGACTCCTGCACTATATGCACATTACTGTACATTAAATACTTCTCAGAAAAATTTTCATTGTCTTGAAGGTTGCTGGTTTCTAAGCAGCCACTGGCTATTTTAATGAAGGTCTACCTTCTTACAGGTAGGTTCAGATAAAATGTTAGCTCTCTGACTATTCTCAGTATACTCTTACCGGTATCACAGCAATCTAAGCATATTTTATGGGTACAAGAATGCTTTTGTTTTATTTAACCATGCCCCTTTAAGGCCTTTCCACTTTTAACCGCAATTTGGTCACACCCACTGTTCGCCACAGCACGCATAGTTGAGGCATCAGGTGTCATAATTGTGACCCTGCCAATGCTCCAGGGGGCACATGTGGCCTACTTGTCACATTTGGTTTTACCCCTGGACAGGAGGGGCGGTAGGGTTGGCATATACAGGAACCAATCCTCCTTATTTTCCTCCTGCAGCCACTGAAAACCTGCTTCTTTTACTCCCCCTCCTGCTGGCATTCAGCACCCGCAGGAGCAAAATGGAAGGGATTGGTTCCTGTATATAAACAAACAAAGATTTGGGGGGCACACCCCAAAAGATGCATTAAAGATGGTGCAGCCATAGGACCATACAAACAGAACAAAATATTACAGCGCACACATGCAAAAAATTACATTTAATTCCTGCAAGGCTATTTAAAACACCTGAACATTTTCAAAAAATATGGGGATTTGGTTACACCATATGGCTATATAGTGCTTAAGCCCACTGATAATGGGGTACACTAGAGCCACAGCCACAGACAGAGTGCAGACATATTATCCCCCTATACACTCCTCTGTCCCCTACTACAAGCAGGAGAAGCTGACACATTTGCTTTGAGTGCCCTGCAGTGCTTTCTGGGAGGTGGTCTCTGCAGAGCACAGGCACTGGAGAGCCAAGTCTAGTGTGTGGTGTGGAGAACTACAACTCCTGCCATGCAATGGGGTGCCAGCTTTGGGTGAAGGCTAGGAGAGCGGTAGAGCCTGCTATTGCCTGCAGCTGATGAGATGTTCTCCGTGTGAGGGGGGGTGTTACAGCTGGCTGGAACCTCCATGGCTTTACCCCAGTGTGTGCCGGCCCGCTCACCCCGCCAACCTGGGGACACCCAGGGCTGTCTTTATTATTAATTGGACCCTAGGCAAACATTTTCCTGGGCCCCCCTACCCCAGAAATTTCACTCTCCACCCCAACTTCCCAAAAAACAAACACGCACATAGAATTATCAAAAAAAACTTTAATAATGTAAACATAAAGATCTGGTTCACACTCACTGATTGCTTCAGGCTCACTGATTGGTTGCTAGAGGTTACTGCACATCATTACCGCTCACTGATTGGTTGCTAGAGGTTACTGCACAATGTTACCACTCAATGATTGGTTTCTAGAGGTTACTGCACATCATTACCACTTACCCATTTGTTGCTAGAGGTTACTGCACATCATTACTGCTCAATGATTGGTTGCTAGAGGATACTGCACATCATTATCACTTACCCATTGGTTGTTAGAGGTTACTGCACACCATTCCCGCTCACTGATTGGTTGCTAGATGAAAATGACATGGGGTGGTAGGAAGCTAGCAGAGGGGTACTGGGGAGGTTGAAAATGACAGGGGGTGGAGTGATAGAATGTCAGAGGTGGGGTACAGGGGGGATGAAAATGACATGGGGGGTGGGGGTGGTAGGATACCAGGGACAGGGGATTGTGATGAGGAGGGGGATGATGATGACAGAGGGTGGGGTGGTAGGAAGCTGGCAGAGGGGTGCAGGGGGGATGAAGATGACAGGGGATTGGGTGGTAGGAAGCTGGCAGAGGGGTGCAGGGGGATGAAGATGACAGGGGTGGGGCAGTAGGAAGCTGACAGAGGGGTGCAGGGGAGATGAAGATGACAGGGGGTGGGGTGGAACAAAGCTGGCAGAGGAGTGCAGGGGGGATGAAGATGACAGGAGTGGGGTGGTACGAAGCTGACAGAGAAGTGCAGGGGGGATGAAGATAACAGGGGTGGGGTGGTAGTAAGCTGACAGAGGGGTACATGGGGGTTAGGATGACAGTAAGTGGGGTGGTAGGAAGCTGGCAGAGGGGTGCAGGGGGATGAAGATGACAGGGGGTGATGGGGTAGGAAGCTGGCAAAGAGGATGAAGCTGATGGAGTAGGGTAGTAGGAAGCTGGCAGAGGGGTGCAGGGGGATGAAGATGACAGGGGTGGGGTGGTAGGAAGTTGGCATAAGGGTGCAGGGGGATGAAGATGACACAGGGTGGGGTGGTAGGAAGCTGGCAGTGGGGTACAGGGGGGATAAATACAATGACAGGAGGTAGGGTGGTGGGATGCCAGGAACAGGGGATGATGAGGAGGATAATGATGATGACAGGGGTCAGTAGGTGGCATCCTATGCCAGAGGCATGCACATCAACAGTGCTCTGTGTGTGAGTGAGGTCACAGGAGGCTGGCAGCAGTGATTTTCATGGTGCCCGACATGGGATGCTGTTAATGTCCTGCAGGAGTGTCATGTGTAGTACCTTAAGGCTTGATGATCAGCAGGCGCCAGCTCTGGCAGGTCCTCTATTACAGATTACATCAGGGTCAGGAAGCTGCTCAGCCACTGCGGGCATTATCCGAGCTGAGCTCCTTCTGCACATGGTAGGAGTTCCTCAGAGCGCAGCATGAGGGGAGGAGCTGGAGGAGGGGGGAAATACATGGAGCTACTCAGTGATCCTGGGCTCTCGGACAAGATGCTCAAGTGGCCGGAGAAAACTGGGCTTAAGCACCATATAGCCATATGTTGTGATCAAATCCCCACATTTTCTGAAAATGTTCAGTTGTTTTAAATAGCCTTGCAGGAGTTAAATGTCATTTTTTGCATGTGTGTGCTGTAATATTTTGCTTGGTTCTGGTATATGCTGTCCCCACCACCCCTACTGTCCTCTTATTTTCGCTGCCCGGGCCCCATGTGTGCTTCTCTGTCCCCTTTCCAGCACTGTAGGCTTCCCCCTCCCATCTCCTGCTTGCTGCTGTGGAGGTTCTTCAGGGAGGAGCGTCTGGGAAGGGGTCGGTACATATGTCACTTACAGGGCCCCTTATTTTTCAGTTCAGTACCAAACTTTGTTTACTATGCTTCCGTTTTTGAATGTAAGGGAAGTTCTGTACAGAGCTATTCCTGTTCGTTCATTTTGTGTAGCTAAGGCTGGAGAGATGGAGATTGAGGGCTGTGTCCTCAATCTCCCTTTTCTGTCTCAAAAGTGAGACATCAGAGGTCTGTTTAGACCCTTGATATTTCCCCAACCCCCCCCCCCCCTCTCCCAAAAGGGCTGCTAAAAAGTCGTAAAAAATACTAAAAAATAAAATAGAATAGTAAAAATAAAATAACATAAAAAACTACTCACATTGTCCACTGCCCTACTGACACCACCCACTGCTCTACTGACCCCATCCTCTGCCCTACTGACAAAGAACACTGCCCTACTGACACCGTCCACTGCCCTACTGACACCATCCACTGCCCTACGGACATCGTCTACTGCTCTACTGACACTGTCCACACCCTATCCACTGTCACTGTCCACTACTCTGCTGACTGACACTGTTCACTTTTAAGATAGGCTACGTTTATATTTTTACAGTGACATTTGTCTTATTATATTTTTCTAATGTTTCCTTTCTATTTAATTAGACCTTCCTAGTTAATTAAATGAAAAAAAAATAAAAAGTGCACAGACCCTGGTAATCTTTGATCACTTTCATGTTGTTCAGGTAGATCTTCATCTCTCAAAGTGTGCCTACCCCTACTTCAGGGTATTCAAAAGAATTGGAGAGGTCGAAATGTGGGCAGTTTCTCCAAAATCTTTTGAATTACACTCTCAATATGTAAAATAAAGATCTGAAAAAAACTCTTTAGCCACTTGGAGTATCTTGGCATTCAGTAGGAATATATTGGCACACGGTGGAAGTGGTGGGTGGAGGGTATGGCCAGGTCAAAGTTTGCATCGGGGCCCCCAAGCTTCAAGCTATGCCTTTGATTAAAAATAGGAATGAGCCGAACACCCCCCCCCCCGGTTCGATTTGCACCAGAACTTGCGATCAGGCAAAAAATTTGTGCGAACACCATTAAAGTCTATGGGACACGAACATTAAAAATCAAAAGTGTTAGTTTTAAAGGCTTATATGCAAGTTATCGCCATAAAAAGTGTTTGGGGACCCGGGTCCTGCCCCAGGGGACATGTATCAATGCAAAAAAAAGTTTTAAAAACGTCCATTTTTCAGAAGCAGTAATTTTAATATTGCTTAAAGTAACACAATAAAAATGAATTATTCCTTTAAATGACATGCCTGGGGGGTCTCCTTAGTCTGCCTGTAAAGTAGTGCATCTTTCCCATGTTTATAACAGCACCACAGCAAAATTACATTTCTAAAGGAAAAAATGTAATTTAAAACTGCTTGCGGTTGTAATGTATTGTTGGATCCCGGCAATATAGATAAAGATTACTGAAAAAAACTGTGTGAGTTCCCTCCAGTCCATGACCAGGCCCTTTGAGTCTGGTATGAATATTAAGGGGAACCCCGCACCAACATTAAAAAAAAAATTGCGTGGGAGTCCCCCCAAAATCCATACCAGGCCCTTCAGGTCTGGCATGGATATTAAGGTAAACTCTGCGCCAAAATTGTTTAAAAAATGGCATGGGGGTCCCCCAAAAATCCATACCAGGCCCTTATCTGAGCATGCAACCTGGCAGGCCGCAGGAAAAGGGGGGGAATATAGAGCACCCCCTCCTGAACCGTACCAGGCCACATGCCCTAAACATGGGGAGGGTGCTTTGGGGTTCCCCCAAAACACCTTGTCCCCATGTTGATGGGGACAAGGGCCTCTTCCCCACAACCCTTGCCCAGTGGTTGTGGGGGTCTGCAGGTGGGGGGGCTTATCCGAATCTGGAAGCCCCCTTTAACAAGGGGACCCCCAGATCACTTTTTTAACCCCACGCCATTTTTTTTGGCACAGGGTTCCCCTTAATATCCATACCAGACCCAAAGGGCCTGGTAATGGACTGGGGGGGGAACTCAAGCCGTTTACTTCAATGATTTTTATGTATATTGTGGGGATCCGGCTATACATTACAGCCACGAGCAGTTTTAAATTACATTTATTACATTTATTTATGTACAGCCGCTATGTAAGCAGGCTTACATAGTATGGGGCGTGGACTCAGCCCCCTGAGCCATGATTGGCCAAAGGCACCCTGTCTTTGGCCAATCATAGCTCTCACAGCAGAGTGTGCTGTGATTGGCCAAAGCATGCAGGTCAGGTGCATGCTTTGGCCAATCAGCAGCCGTCAATGCACTGTGATCTCGCAGTGCATTGACGGTCTCGCAGTGCATTATGGGGCCTTCTAATTTCCAGCGAACGCCCCATAATCTTCTAAATTCGGCGAATGGGCGAACACCCCGATGGGGCTCATCCCTAATTAGGGCTCATCCCTAATTACAAACAAAGAATTTTTGTGTTTTTTGCACATAAGGCTTCATGCACACAGGACGTTGTTTAACCCCTTCTGAATGATTTAACTTGACAGCTAGAAATCGGCATCTAAAAACATCCATTTAGCCGTGTTTACATGCCGCGTTTAGCCAGGTTTAGCCGCGTTTGCATCTAGAAGCGTTTTTTTTGTTAAAATGAAAAACGTCTGTAAACGAATTTGCTGCTAGTTACCGCGTTTAGCAGTGTTTACAGGCTGTTATAGGCATTTGGCATTTCAAATGCCTCTGAACATCTGTCTAAACCCATTTTTTTGCGTTCCAAAAAAGGCTTCTAAACTCAACTGCCTAGAACCAACAATAAACGACCCTGTGTACATGTACTTATAAGATAACATAGAGGAGAGTTCAGGGGCAGCTGAAAAAAAATGCCCAACTGCTCCTAAATGCCTGTTTACCAGCAGCAGTGTACATGAGGCCTTAGTTATCTATTTCTAGCAGATATCAGGAGAAAATGTAGAAAACTTTGACCAAGTAGTACAGAGTTCCAGCACCCTTGTGTGAAATGTTTCTTTCAGTCTCTTTGCTTGTTGAAGATGTAATCAATTGGGTACAGTATTACATATTTAGTGGAAATGCCTACTGTTGGAACACTAATGGGAAGACATTAAATGGTTAGTGGCCAAGCTCAAAGGTGTTTCATTGAGGGACAACCCACCAGCTTTTTCCTTTTTTCATGTTAATCCACTCCCCTAAAAAAAATACAAGCATCCCCTCTTAATTTATTAGGGGAATGTAGTGTAAGCCTTCATATTCTTGAAGTGGAACATCACAAGTCCTCCCTGAAGTGATCCTCTTTGGTTACTGGGATTAAACACATGGAAGAACTTAAAGTGGTCATAAAGGGTATTTTTTTAATTAAAATATTAAACACGGTATACTTACCTGCTCTGTGCAATGATATTGCACAGAGCACCCCAAAACCTCCTCTTCTGGTCTCCTTAAAGTGATATTAAACCCTCAGTTTTTAAGCACTTTCAGCAACTGATGTTATCACTTTTGAGTTTGCAGCTTTTTTTAAATCATTTATTCCCTGCCTGTGTTCCAGTTTAAGGTGGTGTCATGACTGATGTGCCAGGTTTCCAGTTTTAGGGTGGCTTCTTTCTCTTACAGCATCCTATGAAGCCACCTTTGCATGCAGGAACTATAGTTGTGTCCCAATACACTGCATCAACGCTGTATCCTGGCCTGGGCTGACAAGGCCCAGGCCTAGGGCAGCACTTTGCAGGGGGGCAGCACAGAAAGAGTCCCCGCTGGCTTGCGCTACACTGTTAGTGTAGTGCCAGTCTTATGGGGTGGACTGGGCTGAGAGGCAAATTAGTCTAGCGACCCCATAAAGCGACTGCGCTGCTTCTGGTATACGGGCGGCCGGCATTCCGCAACTGTGGGGGGGGCACTTCTAATTTTGACTGTCCTATAATCCTGGACCACAAACCTTCCACAACCTTCCTGCTATGTTTTCTGCTGCACCATTGGCATGGTTATATCTTCTTAGTCCTCTCCATAAAGTTACAGAAATTTGTGCTTAAAGAGGAGTTCCCATTTAAAAAAAAAATTAAAAGTCAGCAGCTACAAATACTGCAGCTGCTGACTTATAATTGGACACTTACCTGTCTCAGGGTCCAGCGATGCGGGGGGACCAAAGCCCCGCTCGTCTCCCCCTCCGTTCAGCCGCGCTGGCATTGCAACTGTGGGCGCCGGGCTGTGGCTTCACAGCCGGGACCCACTGCGCATGCGTGAGCGGCGGCGCGCGCCGTGATTGGCCGCTTAGTCATCTCGGACCTGTAATGGGTCCCAGATGATTGACAAGAGGGAGGGAGCAGAGCTGAGCCCTTTCTGTGCTGAGGGGAAGTGATGTCACCAGCCCAGGCACTGAAAGAGGCAGACTACGAGGGACCCCCTAGCAACAGGCATTTAGAGGTGAGTAAAAAAAAATTTCTAAATGTTTTTTTTTATTTTTTTTCAGGCACAAGTATTTTTTTTTTGGGTGGAACACCACTTTAAAGTCGAACTATAGGCAACACATTTTTTTTCATTTTGGATAGTATAAGGGAGGGTTATAGCCCCTGTCAGTTTATTTTTTACCATCCCTGTCCCATTGCAGAGATTTCCCTTCACTTCCTGCCCCATAACCAAACAGGAAGTGAGAGGAAATCTATGCAAATTAAGGGAATCCATTGCCCCCCCCCCAGGCCCTCAGAACTATTGTCCCCACTCAAAAATTTCAGGGCACATTTTGGCACGTCTTTAGGGCATTTTGTCACGTGACAAACACGCTGCAAAACGCATTTCTGCTACCCCTGCTTGAGTTGCCATTACCAATTAATGACATCGCAAGCATGACAAGCAATTGCAGCGGGTTTCCGAAAACACCCTTTGTTGTGTCTTTTGTTAAGTGTTTAGGAAACGTGCAGGTGTGCATGCAGCCTTAACTACACTGTTTCGCTGCCAGAGCCATTTTTACATTTTTTGCACACATTTTTAAAAAATCATTTTAGGCCTGAAGATTACACAAACACAAATTTCAGTAAAAAACACAGTAACGTGAATTATAGGGCAAACAAACACAATAAATTACCCAAATTTTTGGTAAAATATAAAAGATGAGGTTAAACCACGTAAATAGATACCCAACATGCCAAACCTTGAGGCTGTATTCACAACAGAGTGTTTTCAGCTCATAAAACGCCCAAAAAAATCCTGAAAAATGCCCAACAAGCAAAATCCCATTCATTTCAATGGCACCTGTTCACACCTAAGTGTTTTTTTACCTGAAGCAAAACGCCTGAAAAATACACTAAGCTCAAAAAAGAACATGAGCTTTTTTGGGGCAGATTACAGGTGTTTATCTGCCTTTTACATCGGTGACCTGATCAAAATTGTGGCAAAAATGCAGCAAAATCGCAGTAAACATGCAGTAAAAAAGCATGTAAAAAACACGGTAAAAAACAAGCGACTTTGAAACGCTCAAGTGTGAATGCAGCCTCAATGTATTTGCGCCCGTGAAATGGCAACAAACTTCAGTACCCTATATTTTTTATAGGCAATGCTTCAAAAGCCCCCTATAGGTATCAGTCCAGTGTTACAGAGGAGGACTGATGTTAGAATTATTGCTCTCACTCCGGCATACGCGGTGATATGTAACATGTGTATCGCAATCTACGTTTTCATGCGTAAGCGCCTCGACGCATGCGTTTACGTTTGTGCGTGTATATATGTGGGGGGTCTCAAAAAATGTTTTTTGGGGGGGGGGATTTTATGTGCTTGGGTGTAACTTTTTTCATCACATCACAAACAGTCCCCTATGTGATGATTTTTAGGTGACAGGTTCTCTTTATTGAGATATGCAGGGTCTAAAAGACACTGCTTATCTCCCCTGTACTCCACTGAATGTTTTGCAATGCAGATCGCATTGCAAAACATCCTTTCTTGGCAAAGCAAGCCGGGGAGACCGAGAGCTTGACCCGGAGGTGACAGAGACGTCGCTTTCCGGGTCACAAGATGAAGGGGAGGAGAGCAGATGTGTGTCGTCTCTTCTCCTTCCCCTCTACTCGCCATGGAGATCCCAAGCCCGCCGATGGGCTAGCGGCGGCTTGGGGGGGATGGGGGGGGAACCGTGGGTTTGTGAGAGCGAATGCTCTCACCTAACATGAGGGAATTAAGGAAATGGCAGCACTAACCAGCATAAAAATAGTACAGGCATACCCCACTTTTAAGTACACAATGGGGTTTATTTACTAAAGCTGGAAAGTGCAAAATCAGGCCCACTTCTGCATAGAAACCAATGAGCTTCTAACCCCAGTTTGTTCAATTAAGCTTTTGTAATTAAACATGGAAGCTCATTGGTTTCTATGCAGATGTGAGCCTGATTTTGCACTTTTCAGCTTTAGTAAATAAACCCCATTGTGTACTTAAAAGTGGGGTATGCCTGCAGTTTTGGAATGAGCAATGATTAAGCACAGGTGTGTGAAATGTGTTTGCTGAAGCCACAGGAGATGTGTGTGCAGACTGTGTCCTCATTTTTAAATCTGAAATAAAACTACTATTTTTATGCTGGTTAGTGCCGCCATTTCCTTCTTTCCTCCATATATGCTCTGGTTGCAGCAATTGTTATAGCTGGAGAGTAGGGATGAGCCGAACACCCCCCGGTTCGGTTCGCACCAGAACCCGCGAACGGACCGCAAGTTCGCACGAACGTTAGAACCCCATTGACGTCTATGGGACTCGAACGTTCGAAATCAAAAGTGCTCATTTTAAAGGCTAATTTGCATGGTATTGTCCTAAAAAGGGTTTGGGGACCCGGGTCCTACCCCAGGGGACATGTATCAATGCAAAAAAAACTTTTAAAAACGGCCGTTTTTTCGGGAGCAGTGATTTTAATGATGCTTAAAGTAAAAAAAAAAAAGTGAAATATTCCTTTAAATATCGTACCTGGGGGGTGTCTATAGTATGCCTGTAAAGTGACGCGTGTTTCCCATGTTTAGAACAGTCCCTGCACCAAATGTCATTTTTAAAGGAAAAAATCTCATTTAAAACTGCTTGCGGGTTTAATGTCATGTCGGGTCATGGCAATATGGATGAAAATCAGTGAGACAAACGGCATGGGTACCCCCCAGTCCATTACCAGGCCCTTTGGGTCTTGTATGGATATTAAGGGGAACCCCGCACCCAAATTAAAATAAGGAAAGGTCCCTATATACTCTGAACAGCAGTATACAGGCGGTGCAAACAAGACAGGGACTGTAGGTTTGTTGTTAAGTAGAATCTGTTTGTAATTTTGAACATTTTTAATGTGTTTAGCTCCAGCCAAAAAATCTTTTCTAAGCTTTTTGGAAAACATAGGGAAGGGTTATCACCCCTGTGACATTTGTTTTGCGTCTTTCCTCCTCTTCAGAAGATTTCACCTCACTTTTTTGTCCCAATGAAAAATGTTTTTTGAAAATTTGTGTTTTTTTGTGGAACAAGGATTGGAAAGCATCAGTGGAAAGGAAAAATTGTTTTCCCATATTAACTCTTACAGGAGAGAATTTCCCTTCCTTAGGGGTAGATTTCATCTCACTTCCTGTTGTCTCCTTCCGTTTGCAAGTAGGAGTCGTTTGTAAGTTAGATGTTTGAAAGTAGGGTCCTGCCCTATATACTCAGCAGAAATTTGGGCCTTAGGTGTTGCTGTGGCCAAAACACTGTAAGCCCTCACAGGGCCCTGCTGTGAAATATTAGATCAAGAATTGTAATTACATGCCCCTGTTGAACAGGAGCTGAAAAATTAGGCCTTAGGCACTGGTGCTGGTGCCACAACACTGCAACCCCTCACAGACACTCTAGTTGGAACGCAGGAACGAGCCCTGCTGCAAAGTATTGCATCAAAAATTGTAATTACACGCCCCTGTTAGACAGGGGCAGAAAAATTGGGTCTTAGGCACTGGTGCTGGTGCCACAACACTGCAACCCCTCACAGACACTCTAGTTGAAACGCAGGAACAAGCCCTGCTGCAAAGTATTGCATCAAAAATTGTAATTACACGCCCCTGTTAGACAGGGGCTGAAAAATTGGGTCTTAGGCACTGGTGCTGGTGCCACAACACTGCAACCCCTCACAGACACTCTAGTTGGAATGCAGGAACGAGCCCTGCTGCAAAGTATTACATCAAAAATTGTAATTACACGCCCCTGTTAAACAGGGGCTGAAAAATTGTGCCTTAGGCACTGGTGGTGGCGCCCAGAACCAAAAATGTTCTTACAAGCTATCAGCGTGATGATTGAGGAGGAAGAGGATAATTACTCAGGGATAGTCACTCAGCATCAGCATAGGCAGTCTTTGAAGGGATCTGAGATTTCAAAAAAAATTATTCGGTTACATCTGCATCAGGTGCTTGGTAGCTGGTGGTGATCCAAGACTGATTCATTTTTATGAAGGTCAGCCGATCGACCGAGTCGGTGGACAGACGCACCCTGTGATCGGTTACCACGCCTCCAGCAGCACTGAATGTGCGTTCCGAAAGAACGCTGGATGCAGGACAGGCCAGTAGCTCAATTGCATACTGTGCAAGCTCTGGCCAGTGATCCATCCTCAAGACCCAGTAACCCAGAGGATTTTCGGTGGGAAAGGTGTCCAAGTCTGATCTTGCCCCTAGGTATTCCTGCACCATGTAAAACAGACGCTGGCGATGGTTGCTGGAACCGATCATACCTTGGGGCTGCGGACCAAAAAATTGTCTGAACGCATCGGTCAGACGGCCACCTTCTCCACCGCTCCTTCTTTGACTGACCGAAGCCTCAGCAACACGTTGTCCAGAAACAGGAGTTTGTAACCTCCCAGTCTCTGGGAACGCGTTGCACAGACCTTTCTGCAAGGCCTCCCGAAGATGTTTCATCCTCTGCTCCCTCTGCGATGGCAAGATAAGGTCCGCAACCTTACCCTTGTAACGTGGATCAAGGAGGGTTGCCAGCCAGTATTGGTCCTTCTCCTTGATACCACGAATACGAGGATCCTTACGCAGGCTTTGCAGGACCAGGGAGGCCATGCAGCGTAGGTTTGCTGAGGCATTCGGTCCGGAGTCCTCTGGGTCACTAAGGACAACAACGTCCGCAGCCACCTCCTCCCAGCCACGTACAAGTCCATGTGTTCCTTGGGACTGATCCCTTAAAGACTGCTGATGCTGAGTGCCAGGCTCCACCTCCATACTGACACAATCTTCCTCCTCCTCCTCCTCCTCCTCCTCGTCCTCTTCCTGTGTGATCGGCGGGCACGCAGGAACACTGTCTGGATAAAGGGGGCCTTGAGAGCTAAGGAAGTCCTCCTCTTCCTGCCTCTGTTCTGCCTCAAGTGCCCTGTCCATTATTCCACGCAGCGTGTGCTCCAACAGGTGGACAAGGGGGACAGTGTCACTGATGCATGCACTGTCAGTGCTCACCATCCTCGTGGCCTCCTCGAATGGTGACAGGACAGTGCATGCATCCCTGATCATGGCCCACTGGCGTGGGGAAAAAAAACCAAGGTCCCCTGACCCTGTCCTGGTGCCATAGTCGCACAGGTACTCATTGATGGCCCTCTGCTGCGTGTGCAGCCGCTGCAGCATGGCCAACGTCGAGTTCCACCTGGTGGGCATGTCACAGATTAGGCGGTTCTTGGGCAGGTTAAACTCCTTTTGGAGGTCCGTCAGCCGAGCACTGGCATTATATGACCGGCGGAAATGCACACAGACTTTCCTGGCCTGCCTCAGGACATCCTGTAAGCCCGGGTACCTGCCCAAGAACCGCTGCACCACCAAGTTAAGGACGTGAGCCAAACAGGGCACATGGGTCAGTTGTCCCTGTCGGAGGGCAGAGAGGAGGTTGGTGCCATTGTCGCAAACCACCATTCCTGCCTTAAGTTGGCGTGGCGTCAACCACCTCTGAACCTGCCCCTGCAGAGCTGACAGAACCTCTGCCCCAGTGTGGCTCCTGTCCCCCAAGCACACCAGCTCAAGCACCGCATGGCATCTTTTGGCCTGCGTACTTGCGTAGCCCCTTGAACGCCTACGGAGCACCGCTGGTTCCGAGGAAGAGGCCATGGAGGAAGAAGAAGAGGAGGGGGTGGAGGAGAGAGGTGTGTCACAATCAGCATTTTGGAGGCGTGGTGGCGGAACAACCTCCAACACTACTGCACCTTGTCCTGCATCCTTCCCAGCTGCCAGCAGAGTCACCCAATGCGCCGTGAAACTTAAGTAACGTCCCTGTCCATGCCTGCTGGACCATGAGTCAGCGGTAATATGCACCTTACCGCTGACCGCCCTGTCCAGCGAGGCATGGACATTGCCTTCCACATGCCGGTAGAGAGCCGGAATCGCCTTCCGTGAGAAAAAGTGGCGTTTGGGTACCTGCCACTGAGGAACCGCACATTCCACAAACTCACGGAAGGGGGCAGAGTCTACCAACTGAAAAGGCAGCAGTTGAAGTGCTAGCAATTTTGCCAAGCTAGCATTCAACCGCTGGGCATGTGGATGGCTGGGAGCAAACTTCTTTCGGCGGTGCAGCAGCTGGGGCAGGGAAATTTGCCTGGTACAATCTGACGTCGGTGTACCAAAAGCAGATTGCCCATAAGTACTTGGCTGTGACACACCTAATTCTACACCTTCATTCCTCTCACTGCAGGTCGCAGAGAGGACTGAAGGTCTAGTGGGGTTGGAAATCTCAGCTGATGAGGAGCAAGGAGAGATCGTCTTTGTTCTTTGGTGTGGGTCTTTTAGATACGCTTGCCAACGAACTGCATGGCAGGTCAACATATGTCTGGTCAAGCATGTGGTACCCAAGCGGGAGATGTTTTGGCCACGCGAGATACGCTTGAGACATATATTGCAAATAGCAGCGGTGCGATCTGATGCACTCGTCTCAAAAAAGGCCCACACCAAAGAACTTTTTGAATAACGCGCAGAGACTGCAGCGCCCTGCACATGTGGAGCTTTGGGGTGTGATGCAGTCAATGTGCTGCCCTTAGGCTGGCCCCTGGAGGGCATCCTGCCTAGTTGGTGATGTGCCACCTCCTCCTCCTCCTCCTCCTCCTCCTCCTCCTCTCTCCTATCAGGCACCCACGTTGAGTCAGTGACCTCATCATCCCCTCCCTCCTCATCACTGGAGCAAACCTGGCAGTATGCTGCAGCAGGGGGAGCATGACTGCCAGATTGCTGTCCTTCTTGGGCACCCCCTCTGTCCGTGCTCATGTTACTGCCTTCATTGAGCTCAGTATCATCATCAGAGCCTTCCAAACGCTGGGCATCCTCCTGGAGCATGTACCCAACACTGTGGTCAAACAGTTCGAGGGAATCCTCATGAGGACATGGTGGAGCTAGGGAAGGAGTCACTGATGACATTGAGCTGAGGGAAGAGGCCGCTGCTTTGCCAGACAAAGCACCCTGGGCATGGGTGAGAGAGGATGAGGAGGATGAGGACGGCTTGGTCATCCACTCGACCAAGTCTTCCGCATGTTGCGGCTCAACACGGCCAGCTGCCGAAAAAAAGGCCAAGCGTGTCCCATGGCCACGTGCTGATGAGGATGCACCGTCTCCACGACCAGCACTAGACACAGAGCCTGCTTGCCCTCTCTTATTGGCTTGTGACTGTCTGCCTCTCCTTCTTGGCCTTCCAGACATACTAATGGCCTGTAGCTGCACTAAGCTGGGATAGAACACCTGTAATTTTCTTCAGGTAGCTTTATATACTGTAACCAGACAAGCCTGCCTGTCAGTAGGAAGATAACAGGAACGGATCTAGCTGAACACTGTGAGCAGGACGTACTGCACTAAATGTATATAGCAGGAACGGATCTAGCTGAACACTGTGAGCAGGACGCACTGCACTGAATGTAAATAGCAGGAACGGATCTAGCTGAACACTGTGAGCAGGACGCACTGCACTGAATGTAAACAGCAGGAACGGATGTAGCTAAACACTGTGAGCAGGACGCACTGCACTGAATGTAAATAGCAGGAACGGATCTAGCTGAACACTGTGAGCAGGACGCACTGCACTGAATGTAAATAGCAGGAACGGATCTAGCTGAACACTGTGAGCAGCACGCACTGCACTGAATGTAAATAGCAGGAACGGATCTAGCTGAACACTGTGAGCAGGACGCACTGCACTGAATGTAAATAGCAGGAACGGATCTAGCTGAACACTGTGAGCAGGACGCACTGCACTGAATGTAAACAGCAGGAACGGATGTAGCTAAACACTGTGAGCAGGACGCACTGCACTGAATGTAAATAGCAGGAACGGATCTAGCTGAACACTGTGAGCAGGACGCACTGCACTGAATGTAAATAGCAGGAACGGATCTAGCTGAACACTGTGAGCAGCACGCACTGCACTGAATGTAAATAGCAGGAACGGATCTAGCTGAACACTGTGAGCAGGACGCACTGCACTGAATGTAAATAGCAGGAACGGATCTAGCTGAACACTGTGAGCAGGACGCACTGCACTGAATGTAAACAGCAGGAACGGATGTAGCTAAACACTGTGAGCAGGACGCACTGCACTGAATGTAAATAGCAGGAACGGATCTAGCTGAACACTGTGAGCAGGACGCACTGCACTGAATGTAAATAGCAGGAACGGATCTAGCTGAACACTGTGAGCAGCACGCACTGCACTGAATGTAAATAGCAGGAACGGATCTAGCTGAACACTGTGAGCAGGACGCACTGCACTGAATGTAAACAGCAGGAACGGATGTAGCTAAACACTGTGAGCAGGACGCACTGCACTGAATGTAAATAGCAGGAACGGATCTAGCTGAACACTGTGAGCAGCACGCACTGCACTGAATGTAAATAGCAGGAACGGATCTAGCTGAACACTGTGAGCAGGAAGCACTGTACTGAATGTAAATAGCAGGAACGGATCTAGCTGAACACTGTGAGCAGGTTACACTGCACTGAATGTAAATAGTCTAGATAGAAGATAACAGGAACGGATCTAGCTAAACTGAATACAGTGTATATATATATATGCAACACCTGGGATGCATATATATACACAATACACTGTAAGTGCAGCTAACTGACTGACTGTTCTGCCTAATCTATCTAACTCAAATCAAATGACACTGTCTCTCTCTCTCTCTATCGCTCAGCACACCGGAACACACACTACACAGGGCCGCCGTGCAGGCGACCTTATATAGTGTGGGGTGTGTACTAAATCCCCTGAGCCATAATTGGCCAAAGCCACCCTGGCTTTGGCCAATTACAGCTCTCTCTACTGACGGCGCTGTGATTGGCCAAGCATGCGGGTCATAGTGCATGCTTGGCCAATCATCAGCCAGCAATGCACTGCGATGCCGCAGTGAATTATGGGCCGTGACGCGCCACACGAATTTGGCGCGAACGGCCCATATCGTTCGCAATTCGACGGACGGTCGAACAGCCGATGTTCGAGTCGAACATGGGTTCGACTCGAACACGAAGCTCATCCCTACTGGAGAGATCTCATATTTCATCTGGAGCAGTGCAACTTTTGTACTTTATTTGCTCTCACCTGACAGGCAGGAGTCTGCAGCCACCGGATTGTGTGTGATAACCCCCAGGTCGATGTATGGACCTGGCGGCGAAAGGGTTAAAGCGTATCTAGGGTTAAAATGTACAAATTGATTCATATTTCAGTCATTTTTATCCGCCTCCTATTAAAGAGAAATTAAACTCTTCTATCCTTTACAGCAGGGGTCAGCAACCTTTTTCAACTTAAGGGCTGGATTCAATGTATGTGAATGCATGGAGGGCCGCATTCACCTGCTGATAAATGAAGATAATAATCATTTACACAGCCCCAACACTTATGGACCCCCCCCCCTCCATGTAATTGTGGAATAGCGACAAACTACGGTACTTAAAAATCTCCATAGGCGATGCTTTAAAAATTCCTACAGATTACCAGTTTAGAGTTATAGAGAAGGTCTTGTGCTAGAATTGTTGCTCTCGATCTAACGATTGCGGCGATACCTCACATGTGTGGTTTGAACACTGTTTACATTTGTGGTCGTGACTTACGTATGCATTCGCTTCTGTGCGTGAGCTCAAAGGGATGGGGCGCTTTAAAAAAAAAAAAATGTTCTTCTTTATTTTATTTTGTTTTATTTTTACACTGTCCCTTAAAAAAAAAATCTGATGACTTTTATTGTTATCAGAAGAAATGTAAACATCTCTTGTGACAGTAATAGGCAGTGACAGGTACTCTTTATGGAGGGATCTGGGGTCTATAAGACCCCAAATCCCTCCTTTGCACCTAAAAGCATTCAAAGTTTAGCTGTTTTGAATAATGTCATTCTTTTTAAATTTGACGCCTTTAATTCTTCTGTAACTAGATCCGAGACCCGATCGCAGCTGATTCCGGCTTTGTTCGGGTCTCCGGCCAGCTGTGTGGGACCAGAGGGCCTGGGCGAGCCGCAGAAGGCAGCAGGGGGGCATCCCCTCCCGCTGCTTGTGATGACAGCTGAGCGGCTTCTTAGTCGCATCAGTGGTTAACCCAAGAAAGATGACCGGAGTTAAAATGTCCGCGGGCCAGGTGCACGTGAATTCATCACGTGAGGAAAACGTGAATTCATCATGTGGTAGGAGATGGCCAGCAGACAGACACAACTCACAACATGAAAAGAGATTTTTCAAGTAAGCTTATGTTAGATTGCCAAAAGTAATCATTGTTTGTATAGTTATCACAATGCTAATGTTAAATAAATGTAAATGTATGCTGTGGCCTTTAAAGGGCATTGAATAATAACAGATTTACTGGCTGGATCAGGAGGTGAAAATAAAGGAAAAAAAAAACTAAAACAAATGTGTCCACCACATCTAAGGGTAAGCTGTAATATATTACATTGTTGCTCTGAAGTTTAGATACACTCTAAGACCTGGTTCACACTAGTGCGATTTTATATGCGACATCATTCATAAAGACTGACATAACAATGGAATTCACATTCTTTTCATTGGTGCTCATTCACATCAATGCAGTGTGTGATTTTAGAAAAGGTACCTGTGCTACTTTGGTGCTGCTGCAGCACAGTTTTGGCCCCATAGATTTCAATAGAAATGCACCAAAATTGCATGTAAACCGCAAGTAAATGCAGAGTTTTGTGGAAAGGGCTAGGTTTACACTGCTGCAATCCAATATTGATCTGACTTTCAGTGCGATTATGTACTGTAGCTCAACTTGGATTTTACTTTGAAGTGGTTTGCATATTCTATGGGGCTAAAATAATGCTGGAATTTCACCAAGGTAGTACAGGACTCTTTTCAAAAATTGTGCTGTGATGATTTTTTTTTTTTACAAAAAATATGTAGCAGAGTACATTATGGCCTAAATTTAGAAAGACATTTTATTATTATTATTATTATTATTATTATTATTATTATTATTATTAAATACGTTTTATAGCTGAAAGTAAAAAATATTGTTTTTTTTTCAAAATCATTGTATATTATATATATTATTATTATATCTTATATTATAGTGTTTTGCAGTTTATAGTGCAAAAAATAAAAAACCCAGTGGTGATCAAATACCACCAAAAGAAAGCTTTAATTATGTGAAAAAAATTATATAAATTTATTATGGGTACAGCGCTGCATGACCGCACAATTGTCAGTTAAAGTAACGCGGTGCCAAAAATAAAAAAAAACAACCTGGTCAGGAAGGGGGTAAATATTCCAGATGTCAAGTGGTTAAAGTTGCACTTCTGTTTGTCAAAGTTTTTTTTTTGTTTTGTTTATGATACTGGAGATTTTAGTCGACTAACATACAACTAAAACTAAAACAATTCAGATGACTAAAATATGACTAAAACTTAAATGCCATTTTAGTCAAAAGAAGACTATTGGGTTGATTTACTAAAACTGGAGAGTGCATAGGAGCCAATCAGCTTCTAAGTTCAGCTTGTTCAATGAAAGTGATTGTAAACGATCACCTTGTAAAACAACCCAATCAGTTTAAAATAGAAATGAAAGGCACAACATTTTTGTATAGTTATAAAAAAAAACAAAAAACATTATAAATACCTTTTTTTCCCTTTTTTATAAGTGATCACATTCCCTCTGTTCTCAGCTGCATAAGAGCTGAGGGGAGGAGAAACAGCAGTACACCGAGCTTCCCAGTGAATGGCTGTGCAGAGGGAGCATGTCAGGACAAGTCTGATCATTGGAGAAGAGCACACCGAGTTCCCAGCATAGTTAGAGAACTGACCAGGCTGTACTCTCCTGCTTAGTGTGGTCAGCTTTTAATAGGAAAACAGAGGGACTGGCAGGAACACCTGAGATTTCACATAAAGGATGTAATACAAACAGGATACTTTTTTAAACAAGTACATGGTACAGCAGTCACATAGAATATGTGACGTTTTGGGGTAACAAGTGCTTTAAGCTTTGAAAAAAAAAAAACCTGGAAGATGATTGGTTTCTATGCAGAGCTGCACCAGATGTTGCTCTCTCCAGTTTTAGTAAATCAGCCCCTATGACTAAAATTAATCAAAATTTGATGTCAAAAGTAACTCAGCGCGCCAATGCATGTAGATGCACAAAAGTGCACCTCGAAGCAATGCACTGCACATAAAAGCCCAAAGAAGAAAGAGAACAGAAATTACCTCAAAAGAAATGCAAGCTTATGAACAAGGTACTGCAAATGCACAAAAACATAAATCAAATGCACGTCACCACGCATGCAAAAGTACACAGTAAGGGCTCTTTCACACCATACGTGCATGAAACTGAAGGGAAAACCTGCAGATTTCACTTGCAGAGACATCAGTTTCACGTCAGTTTTCATATAGGTTTCAGTACATTTTTTTGCACGTTGACATTAGTTTTCTTGCGTGTCAGTTATGTGTCATTTTCTGCACAGAAAAAAATCTGCATGTGATACCAGTGCTGTGGTGTCAACAGGGCACATAGAAAATTATTGTTTTTTGTGCCCTTGCAGAACCCATGCAGGAAAACTGACATTTTTTAACATGCTGTGAACGAGGCCTAACACAGCAATTCCTGTGCGGTTCCTGCACTGCATCAGAATCGCAGGCAGTTTACACTGTGCTCTGTGAATCACTGCGGATGTCAATATAAATATAGAATAAATAAAAAATATCAATATAATATCAATATAAAATGATCCTAAAGTCTAGGTTTTTTTTAGTTAAAAATAACATATTATATTACCTGCTCTGTGAAATGGTTTTGCACGGAGCAGCTAGGTTCCTCCTCTTCTCGGGTCCCTCTTCAGCTCGCCTGGCCCCTCCCTCCTGCAGAGTGCCCCCATAGCAAGCAGCTTACTATGGAGGCACCTGAGGTGAGCCACTGCTTTGTGTGTCCATTCAGACATGGATCTGTGGCCCGACACATCCCCTTTCTCTCCTCATTGGCTGACTGACTTTGACAGCGTTGGGAGCCAATTGCACCACACTGCTGTCTAAGCCAATGAGGAGGGGAGTCACGAACAGCCAAGACTCTCATACAACATTGCTGGATCAATATGGGTTTCAGGTATGTATTAGGGGGGCTGAGGGGGGCTGTAGCACACAGAAGATTTTTTTTTATCTTAAAGCATATAATGCATTAAGATAAAAAAGAAATTCTGACCTTACAACCACTTTAAGTTTTTACAAAAAAAAAACCTAGACACTGATTGGTTTCTACGTAGAGATGCACCAGATTTAGCACTCTCCAATTTTAGTAAATCAACCCCTATGACTAAAACGGAATTGAAATTTCACATAGAAAGTAACACTGCACACTAATGCATGAAGATGCACGGAATTGCACCTCAATGCAGTGCAGTGCATGTAAAAGCCCAAAAAAGAAAGAAGACAGAAATGACCTAAGAAACGTTTTAGGTCAATGTACAGCAAATGCATGCAAATAATGTATATGAAATGCACATCACTGCGCATGCAAAAGTGCGCAGTAAGGGCTCATTCACACCATATGTGCATGAAAACTGATGGGAAAACCGTGCAGATTTCACTTGCAGAGACATCAGTTTACATCCGCTTCACATCAGTTTACATCAGTTTTCATAGGAGTTCCAGTATACGTTTTTATGTATGTTAACAGCAGTTTTCATACGCGTTTCAGTAAGCTTTTATACATGTTGACATCAGTTAAACACGCCAGTTATGTGTTCTGTTTACACCACAGTGTTGATGTTACATCAGTTTTTTTTTTCCATGCAGAAAACTGCATACACATTACAGATTCCTGTGCAGAAAAAATCCGCACGTGATAGCAGTGTTGTGGTGTAAACAGGGCACATAGAGAACAATTGCTTTTTTTGTGTGTTTGGGTGTGAATGAGGCCTAAGGCCCGGTTCCTGCACCACATCAGAATCGCAGGCAGTTCACACTGTGCTCTGCGAACCGCTGTGGGTATCAATATAAAATTAAAGTGGTTGTAAAGGCAGAAGGATTTTATCTTAATGCATAGGCATTAAGATAAAAAACCTTCTGTGTGTAGCAGCCCCCCTCAACCCCCCTAAAACTTGCCTGAGCCCTATCTTTATCCTGTGATGTGCACGAGTGCCTCGGCCTTCCGGCACTGTCCCTCCTGATTAGCTGAGACACAGCAGCAGCACCATTGGCTCCCACTGCTGTCAATCAAAGACAGTTAGCCAATCAGGAGAGAGAGGGCGAACCGCGGCTCCGTGTCTAACTGGACACATAGGGCTGTGACTCGGCTCAGGTGCCCCCATAGCAAGTCGCTTGCTGTGGGTGCACTCGACAAGAGGGAGGGACCAGAAGCACTGAAGAAGTGGGAAGAGGTCAGTATAACATGTTTGTTATTTTTTGTTATTTAAAAAAAAACAAAAAACAAGAGTTTAATATCAGTTTAATGACCCCCCCCCCCCCCCCCCCCACAAATCAGTTCGCAGAGTGCAGTGCAAACTATGGAATTGGATAGCATGGGTCTGAACACCTATGCGATCCAATTCCAGTGCTGACGAAAAAGCGCCCTGCACAGTGGCGGCCGGTGCTCCATTTTCTGGGGGGGTGGAAAACATACACCCCCCTGCCCGCTCGCCAGCCCCGCTTGCAAGCCAACTTGTCAGCCCCCCAGCCCCAGGCTTACGCCATCCAGGTCAGGGGTGGCTTTGGCGGCTCTCCTGCCGCCAATCTGGTTGCTTCTCCTCTTGGCCAATCCCATCTCAGGACCCGTTTCCTGTCCTGATTGGCCATGCGGAGAAGCAGAAAGACAATAGCGAATGTTAATTCACTATTGTCACAAGTGGGTGGGCTTAGGGCGCAGAGAGCCTAACCCTTTTGAAGCCGATTAGAGCCTTTGACTCTAATCATGTGCTTCACAAAAAAAAATGTAAAAACCCGTAGAACTGTATGGGGTTGAGTTACTAAAGGCAAAGAGACTGTGCACTCTGCAAAGACCAGTTGCACTATGCAAGTGCAGTTGCTCCAAAGCTTAGTAAATGAGCAGAGCCTCTGCTGACTTCCATCATCCACTCAAGTGCAATCAAAAATGCAGTTTTTTAAATTTTCCTTGCATGTGATTGAGTATTCTTTGCAAAGTGAACCTTTATCTCATTCACTAAGCTCTGGAGCAACTGCACTTGGAGAGTGTAACTGCACTTTGCAAAGTGCACGGTCTTTTTGCCTTTAGTAAATCAACCCCTATGCGTCTGGCGCCCTGCATGGAGATTAGGGGCTGGCGCCCCTTATGAATGGATCACTGCTCTTTTTTGGTGCATAATGTATGGCTCAATTTGCACCGCACTGAATTTGCATGTCATTCGTACGGGAAATCCGGTGCGATCCCTATACAAATGACATGCGATGCAGCAGTCCGCATCAGTATAAACGGGGCCTTAACGTGCAGTTTCTGGTGTGAATGAGCCCTTCTAAAAAAAAAAACACATTTAGCAAAAACGCGAAAGCTGCGCAGACAATCGGATCAAGTCGCAGCTGCACTAACGTCGTGGAGCGAACTCCCTGCGCTGACTACAATAGTATTCACGTGAGCGTACGGCGACAATGTGAAGCCTAGACATGAAGTAAAGGGATGACAAGGTGCAGCCTCCTCCTTTTTTTTTTTTTTTTTTTTTGTTGGAGACGGAGAGCCACATGGCAGCAGCATGTTAATACCCTCGGAGACAGGAGGAGCAGCATCCTCTGAGCTGAGGACCAGAGCCAGCTGCCTGTTTAGTCCCAGTGTTCATATCCCCACCTCCCCCTTCCTCCACTCCTACATCAGCCTCCGTGTCAGCATTAGCAGCAGCAGCAGCAGCAGCAATACGGAGACAAGTGGAGTGAGCCTACTGCTCGCACACAGCGCCGAGCAAGTGATCGGCAGCCTCCAATATGTCATATCCAACCGCTGAGATCACTTGAAAAGTTGGGGGGACACAAGTGAGCCTGGAAGTTGTCGGATCGCCTCTCCTGCCCCACGTCTGATGATCGGAGGCTTCTTCCTGACACTGTCAAAGGCTTGGTCTGCAAGGAGATGATTTGTGTGCTGCTTGCTGGTTACATGGACGGTGCAGTGTGACAGCATCGCCTCGATCCTCCCTGCACCACCTCCTCCTCCTCATCATCATCCTCATCATCAGCCCTCCTCCTCCCCTCCAGGCACCCTCCAGCTCCCAGCTTGTTTATAGAGCAGAGTGGAACTGGGAGGGATTGTAAGCACCGGTATACAGCTCATCCACGTGTTTTCCACCAGTAGGGACTGGAGTTCTCCTCCACACATCTGCCTCTGTGTACTGGGAGAAGAGGATTTCATTGTGTCTTCTCTCATTGTCCTCTAGTCACCTCACTGAGGTATGACGATCTGAAGATATTCTTGGAGATCGATCAGGGCATGGCATTGTGTGCTATTGTCGGCTGGTTGTGTCCTGCACTGATGAGCACAAGGATCTATTGGGAACTATTAAAAGTAGAGAGCGCTGTCTAGGACAACTCTTTGCTTATTGTTCATCTATACATCTACCTGCTTAGGATCTTCTTCTTGACAGGTTGGCCAAAGCAATGAAACTTTAGAATGTATTGTAAACTCTCTCTCTCTTTCACCCGCACCATACAATACTTTGACACTCTTCACCTGGTTGTCCCTTTAAAAAGCTGAGATCTGATTGGCTTGCCACCAGCACTGATACATGTATCTGTTATAAAGGAAATACATTTATTATTTCATTTGCAAGGGATGTCACCTAAATGATTGTGGATCTCAAATGTACAAAAAAAAAGCTTCCCCTGGTTCACCCAACTGCTAAAGTTTGAGGGTACAAAGTAGCTGCTCCCCATTTTCTGGGAAATCTTTGTGGATTATTCAAGTTCAACGACCATTGACACACTTTTCTACTGCCATGAAGAGAAAGCAGAAAAGGTTCTTTCAGATGGTTTTGCTTTTTACAGTGGCTTTAATTTTCCTGCCCAATATTGGTCTTTGGTCGTTATATAAGGAGAAACAGCTCATGAAATCCAACGATGGAGCAGATCAGGTAAGCCACATGGAACTTGATTGCTTGGCCCTGCTGGACAGAGATGCTGCCTAGTCTTTCAATCTGCTCTTTGTAATCTGAATAAGCTGAATAGGTAATGCTTCCTAAAGCAATGCTCAATAGGTAACGCAATCTGCAAGGCTTCTCTTTGTATGTGATGAGAATGTTGCCCTGGGAAACTTCTATCAGAGTAGTAGGTGATGAGCTTGCACTTGTTAAAAGTCTGGGCTGACTATGGAGGAAAATGAAGGTGCCTGTAGCAACAAGAACCATCTGTCATTTTTAGTGTTGGTTAGGATTTAGAGACTTAGTTGGATCGGTTGCTATGGACCACACCATCATCTTAACCTTGATCCAGCTCTTATCAAAAGGTTTGTCTTGTGTTAGCTGAAAAAGCTTGTTGTAAAGACTTGCAAATAAAAAAAAATGACTATATCAAAGTGTTTGGTGTTTAGTACAAGGTAGTTGTGTAGAGGAATTGTATGTGTATATTGCTTGCTTTTAAATGGTTATGGGATTGTGTGAATTTAGGTTATATGTTATTTTATGAGGTATTAAAATGAACCTACATTAAAAACTGAAAAAGAAGAACTGAGCCCTGGGTGCCTTGAGGTACCTGATCATAAATGTCGTTATCATTTAGTGACCATAGGAGTCCAGAATGCGTAATGTGCAAAGTGCTCAGAGCCAAGTTGGAACTGTGACCCAAGTTCTCTTACCTGTTTATAGATATAGATTCATAGGTGTGTGCAGCCTATTGCATTAGGGTGTGCACCCCCAAAGCTCAAACACATATGTGTGTGTGTGCATTTGTACTGTATATATATTGACAGTGTCAGTAGAGCGGTGGACGGTGTCAGTAGAGCAGTAGATGGTGTCATAAGGGCAGAGATTGGTGTCAGTAGGGCAGTGGATGGTATCAGTAGTTTTCTTATTTATTATTTTATATTTTATTATTTTTTTACAAATTTATTTAGGAGAAAAAAGAAAAACAATAGGACCTTTTTCTATTTGGTGAAATATCAGGGGTTTAAACAGGGGGAGTATGAGTCACATTGGGTGATTAGGGGGTGCCCATGCACACCCAGCACACCCTGTGCACAAGCCTATGTATAGATTATAGATTACTGATATTAAATCATGAGGATAGATTTCTGCAGACACTTCTAAGTGCTTGCATTTCACTTTAGATATCATTATCAAAACTTTTATTTGGACGCTTTGATTGCTGGACAAGGCAATGTTTAGTCTATCAATACATTAGGACCTTATTGCTTAATAGAGAAGTACAGCCAAAGCTTGTTTTGGCTGTACTGCTCCTGTGAATCACAGAAGTGCAGATCATTCTGTACTTCTGTGACACCTTTTTCAGCAGGCAGCTGGCTCAAACCCATTGCCATTTGACATCACAGAGCCGGTCCAGGCTCTGAAAAGATTGCGACCATATGCTCGGGATCTGCCCACATACGTGGACCAGCTCAGCCTCCCAGCAAGCCTCTGAGAGCCTGAGCTGGCTGCTCCCACCCCCAGGGCACCAATGAGCATGGGGGGCAGAGCATTCAGCCGGTGACTGACAATCACTAGCTCTCTGCTCGGGGAGCTCTGAAAACTGAGCAATCAATAGTGTTTGATTGCTCCGTTCTCAGCCTGAGAGCCTAGGGGGACAGATGCAGCATCAGACCGATCCTGCATCCACCTAGATAGGTGTAAAAAAAAGATTTCTGATAGTTCTTTTTTTTAGCAAGTAATGAAATTCTATTCTTTTGCTGTATTTTTTCTACATTTTGAAATAGCCCCCAAAATGGCTGCCTACACTGGGTTTGCATGATAAGCACACTTTAAGAAATTATTGGCAGCTTGTTCAGTAATTTAATTTTAATAAATTTGTAGCGATGCTGAGGCATTAACACATAGCAAGGACTGTAATATCACATGCTTTGTAAATGTATTCTGAAATATTTACACATTCTGCCTTATATTTACAAACTCCACTAGCACACTTCTTATAGTTACAGTAATTGAATCAAACAGCTTATGGTACTGGTCACTAAAATATTTTAGCCTACTGCTAAATGGGGTCATTTCCATTGTTGGTAAACTTCCATTCACTTAAGGTTTACAATTTTCCCCATAAACATAGTTAGTTGTTTGAACTGAAGACAGGTTCCCTTCACCAAGAATGACAATACTATATTACCCAATCAACCAATATGTGTCATGTTCTCATTAAAAAAAAAAAAAAAAAAAGTTTAGAAGCTGAGACTGTTTGACAGGGGGATCTCTGAAACAGAGCAGCCCCCGTACTTATTTGTGGTGCAGTAGACAGAAATACGCATAATAATAATTGAAAATCCTGATTGGATCTACATATCATGTTTCTGACAGTGCCTGGATAATCTGCTTCCTTGCTGTCAACTTTCATTTTTCATTTTCAGTTGTTATTCCTTCAGCTTCTAAGACAAGGCAGTGATATCTCTTCATTTGAACATGAACTATGAATCTGTTCTGTCCAAATTAAAACCAGGAACTATTGCATATTGATAAGCATGGTTTATTGGTGTTAAAAAGTTGCAGCTGATGAATACTAAGTTATAACAGTGTCATTTTAGCTGGGCTAGCATTTATGTGCATGCACATTGATAGCAATGCTAGACATAGAAATAAAATTGTCTTTCTCTGCAACATTTGTAGCCTTTTGTATGTGCAACTGTGATGTTTCAAATCTATTAGAAATTAGATCTGTTTAAGGGAAACGTCTTGAATTGCAGCAGACGTATATGATATTTATGGTGTTTACTACTTCTATGGGTTGCTGTGAAGTCTAGCATATGACCGAGGGGGTACGAGAGTGACCGCTTCAATCAACAGCTTCTTAGGTTGGTGTTTATCTGTGGGATAACCTTAAAGGAAAATTATATCAATATATACCATAGTTTATGCTCAAAATCCAAATTCATACATATTCAAATTGTGTTTTATTGATGGATATATTATTGCATATACAACCCAGAATGTGTGTTTTTATCATGTCCTTTTACCTACATTTTAAGCAAACATATCACGAAATAAGCAGCTTAGTAGTTATTACACCTGTCTTGCAGCGCTAGGGTTCTTGGCTCAATTCCCAGTCAGGACACTATCTGCGTGGAGTTTGCATGCTTTCTCTGTGCTTGTATGGGTTTCCTCACATACTTGAACCTAGTATGTGTATGAGATAGGGACCTTAGGGGTAGAATTACTAGGCAAATAGACTGTGCATGTTGGAAGTGCAGCTGCTCCAGAGATTAGTAAATGAGATGAAAGCTTCACTTTGCAAAGATTACCCAATCGCATGCAAAAAAAAACAGCATTTGCTTGCGCAGGATTGGGTAAGGAAAGTCGACAGAGCTTTCCCTCATTTACTAAGCTCAACTGCACTTCCAAAGTGCAGAATCCAATAAATCCACCCCTTAGATTGCAAGCTCTTTGAATGCAGGGACTAATGTGAATGTGCAATATGGGCTGTTTAAATTGTTGGCACTATATAAATATATATAAAAAATCATTGGAACTACTACTGCTTACCTTCCTCTGAAAATGCTAGTTACCAGGTTATTGGGGCCCACGGACTTCAACACTTTTGTATCATTGAAAAATTATTATTTGCATTCCTGTTTCAGATTAGTAACTGAAAGCATTACATTTAGAGGCTCAGGATGACAACCAGGCAACTAGCATTTTGTAAAAAAAAAACAAAAAAAAAACTGGTTAGCAATAACAGGTTGTTTCTCACGTCAGTTCTATAAAAAAAATATATATATTTTATGTGAATTTATAAAATGTGTTTAAGATGCTCTTCTTTAAAAACAAATGAGTTTTTCCTAAGTGTCAAGGTGCCATGTAAGCTTAGTTTCTGCGATGACAGCTGTCATAGATACCAACTGAAGTGAAGGTCAGTTAGAGAACAGTATCAAAGTAAAAAAAAAACTTAAAGTTCCTTACATATTCTCATTCTGTCATGAGTATAACACAGATGCTAAGATCTGTAGATACTTTGCACAGCTCTTCAGCTTGTGTGGCACCATCCTGCTATTTTATTATTGTGCTGGGAAAATCTGAGTAACTGTTCTAATACAAGCTCGAAATGATAGGCAAAGATCTAGATCTAAACTACTAACAGTATTGGCATTGAAAGTAGAGGTGAGTAAAAACCCTTCCCCCTGTAACCGACACAAAAGAATATTTTTAAAAAATGGTCAAATCCTTATGTGTCTTATTCTCATTTGCACCACATATAAAAAAAATGAATGGAGATGAGAAAACTTTTAGAATTCTGCTCCTGCATGTGAATCATAATAACAATGGCAACATTTTATACTAATCTTTTTTTTTTTTATGTGATCTTTTCTTTTTTTCACATTTGCCCAAAGTAAGATAAGGGCTTTGCACACTGGAAGTACTTTAAATATAAAGTGTACAAATGCCAAGACTATGAACACTACTACTACAAACTAATAGCAAGCAGTAATAGGTCCTAATAGCCATATCTGGGCTTTCTAGCTGCATTTAATATAATGTAACTTATTATTTAAGTAGTATAACTCCTCACTAATAAAACAATCCCCTGAAAAACTTTTTTTTAAATTAAAGTACTCACAAACAGGGCAGCCATCAGAAATTGTGGGGCCCCTTATACAGCTTTAGGCCTGCCCCCCCCCCGAGCCTGACCACCAACATACCCAGGGTCTTGCCCACTGGCCATCCCACCAAATCTGCCCACTAGCCATCCCACCAAGTCCTTCAGTGCCTCAGCCCCCCCTCACACCTGTACGCTCTCAGCCCCCTCACACCTGTACGCTCTCAGCCCCCTCACACCTGTACAATCTCAGCCCCCTCACACCTGTATGCTCTCAGCCCCACTCACACCTGTACAATCTCAGCCCCCTCACACCTGTACACTATCAGCTCCCCTCACACTTGTACGCTTTCAGCCCCCCCACACCTGTACGCTTTCAGCCCCCCTCACATCTGTACGCTCTCAGCCCCCTCACACCTGTATGCTCTCATCCCCCTCACACCTGTACGTTCTCAGCCCCCTCACACCTGTATGCTCTCAGCCCCCCACACACGTGTACGCTCTCAGCCCCCCTCACATCTGTATGCTCTCAGCCCCCTCACACCTGTACGCTCTCAGCCCCCCTCACACCTGTATGCTCTCAGCCCCCTCACACCTGTACACTCTCAGCCCCCTCACACCTGTACGCTATCAGCCCCCCTCATACTTGTACGCTTTCAGCCCCCCTCACACTTGTACGCTTTCAGCCCCCCTCACACCTGTATGCTCTCAGCCCCCCCTCACACCTGTACGCTCTCAGCGCCCTCACACCTGTAAGCTCTCAGCCCCCCTCACATGTGTATATATGACATGCACGTACACAGACACAGGCATGTATACACACAGAAGACATGTACACACATAGGCATGTACACACATAAGCATGTACACAAACAGGCATGTATACACACAGGCGTGTATACACACAGAGACATGTACACACTCACAGGCATGTACACACACAGAGACATGTACACACACACAGAAACATTTACACACACAGAGACGTACACACCCAGGCATGTACACAGTCACACACACAGCCCCCCTCGCACAACAGCCCTTACTTGTAAGGTGCTCCTAGTCCTAACTCTTGTTTTCACATGCAGGAAATGGCCAGAGGTGGCAGCAAAGAGCCCGATGTCAGCTCATGACAGAGCAGCATCCTGCCAACTCACACACATACAGGAGCATGCACGGAGCTCCTCTGCACCCGCCCCTGCCTTCTCACATCCCTGCCAGTCCACCGGGCCCATCCAGATGCTGGGGCCCCTTACAAGTGTATGGACTGTACCCACTTGATGGTGGCCCTGCTCACAAACAGGTGTTTTTGGGATCATTGAGAAGCACTTTCCCAAATAGCTGGTTGGGAAGCACATACTGAGCAGGTACAGTGATCACCTTGTTTGAGACTGCATGTCCCAATATTCCTATCACCATTCCTCATCCTCCTAGACATGGCTGCAGAAACACATTAGAGGAGGAGCAATGGCAGGGCTTGCATGCTGGGCTCAGCTTCAGGGCTGCCTTTGTGTGTTCACATGCAGTGTATGTCAGTGTATACAGCTTTAGTCTTAGGCGGGAGCAAATACTGTACATCAGCAGTATAAATAGCACAGAAAAATGTAGACATTCACTTATCACAAGATCACAACAAAGACTCCAAGAAGGGTTTCAGTTAGTTCCTAACAGCCTACAAGAACATTGTTTTCTGCTTGTATGTTTTCTGTGTTTTTATTGGGCATTTTGAAGATGAATTTCTCCAAAATGCCTACAGCTGCAGAAGTGAGTGAGTTTTTTTCTTCTTTCAAAGAGCTGCTTTTGCTTGTTCAGAATATGTAATTATTTTCATGTGCATGTGTCTTGACAATTGTTTACTAAAAGACTAAGAAAACAGAAATCTGCTAACAAATTAAACACATTTACTGCAGTGATCCAAGAGAAATGCACTACTTATAAGTAGTGCATGAGGATTTGTATGCGGGGGAGGGGGGGGGGGGGGTATTAGTGGGTCTAGATATATTATATTATTTGGATCCTTTGTTTGATGATAGCAGTATTTGTATTATTTTGAGCCATCACTCTAAACTGATGTGTTTTTTGGATCTATTCACATCTATACAATTTAATGTACACATTCTGATGCATAACAATGCATGTTCATAGGTTAACCGTTGTTTTTAATGGGACTAGATTACATCTGTATGATATGGTGATGTTGGGTTTTCCATTTTTGATGTGTTGATGAGCGTTATCGAGTCTACTAATGGCAATGCATGAAATGTGCATGGAAAGGTATGAATGCAGCCTAACAGCTTAACATGGTGGTTTTCAGTTTAAACATTTAATTGACTGACACCATATCCAGAATCTTATTTTATTCCCATCTCTCCTTCACTACATCATATTGACTGACTGCACTGCTTTGTAAATACTCCCCAATGAAAATGACTGATGAGATGAGGTTTAAACCAATTAGGAGCCTCCCCAGATAATAGGTAATTTGGACAGTGGAAGGGCTAGTTATAATGCACACAAATCTTATTATCTTATTGGGAGGTTTCCATACAGCCTAATCAGGTTTTTTCCCTTCTCAATGAGAAGTAGGAGCTAAGTGTTTTCCTAGTTCAGACATATTCTGAGTATTTGACATGTTGAGGAAAAACACTGGCCCATCACAGGAGCATAACTGATTATTGGTCAGAGGTAAAGATACATCATAAAAATACACCTCTTCAATTGAAAGGGTTAACAATTTCTAAGTTATAATGAGCTTTTAATGCAAGTAGTGTCTGCTGGAGTTCTTCTTTAAGATTACGATTCTCAATTTTTTTACGTATGTGAGATGAGAAATAATGTATGCTGAGAGGTATAATTGAAACAGAAAACAATTCATTAAAATACATATTTCCAATTAATACCTAACTTCCTCGATAAAAAAAAAAAATACAGTGCTTCAGTTCTTGAGTTTATTTACAAAGCATGCAGCCATTTGAATAAGTAGTATTAGAACAATATCAAAATTAGATTAGGTTGAACTTGATCGGCTTCGGTTCTTTTTCAACTCTTTGTTGCTATGTTACAAGGAGTGTGAAATGACAAATACAGACAGTTAATCAATCATACAAATATCTGCACTCCGACAATACCAAGGGGAATGATGGAGACAATGACATTTGTTCTCAGATTTTATCAATTTTTATAAACACAATCAATCAATATGAATAGGATCATGGCAGCCATTTGCTATGTATAAACCTGTAATCAGATGATGAACTGTTGTCTTGAAATAAAAAAATATATATTTTTTAAATACAATTAAGGGATATGAATTGCCAAAGGTTGTCCTCAATAGGTAGGTGAAAAAAAGTCATTTAATATATGGAGACTACAGCAGCTAAATATGTGGTGATTCGTTGTGGCAAGGTCAGTGGTGGTGCACATAACTATTGCTGTAATCTTCAACCACTGCTGAATTTGGACATTTCTGGAATGCTGGGATTTGATATGGGATTGTGCACATTCATTAGATCATACTCAGTGACAAGAATTATTGTGCCCCCAAAAATTTTAAAATTGCATCAGATGATGTAGTATTTTAGACTGGAATTTTCATGAAACCATTAATAGAAAATAGAAAATCACAGCAGTTCCTGAGCAGCATAATTGCTAGTTATACAGCATTATGAGATTATTATACAAAGCAGTTTAAAGTGGTTTGAAGAAGGACTCACTGCTTATAGGAAACGTATCCAAAGAAAGACATAGTGACTGCTACTGCCGATTTCTTATTATGCAGTTACTTGTTCCTTGGCTGTCATGTTGACGCTCTGGGTTCAACACCTTAAAAAAGGAACTGCAGTCTTCTCACATAATTTGTAATAAAAACATCTTTGCCATTCTGAAGCTTCAACCACTTTGCATATTATTTTATATATATATATATACTGTGATTCTGTACTTGCCAAACATGCTGCAGAAATCTCCCTCCACTGTGTCTGGCTGCAACCATTTTAACTGTGGGCAGCTGAAGCTGCTGCCTGTTCACTTCCTGGATTTACACAGACACACAGAGGCACACCTCCAGCTCTGCAGCCCTGCAGCTCTCATTGGCCCTCTTATGACTCATCCCCCTCCCTTCCTGGCAAACTCTCATGAGAGAGGGAGAGAGAGAGAGAGAGAGAGAGAGAGAGAGAGCTGGGCATGATGTCATAAGCCTAGACTAATGACCAGACAAGAAACAGGAAGTGGGCTCTATAAGGTATTTACTGACAGAAAAAAAATGTTTTACTATCCAAAGTTAAAACAACAAGGGCAGAAGATTTAATAGATGGAAAGTTGAAAAAATTACTGAAGGTCCGCTTTAAGTCACTAACCTAGAAAAAGCAAACCGCAATAGGGCTTCTATCCCTTCTGACCCTTCTCTCACCTTTTCTGTATACTTTTTCTGGGTCAATGACTAAAAAAGTGCTGGTAAGCATAAAAGCTAGGCAACTAACATTTTCAGAAGGTCATCAAAGGCCATTCTATTGTTCTCTTAAGGAAGGTTTACTTTAAAAATAAAGTTTTGCAGGTATAAAGCCTAGGCTATTCTACTCAGGTAGTGCCAGAGCTTATTCCTATCTTGCCGCCCCCCCACACACACACACATTGCTTTAGGCCCATCATTTTCATGACTTGTCTCACTCGCCAGTAGAAATGCACAGGAGGAAATAAGGGGTTGAAAAGATTTGACATAAAAAAAGCCCTTCAGAACTGATTGAGATTCTGCTGTAACTTCAGGAGTTAGGATGCTGCTGAAAATGTATGCAGGCACGTTTATGCTAACACTAAATGTGAATCAGTGTTCAATGGAGACAATAACAGTGCATTGGTGCTCAACAGAAATAGAATGCATGATCATTGCTCGCTGGAAAATTATTTTTTCCTCTCCTAGAGCTCATTTATACCAGCTGTGCCTTCTGAAAAAAGATCTGCACTAGATTTCTTTTCAAAGGGCATTTGAGAGGAGGTAAAGTTTCATTTATGTCATCCACTCACCACCTGTTTTAACTGCTAAGCCCCACGCCACCATGCTGCAAACCCCTAAACCCCATGCCACCATGCTGCAAATGTTTCTTCTCTCTTTGTTGCTCCTAGATCTTATTCCCCTTGCAATGTTAACATATCAACAGGCTACCTCTAAAAAATCATGGGGCATCTTACAGCCTACATGGCATCCCCCCTCCAGTGTCTCCTCATATATTTGAACCCTATATTATCCTCACACATCCTTCCCAAAACCTACAGGCATGCAACCTTCCAGACACCCATAGGGTACACAACCTTACAAATGCCTACAGACACACAATCTTCCAACACTTACAGACTCACAATCTTCCAGCACACATCCTTCCAATACCCACAGACATGCAACCTTTTAGACACCCACAGTCCTCGTGACACAGTGTGCATCTTGGAACTTTAAACATGAAGTTGTCTATTTCAAACAATGCTGCAGGTGCATTTTTATATATGTTAATTTTTCCTGCTAGTCCATTTAACATGTATTACCCAGTGAATCTTAACATTAAAAGAAAAAAAATGTGCTGAATTGATGCATGTTGAGGCTGTGTGCAGCAGTCACTAGGCATGCAAATTATTTGCATGAAATATCCCCAGACCAATCAGCACACTGAGCTTTATGTAGCAATTTGGAGCGCTGGGCTGTGGGGGGTGACGAGGGATAATTTCATTCTCTCAGCAGATCGCTGTCAAAGTAGTTGGAACTGCATATCTGTCCTTTTTGCCCTTTGACCTTTGCATAGTTGGAGACCTGGTGGATCAGCAATAATACAACACAAAAGCTAAAACTAGATGCACCTTTTTTTGTTTTTCTATCTGCAATGCTATATTACTAGGTTACAAGGCGTGTGAAATGACAAACACAAACGATTAATCAGTCATACAAATATCTGTACTAAGACATTTCCAAGGAGAATGACAGAGACAATGACATTTGTTTTCAGATTTTATCAATCTTTATGAACACCATCAATCAATAGAAATAGAATTATTGTTGGCAGTTGCAAACTGTTCTAATAGTATACTCTTGGGACACGTATAAACTTGTAACCATAGATACATTAAAGTGTTGTCATCAAATGTTAAAAAAGTTCCTTCTGTGTAATACAATAATGCTGTTTAAATTGTTTATTTCACTTGCTGTGCTGTCAGAGCTGGATTAAAGTATATGTAAACCCTGACAATAAATTTCTTTTATTTGCTCCCTTCTGGTCTGTTAAACATACCATTGAAAGCATTTTATTATATCTGTTCGATAAGTGCGAAAAAGAGCTGTTCATATAGCCAGAATTCTTTTGAGATTATAACTTTTTGTGCTCTCTGCCTCTGGACTGTTATCGGTGAGTATTGCTCTCTATCTCTGTTGACTACCACACCCCCCCCACATTATGGAGGGGGTGTTATATAGTCCTAACACAGGTCCTTCCTAAGGTGAAAATGCTGCTCTACCTAGAAACAATACAGTTTTCACCCTAGGACAGGATGTGTGTTCCTTGCAGGACCATGAGGTGAAAATAAAGAAGAAAAAAGTATGAAAAAGAAAACCAATGCAGCCACCACAGCTAAGAAGGAAGGTAGCTGCAATTTATTAACATTTTGTTCTTGGGTTTAGATACACTTTAATACTTTTGCTCTCTGGGCCAATTGCCTTGTGGCACCCCTTTTGTTTTTTACTAAAGCTGATTAACTAGCCTTGGTATCGGAGTAATAAAATCAGATATTATGCCCACATAAGGCAAGGTGAGTTTGGGGGCAGAAAGTGATAAAGGATACAGTATGGTCACTTGGCATTTGCATGGTGGATGCAGAATATACAGGGGCAGTAATAATAAGCATAGTTATGGGTTATAGAACCTATAGGAGTTCTATAGAGCGATTTAAACTACAAAAATGGTCATGTAGCCAAAATGTCTAGGCAATTTGTCATTTGATCTCTGCTGGATGAAAAGATCAAACTATGGACTGGTTGATCATCCCCTATATTAGAAGTCATATAACCAAATTCCTAGGTTTATGTTTACTTGACAGGCCACCATGGAATCCCAAAACAGTGGTTCTAGTATCCAAGGCAAGTGCTTTAAATCTTCTGTTTGAGTTTGGTTTTATTACTTGGTTACCCAGCATTTTAGTGATGTCTAAAAAAAAAAAAAAAAAACATCTGTGGGTGTCTGCTTTTCTTTCAGGTTGACAAATTATATATTTTTTTACAAATCAACAGTTTATTGTTTTTTTTTTAATTCATTTAAACTTGATTGTGTCTGAAATCTGGAATGGTATAAAAATATAAGCGTATTCATAAAATTAAAAGTATCGTTATCGGATACATGGAAACATGACAATCCCAGCTTTCTTTGGGTACCAGTAACAACTTTGGATAGACTTTTGCATCACCATCACCATAAAAGAGGATATTAACCAGTTGGAATATTCAGCCAACAACATTGTGTTCTTCCTAATTGCTGAATTTCTGTTATGTGTATTTCTTTTATGACTGGCTGTGTTCAATAATGATCTGAAAACTGGACTACATGTTCATATATGCAGAAAACACCTTGAGAACCACTGTAGTCTTACATAGGGGCGTATACCACTCTTATTGAAGGCGTACACATGAAAGTGTGAGCAGCGCCAAAGAAAATTAAGTGCAAATCACAAAGTGCAAAAAAATAAAAGTTTCATAAATAAACCTATGTGTATATTATTAGTAAATTCTAATGAAATAATCCAATTAATGGCAAAGTTAGTGTCCTCATTGGAAGTGAAAATTCCGTTCAGTATATCAGTAGCCACTGTGGTCAATCATAATCCTTCACCAGCATAAAACATATGTCACCAAGTGTGTCACCTAAACACCGCCACCGTTACCCACTCACCAGCTCCTAAGCTGCGTAAGAAAGCAGCAAAACATGCATATTTGATGATGAATTGGCAAAAGGTTGCCACTGCCCAGATAATTAGCTCCTGGTGTGACACTCCTCACCAGGAGAGGACACCTTTCAACCACTGTTTTGGTATCTGGAAGGAGCACTTGCCATTGAATGACTTTTTAAATTTGGCCACAATTAATTTTCTGCTTCAGCTTCTCAATATCAGCTTCAGTCTTTACTGTATTTTATTGTTCATTGAAGATCTGTTCCATTATTTCCTGTATGCTGGATCTTTGTATACAATATTTTCAAGTACCTATGTGCATTCTGGGAAGCAGCTAATCCAAGCCAGTTGTCTTCTTCACTAGTCTGGCACTGCACACTGTAAATTTATAGACATGTGCACACTGAAATATTTTGTTTCGGAATTTAGTTTTCGTCCGAAAAATACATATATTTAGTTACTCCCGAAATTCATTTTTATTTATTTAGTTTTTCGTTAAAAATTGCATTCTTCCAAAAATCCAAATTAAGGACGAATCTGTCATTGAAGGCTTATGGTGTCTGTCGAATGTTCAAAGAAGATTTGACGGAGCAGCTAAACTGTACGACGCCATATAGTTCACCTGCTCCGTCGAATCTTCTTAGAACTTTCAACAGACACCATAAGCCAAAGTACGTGTGTACTTAGTTCTAGCTATTTTACTGCTCCTCCTCTTTGGTTACAATCAGCCAATAACATTCATCATCATCATTATTTTTATCTATCTTTTCTCCCCTAAGTCAAATCTTTTCTCCCCTATGTGGAATCTTTTCTCCCCTACGTCAAATCTTTTCTCTCTATATCGAATCTTTTCTCTCTTGGACTAATAGAGTTAAGGTTAGGCACAATCGACTACAGGTTTGATGGACACAGATTGTTATTGTCATCATCATGTCGAATCTCCTATCTATATCAAACTGTTGTAGCAACGAAAACGAAAATAAAGAATTTGTTTGTGTCGGATCTTTCGTTTTTCAGATTCTGCACTTTCGTTATCGTTTGTTAAAATGATAACGAAAATACCTGAAATTCGGACGAAAATGCATTAGAACGAAAACGAATGCACATGTCTATAAATTTATTGGTTCTGTTAGGTTAGTATATTGATCTATTTTGCAAGCTGCCTTCTTCACATCTCTAGCGCTGACTTTTCTTAGAATACATGAAAGTGCCAGCTGACTGTGAAATTTAGATTTCAAATGAATAGTGCCTTGCCTATCTCAATTTTTAACAAATGCTGCTTGCTTTTGTTTCATTTAACAGTGCAAAATGTATTTCACTGAATTATTTTAGCTTTGGGGAGCTATTGGCCAAAAAATCTAGCCCAGACAAAAACTTTAACTTCACAAAATTACTCTACTGAGAGTGTTTATTGACGTTTGTTGTAGCTCAGAGACGTCCCAATGATTGCTTTCCCTTTCTAACCTTGATGATCTAATATCACGCATTGTTATTTTCATTATTATTACTACATTTATTGCATAGTTTGCAAGTAGAAATAAAGTCATGATCTCAAAGCTTACAGTTATTTATGATATAAGGATCTTATAAAGAAGGTGTAAGTACCATGATGTCTAAAGCAGCCACAATGCAAACCATTAGCAAATCATTCCCTTACCTACAGACTTTTTAGTTCTTTGTTACCAGTAATATCTGCGGAGCAGAACAAACAATACAACAGAACTAATCTGTAAGGTATTATGAAGGTATTGTGTGCTATGGCCTTGACCAATTATTTGTTCGACACTGTAGTGTGTATTTGTACTGAGCAAAGGCTGATTAGATTCATCAAAAGATGAATGGTTTAAATGTTTGCACTGAATAGAGACCAGATCAATCACACAGAAATATTGGTTACAAACATCAGCAATATACTTTAGAAAAGCAGGCTGAAAATATGTCCCTAGAGGCTGGTAATAGCTGAAGATTTACAGACTTCACTGTTTAGGCTCGGTAGTCTAATCCTTAAGTTCCAGGCTCTTAACAGCCCTGGAGAACTATTGTTCTAAATCACTCCCTTAATTTAGAGTATTGAGAATGTTTTAATCCTGATCAGCCACAGATTTTTTTTTTTTTTTACTTATATGGAACTTTAGTCTTGAGGGTTTGTTGGGTCTCATATATTTACTTACGTCCCAGAGATAGTGTCTCAACAGACTTTTTCATTTTATTTTTATTTAGGTCATAATTCCTCCTGTATCTGTATGTTACAGACCACTGAACAGATTTGATTATTATGTGCCTGAAAACAACCTATCATTAAAATCTGTGGTGTACATTAATCGATAAGGCACTTGTCAGCATTATACAATCTCATTATTCTTATGAATAAAAACTACCTGTTTCTTGCTATAAATAAAAACTTGATGTTTCCAGCTCCCAGCTTAGTAAGCCTAGATCACATTTTTTTTTTTTATTGTATCCTGCAGGCTTGTTCCAGAAGTGAAGGGATAAGCAAAAAATGCAACCTAGGAATGGCAGATTGCATATTTATGTCTGCACAGGTTTTCTTTTAATCGAAGAGCAGAATATATTGAGCTAAAAGGATCACAACCAGCATTAAAGCACATTCAAAGGGCCACTTCCACTTCGGCACACTTTGCCTTCCTTTCCATGTGAACACTGGGATTGGCTCCCACAGCGGTCACATGAGCAGGAGTCATTGGAACAGCCTGGTCAGTGTGCTAGAAACATGCAGTGAGCATGCTCCCATCACACAACTCCAGGCCGCTGTGGAAGCATATGTGTGGCAACAGGTAGATAAAGCCTACTTTTGTCACTGCATTTATGGTTAGGCAAGAGGTTAATTCTCTAAAAATCAAGAGTGCATGGGCTGGTTTGTGAAGTGAAAGAAGAGAAAAACAGCTGTATATTACAGACTGTAAAAGTAGGCAAAAATATGACCAAGCAGCGTACTCAAAACAAAATTTAATGAAACATTTGGTTAAAAATGGTACAGAAAAACATCCATGTGGATATATATCAATACCTTCCAAAAGAATTGGTGACACAAAAACCACACATACATATAATGAAAAAAAAACAGTCCCGGTGGTTATCCAGTGCAAAGGGGTTCCCAAAAAGTCGCAACTAATAATAATAAATTGTGGCTCAAAAAAAAAAAAACGAAACCCAGACTGTATAATTGCTTAGATATTGACCAAATGGGATGAAAATAAAGTTGTAGCAGTATTGCTTTGGTGCATGCACTACACAGGCATCAATTGTTAGTTCATTGTTACTCTACTGCATATTTCCAGTACTGGTCCAGAGTGCTCAATTTTGGCTATTATTGTTACTAATCAGGCAGTTCAAGCCTGAGCTGCAACATTGAAAGGTTGGGATGATTACATGCTTCTGAAGTTATATAAAAGTAATTGACAATGAAAACTCAAGTACTGGATAACTCAGTGAAAGGTATAAAGGCAACTAAAAATGTAATCTCTGCCTCTGACAGCATTGGGGGTTATTTACGAAAAGCAAATCCACTTTGCACTACAAGTGCACTTGAAAGTGCACTTGGAAGTGCAGTCGCTGTAAATCTGAGGGGTCGATCCGAAATGAGGGGAATCTCTGCTGATTTTGTCATCCAATCATGTGCAAGCTAAAATGCTGTTTGTTATTGTCCTTGCATGTCCCCCTCAGATCTACAGTGACTGCACTTTCAAGTGCACTTTCAAGTGCACTTGCAGTGCAGTTGTAGTGCAAAGTGGATTTGCCATTCGTAAATAACCCCCATTGCGTTATAATCTTTTGAAAGATTTGCTCTAACATTGTTTAAATTTACTCTGAAAATAAAGTCTAGTAAGGTTACCTACTTGTCTCTCTGCACTGATTAAATCTGAATCTGATTAAAATAAAGTATAACTTTTTTACTTCATTTGCTAGGTGATTTGGCTACTTAAAAGACAATCTTAATCTTGACATGTTTTAGGGACTTACTAAGAATAATATTGTATCATAGTATTGTCATCTTTTGTAATATTTTTTTTTTCTTTGCAATTTCATAAAATATATGTAACTAATTGAAAACATATTTGCTGTTTATTAGTAGTCTTCCTACACTTTTAATGTAAGAAGCATGATTCTTTCCTTTTACAGCAGATGGCGCTATGTCCCAAATTGTATCAGGCAGAGAAATGTATTGCTTCTCATTCTATTATTACTTTTAAAGGATATTGTTGTCCATAATATGTACGCATTTTTTTCCTGATTACTTAAAACCCAATCTTACATAACAAACATAATTTATTGTGCTCTGTGATTATTTGTTCATAATCATTTGTACAGTGATTACACTTGCTTTAATTTTTTCTTAGTTTGATTAGTAATAGTGCACTCAGTTCTTGGCTTGGATCTCAGCCATCTGCATAGTATAGGAAACACCATTTACTTTTAATAAGGCAGAGATTTTAGTGCACGTGTTAATGAACTGCTCAGTGAGCACTAGTGCATGGTTAAAACTAAACTGCTTATAGAGAGTTGCACTGCATATTGACAGTTTCTATTATATTCACAAAAAGACAAAAAGCTAAGTGCTAAGTGAAGGATCTGGTAATAACAATTCAGAAATCATCTTTTCATTGTCTTTGTTTTGTCTACTCTAATCCGCCAAAAAAGTAAAACTCTGATGGGCTGTTTTTACTGCACTGTTGCAGATCATTAATGCTCTGCATACTGACTTCCTAAAGACAGTCCTTCAGGAGAGTTTCTGGAACATGCAGTCAATGAACTGGAGACCTACAGGACAGATAGAATGTCTAGCTGGGTTTCCCCTGTGGAATAAGCAATTCCTCTTACCTCCTTATCCCTAGTGGCCCTAAATAGATGACTGCCTATTAAAGAAACTGGGTTACCGTACACTAAGTTGAATGCTTTCTTTTTTTAAACAGCTTACAACCTAGAAACTGATCCATAAAACATAAGAATTCCTTGTGTTTATAGGGGTAAAACAAATTTGTGAACATCAGGAACCAGTGTTCTAGCTTTGCTTGCTTCATAGATCACTGAGCTCAAGTAACTTCATAAAGATAAAGATCAATCCCAGTGGTCAATCCATGTGGTGTGCTGCAGAAACCTTATACAGTGCTAACATTTTGTTCTTTTGGTGATCTAATGTTAGCCCTCTGTAACCACATTAACAAGCAGAAAATGGGCTTTGCAATAAGTTGACCTCTTAGTTTGCTCTGCTCCTTTCCTACAGTTTGACTTGGCAGTTTTCCAGCTTTTTAATCTCAACTGTAAGCCGGTGTCCTCTGAGACATAGTGCAAAGAGCTGAGAAAATGAGCTGAACAATGGATTTACACTGTAAGGTTCTTTTTTTTGTGGTGGTGGTGGTGGTGGGGGGGGGGGGGGTGTTCGAGAACAAACTCTGTCATGGTGTTATATGTTTTTTTTTTACTATTTTGCTTTTTTTTTGTCAATGAGTAACCTTGTGTTAGTTATTCACATGGGGGGGGGGGGGGAACAGATGATATCTGGGGATAAGTTCAGACCCCCATGTCCACCAGGCCAGGGATGTAGGGAGGAGGCCCTTATCATATATCATGTTGAGGGCATGTGGTCACGTGTAGTTCAAAAGGGGGCTGCACACTCCTAACTCCAGCTTGTTTGTTGTGCATGTTTGGAAAATGGTCTGGTATAGATTTTGGCGGGAATCCCACACTTTTCTTGTTCTTTGCATAGAGTATTTCCTTAAAATCCATATCATATTCTTTTCTGAGCAGTTTGGTTCACTCATCACTAGCGATAAAGTATTCTTTTTTTTGCTGTGACTGAGGATTTCTTCCAGGGTAGTAAGGAATTTACTGGTAGAGTTTTTATCTTATTGTCAAATTATTGATACTGATGCTGGAAAAGCCCCTCCTGATTATACTGTTCCTTTTTGTGCCTTCCAAACATCCTCTGAATCCCACATAATGAGTGCAGAACTGGTCTGTCTCCCTTGTCCTCTTTTTTTTTTTTTAACTGGTTTGTCTCCCTTGTCATCTTTCTGCAAAAAGACAGTCTAGGTGTGTCGAATGCCCAGTCAACCACTGTGCTCTGTATTTCCTCCTCATAGACCCCCATTACTACAGTGTATTTAGGGGCTCATTGGAGGAACAGCAGAGAACAGTGGGGTAACAGGCATCTAATACCAATAGAAGTGTATTGAATGCTAAATAATCTTCAACCAATGTGCTCACCACCCATTGGAGACATCATTTGGATTTTTTTTTTTTAAATGAAACCAGTGTCACTTTTATGGAATTGTATGAGGAAAGAAACATGTACCGTAATCTGCCAGTTGCATTTAAGGAACTGGCTCTTGCTATTATCCTGCCCATCCCTTCATCACTGATTGAGACACTAATCTGGGACAAGCATGCAGGATGGAAGGTCAGACTTCACTAGCTGAATGCTTATACTCAGTCGTTGATCAGAATTACATAATCCTTACACCTTTAAGAGAGGGATGGAAGAAGAGAGTGAGAGAGAAAGGAAGAGTGGGTGGAAGGCAGAGAGAGGGAGTAAGGGAGAAAGTGGGAGGCTGAGGGGGAGCGAGAACATGAAAGGTGGGAGAGAAAGGGAAAGATAGAAGGAACGAAAAAGAGAAGGAGAGAAATTGTCTCCTTATAACGTTGTTCTTGTTATGTAAAAATCTTGATTGTTTCCACAATATTTAGAATAAGTACATGCAGACTACAAGTTAAAAAAATAAAAATAATAAGTACTTTATTGGAAGTCAACTTTGGAGTGATATCTGTCTGTATTGCTTACTATGCTGCAAAAGATGAAATTTAACAAAGTATATCAATTAAATTTACCTTAATGTAACAAGCAATCTTTCAGATGGCTCCACACTATTCCGGAAGGTGGTGTTCTGACACTGCAAACGGGTACCAAGTAGTCCAAGTAATTCATAAAAACTAAGAAATAAAAATACAACACAAATGTAAGTGACAGGCAAAAGGGTGGGGGGGCCTTCAAAGAATGAGATGTAGTGAAAATAAAGGCAGAGAGAGAGGAGGAAATGTAAGAGAGAGTGCAAGAGAGAGGAGAGAGATAAAGGGGGAGAGAGATAGAGGGAAGGAGGATGATGATGAAAGGGAGGAGGAGAGGGAAGGAGGAGAAGGAAGAGGGGTACAAGTAGGAAGGATGAGGGGGAGAAAGAGAGACTCCCTCTCACATACTATCCTATTCACTGACATCCAGGAAACGTTGAGGAACATCTATTCGTGTTTACGGAGATAATTATAGATGATCCTGAACTGGCCTCTCTCTTCCCTATTTGAAATTACTGGATGGACCCAATATCTATGGCTTCTCATCGGTCTCTTCCTCCTCCTCCTTCTGGCTTTGTCCTTCTCAATCAGGACTACAGCAGTAGCAGTAACAACTGCTGCCATGACCAAGGGCATATAATTAAAATTCCTGCAAACAACGCCACGCCACACAACACAAGCCACACTCCTCACCCACAAATAACAGGAAGTGAACAGGAAGTTACCAACCATTTTTTGCATGCCTTTTGATTGGCCTGAGCACAAATCGCATCAGATCATAATTTAAGTGGTAAGTGCATTAAATTCACATTACAATCATGCTGCTATTAACCAAAAAATGCAATGCAAACTCACACTCACAAATAGCAAAAATTTACATTGCAATTGCACCAGTTCGCATCGTACAAGTTTAAATTGGCACTTAAGATGAAGTTAGCAGTGTTCATATTTCTGTCCTCTTGGGTTTACTATAAACTACTCTAAGACTCTACAGCTTTTAAATTTACTTTATACTTTATTCTACTATCTTCACTATAGTAATAGTGTAAACATAAAAACAAATGAAAGCATATTTTATTAGGATATCCTGGACCACAAGGGTCTGACTGTGTATATTAAGGAAGAAAATACAATTTAAACTAAAAAAGCAATGGTATCTGTAAGTGATCCAATCTAAAGCACTTTTGGGCTATTTTATGGAAGTAACCCCAACACATTGGGCTGCTGTCCATGGCACTAAATTCTGGACACATTTTTTTCTAATAACATTGATACATTATGATACATGGTACAGAACATATTTAAAGAGTAATGGCAGTGGAACTAGTCATACCTTCAAAATCTTGACCTACAGTATATTTAGTAAGAAGTCATTTAAATCCAAAATAAGAATATGTAGATCATTATTTGAGGGCATCTACTGTACATTCAATCACACATATCGAAAGTGATGGGGGGCTGGAGAATTTCATCTCACTAGTGAGGTGGACCACCTTCAGCAGATACCTGTCCCTATCAGGTAAATGTCAAATATGATTGGCTATGGCTTTATTATGACCCCAAATGAAGGTTGTAGAGAAGTTGCTTTAAAATTAACCTTTCCAGTGCCCATGCATTTAAACAGTTTGCAACTTTCATAATACACTTTATCAGTTCTTCCTTTTCACATTACAGTGCTGTTACTGATATGTAAATTTTGACTTTTGTCAAAAGACAATTGCTAAGCCCACAACTCCATCTCTGACCACTCCAATGGACAATGAATTTTTGCATAGAGCAGTGAAATTACAGTCGCAAAAAGGAAGACACTGTCTTTAAAGTGGAAACTGTGATTGACAGAGTGGTTTCACTTTCTTTACAGGCAGGAAGGTAGCATTCAGTGGTAGAATACCTGGCTCTTATGTGACAGATGGATCAAAGTTTATCTTCACTGATTATGTGTGTGTTGTTTACATACTACAGTTGTTTCTGTAACATTGGCAAATTAAAGGGTTGTTTAAGGAATATTGTTCCACTTTGTTGTCTTAAAAAATGAAAGCCATGAAAATCACCTAGAAAAATCATAAATATAGAAGAATGTAAGACTTTTATTAAAGGAGAAGTATGGCCAAAGCTTTTGAAGCAGTTCGTTCTGCACTCCTGTGACCCATTTTCAACTGATAGAGTGCTAAAGGACGCTGTAGGCTGAAGTCATTCTGCCAATCCAGGCTGTGGATTGAGCACAAATTTACAGTCGGGATCCACCCAGATGCCTTTCAGCCCCCTCCATAGCCCAGAGCTCCAGTGAGCACTGGAGGGGCAGAGCAGAGAGCCAGTGACTGACAGCCACTGGCTCTCTGCTCACTGAAGACTGAGAAACAAGTGATCAGCAGTCTTAGGTGCAGCAAGGAACAGATGCGGCATCGTTCCGATGCTGCATCCACCTAGGTGAGTATCATTTTTTTTTTAGAACCCATACTTGTTTTTTAAAGCCCAAATCCAGGATATTAGCAACCCCTATGCCCATCCCCTCTAACTAACTGCTGGTATGAAGACAAAAGAAAAACTATCCTGATGTCCACTGTACTCCACTTGTCCTTTCCCACTCTTATATGATGCTGCATATATTCCCCAAGCACATTAAATGTGACTATAACTATTCAATAGTACAGTACAAAAAGAAACAATTAAGCAAAATTGATTGTGTTTGTTGTTTTGCATTACATCATTTTTCACGTATTCACTGTTTGCACTACAAAAATTAAATCATTTTGGCCCTGTAGCCCAGAGGAAAAATCGTATATCCCTATTGTGGTTCTAGGTAATTTATATACCATTGTTCAAAATATTACACAAGAAATTAAGGGTTTCCAAGTAACAAAGTTCATGGTAGAGTACTGTAATAAAATAAATCATAAACATGGGAGTTATGCAGACACATATTTTGTCAGACAATTGGAAAAGATGGGAGGCAAAGATAATACTGCACATAAGGCTCAAGGTTAAATAAACAAGTCGCCACAGCAAGACTTGCTAAATGAGTATGATGTATACTCAGGACAAGCAGTGCTGCAAGTAACTGACCTTTCTTTTACCTCTAAAAAATATAGAAGCCATCCAGCAAGGTCTACATTTGCATAATCATGAACCAAAGTAATATAGGCTGCAAATGTGTTGGTATTTCCACTTGATGATTGCACTTTGAAACATCTAAAGTTTATTTTCTAAAATGTGGAAGGAAATGTCAGATTATTTCTGCCTGCTTCTGCACAGGGAAAATGTTTTCATTGAGAATGATGTTAAAAATGTCAGATGTATATTTGTAGCTATTTATACATGCATTATATTCAAATATTGCTTATTTTATAATGAGCCAAGGTTAACTCCTCCTCCCCCCCACAAAGTTCTCCTTTCTTCTTATGCATCCCGTATATCACAAGCCAAACTATTTACTATAATTTTCAAAGTATTCTTTAATGATCAAGCTTTTTTAGAGTTACATGTGTCCTTGTTTTTGTTTGATTATGACCTTCAGCTATTGTTTCCTTCATGACATTCTTTGTGTTGTGTTATCAACATGGGAACACAGACACTGCTAATTTCTCAACAATCCTTCCAAATTCATAGCTCCATAAGACATATCAAAGGGATGTTACCCTGGTGATTCATGGATGAACCAAATTTAGAACAATCAAAGAAAAGCTCAGCTGAACAAGTTAAATCATTCTGTAAGATGCAAATGATATCCAGGGAACATTACCAAATGATGCCTGCACTGCTTGTTTTAGGGGAGAACAGCTTTCCAGCCAGGTTTTCTGTCTACTTTCCTCATAAACTAGGCCTCGAGCATCTGGCTGCCACTATAAACATGAGATTGTCATCCAGTGAAGCCAAAAATGGCCAAATTATGCAACTGTCATAGCTATAATAATTTTAAATGATGGCTTTATATTATTCAAAATGAAAATATTGTCTTTAAGACATAAGGCCCTTTTCACACAGGCACCTCCGTGAAGTGAAATCGGCTTGCTCAGAGGGGGATCCCTCTGCTAATCCCCGCTGAGCAGGCAGGTGGCAGGTCCATGTCCGCTCCACTATGAAGAGCGATAACGGATAGTCCCGCTCTCCTCTATGGGGCAAGCGAATGGAAATGGACCGCCTGTCCATTTCCATCTGATGCCATACGATCTGATCCGCCAGACAGATGGGAAATAGGACCACCATCCATCTGTTTTTGGCACACAGGATCGGATTGGATGGGGCGGATGTCAGTGAACATGTGTCTGCTGACATCCGCCGCTGCAGAGAAGAGACTGGAGGTTCCGATCAGGTCCACCTGAAAAACTGACAGGCGGACCTAATCAGATCACCTGTGTGAAAGGGACCTTACAGTACAGATGTGCTTTCAGTATTCCTGAACATAAATAAAGTATATGTAAACACAATCACCAAAATCTCATAAACTTTAACATGAACATTCAAAAGTTGTTTACCATATCCATTAAAACTGCAGATTTTTATAAAATTATAGTTGGTGATACTGTTATGAAGGTCCTTGTTCAGGCAGTTCACGTTATATAGAGTCACAGCACTCTTGTCTGCCAATTGCTTTCCTGCATTGTTACCCTGTCACAAGGACCTCAAAAAAGTAATGTCAACACACATTACACAGACGTGATCCACTGTTGTTACCATCAGAAAACCCACTCTGAGATATTCCATGCAGCCATCACTGGAGAGTTCATGCGTAGGCAGGAGGTGGTTGCAAAGAGGCTGCCCAAGATTAGCAGCACCGAGATATATCAAAGAATGAAAAAAGGGTGAAAACAAGAATTTAAAGATGAAAATGTCAATTGTTTTTTATACCCAGTGGTTTATCATACAAATTGCCATTCAGTTAGGGTGTGTGTCTGCACAAGCCTGCCATGAGAAGAAGATAAGAGGGAGGCATCTTTTTGCTATCTGCCCTGTAGTCACGCTGATCCCCTGCAATGAACATTTGTGAAATAAAAAATACATAATTACAGCATTATTACTATAAATATTCATAAACCTAGTAAAACTAATAATAGCAATGACAAAAATAAAATTAACAACTAAATGCTTTTTGTGTCTCATGTAGTAGTCAATCAGATGTTCTGTGCTTGAATAAATATTTTTTTTGTATTAGTGATGACCATTAAACAAAATCTGTCGCAAAATACTAGTTTTCTGGTTTTAATACATTCTGAGCCAATGACCTGGAACAAACATATAACTGTACACGCATTTCTGGCCGATGACGAAATCATTATAATATGGGATTCTGCACAAACACTAAACAAAAACTAAAAAAAAAACCCCTAAAGCTGCCGTATTAATATCAAAACAATGTTGGATCCTTAACTGTGAATAATATGCATCAACACCATGCTACCAGATTCTGGTATCTTTTATATTGATAAAATAAAGACGAGAAGGTTATTGAATCCCATAAACAAGCCTAAAAATATAAAGGGGAAAATTACAATTGCAAGAGTATAGACTGTGTCTATAGAGGAAAGTATCAATGCCATATAACAGAAAAGAGAAAAAGAACAGAATGTCTGCAAGTCTATACTCATGTGATAGTGTTTTATTGACAGAGCAAGGTATTAACCCAAAACAAAAATCTTTTACAATATAACTACTTCACCCTCTCCTGCCCAGACCAATTTTCAGCTTTCAGCGCTGTCACATTTTGAATGACAATTGCGTGGTCATGCAACACAGTACCCAAACAATATTTTTATCATTTTGTTCCCACACAGCTTTCTTTTGGTGGAATTTGATCACCAATGTTTTTTTTATTTGTTGCTAAACAAATAAAAAATGACCGAAAAAAAAGTTTTTCTTTGTTTTTGTTATAAAATTTTGTAAATAAGTATGTTTTCTCCTTCACTGATGGGCACTGATGAGGCAGCACTGATGGTCACTGATGAGGTGGCACTTATGAGGTGGCACTGATGGGCACTGATGATGAGGCACTTATATGCAGCACTGATGGGTACTGATAGGTGGCACTGATAAGCAGCACTGATGGGCACTGATAGGTGGCACTGATATGCAGCACTGATGGGCACTCATAGGTGGCCCTGATGGGCACTGATAGGTGGCACTGATAGGCTGCACTGATGGGCACTTATAGGTGGCACTGATGGGCACTGATAAGCTGCACTTATGGGCACTGATGGCCACTGATAGACAGCACTGATGGGAACTTATAGACAGCACTGATGGGCACTGATAGGCGGCACTGATGGCCACAGATGGGCAGCACTTATGGGCACTGCTAGATGGCACTGACAGGCATCACTGATGGGCACTGATAGGCATCCCTAATAGGTACTGATTGGCACTGATTGGCATCCCTGGTGGGCTCTAGTGGGCATCCCTGGTGGGCTTGGTGGGTTCTAGTGGGCATCCCTGGTGGGTCTGCACTGATTATCAGCACAGACCCCCACAATCTTTTTGAAAAGATCTGATACAGCAACACAATCTGGTCAGGCTTACTGAGATTGGGATATCTCTAAAGCATGATTATACCCATTGGGGTCGCTTCCTAAAGCACCTTGTCAGCGCGAGTAGAGGAAAAGCCGATAAACGGCACTTCCTGGTTATCATGAGATGAGCTGTGATTGGATACAGCTGATCACATGTTAAAGAGCCTACGTCATAGGCTCTTTACCAGGATCAGAGATGCGGTGTGTCAGAGTGACACACTGCACTACTGATCGCCACGCTGTGCACCCCCATGGGCGTGTATGAGCGGTTTATCCTGCTGGACGTCATATGATGCCCAGTCAGGATAACGTAACTTTGAGACCATCATTTTGCTATATGGTGGGCGAGAAGTGGTTACCAATTCTTAAATGTGTGGCTGCATTAGTTTCACTTTAAGGCTTCATATACACACATATCCCTTGAAGAAATCATGTGATCTGTGACGCAACGTATCGGGAGGAGTCGGTGATGTAATTTCCGGTGTCTCTGTACCCAGCAATAGCGATGAGGAGGAGAGCCTCTTGTCCCTCTTGGATTTGGTTTTATACTCTGTTTATCATGCAATATACAAATTGACACTTTTGTGAGTAGGACCATGGTTTTTTTACAATAAATTCATACCTGATGAAATTTTTGTTTCTTTCGCACTGAGCTACCCCAGGGAGCAGCTGTTATCTCCACAGCCTAGGATATTTTTGAAAAGATCTGATACAGCAACGCAGTCTGGTCGGGCTCTTCTGAGATTGGGATATCTCTAAAGCATGATTAGACCCATTGTGGTCGCTTCCTAAAGTGAGTGGTCATTGCCCCCGGTGATGGAGGTGGTGTCACTGTGTCACTGAAAATCTTTAAAATACTTATTTTGGATGAACACTTTTATTAACACTTCGAGTATCACCAGCAAAGCAGCTTCATTATTATCCCATTAACCACTTCAGCCCCGGAAGGATTTACCCCCTTCCTGACCAGAGCACTTTTTACAATTTGGCACTGCGTCGCTTTAACTGCTAATTGCGCGGTTATGCAATGCTGTACCCAAACAACGTCTTTTTCTTCCCACAAACAGAGCTTTTTTTTAATGGTATTTTATCACCTCTGCATTTTTATTTTTTGCGCTATACACGGAAAAAGACCAAAAATTTTGAAAAAAATATGATATTTTCTACTTTTTGTTCTAAAAAAAATCCAATAAACTCAATTTTAGTCATACATTTAGGCCAAAATGTATTCGGCCACATGTCTTTGGTAAAAAAATGTCAATAAGTGTATATTTATTGGTTTGCGCAAAAGTTATAGCGCCTACAAACTAGGGTACATTTTCTGAAATTTACACAGCCTTTAATTTATGACTGCCTATGTCGTTTCTTGAGGTGCTAAAATGGCAGTGCAGTACAAAACCCCCACAAATTACCCCATTTTGGAAAGTAGACACCCTAGGAAATTGCTGAGAGGCATGTTGAGCCCATTGAATATTCATTTTTTTTTTGTCCCGAGTGATTGAATAATGACAAAAAAAAATACAAAAAGTTGTCGCTAAATTATATATTGCTTACACAGGCCATGGGCATATGTGGAATTGCACCCCAAAATACATTTAGCTGCTTCTCCTGAGTATGGGGATACCACATGTGTGGGACTTTTTGGGAGCCTAGCCGCGTACGGGGCCCCGAAAACCAATCACTGCCTTCAGGATTTCTAAGGGCGTAAATTTTTGATTTTACTCCTCACTACCTATCACAGATTTGAAGGCCATAAAATGCCCAGATGGCATAACCCCCCCCCCCCCCAAATGACCCCATTTTGGAAAGTAGACACCCCAAGCTATTTGTTTTGAGGCATATTGAGTCCATGGAATATTTTATATTTTGACACAAGTTGCGGGAAAGTGACAATTTTTTTTTTTTTTGCACAAAGTTGTCACTAAATGATATATTGCTCACACAGGCCATGGGCATATGTGGAATTGCACCCCAAAATACATTTAGCTACTTTTCCTGAGTATGGGGATACCACATGTGTGGGACTTTTTAGGAGCCTAGTCACGTACGGGGCCCCGACAACCAATCCCCCCCTCAGGATTTCTAAGGGTATACATTTTTGATTTCACTCTTCACTGCATATCACAGTTTCGGAGGCCATGGAATGCCCAGGTGGCACAAACCCCCCCAAATGACCCCATTTTGGAAAGTAGACACCCAAGCTATTTGCTGAGAGGCATGGTGAGTATTTTGCAGCTCTCATTTGTTTTTGAAAATGAAGAAAGACAGGTAAACATTTTTTTGTTCTTTTTTCAATTTTCAAAACTTTGTGACAAAAAGTAAGATCTGCAAAATACTCACTATACCACTCAGCAAATAGCTTGGGGTGTCTACTTTCCAAAATGGGGTCATTTGGGGGGGGGGTTTCCACCTGGGCATTCCATGGCCTCCGAAACTGTGATAGGCAGTGATGAGTGAAATCAAAAATTTACACCCTTAGAAAGCCTGAAGGCGGTGCTTGGTTTTCGGGGTCCCGTGCGTGGCTAGGCTCCCAAAAATTCCCACACATGTGGTATCCCCGTACTCAGGAGAAGCAACAGAATGTATTTTGGGGTGTAATTTCACATATTCCCATGGCATGTTTGAGCAATATATCATTTAGTGACAAAAAAAAAATGTGTCTCTTTCCCGCAACTTGTGTCACAATATAAAATATTCCAAGGACTCGACATGCCTCTCAGCAAATAGCTTGGGGTGTCTTCTTTCCAAAATGGGGTCATTTGGGGGGGTTTTGAACTGTCCTGGCATTTTATGCACAACATTTAGAAGCTTATGTCACACATCACCCACTCTTCTAACCACTTGAAGACAAAGCCCTTTCTGACACTTTTTGAAAAAATAATTTTCTTTTGCAAGAAAATTACTTTGAACGCCCAAACATTATATATTTTTTTAAAGCAAATGCCCTACATATTAAAATGGTGGGTGTTTCATTTTTTTTTTTCACACAGTATTTGCGCAGCAATTTTTCAAGGCGAACCTAAATATTTACCTCCCTAACTAGCGTCACCAGCGACACTAATACAGCGATCAGAAAAATGATCGCTTAGTGACACTGGTGACGGGGGGTAATCAAGGGGTTAAAACTTTATTAGGGGGGGTTAGCAGGGTACCCTAGACCTACAGGGGGCTAACACTAACTGCCCTATCACTTCTAACTGTCACAAACTGACACCATGCAGTAATCAGAAAAAAAAAACTGCTTGGTGTCAGTGTGATGGGGGGAGGGGTGATTGGGGGGTGATCAGGGGGCGATCAGGGGGGATTGGGAGTGTAAAGTGTGCCTGGCATGTTCTACTGTGATGTGTGTCTGTTGTGCACTTAATCACATGTCTTCTCTCCTTGGCGCCGGAACGGAAACTGCCGAGCCGAGGAGAGATGACATCACATCCCCTACCTGTGTGTACTACACACAGGCAGGGGATGATTCTCATTGGCTGGGAGCGATCGTGAGGTGGGGGCACGATCGGATGGCCTCCCCCTCATCTCTAAACGCTCCCAGACTAAAGCCGACCGCCACTGGCACCGGGGGGGGTCCGATCGGACCCCCCGCCCGCGGAAAGGCAATCACGTACCAGGTACGTGATTTTGCCTGCCTGTGCCATTCTGTTGACGTATATCGTCGTTAGGCGGTCGGCAAGTGATTAAAGAAGAAGAGAATGTGCGCTGCATTTCATAATTTGCCAGGTCACGAATGTTAATTCTCTCCTGAAGTGTTAATAAAAGTGTTCATCCAAAATAAGTATTTTAAAGATTTTCAGTGACACAGTGACACCATTTCCATCACCGGGGGCAATGACCGCTCACTTGAGGAAGCGACCACAATGGGTCTAATCATGCTTTAGAGATATCCCAATCTCAGAAGAGCCCGACCAGACTGCGTTGCTGTATCAGATCTTTTCAAAAATATCCTAGGCTGTGGAGATAACAGCTGCTCTCTGGGGTAGCTCAATGTAAAAGAAAAAAAATGTCATCAGGTATGAATTTATTGTAAAAAAACAATGGTCCTACTCACAAAAGTGTCAATTTGTATATTGCATGATAAACAGAGTATAAAACCAAATCCAAGAGGGACAAGAGGCTCTCCTCCTCATCGCTATTGCCGGGTACAGAGACACCGGAAATTACATCACCGACTCCTCCCGATACGTTGTGTCACAGATCACATGATTTCCTCAAGGGATATGTGTGTTTATGAAGCCTTAAAGTGAAACTAATGCAGCCACACATTTAAGAATTGGTAACCACTTCTCGCCCACCATATAGCAGAATGATGGTATCAAAGTTACGTTATCCTGACTGGGCGTCATATGACGTCCAGCAGGATAAACCGCTCATACACGCCCATGGGGGATGCACAGCGTGGCGATCGGTAGTGCAGTGTGTCACTCTGACACACCGCATCTCTGATCCTGGTAAAGAGCCTATGACGTAGGCTCTTTACCATGTCATCAGCTGTATCCAATCACAGCTCATCTCATGAAGTGCCAGCGAGGGACCCAAGATGAGGAGATCAAGGCTGCTCACTTGGCACATAGCATAGCACATAGCAGATAGGTATGACATATTTGTTATTTTTTTGATTGAAGTTTTAGAACCACTTTAAGCATTGAAATGCAAATGTTTATTACATGAAACTAAAAAAAAATTGCCTTTCTGCAACTCATATACTGAGTTCATGCATTAAAGTTAGGGTTCTATAATATGATAACATAGTAGTTATTGTATGATTCTGCTAAACTCTAATATAAGTATATAAATTACACAAATGTACTAACAAGAGCATGTTTACTGAGATAGATGTACTGTACACTGTATACCTATAATTCATTCTAATGATAGAATAAAAAAGAAATGCAAATGAATGTAGAATTTCAATGTAACTATCATGTAATATATACAAACTATACTTTTGTGCCATTCAAGTGAATTTTTGTGTATTTTATAATAACAAATCTGTATATTTTTTTTTAAATGTGTGCTGAAAATTCTGGAATTGTATGCAGAGTTTGACCACTGTTCTGCAAATACTAATGTAAGCTAACTCCAATAAGACAGGTAGAACAATTTGCTGAAGTCTAGGAATTTTTCTTGATCTTTTTGTTCCTGGTGTTCCTGTGCATAATTTTAAGTTGAAAACAGAAAGCTAGGGGCCAGTATCATCGGGTATTTAAAAAAGTGAAAAAGAACAGGCAAGATGGGTACTGTGCTATAGAACACATTTTACTTGGTGTAAATGCAGAATTTAAGTGGTATATGGAAAGGGAGGAAAGGTAGTTTGTAAGAACCCAGAACTCAAACAAACTTACAGTATATATATATATATATATATATATATATATATATATATATATATATATATATATATATATATATATATTATTCATTAAGAGAGAAACACTACAATGGTACTAACCAAAATCTTTATTTAAAAAAATGTTTACCTTCTTTAAGGTTGACTTTGAGAAGGTCAAAGAGCTCCCTTTCTCACCCCTGCACCTTCAGGCAAAGAGGGGCTGATTCAAAGAGGTAACCTTTATACATTCTTTTACATTTCACCTGATGCAATTTGGATTGCTATCAGAAATATAATCAGTCCTATTCAGTTAAAGCAGTTATGATTTGTGAACATTCTATGGTATAGACACTTTCTAAAACTATTATAACTATGCAGGTACCATAACTGCTTTTGTTTAGTTTCAGAAATGATCTTTCTAACCTCTTTTAAAAGGTTAAAAAAAAACTTCTGTCATACAACCATGCATCTCTTCTTCCTGATAGCATGGGACAGGGTTACAGGACACTGTACAGACACACAGTGTGCCTGTATCCCATCATATGTTCAGCATGAGGTGGCTTAAATGCTGTGCTTGAGCAGGGGGCATGTTCAAGAGGCAGGCTGTAATTGGGACGGGGTGTGTGCCAGAAGCAGGCTATGATTGGTCAGGGGGTGTAGTTGCTGAACAGTATACCCAATACAGGCATGCTGTGTGTCTCTACGGTGTCTTGTACCCCTGAATGGACAGCCAAAGGATGAAAACTGACCATGCTAACACAGATCAGCTTTTTATGCTATGTGTGGTCAGTTTAGAACAAGGAAGAAAGGTGACTGGTCAACCAGATACTTCAGATGGAAGAAGTACATAAAAATGTTAGAGACTCTGATTCATAAAATACACATACAGTATGTGAACACACATATTAAACGAATTAATATATTTATGGTAACATACACTTTAAAGTGTATCCATGGTTACAATTTAAAATCATATATTCATTTTCACAATGAATTTTAATTATTTTTAGTCTATTCCTATTAATACATTTAATATTTTTCTAAGTAAGTAAAGTTTGTAAATTTCCTTTAAAAATCCCACACAATTATTTATTTTGATCCTGTAACATATAATCACTCTGAATGGTCTAAGGTTATCAGTGATGTACCACAAGGTTCAGTGTTGGGACCCTTCCTTTTTAATATCTTTGTAAATGATATAGGGTCTGGGATGAAAAGTAAATTTTCTGTGTTTGCAGATGACACCAAGCTATGCAGTGGAACCAGGGCTTTTTTTCTCAGAGAATAGGTGCAGGAACTCAACCACGCCCGCCACACTGACATACCTGCCAAATGGCATCAAATAGTAGCTCTTCCCTCTGCATACAACCCCTCCCTCCACTTCCCTCATCTTCTCCCCCCTCCTTAAAAGCTCCACCACCTGTCATATTTCTTACCTTTGTTGCAATATTAAGCTGAAGCACCTATCCGGCTGTAATACCTTCCAGCATACTATACTATACCACAGTCACTTGCAAGGGAGATCATGCAGTAGGAGCATCAACAACTGGTCACCAGATAAAAATGGGGACCACAGAGGGTGCAGCCTACCACAAACCCTCTCCTGCCCATGACTGCACTGAACCCTGGGCACCTGTTCTGTATCTCCCTTGTCCCTGTCCGGCACTCAGTGGGATCTGCGCAGGGGATCTGACCTGTGGGAGCTACTGGGAGATAAGCTGTCACTTGTAAATGCAAAAGCTGGACTTCAGTGTTACCAAGTGATAGTGGTGAGCAGGGAGCAGAAGACCTGAGCCAGAGGTGGTGGAACTGAGTTCCCCCTAATTCCTGCTGAAAAAAAACCCTGAGTGGAACTATGTTTAATTGGGCAACTATGTGGCAAATGAGGTTTAATGTTTATAAAACTAAAGTTATGCACTTGGGGGCTAAGAGTATGTATGTATTTTACATCATCGTTTCCTGTCATCGCGCTTATAATTAAAGTACATGGATGCCATTGAGTCCCACATTATCTGTCTTTCATCCATTTTTATGTAAGTGCATTACCTTTTAATAAATCCTGTTGGTAAAGGTTTTACACTATATTCGCATTTTTATCTCTAACTGGGTACGTTACTTGATGCTACGATTGGAGTAAGAGGATTTTTTAAATTTCTCTACTGGCTACTTGAAGTTATCTCCCCTATTTATAAAGTGTGAATTTCACAACAGAGCTGCAGTATTCAAAAATATAAGAGCCCTTTTTGACCTCCCATAATAGGGGGTCAACGCTCTCTGGTAAGAGCACATCTTTATTAATGGTGGCGGTTTAATCACGATGTGGAGGCAGTTGGTGATACAACAGTCTAGATATCTGTTCATAATTTCATGTCACATTGGTGTCTCATCGACTCACTTTTTGTTTGATTATCATATGTTTAGTTTAGCGCAACATATTTTTTATTCATATTTTTGTTTGTGATAATATCTCATTAGAGTGGGGCAGCTGTACGTTTGATTATTTGTTGTCACAAGCGCAGTTTACTTTTGTTTTTATTTTTGCTTTAAAGTGTATCCATGGTTACAATTTAAAATCATATATTCATTTTCATATTGAATTTTCATTATTTCTAGCCTATTCCTATTAATAAATGTAATCTTTTTCTAAGTAAGTAGTTTATAAACTTAGTTTGTAAAGAATTCCACACAATTATTTCCTTTGATCGTGTAACAAATAACCACTCTGAATGGTCTAAGGTTATCAATGGTGTAACCCAAGGTTCAGTGTTGGGACCTTTCCTTTTTAATACCTTTTTAAATGATGTAGGGTCTGGGATTAAAAGTACCATTTCTGTGTTTGCAGATGACATGTAGCTATGTAGTGGAACTATGTTCGACCACTTCAATACAGGGAATTTTACCCCTTCCTGCCCAAGCCAATTTTCAGTTTTCAGTGCTGTCGCAATTTGAATGTCAATTGAGCGGTCATACAACACTGTACCCAAATGAAATTTTTATCATTTCCCCCCCACAAATAGAGCTTTCTTTTGATGGTATTTGTTCATCTCTGCGGTTTTTATTTTTTGCGCTATAAAGAAAAGAAGAGCGACAAGTTTGAAAAAAAATCACAACATTTTTAACTTTTTGCTATAATGAATATCCCAATAAAAAAAAAAAAAAAAATTTTTTCCTCAGTTTAGGCCAATATGTATTCTACATATTTTTGGTAAAAAAAAACTCAATAAGCTTATGTTTATTGGTTTGCGCAAAAGTTATAGTGTCTACAAAATAGGGGATTTCATGGCATTTTTATCAGCGATTTTTATCATGACTGAGACATTGCGGTGGACATATCGGACACTTTTGACACCATTTTATGACCATTCACATTTATACAGCGATCAGTGCTATACAAATGCATTAATTACTGTATAAATGTCACTGGCAGGGAAGGGGTTAACAATAGGGGGCGATCAAGGGGTTAACTGTGTTACCTAGGGAGTGATTCTAACTGTAGGTGGCGGAGACTCATAAGGGGAGGAGACCGATCGGTGTTCCTCTGTACTGGGAACACATGATCGGTCTCCTCTCACCTGACAGGACATGGATCTGTGTGTTTACATCACGGCCACCAGGCGCTTGCATCGGCTCCCGAGTGATGCGGCGGGGGCCCCCCATATGGCCGGGAAGCCCAGGACGTCATATGACGCCCGCCCAGGATGGCAGATCCCTCCTGCGGATGTCGTATGATAATGGGCTGGATGGGAAGTAGTTAATTGGGCAACTATGTGGCAAATGAGGTTTAATGTTGATAAATGTAAAGTTATGCACTTGGGGGCTAAGAGTATGCATGCATAATACATACTAGGTGGTGGTGTACAACTGGGGGAATCCGTAGTGGAGAAGGATCTGGGGGTTTTGGTAGATCATAAGCTTAATAATAGCATGCAATGCCAAGCTGCAGTTTCCAAAGCGAGCAAAATCCTTTCTTGTATTAAGAGAGGTATGGACTCCAGAGAGAGAGATATCATTTTGCTCCAGTACAAATCATTAGTAAGACCTCATCTGGAATATGCAGTTCAATTTTGGGCACCAGTTTTAAAAAAGGATATTGGAGAACTGGTTATAGTGCAGAGAAGGGCAACCAAACTAGTTAGGGGCATGGAGGAGGTCAGCTATGAGGAAAGATTACCTGAACTGAAGTGGTTTTCTCGTTAGAGGAGATTAAGGAGGGATATGATCAACATGTACAAATACATAAGGGGTTCATACAGTGAACTTGGTGTGGAGTTATACATTTTAAGGTCATTACAGAGGACAAGGGGGCAATCTTTACGTCAAGAGGAAAGTAAATTTCATCTCCAAATATGGAAAAAAAATTTCACAGTAAGAGCTGTGAAAATGTGGAATAGACTCCCTCGGAACGTTGTTCTGGCAAGCTGAGTAGATTGCTTTAAAAAATGCATGGATTCTTTCCTAAATGTACATAAAATAACTGGATACTAACATTTACAAATAAAGTTGATCCAGGGAATATCCGTTTGCCTCTCAGGGATCAGGAAGGAATTTTTTCCCCTGCTGTGGCAAATTGGATCATGTTTTGCTGAGTTTTTCGACTTCCTCTGGATCAGCTGTGGGTATAGGATTGTGTATATGGGATTGTGTGATTTTTTTTTTTTTTAGTCGAACTAGATGGTCTTGTGACTTTTTTCAACTTGACTAACTATGTAACTATGTAATCATGATGCCCTGTAGATATACATGGCCATGTCACATATTTTAAAGGTTCTGCCTTTTGAACTACAGAGGTGCTGGGAGGAGAAGTTTGGCAGCAAGGTATCATGGGATATGCAGAGAATTCAGTAGGTTGTTGAAGAGATGGTCAGCAGGAAGGCAGAACTCCCAACATGAAAGAAAATGTTATAAGTACGTTTTTATTGTTAATATTGCTATTATGATGATGCCATTGATTTTTGCAATGGTTCTGATGCCTTTGTGGTGCTTTTACTGCAAGACAAACCATGCTTTTTTTTACCATGTTTGGAGTGCCAGTAACAATTAATGACACTGCAAGTGCGACACTTATTTGCAGTATGTTTGCAGCACATTTTCAAAGCGTGCAGCAAAATACACATTTCCTGTGTGCTTTTCTCATGTTCATGAAATGTGAATTGAGTCTTAAAGTACTAAGAGCTTAGCATTACTATAACAAATATTTGCCAAATTAACTCACTCTACTGAAATCAGACTTGTACAAGCTCAGTTATGTATTGGTTTTTGAAGGCACTATACTCCATATGCAGTATAGCACCTTGCTTTTTCTTAAACCAGATTGTGGGACAGTTCCCTAAATAGTGGAGTCATCATGTTTGCATGGGTTTTTGTTTGTATGCATGCAAACATTTTTCAACCATCTGTGTTATGTATGCAAACAAATTTCAATTACTTTGCTGATTCCTGTACAGCATCCCTTTCATTTGAAAGAAGTCCCCAACCCTTTTTTAAAAGCAAGCCTCACAGAACTGACATGGGGATGCGGCACCATGTCATTTCAAATGTACCTAAAAGTGGGTAGTTTGCCAGTGTGTAAGGCTTGATTCACACTAATGTGTTTTTTGATGCATTTTGCAGAAATGCAGGGAATTCTTTTAACATGGGTTCCTATGGAACATGTTCACATCAATGCAATTTTGTACCTCTGCATTTTTGGAAAGGGTCGGGGACTTTTTCCTGCAAAATGCAGCATTTTGCATGTAATGGACTTCAATGTAAGCGCATCCAAAACGTAAGTACAGCGGTTTTACATCGATTTTGCCGCAATTTGCGTTTTGCGTTCTTTTTTACACTGTATATAGCTGATTACTAAGGAGAGGGCCGGGAGGCTGGCCACTGAGTCCTTAACAACCGATGAGCCATCAGCTGTCAGCGGGCTTCCCCGCTGACAGCTGAATGTAAAAAAAAAGGAACTGCTGGTAAAAAAAAAATTGTGAAAAAAAACAGTGTGGGGTTCCCCCCCAGGTCCACATCAGGCCCTTCGGGTCTAGTATGAACTCTTACCTGAGAATGCAGCCTGGCAGGTCAGGAAAGGGAGGGGACGAGCGAGTGCCCCCCCTAATGAACCATACCAAACCACATGCCCTCAGCATGGGGGGGTGGGTGGTTTCATCCAATGGCCACGCCCCATAGTTATCTAAGAAATGCTTGACATTGGCGCAGATAGATCAGTGGGACGCAGCATCGGAGGAGGGTCGTGGGCAGGAGAGGCAGTGGAGGAAGAACACCAAACAAAGAAGAACTGAGAAAGAAGACCGGTAGAAGAAGCGGGGGAAGGAGAAGACCAAAAGAGAAAGAAGCGGGGGAAGAAGAAGACATTTTTAAAAGGACTTGTCAAAAACTTTCTATTGTCTTTTGTCACCCTACACTACTTTTTTTGGTGAATGGATAGGGGTATAATGTACCCTATACTCATTCACATGGGGGGAGGCCAGGATCTGGTCTTGTTAAAGGGGGCTTCTTGATTCTGATAAACCCCCCCGCCCGCAGACCCCGACAGCCAAGGTTGTCAGGAAGAGGCCCTTGTCTCCATCAACATGAGACAAGGTACTTTGGGATGGGGAGCGCAGAGCCCCCGTTATCCAAAGCACCCACCCAGCCATGTTGAGGGCATGCAGCTTGGTATGATTCGGGGGGGGCGCTCACTCGTTCCCTCCCTTTCCTAATCTGCCAGGCTTAATGCTTGGATAAGAATGAAGATCACTGCGGAGTAGGAAGTGGCAGATTAGGACGATCTGCCTAGCAACAGCCTTTTCTGGTAAGTAAAAATAATATTTTTTCAATTTTTTTTTCAGATTTTTAGGAGCATTTTTATGTATTTTTTTTTCTAGGGTGGACCTCCACTTTAATTACTGCTATTTATTAACCCCTTATTTAATAACTTTGGTTAAAAAAAAGTCAGTCTATTTTGGAAATTAAATTTTTTTTTCATGTTTTTATACATTTTGTATTAATGAAATGCACAAAATAAATGAGAAGAGAGTCTGATATGTTTCATAAAAAACAGAAAAGACAGAGTAAATTTCCTTCTTGTTTTGAAACACTTTGTGAGTTACGGTAGTTAATTTTGCTTGTAGTGAAAAAAAGAGGCAAAAAATACAGTAACCTGCACATTCAGCAGCTGTAGCTGAACAATGTTTTTGATATATAACTCTGTTCTGTAATACGTATAAGCACTTCAGTCTATTGAAAAAGACTCTTATAGTAGGATTAGCCTTTTAATGCTGTAGAAAAGAAATTGATTCCTTCAGAGACATTCATATTATAAAAGAGAGATTACAGAATGTTCAGTATAAGTGAGATAGTAATCTCTAGACAACAATACTATAGGTGAAAGTCCAGTAATAGGTGGTTAGAAGCTATGAATATGAAAAGAAATGCTATTTATAATATTGAGATTTTATAGTAATTTTAAAAGTCATATTGTGGATGACTTTTGGTCGCAAGAGAAATGCAAAATTGAACTGTTGTCCATAGCTAACAATCATCTTTGGAAAAAAGTGGGTTGTGTATTGTTTGTTATGATGAACAGCTCAGTTACACTCCAAACATAGGTCAAGAAATGAAGCAGTCTCTAGAAAGGTCTATAAAAATATTCATACTTTAATATTTTTCAAAATTTTCTTTTTTCTCCCCAGCAGCAGTAGTTGTGAAGAAAATGCAAAATGGATCTTAAAACGACTGATTCAGCAACAGTAATTCTTGAGAGCCACAGGGTTCCCAACTTCAAATGCAGTGTAGTTTGTTACAGTAACATTATATGAGAGTGTTGCCCATGGGTGGCCAGGCTAGATTACCAGTTTGTCATCCTTTTCAACAAATGGACCAATCATCTTTAGGATTCATAAACCTTCTAGCGTGGAACAACCTGGTTCATTTGTATTAAGCTTGGGCTTTAAGAAATGTGAAAATCAGTGGGAAAGCTTGTAACACAGTAGGTAACAGTAACATTCACAGACAGTCACTAAAATAAGAAAGTTGTTTAGAGATCTATTTAGACTTATTTAGAGGCAAAAATCTAATTTCCCGTAAATTTCTCTGTAGCAAAAAAAAAAAAACATAGTAAAGTATTAGAGCAGGAATTTATTGCCTAAGTACTATATGAAAATAAAGAATAAAATAGTGAATGTCTGTACAGAGTTTAAGGCTTTTATGGACTCAGCTTAGGGTTTCCAGAGGAACTATTGATGGTTCTTCATCATGACATCATGAGCTCCACACGTACACTTCACATAGAAAAAACATGGAAAATTCATCAACACTTTAATAGTCAATATACCAGTGCTTTCAATTGCATCTAGAAATGAAATATATGTTCTTACATTTAATTTTAACTATGACCTTATATACAACTAGCTTTCATGTTAAGATAAAAGAGTAAGGTAAAATTAAAGTTAATGTTAAAAAAAAGCTAAATATATATTTAAAATAGAAACATTGGAACTGCCTAAGGATTTTTCTGACAAGATTCACCCAGCATTAATAAACTCTATATTAAGGTTGGTGATGTGACTTTTTCTCAGCTGCAGGTAAGTAATAAAGCTAGGTCTTCTCTATATCCTCTCTCTGTCATCCCTCTGACCTCAATCTGTATTTACACAGTAAAAGAGAAAGAGCAGGTCACCACTATTCTCACACACTGCTCTCTTCTCCTGTCAGCTTGTTCCTCATGAGTACGTGTGCTTGCAGCATACCTAATTGGCCCACAATATTGCTCCACTATTTTTGTTGTACAAAAGGTCACTACCAAGCAAATTCAAGTGACTGCATTTAAAAAATTTTTCTTTGTTGCACTTTTGTTTTCTACCAAAAATGTACGTATTCAATGTATTCAAAAACTATCAAACAAAAATGAATCCAGCCACAAAATATGTTAATATGCTATAATAGACAGCAAATTCAATGTTAGAGGGTACAAACTTCTGGAGGAAAGGGGATCTTAAACTAAAATAGTTAACAAAACAGTATTTATTGTATAAAACTAAACATTGTTACTCTTTTCTCCTTGGGTCGTCCCATTCTTGGGTCCACCATTTAGGGATATCATCCTGGGCATAGAGGTGGTTTTACTACTGGACATCCTCTACATTATATATTTTCAAGAGTATCAAAAAATACAGGATACATAACAAAACAAAATAAGAAAATATAGGTGATTATATTCTAACGAAGACAAGAAATAACATGTCAGGAAAATTCATACATAGTTCACTCTAAATTCAAACGAGAATAGAGGTCTTAAGATTTTACAGACAGGAATAAAGGGTAATAACGGTAATATGTAGGATTATCAGGATCAATTGGTCTGTCCACGGTTTCCATGAACTATCAGATAATTGGCTCTTGCCTGTACTGGTAGATAGGGTTTTTTTCATAGGAGTAATTCATTTGGACTAGAGATAAGACTTCCCATTTGTTAAGGGCTTGAGAAGCTTTCTAGTGCCTGGCTATTACCGTTCTTGCGGCAACAAGAATGTGGGTCGTCACAGTGCGAAAAGCTGGCGGAAGGTTAACAATTTGTAAGTTCAGGATTGCTAGGGCAGGGTTGGGTTTAAGGAAGATCCCAGTGATGTTCCTCTTTCTTTTTTATGTTCTGACTAAAATGTTAAGGTTAATACTGGCCTTAAAGTATATGTATGTCTGGTATGAATATGTTGATCCATGTTGGGCATTGTTCATTTGTACATCAATATTTTGAAAACTCAATTAAAAAGAGATTAAACACAAATGTAAACATTGAAATATTTAGCATAAAAATTATGTATAAACTATAAGAAATATTTTTAGGATGCCGATCTGTACAAAAACTTTTTTTTTTAACTTTGAAGAGACCACTGAGCTTATTTCGTAAATAAAAACAGTAATGGCATTCCAGACTTCATTAAATCTAACAACATGACCTAAAAGAACTTTATAATTAGAATAAGTGCTTATATATCCATTGAATTACATAATGTAATAGTTATCCAGGTACCTGGAGACACAGTGCAAACATTTAAAATCTTCCATTTGGTGAATATCAAATGCATTACTCCATTAAGATTTGACTCTATTAATGTACTGTAGCACAATGAGACACACAATTGTGATTCAGCTATATTGTTCAGTTCTGAATTCAGCATAAAATAAAAAGGGGAAATGGATTTATTAACTTATTCATGACCAGGGATATTTTGTGCATTTGTGACCTTTTATGAATCATTGTGCTTTAACTTTTTTTCCCAGACAGCTTTGCAGTGCCGGGGCATAGTGTATTATAATGTAGTTTAGCTGTCTATTTTACTCTTTTAACAAACCCAGTAACAGCAAATATGAACTACATGGATGTGCACACTTGCTGACACATTAAAGAGTTCACTTATTAATATTTTTTACCCAACTTTACTCATGATTCATATAAGATTTTATCAGAAAAATGATTAAATCTTGGGTGAAAGTTGTAGACCCTTAAATCTTTTATTCACTCCTTCCTAACCATGTACTGTACAGGGATATATATTTATAGGCTTGCAGCTTTAATCTCTTGGTTACAAGACAAGTCTTAATATAGCCACAGAATGCACGCACATAGCGGTCACCTGTGGTGTGTACTGATAATCAGATGCAGGTAACAGGTCAAAGATCTGATGGGGAATGTCTTAATATAGCCACAGCATGCACACACATAGCGGACACCTGTGGTGTGTACTGATAATCAGATGCAGGTAACAGGTCAAAGATCTCATGGGGAACGCTGTAAACAAGACAGCTCCAAACTTGGGCATTGATGACTAGTCTATCTGGTGCCAACATTAGTGACAGCTGGGCTTGTATGTGCACCTGCGTGCATGCTTTCTCCATGAAAACATGTATGACTGTGTGTCACCCTGATCCTGCACACAGTAATTTGCCTAAGACACCACTTCTTGGTTTACCTTTATTGCTAATTGCTTTCTTGTTAATTTAACAGGGGTGAAATGCTGATTCACTGTGGAGAGGTGACATATTAAGCTGCATTGCTAAACTGAACAATTAGTGTGACATCCATGAGGCTATACAATAGTGTGTGAGTCCTTTGGCAGCTATAACAGTAAACATGTGCATTTCTACTATGTACTTTTCCTTCTTTTTCTTGAATTCTACTTTAAGAGTTGGTTCCTTCTCTCCCGCCACCTACCTATTCTCAAACACCCTCTGTTCCCACAAGCGCAGCAACATGCGCCCTTTGCCACATTGCCCCTACATCACCTACTTCATACCCAACAAGCAATCAGCTTTGTGTGCAAAATATGCCCACTCAGAGATTTGCACTTCAAAACCTCTGTTATAGACTCTCTTGTGGATCTCCAATACCATAAAATTTCCCACCTGTATAAACCACTAAACTCCTTACTCACGAAGTTGGTGCACTCTACCGCAGCAACATCATGGAACAAAGATTTGCTCTTCTCAGAGGCACTACACTGCATCCTGGCCGAATACAATACCACCTGCTCTTTTACAACAAACAAATTCTGCTGTGAGCAGCAATACAAGATAATGCATCGGACATGTATCCCCTACTTAAGACAAGCTCAATATCCCGACCATTAATACAGTCCCCTATGCAACGATCACAGGTCCTCCCAGCTACACAGGCTCTGGTCATGCCCCATCTCACATTTCTGGGACCAACTTGAGTTATTTGCTGCCACGGTTACTGGACTCCAACCTCGTAAGGGTATGTACCCTTTACTTTTCGGCTCATTGAATGTCTCTTCTCCCAGTCAACCGAGAATGCAAACCAAAATTATCCAACGCAACAAAGCATGGCTAACCACATTCTACATGGCAGCCAGAAGAGCCATCCTTAACCACTTCCCGCCCGCCCTATGGCGGATTGACGTCCGGGAAGTGGTTGTGTTATCCTGACTGGGCGTCATATGACGTCCTCCAGGATAACATGCCGCAGCGCGCCCCCGGGGGCGCGCATCGCGGCGATCGGTGGAGCGGTGTGTCAGTCTGACACACCGCTACACTGATCTTGGTAAAAAGCCTCCGGCGGAGGCTCTTTACCACGTGATCAGCCGTGTCCAATCACAGCTGATCACGCTGTCAATAGGAAGAGCCGTTGATCGGCTCTTCCTCACTCGCGTCTGACAGACGCAAGTAGAAGAGAGCCGATCGGCGGCTCTCCTGGCAGGGGGGGTCTGCGCTGATTGTTTATCAGCGCAGCCCCCCCGCAGATCACCCCACTGGACTACCAGGGATGCCACTAGGACCACCAGGGAAGGGGCAACGTGGATGGCCAGGTATGTACCCCATGGCCATCCACATGTGCCCAATCTGTGCCAATCAGTGCCCACAAATGGGCACTGATTGGCACTATTATGCCAATGATATTGCCAGCAATGCCCAGCAATGCCCAGCAATGCTCTATCATTGCCACCTGTCATTGCCTATCTGTGCCACCTGTCACTGCCCATCGGTGCCACCTGTCAGTGCCCATCTGTGCCCATCTGTGCCCATCAGTGCCCACCTATCAGTGCCCATCAGTGCCACACATCAGTGCCACACATGTACCCATCAGTGCCACCCATATATACCAATTAATGCCACCTACGAGTGCCCATCAGTGCCGCCTATGTGTGCCCATCGGTGCCACCTATGAGTGCCCATCAGTGCCGCATACCAGTGCCACCTATCAGTGCCCATCAGTGCCACCTATCAGTGCCCCTCAGTGCCACCTATCAGTGCCCATCATCAGTGCCCGTTAGTGCCACCTCATCAGTGCCACCTCATTGGTGCCACCTCATCGGTGCCCATCAGTGCCGCCGTATCAGTGCCCATCAGTGCAGCTATATCAGTGCCCATTATTGAAGGAGAAAGCGTACTTATTTACAAAAAAATTTAACAGAAACAAAGAAAAACTTGTTTTTTTTCGAAATTTTCGATCTTTTTTTATTTGTTGCACAAAAAATAAAAACCGCAGAGGTGATCAAATACCACCAAAAGAAAGCTCTATTTGTGGGAACAAAATGATAAAAAAATTGTTTGAGTACATGACCGCGCAATTGTCATTCAAATTGCAACAGCGCTGAAAGGTGAAAATTGGGCTGGGCGGGAAGGTGTCTAAGTGCCTGGTATTGAAGTGGTTAAACAATGGACTTCATCCTCCCCCCCAAGATCAAAGATGTTAAAAACGACTTGCTGAACCTATTGCGGAAAGAAAAAACTGGACCTGGTCCTATCTCATCTCCAAACAACACATAAATTCAACCACAAGTGGGACCTATACATTAATAGAGTGCTACCGGGCCTGAAGAGTCAATCTTTAAAGGATATTCTGATTACTACTGGTGCCCCCAAAAACTCTCTTATCTTCAGCTAAAGGCGCTAATAAAGCCTTGCCATCATATAATGAAGACTGCCCTCTTGAACTTGTACTCTTTTTATTTTATTATTTTTTTCTTCTCCTTAAGCTTTCCAATATTCATGGTCAAATCGTCTTCTTTTATAACATGAACATATCATCTAAAGTATCACCACACTTCTCTGCATTCACCTCATGTTTTTTCCGCATGTTTTATGGCTGTCTGATATCTGAGCCAAGTGATAGCTCAATTCCTGAAAAACATTGCTTGGGTTATCTCCCTCTGTCTTTTCCCCCCATCCTACTCCCCTCCCTTTTCCTTCCACTGACCTTCTCCTATACTACATATAGTTCAATGACTTGTTACGTTGTAATCGTATTTGACCTCTGTTTTGAATTGTTTTCTTTGGCTTTATATGACAAAAAGAAATACCAATAAATTGTCTTTAAAAAAAAAGAGTCGGTTCACAATTTCCGCATGTGCATTTTTTATGCAGTTCTGTGTGTTTTTATGCGCTTTTAATTCTTTCCCCTGTGTTTTTTCCCCTTCTTTTTTTTCTTCATCTCAATTAAGGACATGTGCATTCGAGGGCATTTTTGATGCATCACGCACCTCCTTTTTTTGTTTTGTTTCAACTTTAGGTAAAGTGTACAAAGTGACACTTTATTCATGACTGCACACTACTCTGTGCTTGATGTAAAGTGACATACAAGGCCATCTAGAGGGAAAACCAGCATGTTGCATAATATCGCGCAGCTCTGCAATGCAGTGAAACACTGTGTTCTGGTGTGAACATGATACACAGAAAAATGTTGTTTTTTGTGTGCCATTGTGTTTACCTGTGTTTATCGATGAGGAAACATGCAGGTAACTGCTCATAGTGCAAATAAGCCCTTAGCCCCCAATGATGTGTGTTTTCAGTCCACAACAGGACTTAAGCGCTCAAAGCATTTCTGGCACATCAATGGTACCTTGGCCACTTACAGCATCCTAAACCATATGATAGCTGTGGGCCAATCACAGCACACAATAGTAAATCATAGCTATTATGAATGTAACCCATGCATGACAGTTCAAAACATTGCCTGTTAGAGTGATAATCAATGAAAAAAGTGTAAAAAAAATCCCTGCTAAACCCCTATGGTGACACTGAACTACTCTGATGAAAGTATGTACAAAATATTAAAAAAGATAAAAATGTAAAAAAATAAAAATAAAATAGACTTTAAATTTTTTTTTTGAAAAAATGTAATAAAAAAATGTTTCATTATTTATTTATTTTTTTAAACATACTGTTACCAGTCAGTATTGTAAAGGAAATTTGTAAGTTCTGTATATAATTGTATTCTATTTTGTATGTATTTCACACTGCCCTCACTGTGCACACGGCACTAATAATGTTTTCATTACATGTTTGCATTCTTTTGAGTCCTGATTAGAATTAGACTGCCTATGTTATGCCCCTTTTTACCATAAATGTACAATTGTAATATTAATGTGATACCTACGTATTATTGTGTATAAACACCTTCAATTGCATCATAATAAAGCAGAACAGTTGTTTGGAAAGATGCAGAGTGTATCTTTTGTGTCTGTTCCCTACTGCAGTAGTTCTTAATTTGGAGTGCCAAATCAATATGAGGATAGGAGTTGCCTATCAATAAAATGTCCAGGTCAGATGGTGAGCTTTGCCTAGGAGGGGATTTACAGGTGACCCTGAAAATCCAAAAACGAGGAGCTTGAGACAATCTGGGAATGTAAGCCTTTTGCTTACATTTGAGCTTACATCAGACTTCCTTGATCGGTAAGGCATTTTCGGGACAAAGGGTACCTATTTTACTCCCCTTAATTGAGCTGTATTGATTGATGGTTATATGAAGAAGAATAGAAGAATAGTGCTGTTAACAGGTTATATGTAGTACACATCTGCTAGATAAAGTAGTTTAGAGGTAAGAAGGGAATAGGCACACGTAGAGAAGACTGGCAAGGCATTAAATTAAGTAAGGGAATGAAGGGTAAGAGACCCTCAAAAATGCCCATCGCAAGAGGAGCGATATAAAATATATGAACCGAAGGTGCAGTTCCGCCTATACTGAGCCCCTAGATTAATGATTAAAGTGAACAGGGATCCACAACAGGTAACTGGGTTACCAAAGTCCACAGGGACTAAGAATCATGCAGAGTAAACAGCTAGAGAAACAGCTATCTATGTGAGCAGGATGGATCAAGGGTGACAATTAACACTAGACAGAAAGGGACATTTTGATGTTAAGTTGTGGGATGAATTTGGGGTCAGGCACAACTAGTAAAGTTAAAACAGAGAATTGAGCGTTAAAACAGAATACTTTATATGTTGTCAGAGAGGGAAGATGTAATGAGCACTATGGCTACCCGTCTGATCATAGAAGCTAGAGTATGTGAAGTATGGGATTACAATACATGGAGTGCAAAGGATATCAGAACAAAAGAAGGAAAGCAGAAGTTAAGCAGGGAAATATTAAAGATTTAAAAGAAAGTGAGAGAATGATATGCATGTGTTGTGTACAAATGGGAAAAATGTTAACGATTTTAGAGAGATATGTATGTGTGTAACTGCTGGAACTTTTAGTTCTATCTCTTGTGTGTGTCATGTATGCAGATGTGACCCCCTCCTTTGTGCTCTCATGAAAAGAATGTAGCTGGGATGAAAGATCAGTGATAAGCTGGAAGGACACCATGCCAATTTCTGTTTTTTAGACAAAACATTTATAGCAAAATGTGCCGGGTTAATTAATCTAATGATAACCAATGCGATCACAATTATTTTTGAATCTGTTTTCCAAACATGGTAAAATGAAGGTTACATTTGACCGTGTATTACACAAATTGAATATCCTTTGATAGTGGAAACAGTGCATTTAAAAAAGGGAAATTAAGTAAAATTCAGCATTAATTTCTGAAATAAGTTTAACCTTTTTTTTAATAATATAGATAGATTGTAATTGGTTTAGACAACCTTTGGTTGGAAATTAAATCCAGGTTAATGGGAAATTTGTAAAAATGGGATTAGTTTAGATTAAGACAATTTTGTAATTTAACATTTATTGAGTGAAAAAAAAAGATTAAGATGAGGTTGTTAATTGGAATACAGCTGCCATAATATTAACACAGCCAAATGGATGGGATACATAGGAAGTTTTTCTACAAAAATGAAATCTAAAGGTCTGATAATAACTTCATGTGCGGTCCATGATGTGAGAGTAATAATAAATAAAATTTAAATATAACAGACCCATCACATCAAGTCCACACACCCTGTTTGGATAGATGCCACCTGCAGCCAATTGTATAGTTTTTGATGTGGCTGAGAGCTTTCTGTTCTGTCATATACAGATTGTTGTTCCTTTTGTTTTTATTTATTTTTATTTTTGAAATCCCAAGCAGAATGTGTGAATTGTGAAATTATGTGCTCTTTTCCTTGTAAGTGCAGTTGTATAAGCAGAAGAATACTTTGGACTTATTGACATCTCTGCAGGGTATTGTTATCATTTATTATGTTATGACATCAGGAAAATAATGTCAAATGTAAACTAAGGACTTGTGTTATCTAGCTAAAACTAACAACAGAGCAAGCAATGAGAAATATATCATATTGCCAGGAAAAAAATTGTCTTTTTGAAACATGAAACTGGAGTTCTTACACAAACAATATAATTGAAAACAAGCCATTGTAATAAATGTATGCAAGCTGGACCCAGTAATGAATTGTTCACCCTGATATATCAAAGCTGTAGCTTTATGCAAACATGCTATTAGACAAAGTTGCAGACATTATTTTGGTCAAATATTTTTAATGGTCCCACATTCTGCACAGCAAATATACAGCTAACTAAATGTTTGTCTAATGAAAGGTTCAAAATATAAATTTGTTTTATTTGTTTATGTACAAATCTAACAATGAAAAATGTGTACATTTGAATCCAGCCACCGTATTACCTCTATTGGAGGAGGCTGAAGACAAAGGAAGCCACATGTGTTAAATTGATGACGTAGGAATCAGCTTCTGTGAGCCCAGTGCAGGATACACTCCCTGAAGACCCAGATATTTAATTTTTTGTAGATTTGATCCCGGTTTTATACTAAGGATGGCAATACCCTTACTAAGTATGCAGTTTATCACCCAGAGGGATAATCTGTATTCAGAGTCATTGGATCCATTTCCCCCAGCTCAAGAAGCAGAGCTCCATGTTTTAGCAAAGCCTTTGAGCTATAAAAAGAGTATATAGTAATATAGATAGTAGAGAATTAAAGATCTTTTGGTTCCATTTGCAGGGCCATAAGTTTGTTTTTACTTGGACAGGTAAACCAATAAAATAAATACAAAAACATATTTGGGGGGCACACCCTACAATGCGTTTAAAGTCAAGATGGTGCTGCTGTAAGACCTACAAACAGTACAAATTATATTACAGCGCACACATTCAAGAATGACATTTCCTGCAAACCTAGTTAAAAACACCTGAACATATTAAAAAAATATGGGGGTTTGGTCACACTATATGGTCATATAGTGCTAAGCCCACTTACTGCGACAAAGTACCCCGAATTAGTGTGTCCTACTCTAGTAATAGAATAGAAGATCCTTTGTCTCAACCATGGGAGCTGAACTCCTCTATGTGGGAGAACTAAAGGGGATACATCCTATGCACTGGTGGCCACTAAATAAGAGGTAATGAGGAGGGGGAGGGGTGCTTCAGCCCAAAAAAACCTGGTCAAGGTGTATTACAATATACAAAAACATATTTGGGGGCATACTCTACAATGCGTTTAAATTCAAGATGGTGCTGCTGTAAGACCTACAAACAGTACAAAATATATTACAGCGCACACATTCAAGAATGACATTTCCTGCAAGGCTAGTTAAAAACACCTGAACATATTCAAAAAATACGGGGGTTTGGTCACACTATATGGTAAACCAATAAATCATACCAAGTTAATTGATTGGCTGTTTTCAGACTTCCAGCTTCTTGCTGAGGTAGCCATATTAACTTTTACATTCATACATAGAAGCAGACCAGGCGACTCTAAAGATGCTGCATTTACAGTCCTGGACGCTTGCTGGGTATGTGCAACTCACAGATTCCCCCCTAGTTCTGGCCCAGTATAGCTGGGATTAATAATTCAACTTTAAGAACCCCAGAACGAGAAGAACAAGTGGTCCACAGGGGGTAACTTCTTATGAAACAGGACTTTGGAAAAGGTGATCATTTATGTCTACCAGCCACTCTTTTCCCTCCAGCTTGACACATGGACCATGTCAGTCACAAGCAGTTATGGCTGCCTTAGTCAATGAGCATGGGATAGAGCCAGGGATCACCGCAGTTATTTTTTTTATAACATACCACTTCTTGTTTTATCTGTTACCAAAAGGTGTTACCAAAAGCTAAACATCCCTTCCAGAGATTACAAAAAGATATATCCAAATGCCCAAGTCAGGATCTTACGAGTATGCATTTTGTCTGTATGGACATGTTTTCTGGATGTCCAGTGGCAAATTCTACTGCAAAGGCCACAGTAAAAAGTGTTATCAGAAGTAGTTTGTAAGTACAAAGTGCAGAATCTACAGAGAGTAACAGAGGAAATCATTTTTATAGGAGAGTCCTTACTAGAAGTTTTGAGGTTTTATTTTTACACTCCCTACTGTCTATAATGTAGCGCAAAAAAGTAGAGTAAGAAACTAGAAAACCTTTGCCTGAATGTATTCTTATATTTTATCAAGCCCCTAAGGGGATGTTGGACCCTCCCCCTATGGGATTTGGTTTGGGAGTGTGTTGCTCACTTGCTTACATTTTGTCTCAGCAGCTGAAGTCCTCCATTTGGATCTCACAGAGAATGTTGCTGATCTTTTAAGGTTTTTGACAAACTCATGTATGTGTTTTCTCCCCAATTCCAGATCCTAAAAGTTTGGAAGGATCTAAAACTAAAGCCAGGTGACTTGTGGATTGTTAAGAGACATTTATATATAAGGAAATGTTCAGAGACTCAATATAGCATCTATTTCATGTACAGTTGTGCAAAACTTGAAGGAAAAGTCACCTGGATCCACACCAGACACTGCAAAAATGACTAAATTAAAGAAATCTCTGTGTTTGATTTGTTTCCCTCTTGTGATCACAGTCTAGGGTACTTTTTGATTCAATTACTTTAATTGTAAGGAATATATATATAATGTGATTTGAAAATTAGTTTAGCCATGTTGAAGTCATATTTTTCTTTTGTACGTCTTCCATTTTATGTAGAATTGTCTGTGTTTACATATGATGATAAGTCAGCATGCCAACAATTAAGCTAGAAGGCCATTCTGGCCACAGGAGTGTACAGCCAGTACACTAAATATGTCTTATCAATCATTTATTTTTCACAATAAAAAGTAATTTTGTAATGAAAAAGCTGCTCAGCTATTATATTCTCCACAATGGGGTTTTGCCTCTTGGCCGGGACTACCTCCAACTAAGCGTGTGGAGGTTCCAGATTAAAGGTGATAGCAGGAGGTGCGTGGTCTGGAGCTGCATGGAGTGAGACGTGTGTGGTGAGAGCTCCGCTCGGGACTTATCCTACATACCGATCCTAGAGGGATTTATCCTCCACAAACGGCTCGTTTCTCCTGCCCTGCTTATCCACCTTCACTTGGGCATGTCTCCTCCTAAAAGAACTGGCACTGCAGCCAGGCTAGCTCAATACCACCATGACGAGCGGGACCAGGGAGAAGAAGATGGCGCCGCTCAGTCCCCTGCTTCCAACGATCACACATCTGGTACACTGCCAAAGTCCTGGAAGCTATCGCCCCCTGCCAGTCTACACTTACCTCCAGGATTGAGGAGGTGAAAATCGACATCTCCCTAATCCAACAGGATGTCCAAAAACTGCAGGATCGTGTGACCGAAACGGAGCGCCGAGTTGGACACGTGGAGGATGACCTGCATCCACTTCAAATCTCCACCGAGCAATTACAGCACAAGCTCAGCATGGTTCTTTCTAAGCAGGATGAGATGGAGAACCGCCTCAGGAGGTGCAACCTCCATTTTGGGGGGTTACCAGAGAAATCTGAAGGCGTTGATCCCCCTACTTTCCTGGAAAACCTCCTTATTCAAACTTTTGGCAGGGAGGCCTTCTCCTCCACATTTGTGGTGGAGCGCGCTCACCGTCTGGCGGCAAGGCCCCCCCTGCTGGAGCCCCACCAAGAACATTTATAGCAAAGCTACTGAATTATCGTGACCGGGACACGGTACTCCGGCTCACCCGTGAAAGAGGTAACATCCCCTTGGGAAATGTCACTGTGGCGGTTTATCCGGATTTTTCTGCTGAAGTACAGAAGAAAAGGGTGCGCTTTACCGAGGCGAAACGACAACTCCGCATACACCACATTAAATATGCTATGCTTTTCCCTGCGCGCCTCCATGTGACACACGACGGTAAAGCCCAATTCTTTGAAGACCCCCAAGCTGTCCTCTCCTGGCTGGAGCAACGCGGCGAACCCGACATGGGCCCGGCTTAAAAATCCCATGTGAACTGCACCGAAACTACTGGCTATTTGTATCCGGACATTGCGCTGTATACAATTCACCTGCCATATCTTGTCACCTCCAGGAACTGTGAGTACAGGGGGTCCCCAGGTTACAAACAAGTTAGGGACTGTAGGTTTGTTCTTAAGTCGAATCTGTTTGTAAGTCGGAACAGGTACATTTTTTAAGTGTAGCTCCAGCCAAAAAAACTATTTTTAAGCTTTTTGGATAGCATAGAGAAGGGTTAACACCCCTGTAACATTTGTTTTGCTGTGTGTGCCCCTGTTCAGAAGATTTCACCTCACTTTCTGTCCCAATGACAATTGGATTTTGAAAATTTTGGGTTGTTGTGGAAACAAGCCTTGGTGATAAAGCATCAGTGGAGGTACCTTTTCCCCAAAATAGCTCTTACAGGAGAGAATTTCCCTTCCTAGGGGGAGATTTCCTCTTACTTCCTGTTGTCTCCTTCCGTTTGTAAGTAGGAGTCGTTTGTAAGTCGGATGTTTGTAACTAGGGGACCCCCTGTAATGTCTTATACTATCCTACACACTTGGTATATGCTTGAACTCTCCCCTCGCAATCCTTAATACTACATAGCCAGGTATTATCTCACCCCCCATTAAGCTTAAATTGTTGGTCTCGAGCGGTGCACATGCACCCGACACCTGAGAGCTGGACAGCATCCCCCACACCACAGTGCGCTCTTCAGTTTGTTCGCCCCCCTCCGAACTTGCTGGTCGCATCAGGACTGTGGTACACTTGCCACCATTGACTTCCACCTTCCTACGAATGTTTCCCTGTCCAGCCTCTGCCTCCCTAGTTTCGTGGGAGGGCAGTGAGTTAATTCTTCCCTGCTGGATCAGAGTATACGCAGAATCAGTTTTGGTTTGTTTTGTTCATATTCATGTTTTATTTTTTTTCTTTCTGCTCAAATTTAAGTCCACATTGACAAATGACACGTATAAATTTGACTATTTGCTGCGGTTGCTGTTGGTAACAGTCGGCAAGACCCTCCTCCCATGTCTGCGGGCAAGGGGAGATGGCCTTTTTCATGTGGTGGCCCCATGGTCACGGATTTGGAGCTCCCCCACTGCTCTGTGTACTCTTGATGTGCCCTGCATTCATGTTCATATGATTAACTACTGTCTTACAATGTTTTCTATGCTATGCACATTCTGCTATCCCCTGGGGACTCGACTGCAACTTCCTGCCCTCACCACAGTGCTATGGCCACGTTTAAAATATTAACCTGGAATGTCTGTGGCCTAGGTGATAGGGCTAAACGGACTGCGGTTCTTTCACACCTAAAATCGCAGCGAGCGGAAATCTCCATCCTTGTCGAAACCCACCTCACAGGCCAGAAACAACTGTGCCTTAAAAAACCATGGGTGGGCTGGATTTACCATGCCCCCCACACTTCCAACTCCCGTGGAATTGCGATCCTTGTTGCTAAAATGGTGCAATTTCAGCTTCATAACTTGCAGTCGGATCCCCAGGGTCGGTTTTTACATGTTACCGTAGGGGTGTTGGAATTTCTACTCCCGGCCTTCTACACCCCCCCATTCCAATTCGCAATGCTACAGCTGGGTGTAGATTTCATGTCTCAGTACCCTTCAGTGCCTGCCATTTGGACAGGGGATTTTAATGCAGTTATAGCTCCACATCTTGATAGGATAAGCCTCACTAATCCTACACCTCCTACTACCCACACCACCAGGTTTGAGAAATTTCTCACAGAATTTGCCCTCACGGACACCTGGAGACATTTGCACCCAACACAACAACGTTTCTCATGCTTCACCCCCTCCAGATCATCAATGTCCCGCATAGACTATATATTTCTTACTCCCCCCCCTCCTCCTTCATTTGACTGATGTGGGATTCGATGCCAGGGTGCTATCCGATCACTCTCCCTACTGGATCAGGTTGCGGTTGCCATCTCCTTCTATCACCCGGGTCTGGAGGCTGAATCCGTTTTGGCTCACCATACTCCCTGATTTGGATGGTCTCCAGCGTGAATGGGACCATTATTTTTGCACGAATGATGGCACTGCCCTGACTGGATCCACACGGGAGGCTTTTAAGATGCACGCTCGCATGTTTCTCTCCACGCGAATCAATCGGCACAAGGCCACAACCAAACAACTTATATGCCAGGCGGAGGATCATCTCCACACCCTAGAGCAGGCTTTCCAGAACAACCCCTTCGCTGCAAACGCCTCTCTGGTACATAAACAGTCCAGACTCACAAACCAACTACACTTTGAAAAGGCCAAACAGGGTATTCTCTTTAGCAAGCAACGTGTTTATGAACACGGTGAAAGAGCAGGTAGGCTTCTTGCTTATATGGCTCATCTCGAACATAAATCCCCGGTGGTGGTCTCCCTTCAGACAGCCTCCGGGGTCAAAATTACAGACCCTGATCAGGTTGCTGAAGAGTTCAGGTCCTTTTACTCAACACTGTACACTTCCACCTCCCACAGCACCCAAGCCGAACTTATAGAATTCCTGCAAGCCATAGAATTCCCCACACTCCCGCCACCACAAATTGCCCAACTGGAAGCACCCATAACCGTAGAGTGCATTGCGGAGGCTCTGACCCTACTTCCTACATCCAAAGCTCCCGGCTCCGACGGGCTTCCTCTCGAGTTTTACAAGCAAATCGGCGACACCCTAATCCCCAGATTAAGTAAATTATACAAACATATATTTGATACTAACACCCTTCCAAAATCCATGAATGAAGCCCTCATTGTTCTTATACCTAAACCAGGTAAAGACCCTTCACTTGCCGAATCATATAGGCCCATATCCCTCCTCCAACTTGATGTCAAACTACTGGCCAAAATCCTAGCCCTACGTCTCAATAAGGTGATTTCCAGCCTAATACACCCTGATCAGACTGGCTTTATGCCAGACAAAAACACGGCTTTCAACCTTCGGCGGCTCCATATGAATCTTCAATCCCAACACCCAAACACCGGCAGTAGAGTAGTGGTCAGTCTCGACGCTGCTAAAGCATTCGATTCAGTGGAATGGAGCTATCTATGGGAATGCCTCAAAAAATTTGGCTTTGGCCCGAAGTTTATAAAATGGCTTCAGCTACTTTATTATGCCCCCACAACACGTATTCAGGTGAATGGTAGAATATCCCCCTCCTTTCCATTATCACGCGGCACGAGACAGGGCTGTCCCATTTCACCCATGCTATATGCCCTTGCAGTCGAACCTCTTGCGACAGCGCTTAGGTCCCACCCTGACATCAAGGGTCTTCGTAGTGGCGGTCTAACTGAGGTGATAAGCCTCTACGCTGACGACATGCTTCTGTACCTAGCCGACGCAGGCCCCTCACTTCAGGCAGCTCTGCATGTAATCACAGCATTTGGTATGTATTCGGGGCTTCAGATAAATTGGGCTAAATCCCAAATCCTCCCCTTGGACTTAGGCGCCCCTACGTCCGAACAGGCCGCCCTCCCATTAGTCAGAGCAAGCATCATCAAATATTTAGCTTACATATCTCCCACTCACTCCCTGACTTTATAGCACTCAATATTGAACCAGTATTCAACACTCTAAAACTCAAAACACAGCTGTGGTCTAGGCTTCCCCTTGGGGTCATGGGTCCCATTAATCTTGTAAAGATGGTCCTCCTTCCCAAATTATTGTATATATTCTGGCAGTCCCCAATACATCTTCCCCTGCGCATATTTAAAGCAATGGAATCTATCCTTAATACTTTCGTATGGGGATCCTCCCGTCACAAATTGTTGTGGAAGGTTCTGAAGAGTCCAACTGACTTGGGAGGCACTGCACTCTTTATATTTATTACATAGCGGCTCAACTCTCCCACTTCTTTCATTTTAACCTCTCCGATAAAGTCCGCTACTCTCAAATGGTATGCCCACAGTCCTCTGGTATGATCTCGCACCCTTTTCAGATCCTATTTTGTGAGCCCCGCGACTCGACTCACAATAGTAACGGGGGGCCAATGTTAATACATCATTGTAAAATCTGGCGTGCTGCTATGCGCATTGGTCAAGCACCCTCTCCACACTCCCACACCCCTTTATGGGATAACCCCAACCTCCCTGAACTTACCTCTCTTCCTGATCGCAGTCTCTGGGTCTCCAAGGGCGTCATCTATTTAACACAAGTTGTAGCCCATGGGATGGTCAAACTTTTCCAAACACTTAAAGATGACTTTGCCCTACCAAACCACATGCTCCTTCGTTACCTCCAACTTCGACACGTGCTCAACACGCAGCTTGGCAGCCCTATCCCATCCCTTGAGATCCCACTCCCAGTAGATATAGTCATGGGGAAGGATTCCAAAAAATTGATTTCCCAATTCTATACCTATCTTATGAGACCTGCAGCTGACGCCATTGCTCATCAGTTAAAGCTGCGCTGGGAGCCGGACCTAGGCAGCTTGACGGATGAGGATTGGGAGGAGGCCCTTGCCAATTGTAAAACAGTCTCTCCTAAACTTTCTGATCGTCTTTCCCATCTATATATGCTTCACAGATCATACCTAACCCCACGCCGCATATCCAAATACAGACATGAGCATAATCCGAACTGCCCAAACTGTGGTCACTGCACAGCCTCCTTTTTTCATCTAATATGGGCTTTCCCCTCCATACAAAGGTTTTGGACCCAAGTGGTAAAGTTTCTACATGATCGCATGGGCTCCCCACTATCCCTATGCCCCCGCCAATGTTTGTTAGGGCTCCTTTCGCTCTCTGAAAGTGAAAAATACTTGAACACTTTTCTACAAGAAACACTATTCCTTGCCAGGCTGCAGATTGCCAAAACATGGCTAAGGGGGGCTCCTCCCACCCTACAGCAGTGGATCGGAGCAGTCAACATCACTCTATCGTATAAAAAAATAATTTACATGCACAGGGGCTGCCCCGATAAATTCCACAAAATTTGGACAGATGGCTTGAAGACACCTCAACCAGTGATACAAGGAGCTGACGCTTAAGATAGTTGGGCTGACTCCACCAACCTATCCCTTGATCTCTCCATTATTGGTTTTCTCCCACTCCATAGTTTGCTGTACTGCACTGTGTAAACCTGTCTCCCCACACTATCGATGAACTTTCTGTATGTACTGACTGTACTGTGTTGATTCTAATGCTTTGTGCGCACCATATGTCAATTGGACTAATCTGTAAATGTAGTGCATGTTGCACTAACTGTATCCATGTCTTGTTGTATCTTTTCTCTTATGCTAAATAAAAGTTATTTTTGATTTAAAAAAAAAAGGTGATAGCAGGTATGGTTAGTGATCAAAATATTTATCAAAAATGAGGAGACTGTAAAGGAAATTTGTAAGTTCTGTATATAATTGTATTCTATTTTGTATGTGTTGCATACTGTCCTCACTGTGCACACGGCACTAATAATGTTTTCATTACATGTTTGCATTCTTTGAGTCCTGATTAGAATTAATCTGCCTATGTTACGCCCTTGTTACCATAAACGTACAATTGTAATATTAATGTGATACCTACGTAATCAAGTGTATAAAAACCTTCAATTGCGTCATAATAAAGCAGAACAGTTAATTGGAAAGATGCTGAGTGTATCTTTTGCGTCTGTTCCCTACTGCAGTAGTTTTAATTTGGAACCACTAATCAATATGAGGATAGGAGTTGCCTATCTATAAAATGTTCAGGTCAGTATCCCTGACCACCATCACACCAGTCATATGATGCTGCACTGCACTGGTGACAGTATGTAAAAAAAAGCAAATGTTAATTAATTTCTTGATTTTACAAAACATTGTGACAAAAAACTCACCATGCCTCTTACTAAGTACCTCAGAATGTATACTTTACAAAAAAAGGGGTCATTTGGGGTCATTTGGAGGGTATTTTTAAGCCTAGCACACACTATTCGTTTTTTTTTTCTTTCATTCAACCCAGCGAGTTGAACGAAAAAAACTGAAAGCTCCAGTCAGAGCCACTGTACCAACAATTCACTGTTAGTAGAGTGATTACCCCCCACTGAGCTATTGTGTTCTGACAGGGGATGCCCCCCCCCGCCAGAACACTCCAGCACTCGGGAGCCAGACAGAAGCCAATGGCTGGCTTCTGTCAGACCGGCTGCCATACACACGGTGGTGTGTAGTAGGCTTTACTGTCCGGGCATTTAAAGGACCTCATGGAATGTGTTAGGCTGTCAGTACATCAGGACTGATTAACTTTTAAATATATATATACCATAGTTTGTAGACGCTATAATTTTTACACAAACCAATTTTTATACACTTAAAGGGATTTTTTTTACCAGATTTTTTTTTTTTTTAGCAGAATACATTTTGGCTGAAATTCACGAAGAAATTAAATTTTATTAGACAGATAACAGATAGTAGAAAATGTCCTGGTCAAGTGATTAAACAGAGAAAAAATGCAAAATATGTATGTACTGCAGAGATGTTATATATATATATATAATATGTTATATATATATATATATATATATATATATATATATATATTATATATAATATGTTATATATATATATATATATATATATATATATATATATATATATATATATATATATATATATGTATATATATATATATATATATAATATTTTTTTTTCTGACATGCACTTTTTTGGCTGAACAGATTATAAGAACTGTGCTTATCTTTTGTATCTGACCTAAATTTGAACGTACAGATTCATGAAATAAAAATTGCCGAGTACTATTTTTGGTACACATTGGCTAGGAACAAGCAATACATTTTGGTAATTATGGCAGATTAAAAAATGTGTGTTTATGGATTTTCATACATTTATTTATAATATGTCATTCTCATCTAACTACTGACATATCCAAAACAAGATTTCAGCAATTTTAGGAATGCAATATGTTTTACGGTTGAATTTGCTTATCTCTAATATTGACTGCGTGGTGCCTGCATAGGGACTTCATCGAATTAATGCCTATGGAGACCAAATACTTTGCTTATATTTTTTTCAGTTTATAAAAGCATGCACATTGATGTTGACAAAGCCTACTATGCTGTATACTTTAAATAAGCGTTTTGTGATCTAAAATGTCTGAAGAACAATAAGAAACTCCTTTTAATGTTTCTATTGTAGTATAAAAGAGTGAAATGTAGAGTCTGATAAGTTGTTAAGGGGATCAAGACCAGATAATCTCTTGTCTGTCATGAGGCCCAGTGGAATGCAAATGGGTTTACATAACTAAAGATTAATGAATTTGGAAAAATACGTTTTGCTGGCAAGGTGCCCATTCTGGTCTTGCAATGTACCAAGTTCAAATGTTCAATAATCCAACTGGTACTGTATATTCATCAATCCTCAATTATTTTTGTAGAAACTTTAGTTCTACTAAATTTACCAACTAAGCACTCCAAGTTGTTACCAGGCTGGGGAAATGAAGTCAGAAAGGCCCAATCACCACCAACACCAGAAGAATGGGAATTTCTCTCAGGTATGCATTTCCAGTATTGGGGTTGGCAACAAGATGCTCTGTCTTACTGTTGCCACAGGACGTCGTTAAAGAAGGTGGGGGCTTTCACAAAATTCATTTGATTATATTTCTTCCTCTTCTTATGCCATCCTGTTGAGGTTATAAAAAACTACAGTTTACTTAGTTACATTGTTAAATAGTTAGTCTGGCTAAAAAAGACCATTTAGTTCAACAAATAAAAGGGAAGAAAATGATAAAATCCTATATACACAATCCTATCCCTACAGTTGATCCAGAGGAAGGCAAAAAACCTCAGCAAAGAATGATCCAATTTGCTTCAGCAGGAGAAAAAATTCCTTCCTGGTCCCCCAAGAGGCAATTGGATAATCCCTAGAACTTTACCTGTAAATGTTAGTATCCAGTTATAATATATATATATATATATATATATATATATATATATATATATATATATATATAGTTAGAGTTCATGCCTCTTTTAAAGCAATCTACGGAGCTGGAAAGAACCACCTTTTGAGGGAGTCTATTCCACATTTTCACAGCTCAGACTGTGAAGAAACCTTTGCATATTTGGAAATTAAATCTCTTTTCCTCCAGATGTAAAGCATGCCCCTTGCCTTCTGTGATAACCCTAAAGTGAATAACTCAACACCAAGTTCACTATATGGACCCCTTATGTATTTATTCATGTTGATAATATCCCCCTTAATCTCCTCTTCTTAAGAGAGAACAAATTCAGTTTAGCTAATTGTTCCTCATAGCTGAGCTCCTCCAAGCCTCCTATCAGTTTGGTTGCCCTTCTCTGCACTTTCTCCAGTTCCCCAATATCCTTTTTGTGAACTGGTGCCCAAAACTGAACTTTACCTTTAGTGTCACTTACAATTCTACTTCCTCCTCTCCTCTTCCCTTCTCTGCTGGGGTTCCCCAAGGTTGTATTCTTGGACCTCTGTTATTTTCAGTCTACACCTCTTCCCTGGGATAGCTTCACACAGCTTTCAATATCTTTTCTACACTGACGACACCCAAAACTATCTCTCCTCCCCTCAACTCACTCCATCAGTCTCCTCACAGGTCACTAACTTACTAACAGACATATCTGTCTGGATGTCACACCTATTTACTCAAACTCAACTTGTCCAAAACCGAGCTCATAATATTTCCTCCCGCAAATTCCTCTTCCCCAGACTTCTCTGTCAGGAGCAATGGCACAACCATCCACCCATCCCCACATGCCAGAGTGCTAGGTGTTATCCTGGACACTAAACTCTCTTTTCTGCCCAACAGCCAATCCCTTTACAAAGCTTGCCACCTCAACCTCCCCAACATCTCCAAACTACGTCCCTTCCTAACCAATGGAACCACAAAGCTCCTGATTCACTCCCTGGTCATCTCTCACCTCGACTACTGCAACTCCCTCCTCATTGGCTTACCCTTAAATAGACTATCCCCCTTTAGTCCATCATGAATGCTGCTGCTAGACTCATCCACATTAAAACCACTCAGCATCTGCTGTCCCTCTCTGCCAATCCCTCCATTGGCTGCCACTCACCCAACAAATTAATTTCAAAATACTAATAACTTATAAAGCCATCCACAACTCTGCCCCCAGCTACATCACTAGCCTAGTCTCAAAATACTAACCTAATCATCCTTCTTTCCTCCAAAGACCTCCTACTTTCTAGCTCCCTTATCACCTCCTACCATAATGACCTCCAGGACTTTTCCAGAGCCTCGCCCATCCTCTGGAATACCCTACCCAAATCTGTCAGACTATCTCCAAATCTATCTACTTTTAGGCAATTCCTGAAAACTTTTCTCTCCAGAGAAGCCTATCCTGCCTCCACGTAACAACTGTTCTTTTATTTTCTTCATCAGCTCATCCCCCACAGTTATTACCCTTTTGTTTCACGTGATCTTCCCCCTAGATTGTAAGCTCTACCATGCAGGGCCCTCTGATCCTTCCTGTATTAAATTGTATTGTAATTGTAATGTCTGCTCGAATGTTGTAAAGCTTTGCGCAAACTGTTGTCGCTAAATCCTGTATAAAAATAATAATATTCCAGATAAGGTCTTACTAATGACCTGGTCTGAGCCAGATCCTGGTGTAGATAAACCAAATCACTAATTTCTCTTAATAACGACACTGCATAAAGAAAATTGCATATAACTAAAACTAGTCAGTCCCCAAGAAAAAGGCTCTTGTCTATTAAGCAGTCCAATAAAAGGAAAAACTACTTTAGCATGTTTCCTCCAGACCTGTCTGCATTTAAAGAAATACCATATATAAATGTGATAATAAATTCTGCTGGGATTAGTCATTATAAATTAGGATCTGTACTGTCCAAGCTCAGCACTATGCTGACATTTAATTCTGTGCAGATTTCTGCTATAGAACAAAGACACTTAAGTAGGAAAGGAAATAGCTGAAATGGAAACATATGCACATCCAAAAAATATCAATAACTAATTTATTTTATAAACTGTCCCGTTAACATGAATCTGTGTTATCACTTTGTATTAAGCATTTGTTGAAGAAAATCATGAAAACTATTTCAGAAATATTAAAAGGAGATATTTCATTTTACCAATATGGTGCTTGTAAGCAGGAGAACAAAGGTTTGAGAAAGATGAACAGCAGCTACTGACTGAAAGACCACATGTTGCCATGACTCCAGGAATACACTATTGTGTTCTGTTATTACTGCACTCCAGTTCTTCACATATCATGCTTACCCCGCTTCTTCTTTTTTTTTTCTAACTTTGTAGTTTGCATAGTTACATATTAAAAAGTACAGTGCTAAATATACAAAAATAATACAAAAAGATTGTACATAAATAATGTATCAAGCAAGAAAATAAATAAAATCCAATGGTGAATAATCAGAAAATTTCCACCACCTACTCAAGAGATGGAAAAAAAAAAATCATACACAAAATATCAATCACTATGTACATATAAGAAAATTGGTTCAAGTCCAATAGTGAATAATCGGAAAATTTCCTCCACCACAAGCCCTTCACTGCCCTCAGTAAACACACTTACCTAAAGTGTATACTTTTACTTTTACAGATTAAGCAGTTTGTGTATTAGAAGATCAGGTGGTATTCCCCCATGCTTTTCCTCTAAACACTGCTCCTTTCTCCTCCAGTTTCTTAATCAGATAGAAATACAACCCTCATAATCTAATAACGTAAGGTCATTTTTTATTAAAAAAAAGATTAAATATACTCATAATTTTTTTTTACAATAATGGGCTTGTAGTATTAGCACAATCCATCCAGACATGCAGGAATGACAAAAAACCCAAGGGAACTGCCAGTAGCTGGCCGTCCAGACCTCGGCAGCTTTCCCAGCAAAATACAGAGACACAGACCAGAGAAGCTTTAGCATTTGGCTCCGCCCCTACGCATTTCCTCCTTAAATTACTTTTTCAAGGGAGATCAGTGTGCACATTTATATACTGCAGAAATTAAAGTTAAGACCTTTGGAACTTGGAGTATTTCATGGTGCTTCTTATAGTCAACTTCAAATGTTATTTATTTATAAATTCATATTAACATTTTTACTTCTGGAATTACTTTCAAATTGAGTATTACCAAACTGGAGCTATTTTGAATATACTGTTAACAGTATTTAACTGATGCTTTATCCGCTTACCGACTGCCCCATGTACATATACTGCGAGGTGGCAGCTCTTCTGTGCAAAATCATGTACCTGTACGTGATTTCGCTTTTCCGGATATGCGGCGACCAGTGGTTCCAGTGGACCCAATGTCTGCCGGGACACGCTGATAATTCCTGAGAGAGGCAGAGCGGTGGTCTGCCTATGTAAACAAGGCAGATCGCTATTCTGTGGCAAGGGAAGACAGAGCAGAAACACAGATCTCTGTCTTCCCACAGTTAAATCATCCCCACACAGTTCCCAGGGACACGTTTAATCCTTTGATCACCCCTGATGTTAACCCCTTCCCTGCCAGTGTCATTAGTACAGTGACGGTGCATATTTTTTAGCACTGTATTAGTGCCACTGGTCCCCAAAAAAGTGTCACTTAGTGTCTGATTTGTCATAGTCAACGCTGATCAGTGCCATTACTAGTAAAAAAAATTAAATAAATAAAAATTCCATAGAAATATCCCATAGTTTGTAGATGCTATAACTTTTGCGAAAACCAATCAAGATACGCTTATCGGGATTTTTATTGAATGTGTTTTATAGCAGAATGTAAAAAATGTTTTTTTTTTCAAAATTGTCAGTCTTGCTTTGTTTATAGTGCAAAAAATAAAGAGTGCAGAGGTGATCAAATACCACCAAAAAAAGCTCTATTTGTAGAAAAAAAAAGGACATCAATTTGTTTTGTGTACAGTGCTGCAGTACCATGCAATTGTCAGTTAAAGTAAGGCAGTGCCATTTTGCAAAAAACTTTCTGGAGCTGAAGTCGTTAAAGCTTAAGCAGTCCCTAATCTCATGGTCTACAAATATACCTTGTTTTATTGTAAGATCCTTCTGACATTTTCTGTATGGTTTTTGCATTTATGCCATGTAACCTCTGTTCTGTCTTTAACGACTTCAGCTCCAGAAGGTTTACCCCCTTCATGACCAGGCCATTTTTGTGATACAGCACTGTGTTATTTCACCTGACAATTCTGCGGTCGAGTGACGCTTTGGGGTGTAGGTAGTCAAAGCTCTACCCCACCACTGGTGAAAATCTGGGGCTCCTAGGAACTATGGTGATACGGGGCTCCATGTGCATCCTGTCAAAAGCTACATACAGTGCGGCCAGTTTAAATACAAGCTGGCACACTCTGTTTGCAGAGGATGATCTCACAGGGACTCTCACTTCTTGTCGGAGACACTGAGCTCAATGGACAGCTTGGAACCTTTGACCGATGGTAAAGTACTGTTGGCCCCAGCTGTCCAATAAAAATACTGCAGTGGAGGCACGCCTCCCACTGCAGTGTCATAGAAGGGGGCATGTGTCTAAAAGACACATACTCCCTTTGAACTCAGCCCTCTTAACTACAAGGAAAAAACATGGGTTTATGGGTATAAGAATGAGAATCTTCTGCTGCTGAAAAGGTACTGTTTTAATCAAGCTAAATCATTTATTATTATACTATATGTTATAACATAATGATTGATTATTTATCTATTTACTGTGAAATTACTGGTTTGAAGTTATAACTTCAAACTTCAGTAATTTGTCCGTTAAGCCACCTGCTTGAGTACAGTTTCTGAAAATATAGTAAAGTACCTCAAAAACAATATATAATAATCATTTGTATATTACTTACTTATAGCAATTAACCCCTTGCCATCAAGGCCAATTCTGACACGTCTCTCCTACATGTAAAATCATAATTTTTTGCTAGAGAACTACTCAGAACCCCCAAACATTAAATATATTGTTTTAAAAATGTTTAAAAACTTTCTATGTTACACTGTATTTGCGCAGCAATTTTTCAAACGCGTTTTTTTGGAAAAAAACTGTTTCATGAATAAATAAATAATAAATAATCAAATAAAAAAAACACTAAAGTTAGCCTGATTTTTTTGAAAGGCTACATGTTTAGAGTTACAGAGGAGGGCTAGTGCTAGAATTATTGCTCTCGCTCTAACGTTTGCGGTGTATGTAACTTGTGTGTATCTGGCTCTGATACTAGCCAGTGCCTCACCAGCCGCCTGTCCCTGGTTCATAGAGAGTTCAGTGCTGCTACCCATGCATTCTATTATTAACTGTTTGGCGACCAGTGCACAACGTCAGCACAATGGCACGGCTGCGCAAATGAGCATACAGATATGCCCCCTTTAAGAGGCGGCATTGTGGGCACGCGCCTGCTGCGTGTTCCATGACCATGCCCACCAGTGTCCCGCAATTGTGTCACAGAGCGGCAGAATGGGGAGATGCCTATGTAAACAAGGCATTTCTCCATTCTGCCTAGTGACATGACAGAGATCTACTGCTCTCTGTCATCAGGAGCAGTGATCGCTGTCATGTCCTAGGTAGCCCACCCCCCCACAGTTAAAATCACTCCCTAGGACACACTTAACCCCTTGATTGCCCCCTAGTGTTTAACCCCTTTCCTGCCAGTGTCATTTATACAGTAATCAGAGCATTATTATAGCACTGATCACTTTATAAATGACAATGGTCCCAAAATAGTGTAAAAAATATCCGATGTATCTGCCATAATGTGGCAGTCACAATAAACATCACAGATCGCTGCCATTACTAATAAAAAAAAATAATAAAAATGCCATAAATCTATCCCCTATTTTGTAGACGCTATAACTTTTGCGCAAACCAATCAATATACGCTTATTGCAATTTTTTTATCAAAAATATGTAGAAGAATACATATAAACTAAACTGAGGAAAAAAATTTTTTTTTATATATTTTTGGTGATATTTACTATAGCAAAACGTAAAAAATATTGCTTTTTTTCAAAATTGTCGCACTCTTTTTGTTTAATATGCAAAAAATAAAAACCTCAGAGGTGATCAAATACCACCAAAAGAAAGCTCTGTTTATGGGAAAAAAGGACATGAGTTTTGTTTGGGTGCAATGTCGCACGACAATGTGCAATTGTCAGTTAAAGCGACGCAGTGCGTATCACAAAAAAGTGCTCTGGTCAGGAAGGTGGTAAATTCTTCTGGGGCTGAAGTGGTTAATAGAGCTCACGGGTGCTCAATCTGCACTCGCATGGATGAGAATAATCTTCCATAGAAGTGATCCGCACAACCGATGCTGCTCTAAAATCTTGTTTTTTTTTTAGGAAAACCACAGTGTACAAGTCACATAAGTCACAGATACAGTGAGTTTACACATTTCGGCCTACATGGCTTTAACCATAACTATAATAAAACATTAAACTTTAAAATATATAGTGGCAAAAAACAAAGGCTCTACCTAGCAATTTACTCAATTAAAGAGAGTAATTGCAAAGGAAGAACAGCTGATATAATCACTATAGGGCCCATGTGTAGGCCACAAACAAATACGCTTGCGTATAAGAGTGATGTCCGGGTTATCCTATGTTCAAAGGATAATTCCTCAGGCCTTGCTGTTCTCCAGGATAGGGGTATCTAGCAATCAAGAGAGGGAATAAAGAAAAGAGGGCGCACCTGCCTTGTGCATTATCCTTTAGTAAATTTATAAGGCTCTGAGAAAGAAGGTATCCCTTCAAAACATGTCAGCCAGCAGTGGTCCTTAAGTCCTCTCCTTTACTATCTGGAGATTGTCATACCTAGATTGACTGCCACCATTTGGAGGCTTTTACAAAACGAATATCTTCAGATGTTTGTAAATAGTTTTTAATCTGTTTTTACAAATAAATTTACTAAAGGATAACGCACAAGTCTTTGTCTATTCCCTCCCATGTGTAAGCCACCATCATTCAGCCTAGGTTCACATTGATGCGGGTTTAAAATTGCATGAGCTCAGCTGAACTTGCACGATTTCAAACCAGAAATGCAGTCCAATTTGACAGACATCTGTGAGGGTTCATTCACAGATGTCTATTCAAATCGCCCCCGAAGTTGCCAAAAGTAGTGCAGGAACTACTTTTGGGAATCGGTTTGGTGCTGCAAGTTTGGCATAGCACCGATTCGGACAGTGCCATTGCTGGCAATATCGGCCCAGTGTGAAGGTGGGCTCACAGACATACATATATATACTTAGGGTCTAATTGCAATGCCCACATAAAAGGGAAAAATAAATGAATCATGTTATAGACCTCCAACTCATTTTATTAAAGAAAATAGAAAAACACTGCGCTCTAGTGAAACAAATACAATGTGTGTATACCAGCAGCTGCATACATTGTGACGAACAATAAATACTAAATGGGGAAAAAAATGCAGCGCTACCAAAAGTGAAATGGAGATAAGGTTGGACTTAATTGAAGGGGAATGTGTTTGACAGTGAAACATGTGTTCAAAATAACATAATAAACAAATAATAAATTGTGTAACCACTATATGAAAAGTCCACTTGTAGCAAAGGAATGGTTCCAAACCCAAATCAAAGGGGAACTGGCATCTACAAGTAAAGGTAATGTGAGTCTTGGAAAAACTAAGTCTATAACACACCATGTGAGTCCGTGGCTGTAAACCAACATCAAGGTACAGAGCTTCCGTAGCTGTAAACCAACATCACAGTATGGGACGTCAAAATGAAATCATCAAAAAGTAAGAAAAGGGTGGATACTCTTACCAGATGACGTGGACTCCCCTGTCGTATGACATGGAGTCAATAAGGCATGGAGCCCAACCAGAGCTAAGGGCGATATCCGGAACGATGGAACCTGTGTCTCACTCCTCGACCTCCCTGATGGGATGAAAAGGGTATCCAGAGGGGCGGCCAGCTGGATATCAACAAATGTCGTCCGAGAAGAAAACCGAAGGCAAACTTGGTCCAGGCCTCATGGTAAAAATAGGCTGCTGGAAGGCAGTTTCTTTCATCTGGATAATATGCAAATAAAAAATAAAGGCTTCTGCATGGTGCAGGTAAACCAGGGATTTTTATTTCTAAAAACACCGTACACAAAATGAATCACTATTAAAAAAGGCAAAAGCAGCATAAGGAAGGGGAGATCGCCCCCTACCCAGTCAGTGGTTCAAACCTTGGAAAATCCTGCTCCCTAGGGCGTAAGTACAAGCCTCGCGCTAAAGAAGTCTTTGAAAGTACTCTCTGCTTTTGTGGGCTGCTCACTTTTTGATTTGTAGCTCAGGAGGTGGAAGCTGCCTTTGTTTAGTAACCCTAAAAGTGATTCTATTACCCTCTTTGTTTACGCTCTTGAATTTTGTATCCATTCTTTTAATTAGCTATTTCAAAGGAAACAACAACACATGATAAAGTAGATCGAGGAGTTAGCAGGAGGTTGTTTTCCTTTTCTGTCAGCTACAGGCCAGCACACATTTTGATTCCTCTAATTTTAGACCTGTTCCTGGGTATATTTGACCCGCTGATTTTTTAATAAATGCCATATACCACTCTTCACTCTGGTCTCCAATCAAAAATCATATATAAATATGTTAGGATACGAGCAGTAGTGCTCGCAGATCACGGACCAGAGGGGAGGCATCTCCCTGATTTACGCCACTCTGGCAGAGAGAAAACCACCATATGCACTTAGCTGGGAGCGGGATATGGAGATCAGCTGGGATGCTGACACCTGGCACGGTCTGTTCCAAAGAGCATTTAGGGCAATTGTAAATATCTCAATGATGGAAGCATGTGTCAAAATAATTACAAGATGGTTTCTGGTTCCTACCCGACTGGCTAAAATTTTCCTTGGCACATCCCCACTATGTTTTCGAGGGTGTGGCCATGTGGGATCCTTCTTCCATACCTGGTGGTAAAGGTCCCCACATTAGGGGCTTTTGGAACAGGATCTCTGGTTTGCTGCGCAGGGTCACTGATATAGCAATTCCTAAAACCCCTGAGATAGCCTTGCTCAACAGTAAGCCAGTCGGATGCTCTAAAAGTCTATTGAAACTCATTCACTTTATTCCGTTGGGTTCAAAAATCAATATCGCCCATGCCTGGACACAGCCAAAGGTGTCCTATGCTGCAGCAAAACAAAAGATTTCTTGGTTAATGGTCCAGGAGAAGGCAGTCGGTGTTCTGATGGCCTCCTCCAAAGCATATGAGGAGGTATGGGAACCCTGGAGTACATACAGACATCAACCCCTATGAACCAATTTGTTGGAACTTGATACTTGATGCCCCTTGGTGCCTGTATCTTATCTATGCTGCCTGAATCTATTTTCTTCGGAGCGATCGCGGCAATTGCGTGACGGCGGTCCCGAAAAGAGCCGAGAACACTTGGGTATGTGTATCTCGGCTCCGACGAATCCCTGCTGTCTCGGCGCCATATTTGAATCTAATCTATCACAAAGCTGCACTGACATGGCTGGACTGGGGCAAAGCTGCACGGGCAAACCTGCACTGCCAAAGCTGCACTGGGGCAAGGCTGCACTGGGGCAAGGCTGCACTGGGGCAAAGCTGCACTGACAAGGCTGCGCTGACAAGGCTGCACTGACAAAGCTGCACTGACAAGGCTGCACTGACAAGGCTGCACTGACACTGAAAAGGCTGCAGATGGACAGATAAGGCTGCATTGATGGGCATTTTAATGTAAGTTTTTTTTCCTTAAACTTCCCTCCTAAAAGTTTTTTTTCCTTAAAATTCCCTCCTAAACTTGGGGTGCGTGTTATACGCCGGCGCGTGTTATACGCCGATAAATACGGTAAATCCAGCAATATCTAAGAAACTAGAGCTGAAGCAGTCTAGCCAATGCAATTTTGTAAATCAGCACCCCAAAAATGCCCAAGAACAGGTCTCAAAAGCAAGGCTCCAAGAAAAAAGATATACCGTATATACTCGAGTATATCGTAGTATATAGTAAGTCAAGTTTTTCAGCACCATATATACTTGAGTATATCGTAGTATATAGTAAGTCGAGTTTTTCATCACATTTTTTTGTGCTGAAAGTGCCCCCCCTCGACTTATACTCGAGTCAAGCACTTTTCTGCAGCAATTTCATTTTCCAAACCGAATTTGGGGCCCCGTATCTCAGGGCCACTTAGTTCTAGGAACCCCACATTTGGTGTGAAAACCCAGTGGAACTGGTACCATAATATATCCAAAGCTGGAGTTCCTAGCACCAAGTGGCACCGAGATACAGGGCCACAAAATCGGTTCGGAAAATGTCATTCTCTGCTGCAGAAAAGTGCTTGACATTTTCAGAACTGAATTTGGGGCCCCATATCTCAGGGCCACTTGGTGCTAGGAACCCCAAATTTGGTGTGCAAACCCAGTGGAACTGGCACCATAACATATCCAAAGCTGGGGTTCCTAGCACCAAGTGACCCTGAGATACGGGGCCCCAAATTAGGTTCAGAAAATGTCATTCTCTGCTGCAGAAAAGTGCTTGACATTTTCTGAACCGATTTTTGGGGCCCTGTATCTCAGGGCCACTTGGTGCGTATATATATATATATATATTTTGTTGGGCTGTGATGAGTGACACAAGAAGCACCATACCTTTTTGTCACCAAAAGAATTATGTCAACTGTACATGTTGTATGTAAACTGAAACACAAGCAAGATGGAGGTGTGCAAAGCCTATACCAGTAGGCATCATAAAGACCAGGAAAAATCCAACTCTAATAAGCAAGAGGTCTAGCTTTTTGCAACACAGATAAATGTTATGTACATTAAACACCATTCACAAAAACATACACTGTCTATCGCAGAACGAAAGTGTAATGTTATTTCATTCAAACGTAATAACACCAATTTGCTTTCCAGAAATAAGATTTTTCACATGTTATTTAACAATAGGATAATAAAAGTTTTATATTAGTTACATGGATCTGTTGCCATTTTTGAGGTTACAGTTTTAGGTGATTGTTCATTACCAAATAGCTCATTAGAAATATTATTCCCTATTGTTCAAAGGTTTAGCAAAGCCAGTCAAGGATCCATTATTTTGATAGAAAGCTCTGACCAATTGCTTTTAAAATAAATGATACTTGCACTGAATCAGGAGAAGAAGGTTCATTAAAACTCCCATTCAAGAGCACGCATCAGTCTCTCTCTATTGGATCTGACATTGCCGAAGAGACTGTTACATATTATGCTTATTTTTTGAGTTCATCATTCCAATTATCATACTGTACATGAAAAAATATGTTTTTTTAGCGTTAAATATTCTGTTTCAGTAAATTGATGTAACTTTTCATTTTTCATTTTTATTTCTATGTTTTCAAGGACTGGTCTAAAGTATAAATGTAAGAATGAATTTTTTAAATGGCAAATGGTGACTACAGAAGGCCCTTGTTCAGAAGAAATGAGTTGGTCCTATGTAACAAATCCTGTTGCCTTTCCTAAATACAAGTAAAAATATTAAAATATATTCTTCTTTCTGCCACGTGCCCCTGAACTCCATATACACAGGGTTGTTTACAGTCATTTCTAGGCAGTTGAGTTTAGAGGCATTTTTTGGAATGCCAAAAAATGCGTTCAGAAGCTGACTTTACAGGCATTTTGTGTAACTCGCGTTTAGCCACGTTTCGTTTACAGGCGTTTTTAATGTTTGGCTATTTTGGAAAAAAAGGTTTAAACATTGGTTACTATCTGTCAAGTTAAATCGTTCAGGAGAGGTTGTAAAAATGTCCCGTGTACATGAAGCCTTAAGGGTTCTGCGTGACATTTACAATGTAACTGATTTATGAAAATACATTGGTCTCCAGTTTTGGATTTTCCCCCACTAGCCCCCCTTTGTTTTCTTCAATGCCACTTTTTAGAATAAGCAGAAAATATGCATGTTATATTTTGACCAATCTTTTAATGCCTCCTTAATTCCCTCCTCTCTGCTCCAGTGCATCATCTCTCCTGACCCAGTGCATCATCTCTCCCATGCTAGATAAGACCCTTAACATTAACTAGCCCATTTTAATAAGTTATTTATCCCTACCATCAATAGTCAATTCAGAGTATGCAGTATGGTAAGATTGTCTGCCAAAAAGCATCAAGAAGATGTTAACCATAATAATTTTAACCAACTATCTCAGATATCAATACATATATTGCCCACTATTGACTTTGCCACTGGAACAACATTTCCACCACCATCATTGATTATTCTACCGCCTCCATCCTTCCTGCAATATATATATATATATATATATATATATATATATATATATATATATATAACATATACTCTATAACACTGCTGCGACGCTCCCTGCGATCCTCTACTGGTGCTTTCTATGTCTAAAATTGGATTTCTGCCTGCTCACTGACTGCCCTGCCACTACATCCTGTTCACTGCCCTACCACTACATACTGCTTACTGACTGCCCTGCTGCTACTGCTCATTGACCACCCTGCCGCTATGTACTGCTCATTAACTGCCATTTCACTGATCACCCTACCAATACACGCTGATCACTGATTTTAATATTGTACAAGGCAACTCTGCGTTACAAACAACTGAGCACTGAACTGTCACGAGCAACATTTTAGGCCTTGTTTACAGGGGTGTACTTTAGGGTACTCTCGTGCGATGGCCATGTTTTTCCTCATGGGGAATGCACAGGTGTGACAAGCAGTCACATGCAGGCAGTCCCATTTATGTCAATTGGAATGCAGCGACTGCACAGACACAACGGCTGCTCCCAAATTAACATCTGTGTGGGTGCAGGTACACTTCAGTGTCCCTAAATGCAGACATTGTGAGTTCAGGGACACATACTTATATGGATGTCAAATTGGGAGCAGTGGCTACATCCATGCAGCCGCTGTGTCCCGTTTGATATGAATGTGACAGGTTGAATACAAATACATGGGACACCTGTGCACCCCCAAGTGAGGAAACACAGGCCTCAAATGGATGAGTACAGTAAGTATGCTTGTGTGAAAGAGGCCTTGCCCTGAGACTTTGTATAACTTTAAAGTGTCACTAAACCTACATCAGAAAAAAAACTATCAACAAATAGTATATTACATGCTTTTCATACCCAGTCACTATGAGATTCGTTTTTTGTATTCTGCAAAAGACCTGGGTGATCCTGCTGCTCTCAATCTCCACCTTCTCTTCATGTTCCCAATTCAGAAGATGATTTTGCAGCTGTGGTGGCAATGACTTGATTTCAAATATATATTTGTATGACAATTTAAAACAGTTTATAGTATTATTTATTTATTTGGCTGTTCTTTTTATTTTGAACATGTGACCAGCAGCAGAGGACTAGAACCTCTTCCTGCTTATGTTTTCCTGCAGACAGGCTGGAAAAAAGCTGGGTCATGTGACAGCTGTATATCGATTAGGGAAAAAGGTACTTGGATGTATCTTTTTATTAAAATAATTACAGTTTATGTTTAGTATCACTTTAAAGGGTGGCTTGACTGAAAAAAAGTTGGGAAACACTGAGCCAGACTATGCAAACAATATCCAGCGAATCATCAAAAATTGTAATGTAATCATATAGGTATGTTAACAAAAGCTTGGGAATGCTCGTAGTTTGCAACACCAGTGTCAGTATCTAGAACCATAAATACTTTTGGGTACTACCAGTGGCGGCCCATCCATAAGGGGCGCATGGGCGCCGCCCCCGTCCATGCATCCGGCCCCTTGATCTACATACAGGGCCTCCGGATGCATGGATTCCAATGATGGGGGTGTTTTTTTTGAAGCACGTGATTAGAGCCAGAGGCTCTAATAGGCTTCAAAAAAGGGTGGTCTCGCTGCACTGTGAGACCATCCAGTTGTGTGACAATAGCGAATAAAAATTTTTATAGTGTGCGGTGCAGGGGGGGGGGGGGTCCGTGGTCAGGTTCGTCTGCCCCCCCGACCGATGGAGCACCAGCCACCACTGGGTACCACACTCTTGTTATAAACATAGTCCTTAATATTATAGTATTCAACACTGTAAAGTGGAAAATTTACAGTATGGGATCAGAGGCTGAAAACTGATGTACAATATAATGATAATAAATTAAAAATAAATACAAACAGACTATAGACTTGGATAAAAATGGCCGTGGTCCTTTATTATTGGCATAATAAAAAATACCAATTAGCTTACTAAAATCATACCAAAACAATAATAGTTCAGCCATCAAAGCTCGAACTATATTCAAACAATTAAACCAAATAGTTCAGCCATTAAAGCTCGAACCATATATATATACGTCTTTAACGTTAGTACACCATACCCTCTTACAGCAGAAGGGATCAGCCACATAACAAGAACCACGACATAGGGAGGGAGGGAGGGATGTTTCTTCCTGAAGTGCTGCCGTTGGTCTGATGACCGTTAATATTCTTCTTTCTTCTTATTGGTACTTCTAGTCACCTGACCTTTCTTAGAAGCTTCCAGAATTTTTTAATAAAGTTTATTGATAACAGTTAACTGATCAATAATTAACACTACAATAACTGCCTATTTGTTTCAGTCCCTGTTCCCATAGGCAGGGGTCGCTAGTGAGCTTCTCCTGCCTTTCATTCTATATCTAAGGGAGACCCTTCATGGAAGTGTGACAGCTCATGTATGGGACAGAACAGGTGGTTTGTGGAAGTAGTATTGTGGAACAGCTAGGCAAATCCTCTTTTAGAAATACACAAGTTTTGATTCTGAGGCATTATCATGACTAGGATACAGATCAGGAAAGCCAGAATGATAGCCCAACTCTTTATGTTTACACATGTTCCAGGTCAGTGACTGAGAAAGTAGTGAAGACTCTGAATCAGTAAAGTGGTATATTAGGAAGGAGGTCTGTAGTGGCAACCTTTCCTCAAAAACATTTTCCTTTAAAGTGACCTTGTCACTAAATGCACAAAAGAAAGCTAAACCCTCCATTGCACTGCAATTATTTGATTTTCAAAGTGTGTGTTGGAGTGCCCAAAGGGGTGCTTATGCTTGTAGTGTGTTAACATACTTTGTGGTCACGTGCACATTAACACACATTAGCATAATGCACCATATCTGACAAATGTGGAGGGGCCCTAAATAATGGAAAAAAAAAACTGTCTTACTTTTACTGACATGCAGCTTTTGCTGCTGCTGAATGAAATTCAAAGGTTTTACAATTCTGACACAGTAACTGAAAGCTGCATGAATTCAGAAAGCTTATGGCTGCACTGTGTCTTAACACTGAAGATAATTATATAAAATTACAATACCAGTGCTAAAATGAGCACTTTACTGTAAACCTGGGCTATACACGTACAGTCCCAATAGTATTTTTTTTTTATCCAATTATTGATTTGCTGCAGGCCAAATGTCCTTCTATTAGGGTCAAAATCATTTTAAAGTAGAAGTTCATCCTAAAACTAAAATCTGTAAATCTTCTTGCATCCACAATCTAAGACTAACCTATTTAGCCCTGTAAAGAAGATATCAGTATACAAACCTTTCTGAAGCCGCTCTGGTCCATTCTCCAGCAGTGGAAGCTCTGTGCACGAGACAGCCAATAATGCCTGGGAAATGCCTGGGAAGTGACATCACCCAAAGAGTTACTATGGGGCTTTCATTGTCGGCTGCCTCCTCTGCACCCGCCTACACAAGGAAGCTGCCCCTGACAGCTCAGTGTGGAGCAGCTTCAAAAAAATGTATGTATAGAGATTTCTTCTTTACAGGGCTACATAGGTTAGTCTTAGATTGTGGATGCAAGTAGATTTACAGATTTTAATTTTAGGATGCACTTCTACTTTAAATAGTATAGACAGTAGGAAGAAGGTCATATACTGTACTTACTGTCTGTTTTTTTATATACTTTATATATATATATCCATATCCATATATATCTAGATATATCTAGATATATACAGTATATACAATATATATATATATATATATATATATATATATATATATATATATATATATATATATATATATATATCTAGATATCTAGATATCTAGAGATATCTAGATATCTAGATATATATCTATAGATGTATATCTATATACAGTATCTCACAAAGGTGAGTACACCCCTCACATTTTTGTAAATATTTTATTATATTTTTTCACGTGACAACATTAAAAAAGAGGTAAATGAAGGGTTAGTGTGTGGGTGTGGCGCTGTCCTAGGTCATAGAAATCGTGTGTAGCCAAATTACCATGTGTAAAATCGCATATAAACAAAATCGCATGTAGTAAATTCAAAAAATGGCATATTGCAGATTCAAAAAATAAATAAACCAACACAAATGTGACCCCCCTGTGAGTTGGAGGAAGAAAGGGGGAAAAAAATAAGAAAAAAAGGGGGGTTGAGGTCAAAGGGAAAAGTCACCATTTAATCTGTGCAATTTATCCAGCAATTTTCACGTTTCATAAAGACTTTTGCATTAATTACCTTATGGGGTTTTTATGTGGTTAAAACTTTTCATTAGCATAGTCACTTTTTGATGTTTTCCCTTTGACCTCAACCCCCCTTCTTTTCTTCTTTTTTTCCCCCTTTCTTCCCCCAACTCACAGGGGGGTCACATTTGTGTTGGTTTATTTATTTTTTGAATCTGCAATATGCCATTTTTTGAATTTACTACATGCGATTTTGTTTATATGCGATTTTACACATGGTAATTTGGCTACACACGATTTCTATGACCTAGGACAGCGCCACACCCACACACTAACCCTTCATTTACCTCTTGTCTTTTCCATCTTGGTGGAAATCACACCTGTGGAGGCAGCAGTCCTTCATGCGATTTTTTCCAATTTTTTTCATTTAATCTTCTGTTCCGTTGCGCGGATACACCACTCATATTTCATTACAACATTAAAAAAGACACTTTGCTACAATGTAAAGTAGTGAGTGTACAGCTTGTATAACAGTGTACATTTGCCGTCCCATCAAAATAAGTCAAAACACAGCCGTTATGTTTAAACCGCTGGCAACAAAAGTGAGTACACCCCTAAGTGCAAATGTCTAAATTTGGCCCAATTAGCCATTTTTCCCCCTTGGTGTCATGTGACTCATTAGTGTTATAAAGTCTCAGGTGTGAATGGGGAGCAGGTGTGTTAAATTTGCTGTTATCGCTCTCATACTGGTCACTGGAAGTTCAACATGGCACCTCATGGCAAAGAACTCTATGAGGATCTGAAAAAAAGAATTGTTGCTCTACATAAAGATGGCCAAGGCTATAAGAAGATTGCCAAGGCCCTGAAACTGAGCAGCAGCATGGTGACCAAGACCATACAGCAGTTTAACAGGACAGGTTCCACTCAGAATAGGCCTCGCCATGGTCGACCAAAGAAGTTGACCATACAGCAGTTTAACAGGACAGGTTCCACTCAGAACAGGCCTTGCCATGGTCGACCCAAGAAGTTGAGTGCACATGCTCAGCATCATATCCAGAGGTTGTCTTTGGGAAATAGATGTATAAGTGCTGCCAGCATTGCTGCAGAGGTTGAAGGGGTGGGGGGTCAGCCTGTCAGTGCTCAGACCATACGCCACACATTGCATCGAATTGGTCTGCATGGCTGTCATCCCAAAAGGAAGCCTCTTCTAAAGATGTTGCACAAAAAAGCCTGCAGACAGTTTGGTGAAAACAAGCAGACTAAGGACATGGATTACTGGAACCATGTCCAGTGGTCTGATGAGACCAAGATAAACTTATTTGGTTCAGATGGTGTCCAGCGTGTGTCGCGGCAACCAGATGAGGAGTGCAAAGACAAGTGTGTCTTGGCTACAGTCAAGCATGGTGGTGGGAGTGTCATGGTCTGGGGCTGCATGAGTGCTGCCCACACTATGGGAACCATGAATGCCAACATGTACTGTGACATACTGAAGCCGACCATGATCCCCTCCCTTTGGAGACTGGGCCGCAGGGCAGTATTCCAACATGATAATGACCCCAAACACACCTCCAAGACGACCAATTCCTTGCTAAAGAAGCTGAGGGTAAAGGTGATGGCCTGGCCAAGCATCTCTCCAGATCTAAACCCTATTGTGCATCTGTGGGGCATCCTCAAATGGAAGGTGGTGGAGCTCAAGGTCTCTAGCATCCACCAGCTCCGTGATATCCTCATGGAGGAGTGGAAGAGGACTCCAGTGGCAATTTGTGAAGCTCTTGTGAACTCCATGCCCAAGAGGGTTAAGGCAGTGCTGGATAATAATGGTGCCCACACAATATTGACACTTTGGGCCCAATTTGGACATTTTCACTTAGGGGTGTACTCACGTTTGTGAGATACTGTATATATAGGGTATCTTTTATTTTAACACAATTTTGGTTACAAACATAACAATATTTGGAAACATACAGTGCAAAAGTTAGTAAATCAGTGCATTTTGACAGCAAATTCTGTTTCTGTTACTGTATGGTTGGAATGGGATTTCTCTGAATCCAGATTGGAACAGCAATAACTTGATCAAGAGTTTTTGTTTAGAAGACCAGGCCTCTTTTTTAGATGTGTTGTTTACAAGTTAAAAACATTTTTTTTGCTAGAAAATTATACATTATACAAACATTATACATTTTTTTCTAACACTGGTCGTTGCAATACTTTCTGTCACACTGTATTTGCGCAGCGGTCTTACAAGCACACTTTAAAAAAAAAAAATTTGAATTAAAAAATAAGACAACAGTAAAGTTAGCCCAGTTTTTTTTAATATTGTGAAAGATAATGTTACGCCGAGTAAATTGATACCCAACATGTCATGCTTTAAAATTGCGCCCGCTCGTAGAATGGCGACAAACTTTTACCCTTAAAAATCTCCATAGATGTAATTTTAAAAATTCTACCGGTTGTATGTTTTGCGTTACAGAGGAGGTCTAGGGCTAGAATTATTGCTCTCGCTCTACTGATCACTGTGATACCTCACATGTGTGGTTTGAACACTGTTTTCATATGCGGGTGCTACTTACATATGCGTTCGCTTCTGCACGCGAGCTTGGCGGGACGGGGCGCGATTTTAATTTTTTTTTTCTTATTTATTTTACCTTTTATTTTTACACTTTAAAAAAAAAAAATTGTGTCACATCCCTTGTAATAGAAAAAAAGCATGACAGGACCTCTTGAATATGAGATCTGGGGTCAAAAAGACCTCACATCTCATATTTACACTAAAATGCAATAAAAAAAAATTGTCATTTAAAATTTTTTTTTTAAAAATGGCCCTTTAAGAGCTATGGGCGGAAGTGACGTTTTGACGTTGCTTCTGCCCTGCAGTGTCATGGAGATGGGTGGGGGCCATCTTCCCCTCACTCGTCTCCATGCACAGCCACAGGAAGGATCCGATCACCTCCGCCGCTGCCGACGGCTCCGGTAAGCGGAGGGAGAGAGGGGCTCTCTCCTGCTGCCGATAAAAGTGATATCTGCTGATATCTTGTACCGGACCGCCGGCTGAACACGGGGATACCGGGGCAGCTGCTGTCATAACAACAATATAGGGACGTACATCGGGGTGTGGCAGTCCGGAAGTGGTTAAAACGTTCTTTATTTCAGAAGTAATATATTTTGCAGCATTCGACAAGCTTTGCTAGGCGTTTTGATCATATATTCTGAGAAATGTAATTTGGCTCAGTGCTATCAAACTTAAGCTAATAGAAACAAATTTATCTAGGTTACTCGCTTAAAAGAGTCTTTGTAGTATCTAAAGTGCATCTGATCTTCCATAATGTAGAGGGCACCCAAAGTAGGGCTTCTGTAACATAGAGGAGAAATTCCAGCTTTAGTGACATTTATCTTAAATAAGATAAAATTCAAATTAATGTTCATTTAGAAAAATAGAGAGTAAAAAGCAGAACTGGAATATGAAATGAAAAAGTACACTGGTGGCTAAGGCTGCTTTAGAGGGAAACTTATTTGCTATAGTATATAGTAGCCACAGAAACATATCTGTTACACAGGAGGCATCATTAGCAACCCAATACTTCCAGATATAAGACACATATGACACTTCTCACTCCCCAAAATTCAGCAATTGATGCCTGGGTGCTGCTAAATGGGAGTGGAGAGGAACTGAGAATTACATTTGTGTAGGTTTTGACTTTTAGTAAGTTTAAACTTGCAAAGTGAAACTTAAAGCAACAACAGTGTGTTAAAGAAGAGCACAGGGAAGGTATGTGCTAGCACTTTAGGGTACGTGTACAAAAGGGTTACTGTAAGTTGGCTACAATTTTAACAAGGTGGTTTGTGACAATGTAGTTCACATGTCAAAGCTTCATGCCATTTGAGCAGCTAAAAAAGTTATTTGACACAAGGTGTGTAGTTCATGAAATCACAAACCAGCCCATGGAATTTCCCAAAGCACCTTAGCCACACTATGGGGTTGATTTACTAAAACTGGAGAGTGCAGCTCTGCATATACAGGTAAAAGCCAGTAAATTAGAATATTTTGAAAAACTTGATTTATTTCAGTAATTGCATTCAAAAGGTGTAACTTGTACATTATATTTATTCATTGCACACAGACTGATGCATTCAAATGTTTATTTCATTTAATTTTGATGATTTGAAGTGGCAACAAATGAAAATCCAAAATTCCGTGTGTCACAAAATTAGAATATTGTGTAAGGGTTAAATTTTGAAGACACCTGGTGCCACAAACTAATCAGCTGATTAACTCAAAACACCTGCAAAGGGCTTTAAATGGTCTCTCAGTCCAGTTCTGAAGCCTACACAAACATGGGGAAGACTTCAGATTTGACAGCTGTCCAAAAGGCGACCATCGACACATTGCACAAGGAGGGAAAGACACAAAAGGTTATTGCTGAAGAGGCTGGCTGTTCTCAGAGCTCTGTGTCCAAACACATTAATAGAGAGGCAAAGGGAAGGAAAAAGTGTGGTCAGAAAAAGTGTACAAGCGATAGGGATCACCGCGCCCTAGTCAAGATTGTGAAAAAAAACCCATTCAAAAATGTGGGGGAGATTCACAAGGAGTGGACAGCTGCTGGAGTCAGTGCTTCAAGATCCACCACCAAGAGACGCTTGAAAGACATGGGTTTCAACTGCCGCATACCTCGTGTCAAGCCACTGTTGACCAAGATCAGCGCGAAAACCGTCTCACCTGGGCTAAGGAAAAAAAGAGCTGGACTGCTGCTGAGTGGTCCAAAGTCATGTTTTCTGACGAAAGCAAATTTTGCATTTCCTTTGGAAATCGAGGTCCCAGAGTCTGGAGGAAGACAGGAGAGGCACAGGATCCACGTTGCCTGAAGTCTAGTGTAAAGTTTCCACCATCAGTGATGGTTTGGGGTGCCATGTCATCTGCTGGTGTCGGTCCACTCTGTTTCCTGAGATCCAGGGTCAACGCAGCCGTCTACCAGCAAGTTTTAGAGCACTTCATGCTTCCTGCTGCTGACCTGCTCTATGGAGATGGAGATTTCAGGTTCCAACAGGACTTGGCGCCTGCACACAGCGCAAAATCTACCCGTGCCTGGTTTACGGACCATGGTATTTCTGTTCTAAATTGGCCAGCCAACTCCCCTGACCTTAGCCCCATAGAAAATCTGTGGGGTATTGTGAAAAGGAAGATGCAGAATGCCAGACCCAACAACGCAGAAGAGTTGAAGGCCACTATCAGAGCAACCTGGGCTCTCATAACACCTGAGCAGTGCCAGAAACTCATCGATTCCATGCCACGCCGCATTAATGCAGTAATTGAGGCAAAAGGAGCTCCAACCAAGTATTGAGTATTGTACATGCTCATATTTTTCATTTTCATACTTTTCAGTTGGCCAACATTTCTAAAAAATCCCTTTTTTGTATTAGCCTTAAGTAATATTCTAATTTTGTGACACACGGAATTTTGGATTTTCATTTGTTGCCACTTCAAATCATCAAAATTAAATGAAATAAACATTTGAATGCATCAGTCTGTGTGCAATGAATAAATATAATGTACAAGTTACACCTTTTGAATGCAATTACTGAAATAAATCAAGTTTTTCAAAATATTCTAATTTACTGGCTTTTACCTGTAAGCCAATCAACTTCCATTTTTTTTTGTCAAAGCTTAGTTGAACAAGCTGACACTAGAATCTGATTGGCTACCATGTACAGCTGCACCAGATTCCATACTCAGTTTTAGAAAATAAACCCCTATGCCTCAATTACTGGTTTGTTAGTCTAGTCCTAAAATGAATGATTTCATAAACAGAGATGAAACAAAGTGCAGGGACCTTAGAGAAATATAATGACTGCAATATTGGGAAAAGGAAATATTTTTCAAGCTAAGAGCAAAGTAACGTCTTTAGGTTATGTCAGCCACAGCTCATTTATTAATGATTTGTAACATTATGCTTTGATATGTAACCCCTGTAACACCATGTGGTCTGGATGCTTATAAAAAAGACTTTAATATTTCTGAATATATTTGCAGACAAAAAAAAAATCTTAGAATCTTATAATTTTTCACATCAAACAGGCATACATCTGGGACATTTTGTTAAGGTCATATTTGCAATAGATAAAACACTATTTCTGGTCACTGGGGGTATAAAGAAGTAAATTCACAGAAGAAACTCAGCATATATGCATGTACACTTAAAATGTAAGCAAGCACTAATGTTTTCTTCATGCACTTTATATATAACATTTCTCATACATTTATCTACATGAAGCCCTTAATTATTAAGAAATGATTTTGAATTTATGTAGTAAAAAAACGTTTTCACTACTACTTGTCTTTTTTTTAAATATCAATTTCATAACAGCATTTTCCAGCATCACCGCTGAAGAAATGACCACTAGAAATTATTAACATTCATGCAGGTTTTAGTCTTGTCTAAATTTAGAAATTTAAATGTAGAATAGTCAAAAGTATTTGTTGGCGAACATATGGACTTCCTAAGAAGACAAACTAGAAGCCCATATATACTTTATTTAGAACAAATCCAATTTGTATGCATGCAAACACAGTATTGGGGAATATATACAGTACTTATAGCTTATATGCTTATAGCTTATATTTTCATCTATTGCTGCAGTTAGCTTTGCCATATTTAAATTATCACAAATTCACCTTAACCACTTCAGCCCCGGAAGGATTTGCTCCCTTCCTGACCAGGTAATTTTTTGCGATACGTCACTTTAACGGACAATTGAGCGGTTGTGCAATGTTGTACCCAAAACAGAATTTATGTCCTTTTTTCCCCATAAATAGAGCTTTCTTTTGGTGGTATTTGATCACCTCTGCAGTTTTTATTTTCTGCACTATAAACAAAAAAAGAGTGACACTTTTGAAAAAAACACAATATTTTGTACTTTTTGCTATAATAAATGTCCCAAAACTTAAAAAAAAAAATCTTCATCAGTTTAGGCTGATATGTATTCTTCTACATATTTTTGGTTAAAAAAAATTGCAATAAGCATATATTGAAAAAAAAGGGGATAGATTTATGGCATTTTTATTATTTATTTTTTTTTAATATTAATGGCGGTGATCTGCGATTTTTATTGGGGCTGCAACATTGCGAAGGACACATTGGAAACTTTTGACACTTTTTTGGGACCAGTGACATTTATACAGCGATCAGAGCTCGAAATAGCCACTAATTACTGTATAAATGTCACTGGCAGGGAAGGGGTTAACACTAGGGGATGATCAAGGGGTTAACTGTGTTCCCTATGTGTGTTTCTAACTGTGAGGGGAATGTGGCTGACTAGAGGAGGAGACCGATCATTGTTACACACACAGATCCTGGTTCTCACTCTGTCACGAGCAATCGCAGGTGCCCAGTGGTCATCGTGCCCGGCGGGCATGCGCATCAGCTCTGGGGACATGCTGCAGGCACGTGCCTCTGGCGGGGCACGCAAGCCTGCTACAGCATCTTAAAGAGCCGACGTACAGCTACAAAGGCTCGCACAGGGGAGTCAATCTGCCGCAGTAAAATTGTGGCGGCTGGTCGGGAAGCCGTTAAAGGCCAACTTCATTATGACACACCTTTGCATACCTACACGTTGTAACTAAGACTGTGGATCATATGACATTAATACTGGCCTTGTCCTCTTTTCTCACAGCTTCCTGCTTTGAGATGTACACTAATGTGATGTACAGTATCTCACTACTCTGGGACTGTATGTTCCATAAAGTAGTGCAACTTGATTGCTGTCTGTGCAGGTGGGCTGGGGAGATCGAGTCTGAGATGATCCCACAGATTGTGATGATGACATCATGACATCCCTCTTTGGACTACAAGAGGTGTGTTCGTGATATCAGAAAGGAAGGGATTCGGTAATCCAGAAGTAACACACAAAATAAGGAAGTGCACTTTGCAAGCAAATTTTCCCCAGAGCTCAGTGAATATGGTGAAATTTCACTTTGCAAAGACTACCCAATCATGTTCAGAGAAAATTAAAACAGCACTGTTGCTGGACATGATTAGATGATGGAAGTCAGCAGAGCTTCAACTCATTTGCCAGGCTCTGGAGAAAGCTCTCTTGCACAGTGCAACGTCCCTTACAAAGTGAACAGTCAATTTTCCTTTAGTAAATCAATCTGAAAGTCTATACGCTTAATAAACAATGAAAGTCTCATATGTACAAAAAACAGTGTGTTGTGATGTATGTAAATGTCCAAATTGTAAATCCACACACAAACCTAAAGACCAGTTGTTTATTTAAAGTTCCACCACCTTTTGAGATATTGATCACCATGTAACGCTTGAGTATATCGACATCCTCGTACCAGGAATATGAAATTCCATATGGTAAGGCATCTCAGGCTGCTAGGTAGTCATGTGCTCAAGAGCAACAACAAATGCTTGCAATAGTAAAAATACATAAAAAAAAAAATGTATTAAATCAGAATACCAGTAATTAAGGAATTAGGTGCATGTCAGGAATACCAGGAATAAGTCTAATTAGGTGCATGTCACATCTGGGCACTAGGGATCACCTGCAATAGTGCCGTCACTCTATTGAACTGGCAGGATCACCAGGTAATTACCAACTGATAATACCCCTTTAAAATAATCGAACAGCACACACAGTCAAACTAAATTATTTTACAGCTTAAGATACATTTTCATGTTTTAGTTTTAATAACTTTTTTAAATTAACAAACAAACTGACATGCCCATAGTGCAACATAGCACCATGTAACAGTGCTCCATGTAGGCAGACTCATGAGGCAGATTGGATCCCAACAGATACTAACAGGTGGAATTCACAAACACAATGACGTCACTTATTTTTCTTTAGTAAATTACCAACAAACTTTCCAAAACTGAGCTTATATTAAGAGGCTCAAAAGCAAGTCAGGACCAAAAGTTTTCATAACATGGTTAGGCTTTTAAAGATATTCATTTATCTGTGCTGTGCTCATATGTGGGATACTGAAGGGGTCTAAAACTAGTGAATGTTTAATTGTGCTTGGAGTTGGGCTTTTATAAGGCTAATTTTACTTGTCTTGGCTTTTCCACGACAAGTTGGTTGAAACAAAGAAATGAAAATGCATAAAGGAGTTTTATATTTTTCATCTGTTTTACTAGGAGCCATTAAGACTACACATGCACCAACACAATGCTTGAAATACCAGAGAGAGTGAAAAAACATTAGATGCAATTCATTATTCAACCATGTTTAAATTTTAAATCATTTTATAATTTAAACATGCTGTTACTTAAAAATGATGATAAATTTTTAAGTGGAACATATCTGAAAAATGTAAATATATTATTTATTGTTTTAAAAATTCATAGTTAATCATTGGAAGTCACTGTTAAAAGTTACATTTTTTAAAACTTGGATTACTCTGTATTATACATTGCTACAGTGAGTTCATTTTCAAGAACCATTGCAGAGACAACATCGATTTCACAGTGAAATTAAGCTTTCACAGAAAAACACATAGTTTTGTGGAAAGCTTTAAGTAAAATAAAATTTTTTTCACCTTTTAAGAAAAAAAAAATCTGTTACATATTTGTTGTCATGCTTACCCCTAACGGAGGTGGTCAGACACTATAGCTGGCTCCTGTGTTTTCACCTATAGCAGCCCCCTTTCCCATAAGGCAAGCAGGCCTACCTATACTCAGTTGCCCCCAGGACTTATACACATTCCTATAGAGCATGGCTACCACATCAGGGCATGTACGAACTGAGCAAAGCAAACAGGTACTTGTGGTTGGCAGACAGGCAGAATGGTTCAATGAAAGTCCAGGTACAAGGAGCAGACCACAGCCAAAACCAGGATGCTAGAATGAGGAGCAGGAGCGTTACACACTCCTGACATTTGTCTGAAAGTTCAACTCTGTGCACAATAACTTTAAAATTATTTGCCTCATCATGCAGACTTACTTATATGTCATGTAATTCAGTTTCTTTAGATGCCAGGATTAATTCAGTTCTTGCTGTAATTTCAGGCCACTGCAGATGTAAGTGCTCATGGACCCAAGTGTTATGGTTGTGTCTCTGCTCCTCCTTCTCCTCCTGGCTATTTATAAAAAGACATGACTGCAGTTCTGAGGTCTATAAGTCCTGCAGTGCTTACATCCAGAGCAGTCAAGAAGTACAGCGCAAGCTGTTCTAATCCTGGCATGTAAACAAAACTGATTTGCTTAACACAGAAGTAAAGCTGGGCATAGATGACATTAGTAAAATGTGCTATTAGACAAAGCACACTATATGTTTTACATCCACAGCTACTTTAACTGAACAGACTCAAACAACAGATTACTTCTTGATTCTATGACAAGTCTTCCGACTCCTCAAACATATATCACACACTCTTTCATTGTACTATATTGATTAATTTAGCTACAAGCAGTGGCAGCTGCTCCATTAGGGGCACCGCCCCCCTAATTCATGTGCCCAACCCTAATCTACATGCATGGATTTCTATGTTTTGTTTTTTTTTGGAAGCACATGATTAGAGCCAGAGGCTCTACCGGGGGAGGATGTACATGGAGATTCGGAGCAGGCCATCCTCATCAGAGGGAGCGATCTCATATGTCCCACCCATGGGGGAGGGTACTGGAAGGGGGGTACGGTGGTTTGCTTGCTGCCAAGTTACCAGATATGACCTGAAAAATAAATAAAAATAGAAAATTGATCACAGTTTGTTCAATGTGGGGTTTTAGCAAAGCCGATAAAGACATGAATGAGCAAGTTTGGGGTGGAGGAACTTGAATGGCCTACACAAAGTCCTGACCTCAACCCGATAGAACACCTTTGGGATGAATTAGCGTGGAGACTGCGAGTCAGGCCTTCTCGTCCAACATCAGCGCCTGACTTTACAAATGTGCTTCTGCAAGAATGGTCAAACATTCCCATAGACACACTCCTAAACCTTGTGGACAGCCTTCCCAGAAGAGTTGAAGCTGTTATAGCTGCAAAGGGTGGGGCAACTCAATATTGAACCCCACGGACTAAGACTGGAATGCCATTAAAGTTTGTGTGTGTAAAGGCAGGTGTCCCAATACTTTTGACAATATAGTGTACTTTGCTGTTCAGCTGAAGTCTCCTTTCCTAAGTTTCACTGACTGTCTGAAGATAGATGGTACAAGTTAGCTGAGATCAGAAATGGTTGTGGAAAGAAAAGCAATCCAGTGATCTGAAATATTTGTTTAATGTCATTTTATTATTTTGGCTGCAGCGTTAAAGTGATACTAAAGTCTCTTTTTTTTGGTTTAAAAGTAACAAACATGTTATACTTACCTGCTCTATGGAATGGTTTTGCACAGAGCAGGCCAGATCTTCCTCTTCTCGGGTCCCCGCCGACGCTCCTAGTCCCTCCCTCCTGCCTAGTGCCCCCACAGCAAGCAGCTTGCTATGGGGCACCTGAGCTGAGCCACTGCTCTGTGTGTCCATTCCATGGCTCGGCCCTGCCCCCTGTTTCTCCTCATTGGCTTACCGACTTTGATTGACAGCAGTGGGAGCCAATTGTGCCCACTGCTGTGTCTCAGCCAATCAGGAGGGGGAGTCCTGGACAGCTGAGTCTCTTGTGCAACATCTCTGGATTGAGATGGATCTCAGGTATTAGGGGGGCTGCTACACACAGAAGGTTTTTTTTATCTTAGTGCATAGCATGCATTAAGATAACGCTGCCTTTAGAACTACTTTAAGCTGGCTCCGTAGTGGAGCTTCCCATAGTATGCACTAAATATTTATATTTTCCAGTTTTTGTCTCCTGAAAGCTGTCATCAAAACTGAGAATCATATTCCTGGGAAGGTGAAGACAGGAAACTTTGTTTGTCTCTAGCTGCTGGTAACAATCTATCCAATTAGACAATCCCTTCAACATAATTGGTTAGCTCAGACTTTTTGTATGCTTTCTTTTAAGATACTTATTCATTTTTACATGCAATTTTCTTTGACTTTTATTTTGTTCAGCCTGATGATCAAGTCATTATGCTGCTTAAAAAGTACCCACACATAACCATTAAGTCATCTATTATATTCGTCACTATAAATATGTGTCCTTGAGCTTTGTTGACCATTGATTATCACTTAGCATTTTGTAGGTACAATTAATTACAAGGTAAAGGCAGTTAATCTCCCTAATCCATTTGTAAAGATTCTACTGTTATAGGCTAAACTATTTTAAATTTTCTTTTTAACTAACACAAGGAGAATACTGATCTCAGCAATATCCTCAAAAAAAAACAAGATTTTTTTTACTATTGCTACTAATACAACATTGATCAATGGTGTTTTCTGCTGCCTTTTTGCAATAAATGAAAAAAAAGTGAAAAAGCATACACATGTTATGTGAATAATATTAAATAAAAATTACACAATTAAACATTACAATTTGTAAGCTATTTGACCTGGAATCATCAGACAGGCTTATTTTTATTCCAGCTAATGAAACCTATGTTTGCTTTAGTGTTTTCACATTCCATAATCACTACCATTCCCCTCTGTGCTTGGCATTCCCTGGGTGAGGAGGAAATTGTAAAGTGATTGACTGTACACACAGGTAAAGATCTATATCCTAGGTGAGTGACTTGTAAATTGGGAATACAGATATCTGAACTTTTTAAAAGTTTTGTGATTATTTAGCCTCGCTGCCCCCATGATTGGAATCCCATGCCAGCTTTTTTTCTGCACAACAGACATGCTAGCTGTTTTTCCAGTTGCCCCCTGCTATGGTAATATCTGTTCATATGCCCTTCAGCATTGCCAGGTCATATACATTTCAGCATTATATGGCTGTTTTAGGAGCGGGTCCTAAATAAATAAATTGAAAGGCTGGATTTTCTCTTTTAACAAATAATCTCTAACATTATTACTAATGACTGCAGTAATATTTTATTTATAATTTATAAGCTATGACTAGGCACCATGGAAGATGTGAAATGCGTTAGCTGTGCTGTATTTGTACCCCCATTGCTGTATGGATTGTCCTTTTTCTATCATGGATCAATAAAGGAGATTTTATGGAAGTGTGGCCATCCACTTTTTACTTTATGTTTCCTGATGAATGCAGGGCCAGCACTTTTTCCAAGTGCAGATATAATGGAGTAAAGGGATTTTGTTACCTGGAGCGGTGTATGTCTTCTTCTAAATATTTAAATTATGATGATTTGATTATACTTGATATGGCTGCCTTTGGTGGGTTAAACGTGATGGACAACAGTCTTTTTATCAACCATATTTATTTACTGAGTATATGAATTTCTAAGTGAGATAACTCTAAACATGTTTGTTTATTTATTTATTATTATTTTATTTTTTTCTGCAGACAAATAGAGAAAATATAGATGTTTTGCATTATCTGCTCATCTATGTCTACTAGTGTAATCCTTGTTAGTAGGTCTACCTCTGTGTTTGTCAGAAAACCAGATGTGGTAGCAAAAAATATCTTGCTGTTATGGAAGAAAAATATTCAAAATGCATCCTTGTAAATTAAAAAGAAAATACAATTCCTACTGGCACATATTAGAATTTTCATAGTGTAACATTTTTAGAGACTTCATGCAAATGTATTTTTTGTTTTCAACATAGAATTCTTTTTATCACTTTATTGTTCTTCTGACATATTCCCCTAAAAAAAGAAAAAAAAAAACTGTCCATCAAGGGAAACATTTTGTTACTTTTTTTTAACACTTTGTATTCATTAAGCTACCATTCTTGCTGTTGCATTTTTAGATGAATATGCCATTTATGTCCCTTAGGCACTCTCTGGAATCCTATTATTTATTTATAAATGTAGATATCTTTGTTTTCACAGATATCTCCTAGGAGAAATTGAGTTTTTCTCTTTCTTCATCAGCCAAGAATTGAACAATGTGTTGAAAACCTGTCTTCTAAAGTTTCTTTTATATAAGCAGCTGATTTATATATCTCTTAGGAAAACTGTATATGAAAACTGAAGTTTTAAGTGTGTTAAAGTATTGACTGTCTCAGGTTATTAATTTTACATTATATGCATTCAATGTATGAAGTATGTATTATATAATGAGGATATCAACTTTTGTGTGTTTGTTGAAGAGCTTGTATAAACAATATTTAATTAACATTAACATACCATATTATTAATTTATATAAGAATCCACTGTAAAATCCCTTTTTTCCTTTATATTCTTTATATATACCTTATGCTTCAATTACAATACATTTCAAATGAAAAAGAACCTGTAGTAACATAGAAGGGCCATCTGATCCCGCAGGAGGTGCAGTTAACATGCCTTTGAAGTGGCTCATCTGTCTGATATATGCAACCTACTGCAGCAAAACTGATATTTACATGGAAAAAAATCACTTATATTGTGTCCTAGATAAGCAATACTATTTGGGGAGCCCAAGCAAAACAAAATAAACTAGTCCTCCCCCCAATACCATACTTGACTCTAAAAGTCCAGTATGGAGTGTAAAAAATACACACAGACCCTTATATGAGCATGCAGCCTGGCAGAAAAAAAATGGGGGACAAACATGCATTAACCGTAACAGTCCTCAACAGGGTGGAGAGCCCCTGGAAAAGCTCCTTGACCTAATTTTGATGAAGACAAGGGCATTTTCCACACATCCCTGGCCCAGGGGTTGAGGTGGTCTAAAGTTGGGGGCCTATTGAAATCTAGATAACACCCTCCTATGAATTAGTTAGGGATACATAGTACATAAAATAATACATAATTGGGGGCATGGCCTGGTTGGAGTCCAGGCTAAGGTTGCCACTACATTTACCTCTCTAGGACATCTTGGATGTGCTAATTCCAGGGGCTACCCCTTTTTTTCTTGAACCAGGATGGGCTCTATCCCCTGTCAGCACTCTAACAGCAGCTGCGGATGCACCACTCATATACCCCCTCTCTACCGAGCCTGAGAGGCACACATACCTTTTCAAGGTTACACAAAATAATACATAGTTCACAAAATAAAAGAGAAAAGTAAACAGACACACCCTGTCACGTACCTGACGGTAGATATGCAGGGGACGGCCTCTCTTACTCCTCTGACTCGGGGCCCCCTGATAGAGCAGACAGGAGGTGCAGGAGTGCAGAGTCGCATGAGTGCCTGATGGGTCGCAGACCATGGAACTGGAAGCAGCTGCAGGTGGTACGGTAGTTCAGCAGGATTCTCCAACTAGCAGAGGAGACAAGTTCAAGAAGGCCGGGTCATACACTGGCGGGCATGTCAGGAGCAGGTGCGGAGGCAAAAGCGTAGTCAGGACACAGGCTGGGTCTGTGATGGGCTGGCAGCGAGGTAGTAGAAGGAGCAGGCAGATGCGGTGGTCAGAACAAGCTGGGTCAGATGCCGGCAGCAAACAGCAGAGTCGGAGGCAAGCCGGGTCGGATAAAAGTTACAGGTATCAGGTGCAGGCAAACAGGAACACACAGGAACGCTATAAAGCCGACAGCACTGGGTCTAAGCACAGACTGAGTTTTAATAGCCTGTTGGGCACCAAAAGCTGTCACAGGGTGTGCTCGCATGCGCACAGCAAACAGACTGTCCTGGATTTCCATTTTGAGTGCTGGCATGCCCTTCTTGCCCATGCACGCATGGGCGCACGCAGATGCGCCGGAGGTGTTCTGACAGAGGCTGAGGTCACAGGTCGTCTTCTTCAGCCGCCATCTTGGGTACTGGCTAGCCTTTCCTGACACACCCACACCATTTTTGAAAAGCTCTTTAATGAGAACAAAAAAAAAAGTCTCCAGTGTAAATCTACCAACAATAATGTTGTCCAGTGATGCATTTCCATGCCAAGCACAATGATTGATGCCTGACAATCCACTAAAATGAAACTCTATCTATACACAAAGGGGCTGGGTCTCCCGAGTAACATCAAATGATTTTATTAGAATAATACCTGATGATACTGTCACAAAGGTCCCTGTTCATCAGGAAGGCTGTCCTAAGACCATGAAGCCATTTCTGGAGTGTATGTTATGTAGACAAGAATTGGCTGCAAACAGGCTGGCTGAGATCCACAGTACTAGGTGACACATAATAAAAAAGATAAAACAGGCATTTTATAAAACATAAAACAATAAAATACAATAAAACATGGCAGTTCTTCATGATGTACAGTGTTTTAGCAAACTATGTCATCCAGTTACGGTTTACATCTAGTTAAAAAAAAGGTTAAACACTATGATTTTTTTTTACTCTACTATTTACTCTATCAGAGGGAAGGATCTTTTTTTTTAAACTTTGATGAGGTAGTAGATTGAAAGAAAAAGAAAACACCTTTCTTATATTGGCCTTTTTAATCATTCTTATATGGGCTAATGTTATCACAGCAAGCTTTGTGCTTCCTTACTGTAGCTAAACCACATTGCATTTAGATGTGCTAAACTGGTTTCTTTTTGAGGCACACAGAAGCTAGGGATGAGCTCAATGTTCAGTCCAAACATAAGTTCAGACTGAACACTGCTTTTCAGACATTCTTCCAAATGCTGAACATTTCAGATATTAATTGTGAATGAATGTAACAGTTTCCAGCTGTCAATGATTGTTAAAGAAGAAGTGGACCCACTGCATCCTTACCAACCACTAATGTCACTTAGCTCTTCACTTATAAGTGTGGTGGGTCATCCTTTTTTTTTTTTTTTTTGGTGAGTCAACAGCAGGCATCATGATTGATGATGGATTTACAAGAGAATTGTTATTTTATTTTTTTAATAGGACTTGTCAAATGTTTGGGTGTCTTTATTGGTTGTTGACATATTTTTATTTTTTGTGAATAAGTAGGTGTACTCTATACCCTACACTTATTTACATAGGGCGAGTCTGGTATTTGGGGTCCCCCTTTTTATTAAAGGGAACTTCCAGATTCTGATATTCCCCCGCCGATGACCCCCACAACCATTGGGAAAGGGTTATGGCGGTGAGGTCATCAACATGGGGACAAGGTGCTTTTCTAGGAGAATCCCCACTAGCAAGACACAGTGCCATGTTGTTGTGGCCAGGTATAGTTCAGGAGGCAGAAGGCTGCACAGTCGTCTGCCAACTTTCCTGGTCAGCCAGGCTGAATGCTTGAATTAGGTGTCTGGTATGGATTTTTAGGGGAACTTCACACTTTTATTGTGTTGAGTTCCCCTTAAAATCAGTAGTAGACTCCAAAGGTCTGGTATGGGTTTTATGGGGGGTCTCACACATTTTGTTTTTGCATGAGATACTCTTTTAAAATCTTTACCAGCCTCAAAGGGCCTTGCATGTATTTTGGGGAAGACACTGTGCAACTGTATTTTCATTTTTGCTAAAAGATGGACTACAGCAAAAATTACATTTACAAAGTAAAAGATATGACAGTTTAAATTGTGGGTAAATAAGACTTCTTTGCCAGCGTCTCCTCCAAAGTTTGTCTATTAGCCCAGAAAATGGGCATTTTAAATTTGACAGATTTAGCTGCCATTGATTTTAATGAGGTTCAGGTTTGGAATCTGAATTTCTTTGAAGTTTTTCCCGAACCCTGTTCAAACTGAACCTGGGGCAGTTCAGCTCATCACTACTCATTACATTCCAAAATGTGTTTATTTTAGCTGTAGTTTAGTTTAGGCATAGTTTATATAAAGTTTAGTTATGGCTTTTTTTTTTTTTAATTATCAGTTCATATTTAATCCAGTTGTGTATTCATTAAAATAAAAAAATAAAATTTAATTAAAAATAAATTAATGTAAACTGTACCTCAGTCTGTGATTAAATTAGTTTACTGTTGCTCCCTATACAGCAGGATTGAGACCATAGAAGGGAAAGGGGCAACACTAAAAGCCAGCCCGGCTTTACTGCATTGCAGAGTTCTGTCAGTCTAACACAGAAAGCTTGTTATTACGAGGAGAGAGTGCAGGGATAATGTCATCAGTGAGCAACTTTTTATCCAATCATCATATGAACCATGTTCTTGACAAAGATATATTGCTTAAGCTACTGTAGAAAATTGCAGTCACCTGGTAATGCTTTCTTTAAGTGAATATGGCTGAAAATAATTACAATTCATTCAGTGGTTCATTTATAGGTATGCAAGTATCAGCTTGACTGTATTTGGAACAACTTCTTTGGAGCAAAGTTTTATCTGAAAGACTATATAAAAATCAGTATAAAATATGCTTTCATAGTTGAGTCCCAGGGTCAGCACAAAATCCAAGTCACAGAAAACAATCCTTATTTGTGGAGGCAGTGGTCTGACACACCCCTTGCTTAGTCACAACTACAGGTCTGCATGCAGTTGGGGTGTTTCTGACTACTGCAGAGAGATCACTGCTTCTACAGAGAGAGCTGCTGCTCCAGCTGCTGACAAGGCCTGTACTTGCACTGAAAAAATAAAGTCCAGATCAATCTATTCACATTGTTGTCAATCAATCTCTGATAAGGTGGGCTCTCTTGGACCCCTGAAATGTATTGGATACTTTTTGAATGGTCCCTGACTTTTATTGGAATAAAGTTGTATCTGGACCTCTTGGCAGTTTTGTGATGCTTCAATTTCCATTTTTTTTTACATTACACTACAAGCCAAGGAGACCGTGGAGATCCTTTGGGGTTTGGAAGCTGCCTGCTCGGGAACCAGATAATTTACATCAGCATCAATACTTTAAGATGTCAATACTGGGAAGATAACCCTATCTAGTTCAAATTTAAATAGTACAGCGCAACAATAATTGAAGAAATGGAGCGATTATAATAATAACAACAAGTTGGGAAATTGGTGAACATGTCTTATTTTCTCTGTGAAGGATGAACCCAGAAGCATTCAGCTGTGAGCTCTTCCAGGTTCGGAGCTGTCAAACCCCTCCCTCTCTGTCCAGAGCAGGAGCTGACTGAGCATGGTGTGTGCAGAGGTGACATTAGGGGTCTAATACTCTGATGTACAGAGAACTTTTCACTTGCATTATGCTAAGACACAGGGGTGTAGCAATACAGTTAAGTTTATAAACAAAAAAAGAAAGAGTTTAAAAATGTAAGTTTAATAAAATAATATAAAAATCACCCCAGAAATAATAAAAGCCCCCTACCACAATTAATACTTTAAATCCCCATCCCTTAAGAGGACCAGATGCCTGCTGATGTGTGCCCGCCACGCTCTGATGGCGAAATGACAGATCCTCAGAGCTGCAGTAATGAAAACATGGCATTGGGGACTCAAGGTGATATAATGACTAATTATAGTGATGACAAACTTTGATCAATTATGTCACCAATATCCCTCCCTTTGTATTTGCATAATTCCAGTACCAGGCATCTGTAATTTAGTGCTTGGAGTGAAGTAGGTACACATTGTTGAGGATGTACATCACTGCACAACATAATTAATGATGTATTTACATGACTGGAATATGTGGTTGATGCGGATTTAGCAACATTAGTAACTTTTTTAATGTATATTTTGTGGTACTGTTGGAGTTTGTGTGTTTATTTACACTTATTTTTTGTGGGAATGGGTAAGGTTTAACCCAAATGGGAATCTCATCCCTATAATTAATTATAATTAATTTCCTGCTGCACCACTTTCTGAGTTATTTATAGAATGTTGTCATTCTTGTCTGTGGAGAGGGAGGAAGGACGTGGCAGGGTAGCAGTTAGTACCAATCACAATGTAGTGGCAGCAAGGGGCAGAACCTGACATAAATGGGACTTTGGCCAGTTTATAAATTGTTACTTCAGCGGACACGTCTGACACATTCCTTGGATCATTGTCTCATTTACTTTGTGGCAGCTATGCATGAATAATTAAAATAAAAATAAAAATCATAATAGCTGCTTTATTAAAAAAAATATCTAATAGTATTGGTATAGTTAGGTAATGGAACATTTTGGGTTATATTGTGTTTATTTCTGTCTCACTCATGAGAACATTTGAAGAAAGAAAATAAAGTATTTCAAAGTACTGTATTTTATTTGAGAAGATACAAAATGCTGCTACAATAAAAGTTATCACCAGCTATAACCAATTCTGCTGTTAGAAAAAAACATTGATAAGTGAGCTCTAATGAGTTTTTATTTTTTTTTATCAGGTCATCACATTTACTACATATAGTACTGAAGCTGATTGTTTCTTTTATAGTCTTTTGAGCAAGTTACTGTCATGTCAGTTATATAGAAAACTGCCGAAGCATATTTCTCCAACTTTCTGCAAAACAGCAATTCTCTACATCAGACATAATACTCAGTTTCCAGTGACAGGAAGTTAAAACACAAAGCAAACCACCATTTGTGCAGGCATTATAACACCAGCTATGCTAATATTGCTATTAATGTTGTTTATGGTTTTCCAAAGAATGGTTATGTTTTTCTTTTTATAGAAAGAGTCTCTTAAAAACTGGTATGTAAGCTTTACTGGATACCATTGAGTTAAATCCCCAGCCATTTCCAAATCTGCCTCTACTCTACCTGGCTCCTATCGAATCTTTGCCAAATATGGGGTCTTATTCCACCTGCAACATTTTTTGTAATGCAATATTAATTATCAATGTGCAAATTCAGAGAAAGTAGTGAGGCTGAGGCAGATTGTCACAGTTGATTGCTCAGACTTATAGAACTTATGATTGGAATGCTTGGGACAATGGTGTACACAGTCAGTATATGAATCCTGTGCAGAAATTAGAGCATTATTCAACTACTACCCAATTGCTGACATTGTTGTAAAATTATTATATACTTTAGTAGTCCTCCCTCCACTTATCACCCACCTAGTCCTCACCTGTACCTTTCAAGAGTAGCGGGAGGTATCCCTCAAGATGCCCTGATCTCTCTCCCAATCTATAGTATCCACATTCTCTTATTTTCTTAGATTGCAAGTAACCTCTTAATTTCCCTCCTTACAGGTTCAGAAAAGAAATGGTAGGAGCAATAAGGGAAGTATTCTGCAACGCTTTTTTCTAGATGAGCAGGAAGTGTAGCAGTGGTTGCACCCTGAAAAGATCATGAAGAATGCCTTCCTCTATCTTTGTACTCTAGATGCAAGCAGTATAGGAGAGTAACTATCAGCTAAAGGGGAACCTGCACCCACTTGTCAGGTCCACATCTGGTGTAGAAGGGCCCATGTGAATTTGCATAGTCTGCATAAGCTGATGTCTGCCCTTCCTCAAGAAAAAAAAACAAAAAAAAAACGAATGGATGATCTGCATTAGCAGCATCATAAAATGTATGCACAATATCAATTAACATGATTAAACATAATAGGCCAGACAATTATTGATATTTACTTTCATAAATGTTCTGCTTAAAAAAAGTCTGATCTGTTGAAGTGGTGTTTAGAAGTAGAATATGTTACACCTTTTCAAAGTGTACCTGTCTCTGTAAATTAACTTAGCAGTTCAGCATATAATGTCTAGAACATCATTGCTGCCATCTGTTCAAGAAGCTTTTAATGTTTTCTTCACTATCTGTCTCCATTCTACTTTCTGCTTAAACTTTCCAAACGATGTAGTCAATATCCCCAAAACTTAAAAATATATGTTACATATACATATAGTTGCAAAGAAGATAAAAGTATACACTGCGCTAAATTCAAAAAAATATGGTGCAGAGCAGCTACATACAGGGTGACAACAACCAAAAGAACATGTGAAAAATAAAATGTAGCGCATAAATTGTGCAAAAAATTCTTCAATCAAGAAAATGGCTGAAACACAAATGTCCATAAGTGATAAACACGTTAATGATGAAACTTATAAGTCTCTAAATAAAGGTAAATAAAGTCCAGTAAGTGAATAAAACAGCAAATATGCATGGGATATCCCACTAGGAATGGTATGTGGATGTGAAACGACAAATGTTCCAACACAGGTATATCGTCAGATCATCCCAAAGCTGTATCTCACAACTGCATGTACCTTGGTGAAGATGGTGTGTAAGAAACTCTTACCAGATATAATGGACTCCCTTGTCAGCGACAGGGAGTCACTCGAGCGGGTTGCCTCTCAGGGCCTGAAAAACGGACATCACAGCTCTGCGAACCTTCTGGGTCAAACTCTGTGTGGATCTCCCGGGGCCGCCAGGTGGGTCCTCCCAAAGGATGGCCGAGGTGCGAATCAGAGGGAACGATGCATCACTTGAAAAGCTGAAGTGAAGACTGGTTTGATCTCTCAGTTGATATGTGGAGAAAAAATAAACAGGCTCCACATAGCGTAGATGAGCAAAGTGGGATTTTTATTGCTAAAAAAGCCAGGCAATAATAAAATGTGATCACAGGGTATAAAAACAAAGTTGGGCAACAAGAAGGATGCTGAAAGCGCCCGACGCGTTTCGATCAATGGATCGTCTACTGGGGCATACAGCATCCCCTCCAAGTTGCCTTATATTTATGAGAAAAACATTCAAAGAAGCAAATTGTATGTGCTGTCGAACAGCCTTCCCCATTGGATGAGTGGGGTCACATGATCGCACCTGGCTAAACCTAGCAGGTGTGTAACATCATTAATTTGCATTGGTGGTATGTGATTAACCTGTTGGATGTCACAGAACAGACTTCACATTAAACAGCAATTGAATTGTACAACATCGGTCAATATAAACATTTAATACTGATAAGGAAATAAAGAGCTGAACCTTCTAGCATAGTACTTCCATTGCTGACACATCTGTGTTAGTATAAAACTACAGGGAGTCAGTGCCAATCAGGGACTACATATCTGGGGACGGGCGGAGCCGACAGCCAATAGCTGCAGAGACAGGAAGTCTCGGTCGGCGCCGCCCAACCTCCACGTGACAGACACAGAGAAGTGACGTCAGGGCGCAAGGCTCGCTCGACGTCCGTCCCCTGTCACGTGATGCTTCTCTCTGATTGTCCAAGAGAGAAGGAGGGAGGAGGGATGTACGTAGGTACCGGACGTTCCCGACGCCGGTTCCTACATTCCTCCCCCGTGTCCCCGGAAGTGACATTAAGTACAGGCGATGACCAGAAATCCCACCTGGATGGTGGGAAACTGGTAAACATTGCCTGTGAAATAAGGGTTGAGTGACACCATCTAAAATGGGACAGTGCATGAAGGAGGGGGCCGGGCAGTGAAGAGAATTGCCTCAAAACAGGACGGTGCACAGCTCACTCTCAACAATTGAAACTTAAGGGACCACAAAACCACCATTGAGTAAATAGAATATCAATGATGGCAAGAGACCCCAAAATAAAAATAAAAAACCTTTCTGGTCAGAACAATAAACGTGATGGGATAATTAGAGAAATAATAAAATGTTTCCAAAAATATAAAAATTGCAGCTACCCAGCATGTGCCATCAACAAAAATGTGGACAATGCACATGCCAGTGGGTGAACCCCAGAGATGAGGAAGATATAACTCGCCCTAGACACCTAATATGAGCGCACCCCCCAGAAATGCGCCCACACGGGGAAGACCAGAGATATATATAAAAACTGAAAATGTGTAATAAAAATGTATAAGAAGAAAAAGTTTAAAGAGGGCATCGTAAAAATGCATATAATGTTATGATTGAGGAACCAAGTGGGTGCAATGAAACTAATGCTAAGATGAGTTGATGAACGAGTTGAGGTCCCACTCCACGTTCAACCCAAACAGGAAGAAGGACCTCAACTCGTGGATCTAGTACGTCTCGAGGCGTGAGACTCCTCGCAGGCGTGACTCACCCCTCCAGTGCGGAATGAACCTGTCAATAACTTGGAACAAGGTTCCAGTGGGGTCCTTATCGTGGTGTTCCAAGTAGTGACGTGGCACCGTATGCTTGTCCCTGCCTTTTTTGATTGCAGTCACGTGTTCGTTGACACGAACAGAAAAAGTTCTGATTGTGCGACCCACATACTGCTTATGGCAGGGACAAGTTATCAAATAGACGATGTATTGTGAGGAGCACGTGGTGAAGTGCTTCATGGAGTAAATACGGGAAGTGACCGTGGACTTAAACGTGACGCTCTTGCGTCTTCCCCCAGTGTTATGAAGGCAGACCCGACACTTACGACAGGGGTAGTAACCTTTGCACTCCTGAAAGAACGACACCTTCTTAGGGGGGTCTATTATGTTTGGGGCGATCTGTCCCTGAATGGACCTAGCTCCTCTGAAAACTACCGAGGCCTGTTTGGGTAAAACGGGTCCAAGTAGTCTGTCGTTCTGTAATATTCCCCAGTGTTTTTTGATAATACCTTTAATCTGTTTGGATTGAATAGAATGGGTGGTAAAAAAAGATAACTTTGCATTGAATGTAGTGTTGTCTTTAGAGCGTTCTGTAAGCGTGGCCTGCCTTTCAGTGAGCAAAGCTCTATTGATTTCACTGTCTAAAAGGTGAGGGTCATAACCCTTATCAAGAAATCTACCTCTGAGGACTTGGGATTGGGATATAAAGTCCGAAGTTTGGGTGCAGTTGCGCCTCAATCTCAGAAACTGGGTGCGGAGCACTGACCAAAGCCATTGTTCACGATGGCAGCTGTCGATCGGAATGTACCCATTCCGATCCGTGGGTTTGAAATAAGTACGGAACTCCAAGTGTTGGTGCACAACTGAAATTTCGAGATCAAGAAAATGCACTTTGGTTGTGCTGGCTTCAAAGCTCAGCGAAATCCCCCTATCGTTGGCATTAAGAATGCTCATGAAGCCCTCAAGGGATGCCAGATCTCCTTCCCAAAGGAGGAGGATGTCGTCTATGTACCTAGCCCAAAGAACCAATTCGGGTCTCTGGGCAGCATAGACGACATCCTCCTCCCACTGGGCCATGAAGAGGTTAGCGAGACTGGGGGCGAATTTGGCCCCCATAGCCACACCCCTCTGTTGTAAAAAGAATCGGTCCTGAAACCAGAAGTAGTTATGCCTGGTTGCAAATTTTAACAGCTGCATAATAAAGTTTCGTTGTAATGTAGAAAGTCTTCCATCTCTGGAGAGATGGTTTTCGACTGCTTCGAAACCGAGGTGGTGTGGTATGCACATATATAACGCTGCTACATCTGCTGTTACTAAGAGAGTACCTTTTTTAATTGAAACAGATTCCAATAATTTGATTGTGTCTCTGGTGTCTTTCAGATAAGAGGGGGTGGTTTGGACTAGAGGTTGTAAATAGAAGTACACGTATTTGCCCTGACGTCACTTCCCTGTGTCTGTCACGTGGAGGTTGGGCGGCGCCGACCGAGACTTCCTGTCTCTGCAGCTATTGGCTGTCGGCTCCGCCCGTCCCCAGATATGTAGTCCCTGATTGGCACTGACTCCCCTGTAGTTTTATACTAACACAGAAGTGTCAGCAATGGAAGTACTATGCTAGAAGGTTCAGCTCTTTATTTCCTTATCAGTATTAAATGTTTATATTGACCGATGTTGTACAATTCAATTGCTGTTTAATGTGAAGTCTGTTCTGTGACATCCAACAGGTTAATCACATACCACCAATGCAAATTAATGATGTTACACACCTGCTAGGTTTAGCCAGGTGCGATCATGTGACCCCACTCATCCAATGGGGAAGGCTGTTCGACAGCACATACAATTTGCTTCTTTGAATGTTTTTCTCATAAATATAAGGCAACTTGGAGGGGATGCTGTATGCCCCAGTAGACGATCCATTGATCGAAACGCGTCTGGTACTTTCAGCATCCTTCTTGTTGCCCAACTTTGTTTTTATACCCTGTGATCACATTTTATTATTGCCTGGCTTTTTTAGCAATAAAAATCCCACTTTGCTCATCTACGCTATGTGGAGCCTGTTTATTTTTTCTCCACATATCAACTGAGAGATCAAACCAGTCTTCACTTCAGCTTTTCACGTGATGCATCGTTCCCTCTGATTCGCACCTCGGCCATCCTTTGGGAGGACCCACCTGGCGGCCCCGGGAGATCCACACAGAGTTTGACCCAGAAGGTTCGCAGAGCTGTGATGTCCGTTTTTCAGGCCCTGAGAGGCAACCCGCTCGAGTGACTCCCTGTCGCTGACAAGGGAGTCCATTATATCTGGTAAGAGTTTCTTACACACCATCTTCACCAAGGTACATGCAGTTGTGAGATACAGCTTTGGGATGATCTGACGATATACCTGTGTTGGAACATTTGTCGTTTCACATCCACATACCATTCCTAGTGGGATATCCCATGCATATTTGCTGTTTTATTCACTTACTGGACTTTATTTACCTTTATTTAGAGACTTATAAGTTTCATCATTAACGTGTTTATCACTTATATACATATAGTTACATAGTAGGTGAGGTTGAAAAAAGACACCATTCCATCAAGTCCAACCTATGTGTGTGCTTAGATGTCAGTACAAGCATACCCCACTTTTAAGTACACAATGGGGTTTATTTACTAAAGCTGAAAAGTGCAAAATAAGGCTCACTTCTGCATAGCTTCCAGGTTTTATTACCAAAGCTTAATTGGACAAGCTGGGGTTAGAAGCTCTATGCAGAAGTGAGCCTGATTTTGCACTTTCCAGCTTTAGTAAATAAACCCCATTGTGTACTTAAAAGTGGGGTATGCCTGTATTACATTGTATATCCCTGTATTTTGCAGTCGTTCAAGTGCTTATCTAATAGTTTTTTTAACTATTGATGCTCCCCGCTGAGACCACCGCTTGTGGAAGTAAATTTTACTTCCTTGCCGCTCTTACAGTAAAGAACCCTCTACGTAGTTTAAGGTTAAACCTCTTTTCTTCTAATTTTAACGAGTGGCCACGTGTCTTGTTAAACTCACTTCCGTGAAAAAGTTTTATCCCTATTGTGGGGTCACCATTACGGTATTTGTAAATTTAAATCATATCCCCTCTCAAGCATCTCATTGTTATTGCACCCATTGCAGCAATGCTTGAATAAATGTTTTATATAGGACTGGTATTTCTGCTAAAAATGAAACAGCATTATATGAAATATGGAATAAATTATATAAAATTCTCCTTCTTACTACATACTCCTAAGCACTTTACAATGGAAATTATTGTAGACAAATATTTAAAACATTACTGAATAAATATGTAATACAATATATATAATAAAAGCGTTTTATCAGTATCAATATTTATTTTCCCTGATACAGTTCTATTTCTTAGCACTGGAGTTCATCCTGTAGATCTTTCTGAGTACCAACAAAAACAGGGCAGGCTGACAAGACAGTCAGTACTGCCATCATCCCAACCAGTGAAAAGTCACAGAATGTAGGAGTTAACCTTGGGGAACTGTGTAAATACCCTGCTTGTCATGTGTCATGCTTATGTCATGTGCTTCCTTTGTGAACTTGGGATTTCCCCACAATAACTGCAGCTAAATAGACCAGTGACTTGTTTTAAAACTACTTTACTGCTTGTAAATATTCTCATGTCCATTGGCTGGAACAAATGAAGTCTTTCTCACATCAATTATTCAATGCATTGACACTTGTCAGAGCACAACAGCACTGCTTATATGACTTCCCTTGACTTAACAGCACAAACAGACCCTCTATCAAACATCCATATTGGATCTAGCCCTTTTGATCAACTGAACAAAAGGGAGGATCACTCCTTTCCATTTTTTCCCTTCATCACCCTTTAACTTTCCTTGTCTGTTTTTTTTTTTTTTTTTTTTTTAGAAGTACAGTGCACAAGCAATATGGTTGCCTCTAGAGACATTTATGCTACATTGTGCAATAGAGAAAATTGGCTTAACTGCCTCACAGGTGCAAGTAACATTGTACCAATTCAATGGGAGGTTATTGCCATTAAAATGGTAGTAAACTGGAAGAAAATAAAAATCTCCCCTGCAAGGCAATGCTATAACATGCTAGTATGCATGGCATACTAGCACATTATGTAAAACTTGCCTTAAAACAAAGCCCTCCAGTGGCACATTGTCAACGCTGACAGGACTTCCATCTTCACCCAGTCTTCCTTCTGGGTTTGCAAGCTTTAGTCCCTTGAATGGACGAGCCGCAATGATGTCACTCCTACGCATGCGTGCTGGAGTAACTGTTTACAGCACAAAGCTCTGAAGGAATGGCATGTGTGGCTGTTTCTTCAGAGCTCATACGCCGGTGACGTCACTGGCTGCTATACAAGTAAATATCTCCTAAACGGTGCACCTTTAGAAGATATTTACAGTACTTACAGGTAAGCCTTATTATAGGCTTTCCTGTAGGTAAAACATTAACAATAGGACCTTACTACCACTTTAAGAAACCTTTAATGTGCGATTTGCCATAGTTTTCACTGCATCAGTGCTCCTGTCTTTGTATAGTAACTATGATGTGTGACAAAGTGGATATGCACGATTCTTTGGTTAACACCATTCCATACAAGTGATGAGTTAGTTCTGTGATGTTTGCAAATCTCAGTTAGCCATGGATTATACTAGTTCAGTTTTCAAATTTATGACTACTTAGATAAACATTGTAACTGACAGAATTGTAGTGTGCTATATATTGAATATTTAATGACCCATCTAATAGAGTTATTTTGATTTTATACTAGGCTATAATTCTAAATATTTATTGCCAGGAAAACTCTTGAAAATGATCATGGTTATCATTTGTCTGATTTAAAGGAGACATTTTACAACTTTCAAAGCAAGCGCAAGCTGCAATTACGCCTATCAATTAAGGTTTGTTCTGCATCACAGCACTTTCACATATCAAATAAGGTAGAAAAAGTATAGAGGAGGAACATATAGATGAATTACATGTTGCATGGAATTCTGTAAGCTAATGGTTGATTCCATTGCAGTTGGTTTGCTTTGTGTTTGCTGTATATGATTTCTGCATGTGTAAAGTATAAACACACACATAGGAACACACACATACTTTTCAACTACATTTATGACTGTCATCTAGACCAGCTTTCAATATGTTGATCCTAGCGAGGATAGTATAACAGAAGCCTGCGTAGATCATCCTGGAGTCCACTCTGTCTTTAACAGTGGTTATCAATTTGCAAGATGTAGGGGGATGAAATTGAGGCCCCTGGCATCACCAAAGGGCCACAAAGAATGTTCAGTTTAGGTAATTCTAGAGAGTTCTGTCAGAGACAGCAAACATACTTATTCATACAGTACATACCGCTGGGGTTTAAGGGCTGCACAGCAAGCACCAACCATTCCTTTGTATTCTCAAGGAGTGTAGCTAACTTCCTAGTTTTTATCTTGGCACTACGGAATATATATTGCCTATGTTGTGAAGAATAAGATAAGGGGACAGTTTAAGCAGCTCAGTAAAAGAAAACTGGGCAGATTGACATCACTTAGCCAACAAAAATGCTGTGTCATCAGCACACAACACTACCTACACTGGCCATAGATGTAATGAAATTTGGCCAGTTCAGCAGGGATCCATCTATGGCCATTCCTATTCATGAGAAATCAATCTAATGATTGTTGGAAAATTCAACCAGTGAGCGGCAGTTCTAATTAGTGTATTCTGACATCTGTGGAGTCCTGCTGTCAGAATACAATGACACAGAAGGGAGGATTCCCACATTCACCTTGGCTGACTGGCCATTGGCAGCTTTAGAAGTAGAGTGTGTTTCAGGCAGAAAAGCTGATATTTTTTGTACTTACAGGGATTGGAACACAAAGATACCTTTTTTTATCATTCAATACGTTTTTTATTGAGAATAACAAGTAACAAAAAGAGGAAAAACATACCAAACCAGGATTGACATACCGATTTTAGGAATAATATTATGAACTCTTGGAAAGGCACATAAAGTTATTACAATCTTTCAGAGAGTAGAATGTCAGGAGCATATATAAGCCTTATGTCAAAACTTTGAAGAGAAAACTATAGTGATAAAATAACAACATTAAAAACACAGAGAACTAAATGTAATTAGTCCACTTGCATCAGACTATCCCAGTATTATGCTGAGTACACTACCATATAAGTAGGATATATAATACATGGTCCCTAGTGATCCAACTTAGTGGTCATAGGCGACTTGATAAATAGATATTAGTGACTACTTAAGATCAAATACCCAGACTAGGATGACCTGGTCCAGTATTAGAGGAAGGGGACAACATATCCCCCGGTGGGGAGAATATCAAGAGGAAATAAGAGCAGATAGAGGGAGAAGAAGAAAGAAGAAAAAAAAAACTAGGAGGTGAAGAAAAGAAAAGGGGGTTAGTGACCGACAAGGATGACACTGGTAATGCGAGAGAAGTAATCCATGGATCATGGAACCAAAGAGATATGCATGGGACTGGCCCAGGGTTCCCATGAGGCTTCAAGTTTCTGAGTGGAATCCAAAAGCATGCTGACCACCTTTTCCTGAGTCATTATCCAGGAGACTTTTCTTTTTGCCTGCTGGACAGATACATGAGAACACTTCCAGGACCCAGCGATGGTCAATTTAGCCCCAAGAAAGAAAAACTTTTTTTAATGCTCTTTCAAACAGGTACATAGCATTGACAGTTTTGAGCAAGCATGCTTTCTCTTCCAATTCAGTCCATGATATCATCTGTACCCCTGATAGGTGATAATTGGTTTGTATTTTGCCATCTTATTTTTACATATTTCTTCTTACTGTATGTTGATAATGTTACACTTATAGTAAAGATGATGTTGCCTATTTGTCTAGTGTTGAAATTGTAAACATTATATGATTTTTTTTTTTAAACACAACATTAATGCCATATATCAGCTTAAATAAGCAATATATGTTAATTAGTAATGTGTACATTTTTATTAGTTAGAAATTATTATGGCAAATTGCTATACTTTGCCAATATTTTACTTTGGAATACAGGTTTGAGCATATTTACATATATATGAGTGTTATTTACCCTTCTTTTCTGTGTTTAATGTTCAGCAGTATATCAAGCAACAAAGGATATAATAATAGCAATTATGCATAGCGAAATAAGTGTGATTACTGTTATCCGAGAGAAGTCAAGTTGCTTATTTTGCTACATCTGTAATTTGAACTGAATGAGCAACCTTTTTTTCTTAATCTTTTTAGTCATTCATTTCATTAGTTCCACGTGACTGCTGTGTTCATTATCTGCTTTATTGTATTCATTGCATTATACTATGCAATTAGTGTTAGAAGTCTGCAAAACAGGCTTTAATATATATCAGCCATTGAAATTAAATAATGCCCCAATTATGTTTGATTGATCAGAGCTGTGGGTTGCAGTTTTGATATGTGATGTACAGTCAAAGAACTTTATAGTTTTCTGGAGATTTTTTGAAGTTATATGAAATATAAAATATATTTTTAAAGGAACTTTTTTTTTACTTTTCTTTAATTTTCTCATCCTTAAGGGAAGCCATAGATTATGCGATTGCAGGAAAGACAAACGCTCACAGAGCTATTGTGTTCTCCTAGAGGAGGAGGCTGATGGCAATAGCTGCATGAAAAAATCTGACATGCTGGTCATTAGCAGCTGGGCAGCCTGCCCATAGATGGTTTGAATCTCAGTTGGTCCCTGCTAAACCAGCCGAGATTCGAACCATCTATGTCTGGCTTTACATTTGTCAAGATGCTAACAGCAGAACTTAACTCTCTTAATGAACAGTCACTATTTTTAATACTTATGCTGCTAGCATTAGTAAATATATAGGAAGGTATATTTACTTGCTTTAAACATTTTTTAAATTTTTCTTCAGTTACTTCCTGGTTTCTTGGCCTAAGCAAGCTATGTCATACATCCCAGGAGTCTTTAGGAAGGGAGGAGGGGTTTTCTCAGATAAGCACACCCTCCTGCATGCATGCAAGCCTGAGGTAAGGGCAGATGGATTCTAGTAAATGGATTGTAGTAAATGCTACATGAATCATTTGAGATGTATGACAACCTTTTCCTAGGCCAGGAAATCACGAAGTAACTAAAGAAATTTAAACATTCTTATTTTTACTTGTTTTAAACATTTTTTTTATTATTACTCCTATATTCATTTATAAGTGAACTGATAGTAAATAATGGGTCATGTGTTTACTATCAGTCCACTGAGCACTTTCTGTTGATCAGTGAGTGCCAGGCTGCAGTGGAGAAATAAATTGAGCACTCTGTCAGCAGTTTCTTCCTCTATCTGAAAACTTAAATATCAGGGGTCTGTTCAGACCTCAGATTCTTCCCAAAAAAGTACAGTTATTTCTTTTAGCTTTAAAATAAATAGTGGAAGTTATGTTGTATTTGTGTGTGCTAATAATGAGTATTTTTATCCATGTTTTCAGAAACATTTTTGCAGCTATCATGGGACCTACAAAATCAGTTTTAGCATTACTATATTCTATCAGTCCTGTGCTTTCATTAAAAAAAAGGTATTTTACATATTTTTAAAGCTGTAAGATCTGGCCACCTAAAGGCAAAAGTGGATCACAGTGCTTGTAAGTGAAAGGGATAAAGGGATAAAGGGATAAAGGCGCCTTTTAAGATTTTACATATACAAGCATGCGCACACACACACACACACACACATACACACACATTTATTTTGTCCCAGAATTAGATGCTGGCCCTAAATAATGTCTGGGCAAAGATGGTAAGAGCATTTTGGGGAAGAAATATGATGATTGCATAGCAGATGGAGTATTGTGATTTCAGTGCCAATTACACTTGTTCCAGTAATAGTATAGTTGTCCTTTAACTGACCCCAATACCTATTTTAATGCCTTTAGGCTCCATTCACACTAGCGCAATTTGTCATGTGACTGTGGACATGATAAGTCACAGCCATTCGTGTTAATGGCACTCGTTCAGATTGGTGCGACTTAAAGACGCAGCGAGTTTGAAAAGGTGCCTGTGCGACTTTTGATGCGTCTTAGATTGAGTGTAAAGTCGAAAATCATGGAGTTGCGCTAATGTGAATGAAGTCTTACTCACCTGTTTTTGCTCCCGCCAGATCTTATACACAGCTGCCACGGCAAAGTTTTCTGACCAGACAGCCTTCTATACTATGTGCGTGTGCAAAAATCTTCATTCATTCTTCTGAAGAGTCAAAATGGTAGATGGCTTGTCCATAGAAATAAATGGGGATTTTTCCATGCAGAAGAAGATGGACCGCTTTTCTGGTGCAAAGGTGCAGTTATACTGCAAACATAGCTTAAAAGCATGAATGCAACATGAAACATACATCTAAAGCCAGGAACAATTAAATATATATTTTCATTCTTGAGTAAAAGTTAAGGTAAGCCTAGGTCCCCAACCCTTTCTGAGACCTTTTGTACATTCTTACCTAAAATGACAGATAAATGAGGTGCATGTGTGGAAGTCTTTAAGATGGCCTCTTAAGCCAGGATCTCCGCGCTGCCATGGCCATACGGTGCACCTAGATGGACCTTCCCCTTTGCTTTAAAGTTCGACTTTAAAGGCAAGACGTATTCCTTCCACAGCTTCCAGGATGATGAACGTCTCCTCCTGGATCTACGTGTCATCTCGCAAAGAACCGGCTATGGACTTTGCTACAGTACCTGACCGCGAGAATGTGTTTCCAGCGTGATCCCATTGCGCTGGTTCTCGGCGACAGGGTACTGTACATCTCGCGCTGGCTCGCTCATCGGGAAGGGAAAAGTGTGTGATGAGCGGCAAGCATTGCTGACAGGTGTCTGGTATGAATCATGAGGGGGAACGCCGTGCCAAATTTTAAATAAAAAAATGGCATGGGTTCCCCTCCAGGGGCATATCAGGCCCTTAGGTCTGGTATGAGATTTTAAGGGAAACCCCCTACGCCGAAAAAAACGGCGTGGGGTCCCCCCCAAAATCCATACCAGACCCTTATCCGAGCACGCAGCCCGGCCGGTCAGGAAAGGGGGTGGGGACCAGCGGGAGCCCCCCTCCTGAACCGTACCGTACCACTTCACCCCAGATGAAGTCTGATTGGACGAAACGCATCGGGAGACTCCACTGCCTGCCATAATTGTATTCACAAGCGCTTTTTTATCTTGGAAAATGTAAGTGTTTTCCTTTTAAATTAATTGGTTACACCAAACGTTATTACACTATATGGTCCCCTTCTCCTTTTTTTTGGATCATTTTCATCAAGACCAAGTTAAAAGTTGGGGAGTCCCTAGTGAAAATCCTTGATGTTATCCGGATGACACCACTGGTTCTGGCTGAACCACCTATTCCATTGCCGGTTGGCAATATAAGCTTTATTGACTCATTAAGCGTACGTTTTATGAGTCCAACTTATCCGGTAAGCCTGCACTGCTTCCACGTGGGTGACACACCATATCTGTCTGCAGTCTTATTAACCACTCACACGTGAAATGGAAACATTCTATTTACAATAAGGGACTTTTCTTTGCAATTTGTTCATACCCAACATTTGCTGGAGTATTGTATATCACGGGTCACATAATATCTGTTGGAGCATTTTTTACAGTCACATGAAGTGTGTGACATGCACATCTATTTGTCTCTAATGTCATACTGCATGCAATATTATGATTGTATTTTCTGATTTTAAGTAGCGCTGCACATTTTTATACATCTCCTTTTTTTACAAATTACCTGTTTTGTTGTGCGAGCTGCTATCCTAACAGAGTAAGTCAGAGTTTTTGGTTTTTGTGAGCACTGTCTGCGGGAGAAGGGCTTATCGGAATCCGGGAGCCCCCTTTTATAAGTGGGCCCCAGATCCCGGCCCCCTACCCTATGTGAATGAGTATGGGGTACATCGTACCCCTACCCATTCACCTGGGGGAAAAAGTGTCAATAAAAAAACACACTAGACAGGTTTTTAAAGTAATTTATTAGTCAGCTCCGGGGGTCTTCTTCCGACTTCGGGGGTCTTCTTCCGTCTTCGGGGGGAACAAACCTAATCCAAAATGCTCCAAGGACTATAGACCCCGCTGAAATCCCAGGCCCAAACCCTGACACCCATTCCATTATTTTTCCTCCCAAGACCAGGAGGTCACAGGGTAACCCTCAGTTCCCATTTTTACCACTCTCTAGTTCTTAGTTTATATCAAGTTAGCTGTTTTTGACTTTTAACAGGTTAGAACTTTATTGCCTGAACATTTCTTTATTTTTACTCTGTTTGGGTCGAACCATTGACCCACATGTGTTGCGACCCTGATAGCCCCGGGAGGTTGGGATCCTTCCTCGACAGGAGGAGGAGGCGAGCCCCCCCAGGACTACGTGCCTGGGACCATAAGATCCCCCATACCTTAGCATTCTTTTTGAAGTTGTTATTTCGATGTGCCAAGGCAGTATTGCAGTGCCTCCCCCTACCCCATGGATTTGGTTTTTATTTTCTCCCTGGGTTAGGTTTCCACCCCTCTTAGAGGAAGTGGACATATTTTGTTGTCTCCCAGGCAGCAGGTTACACTATGCCTGCTGTCTACTCAGGCTTCCGAGAGGCCTGAGTACCTTACCCTATCCTCTCTTCCTTTTCTTCCTTCTCACCACTCTCTCTTTTTCAGCCAACTGCCAGACCCTGTGTAGAACACCCATCTTCCGGCAGGTTTCAGCTTCCCAGCACACAAGCCACCAAGACCAGTCTGACAGTCTCACAGCTCCCCGCAGGTAAGTGACGGTGAATTGGGTATAGGTCTGATCCTCCAGCTCCATGACGAGTAATGCCGCGTACACACGGTCGGACTTTTTGGCTACAAAAGTCCGACAGCCTGTCCGACAGACTTTCGACGGACTTTTGGCGGACTTTTGGCGGACTTGCGGCAGACTTTCTTACGAACGGAGTTGCCTACATACGATCACACAAAAGTCAGACGGATTCGTACGTGATGACGTACACCGGACTAAAATAAGGAAGTTGATAGCCAGGACCCAATAGATGCCCTAGAGTGGGTTTTTGCCCGTCGGACTAGCACACAGACTAACTGATTTCTGGGTCCGGCGTAGTTACGACGTAAAGATTTGAAGCATGTTTCAAATCTAAAGTCAGTCAAATTTGAGGCTGGAAAAGTCCGCTGAAAGTCCGCTGAAAGTCCGGGAAAGCCCACACACGATCGGATTGTCAGCCAGCTTTAGTCCGTCGGCGTCCGTCGGACTTTTGTAGATGAAAAGTCTGACCGTGTGTACGCGGCATAAGGCATAACAAGCTGCTCCCTTAAGAGTAGCAACTCATAATGCCCAAGGGTTAAACTCCCCCACCAAACGCAGAAAGGTCCTCGACTACATGAGATCCCATAAAATAGACATTCTCTTTACGCAGGAAACGCATTTTCCAATCCAGTACAAACCATCATTTATTCACGCTAAGTTCCCTCTATTCTTCTATCCAATGCAGAGGACAAGACCAGAGGGGTGGCTATTCTCATCTCAAGGAGCTGTAGGTTCTCCTTGAGATCAGAACAAAGAGACCCTGAGGGCAGATTCCTCCTGATTAAAGGGGCCATAGATAGTCACCTCTACTCCTTTGTGTCCTACTACGCCCCTAATGTCGGCCAATCAAAACTTTTCCATGCACTCTTTAAGAGCCTAGGTCCCCAGTTAGAAGGTTCTGTAATCTTCGGGGGGACTCTAACACTGCCTTCTATCAAGGTCTAGACAAATTTAAACCTCCTCACGCTCAAATTATTCGCCCAACCAGGAGCAGCTCCAAGATTGCCAAAATGATCTTTCAGCTGGGCCTCACTTAAATTTGGAGAGAATTGAATCTCATAAAAAAAGACTTCATGCACTTCTCCCATTCACACCAATCCTATGACAGGATTGATCACCTCCTGGTCTCTAACGCTTCAATCCCCTCAGTGCTTAAAGTGCATATTACAGATACTGTCTGGTCAGACCACTCCATGGTCATTATTACTATCCGTAACCGACCCCCCAACCTAAATTTCCCCACTGGAGACTTAATGAAGCTATCCTAAATGACCCAATCAGAAAAATCGAAATAGAAAAAGCCCTCATAGAATACTTCACCCTAAACTATGTCTACGGTGTTTCTGCGGAAACTTTATGGGCGGCACATAAAGCCACAATAAGGGGCAAAAACATACAAATTGCTACCCAACTAAAAAGAACAAAATGCGCAGATATTGATATATTGGAAAAGAACTTCTCTCTCCCAGTAGATCACAAGAAAGACCCATCTCGAGTCCCCACCTCCCTTCTAGACACAGCCCATCTGGAACTGAACTTAGCACTGACAGCCGATGCAGAGAAAAGCATTAGATGGAGTGGGGCAAGATATTATCATCAAAGAGATAAGACAGGCTCCCTCCTAGCTTCCAGGCTTACAGCTCATGCCTGCTCTTACTCCTTCCCTAAAATTAGGATAGCAGGTAAACCCCCAACGGCGAACCAATTGAGCATTATGCAGGCCTTCCACAAGTTCTATGAGAACCTATACAGCGTACAGCAAGCGGAAAGTGCTTTGGATCTATCTAGCTTTCTTGATAACCTCCCAATAGGGATGAGCTTCGAGTTCGAGTCGAACTCATGTTCTACTCGAACATTGGCTGTTCGCAAGTTCGCCGAACAGCGAACAATTTGGGGTGTTCGCGGCAAATTCGAATGCCGCGGAACACCCTTTAAAAGTCTATGGGAGAAATCAAAAGTGCTAATTTTAAAGGCTTATATGCAAGTTATTGTCATAAAAAGTGTTTGGGGACCCGGGTCCTGCCCCAGGGGACATGGATCAATGCAAAAAAAAGTTTTAAAAACGGACGTTTTTTCAGGAGCAGTGATTTTATTAATGCTTAAAGTAAAACAATAAAAGTGTAATATCCCTTTAAATTTCGTACCTGGGGGGTGTCTATAGTATGCCTGTAAAGGGGCGCATGTTTCCTGTGTTTAGAACAGTCTGACAGCAAAATGACATTTGGAAGGAAAAAACTCATTTAAAACTACCCGCGGCTATTGCATTGCCGACAATACACATAGAAGTTCATTGATAAAAACGGCATGGGAATTCCCCACAGGGGAACCCCGAACCAAAATAATAAAAAAAAAAATGATGTGGGGGTCCCCCTAAATTCCATACAAGGCCCTTCAGGTCTGGTATGGATATTAAGGGGAACCCCAGCCAAAATTTTTTTAAAAAATTGACGTGGGGTTCCCCCTAAATTCCATACCAAGGGTCTGGTATGGATTTTAAGGGGAACCCCGCGCCAAAAAAAAAAAAAAAAACGGCGTGAGGTCCCCCTAAAAATCCATACCAGACCCTTATCCGAGCACGCAACCTGGCAGGCCGCAGGAAAAGAGGGGGGGACGAGAGTGCGGCCCCCCCCCCCCTCCTGAACCGTACCAGGCCACATGCCCTCAACATTGGGAGGGTGCTTTGGGGTAGCCCCCCAAAACACCTTGTCCCCATGTTGATGAGGACAAGGGCCTCATCCTCACAACCGTGGCCGGTGGTTGTGGGGGTCTGCGGGCGGGGGGCTTATCGGAATCTGGAAGCCCCCTTTAACAAGGGGACCCCCAGATCCCGGCCCCCCCCTGTGTGAAATGGTAAGGGGGTACTTACCCCTACCATTTCACTAAAAAACTGTCAAAAATGTTAAAAATGACAAGAGACAGTTTTTGACAATTCCTTTATTTAAATGCTTCTTCTTTCTTCCTTCATCTTCTTCTTCTTCTGGTTCTTCTGGCTCTTCTGGTTCTTCCTCCGGCGTTCTCGTCCAGCATCTTCTCCGCGGCGTCTTCTATCTTCTTCTCCTCGGGCCGCTCCGCACCCATGGCATGAGGGGAGGCTCCCGCTCTTCTCTTCATCTTCTTCTCTTCTTCATCTTCTTCTTCATCTTCTTCTTCATCTCTTCTTCCTTCTTCTCTTCTTCATGTCTTCTGCGGGCCGCTCCGCAGCCATGCTGGCATGGAGGGAGGCTCCCGCTGTGTGACGGCATCTCTTCGTCTGACGGTTCTTAAATAACGGGGGGCGGGGCCACCCGGTGACCCCGCCCCCCTCTGACGCACGGTGACATGACGGGACTTCCCTGTGACGTCACGGGGAATGCCACAGGGAAGTCCCGTCATGTCACTGTGCGTCAGAGGGGGGCGGGGTCACCGGGTGGCCCCGCCCCCCGTTATTTAAGAACCGTCAGACGAAGAGACGCCGTCACACAGCGGGAGCCTCCCACCATGCCAGCATGGCTGCGGAGCGGCCCGCAGAAGACATGAAGAAGAGAAGAAGGAAGAAAAGATGAAGAAGAAGATGAAGAAGAAGATGAAGAAGAGAAGAAGATGAAGAGAAGAGCGGGAGCCTCCCTCCTCATGCCATGGGTGCGGAGCGGCCCGAGGAGAAGAAGATAGAAGACGCCGCGGAGAAGATGCTGGACGAGAACGCCGGAGGAAGAACCAGAAGAGCCAGAAGAACCAGAAGAAGAAGAAGATGAAGGAAGAAAGAAGAAGCATTTAAATAAAGGAATTGTCAAAACTGTCTCTTGTCATTTTTAACATTTTTGACAGTTTTTTAGTGAAATGGTAGGGGTAAGTACCCCCTTACCATTTCACACAGGGGGGGGGGGCCGGGATCTGGGGGTCCCCTTGTTAAAGGGGGCTTCCAGATTCCGATAAGCCCCCCGCCCGCAGACCCCCACAACCACCGGCCACGGTTGTGAGGATGAGGCCCTTGTCCTCATCAACATGGGGACAAGGTGTTTTGGGGGGCTACCCCAAAGCACCCTCCCAATGTTGAGGGCATGTGGCCTGGTACGGTTCAGGAGGGGGGGGGGGGCGCACTCTCGTCCCCCCCTCTTTTCCTGCGGCCTGCCAGGTTGCGTGCTCGGATAAGGGTCTGGTATGGATTTTTAGGGGGACCCCACGCCGTTTTTTTTTTTTTTTTTGGCGCGGGGTTCCCCTTAAAATCCATACCAGACCTGAAGGGTCTGGTATGGAATTTAGGGGGAACCCCACGTCAATTTTTTTTTTAAATTTTGGCTGGGGTTCCCCTTAATATCCATACCAGACCTGAAGGGCCTTGTATGGAATTTAGGGGGACCCCCACATCATTTTTTTTTTTTTTTATTTTGGTTCGGGGTTCCCCTGTGGGGAATTCCCATGCCGTTTTTATCAATGAACTTCTATGTGTATTGTCGGCAATGCAATAGCCGCGGTAGTTTTAAATGTGTTTTTTCCTTCAAAATGTCATTTTGCTGTCAGGCTGTTCTAAACACGGGAAACATGCGCCCCTTTACAGGCATACTATAGACACCCCCCAGGTATGAAATTTAAAGGGATATTACACTTTTATTGTTTGACTTTAAGCATTATTAAAATCACTGCTCCTGAAAAAACGGCCGTTTTTAAAACTTTTTTTTGCATTGATTCATGTCCCCTGGGGCAGGACCCAGGTCCCCAAACACTTTTATTGACAATAACTTGCATATTAGCCTTTAAAATTAGCACTTTTGATTATTCATGTTCGTGTCCCATAGACTTTAACGGTGTTCGCGTGTTCGAACTAATTTTTTTCCTGTTCGCATGTTCTGGTGCGAACCGAACAGGGGGGTGTTCGGCTCATCCCTACCTCCCAATCCCCACTTTGGCGGCAGAACATAGAGACAGAATCAAAGCCCCCTTCTCTACAGAGGAGGTGGTAGAGGTGATTAAAAAATCTAAGAAAAACTCAGCCCCGGGACCAGATGGGATCTTCAACTCCCTACTACAAAGTGTAGCGCCCTACATGGCTCAATTTTTTAACGTTAAAACCAAAGGTGACCCTCTTCACACACTGTTAAATTCCACTCTTATAACCGTCATCCCAAAACCAGATAAAGACCCGGGTGAGGTGAGCAATTATAGACCAATATCCCTGATTAATAATGATTTGAAGATCATCTAAAATCATGGCCGATTGCCTTGCCTCCTTTATAGGAGCATATATTCATAAAGATCAAGTGGGGTTTATCCAAGGAAGACAGGGCCAAATTAGGAGAGCAGTAGACATTGTCTCCCTCTTACAGTCAGGTTGGGATGGTGGTTCTAAACAGGTCGGTATGTTGTCCTTAGATCTCCAAAAGGCATTTGATTCTGTTTCTTGGTTACCTGTTTGCCCTAATGGACCACTGGGGATTTGGCCCTCGTTTTACAGTCCTTCTCAGGTCATTATATTCTACGCTTGAAGCTAGGATTCACCTACAGGGCCTCTACTCAGATTTCATTAAATAGCTAAAGGCACTCGCCAAGATTGTCCATTATCTCCATTAATCATAGCAATAGAATCCCTGGAAATTGCCATCAGCACAAACCCAAACAAAGCAGGTGTCAAGCGTGGCCCAAACACACATAAATGTGGTCTCTTTGCAGATGACCTTCTCCTCTTCATAACCTCCCTGGTAACCTCTTTTCCCGTCATATGCAAACTACTAAAAGAATTTTCCAAGGTCTCTGGACTGTGGGTAAACTACACCAAATCACAAGCACTCAATGTCTCTCTCCAGCCATCCCTGGTGGCCCAGCTGAAGGAATCCTTTCAAATTGAAAGGAGCAAATCTACCATTAGGTACCTAGGGATAAACCTCACTCCCAAGTTTGAACAATTATATTCCGCTAACTATCTCCCCATATACCAGAAGCTAGAAACAGACCTTAAAGCCTGGTCCCGATATGAGCTCTCTTGGTTGGGCAAAATTAACTCCATCAAAATGACCCTCCTCCTAAGACTCCTTATACCTTTTTCGCTCTCTTCCAATTCTAATAAGGAAGGATCATTTATGCTCATTTCAAAGCAAAATCGTTAAATTTGTCTGGGGTAAGTCAGGCCACCGACTCTCGCGACACATGCTTTTCAGATTAAGGACTAGAGGGGGACTGGGTCTCGCAAACCTGCTCTGGTATTACCAGGCCACGAGACTTTCCCAGCTTTCTACAGTATACTCTAAGTTGGTTAAACCAGACTGGGTGGACATGGAGAGACAGGTGGTCCCATCTCACACCCTAGAGTTTCTCCTCTGGTGTCCATCCGCAAATCGCCCTCCCATTCTTTCCCCCTCCCTGTCCCACGCTTTAGCCTTGTGGGATAATCTCAAGCGGTCCTCCTCCCTGATGTCTGATTGCTCACCCTTGACTCGTATATTCCACAACCAGGATTTTAGCCCGGGAATGGAAATTAGGGCCTTCAAGTGGTGGCTAGATAAATGGATGCACCAGATCGGACACTTTTTCACTTTTTCTGCCTTCCACTCGCCTACTATATTAAGAAACTGGATCTACCTGACTGGGAACGGTTCAGGCAAATATCTCATTACCTTCACTCTATCTGGTTGACGAAACCTAACACCCCTCAATTTACACCCTACGAACAATGGCGTGGTCAAGTCATGGAGCAGAGGGGAGGCATTTCCATAATTTACTCGTCACTTGCTCAACCCACCTCAAAACAAGCTTACATGATAGCTTGGGAAGCTGACCTTCAGGAAAAATGGGATCATGGCACAGGGCCTTCTCTAGATCCTATAAAGGTATCCTCAACACTTCCCTATTGGAAGCTAGTCTGAAAGCCATCACTTAATGTAGTGCATGACTCCGTAAAAACTTTCCACTATCTTCCCTTTGGTGTCACCTCTCTGTTTTCGAGGGTGTTAGATGAAGGGAACCATGTTACATGTATGGCGGGACTGTCCCAAAATCACACGTTTTTAGAGCAGAATCTTCCAAATAATGTCCAAGGTTACAGGGTTCTCAATTCCCAGTCTCCGTCAATGGCCCTCCTGAACTTCAAAATTCCTAAAATTCCACAATACTCTCAAAAACGTATCTTCTTTATCCTCTTAGGCACCAAACTCACCATAGCCAAAACCTGAAATCTCCCCAGGGTCTCAATTCAGGCAGTCAAATGTAAGATCTCATGGATCATGTCTCAAGAGAAATTGGTGAGCTCCCTACTGGATACTTCCCACCAGTTCCATGAGACTTGGGATCCCTGGGCCAACTATGTAGGAAATTAAAAACTCCCTGATTTCTCCCAATCTTAAATGTTACCAATGATGCTCTGGCAGCTGAGCCTCTTCTTTCCTGTCCTCCTTTTTTCTCCTTTTCCTCACCCTACAGGGCCCTTTCCCATATTGCAGTTCTGTTCTTGATACATGATGTTACCTCTTTATCCATGAGACGCTTCCATTACTATGTTTCTCAAGACATAAAAAGACTAGGGGCAAAGTACAATACCTTATTTCTCATTTTGTTTACCCTGTCTGATATTTTTGCTAGAGAATCTTCAATGGCTGGAATCGAGAGGGGTAGGCCCCGCCAATCCCCTCCTGCACAGCTAGCTCCCTCTCGGGGTGCAGTTGGTAGAAGGGTCTTGGTCTTCCCCCTCGGGCTCCTTAGCCCTAAGCTTATGATATATACCACATGCCGGCTTCTCAATTCCCTAATCTAAAGCCGATCGCTCCGGGTACTGTCTCTTAATCAGTCTCACTGGATGTTATCTTGATGTTCTTTATGTCATCACTTCTATGTGCTTTCTTACTTTTCTGAAAATTCAATAAAAATCGTTGAAAGTAAAAGAATTGAAAAAAAGACAGATAAACTAAAAGTCCTTGATAAAAAAGGGAGAAGGCAAGCTCTTTATTGCAGAAGAGACATGCTATGTCTTTTCTAAAATAAAACTGACTTACCTGCTTGTTCACAGTCTTCTTTAGAATGTACATTCTTGGCATACCACAGGAGTCATATTATTCTGGCCTGGCCAGCAAGATGGCCGAGAATCTAGAGCAAGGGGATGTCACACTAACAACAAAACTAAAATACAAAAAAAAATGCAATTATGTAAAGTAGACTACAAGAATGCTGTTAATAGGGAATTTACTACATTGTTCAATCCTACAATGTACAACTATGGTCCTTTACAACTCCATTATTTTAAAATACTGTGCCAGCAGCAGAATGAAGTTTTTGGTACCTCAGCTATTTATTATATTTCACTGTGAAATGCTATCAAAAGATGACCTTGGGTCACTATATTAACCTGGAGATATCACAAAGAAAATATATTGTTGAATCACTGCTGACTTTACAGAGGACAAAGAAATACAAAAATGACCATGTAGTGAGAATTCTTAGTTCTTTTCTGACCTTGTAGTGATGACCAGTATGGAGATTTTCGACTTCCACAGGGATCACTTAAGTATGAAATTTGTATACTTACATTAGTCTAAGGTGGACCATTGTAACTATGCAATAAACTTTACACCCAAACTAAAGTTTTAAAGTGCTCTCCCTTCCTTTTCCAGTTTGAATGCTTTGGTGTATGAGATTTTAAAAGACTAGTGCAGACAGATTGAGGTAATATTTAAAAATACATTTTTTTAAATGCTTACTTAAATAGATATTACGATGGTCTTTTATCTGCACGCCCATACTTTTTAAATGGTTTCAATTTGATTACATTAAAGTTAAACTCCAACAGTGTTTTAGAAAATGCAGCAATCTATGTACATTGCTCACTTCTCACATTTAACTAAAGTCACAATGTGTTCATCTCGCTGTAATTAGTTTGACATATTTACATGAACGAAAAAAAGCCTAAAGATGTATTTCCACAAGAAATAGGGAGGATTAACATGGCGGCAAAAATTTGCAATTAATTCTAATTAATTATGACATTGAAATCTTAAAGGGACAGCACAACCAAAATTATTTTTTCACTTTTTATTAGAAACTACTAAGCTGATTCTTCTATCACCTCTGTACATCATTTGAGGATGGCAGTATCAAAATCCATTAATTTGAGAACATAGCGTTAGCATTGTATCTCAGTAATTTAAAGCAGTAGTAATTTAAAGCAGTTGCCACACATTATGTAGGATTTCTCAGTAAAGTGGTTGTAAAGGCTGAAGGTTTTTTACCTTCATGCATCCTATGCATTAGCCAGTGAGCAAATGAGGAGAAAGCGGGGGTGGAGCCAAGTGTATTTTGGATGCATAGAGCTGGGCTGGGGAGTGAGCACTCACCAGTGCCCTCATAGCGAGTGGCTTGCTATGGGGGCACTGGTCAAGGGGGAGTAGCCAGGAGTGACAGCAGGGGACCAAAGAAGAGGATCAGGGCTGCTCTGTGCAAAACTATTGCACCGAGTAGGTAAGTATAACATGTTTTTTTTTTTTTTTAAACAGAACTTTTAATATCACTTTAATTTTACATCCAAAAAGGGAGAAGGGTGCAGACTCAAGCTGCAGAAAGACAGATGAGACTATATTGAGAAGCGACAAAGCAAGAGCAGCATCTCTTAAAGTGATACTAAAGTCTTTTTTTTTTCTCCTTTAAAAATAACAAACATGCTATACTTATCTGCCCTGTGCAGTTGTTTTGGACAGAGCAGCCCAGATCCTCCTCTTCTGGGGTCCCATTTCGGTACTCCTGGCCCCTCCCTCCTGTTGAGTCCCACCACAGCAAGCAGCTTTCTGTAGGGGCACCGACCATTCAGACACGGAGCCATGGCCCAACACCACCATCTCTCTCTTCTCATCGGCTCACTGACTTTGATTGACAGCAGGAGCCAATGGCGCTTTGCTGCTGTCTCAGCCAAATGGGAGAGAGAGTCTGGACAGCCGAGTCACTCATGCAACATTTCTGGATCGAGATGGGGCTCAGGTAAGTATTGGGGGTCTGAGGGGGGCTGCTGCACACAGAAGGCTTTTTATCTTAATGCGTAGATTGCATTAACATAAAAAAACCTTCTGAGTTTACAATCACTTCAATGTACTATACTGTGAGAGATAAAAAAGACTATGGGTAAATTTTCTCTAGGATTACCTACAATTACTTTTCAAATGGCTGGTGCTTTAACCCTTTTGCTGACACTGTTCTAAGGCAGGCCAAACATTATACAATATTCTTTACTTCAACTTGATTTACTGACTGTGTTGATGGGGGAATCTCTCCTGTGGAGCTATTATATTCTGGCAGTGGGAGGGTTCCCAGCTGTTAGAATACAATGATTACTGCTTGCGGCTAATAGCTGACTTTGGGTACAACCAGCCTACCTATACATGGAGCGAAATTCGACCTGGCCCTGTGCTTTCAGAAAATGGATGGTTTGGTGGGTATTTTACAAAATGGCAAATCTGTAGGTAAAAAATAGTCCAACAGGATAAAAATAATGAAAAGAAAACTAAAATGGTTTACCTACCTAAGGTTAAATTTGGAAAGCAGGGCTTGACAGCAAAAAGGTTAAAGTCTAAATGAACATTCAGTGTAAATAAGGTAAATACATTCCATATTGATCAAAACTAGATTTGTAAAAAGTTTTAGTGTTTGTTTTCTCTAGAAAGCAGCCATAGCCTGAATAGAAAAGCCTGTCCTTTGCCAGCATTCTGTGGAGAAGGTACCTTGTTCTCTGTGTGAAAACAGTGTTCCTTTTGCAGAGATCCAACACACCCCCTGTTAAGGCAGGCCTATGTCTCTGCAATCAGGAAATTCCATGCTTTCTGCAGGTTTCAGAGATATAGGTCTGTTTCAGCCGGGGATGTTTTGGACCTTTGCAGAGAGACCACTGTTTTAGCACTGAGAGCAGGGGTCCTTCTACACAGAATGCTGGAAAGGGACAGGGTTTTCTAATCAGAATGTTGCTGTCTTCTAGCTGTCTTCTAAAGAAAGAAAACCTTTTGTTTTTATGCACATTGAATGTATTAAGCTTATTTAAAGTTGAATTTTAATAACAATGCCGTACATACATGTGTTTAATGCATGTGTGTGCCCTATCAACATTTCTAGTAAGTGAATGGAACAATTTTATTTTCACCCCTGACCTTTTCTAATCATGCGCTGATTTTAGCAGTTATGCTCTACACTTTCATCCAGTACAGGAACACCTAGCACTGAATACAGATACAATACAATACTGTCTGTCCCAAGAAGATCAATGCAGTTAAGAATTGTTACAATAAAACCATTTCAGCGAGTTACTATCTGCAATTTTTTTAAAGGTGTAATATAAAAGAAATTTATCTACAAAAAATGCTTTCCCATGTTAAACTTTCTCAGTGAAAGATTTGCCTGTATATGGCCAGCCCTAATCAGGCCATACATTTTTGCATTATCTCAGATAGGGGTAAGTTTAGCTTTCGCTGACAATTATTGGGGAAAGTAAAAAAGTAGATGACATTTTTAGCTGGCAACTGAATATATTTTGGGGTGCCAGCATTCAAAAGCACTAAATTCATTTTCAGGCATTGTTCATGCCCCAAGCTCACACCGTAAAATATATTTAGTTATACAATGATAGATATCACCTACATTTTAATTTTGAATCCATGACACTAACAGTACAATATTTTAAATTTAAACAAAGTATTTCTTGTGTGTGTATATATATATATATATATATATATATATATATATATATATATATATAGAGAGAGAGAGAGAGAGAGAGAGAGAGAGAGAGAGAGAGAGAGAGAGAGAGTGGGGCAAAAAATTATTTAGTATATATATATATATATATATATATATATATATATATATATATATATATATATATATATATATATATATATATATATATATATATATATAGGCCATCTCCTACTTTTCTGCCCAGGAAGCATATTTAGAGTTAATTATTGTGTCAGCATTCAGTTTTATTGAACACTCATTGTCAACAGCTTAAAAAAAAATATATATATATATATATATATATATATATATATTCACTGTTGTGCATGTAGGCATTCCTAATGCCTACATGCTGCATTAACACATTGCACTTTATCCTTGAATCTTTCCTGAAGTCAAGGTAAACCCTGGATTGGGGGATGCAGCAGCTTTAGCTCTTTATTTACTTGCCGATTACTGTCATTTATTCTTGGCACCACGACAGAAGCATTTAGTCTTATTTTAGGTTTGCAGAACGAAGTACTTGTATTTGGCACAAAAGACGACATTTACAATTCAATGCTGAAGCAAACACACAAAACATAAAACGAACAGGCATAATTAATGTACAGTAATTTTTGCAAAACCAAGTTCTAATTCAAAAAAACTACAATAACACATCTGGTGTTTTTGGCTTTCTAATATTTTATGTTATCCATTGTACTGTACAAATGCCAAAATAATTGTAGTATTGGAAGACACTGGGCATAATAGTAAAACATTATTTTAGCAGGGGTGTTAAATCTTATAATGAATTTGGCCATGATTATAGTGTATATTATTAGGGTAAAAAATATCATTTTAACAGTAGTACTCTTACAGCCATTAGTAATTTAATAAAAAGCTCATATTAGGCAAAGATAAGAGCAGCTGCACATTGGATAAATTACAAATGTCTACACTTATTGTAAAGCCTCCAAAAACATGGTAGTTACAGTCCCCACCCTGGGGCCACCCCCTTTAATGTATTTCACCCAATCAGGGCTTAGTGTACCACTTGTCCCTGATTGGGTGAATTACATTAAAGGGGGCCCTGACTGGACTAAATGTGTTAGTAAGGCGATTCCAGGATGGAGACTGTCACTGCTATGTTTGTCGATGTTTTGCAATAAATATAGATGTTTGTGATTTACTCTGCGGGAGTTATTTACGAAAGGCAAATCCGCTTTGCACTACAAGTGCAAACTACAAGTGCAAAGTGCACTTGAAATTGCACTTGGAAGTGCAGTGACTGTAAATCTGAGGGGTAGATCTGAAATGAGGGGAAGCTCTTCTGATTTTATCATCCAATCATCCAATGATGCGCAAGCTAAAATGCTGTTTTTGTGCAGCTCTTATTATTTCCCCCAGGCAGTGAGCATGGACAACCCACCCAGCAACCAGGTTGAAGTAGCGGTGGGGAGAAGCTGCTTGGAGTGGAGAGTTTATTCAGTTTAAAGAGGAACTGCGGTCTGCTCACATAACTTGTAACAAAAACATCTTTGCCATTCTAAAACTTCCCTCCAACAACTTTGCATATTATTTTCTGTATACTGTGACTCTGTACTTGCCAAATATGCTGCAGAAATCTCCCTCTACTAAGTCTGGCTGCAGCCATTTTAACTGTGAGCAGCTGAAGCTGCTGCCTGTTCACTTCTTGGATTTACACAGACACACAGAGACACACCTCCAGCTCTGCAGCCCTGCAGTTCTCATTGGCCCTCTTATGACTCATCCCCCTCCCTTCCTGGCAAACTCTCACGAGAGCGAGAGAGAGAGCTGTGCATGATGTCATAAGCCTAGGCTAATTACCAGACAAGAAACATGAAGTGGGCTGTATAAGGTATTTACTGGCAGAGAAAAAAATGTTTTATTATCCAAAGTTAAAACAACAAGGGCAGAGGACTTAGTAGATGGAAAGTTGAAAAAATGACTGAAGGACTGCTTTAATGTCATCAAAAAGTTCTCATTGCTATACAGTAAAACCTCGGATTGCGAGTAACGCGGTTTACGAGCGTTTCACAATACAAGCTGTCTTCTTTTTTAAATTCTTACTCAATTTGCAAACATTGTTTCGTAAGACAAGCAGGATTGAAGCCTCTTGGCTGTGCAGTGCCGCATGTGGCCAGAGCTGCGGGGGCACTGGTGATGCTCGGAGACACTTGGAGGCCACTTGGAGACGCTCAGAGACACTCAGAAAACACTCGGAGATGCTCAGAGACACTCAGAAAACACTCGGAAACACTCTGTTCCGGAGTGTCTCTGAGCATCTCTGAATGTCTCTGAGTGTCTCCGAGCATCTCCGAGTGGTCCCTGAGTGTTTCAGAGTGTCTCCGGTGCCCCCCCACCCCTGGCCACATGCGGTACTGCATACACTAGCAGTGACACTGGAACTAATTATCTGAGTTTCCATTGATTGCTAACTCGCTTGGATTTACGCTTGATTGCTAACTTGCTTGGGAAACTCGCTTTGATTTACGAGTGCTTTGGATTACAAGCATGCTTCTGGAGCGAATTATGCTCGTAATCCAAGCTACTACTGTATACTAATTCTTAAGAGCAAGAGACATAGCAACCAATTAAATGTCACTAAACTTATGTCTGATGAATACAAGAGGGATTCTGAGTGTTTGCTATGGATTACCAAAGCACTTATGAATTAGCACTTCTGAATAACAACTATATATTCAATAAGAATATATGGATTTACAATGCATAACAAATATTATGCTGCCCTTTACCCATATGTTCTGTGGTTTTTAGACAATAATATGGGAGGCCATAGTTTTTCAAAGAGTAAATCCTCCAAGTAAGTTTTTGGGAATGCAGTCAAATAGCATGGCAATGCAGACCCCACTTAGCGCAATCTTTTCCTTCTACCTTGGAGTGAATATCTGTTTTTATATTTACATTTGCCCTTTCTAAAGCATTTTTTCCATCTTCTGTATAAACACTGCCTGCTGAGTTTCCATGAAATTCACATAACAGAATACTGTACTTGGATATGCATAAAAAAACTTAGACACAGAATAGACAGGTTCATTTCTTTATGTGTTTTTTTTTTTAGGGATGGAGTTTATATATGTAGGATAGTAAGGGGGAGGGGGGGGGGGTCTTAAACCAAAATTGTCAGAACTAATAAGGAATATTAATAGTTTTAAAAATGTTCTAAAAATTGGACACAATGTGTCAATGTGACAATGTGTTCACATTTTTCATAGACTGGTCCCTGCAGATAAGGGGCCTGCGTTGTTTAAAATACACATAATATAGTTTAATGCAAATGCCGTACCTGTAGGCTTTTTCTGTCAACCATAGAGTCTGGCCAAAATACATCAAATTAACTATGAAATCAGATAGAAAGCAGGATGAAATTACATTAGATGCACCATAAGCTTGTTTCTAATGCAAGACAAAGCTGGCATTGACTTAGCATGAGATTACATTAAAGTGATTGTAAAACTTTGTTTTTTTTTGTTTTTTTCAATAACAAATGTTACACTTACCTCCTCTGTGCAAGGGTATTGCACAGAGCGGCCCCAATCCTCCTTTTCTGCGGTGCTCTTAGCTCCTCCTCTTGTGTGTCCCCACAGAGAGATGCATTTCTTGGGGACACTCATGTGGGCGCGCTCCTGAGTCCTGCTGCTGCATCCATTGATACATACAGCAGGACTCGGCCCCTCCCCCGTGTCACTGGATTTGATTGACAGCAGCGGGAGCCAATGGCTCCTGCTGCTTTTAATCTATCCAATGAGGACCCGAGACAGGTGCTGGAGCTGCTGTGCTCATCCCTGTTGCTGGAAAGATTGGACTCAGATAAGAAAAAGGGGGACTCTGGGGGGCTGCTGCAGTACAAAAGGTTTTTCACCTTAATGCATAGAATGCATTAAGGTGAATAACTGTGAGGGTTTACATCTCCTTTAACATTTGATGAAGCATTTTTTTCCTTTGTGCAAGATAAAGTTGTGTGACATGTGCAAGAATGTTGCATCTCATGCATGATTAGGTTACAAAATGCAGAATGATGTTGTGCCAGGCTAAGAGGGGTGGGTGATAGGTGAAGCTGTATCAAACACACCAATCCGGTTGTGTAAAATTTAAAATACTGTGTTGGGTTACATTATGACTTGAAGGTAGTGGATTTCTTAGAATGGACACTGTAGCCAAAATCCACTGTGTTGTTGTAACATGTAGTATGATATGTAGTGAATTCCAATTTATTTCAGGAGGACCCTGAGCCAGCACACATATCTGTGTGACTGAGCCACCTAGACTCATAAATAATTATGATAATAAAGTTTGGGTTGCCACTTTTTCCTGTGGTCTGAAGTTTGGCTAGACTTTTTATTAGCAAGTGTAGGAACATCAGGCTGGGTTCACATATATGCAAATTGGACGCGTTTTTACCCGCATCCAAATCGCATAACATGTGAATGTGACCGAGCCTCAGTGGGGATGGTTCAAATATGTCTGGGGCAGCCACGTTGCAGTTTTGAAAAGGGTCCTGTACATTTTTGGGTTCAGTTCAGGTGTGAATTCAGGCAAAAATTTGCACCTAAATAGCACCTCAACCGGTGAACAGAAACGCACCGGACTCCAGACTGCAAACTAGAGCCAGACATATGTGAACCCAGCCTTAGGGCCCACAAAGAAGGAATACATTTAACAGCAAAAAAAAAAAGAAAACAGACAACAATTTATTGTAAGACAGAAGCAATAACATTTTAATTTTTGGTTCATTGGTTTTTCATCCTTACTGTGTACGTATGTGTGTGTGTTTTTGTGTGGTCAGACTTTTTTGGTAATTTGTATGTTTCTAGGTCAAAAAGAAATCAGAAGGGCTTGAAATGTTGCTGTTTTGGAAAAATGAAGATTTCTGTTTTATGTACTGCTAATATAATAAAATAGCTATTTTATATGGATACAAGTCCTGAGTGGAGTGCAAATGTCTATATGTATATATTATTGTTTTGATATATACATATTTTTATTAAAGCATTCTATCCTGTTTAGAGCTGTGCCCCGTTCACACCTACACAAATTAGATGAGGCTTACACCACTTCCAATTCGCAGTACATTTTAAAATACATTCATATGAATGCATCTGGTTCACATATGTGCGTTGCATTCGCACTGCGCATTGCACAAAAAACGTGTGCGCTTTCTGGGCATTCCAATGCGAATTTCAAGCCCATTATCTTCTATGGGAACACATCTGATTCACAGATGCATTGCGTTCTGAACATGGATTTTCTCCTTCTCCTCACTACACCTCCTCCTTTCTCCCCCTCCCTGCTCACTAATCCGCAGCTAAAATGCAGAGGAACCTCTGAACAACTGATTTTTATCTTCCCAGTGAAACCTGAGCTTCAATTCACACTGCACATGTGCGAACCCAAGCTAAGTGGTCAATGAAATGCCATGTGTTTGAATTTTATATAGGTATAAACGTACAAAGAATGGCACAACTGGAGACACTAATAAGAAAAATAAATAATAAAAGCTGACAACTTCAGTGAAGTATATATAAAACTAGTGTATATATATAAGTATATGTAAAACTCACCCTCTGACTCGATTCTACGCTCTCTAACTCACATTTTCAACCTCTCCCTCTCTTGTGGCATCTTCCCAAACTCTCTAAAACATGCGCTAGTCACCCCATACTAAAAAAGCCCTCACTGGATCCCACCAATCTCAACAACTTACGTCCCATCTCCTTACTCTCCTTCTCCTCCAAACTTCTTGAAAGACTGGTCTACAACCGACTAAGCGACCATCTGACCATGAATAAACTTCTTGATCCCCTTCAGTCCGGTTTTCTCCCTCAACACTCCACGGAAACTGCTCTCCTTAAACTCTCAACTGATCTACTAATGGCTAAAGCCAATGGACACTATTCTGTACTACTTCTCCTGGATCTCTCTGCTGCCTTTGACACAGTGGACCACCCCCTCCTCCTCAAAAAACTCCACTCCTTCGGTCTCTGTGACTGTACTCTTCGCTGGTTCCCATCCTACCTATCCTATCCTCCTTCAGTGTCACTTACAACTCTACTTCCTCCTCTCCTCTTCCTTTTTCCGTTGGGGTCCCCCAAGGTTCTGTTCTTGGACCTCTCCTTTTCTCATTCTACACCACCTCCTTGGGTCAGTTGTTTGCCTCCCACGGCTTTAAATATCATCTCTACGCTGTTGACACCCAAATCTATCTCTCCACCCTCCAGCTCTCTCCATCTGTCTCCTCACGCATTACCAACTTACTAGCATACATATTAGCCTGGATGTCACATCACTTTCTCAAACTCAACCTATCCAAAACTGAGCTCATGATATTTCCTCCCTCAGGTGCCACTTCCCCTGATTTCCCTGTCAAGATCAACGGCTCAACTATCAACCCATCTCCCCACGCCAAGGTCCTAGGTGTAATCCTGGACTCTGAACTAACCTTTCGACCCCACATTCTATCACTATCCAAAGCTTGCCGCCTCAGTCTTCGCAACATCTCCAAGATACGCCCCTTCCTAACCAATGACACCACAAAGCTTCTAATCCACTCCCTGGTCATCTCCCGCCTCGATTACTGCAACTCCCTCCTCATTGGTTTACCTCTAAATAGGCTATCTCCACTTCAGTCCATCATGAACGCTGCTGCCAGGCTCATCCACCACACAAACCGCTCACCGTCTGCCACACCCCTCTGCCAATCTCTCCATTGGCTGCCACTCAGTCACCGAATTAAATTCAAGATACTAACTATAACTTACAAAGCCATCAACAACCTGGCCCCCAGCTACATCTCTAACCTAGTCACAAAATACCAACTTAATCGTTCTCTTCGCTCCTCCCAAGACCTCCTGCTCTCAAACTCCCTTGTCACCTCATCCCATGCTCGCCTTCAGGACTTCTCCAGAGCCTCCCCCATCCTCTGGAATGCTCTACCCCAATCCGTCCGATTTTCTCCTACTTTATCCACTTTCAGACGATCCCTGAAAACTCATCTCTTCAGAGAAGCCTATCTGGCCCCCACCTAACAACTGTACATTTATCTTCTCAATCAGCACATCACCCATAGTTATTACCTCTTGTATCTCTTGACCTTCCCTCTTAGATTGTAAGCTCTAAGGAGCAGGGCCCTCTGATTCCTACTGTATCAAATTGCATTGTATTTGTACTGTTTACCCTCAAGTTGTAAAGCGCTACGTAAACTGTTGGTGCTATATAAATACTGTATAATAATAATAATAATAATAATAACTAGTGCACCCAATTGATCGGAGTTCAGTAATGTCCATAAGCATAATAGAAGATCACGAGGAGCACATTCCAGAACAAACAGGGTTAATGGGACATCCTCCACCCAATCTTGCCGCAGTTCCTCTCAGAAACAGAGAATGAAATTCAAGTGCATTGTAATGAACTTTAATGAAAAAAATAAAAATAAAAAAATAAACAGATTGCGGCCCACTCATATATATGAGGAACTTACTTGAGCCTGTCACACAAAGCTTTAGGGGAACCTTCAGCGCATCCAAATCACACAAGCAGCTGCATACAGACACCACATGCAAGCACAGGAGGGTGGATAACAGCATAGGAACCCATGATGGAGACATCACAGGCTTTGGGAGGATATGGATGTTATGGTTGCCACTTCATCCATTTAAACCTGAACACATATTAATTAGACAGGTTATATGGCTGATTAAGGTGGTAATTAAACTCACTCGGTGCCTTATCTGTATTTAATTAGCCTCAGAACCTGTGTAATTCAAAGGTGTTCGGGTTTAAAGGGATGAGGTGGCAACCTTAATGGGTGTGGTGGGGTTTTAATATATTTTTGCTTTTTTGGTATTGGTGTTGTGCAGGAGTGACAATTTTGCTGACTGTTCTTTACTCCATGGAGCAATGCAATGAACTGAGATACAGTTTTTCCTAATAGCTGGCAGAAATCATGATCACAGACACTTTCTGTCAACCTTGTGGTTCTCATATATGGTTTTAAAATATAGCAAAAAGATATATGCACTGCACTCAGATATCCTTCACTCAATTTCTTATTTCAAATAGGTAGGTCACATCACTTGTGTTAGCTATTCCCTCTGTTGCATTTCATCCAGTATTGAATAAAATAATGGAGGGGGACTGCTCTAAAACAGTCTCTATTGTTCAAATGTTTTTTTAGGTACCACATCCCTTCATATATAGTATGACACTGGAAAATAATAAAGCCCTAACAAAATATAGAGAATGTCATTGGCTTGAGTTAATAAAAGAACTGCAGTAAGTATATTGCAAGTTACAGATGGACAGATCCCCAGATGGTAGGGTGGGTATTCCGTACAAATGCCTCCAATGTGTTTCGCAAGGGAAAAGCCAGTCAGGGAAGATTAGCAAAAGGTTCTGTCAAAAATATTGGAAGTACATACAGTCTGAATCAGGAAAGTGGAACTGCGGTCACCACATGTCAGGGAGACCCCACTGCACCTCAAAACATATAAATTATGCAAGAGATGATGCAACTCTATCAGGAACTATGGGGGAACATCAGTGCTGACCTAGTGACTGTGGACTAGGGAATTACATCATGGTGGCATCTCTTCTAGACTCTTTAAGGATTCTTATTCTATTAACCAGACTTATTAAAGGGAAGATATTTATCATCCCTTGCATAATTTATATATTTTGAGGTGCCATGGGTTCTCCCTGACATGCAGTGGAGGATTCACCTCTTACATCACAAAATAATTCTAATGCCCTGTACACACGGTCGGATTTTCCGATGGAAAATGTGTGATAGGACCTTGTTGTCGGAAATTCCGACCATGTGTAGGCTCCATCACACATTTTCCATCGGATTTTCCGACACACAAAGTTTGAAAGCAGGATTTAAAATTTTCCGACAACAAAATCCGTTGTCGGAAATTCCGATCATGTGTACACAAATCCGACGGACAAAGTGCCACGCATGCTCAGAATAAATAAAGAGATGAAAGCTATTGGCCACTGTCCCGTTTATAGTCACGACGTACGTGTTTTACGTCACTGCGTTCAGAATGATCGGATTTTCCGACAACTTTGTGTGACCGTGTGTATGCAAGACAAGTTTGAGCCAACATCCGTGAGAAAAAAAAATAGGATTTTGTTGTCGGAATGTCCGAACAAAGTCCGACCGTGTGTACGGGGCATTAGTGTTCAATGTCATGTAACTGGTCAACTAGTAAGTAAATAAACCAATAGAAAAGTAATCACCATCAGTCCATAAATAACCAACACCTGCCACATTATACTTTAATGCCATTAGGGACAGCAAAATATAAAGTGTTGGCTATAATGAAAAACATACCCCAAACTCTACTACATCATTGAGATGAGAAAATCCCCAAATAGCTGTACAGGCCATTATACCTGTCAAGAAAGATCTCCATCACTATTAGTGTGCCAAAGAGGGACAAGGGTAATCCAGAGACCAAAAAAACAAACTTCCATCTTAAAATACACAAGAGCTTACCTCGCCCCCACCACTAGTATCAGACAACAGACCTGGCAATATATGTAACTGCAGTTCTTTCATTAGACAAAACATTAGACAATCCAAGGATGTTCTTTGTTTTTCAAAATTCTCTTAAAAAAAAATTTATAATAAAAATGTCATAAATCTATCCCCTATTTTGTAGACACTATAACCTTTGCACAAACCAACCAATATACGCTTATTGTGAATTTTTTACCAAAAATATGTAGAAGAATACATATTAGCCTAAACTGATAAAGACATTTTTTTTGGGGGGGGGGGGGGATATTTATTATAACAAAAAGTACAAAAATATTGTTTTTTTTTTCAAAATTGTCTGTCTTTTTTGTTTGTAGCGCAAAAAATAAAAACCGCAGAGGTGATCAAATACCACCAAAAGAAAGCTCTATTTGGTGGGAAAAAAGGACATTTTGTTTGTGTACAGCATCACATGACCACACAATTGTCAGTTAAAGTGGAGCAGTGTATCGCAAAAAAATGGCCTGGTCATGAAGGGGGTAAATCCTTCCGTGGCTTAATTGGTTAATCTGTATGTGGTGTTATAGAACAGTAAAATTCTTACAGACAGCACCAGTGACACTGTATTCTGGAATCACATAACTTGCATATATAATGCATTTTTTTCACTTTTCTATTGTTTCCAATCTTTAATATACTGTAGCAGCAGGCAGAGGATCCCAATCTGATTAGTTATAACTAGAAAAAAATTGATTTCCTAGGTATCATGAGACACCTGATTTTTTTATCCAGCGGTAACAAGTAGGAATTGACCAGTTGAAGTACAGCCACAACAGATCTAAAAACTGTAGGAAATTGCACTCTTAAAAATATAAAGCTTAGGTCTAACTTTGTACGAATTTGACCACTGGCAAAAAAGTTTGATGGCATAGTTTGTGTTTTTTTTTTTTTTTATAGACAAGTGTGTTATTGGTAGAAATTAGATAACATCAAGACAGTATGCAGGTATTTGAATAGGCAGCAAATAGAAAGAGTTTTTCAATGTGAGCTTTTTTTAGGTGTTTCAGCGCTATTGTGGATTGTAGCCTTTACCTGCAATATATCAGGTATCATAAAGATACCAGTCATTTGTGCACCACATGCTTAAGAAAACACATAACTGTGCGCCAAAGAGCAGCACCTCCATGATACTAGTTGACAGCAAAATGCCTGCAGTTTTGAGACAATGGTCTATGAGCATCCTGGGAACAAAATACCAAAGTTCACCCACCCCCATCTATGAGCTGTGAACTATGTCAACAACATAAGTTAGAGGTTCTGTGCTTTTTGCACTCCCTTATTTCTAAAAAAAAAAACAAGCATACCTCTTGGCCTGGCCCTGCCCACACTGCTCCTCCTCTTTCCACATTTTTCACCATTCTGAAAAAGGGAGTACAGATACAGGGAATATAAGAAGTACAAAGGTTATAGGTTATGCAGCGTACAAAATAAGGAATTATACACATTGGACATTGATAAGCTAGTTCACAATCAGGTATCACAATCACAATCAGGTATTACAATTTGAGAGCTATAATTTAATAAACATTACTATCTCAGAGCATCTAAGAGGGAGTTTAGAGGGCTACAGCCTAACTGCATAAGACAGACTGTATTTCTTTAGGAAAAATAGTAAAAGGTAACACAATGCATTTGGGAGAATTATCTGTGTTAAACATGGTGAAAAATAACCTGTATGGCATATAGCCAATAACTAAAGTTTAGGTACTACGAAGAAATCACTTAGGGAAAGGGAAAAAAGGGAGGAAATAGCACATGCGAAAAGAAAGACCAGCTGAGGGTGTGGAAGGAAGAGGGCAGAGTAGTATACTCCATCATGGCTAGTTGGATGGTGGAAAAATATCTTCCTTAATCCAATCCTGAAATTCAGACAAATAGTGGAACATAGACCAGGTGGTCCAGGTTCTACTGAACTGTTCTTCCCTACCATTCTCCTACGACAGTTGTTTTCCAATGACGGGGTATGACCATTCTGGCTGCAGGCGAGGAAATGCCTGAGGACATCTTTTTGGTGGACTTTTTTTTATAACCCAGTAAATTTTTTATTGAGATTTAATACAATGAACAAAGAAAATTTCAAAACACAGTACATACAAACTACCCAAATACAGTCCCAATACACATATCATCAACAGAACCATGAACACCTATGAACACATATCATGTCTGCAGTCTCAGAACATCTCTTGTATCATGTCTGCAGTTTCTGACCATCTCCTGTATCATGTTTGCAGTCTCTGACCATCTCCTGTATCATGTCTGCAGTCTCTGACCATCTCTTGTATCATGTCTGCAGTCTCTGACCATCTCCTGTATCATGCCTGCAGTCTCTGACCATCTCTTGTATCATGTCTGCAGTTTTTGGCCATCTTTTGTACCGTGTCTGCAGACTCTGACCATCTCTTATAGCATGCCTGCAGTCTCTGACCATCTCTTGTATCATGTCTGCAGTATTTGACCATCTTTTGTACCGTGTCTTTAAGTTAGGCTCAGACAAAGCAATCAAAGCATATTTTATAGGTACAAGGAAGCATGGGTTTTGTTTAACCACATCCCTTAAGCCACTCCCAATGCTAGGTGCTTGACCACAATTTACCGCAACGTGGCGTGCCACAGGTCTTTTTACTCATCCAGTGTCCTTCATTCTGAAGTTCAAAAGTTGGGAGGTATGTTGTTATTATGTCTATGAACAAAATCATATATACATTTGAGATTGGTTTACTAATTAGGTTCAAATAAAGGTGTGACATATAATAATATAGAGTGGGGTAGATGGATGGATGAATAGATGACCACATTTCCCACATTTTGCATACAGAAGAAAATAGGCTTTGCATTTACAGAAGCTTCTCACTCATCATGAGGACTGTGTTACTAAAGAAAAAGCAGTTTAATTGGAAAAGTGCTTGAATAATTCAGCTAGAATCTTGCTTTTTTTCCTGATATTGTTTACGTAAATGGCAGTGACAAACAAAATCAAAACTAAGTTGAAAATCAACATGACATTTGTGTTCCAATTGGATGCTTCTGAACATGTGTTGTGCAAAACTCATTCCACCATGACAATCAGAAAATCATGAGCAGTACTTTAATGAAGACTGTGCATTCCTTTTACATTAATCAAGCATTGCAGTACTTAGGTGAGGTTCAGCACAACCAAATATTCAAAAGTGAATATTTTTATTATATGTATTTGTGCAATATATCCAAGTGTACAGTGTACATATTATCATTTTTGTGCGATGCCTTTAAAATTAGTTTTAGAAAAAATATATAACATTTATAAATGTCAACTCGTATTTCTGATGATTTTTATTTTATTGAGAGCATAATTAAAGCATTACCTATGTATCCCTGTAGATAAACATTCATGGCAGTAAAAAATAATGATTACATTAAATAATCTACATATCTATGTGTGTAAGTGTTGAGAGGCATATATGTGCAATAATATTACATCTTACTAAGGCCTTTTTTGTTTTTGTGGATTTTTTTTAAGTATTTTTTGTGCTTTGCATTCATGAGCTCCTAACAACATTATAGGGCTTATAGGGCACTGACTTTGGACTTGAAAAAACACAGTGGACCAACACCAGCAGATGACATGGCTCCCTGAATCATCAATGACTGTGGAAACTTTACACTGAACCTCATGCAAATTGGATTCTGTGCCTCTCCACTCTTCTTCCAGACTCTCGGACATTGATTTCCAAATGAAATGCAGAATTTTCCACAGTCAGTGATGATTTGGGGAGCCATGTCATCTGCTGGTGTTGGTCCACTGTGTTTTATCAAGTCCAAGGCACTTAATGCTTCCCTCTGCTGACCAACTTTATGGAGATGCTGATTTTATTTTCCAGCAGGACTTGGCACCTGCCCACACTGCCAAAAGTACCAATACCTGGTTTAATGATCATGGTATTATTGTGCTTGATTGGCCAGCAAACTCGCCTGACCTAAACCCCATAGAGAATCCATGAGGTATTGTTAAGAGGAAGATGAGGGACACCAGACCCAACAATGCAGAAGAGCTGAAAGCCACTATCAAAGAAACCTGGGCTTCCATAACTCCTCAGCAGTGCCACAGGCTGATCGTCTCCATGCATTGATGCAGTAATTCATGCAAAAGGAGCCCTGACCAAGTATTGAGTGCATGCTATACTTTACACGGACATACTTTTCAGTCAGCCAACATTTCTGTATTAAAAACCCTTTTTTATTGGTCCTATGTAATATTCTAATTTTCTGAGATACTGAATTTTGGGTTTTCACTAGCTATAAGCCACGGAAAGAAATGCTTGAAATATATCACTCCGTGTAACACATCTATATAAAATATGAGTTTCACTTTTTAAATTGAACAACTGAAATAAATTAACTTTTTGATGATATTCTAATTTTATGAAATGCACCTATATATATATTTATTTATATATGACTGTGTGCCAGACAGTTTGTAAACAAGCGCAGGCTTTCCTCTGGCTTCAATGCAAACAAACAAATGACAGAAGGAATAAATGTGTTTTAGCTTTTACACAGGCCAAAAATATAGGGAGTGAGCCAGCTTTCACAGGGATACAATGAAGAAAGAAACATCCAAGAGCTGCTGAACTTTGATGTGCGTTCATACCAAGTAGTGAGAGAACAAAAACATTTGAAGAGCTCACCAATTTTAATATATAAGATTGTAGGGGAATTACCTGTTTTCCCTTTACCTTGCCTCAGGCTGATTCTCCACCCCCTTGTTTCAAGCTAGGGGTCTGGATAACTTGGAAAAAGTAACAATAGACCTGGGAAAGGTGTCTGCATTCAGATGTATTCTCCCAGGCACTTGCGCCATTGAAAATTTGAACTTTTGGAGAGCAGGAAACCACCTGGTGATTCTGCAATTCCTGTCATTATTCTGTGCCATCTAGGCAAGGAGGGAATGGTCTGAAACCAACTTGAAAAGTTGGCTCAACAAGTAGAGTCAGGGTGTGTCTAAGGTCCACTTTATCATGAGACACTCCCTTCCCACAATTGAATAGTTTTTCTCAGCTGGAGTGAGATTCTGGCTGAAGTACATGACAGTGTGCCATTCCTCGCAACTAGCTGGCACACAAGTGCAGCCAGTCCCAGTTTTGAAGCATCCATGCGAGGAACTCTTTCTGCAAGTCTGGGGCTCTGAGGACTAGTTCTTGGCACAAAGCCTGTTTCTGCCTCAGGATTCTTGTAAATGACAGTGGAGATTTCTCCATTGGTAAGTCTGTCAAAGATGTGGCCAAGATAGCAAAGCTGGGGATTAGGGATGAGCTTTGCGTTCGAGTCGAACCCATGTTCGACTCGAACATCGGCTGTTCGATCATTCGCAAAATTGCGAATGTTATAGGCCGTTCGCGCCAAATTTGTGTGGCGCGTCATGGCCCATAATTCACTGCGGCATCGCACTGCATTGCTGGCTGATGATTGGCCAAGCAAGCACTATGACCCGCATGCTTGGCCAATCACAGCGTCATCAGTAGAGAGAGCTGTAATTGGCCAAAGCCAAGGTGGCTTTGGCCAATTATGGCTCAGGGGGTTTAGAACACACCCCACACTATATAAGGCCGCCTGCACGGGCCCTGTGTAGTGTGTTCCAGCATGCTTAGATAGACAGAGAGACAGTGTCATTTCATTTGAGTTAGCTAGATTAGGCAGGACAGTCAGTGAGTTAGCTGCACATACAGTGTATTGTCTATATATATGCATCCCAGGTGTTGTATATATATATATATATATATATATATATACACTGTATTCAGTTTAGCTAGATCCGTTCCTGTTATCTTCCTACTGACAGGCAGGCTTGTCTTGTTACAGTATTTACAGCTACCTGAAGAAAATTGCTGGTGTTTTTTTGATCTTATTAGTACCACAGTCAGGCAGCTTGACTATTTAGAGTTAGTGTAGTGCGTCCTCCTCACAGTGTTCAGTTAAAGCTACAAGTTAGTTTAGTGTGACCTCTGTACAGTGTTCAGCTAAAGTTAGGGTAGTGCGTCCTCTTCACAGTGTTCAGCTAAAGCTACAAGTTGGTGTAGTGCATCCTCCTCACAGTGTTCAGCTAAAACTACAAGTTAGTGTAGTGCGACCTCTGCACAGTGTTCAGCTAAAGCTACAAGTTAGTGTAGTGCGTCCTCCTCACAGTGTTCAGCTAAAACTACAAGTTAGTGTAGTGCGACCTCTGCACAGTGTTCAGCTAAAGCTACAAGTTAGTGTAGTGTGTCCTCTGAACAGTGTTCAGCTAAAGCTACAAGTTAGTGTAGTGCGTCCTCCTCACAGTGTTCAGCTAAAACAACAAGTTAGTGTAGTGCAACCTCTGCACAGTGTTCAGCTAAAGCTACCTGTCGAAAGTTGGTGGTGTTTTCCTGATCCTATCACTACCGCAGGCAGCTAAATAAGCTACAAGTTAGTTTTTTGCGAGCTCTGCACAGTGTTTACCTAAAGCTACCTGTCGAAGGTTGGTGGTGTTTTCCTGATCCTATCACTACCACAGGCAGCTAAATAAGCTACAAGTTAGTTTTTTGCGAGCCCTGCACAGTGTTCAGTTAAAGATACCTGTAGAAGCTGTAGAAGGTTTGTGGTGTTCTCATACTACAGGCAGGCAGTTAATTTTGCTAGATGCAGTATCAGTATATATATATATATATATATATATATATACATACATATACATATATCTATATATCCCAGCTTAGTGCAGCTACAGGCCATTAGTATGTCTGGAAGGCCAACAAGGAAAGGCAGACAGTCACAAGCCAATAAAAGAGGGCAAGCAGGCTCTGTGTCTAGAGGCAACAGTGCTGGTCATGGAGACGGTGCATCCTCATCAGCACGTGGCCGTGGGACACGCTTGGCCTTTTTTTTGGCAGCTGGCCATGTTGAGCCGCAACATGTGGAAGGCTTGGTCAAGTGGATGACCAAGCCGTCCTCATCCTCCTCATCCTCTCTCACCCATGCTCAGGGTACTTCGTCTTGCAAAGCAGCTTCCAATGCGGCCTCTTCCCTTGGCTCAATGGCATCAGTGACTCCTTCCCTAGCCCCACCATGTTCTTCTGAGGAGTCCCTCGAACTGTTTGACCACAGTGTTGGGTACATGCTCCAGGAGGATGCCCAGCGTTTACAAGGCTCTGATGATGATACTGAGCTAGATGAAGGCAGTAACGTGAGCACGGACAGAGGGGGTACCCAAGAAGGACAGAAATCTGGCAGTAATGCTCCCCCTGCTGCAGCATACTGCCAGGTTTGCTCCAGTGATGAGGAGGGAGGGGATGATGAGTCAACGTGGTCTCAACATGGGTGCCTGATAGGAGAGAGGAGGAGGCACATCACCAACGAGGCAGGATGCCCTCCAGGGGCCAGCCTAAGGGCAGCACACTGACTGCATGACACTTCAAAGCTCCGCATGTGCAGGGCGCTGCTGTCTCTGTGCATTATTCCAAAAGTTCTTTGGTGTGGGCCTTTTTTGAGATGAGTGCATCAGATCGCACTGCTGCTATTTGCAACATATGTCTCAAGCGTATCTCGCGTGGCCAAAACATCTCCCACTTGGGCACCACATGCTTGACCAGACATATGTTGACCTGCCATGCAGTTCGTTGGCAAGGGTATCTAAAAGACCCACACCAAAGAACAAAGAGGACCTCTCCTTGCTCCTCATCAGCTGAGATCTCCAACCCCACTATACCTTCAGTCCTCTCTGAGACCTGCACTGAGAGGAATGAAGGTGTGGAATTAGGTGTGTCATAGCCAAGTACTTGTGGGCAATCTGATTTCGGTACACCGAAACCAGGCAAATTTCCCTGCCCCAGCTACTGCATCGCCGAAAGAAGTTCGCTTCCAGCGATCCACATGCCCAGCGGTTGAATGCTAGCTTGACAAAATTTGCTAGCACTTCAACTGCTGCCTTTTCAGTTGGTAGACTCTGCCCCCTTCCGTGAGTTTGTGGAATGTGCGGTTCCTCAGTGGCAGGTACCCAAACGCCACTTTTTCTCATGGAAGGCGATTCCGGCTCTCTACCGGCATGTGGAAAGCAATGTCTTGGCCTCGCTGGACAGGGCGGTCAGCGGTAAGGTGCACCTTACCGCTGACTCATGGTCCAGCAGGCATGGACAGGGACGTTATCGTTACCTAAGTTTCGCGGCGCATTGGGTGACTCTGCTGGCAGCTGGGAAGGATGTAGGACAAGGTGCAGTAGTGTTGGAGGTTTTTCCGCCACCACGCCTCCAAAATGCCACTACTAATGATTGTGACACACCTCTCTCCTCCACCCCCTCCTCTTCTTCTTCCTCTATGGCCTCTTCCTGTGCTTTGTCCTCAGAACCAGCGGTGCTCCGTAGCCGTTCAAGGGGCTATGCAAGTATGCAGGCCAAAAGATGCCATGTGGTGCTTGAGCTGGTGTGCTTGGGGGACAGGAGCCACACTGGGGCAGAGGTTCTGTCAGCTCTGCAGGGGCAGGTTCATAGGTCGTTGATGCCATGCCAACTTAAGGCAGGAATGGTGGTTTGCGACAATGGCACCAACCTCCTCTCTGCCCTCCAACAGGGACAAATGACCCATGTGCCCTGTTTGGCTCACGTCCTTAACTTGGTGGTGCAGCGGTTCTTGGGCAGGTACCCGGGCTTACAGGATGTCCTGAAGCAGGTCCACCGGTCATATAATGCCAGTGCTCGGCTGGTAGACCTCCAAAAAGAGTTTAACCTGCCCAAGAACCGCCTAATCTGTGACATGCCCACCAGGTGGAACTCAACGTTGGCCATGCTGCAGCGGCTGCACACGCAGCAGAGGGCCATCAATGAGTACTTGTGCAACTATGCCACCAGGACAGGGTCAGGGGAGCTTGTTTTTTTCCCCCACCCCAGTGGGCCATGATCAGGGATGCATGCACTGTCCTGTCACCATTTGAGGAGGCCACAAGGATGGTGAGCAGTGACAGTGCATGCATCAGTGACACTGTTCCCCTTGTCCACCTGTTGGAGCACATGCTGCATGGAATAATGGACAGGGCACTTGAGGCAGAACAGAGGCAGGAAAAGGGGGACTTCCTTAGCTCTCAGGGCCCCCTTTATCCAGACAGTGTTCCTGCGTGCCCGCCGATCACACAGGAAGAGGAGGAGGAGGAGGAGGAGGATTGTGTCAGTAAGCAGGTGGAGCCTGGCACTCAGCATCAGCAGCAGTCTTTAAGGGATCAGTCCTAAGAAACACATGGACTTGTACGTGGCTGGGAGGAGGTGGCTGCGGACCATGTCATCCTTAGTGACCCAGAGGACTCCGGACCGAATGCCTCAGCAAATCTACACTGCATTGCCTCCCTGATCCTGCAAAGCCTGCGTAAGGATCCTCGTATTTGGGGTATCAAGGAGAAGGACCAATACTGGCTGGCAACCCTCCTTGATCCACGTTACCTAGGGGCAAGATCTGACTTGGACACCTTTCCCACTGAAAATCCTCTGGGTTACTGGGTCTTGAGGATGGATCACTGGCCAGAGCTTGCGCAGTATGCAATTGAGCTACTGGCCTGTCCTGCATCCAGCGTTCTTTCGGAATGCACATTCAGTGCTGCTGGAGGCTTTGTAACCGATCACAGGGTGCGTCTGTCCACCGACTCGGTCGATCGACTGACCTTCATAAAAATGAATCAGTCTTGGATCACCACCAGCTACCAAGCACCTGATGCTGATGTAACCGAATAATTTTTTTTTGAAATCTCAGATCCCTTCAAAGACTGCCTATGCTGGTGCTGAGTGACTATCCCGAGTAATTATCCTCTTCCTCCTCAATGATCATGCTGATAGCTTGTAAGAACATTTTTGGTTCTGGGCGCCACCACCAGTGCCTATGGCCCAATTTTTCAGGCCCTGTTTAACAGGGGCGTGTAATTACAATTTTTGATGCAATACTTTGCAACAGGGCTTGTTTCTGCGTTCCAACTAGAGTATCTGTGAGGGGTTGCAGTGTTGTGGCACCAGCACTAGCGCCCAAGGCCCAATTTTTCAGCCCCTGTTCAACATGGGCATGTAATTACAATTCTTGATCTAATATTAGACAGCAGGGCCCATTTCTGCGCCCACCAAGAGCGAGTGAGGACTTACAGTGTTGTGGCACTAGCACCACCACCACCAAAGGCCCAATTTTTCTGCCCCTGTTCAACAGGGGCATGTAATTACAATTCTTGATCTAATATTTCACAGCAGGGCCCTGTGGGGGCTTACAGCGTTGTGGCCACAACCACACCTAAGGCCCAAATTTCTGCTGAGTATATAGGGCAGGCCCCTACTTTCAAACATCCAACTTACAAATGACTCCTACTTGCAAACGGAAGGAGACAACAGGAAGTGACATGAAATCGACCCCTAGGAAGAGAAATTCTCCCCTGTAAGAGTTAATATGGGAAAAACGTTTCTCCTTTCCACTGATGCTTTATCACCAATCCTTGTTTCACAAAAAAAAACTAATTTTCAAAAAACATTTGTCATTGGGACAAAAAGTGAGGTGAAATCTTCTGAAGAGGAGCACAGACAGCAAAACAAATGTGACAGCGGTGATAACCCTTCCCTATGTTTTCCAAAAAGCTTAAAATAGATTTTTTGGCTTGAGCTAAACACGTTAAAAATGTACCAGTTCAAAATTACAAACAGACAGTCCCTGTCTTGTTTGCACCGCCAGTATACTGCTGTTCAGAGTATATAGGGCCTGGTGGCCCCACGCCTTTCCTTTTTTAATTTAGGTGCGGAGTTCCCCTTAATATCCACAGAAGACCCAAAGGGCCTGGTGATCTACTGGGGGTACCCATGCTGTTTGTCTCACTGATTTTCATCCATATTGCCAGGACCCGACATTGCATTAAAGCCGCAAGCAGTTTTAAATGACTTTTTTTCCTTTAAAAATGACATTTTGTGCAGGGACCGTTCTAAGCACGGGAAACACGCGCCACTTTACAGGCATACTATAGACACCCTCCAGGTACGATATTTAAAGGAATATTTCACTTTTTTTTTTTACTTTAAGCATCATTAAAATCACTGCTCCCGAAAAAACAGCCGTTTTTAAACTTTTTTTTGCATTGATACACGTCCCCTGGGGCAGAACCCGGTCCCCAAACCCTTTTTAGGACAATACTATGAAAATTAGCCTTTAAAATGAGCAATTTTGATTTCGAACATTTGAGTCCCATAGACGTCAATGGGGTTCTAACGTTCGTGCGAATTTTCGGTCCGTTCGCAGGTTCTGGTGCGAACCGAACCGGGGGGTGTTCGGCTCATCCCTACTGGGGATAAATCTCCTATAGTACCCAACAGTGCTGAGAAAGGAGAACCTGCTTTGCTGTGAGGGGATGGGGCCACATTTGGATGAAATAATGCCTCTGCCTGCAACCTAACCCAAATAATGGACCTCCTCTAACCCAATCTTGCTTAACTAAGGGTTTACTGTGAGCCCCATTCTCCATAGGGCATCCAGAATGGCTCGGAGGCCAGTAGCTATAGCAGTAGCAAGACAATCACCAACCAGCTAGAAAAGTACAGATGCAGGTCACACTGGCAGATGACATGGGCTTACCTGAGGTACAGATTTAGTACCAGGTCCTCAGGATCACCCCACCAGGAGGTGAGCAAGCCTGGGTCCAGTAGCAGATATAGCAGGTAGAGATAAGCAGCAGCCTAGTCAGTAAACAAGCCAAAGGTCAGTAACGAGTGGCTGCAAGTTGGGATCAATTGGAAGCATAATTGAAGAACAAGCCAAGGGCTGATAACGAGTGGTAGCAAAGAAACGGACAGCAGCAGGAGTGACAAGAGCAAGATCTTAGCTGGAGGGAGCACAATAATTTGGCAAACATGAAGTGCAAAAACATGGCTGCAAAGTATTCAAAGTTCAAGACAAACACAGTTTAACATTGTGGCCTGTTCCTTCAGAGTGGGGTACCACATCTGTGTACTCAAAGTCAGACAGATGTGCCTCAAAGAAAAAGGCCAACACTTCCAATCCTACAAATTCATCCTGGGGAGCCCGGTCAATCTCTGCAGGTTCACATTTCACCTGACACAGCTCGACCTCATACTATAGCTGAAGAATAGTAGCAGTCAGGTCAACAGAAGCTTTCTCTTTTTGTGGGGAGGCTTCTGGACCCTTCAGTTTTTATTAATATAGACCCCAGGATATGGCGCAGTCTTCCACAATTAGGGATAAGCCGAACACCCCCCCGGTTCGGTTTGCACCAGAACATGCGAACAGGCAAAAAATAAAAATGTGTGCCAACATGCTAACACTGTTAAAGTCTATGGGACACAAACATGAAAAATAAAAAGTGCTAATTTTAAAGGCTTATATGCAAGTTATTGCCATAAAAAGTGTAAGGGGGTCAGGGTACTTCCGCAGGCGACATGTATCAATGCACAAAAAAGTTTTAAAAATGTCAATTTTTTCAGGAGCAGTGAAAAAAGTTTTAAAAAAGGCAATTTTTTCAGGAGCAGTGATTTTAAGAATGCTTAAAGTGAAACAATAAAAATGAAATATTCCTTTAAATATCATGCCTGGGCGTCCCCTAAGTCTGCCTGTGAAATGGTGCATCTTTCTGATGTGTTTTACAGTCCCACAGCAAAATTACATTTCTAAAGGGAAAAATGGTATTTAAAATTGCTTGCAGCTGTAATGTATTACCAGGTCCCAGCAATTAGGGATGAGCCAAACCCCCCCCCCCCCCGGTTCAGTTTGCAATGGAACATGCGAACAGGCAAAACATTTGTGCAAAAACCGTTAAAGTGTATGGACACGATTATGAAAAATCAAAAGTGCTCATTTTAAAGGCTTATATGCAAGTTATTGCCAAAAAAGGAATTAAATTTCAAAGTAGGACACTTGTTTGGGATCAATAGGACAATACCACTGTCTGTTCAGTAACACATCTAGGCACATTTTCTGATACTGATTGTGGAACATTATAACAATGTTTCCACCTTTGCCTGATGGTTTTATAATCAGATCTTTCCATGCCCGCAGTTGTAAAGCTGAGTGTTGCTCTTGTGATAGATTAGAAGGGAAAGTGTGCCACCATTGGTGTTTTGCATTTTTGATGGTTTGCTGAAGAAATGCCCATACATTAGGATGAACCAAAAGGTCAGGAAAGTGTTGAGATTTAGGTTTGAAAGAAGTCATTCTGCACATAGAACCCTTAGTGTTACCCTGTGTCTTCTGAATTGGGGGTCAAAGTCAATTACATCCTCGTTATATAGAATCATTAGATCTGTTAAAGCTCTAAATTCATTCATTGAAAAGTGTTTCATTTGTTCAGATAACTTTCTTTCTATTTTTTTTTTTTACATTCTTCATCAAAGATATATTTATATGTTAATTTTCGAGCACATAAATAAAGATCTTTTATAGTTTTGATAACATCTATCATGATAAAAAATCTAACTTGACCTTTATGGTGTGTGCAGTTGTCATGATTTGAGTTGACAGAGACCAGGTAGATTCAGCAGGAGGTGCAAAGAAGTAAAGATGCACCAGTGAAGTGTGTCTGCGTGAACATATTACATCACTGAGGAGGTACTGCCTTTGATCAACTCCTGGAAGAACAAATAAAAGTTACAACCTTGACTTTATCACTGTCTATGTTCTCATTGGGACTTGTAGAGGACCATTAATCTTAAAACCTAGCCCTAACACCTACCTCCCTCAATCCCAAACTTTACCCTTACCCTTATCCTTAATTTTAAATGTATCCTAATCCTTAACATTAATTTATATACTTCTAATCCACATCCTTACCTTCTCTACATGGAATTAGAAGCACAAAGGAATATTGAGATGCTGGTGCCAAAAAAATCACTGCTTCAACTGACCTTTGAGTTGTACAGTCATTAAAAGGTACTATATATATCACAGTATATCTATTAATTATTATGAACTATTTATAATAAATAGTACATAATAAATCTCAAAAAACATTTACTATTTAGGCACACAATGTTGATGTTCTTCATCCATTTATATAATGTTTAAGTCCATCAAACACATTATTTATGCTACAGTAGCTAACAATTACTTTTCATTTTTAAATTGCCATTTTCTATGCTCATTAAAAGAGATTAGTTAATTTTTAACTTGGAAGTGAAATATGACAAATGAAATGGGACCTTCATATGGAGTCATACAAATGAAATGAATGTAATATTTATTAATGACACAAGTTGAAACACTATCATTCTTTATTCTTTGGCTAAAATGTAAGCTCTTTGAGTTAATTTATCTTCCTTTGCCATATGCCTGTGCATATATGTTCTGCAATAGCTTAATAATGTTGAGTTTCATTGCAGTGTGTTCTCTAATGCCATGGACAAATTTTAAAAGTGCATCTGAAACAATTCTGTAAGCTAGACTTAAGTTTATGACAACCTACCAATTTGGCACAGAGTAGCATAGTGTACTGCCGCGTACACACGATCAGATTTTCCGATGGGAAATGTTGGATGTGAGCTTGTTGGCTGAAAGTCTGACCATGTGTATGCTCCATCGGACATTTGTTGTCGGACTTTCTGCCAACAAACGTGGCTAGCAGGTTCTCAAATGTTCTGCCAACAAAACTTTGTTGTCGGACTATCCGATCGTGTGTACACAAGTCAGTTGCACAAAAGTTTACGAATGCTCGTCTTTTTTTTTTCTAGTGATCTCCAGAATATTTTTTTTTTGTCTTTTTTCTATTGATCTCCATAATATTTTTTCACTTTGTGTGTCACGTTACCACAACACCATTATTATTTTGTATTTTTTAACCTCAAAGATACAACTATGTTGGTGTCCCTTGTTAATTTGAGATTGTATTTTTGAAATGTACCTGACTACTTACAAAAAAACTGTCCTTTTTGAAGTAAAACACATAGCCAAGTATTTGTCCCTTAAAAAATGTATCATTTAATAGAGAGCACAAGGTCATAACAAAATAAAGAGGAAGGCAAAGATGGAGAAACAGTTGGAATTGGTGAAGCCTTTGTACCCGAGGGCAGACATCAATTATTTGACTGTCAAAATTGGTAACCTGAGGAGTCCATTTAATAGGGAGCACAATACGGCCCAGGACTCCAAGAGACCGGGAACAGCAGATGACATATATGTCCCGAGTCTGTGGACTTACAACAGCCTGCATTTTTTGCCAGACCACACCAAACCCAGGCCCACGCTTCCTTCCATGCTGCTGCAGTACACTTGTAGTGCAAAGTGGATTTGCCTTTAGTAAATAACCCCCACTGTGCTGTAAAATTTGCCAAAATCAAGCCATTTTAGGGACTCAGAGCAATTAATTCATGGAGTTGAATAGGATGATTATTTTTATCATTAATGCATTACATACCATATAAGCTGAGTTTTTTCAGCACTTTTTTGTGCTGAAAAAGCCCCCTCAGCTTATACTCGAGTCACTGTGCCCATCTGCAGCCTCATGCGCCTGATCTTCCAGCGCTGTGACATGCAGTCTAGTCAGTGGCCGTCCAGTGTAACAAAGCCTCGTCCATGATAGGCGGAACACTGACTCTACTGGGAAACTGAATCAGTGTTCCATCATGGACGAGGACGAGGAGTAGGCGGGGCTTTGTTACACTGGACGGCCGCCGACTAGACTGCATGTCACAGAGCTGGTGTTCTGGAGATCAGGTGTATGAGGCTGCAGATGGACACAGTGAGGCAGGGAGATGGGCAGAGAGAGGCAGGGAGATGGGCAGAGTGAGGCAGGGAGATGGGCCGAGTGAGGCAGGGAGATGGGTTGAGTGAGGCATGCAGATGGACACAGTGAGGCATGCATATGGGCAGAGTGAGGCATGCAGATGGGCAGAGTGAGGCATGCAGATGGACACAGTGTGTGTTTGCGGTCCAGGCTGGTTACGGAGCCGCTCAGTGGATGATATCACTTCCGGGAACGCCGTCTCTCCCCGTTGACGACGCCGGCTTCACAGCGGCTTCCAGTGTTTCACCCCGCTGCTGTTAGTGACAACTACATCCATCTCCCTGAAGGCGTTCTCCCACCGTGACCCCTTCCAATGCAGCCATACTCATGATGTGCCTGATTACACCTTCCATCCTGTAAATGTTTTTGAACCCAATTGGGGCATTAAACTTGCTTTTCTTCTGCACTTAGAGGCGCCTTTGTTTGTTTTTTATGTTCCTATAGAGCCTGCTTCAGTCTCTTAAAGCTGAAGCCCTTTGTGCTGAAGATATCATTCCACGACTACATTACCATCTTTACCAGCACCCCTTTTTGGACTGCCCCTTCATATAGAGACATTGTTAGACTACGTCAGTCTTGTGCGCCCTATATACAATTTTTTTACACAGTGAGGCATGCAGATGGGCAGAGTGAGGCATTCAGATGGACACAGTAAGGCTGCAGATGGGCATTGTTGACCCTCTTTTCCACTTACAGTAGCTGCTGCATTTCTCACCCTAGGCTTATACTCGAGTCAATATGTTTTCCCAGTTTTTTGTGGTAAAATTAGGAGCCTCGGCTTATATTCGGGTCAGCCTATACTCAAGTATATACGGTACATTAACAACAATAACATTGTGTGTGTGTAGCAGACCCACAGCACAAAATAATACTTAGCTTTAGAAGAGATTGTCACCTCATGTATCAAATAAGTTACGTTTGCACTATTGAAGAAAATGGCCAGACAGATAAGAAACACAAACAGTAATTAAAATTATATATGAGTTTAATTTTTCAAATAAAATTATTACACAGCTTCCAGATTTGCTTGTAAATAGATTACCCCCTACCCACGAAGTACTCAACATAGTTTAGTTGTACTTCACGGGTGCTTTGGGGGGGGGCAAGCCAGGATGGCCACTTTCAAGCGCCGTCATTGTTTGTTCAGGTGAAAAGTCGGCCTCAGTCACAACTGAGGCCAGATAGTTGGCTGCATTCTTCTGAAGGTAATTGTGAAGAATGCAGCAGCTTAAGACAATGTGATGGAGTTTGTATGTTGATGGCCATAAGGAAAAGCCAGAACCGGCTGGCCATTATGCCAAAGGCATTCTCAACGACTCTTCTGGCATGGGCCAGCTGGTAAAAAAAAATCCTCTGCTCTGGGGTCAGGTTCCTCATGGGGAACAGCCTTATCAGATGTTTCCCCAGAGCAAACCCCAAGGTGCCATTTTGGAGATGCTGGTAAAATTCTGTTTGGGCGATCACTCCACCATCAGACATACGGCCATTCTTCCCTACGTCCAGGTATAGGAATTCATAATTTTCCGTCACCACCGCTAACATCACGATACTACTGAATCCCTTATAGTTGAAGTAGTATGACCCCGAGTTGGGTGGTGGGATGATCTGGACATGCTTCCTATTGATTGCACCACCACAATTGGGAAAGTCCCACTGGTGGTGGAATTGGGAGGCCACGGTCTGCCATTCCTGTGGGTTGGAAGGAAACTGTGGAGTCAAGCAAGAAAAAAATGTATACTTTTGCACATAACATTGCAAGCAGATTAGACACAAACATTCTTGGCCAACATAAGTATAACATTTATTGAAATGAGTATTTAAAGACAAAAGTATAAGGTCCACTTATCAGATTCCTCATCCCCTTTGATGGCCCATTGTAAACATTTTAGGGTGGGGGGGGATGTTTTGGACAGGTAACCCTCTCCACTTCATTGAGAGTTGAATGCATAAATAATGTGTGCTACTTTGGCCAGCCCCTCCTTACTTACACTATTGGCAGCCCACTGGACAGGTAAGAAGTGTCATAATCCAAAAATATGAATACACACTGTCCAAATTGAAGCACATTTTTACAATCTGCAATTACCTATCAAGATAAAAGGAGAACAAACCTTTAAACAGTACCATTTGAAAGTATTCAGGCAGGCACTTGCACTACATGCTTTGGTGAATTCATCCATAAATATGAACACAAAAGAGGTAGCTGTAGAATGTATGGGTTTGGCAAAGTCAGCAGACAGAGTATTAGTATCAGCTCACTTAGCGGTTGGGGGGGAGGGAGGGTTCCAAATGAGTTTGGGCCCCCCAAAAAAGCCTCTTGAGCTGACAAAATACATTATTAAGTGACTAGGCTAGGTGTGTATGGGCCCAGGATAGCATGCTGGGGAGGTTAGTGAAGGCAAATATGCATGAACAAACAAATAATCATGGACAAACAAGGAGCAGTAAAAGCTTACAGCATGCATGAGGACAAAGAGGACATTTACAGCATATTACAATCATGGTAATTATGTAATGATGAAATAAATACAATACATCAGCAAACATTAAATGCATAGAATGTGCTGTTAAAGGATAAAACTTACCTTAATATAGTCCTTCTGCAGGACCTGAATGATGGCCGAACAGGTCTCTGGAATAATGATTCCCAGAGCCTGGGGGGAGATCCCAGTCGTGAATTTCAGGTGCTGCAGACTTCTCCCCATCACCAAATACCGCAAGGTGGCAACAAGCCTTTGCTCGGGAGAGATGGCTTGCCGCATGCAGGTGTCCTGCTTCGTAACATAAGGGGTCAGCAAAGCCAAGAGACAGGGAAAGACAGGGTCCATCATCCAGAGATAATTCCTGACATCATCAGGATTATTCTCCTGGAGCTCCCGCGACAAAGGCATATGACAGAATTGGTTACGATTAGGCAACCAATTCTTGGTCCAAGAACTCCTCCTCCCCCTGTTCCAACACCAAGCCCAACAAAAGCACAAAATCTACGAGTACATAACCGCAACGTGGCTAATAAACGAACGGCTGCTCAGAACGAACTGACAGAACACACTGAAAATCAGAAAGGACCTGACAAGAATGACCTGAAAATCAGAAATGGGGGGGCGTGGCTTGCCTTGAGAGAAGATGGCTGCTTGATCACTTGGCTCCCTCTCACCACAGCCTAAATTCTACAACTACTGGGGTTTACAGCTTCCATTCACCCCCCAATAATGGGAACTTCATCTCGTGGATCATCACACAGCAGATCCCGTTCCCCGAGAGAAATCGCCAATCGCGTGAGCCACACGATACCGGAGATCTTCCGGACACAGCGCCCAACAATGGCGACCTCCCTGCCTGCCTCATCCTCCTCGCAGTCCCATGCTGAGATCATCCTTACCCCCACCGACACCAGCATCAGCCCACAGGCATCTACTCTGCCCTCTCAACGCCAACCAAGCCTGCAAGACCTACAAGCGGTGGCGGCGGACATTAAAGACATGCTGTTCTCCGCCATTACTGATCTACGACACGAACTGCAGGCCATCACAGGCCGCATACAGCGCGTGGAGGACAACGCAGCACGGCAACAGACAACAGTGACGAAGGTCCAGTACAAAACCGACCTCCACACCCTGCAGTTGAGAGATCTTCAGCGCCACGTTGAAGATCTTGACAATCGCGGTCGCAGACACAACCTGAGGGTAAGGGGGATACCCGAATCGGTGGAACAAGATGACGTCTCCCCGGTAGTGACAGGCCTCTTTAATCATTTATTACACCGACCGGAACAAACACCGATCACCATGGATCGTATCCACAGAGCGCTTCGCCCCAAAGGCAGGGACACTGACCCCCCTCGGGACATTATTTGCTTTGTGAACGACTTCTCCATCAAAGAGGAGATCCTTCACAAAGCCCGCGAAAAATCCAATCTGGAATATAATGGCAGCCCCGTCCACATCTACCAAGACCTCTCAGCTATCACGTTACGTCACCGCAAAGACCTGCGCCCTCTGCTGGATGTATTGAGAACAAGAGGAATCAGGTACCGTTGGAAGTTTCCCTTCAGCCTCTCCGCCTCATCTCAGGGCCGCTCAGCCCTCCTAAGGGTTCCAGAGGATCTACACAATTTCTGCCGTACGCTGGACATACCCTACACACCAGTCCCGAACTGGTACGCTGAATTCACCCCACAATCCCCCATTCGCAGTCCTTCAATGGAAGAACCGATGGACGCGCACAACACCAGCTTCCGCAGGAGACGTTCACCGTCAGCCAACAGATCCGGCCCTCCTCCTGGAACACATTATCAGCCATCCAGCCCCATGTCAGCTCCCCTTCCCCGCAGAGCACGGCGAGACCGCTGACAACTCAGTTTGTAAGTAACCATTAGGAAACCGCAGCCACCTTCTTACTCCAGACTCATCCGCATGTACCCTCCGCATCAGACGAACTTCACCTCTCCCTGCAGAATCCCCTCCTGAAACACATCGAAGAAGACACTGGAAATTCTGCTTCTTTGATGGACTCCTCCTATCACCACGGCAGTGCCAGCTGACACACGGATCACTTTGACTCTCCCAACGTGCCTTCTAACTTTAAAGATTTTTGAGACAACATGAGACAGACTAGATATATTCTACCCTGCGCAGCATACCCCGCTACATCACGGAAGCTCGGCTTCCCTACACCTCCAACTAGAAACTCTCATGCCACATCATTATACCTCCCTAAACAAGATACCGAAGAAGACGACATCCCCTGACCAACGCCGATGTCACTCTCCTACTTCCTTGATAAACCCCCAATGCTATAGGTAATATTTGTGATACCTTTTTAATCCATGTTATGCAATGCAACGCACACTGTTACTCACCCAAGTTAGGACACCAAACACAGTCTAACACCTAATACTGTGCTCACAGATGTGGGTTTTAATAATGCCTTAACACATAGAGCCAAACTGCCAGAAGCTCCTAGCATCATGTGTACCTCCACAGCACTCTGGAGCTATACATGCATTACATTACATTGCTCACAAGGGACTCACACCACATCACCACACATAGGTAATTGGGAAACAAACAGTAGTGGTTACGTGATGGCCTGTCCATATAATCACTACATAGACCCCCTCGGACAACCGGGGGCACAGGCATAGTTGCTCTCACACGTAGCCCTACTGTTCACTTCATAACGCCTCCTCAGATACGCGGGGAACAAATCACGGAGGCTTTCAAGCGCACACCTACGAACCACACTAGGATTACCTTTATGGGCTACCGAGACGTACGACGTGAACGCCCCACTACACCCACACAATGCCCGCATCGCTACTCCCCCAATGAGGGGTCTGAAACAGAGAAAAATAGGCTCTACAGCATCCACACCCTGACCACGTCAACTCACAGCACACAGGCTGATAGACATGGCGGCCTTACCACATTCATCCACAGAATACGTTACCATATCGCACACTGATAACAAAAGTTGCCAATACAGTCGTCCCCTGGAGCTCACACGTTGAATACATTTATACTCCCTAACAAGACCATAGAGCACAACCGCTGACGTGCTCCACAGTTTATACAACTCTTAGTTACAACAGTTATTATTCTGTTCTGGTTGACACCCCTTTTTTTTTTATTGTTCAAGTTGTTGTAGAAACTTTGCATCATAAGACCTTTCACAGAGCATAGGAGAAGCTGCTAATGTGTCATTGTTATACCATTTTACTGAATGAAACTGCATATATAATCAATATAGACGGAAATATTACGGAGTCCTCTTTAGGTATATTCATCTCGGGACACTCTCAAATGGCTTTCCCAGTTAATCAGACCGTTAGTCACTCTATACACAACACCTCCCTAAACAAACAAATTCTGAGGCCCTTGCCAAGCGGAAAATTCAATCCGTTGCCAACACCTCAATACTGACTCCGATACCTTATGACAAACCTCTCAATTCACCCCGCTCACATCTAAGTCCTTCAACATACTACCCCATCCACACCCCCAGCATCACTTTCGAAGGCTGCTGGTGAGACGGACCTCATTGGTCATTCATATTTACTACCCTTTCCACACATAACCAAATTTCTCTCAGGTACCGTACCAACCCCCACATAGTGGGTACCCTTCACTCATCTGAATCACAAACTCCAACACCAAACTATTACCACTAAATTTTTCCGGCATATACAATTTCTGTGGTACCGAACACCGAAGTAGGTGATCAAACTACCACATAGCGCCGGTCCCTCTAACCCTTCCCTTCCCCTCTCGACACTCCTTCCCCCACCCCACTGATCCTACTTGACACCCCCTTTATACCCTACCCCACGACCTGCCACAGCCCAAATCACAACACTACACACGTACCTATAAATTCACCATGGTTTCTAAAGCTAGCAACACGCAGAAACCCATGCTCAAAATTGTCTCGCTCAACATGAATGGACTCAACACCCCAGAAAAGAGGTCTAAACTCCTCACCATGCAAAGACTTAACGCCAGCATCATAATGTTACAGGAAACGCATTTCCGCTCTGACAACACCCCTAAACTTTTCAACGCCCATTTCCCAACCGCAATACATGCTACCAACCCCCAACATAAAACAAAAGGGGTATCGATCCTTATCGCAAAACACTGTCCCTTCAGCATCACTGACTCTCTCATCGATCCCGATGGTAGATATCTCTTCCTAAAAGGCTCGATTCAAAACAAAACTATGACACTGGCGAACATATACGCTCCAAACAAGAATCAGGTACCATTTTTCAGATCAGTCAACACTACGCTAACATCCTTCCAAGAAGGAACTCTTATACTGGGCGGAGATTTTAATGTTCCCCTGAACCCCATTCAAGACACATCCACAGGAACTACAACTATACCATACAAAGCCTTGAAGAATATAAAAACCCTACTAAAACGTTTATTACTTCACGATACATGGCGCACCCTAAACCCAGACACTAGGGATTACACCTTTTATTCAGCGCCTCACCATCGATATTCTAGAATAGATTATTTATTCTTGACCCAAAATGATCTACCTCTACTTCACCGAGCCTCTATCGATCCCATGACTATATCGGACCACCATCCTATCTCCATGTCACAACAACTTCCTGACACCACATCACGCTCAAGAATTTGGAGGTTAGATCCCTCCTTACTCACTGACCCCTCTATCACAGCAGACGCAGAAGCCACTATAAAACACTTCTTCCTAGAAAACAACCCAGATGACACCTCCCCAATTAACAATTGGGAAGCTCATAAAAGCGTAATAAGGGGCACCTTCCTAGCAGCAGCGGCCAAAAGAAACAAAGAAAAAAGGAAGGCACACTCAGAACTAATCGAAAAGATTTGCCACCTCGAAGGGTTACACAAACAATCCCAAGCACTTACTGCCCTGAAAGATTTAATTCAGGCTAGGACAGATCTATTAGACCTATTGGATAAACAGGTACAACGCAAATACATACTCTCCAAAAAGAAATATTATGAATTTGGTAACAAAGCAAGTAAAATGTTGGCCAGAGCACTACAAGTTTCCAAATCCAATAATACCATACACTACATCACCAACCCCTCAGGACAAAAAATTAACAAAACGCCCGACATTGCACATCAATTTGTACAATATTATAGTAAACTATACAACTTAGCCACCCCCCCTCCACCCACAGACGGCACCACTCGATCCCAACTAATATCTGATTTCTTAAAACGATATAGCCCAACCCCCATATCGGAATCCATAGCGCACGATCTAAATGCCCCACTTACACGTACGGAAGTTGACAATGCCCTCAAACAAATGAAAAAGGGTAAAAGCCCTGGCCCAGACGGCCTAACCGCCGGTTACTATAATACGTACTCAGAAATACTTACCCCTGCCTTTTTAAAAGCCTTCAATTCCTTCGCACATCTGGTCGACCCCCCACGAGACCTTCTAACGGCCCATATAGCAGTAATTCCTAAACCGGGCATAGACCAATCCTTAGTTATAAACTACAGGCCCATCTCATTGCTCAACGTTGATCTCAAGTGGTACGCCAAAACCCTGGTGAACAGACTTCTACCTCTGATCCCCCATCTTGTTGGTCTTGACCAGGTGGGCTTTGTCCCCGGTAGGGAAGCGAGGGATAATACCCTAAAAGCAATTAACATACACCACTGGCTCACGTCCACCGGGAATAGGGGATTTATGCTTTCCCTGGACGCGGAGAAGGCATTTGACAGAGTGGCATGGGACTACATGAGAGAAACCCTCAAAGCCATAGGACTCCCACAAACTATGTTAAACTACATTTCAGCACTATACTCTAGTCCTACTGCAAAAGTCCAAGTTAATGGCCACCTGTCAAATGCCTTCCCCGTGTCGAATGGAACCCGCCAGGGCTGCCCACTTTCCCCTTTAAGCTTCATTCTCTCACTGGAACCTCTCCTTAGACGTCTTAGAGACAACCCAGACATTAAAGGTATCCAAATCAAACACCGCACGTATAAATTAGCCGCATTTGCTGACGACATTCTCCTATTCCTCACTGACCCTCTCACCTCAATTCCAAACTTACTTAAAGACTTCCAAACTTTCAATACCCTCTCAAATCTACAAATCAATTTTTCAAAATCGAATGCCCTGAATATCTCCCTACCCGCAGAAATCTGTCAACAATGCCAATCTAACTTTCCTTTCACTTGGAACAAACAAGCGATCCCATACTTAGGCATCCAATTACCTTCCTCACTAGCTGATTTGTATACTCTAAACTACGCCACTCTCCTCCGAACAATACAAACAGACCTAAATAAATGGCCCTCGGGACAGTTCTCCTGGTTCGGCAGGGCCGCTATAGTAAAAATGAATATCTTACCCAGAATCTTATATCTTTTACAAACTATTCCAATTAAACTACCACCCAAATTCTTCTCTACATTCCGGACTGCTTGCACAGCCTTCATATGGGGCAAACTACGCCCGAGACTTAGCTTCGCGAGACTCACAGCACCCAAACTCTTACGAGGCATAGGTCTACCAGACATACGCAAATACCAACAAGCGTGCCACCTAGCCAGGATCATTGATTGGAACGTACACACCGGACAGAAGGACTGGATTCACCTTGAACAGTCACTATCGACTGTGCCCATTCAACACCTCCCTTGGATAGACCCCTCCTTTTTACCCCCTGAATATGCTCAACACCCACTTATTCATCCTACACTGCTCTCATTTCGCACGGCATGTAGTACCAATAACATCTCCTCAGTTAAAGGCCCGATGACACCTTTACGATTGAACCCTGAATTCACTCCAGGAATGCACTCCTCCTTTTTAACAGACCGATGGCCCCATCAAACTGCTAGAACCAAACATTTCTTTGTCGGGAATCGCCTTCTCTCACTAACCGAGCTGGCCTCACAATCGGGGGCAGACTCCTTTCCCTTTTGGACGTACATCCAAATCAGAAATTTCCTTATCAAACCCAAACCTACTCCAGACTGGTCTAGACTCACGACCCCATTTGAAAATCTCTGTTTAAGTGACAGCCCCCTTACACATCTCATTTCGCAAACATACAACCTCTTATTCAACGACCAAACCCTTAACAAACACTGGAACATCAGACAGTGGGAACAAGACCTATCCAGAAACTTGAGACCAAGAGTGGTCCAACATTGCCTCCCTGATCCACAAGGGTTCGATGAACGTGCAAGTCCAAGAAAACGCCTATAAAATATTTTCCAGATGGTATAGGACCCCACTTCTGCTACACCGTTTCAACCCACAAATCCCCCAGACTTGCTGGAGATGTGACTCGGAAACAGGCTCATTTCTCCACATCTGGTGGTCCTGCACCAAAATCCAACCCTTCTGGAAGGAAGTCCAGGCAATGATCACAAGAATCACCACATACTCCCTGGATCTAGACCCCACAATGTTTTTATTACATCACTCTTCAACACATATCCCATCTTACCACTGCTCCTTGACCATGCATCTGGTGAATGCAGCAAGAATGTGTATACCCCCCAAATGGCGCTCCTCAGAACCGCCTACCATAAAAGAATGGTTCCAATGCATTAATCAAACGAAAGCAATGGAAGATCTCATCCATCAGTCAAACGACACACAAGCTAAATTCACCAGAACCTGGTCATGTTGGATACACTATACTACAACAGCCTACTACAAAAAATACATAGTCTGAATGACTACACTGGGCTGTGGCAGGTCACAAACAACATCCTGTTCTCCCCTCCCAACCTTCATACCACCCCCCCTCCCCCCAGCTTATCTCTCCTGTTTCCTATCTGCGACCCACCCTTTTCATATCACATCATCGGTACAAACCTTCATCTATACCTAACTTAAGATATGATTCCAAAACATCCTATTCCAAAATCCTTACTCTCCTAACCGTGCAATGGAAATTTATAAAATAAATACATTTTTTCTGTAAATGAATAGTTTACTATAGGATTTTAGATTGTACCTTGACCACTCCATGGGATTGTACACAAAGACATAGTATTGTTTATATGCTTCTTATGGTGATCGTTACTAGATACCTCTGTTGTCTAAACCCTACAATCAAAGCGGCTGCGCCCGCATTACTACATTTGCATGTGAATTCTACTCCTTGCAAGTTACGTATAATTTCTATTTGCAAATTCTTTGTTATATTTCAAATTTTTACTCTACGTCGTTGCACGACGTACAATCTCTCAATTGCACTTTGTATTTCCCTGCAAAAAATCAATAAAATATTTTGAAAAAAAAAAAAAAGAAAATCAGAAATGACCAGACAAGCACGCACTGAAAATCAGAAGCGAACTGTAAATAGAACGCACTGCAAGACAGAAAAAAACTGACAAGCATGCGCTGAAGAACAGATACGAACCAACAAGCACAACCTGAAAAGCAAAAACGAACTGAAAAGCATGAGGCTGAAAAGTGCAAATCGTCTCTCACCAAACTTCTACTAACACGAGATGAGCAGAAGGAACCCAAAGGGTGGCGCACTGGCTATTGAACTTCCTTTTTATCAGCCTTCGTACGTCTTGTACGTCACTAAGTTTGTAATTGTTGGCCAACATTTGTATGACCGTGTGTATGCAAGACAAGTTGGAGCCAACACCCTTTGAACAAAAATCCATGGTTTTGTTGTTGGAAAGTCTGATTGTCTGTACGAGGCAATATTCCGACTTGTGTGCAAGGAGGGTACCCATACATTGAGTGAAATTCGGCCGGTCCCTGACGAACTGAATGCATTTTGATCCATACAGTATATAGCCAACTTAACACTGAACCTTATCATTCATTTCTAATACTAGAGTTTCAATTAGAAACAGAACCACTGCATATGACAGGTAGATAAGATGGGTCAAGCTTGGTGCTTGGAGAAAGAGTTTAATCATGTCTTGGTGAGAAGTCTAAGGCCTCTCTACAGTTTTGGGCTGTAATTCAAAAGGGTCCAAAGCAACACAGGAATCATTTAAGGCCAGACTAGAGGAGTATCAGAAGTGATACTGTAGAACACCCTTTTACTCTTCTGCCGTTGCAGAACTACATACAGTATCTACCTACATTTATTATAAATATGTATTTGTAGCATGTGCTTTACATTTAAAGGGATTATTTCCACTGTCTAGGATAGCTGCGTATTTCAAGTTCAAACTCCACTGTATTTTGTTCTGTTTTATATTGTAATGCACATTAAAGTGTTACTAAACCCACAACAGTAAAATATGTCTGTATATGCAGCATAGCATGCTTGTTATACTCACTGTGGAACTTAAGGGGTAATCCTCTGCATTGTGTAAAAAGGCTGTTTTATCCTGTATGCACAGATCCTCCCTTCCTGCACTGTCTATCTGGCGAAAGCCAGCTAACACAGGCAGAGTAGCTAACCTGCACATGCTCAGTTGTGTCTTTTATGCTGGAGAGAATAATTACTTGTTCTCAGAGCTAGCCAGGTCACATGATATTGGCATCACACATGTGGGCATGTATACAGGCTGAAGTGGAAATCTCCTCCTACCTAAACTCTCAGCACTGGAGAAACTGTGCAGTTTATCACTAACCGTGGTATACAGATCAGCTAAAAAGTTATATATAGTGGCAATATTTTAATGTAAAAAGAAGATTTATAAGCTGGGGGGGGCAGATGAACTATTTTCATATTACTGGGTTTAGTAACACTTTAACTGTTGTTCCAATAGTTGTTCTGATTTTTGGTTACCCTAAATTCCTTTGTCTTCATGCCCCTTTTGAAAATTATTGGCTAATTCATTTCAGACTTAGGCAAGCCATACACAGTTTGAATTTCGCCTGGTTCAGCAGCACCTGGTCGAGATTTGAATCATTAATGTGCATGCTGAATGTACCAAGTTAATCGAATGATCAATTAGGGTACAACCAGCCTGCCACATTTGCTTCCAATTATCGCAAGCGGCTGCTATAGCCGCTAGTGATAATTGCTGTCTTCTTCGGGCAGGAACAGCTTCCCCCACCCCCGCCGGGAGAAGACAATGGCTCCTCTGTCAGTGCTCTCTGTGTTGATGGGGGAATAGTGCAAATTTCTTCCCTGCAACCTGTGGCTGCAGGAAAGAAATTTGCACTGTCTATGACCAGCCTTACTTTCTGGAAAATGCCTCAATTTTGCCATAAAAATGTAATTTATATATGTGATCTCTTACTGTGTCTCAATATACTGAAAAAATGGACATTTCATTTTGTAGAACTTAGCAGAACTAATAAAATATGATATTTAGAAAACCCACAATAAAAATTATTATTAAACATCACAAAATTACATGCCCATGCTCAGATATCAGAAAAATACTTTTTTTAATGTGTGTATTTCTAATAGTTAATATTATTACACCGTAAAAAAAATATTTATATTGTATATTATAAAATGCTCAGAATCAACTAACACAGGTTCAGTATACTGGTTACAGAAAGTTTTTATCGTTTGTTAAATGAATGTTAATAATTGTTTTTTTTTTTGTTTTTTGTTTTACTTTTGGATAGAATAGGAGAGGATAGAACCATTGTCAGGTTTTTGCTCTTGCTGTCTGCATCCCCAATGCAAAGATAAAACTTTACTTGTTATCCAAAAGACATGGCAAGCAGTGGAATGTGAGAAGAAATATCACATCAGTTTTAGGTGCAATAGCTGTCTACACTGGGAATATTTTTGATATCTTTTAACTTAAAGCAACATCTTTACAAGAGAAATGTTTTGTTCTACATGCAAGATTGATTTAGAGAAGTTGATTTCAGCTAGCCATACATAGCTCATATTTGGCTACTGCTGAATTAAGCCTAGTACACACGATTAGATTATCAGATGAATGTTCGTGCGTTTTTTTTTGGATGCTAATCCCCATCGAGAAACGAATAGGTAACTAAATTAGAATAAAAATTTGGAAGTGATGTAATGTGTTGTAGTGTATTTGTATTGTATTTTTGGATGAAAACTGTAATTATTAAATTAATCGGGTTACTAACTAGCTGTGTATTAACAATCAGATTATGGTATGATCGCTTTGAAAGTGGTATTTTTTGTATGATATTCTGAACGTGTGTACAGGGCTTAAGCCAGAATTTGAGCCGTGGGTGGTGCTGTTAGCTTAACAGCTTAACAAATATTTTTTTTAGAAATCAACTCAGCTAAATAGAGTATTGTCCGCTGAACAGTGACTACATCTTTTCAGATGCGGTCACTGTTTAGGTATTCTTTTTTTTTTTTTTTTTTACTCAACGTGAAGGGAAATTCTTTTAGCAATACTAGTTTGTCCTTCTTATTCATGTTTATCTTCAGTATTTCAGACTTTACTTTCTGAATACAATAACAGGCACTGGAAATACTTAAATATATGCTGTTTAGTGCAGTTGAAGGAATCTATCTCATTTAGGTCACTGACTGAATTGGAGAAATCTACAAGTGTTTGGCTAGCTTTACTAGAACAGAATAGACTGTTTACTTAACAAAGTAAATGACTGAATTGAGTACAGCTTGACCTTACCTTACTGAACACGATAAAGATGTGTTTACTTCAGTTATCTAATCATGTGCAAGGAAACCTCTACACTCCTTAAAATCCAACTCCAGATTGGCACATGCTATTTTCTTTATTTTCCTTTATTTTTATTGTATATATATATATATATATATATATATATATATATATATATATATTTTTTTTTTTTTTTTTTTTTCAAATGGGTATTCAGTCTGGTTTTGTGATGTTCTCACCTTTTTCCTCCAACATGGTTCCTGTATGCTCCGAGGAATCGCACCACATAATAATGTCCAGGGTGGCAGGATATGGATATGGAGCCCTTTGGCTTACAGGAAGCATGTTCAAATATGAGTGTCTTTCAAACTGACAGAGGATAAACTCCACTTTTTAATTTTATTTATTGCTAGGCATTGCATTTTTTAAATTTTTGTGAATTCCTGCTGCAGCTCTCAGCAGCTAGGTGCAACAGTTCACTAATAATGACAGGTCGCCAGCAGTCGCAGCTATTCACGCTTTGTGTGCATCCATCAGCAATCACCATAGGTAAGTGCTGACTGTGCAGAGAGTGGTGAACAGCTGTGGTCACTGGTGACCTGTCAATATAATAAATGGTGCTGGCGGCAGCAGGAACTGCCACTTCAGTTTCCACCATCCTTAATTGCTGGTGCGAAATAGCCTTAAAGTTGGGCTTTAATTCATTCAGCTAAGTAAGCATACTACAGAGTAACCAGTCTCTGTAGTAAATAAACCCTACTGCTTCAAGATCACTGGACTTATATTCTAGGCATTCTTTATCCAGCTTTAATGCAGTGTGATTCATTTCCATACAAACTGCTGTCATTGTTATTCAATGTAAATTTTTTTAACTGAAATGTTCTCAATAAAGAACCAAAACTTTTACATCATTGGATTTTACATACTTCCCATAATAGGAACATTTGAATTTGTTCACTATTTATCTTTATTCTTTATTCAGATGCAGGTTTCTGAACAAGAGCAATTTGTTGCATTCTACACGATCCTCACAGACATCAAACAAAGATGTAACTGGTTTCAAGGTTGTCATTAACTGTCTTTTTGTTTGCCTGTACTTAGTTTAGCCTACCTCCATCTCTCTCTTTCTTTCTTCCTCTCTCTCTTTAATCCTTTGTTTACAATATTTTTCTATCTAAATTCTTTCGTTTGGCCTTAGCAGATCAAATTAATTTGTTGAGAACTTACTTTAACAAGTATTCTTGTAATAAAATCATTATTTTACAACAAAATGGAATTCAGAAAGCCAGAGGAAGAAAAAAATGGCTTATAGAAAGAAACTACTATTCAAACTCAATTTGCAGCCCTGACCTTATGCTTAGATAGGAGTTCCTATTATAACTCAACTTTGAAAGGCACAGTTCCATTATTGTATAACTATCAGACAGCTGGGTTCTCAGAGCAACTGGGTAGAAAAGTTGGGATACATTAGTATATTGAAAGAGAGGCTTTAATGTTTAAAATGGCTTTGAGCCTAGCACAGCATCTATATGTAGGGAAGATACTTTTATTCTATCTTTCTCTCTGGCTCTCTTTTTTTTTAAATGGAGAGAATCAATATAATAGGTCCAGCATAAAAATCAATCTAAATAAAAGTACATGGATTTTCATTGCTGCAACATTTTTGCTCTTGATTTGAACTCTCATGACATGACTGTGAAATACAACTACCTGCTAGTTCAAATGCAACAAGCAGTTGAAAAGCATTACAGAAGAATAAAATGAGTACTGGTTTTTAACATTTTACAGATGTAACTATCAACTGCAGATGAAAGAAAGTATTAAAGTCACTTTATAATTTTTAAGAATATTTGTAGCCAAACATTAATCATAACATAATAACATGATTGTATCAGGCTGTTCTTCCTTACTTGCTCTGGTGAGTGCATAGTGGTGGTGGAATCTGTGCACTCGTGGATACACGTGTGACATCATCATCGCACTAAGAAGCTATTTCAGTGATATTTATATTGGAAGCATTCTTCTTTTGGACATTTGAATATATGACTTTTTTTATATTTATGATATTCTTTGCATTACTGGCACTTTGTTCATTTATTATATTGACCCTTTTTGCACTATTTCACTATTTTAAGCACTTTGAAATAAGTTTGCACTGTTGCATTTATACATGATTGTTACTCTTTACATTGTCAGATATATATATGATTTTTACATTATTAGTTGAGCGCTGCACTACCTTGTATTTATATAGTTAAATGACATAATTTATTCTGTTTTGCACAGACCCTTAGATTAGTTTTAATGGAATAGCAATTCACATCTGCTCGCAATATAATAGTAGTTTGATCTTTAGGTGTCTATGCCACACTACAGACCGGTCCTTAATAGAGTTGGGCAAATTGTTTGAGCCAAGCAAAAGTTGGGCCCCAACATTGCCTGTTTGGTGAACACCCAAATTTGGGGGGCAATCAATGGGATGTTCACCCACCGAGTGCTCCACAATTTACTGCACGCTGCATAGAGCATAGCTGGTTGTTAAGGAGCAGGCCAGGAAGCTGGCCGCAGGGTCATTAACAACAGAGGAGTCATCGGCTGTCGACGGGCTTCCCCGCTGACAGCTGTATGAAAAAAACATTGCCGGTAATAGGAAAAAAAACTAAGAAAAAACAGTGTGGGGGTCCCCCCAATCCATACCAGGCCCCCTTCCCGACAACCCTGTGCGGTGGTTGTGGGGGTCTCATTGGAATCTGGAAACCGCCCAGAGCCCGCCACCCCCATTGTGGTATTGTACTTTGTATGACCCACTCACTCACCAAAAAGAAGTGTCAAAAATAAAGACAGGATGCAGTTTTTGACAATTCCTTTATCAAAAAAATAAAAAAGAATGTACATCCATCATCAATCATGATGCCCGACGCACCGCCGGACCTGAAAAAAGAAAAAAACCCACTCCGCCCGAAACTAAGGCTAACCACTGAATGCTTGCTCACTGTTTGACAGTTTTTAAATAGGTAAGGGGCGGGGCCACCTGGTGACCTCACCTTATGGCACTGCCCCTTGTATGTCACTGACCCAGCATGCTCCGGTCAGTGATGTCACATGGATGGGGGGGCATGCCGTTTTTTATACAATTTTGTATTGCCAACAATGGTATTGTATTGCCAGAAATTTAAATGTAATTTTTTTCCTTACAAAATGTCAGTTTTGCTCCAGCATGTTCTATACATGGTACAGATGTGCCACTTTACAGGCAGACTAAGGGCGCCCCCACTTTAGGCGGCCAATTCTTTTAATTTTAAGGACTTTGGGAACACTCAAGAGGAGTACATACATCTCAGTGTGGGAATTTTCTTGACATGTCTAGCATTGCCCCACAGGAAGTATCATATTTAGTATTTCCTCCAGAAAAACTAGTGTGACCCATATTTTGTTTTACAAATCATGTGTCGTATATGTATGTATTTTATGTGAACTATTAAAAATGTGTTATTATTTTAATACGTGCCTACAAAGTCCATTTTTCCCAATTACAATATTTTAAAATCTTTAACTTAAGCTGGATTGAATCTTAGCTGGTTCAGCAGGGACCGGCCGAGATTTGGTCCATTTATGTGCAGGCTGGTTGTACTCAAGTTGATCCATCCTCTAGTAATAATCATTGTGGTCTTCTGGGAAGGCTCCTCTTGACCACCCCACAATCCCTCCAATGGCAGAGCACAATGGCACTGCAGTAGGCATTCCCCCATCAGCACTGACTATGATGATTGGGGAATCAAGCAATTTACTTTCCTTCCACCCACGATGGAAGGAAGGAAAATGGGCTGCCTAACTATAACAAACAATAAACTGTATCATCTTGCGGATACTGCTCTCCGCAGTCATTGTAGTTCTCAGCTAATTCTTTATCAGTCTCAATTTGCTCAATTACCTTTCTAGCTAAAAAAAATGAATGACTGTCATGCTCAAATATATTCTAAGAGCTACATTAACACCTAGAAAGGTACCAGCAGGCCCTTCATCATGTAATAAAACTGACCGTTGAGATGGAGTCAGACATGACTAGAGCTTGCCAAATTTTGCAGAGTGAACAATTTACTCAATGAACACACTAGTGAAGTCTTGAGTGAAAGAAGTCTGGGGGTCCCCTCGGCTGGGGCGGCTGGGGCAATTGCCCCTTTTGCTTTTGCCTCTCCCTATGAATCCAGCACTGAGTGGGACAGAGCACTTTCGCAACACATTTCACAGAAAACTGCTTCCTAAGAAAATAAGGAGATACGACAAGAGTGTTCTCATTCCTACACATAGTGCTCATGGGTAGAAATGTCGAGTGAGGAAGCAGTTCAGTGAAACACATTGAGAAAGTTCTCTGTCCTATTGGGTGATACAGTTGATGACAGAATTTTGGAACCCATGTTTGGGTATTTGGATATGTGTAAATTGGATGTATGTGTAAGTCTGGTTAAAACATGAACAACACTGTACACATACAGTATATGGGGATCTATGGATAGTACATAAATGTGTCTATATATATGCTGTTACCAAAGTTTTTAAGTGAACTTTATTTAGGTGCTAGATATGTTTTTTCATAAAATGCACTGTAAGTTTGTCTGGTTTTCACCTGGCTTGTTTGATTACCAAATTTAGCTTCTGCCTTCTGGCTATCATGCTGATATTTGAATTTTGCATTATGTATGTCACAAGTTTTTGGGGTTTATTATTCCATGTTTTCACAATGCTTTTAATGAATGTTCCGCTAGAAAAATGGGTGATGCTTACATGCGCAAATAGGATAGGACGATAGGTCAAGAACTGTCCTTAGATACGTGGCAAGTGATTTGGTCTCAGATTGCAAAGAGCTCTATATGCACAATCTATTAGGAAAATACTTATAAAGTCCTTTATTTTTGGTACCTAACCCCAACACATTTGTATGCTATTTACCCAACAGTTATTGACCTCTGTTGGAGATACTTCAGCAATAGAGGTTCCTGCTGTACGTATGATGTAGATAAAGATTTAGAACTCATTAAAACCCCTAAAGTGCACCTCACTAATGCCCCGTACACACCATCGGACATTTCGCCAACAAAATCCATGGATTTTTTCCAACGGATGTTGGCTCAAACTTGTCTTGCATGCACACGGTCACACAAGTCTTGCCGGAAACTCCGAATGTCAAGAACGCGGTGACGTACAACACATACGACGAGCCGAGAAAAAGGAAGTTCAATAGCCAGTGCAGCTCTTCTGCTTGATTCCAAGCATGCGTGGAACTTTGTGCGTCGGAATTGTGTACACACAATCTGAATTTACGACAACGGATTTTGTTGTCGGAAAATTTGAGATCCAGATCTAAAATTTTGTGTGACGGAAATTCCAATGTAAAATGTCCTTTGGAGCCTACACACGGTCGGAATTTCAACAACAAGCTCCCATCTAACTTTTTCTGTCGGAAAATCCGACCGTGTGTATAGGGCATAATACTCTTGAAAGACACAATGGGAACTTTGACAGCCTTTTAAAGATTCACTATGCTGGGACTCTCTGAATAGCTAGCAGTGCCTCCTTTCTGGTTTATTCAGATTGTGCTTTACTTTGTTTCATCTTCATTGTGGAGATGAATACAATATCTGAGCATCCGATGGCATGTGTGGTGGAGTCTTTGAACAAATATATTTTTATCGTCATTTGTTATACCATTATGGTTGGTCCTTTTTCCTTCTGTATTGCTTGATGACTTATTGACTCTCAGATATTGTTTTGAATACAGTGAACTTGTGTCATCTGTTTTCTTATAGTTTTGAATGCTGTGCAAAGTCTTTCTATTTGAAATTTAAAAAAAAAACCTGAAAATTGAATGAATTTTAGTTAAAAACACTGTTACCCTTTTAAATCTTTCAGTTACACATGGAACAGCTGTATGCTGTGTGTGATATATTCTCAACTGAAACAGCTGTGGTCAGCTGTGGTGTCCTTATGCATTTATGAAGAATGCCAATTCACTTGCCTTACTGTTATTAAGCTTGCTTTATCTATCATAATGCATTGTAGTATTTTGCAAATTCCATTAAATTCAATGATGTGATTTTCCAATTTATTACTTTATTATTACTAGGCCATATAATGCAATTCATCTACTGTGACTTAAAAGTGTAAGCCAGCATTCAGCACGATACTAAATCATTCTTTGCCAGTATTGTCCTGTAACACAATATATGGCAACATATATAAAAAGCCAATCACAACATTAGATAAAGATCAAGATTTAATCTATCTATCTATCTATCTATCTATCTATCTATCTATCTATCTATCTATCTATCTATCTATCTATCTATCTTATAATAATATCTATTTCTGTCAAAATATTTGTTATGTGAATACTTAAAATGAAAATTATTCATACATTGCTTAATTCTCAATTGACATCTGGGGGAAATCTCACATTTTACAGTTTACATATGTCCTCTCACACACCACTAATTATATATCATTATATGATTACATGAGTGACAGATTGCACCTGTTATTGAACTTGTAGCTACTCTGCATGGTATCTTCTCTTTCTGCTTCTAACAGATGCAGTGTGTATCCTTTGACATTGTACATAGGATGAATTATAAATCTGAATCTCTTCAGTGTGGCTTTTTTTAAACTTTAGTTATGAACATGCTTAGGTAGAATAAACCCCACACAAGCCATACAAATGAAATTTCTGCAAACAAATCTCCTGCCAGTCCTGACCCATTACTTGAATTTGTAAATGTTTTTTTTTAAGCTGTCACTGGTCAGATAGGAGATGTTTAAGGCCTGTCCTGGAGGCATTAACTCTTCTATCTTGCCATAGGCGGCTAACCAGATCATTTTTAAAACAATAACATGTTTTTCTACTGAGGATTGGGCCCTTCTCTGCCCTAGTGTTTCATTACCCAACTACCTATGTCAGCAGCGGCTTTAAAAATGTAGTCACAAAAGGACAGACAACTACAACAATGGGCATCTCCTGAATTGTTGAGAGACTGGCACTCTTAAAAATATTCATTAGTGTACTTGCTCCATTTTCCTTAATAAAGCAATGTAAGTGGTAAGAGAAACAAAAAAAGGCTTATGTTTGTGGTGTTATGTCCTTTTGTATCTGTATTGATTGGAAAAATAAAGTCTTTTTTGAAAGACTATATTGCAAAAAATAAACTTCTTCTTTGTCCTGGGATAAAAACCAAAACATTCTGTATGCATTATCTTAATATACAGTAAAATGCAGTGACCAAGTGACTGACAATTCAATAGGCCCATAGCTGAAATGTAAACATTGGGTCAAAAGGAGTGTATAAGTGTGTGAATTCAAACGGTTAAAAAAAGCTTATAGTTATGTGTATTGCAAATTTTGGTAAGCCTAATACCATAGCGATTCATTTGTAAAATTTATAAAAAAAACAATGTTCACTATCCATCCATTCTCTTCTTTTGATCAAATCATATCTTAATGGTAGTGGTAAAAATCAGACTCTAACCAGCTGACTAATTAAAACACTCATATACTAAATATGCATTTCTTTATTAAATACAAAATGTTAAAACCTATAAAAAAGACCACATTTAAAGAGATACTAAAGGTATTTTATTTTTTAAATAATAAACATGTCATACTTACCTGGTCTGTGCAATGGTTTTACACATAGCAGCCCCAATCCTTCTCCTTGCGGGTCCCGTATGTACAGATCAAAGGGTTCTGATTTTATATGCATATAAAAGAACTAGAACTATAATAAAAAACTGTAAAAATAATAATTCTACATGATATATCAATTAAGTATGTAAACCATCGTACTTCATCAATTGAAATAGTTTTTTCACTTTATTCTGAGCCCCAGTGGATTATGCTATCAAGCTTGGTCTCCATGCCTGAAGAACCTTGATGCTAGCCATTCACTATAGGCTTATAAAATACAATTTATTTCCCATTTCTTTTAAAAACATGGTAACTTGGGCATGTCTGAGCCGCCGAGCCACATGGCAACCTGATCAGGGAGCTCTGCTGATCCACAGCCTCTCACAGCAACCCCAAGCGATGACATCCACCCGGACACCCTCCGCCATTTCGGGTAATGCTGCCCGACATAGAAGGGGATCCCCCAGGGGGAAAGTCGCCCCCATTCAGCCTCACAAATTCATTGATTTCTTCCCCAGAATGAGCACAGAGGAAGTCCAAAATGGCGCTGACACACAGACAGCTCCGGTCCCAGCTGCACATCTTCTCTCTCCCTCTGACACACTGGGAGAAACAGACCAAACAGACCTCACAGAGGATATTACAGATCCACACTCTCCACAGACAGATACGACCATAAACGACCAGCCTCCTCTCCTCTGCAATCTCCAAACTCCAAGGCACATGTAAGTAAAAAACTAAGCATGCCCCCTGCACAAACAATAACGCTGATTATAGAGTCTAACACACTACTTGAGGAATTCCCAGCTACTGACAAACTTGCATCTGTCTTAGATCTTAGAAAAATGTTACAATCCCTATCTAAGGACATCCAATGTATCATAGACAGAGCAATTGGTCACACACAATCACAAATATCGCAGATTGCAGAACGCACAGACGACCTGCAGTTAAAAGTAGGGAAAATCGTAACAGCCCACAATGACATGGTAGACATATATCAATACCATATATGCAAAATTCAGTGCCTTAAAGACAAAATAGCAGATATCAAGAGCTTCTTATTGACTAAGCTCATCGCCTTGTAAAACCAAGCTACCTTCCAGCATCAGTACCGTGCAATGTTATCCCAAGAATGCATTTCTTTCACATTAAAGACATGCTAATTTCTACAGCGAGAGAAATCAAATCCTTGCCGGAACTTCGCCATCTTCTATGACATATCCCAAGCTACCAGAGTGAGACGTAGGGAGTTCAGACCCATAACAGAAACATTGAGAGCCCAACAGGTAAAATACAGCTAGGGTACCCTTCAAAACCATTGGTGACTTATCAAGAAAAAAATCAATCTCATAATGACACCAAACGACAGCCTCAAATATCTGGCACAGTGGGGTCTTAAAGCAACCACCCCTCTATCCAACACGAGGAACCACAATACCCAGTATCTCACTAAAGTTTGGGAGACGGTCCCTCCTACTTGAATCTGCATTTTTTTTTCATGACACTTCTGGTGGATGTTTATCATGTTTCCCACCTGCCAATACCTAAAAGAGGTCATGGTGACACGAGAACCCTGATGTTAGGTGTTTACCTTACACCCCCTGATTGACAACTCTGCTAAGCAAACCCATCATATTTTTTTTCTTCCCTTTTCCTGTTTACTGCCTGTCTTTTTCTACAGTGCAGGCAGCTATACTTACCTGTTATGCCGCGTACACACGAGCGGACTTTACGGCAGACTTTGCCCGGGGGACGGGATTTGGTCGGACAATTCGATTGTGTGTGGGCTCCAGCGGACTTTGTTTTCTCAAAAGTTGGACGGACTTAGATTTGAAACATGTTTTAAATTAATCCGTCGAATTCGTGTCCGGTCGCAAAGTCAGCCGTCTGTATGCTAGTTCCATGGACAAAAAGCCACTTCATCATGTACGAATTCGACGGACTTTGGTGGATTGTGTGTAGGCAAGTCCGTTCATTCAGAAAGTCCGTCGTAAAGTACGTCGAAAAGTCCGCCGGGCAAAGTCTGCCGTAAAGTCCGCTCGTGTGTACGCGGCATAACAGTTACTGCATAGCTTATTACATCTCTATTGCAATGTTAGCTTTTGTGTTTACACTCATCTCTAAGTTGAAGTACCGAAATGTATTGGGTCGCCCTCCTTTCCTATATGCATCTAGTATTAGTCCCTGTTTAGACATCTCCAGACATTCTATTTCTGAAATATGGTTAAAATCACCTCCATAAATGCCAAGGGCCTTAATACGTCCTATAAACGATCGATTTTATGGAAGAAAGCCACACGCCTCCACACCGATATTTTATGCGTACAAGAGACCCATTTTAACCAAACTAATCCCCCCACATGCAAACATACAGATTTTGCGCACAATTTTTTTGCTAACGCTAATAATAAATCAAAAGGTATAATGATAGCCATCAAGCACTCAGTGCAATTTCAGTTAGACTCCTCCTACACTGACCCAGCTGGGTGCTTTATTTTACTACAGGCCACCATAAACAATGCCCAAATCACCCTGATTAATCTATATGCCCCTAACACGCGTCAACGCTCATATTTTAGAGAGATCCGCTCAAAACTCAAACATTTTGCTCAAGGCCATTTACTTCAATGCAGAGATTTCAATGACACCCCAAATCCCATTCTGGATTCCACTAATAAGGCCCGCAAATGGAGATGTTTACATGGGAACGAAAGGGATTATACATTCTTTTCTAAACCACAACATTCTTACTCAATAATTGATCTGTTCCTTGTAGATAAACTTACTTTACAGCACATTTCTGACATGGAGATAGAATCTATTACTTGGTCTGACTATGCTCCTGTCTCCCTTGAAATTGTTGTATCCCCGTTCAAAAAGAATATGTATCTTTGGCGTTTTAACACGTCTCTTCATACAAACCCTAGATACAAGGACCAGATCAAACAAGAATTCATTTTTTTTCTTCCAGCTGAATGTGACAGAGGACATAAATAACTATGTGTTATGGAATTCACATAAAGCCTCCATGAGAGGCATTCTGATTAAGATGGGTGCGTTCGAGAAAAGGAGGAAAGCCAATGAGATCTCAGATCTACTGACTCAGATTCAAACTCTAGAACAACAGCATAAAACAACACTAGATGTGACCACAGCTCAAACTCTTGACAAATTGAGGCAAACTCTTGCCACCTGTCTTCTTAGACAACACGAACATGCCCTTAAAAAGTCCAAACTAAATTTTTACACCCAAGCAAATAAAGCGGGCACCCTTCTAGTCGGGCAACTTAAACAATTTATGAGAAAACCCAGTGTAACCACCCTTGATGAACCCAAAAAAGGAACTATCTATCACTAATCCATTAGAAATACCCAATGCCTTTAGCAAATGTTATTCTTCTTTATATAACCTTCAAGAGGCACCAGACTTCCCATCCCCATCAGAGAGTCATAAAAGCCCTTTTGGACGCAATTAAGCTTCCCTCACTGTCCTCTTCACAACAAACCTCGCTAGCAACACCTTTCACTACTGAGCAAGTGCTGAAAGCCATACACACTCTACCTGCCAATAAATCTCCTGGCCCGGATGGATATAGTAATGAATACTATAAGGTATTGCCAGATATATTATCCCCATACATCAGTGCAGTGGCTAACCAAGCAGCACAAACAGGCTCTTTCCCCAAAGAAACCTTGGAAGCACTTATCATAGCAATACCTAAATCAGGGAAATCACCCTCAAACCCTGGAAACTTTAGGCCCATCTCATTAAAAAACAGCGACATCAAAATTTACGCCAAATTGTTAGCTAACAGACTCCAACCCCTAATAGCCACTTTGATACACCCAGACCAGGTGAGGTTCATTAATGGATGTCAAGCCCCCGATAGCACCAGAAGAATCATTAACTTGATTCAATAGGCAGAGTATCACCAGACGCCTTCTCTGCTCCTTTCTTTGGATGCAGAGAAGGCATTTGATTGGGTACATTAGAGCTATCTCAAGAACGTTCTGAATAAATGTGGGCTCACTGGACCCTTTGGACAAGCCATTCTAGTCTTGTACTCTAATTCATGTGCTAAAATATGTTGTCAGACCCATTTACCATCACAAATGGCACCAGGCAGGGATGCCCACTATCCCCTCTCATATTTGCACTAGTTATTGAGCCATTGGCAGAATCCATCGGTGCTTGTTCAGCAATAAAAGGCCTAACAATTGGACAATCAGGTTATATGCATATGGCATTCTTCTTGCCCTAACAGACCCCCTCTCCTCTATCCCTGCCCTCCAACACATTTTAAAAGAGTTTGGATCAATATCCCTGTATAAACTAAATGTGTCTAAATCCTTTATGCTGCCACTACAACTTTCTCCATCTTTACAAAAACAAGTCTTGTCATTCTCCTCCCTCTAATGGGTGCACTCCTCTCAAATAACATACTTAGGTATCAAACTGACATCCTCAGAAAGACATATCTTTAGGACTAATTGCTCACTTTTGATCAGTAAACTTTCCGACCTCTCTAAGAGCTTAATTAAAGTCACAGCCTTGTGGACAGGAAAAATAGCTCTTACTAAAATGTTCATCCTCCCACACGTATTATATTTTTTTAGAACGATTCCCCTGCCTATATTGGCAGCTAATCTTAAGACCTTGCAAAAAATAGTGAACACCTTTTTATGAAACAAAAAAAGAGCAAGAGTGCGTAAAGAGTCAATGTATACACCTGTTTCTCATGCAGAATTGGGTGCTCCTAATCTTGCCAAATACTACATGGCTTCTATCTTGGACCAAACTAGATTCTGGTGTTCATCTTCTAATGATAAGAGATGGATTCAAATTGAGCAACAAGCTCTTTCCTCTGACCTGCTAGGAGCTACTACGTTACCTGCAAAATTCCCAGATCCTTTATGGACACTGAACGCCACCCTCCGAACTTGGCTCTCTGTTTTAAGGCTTTCTAACAAAAATAAAAAACTGATTGACTGAAATACTCCACTTTCCTCATTATCCATGATGATCCCAGACCTGGACATCAACTCCTGGACGAGTCAGGGTCTCCAACAAGTGGTTCAACTATTTGATCAACAACAGATGTTCTCTTTCCAGGACATTACAAAATCCTTTGACATCTCCCATAAAGACTCTTATAAATACTTACAAATTCACCACTCCCTTGCCACTTTAAAGAAAGGGGATGACCCACTACTAACCTCAATTTACTCGCTATTCAATTCTGAAAAACTCTCTAAAAAAGGGATCTCCCTGTTATATACAGCCTTGTGCTCTACGGCGCTCCCGGACAAGCTACCAGCCATGAAGTTATGGGAACATGACTTAGGAGCTACATTCACAACACAACATTGGTGACAAGCCATTCAACAACCCAAGAAAATGTTCCACTGCATATCACACTGGGAAACAACTCAAAAAGTCGTACACATATGGTACCTCACAGCACAAATATTAGCGAACCGCTACCCTGGCACCCAATCCTCATTATGCCGGGGGAAAAGTGGGTGCATAGGATCCATTAGCCACATCTGGTGGTACTTCCCAAAGATTACAGCTTTCTGGACAGAGATACACACCTTTATTGCCTCTATTACAGGAGTAACTCGTCCAATGATGCCAGAATTAGCTGTTTTTGGCATTGGAGTGGATAAATGGCCAAGAAAGCTCCAAACCTTTGTCACTCACATGCTAATTGCTGCCAGGAGATCTCTGGCCAGTGCCTGGAAATCAGACCGTGCTCCATCTCTTCATACAGTTATAAACTTTTTAAACAACCATGCTACCTTTGAGCAAATGTTTGCACAGATACAAGGCAAAATTTTTCAAGAAAACTGGGCATGCTGGACCCTAGATGACAGAAGCACGACTAGGCCTTTATAAAACTGATCAAGCTCCCTTCACCCCTGACCTGAATTTGACACTCATCTACATGGGACAAGCCTTTCTTATTTCCCCTCTACATTGTGTCGCATATCTCTATGACCAAGATGCAGACTTAATACGATGCTTAACGGTACTGTTTATTCATGTTGTTGGTATATACATATATACATATATATATATATATATATATATATATATATATACTACTTCCCTTCACCACTATTTCATTCCCCCATCCTCGTTCTTCTCCCTCACCTTACCACCCCACACATTCCATATGTTGGTAATTTAATGCCTCTCCTTGCTAGATCTCATCTCCTATTGGTGACCACTGGCATTATGTATTCAGAGAGATGTATTGACTGTTGTTATTTACAGAAATAAAGAATGATAATTAAAAAAAAACATGGTGGCTAACTTAATAGTATCCCTGTCTTGTAACTCAAAAGGTCAGTTGTTCCCAATGTATTTTATAGTATAAAAATCTAATGTCTGCATTTACAGTTTTCCTTTAGCCCTGACAAGTCCCATGAATACCTGTTAAAATGGTTGTAACCCTAAAAAAAAGGAAGATACTGTTCCCTTCTAGCTGCTTAAACAGCACTGTGCTTGTGCTGTATAACCAGTCCCTCTCTAAACTGTAAAAAAACCTGACTGGTCCTGCCAGTTCCTGTGGCTCTCTCTGTGTGCTGAACTCGATAATCATGGCTGCTGAGCACTGATTTTCATGGTCAGTTTACGTGCCTCCATCATCCGCTGCTCTGCTCTCTCCCTCTCCCCCCCACCTGTCAGCTCGGGAGTCTGTGTGAGCTTCCTGTGACCCTCCCTACACCTTTCTGCCACTATTAGTAGAAAAGATTAAAAATGTCACTGCCAGCCCCTCTCTTGTATCCAGCCATAATGCACAGTGTAAGTGTTTTTTTTAAAACTATGCCTCTAAATACCTTTTTCAGAAATCTTCAGGAAGGTCACATGACTCCTGACTGCTCTCCTCCTCCGATCCAGGGCTACATCGGGAGGGGCTGATAGCAGTCATGTGACCTCCCCGGCTGACGTCCTTGGGAGATCTCGACCCATCCCGCTGTAACCCTGGATCAGAGTAGGAGAGGCCGGAGTCATGTGACCAGCCTGAAGATTTCTGAAAAAGGTATTTAGAGGCATAGTTTTAAAAAAAAAAACAACACTGCATTATGGCTGGACACAAGAGAGGGTCTGGCAGTGATTTAATTCTTTAAGTTTACAAACACTTTAAGTCTTTCAAATATACAACAGGATCTGTATGTCGAGCACTACATCCTAAATAACTACATCAAAAAATCTACAGACGGAGGACACTGTGGACTTTAACAAATGTGAAGGACAAACAAAGTTTTTTTGCAACCTTTTCTAACATAAGGTTGATCAATTAAACATGTATTGTACACACTTAAAATAAACATTTGACCTTATTAGGAATCCCTGTTTATTGTGGACTTCAGGGGATATACAATTTGGACAATCCTAGAAAACAAAAAACACATTTTATACAAACATATTAATAAACCATATATATAGGTACTGTAAATATACACATTACAATACATGTTATACAATGTCTTTTATTTAACTAACTGGAGTCAAGCTCTAATCCACCTAAAACCCAAACAGAAGAGAGGCCTCCTTAACTGTGAAGGCTGTGGGGTGGATGCATTTTAGGAGGGACTTGTGAAATGGAGGGAAACATGCAAAGTATGTTGAAGTCCTATACATATATGGTTCTAAATTTCAGATGGACCCATTTTAGGATGGCTTTAAGCTATTGAAAAACTGTTAAACTGTGATACCAACATGGTGGATAGATAGACTTTATAACCTATAATATCTTACATAGAAGATCTCTTTGGTAAGGACTTTTGTTGAGAGGTTATATAATTTATCTTTGTATCTCACCTACTATATTATCTTTATTTCTTTTGCTCTCTTATTTTTCTTGGCTAGGATAGGTTAAACCATCAGAAGAAGTTTCAATTCACAGTTTACCATTTCCTTTATAACCTAATGTGAAGGAAGCATGGGCTAATGATATGCTTTAAACCAGCCTTTGATCAGATCCTGTCCATTTTATGTCATCATGTAGATTTAACTATAATAACTTCTGATAAACACACACATAGGTTACTGTGCGTTGGCAGTGATAGTGTTTTATTCCCAGCTGCCTTTTTTCCCTCTAGCTTCTCCTGTGGGGTGCCCCTGAGTTTGCCCCCCCCCCCCCCCAGGGGTCTGGGAGGTCTTGTCTCTGTTTTTAGTGGATTGAAGCTTGACTCCAGTGAATAAAATACATTGTATAACATGCATTATAATGTGTACATTTTTTGTTTTCTAGGATTGTTCAGATTGTATATACCCGGTCTATCCTGTGAAATACATAGAGGCACAATGAGAGGTGTATGAGGATCCCCTACATACAATGGGGTGATTTTATTCCCTGTACTGTATGATATTGAGAAAGTCCAATAAAATAAACAGGTATTCTTAATTGGGTCAAATGTGTATTTTAATTGTGTATATGTTTTTATTTGATCAATCTTATGTTAATAAAGGCTGTAAAATACATTTTAGTTTGTTCATCCTTTAGCATCATTGGAGTCCACAGCGTCCTCCCTCTGTAGATTTTTTTATGTACTTGTTAAGTGTGCCATTGAAGTCCACCTGATCTAACTTTCGGTGATGGTGTGGTAACAATGCTGCCCTGCACTGCACTGATGGGAAGCATGTGAAACACAAATGAAAAATGAAGGGGGATTTGACCTAGTCAGCAAAGGTAAAAAAAGGTGTCTTGTTTTATATATATATATATATATATATATATGGTTGAGCATTACATAATAACTGAGTGAGATACTTATTTAGTCATACAAGAGCCTTTAGTTATACATTAATATAAAACATTTTTTTTATATATATATATATACCGTATATACTCGAGTAAAAGTCGTTCCGAGTATAAGTCGAGGCCCTAATTTACCACAAAAAAAATGGGAAAAACTCATTGACCCGAGTATAAGATGAGGGTGAGAAATGCACAGCTACTGTAAGTGGAAAAGAGGGTCAACAATGCCCATTTGCAGCCTCACTATGCCCATTTGCATGCCTCGCTGTGCCCATTTGCAGCCATAGGTCCCCTGAACTTCAAACTCGGTAGTTAAGGGTTCCTAGATGCCCCCTAGCTGCAGCCAAAATTTGGGATCTCTGAACCCAAAGGGTCCCGAAATTACATTGCTGCAGATGGACACAGTTGACCAAATTTGGGGCCCCGTATCTCGGGGCCACTTAGTGCTAGGAACCTCAAATTTGGTATGCAAACCCAGTGGAACTAGCACCAAAACATTTCCAAAGTTGGGGGTTCTAGCACCAAGTGGCCCCAAGATACAGGGCCCCAAATTCAGTTCAGAAAATGTCAAGCGCTTTTCTGCAGCAGAGAATGACATTTTCCGAACCGATTTTGGGGCCCCGTATCTCGGGGCCACTTAGTGCTAGGAACTTCAGCTTTGGATATGTTGTGGTACCAGTTCCACTGTGTTTCCTAGCACCAAGTGGCCCTGAGATACGGGGCCCCAAAGTCGGTTCTGAAAATGAAATTTTTTGCTGCAGAAAAGTGCTTGACTCGAGTATAAGTCGAGGGGGGCACTTTCAGCACAAAAAAATGTGCTGAAAAATTCGACTTATACTCGAGTATATACGGTATATATATATATATATATATATATATATATATATATATATATATATATACACACTACTGTGCAAACCTTTTATATTATATATAATATAAATGTATAATATAATATAATATAATATATATATTTTTTATAACCACATATATATTAACCACATATCTTCTGTGGATGTAGGCTGCCTCAAATCCTTCTGTATAAAAAATCCCTACCTAATTATCAACTTTAGCCAATTGAGGGAGCCCTCCACAAAATTCAATGTAATACAAACAGACAAGAAAAATGGATATAGGCTCAACCTTCCCCCTGGACCTCAAAATAATAATTTGTGTTTCAAAACTTTTTGGAAACACATGAAGCATACATTGTGGCGACACTCAATTGCTTAAAACCACATACATGAGACAACAAACAGAATAAGGTAAAATGATTTATTGCAACAGCGGCCACCTGTAATTACCAGGTATACATTTAATATTGAGCTATCAGCTGAATCATAAACAAAATGGTCAGAGTAGGACAGTAAGACCTTCCCACTAAAACCATCAATATATCATAATATTGCCAGAAAGCATATAGATGCTATTGATAAATGAATCTCTCCACATACAGTATACAATGCAATATAGTATAACTATGCAGGAAATAAAAACTCTAATGATTGCATCTAAGACAGTATAATGGTAAAAGGGGGGGGGGTGGGGGTTGGATTGGAATGTTCCTCATGCGTAAATAGTAGTTTTAATGTCTTGCTCCTTATTAGACACAGTTCTGACCGTGCATAGATGTTACTTAAATAGTGGTCTGTTCACACTATTTTTGAGAGCAAAGTACTCTCATGGAGCCTGTGGTCCAGAAGAGATGATGTATACAGTATGATGCCTATATATGATTCCAGGATCTTAATTGCCTCCCTCTTACAGAAAGCTTTTCATATCGCACATGGCCATTTGTTAATTGTAATCCCAGGGTCTCCTAATCGCAACACTATCTTATGAGATCTGTGGTCTAGCCACTTCCGGACCGCCCACTGTATATATACGTCATTTTTTTGAAGATGGATATCTCGGTAACGGCAGCAGCTGCTGCCACAACCGAGATATCCATCTTTTCAGCGGGCGGTTCCATACACGATAATGGTGGTCTCCGCGGCGGGTTCGCCGCGAGATCACCGTTATCGGCGGCGGGAGAGGTGCCACCCCCCCTCCCGCCGCTCTCCCGCACCCTCCGCCGCTTACCGGAGCCGTCGGTAGCGGCGGAGGCGATCGGGTCCTTTCCCTGCTGAGGTATGGAGACGAGTGAGGCCAAGATGGCGCCCACCCGTCTCCATACCATGTGACGGCCGGAGCGACGTCATTACGATGGCTCCGCCCACTCTCTTAAAGGCACAAATTTTTTTGTGTCATTTTTTTTAAACGACTTTTTTTTTTTTTTTTTTTTGCATTCTAGTCTAAATATGAGATCTGAGGACTTTTTGACCCCAGATCTCATATTTAAGAGGACCTGCCATGCTTTTTTCTATTACAAGGGATGTTTACATTCCTTGTAATAGGAATAAAAGTGATCCAATTTTTTTTTTTTTTTCAAAACAGTGAAAAAATAAATAAAATAAAATAAAATAAATAATAAAAAAAAAAAAAAAAATTTTTAAAGCGCCCTGTCCCGACGAGCTCGTGCGCAGAAGCGAACGCATACGTGAGTAGCGCCCGCATATGAAAACGGTGGTCAAACCACACATGTGAGGTATCGCCGCGACCGGTAGAGTGAGAGCAATAATTCTAGCCCTAGACCTCCTCTGTAACGCAAAACATGCAATCTGTAGAATTTTTTAAACGTCGCCTATGGAGATTTTTAAGGGTAAAAGTTTGACGCTATTCCACGAGCGGGCGCAATTTTGAAGCGTGACATGATGGGCATCAATTTACTTGGCGTAACATTATATTTCACAATATAAAAAAAAATTGGGCTAACTTTACTGTTGTCTTATTTTTTTTTTCAAAAAAGTGAATTTTTTTCCAAAAAAAGTGCGCTTAGAAGACCGCTGCGCAAATACGGTGCAAAAAAAAGTATTTCAATGACCGCTATTGTATTCTCTAGGATGTTAGAAAAAAACAATATATAATGTTTGGGGTTTTAAGTAATTTTCTAGCAAAAAAACCTGTTTTAAACTTGTAAACACCTAAAATCCAAAACGAGGCTGGTCTTAAAGTGGTTAAAGGAGACAATAATCTGTATATAGATTATTTGAATTCAAGATTTTTTAATTGTTCCCCTCTCATGGAAGACAAATAATATAGCATGAGAATGCTGATGGTATATAATTCCAAATAGTCCAATTGTCTCTCTCTCACAGATAAATCCTGCAGTATAGGAATGCTGTTTTATACAGAGTCCATTGAAACCAGAATCCACTGAAATTCAGATCATAGACATGGATTATCCAGGAGCTGTGTTTTAGAGAATGGGTCTCCGAACTGCGGCCCGGGGGCCAGATGCTTGCTCTTATCCGGCCCTTAGGGCACTATTTCATCCACTGATACCAACAATGGGGCATAATTACCCCCCCCACTGACCCCAAGGAAGGGGCACAATTCCTCCCAATGACACCAATAATGGGGAGGAAATTTCCTCCCATTAACACCGATAGGGTACAATTCTTTCCACTGACTTTAAAGATGTCATTCACCTCCACCATGTTCATATAATATAAAGCATGGGGAAACCAGCCACCAAGAAGGGTCTATTCCAAAAATGGCCACTAGATGTCTCCCCATATTGGGTGAAACAATACAATGGCAATGTAGGAAATATAAATAGCATCCTATCAAAGAAAAAAAGGGGGAAGAAAGTAGGAGTAAAGCAATCCATACATAACAGGATTTTACACATGTGCCAATGCTGTTTAAATCTCTATTAATCCTATGTCATTATTATGATAATAAAAAAGGACTATACAAAGCAATTAATTAAATTAAAATAAATCAATGGAACAGCTAAACATCTCCATTTTTGTATACCCCCACTAATGTCCCCCTTGGTGGCCTCTGTCCCAAGTCTAAATTTGCCACATTATGTTTGATATAAAAGAGAATCAATTGAGGGTCCTCACATCTGGGCTATTCTTCAGGAGAAACGCTCAATTCCCATAATAGTCCCTATAGTCATATACTTTATCAGTATAATAGATTAATAAATTATGCATTGTATTCCAAAATAAGTGTCATTTTCACCCTGTTTTCTTATATGTCCATGACTAAAAACTTTGGAGGTGCTAAATTTAGGATGCCACACAGGTGCCTTATTAGGGTAACAGCGAGTTTAGCGAATTGTTGAGACTGGCTGGTTTGGTTGCTTCCTGCTCACAAATCCACCTGGTCTCATGTTGGAATAACACTCGATCAATGTCACCTCCTCTATTACTTTGGGGGAGGTGACGGTGCCATCACGTTTATGCTTCATGAGGTCCGGGGGAAGGTAGAGCCCATATCCATTATTTCTTGTCTGTTTGTATTACCTCAAATCATTCTGTCTCTTCAGGTATTCCCAAACAGACTCAATGATGTTGAGATCAGGGCTCCGTGGGGGCCAAACCATCACTTCCAGGGCTCCTTGTTCTTTTCTTTTTTAAGCTGAAGATAGTTCTAAATGACATTGGCTGTATGTTTAAGATCATTGTCCTGCTGCACAATAAATTTGGGGGCAATCACATGCCTCCCTGATGGTATGACATGATGGACTATTTGCTAACTATCTGCCTTGATTTCTCAGAATTGAGGCAACAATTGATCTTGACCAAATCTCCAACTCCAGTTGAAAAAATACAGCATAAAACTTGCAAGGAACCTCCACCATGCTTCAGTGTTGCCTACAGACACTCTGTCATACTGCTCTTCAGGCGAACAAACTGCCTCCTAGTACAGCCAAATATTTAAAATTTTTACTCATCAGTCCAGAGCACCTGCTGCCATTTTTCTGCTCCCCAGTTCCTATGTTGCCATGCATAGTTGAGTCACTTAGCCTTATTTCTATGAGGTATGTCTTTTTGGCTGCAATTCTTCCATGAAGAACACTTCTGGTCAGACTTCTCCACACGGTAGCTGGGAGTACCTGGGTCCCACTGGTTTCTGCCACTTCTGTGCTGATGGTGCTGATGGACGTCTTCCAATTCCAAAGGGAAATCATTCATTTGCTGTAATAAGTTTCCTTGGTCGACCACGGTTCTCAACATTGCCTGTCTTTTTGTACTTCTTCAAAAGAGCTTCTTTATTTTCAACAATTTTTTTATTGTCATTGCTCTGGCCCTATGCAATCAGGATCACCACATTGTACCTTTTCTGACTTATTGTCATTTTTGATAAGGTTATATGTGATACATTTTCAGGAGTCATGATACTTTGTTAAATGTTCCCCTAGATTGCTATGTTATCTTTAATGCTATCTCAATAAATATTTTATTTTATCTTTATATATGTTTTCTATATCTTGTGGGTATCAAAAAGTCCCTCCTTGTCCGGACATCTTCCAATTCCAAAGGGAAGTCATTCATTTGCTGTAATAAGTTTCCTTGGTCGACCACTGCATCTACGGTTCTCAACATTGCCTGCCTTTTTGTACTTCTTCAAAAGAGCTTGATCAGCACAGTTTGAAACCCAATTCTACTTTGAAATGTCTGGGAGAGACCTTGCTGATGTAGTATAACTACCTTGTGTTTGTGTCTTGTTGCTGTGCTCCGTCTTGTCATTGTGTATAACCTGTGACATGAAACTGTCTTCCACAACCTCACCTTAGTAGCAGAGTTTGGCTGTTACTCACCCAGTTTTAAGCCTCCTACACAGCTGTTTCTGTTTCATTTAATGACTGTGCTTGAACCTACATATGAAATTGAGGACCATTAGTACCTGCTTGGTATAGTTGGTTAATCATACATCTGAATCGAATACTACAAAATCCCTGACTTTGTGTAATGCCGCGTACACACGGTCGGATTTTCCGATGGACAATGTCCGATCGGAGCGTGTTGTCGGAAATTCCGAATGTGTGTGGGCGCCATCGGACATTTTCCATCGGATTTTCCGACACACAAAGTTGGACAGCAGGAGATAAAATTTTCCGACAGCAAAATCCGATCACGTCAATTCCGACCGTGTGTGGCCTGTTCCGACGCACAAAGTGCCACGCATGCTCAGAAGAAATTCCGACACGGGACAGCTCGTTCTGGTAAACTTAGCGTTCGTAATGGATAAAGCACTTTCGTCACGCTGCAATGTTCAAAATGGTTTAATACAGCGCACTCTCTTCTTCTTTATAATGTGACAAGAATTAAGTCGTTTTGATGCTCATATTCACACACACTTCTCACAAACTTTTTTCGTTACTATTTATCGGAATTCCCTCAATATATTTTGATTTCTCACATCTGACAACATATTTTTTTTTTTATTTTTTTTTACTTTAATGTAGAATCTTTTTTTGTGTTTCTCTTTTTATTTTTTATTTTTTTGGTGATTTTGATTTGTACTCCCGAAAATGTTTGTGTGTTTTTTGTGACAAGTTCCCACAACACCATTGATATGTTGTTCTATTTAATCTGTAGGAGGAGATTGTTTGGTGTTGTTGTCCCTTGTTAATTTCACATTGTACTTTAGAAATGTACCTGAATACTCACCAACAAACTGTCCTTTTTGGATGAAAACACACACAGGAGAGTAGAATTTACCTAAAAATATTTTATTAAGGGGTCACAACTATAAACAAAAAGGGAGGCAACGCTGGAGAAACTGCAGAAGTGGGCGACGCCTTGGACTCCCAGGGCAGACATCAATTATTTAAAAGCAAAATTGGTGGCCTGAGGAGTCCATATCTAAGGGAGGGCAGTCTGGTCCAGAAGTCCCAGAGATCCGGAAAGCAGCAGATGACATCTGTGTCCCCAGGCTGTGGTCATACGAGAGACTGCATCTTCTGTCAGACCAGACTGAACCCAGGGCAATCACTCTTTGGTCTTCCTTCCACGCTTCCTTCCAGCCTTTGGCTGTGGTGGTGGAGTTGTGGCAGCAGGAGGAGGAGGAGGAGGAGGAGGATGGTCCATCTCAATGACATCTGTCTTGGGTGTCAGTTCCCCACTCTCCCCCTTACGAAGGACTTTATAAATCAGGTCCTCAGAAATCTTGCGTTGGCCCTCCTGCATGCCCTGCAATTTGGTGGCAGCCATGCAGGCAAAGGCCTCTTCAGGACTGGGGAAGGCTCTGAGGGACGCCGAAGCCTCCTGGATCAGCCTCCTCCTGGCTGCCACTAATCCCCGCCTCCTCCTGACTGCCACATTCCACAGCCTCCTCCTGGCTGAGGTCTTCCTGTGTATGAAAAAGGGACATAGTTTTAGTATTGTTTTCATCAATCACACACAATTTTCACCTCCTGACTGCTGCAAATTCAATGTTAACAAATATAACAGACTATCCTTCTGAGCCCAGCATTTTGCATTCTTGCCCCAATTTTGGGTGCCCACTACTGTGTAGTGATATGTAAAACACTTTCAAGCAGCAATTAGTGATCAATAATAACATCTAGTAAACATCATTTCTTTATTGCCCAGAAATCTGTAGAAGAATGCTATACCTGACTCCAGCCTGGCTCCTCCACTTCTTCCTGGCTGGAAGGCCTAGGTTGGACATCAGAAGCCTCAGCTGGTGTGGAAGAAAGCGTGGAAGGAAGAGTAGAGAGGGATTCCCTGACTTCATTGTGGTCTGACAGAAATCGCAGTCTCTCATAGTACCACAGCCTGGGGACATAAACGTCATCTGCTGCAGCTCCGGACCTCTGGGAATCTGTGACCTTCTTGCGCTCCCTAAGATAAGTGCTCCTCAGGCCACCAATTTTAGCTTTTAAATAAGGGATGGTTGCTGTGGGGACCACCGGCTTCACCAACTCCAGCAGTTTCTCCAGCGCTGCCTGCCTCTTCTGTTTGTGGTTATAGTGGGGGTGTCTGACCTGCCACAGACAGGGCAGCTCTCTGTACTTGTCAATAAACAGGGGCAGGAAATTGTGGTCGTTGAACCCATCCATTTTCTCTGCAAGACACAACACAAGACAAACCTTAATGTCAGGACAAACTCCCCTAATCTTGTTACAATATAGGCTTCAATTTCAAAGCAGTATAGGCCCAAGTTTAGATCCTACCTTCGTTAGCATGATCGGCGTCTCCGATGCTCCTTCCTCCGCTCACAGATCGTACGTAAGACGCGCGCGTTACGATTTATACACACTGCGCATGCGTATAACTCCGCCCGCCCCTGACGTTCTTTCTATTCTATTCCCCGCCCCTTTTTGTTCGGCGTAGTGGAGGAAGAGCACATGGTGGATAGACAGCAGGATCGTACTAATTACAGCAACGAGGAGGAGGAGGAGGAGGAAAGGCCGGAGCCTGAAACGTCCCGATCCAGAAGGAGATTAAAGGACTCAAATATGTCCTTTGGGGAGATGTTGGAAATGGTGGACATCCTGAAGAAGGCTGACTATGATGGAAAGTATGGGCCTTACCCCAACCACAATGTCCGAAAGGCCAAGATCATGGCGAAAGTGGTCAGGAGTCTGCACTGGAAATTCAGGGTACGACGATCGAAAGATCAGCTCAGGAAGCAGTGGTCGGACCTGAAATTACGAGAACATGAGCAGTACAGAAAGATCCGGAGAGTGCTGCAAAAAAGTAAGTAGTTGTGCTGTGTTCCTATTGTTCTTGTGTTTATTACGTTCGTGCTGCTCCATGTGCTTTTAGGAACTGTTGTACAGTTTAAAATGGCAACTTTCATGTTCATGGGCACATTATTCGTTCGGATCACACATTTTTTTTTCGGACTATAAAATACCATTGTTTAGCCCATATGCATTTGGCCACCATTTTGAGGCCCTATACTTGTCTTCAAAGAATTGGGTTGTGTAGATGGCTTTGTTACTAGAATGAAATGCAAACTAGATTGTGTGTAAGGAGAGGACACTGAGCAGCTGTTTTCACATCTGGACACTGGAGCACTAGTGTGGGACCCCAGAACACCCTTTTTATTAGGGGGGCCACACAGGTGCTCCAGTGTATACTATAGGGGGGTCTCCATCTGTGAAGCTTGTACAAAACAGGTAAAGTATTGCAGCTTGACAAAGGACACTAAAAAAGCTACATCTTGGAACTCTGCTAAAATAGACAATTGTACCCCACTTCCAAGCAATGTTTCATCTTTAGAGTTCTGCCATCAAATATCTGTGTGCTAATTATACCATTTTTGTTTTACATAGGGGAGAAAAGACTCGGAGGACACCCCTCATCCGAGGAGACCACAGACCCCCCACCTATGGAAGAAGGGGAAATACCCCCAACACAAGATGAGCAGGAGGAAGAAGACGTGGTGGAACTAGTCACCACAACAGGTGAGTGTCTGCGACCACAGGCTCAGATAAGAGATGGATGGCGGCATTTTTTTTAGACCTAATTTATTTTGGGTTTCCTTTCTTTTTAGGTGATCGTGAGGTTGTGGATGAAGATCCTTTCACATCCGAAAGTGCCCAGATCCTGATCGGGGAGATCATGGGGTGTAATTTACAATTGGAAAACATCAAGCAAAACATCAATGATGTTATTCCAAAATATAAAAACATCATTGATGTTTTGGGGCGAGTTTAAAGCCCCTCAAAATCACTTTCTTCTTTTGTCTGCTACAATGTGCGAAATGTTTTTGTGATTTTTCCCAAAGCCAAATTTGGAGGATGCACACAGTGTGCCAACATGTGCTAGCTGCCATCACGGGAGATCAATGGACGCGTTTTGGGGGTGCAACCCCTTCCTCAATAATAAAGTAACGGTGAGGAAGGGCTTTCTCCCCCAAAACACATCCCTTGATCCCCCGTGATGGCAGATAGCACATGTTGACATTGGGAAATTTGTGTGCATCTTCCAAATTTGGCTTTTCCAGGGGTGATTTCCCCCATCTGAAAGCAATATCAAACACAGTTCCTAAATACTCATGTCTGATATTGCCTTCAAGTTCTACCAAATGTGAACTTTGTAAGATCAAGATTTGTGTCTTTCTTGTGGGTTTTACACAGGCTTGTTTTCTATAAAATGCACATTTTGATTTTGGATAATGACACCACAAAAATTGTTATACAACAAACATGTTGGTTTGTCAGAAAAACCTTTGGTAAATGCACATGTGATTGTGCTGGTATTAAAAAGATTGTTCATCAAGAATGTGTGGATTATTGTCTCAACGCTACAACACTTTTGGGGTGATGTAATTGTTGTTTGATGAGAAAATGGGGGTAATTTCCTAAGGGCAAATCCACTTTGCACTACAAGTGCAGTTTCAGTGCAGTTGCAAGTGCACTTGTAGTGAAAAGTGTCTTTGCATTTAGTAAATGACAGCCAACAGTGCTTTGTATAATAAGGTTACACAATCACGACATTTTCTGGACTCCACACATTTCAGTCAGGGTCAGCTAAAACAAACACAAGCAGTAAATGTCCACAAAGAAGAGCCTGGAGGGAGATGCCTGTCGAGAACTTGAGGTCCTGCAGGCTTCTCCCTGTCGCCAAATACCGCAAGGTAGCGACCAACCTCTGCTCCGGAGTGATGGCTTGCCTCATGCAGGTATCCTGCCTGCTGATATAGGGGGTCAGCGAAGCCAACAAACAGTGAAACACGGGGTCCGTCATCCGGAGAAAGTTCCTGAAATCATCAGGATTATTCTCACGGATCTCACAGAGCAAAGGCATATGACAGAACTGGTCACGCTGAAGCAACCAATTCTTGGTCCATGAACTCCTCCCCACCCTGTTCATGGACTGGACTTGTGTCAAGAGTACGCATACGAGGAGTACGAGGAGTACGCATACGAAACATGGCTAGAAAACGGTCGGCTGCTCAGAACGAAGTAACAGAACGCACTGAAGAGCAGCAAGGCCTGTGAAGAGCGACCTGAAAAACAGTAACGAACGAACAAGAATACAATGACTACCTAAAGTCACGCGGAACTTGCTGCACGCACTGAAAAGCAGATACAAACCCACAAGCACAAACTGAATGGCAGAAAACGATCTGAAAGCCACGAGTCTGAAAAAGCGCGAATCGTCTCTCACCAAACTTTTACTAACACGAGATTAGCAAAAGGAGCCCAAAGGGTGCCGCGCTTGGTTCTGAACCGGCCTTTTCTAGTCTCGTCGTACGTGGTGTACGTGACCGCGTGGTTGTCGATTGGAAATTCCCACAACTTTGTGCGACCGTGTGTAGGCAAAACAAGTTTGAGCCAACATCCGTCGGAAAAAATCCTAGGATTTTGTTGTCGGAATGTCCGAACAAAGTCCGACCGTGTGTACGGGGCATAAGGGTGCAAAGTGTGCAAGTGTTAATGCTGGATTGAAGCCAAAGGGTAGTCCCACCAAATATTGATTTGGTTTAGATTATTTTCTGTTGACTGACTTTGCATTTTGTAAATTAAAAAAACAAACAAACAATTATAATATATATTTTTGAAACCATTCTTACTTTACAGCATTTCTTCACACCTGACTAAAACGTTTGCACATTACTGTATATGTACATATTTTTGTAGTACACACTGTTCAGGTACTGGATATATTAACGTTAAAATAAAAAAAAATAAAAATAGTGGGTGGCCTATTTCAGTGTGTAGAAAGCACATTTAAATTTAAATTAAGTGGTTTTCATTAAATTATCATTCTGCCTTTTCATTATCATTTATTTATTTAGCCCCAATATGATAAACAGAGCTTTACAGAGTTAAAACAATCATTCACATAGGTCCTTAAGAGAAATACAATCTAATATCCCTATCACCATTGTACATGTACTTACTCATACTCTTGGGCCAAGTTAAATGTAAGCTAATATCAGTATGTTTTTGGTATGTACAGAAAAGAATAAAACAGAGAGTTTATCAAGTGGAGATTTAAACCAGGAACCCCACGTTGTAAAGAGAATGTTTCAAACACAGCATAGTGGCTCACTGAAAATACATTTTCTAGGGTATATACATTTTATGTTATTATGAAGATTTTGTCACAGAAAAACATGAAAAAAAGTATTTAAGACACGTGTACAAAACCTCTTTTTGTAACTACCATATATATGCCAATATCTACTAAATGAATACAAAAAACAAAAAAGCAACCCAAGAATCTGCAACCAGGATGCAAAATACAACTTTATTGACACACAAGCATTAAAGCCTTTAGAATCACTTAATACATGTTGCTGCAACATTCACAGTATGGATGCACAATCATAAAATAAGTACCCATCTTTCATTTGCTCATAAACCTTGGGTATACTAATACAAGAATATATAGATTGTACCAATACCATAATAAAATTCCCAAATGTAGTAAAATAAAGTTATTGTAAAGTCTCATTTTTTTCTATAAAAATAACAAACATGTCTATATTTACCTGCCCTGTGCAGTGGATTAGCACAGAGCAACCCAGATCCTCCTCTTCTCGGGCCCCGCTTCTGTGCTCCTGGCCCCTCCCCCCTGTCGAGTCCCACCACAGCAAGCAGCTTGCTATAGGGACACCCGAGCAGGGTCACAGCTCCCTGTGTCCATTCAAACACAGAGCCGTGGCCCGGCCCCGCCCCCTTTCTCTCCTGATCGGCTGACTAATATTGATTGCCAGCAGCGGGAGCCAATGGGGCTGCTGCTGTGTCTCAGCCAATCAGGAGGGAAAGTCTCAGACAGCTGAGACACTCGTAGACATCGCTGGACAGAGATGGGACTCAGGTAAGTATTAGAGGGGCTGAGGGGGGGGGCTGCTACACACAGAAGGGTTTTTATCTTAATACATAAAATGCATTAAGTTAAAAAACCTTCTGACTTTACAACCCCTTTAAGTCCTACTTTAGCCATTTGAGTGGCTGCTTACAAATTATCAAGAATCGTGTCTTTTTATCAAAATATTGCTCCTAGACTTTACCCTCACCCTAGGTATACTAAAGCTCACATAACTTATGTTCCAATTTGTATTACTCTAATTGGAATGATCATAAATTCTGGTCTATAGGTGCACCTTGTATAATTTGAACAATATTGCCAATCCGTTGTCCTGAGACAATGGAAACTGGTTTGTGCATTGAAACAAGTCATGGTCATCCTTCTATTTATATACTGTGAGATCAACCATACGGCAGGCATCCCCCTGGTAAACAGAATGGAGTCTGCTAATTTGTATTGGAAGCCCACACTGTAGATTACATGACAGATGCATCTTCCTATCATCAGAAAGGAGTTTGTTATGATGATGGGAGCCTCCACTATGAATCCCGACAGATAGGTACACATCCAATTTTTGAAAGAGTTCCTGATCAGTCACAAACTCAAAAGAAAATATGACTGATACTTTACACACTGATTTGCGATTATTATTAGAAGTCTCAATTCACCCAAGGACACGTATAAGTGTATAAATACCTCACAAAAAACATGAGCCAATATACATTTTCAAATCCAAACTTGATCATCCAATATTGATAGCAGGATGGATATATTGCACATACAACAGCTTCAAAGTGTAGTCACAAATGAAATTGTGGGTGATCTCCAAGCTTAGACAACCTGTTTAATATTCCAATACTCTGTTCAATTTCATAACATTTTTTTGGGATCATCTGTGAATAGACCAATAAACAAGCTCATATTATATTGATGTGGTGCAAGGCATTTTTTAATACGTGTAATCATGACATAGATTACCTAATACTTTCATTTAGATGATGAATTGGTGATAAAGGTAAACAGAAGTAAATGTGATATACACTAAACAACTATTGTAGGTTAATCAATCACTGAAATTTAAAACATTACCAGGAAGATTCACTTCTATACTCCTTAGTACATTTCAAGTAAAGGTTAAAAAAAATGATGTGACATGTTGAGCCCATAGTTGCCCATTGTCAATATAATGCATACTTGTCCATTCAAGGACACTAAGAGGACCCTATGTAGAGCGCGGGATATGAATTGTAAGGGATCAAAAGTAGTTAAAGTAAATATATGTAATTGTTTTGCTTTCAGTCGGTGCCAAAAATAAAGTTATTCATTTGTAATTGGATGTGCCCAAATGGAGTACAGTAGTTACACATTCACGATAATGCAATTTCTGTTATCACTAAGAGCCAAAAGACCTTTATATTCCTGTCTTACTGTAATGTAAGAAATAGGGAATCTGAAAGCATCATTCTTCAGCAACTATTCTAATTTTAGACTGTGTAAAAAATGAAGCTTAAACATGTCACTGCAATGTTGACACCCGTTAATTTACAGTGAAATAAGACAGAAGCACCTATTGGGACATCAATTAAAACATTTAACAAAAAAGTATTGCATATAATAAAATAATTAGGGAAAAGAAGTATTACCATTTCTATCAATATTAAGTCTTCCACTAAAGTGTTTAACTAAAGACAAACCTTTTCTTTTTAAGATTTAGATTTAGACTGTTAAAGGGGTTGGAGTCACTGTTGGGTTTTTAGTGCCGTCTGTGTCCCCATTTGGGAGATTCACTCTCTCTAATTGTCCTGATCACCAATGTCTCCAGGAATTAAAGTGAGGGTAAATTAAAAATTTTGAGTAACCACCATAACTGGAATGGAGAGGTACATTTACAAAGGGGTCACTTGTTTCCATGACAACTTTCTAAGAGGGGATGTCCCTCACATTGGAAAAATATAATCTTACTGTCTGTGGAATCTACAGGACATAAAGTGATCAGTTCTCCCTAATGAGACAGAGATGGTGAAAAAAAAAACTTGACAGCAATTTAAACCCTATCTATCTTACATTCAAAAAAGATTTGACTTTAGATTTACTATAAATTAAACAAAATTATTTTTGACCTCTAGCAGACTAACAATGTTCTCATGGTCCATCAAGTTACTGAGGCACACCAGTGAGCATTCCTTCAGCGGGTCTCATCAGTTCTGATTTAGCAGTGTAGGGTGGAAGCTAGTCAAGGTACTAATCTGATGTGAAACTTTAAATTGCTACTAAATTCAAGCAAGGGAGGATAGGCTGTGGATTGGCCTCAGTTCTTTGGGGAAACTTAAATGGGAAAATGCAATTGTTTATAAACAGAAATTAATTAATTTAACCATACTATGAAAATGGTACTGATATGCAATAACCAATATTAAAAAGTAAAATATTCCTTTAGATACATTTTTCTGTCTATAAGGGCTAAAATTTGGCAGAACACACAAATACCGTTAAAGTCTATGGGACATGAACATGAATAATCAAAAGTGCTAATTTTAAAAGCTTATGTGCAATTTATTGTCATAAAAATGTTTGGGGACCTGGGTCCTGCCCCAGGGGACATGTATTAATGCATTTTTTTTTTAAACGGCTGTTTTTTTGGGAGCAGTGATTTTTGTGATGCTTAAAGTGAAACAATAAACAAGAAATATTCCTTTAAATATCGTTCCTGGAGGGTGTCTATAGTATGCCTGCAAAGTGGCACATTTTTCCCATGTTTAGAACAGTACCGCAGCAAAATTACATTTCTAAAGGAAAAATTGTCATTTAAAACTGATTGCGGCTGTAATGAATTGTCGGGTCTTGGTAAGATAGATAAAACTAATTGAAAAAAAGAGCATGGGATTCCCCCCAGTCCATTACCAGTCCTTTTGGGTCTGGTATGAATATTAAGGGAAACCCCGAATCAAAATTAAAAAAAAATTGCATGAGGGTCCCCCTAAAATCCATACCAGGCCCTTCAGGTCTGATATAGAAATTAAGAGGAACCCTGCGCCAAATTTAAAAAAAATGATGTAGGGGTCCCCCCAAAATCCATACCAGGCCCTTCAGGTCTGGTATGGATTTTAAGGGAAACCCTGCGTCAAAATGAAAAAAAATGGCGTACGGGTCCCCCCAAAATCCACACCAGACCCTTATCCGAGCATGCAACCTAGCAGGCCACAGGAAAAGAGGGGGACAAGAGAGCACCCCCAAACTGTACCAGGCCACATGCCCTCAACATGGGGAGGGTGCTTTGGGGTAGCCATGTTGATGGGGACAAGGACCTCATCCCCACAAAACCTTGCCTGGTGGTTGTGGGGGTCTGCCGGTGAGGGGCTTATCAGAATCTGGAAGCCCCCTTTAACAAGGGACCCCCAGATTCCAGCCCACCCCCTGTGTAAATTGGTAATGGGGTACGATGTACCCCTACCATTTCACAAAAAAACTGTCAAAATGGTAAAAAAGACAAGAGACAACTGGGGGCAAGTGCTTTATTAAAAAAGACCAAAGAAAAAAAAGGCGCAACCGATAAGCCTCCATGGGAGGCTCCCGCCGACTGATGAATCTTCTTTGTGGCAGTTCTTATATAATTGAGGGCGGGGCCACCCAGTGACATAACTGGGTGACGCCGCCCCCTCTGATGCCACGGGGTAGCCATGCGGAAGCCCTTAGTTAAAGTCCTCAGTTAGAATTTGCCAAGAACACTGCATATTGTTCGCTGTTTGGCGGACAGGCGAACACCCGATGTTCGCGTCGAACTTACGTTCGACTCGAACAACGGGCTCATCCCTAGTCTCTGTGATTGAAGTAGCAGCTCACATTCACTTTTATTTACTGCAAAGATCATGTTCACAAAAAATAGAGATCACTTCTCAGTAAAACATGCATTGTGTAAACTGCTAAAAAAACATTGGTGAGTTTCCAATGATTCCTGCATCATTTTGTGTAGAAGATTAGGAGGTAGAATTGTCCACTGGAGATTGAGATCTATGACATTGAAATACTGTGTCTCTATTCTAGATTGCAGGTCCAAATGTCTTTTACAACTAAATACTCCACTGAGAAAATAATTCTAGTGTCCAGAAGAGATATAACAATCCACTACTGTCTACCCATGACGAAGTGTCAGTTTGTGTTGTTTTACCTTTAATTCTGGGCAGATAAATGCACAAATAATTAGGCAGCTGTTTTTTTGTATTACTTGCAGTCTTTTTTTCTTTCAGCTGTCAGTGGGGAAGCCCACTGACAGCTGATGACTCATTTGTTGTTAAGGACACGGCGGTCGGATTCCCTGCCCGGATCCTTAACAACATGTAACATATTAACTGTGCGCTCAGCAGGAGAGCAGAAAATTTGGATGTTTGGCAAACACCCGGACTGGTGATGTTCGGGCCAAACTTTTGCTCAGCTCGAACCGTTCGCCCAACACTAACTGTTGGATAATTTTATGTGGGGAGAGCAGTTATCTATGTTGGATAAGTCTCCAAGAGGGTATAAAACTTCTGGCATCAGATAACCAGGGGAGCCAGAGTTTTGAGGATTTGTCCACTGTTAAATGTGTTTTAGCAAAGAGACATTCCATGTGACAGTGGTCATTAATTGATGAGATAACAGCAGAGAGAGGTGGGGGTGTAGGGTTTTTCCAGAAGCACACTATGGTTAAGAGGGCTGCAGTTAAGACATGTATAACAATAGTATGGAATTTAGGTGGCCAGCAAGATAGACCTAGGCCAAAGAGAGCCGCCTGGGGATTCAGCACACATAAAACATTAGCGAGATTGTGCGGAAGGTAAATGATATTTCTCTAAAATTGAACTATGTGGGGGCAGTCCCACCATATGTGGAGTGTAATGCCATTAGCTTTGCAGTTCCTCCAGCATTTTGGGGAATGGTATGGAAATAATCGGACTAGTCTGATAGGTGTATAGCACCATTGGAGATAAAATTTCATCGCTGTTTCCCATTGTGAAACATACTTAGAAAAAACAGGGATTGATACCAAGAGTTGAGGGGGATGTCAATTTGAAGGGTTGTTTTCCAGAAAAGCACAAACGGGAGTTTCATGTTTGGGGCATGTCGATATAGTAGATTATAAATATAGGAGATCTCTTTGGTGCCTGGCACGTGAAAGGTGCACAAAATGAGCATATCCTTTGTCATTGTGTCGAAGGTTAGGAATACTGAGGATAAAATGTGGCAGACTCATAGATAGATATAAAAATCTTTGCTAGGTAATTGGAAAGTGTCTGATAATTATTTGAAGGATGTGGTGCTTCAATCCTTTGATCCACAGCAACAAGCTGGGACAGGTCAAGGACAACCTGGGCTTAGATGAAGTGGTTTGAATGACGCTGGCCATCAGACCTAGGACACCAAGACTCTAAAGACAGAAAAAAGTACTGTGGGAGACATTATTGCATTGAATGTAAATATTGCAGCAAAACTGTTTTTTTTTCCTTTTTTTTAATGGGCTATTCTATTTTATGTTGTTATCTTTGGGTGATGTTTTGCTTTATGTCTAACAGCTAAACTTGCTGTTATTCTTTTGTTTAAGATATTATCAAAGTTTTATTGTTAGCAGCAGTTAAATTAACAGATAAAAGAAAATGTGTACTGTATGTAGCTGAGGCGGGATATCAAATACATCATGTAATATAAATATAATGTACATGCAACCCGAAGTGGTGGTAAGCATTGGTTTAAGAATGCATTATGTGATCTTACTTTAAAGAGAAGATAAATTACATTATTCATATGCTTCATTTGCACCCTAGTGCATATTAATGTTCTTAAATCACACCCCAATTGAAACCCAGCTGAGTTATATGACTATTAATATTTCCTTTGGAAGTTTTGTTCTCGAATCAGAATAGAATTTGCATTAATATAATTAAATGAATGCTTGCCAATATATTTCCTTTGCACATAAACAAGATATATATGTATACATTATTTCCATATATATTAGTATAACAGCTTAGTTCAATGCATGAAAGAGATATTACATTATTATTGTTTTTATCAATAAGAAACCTAAGTTATAATATGACATTTAATATAACACAATTCTTTGATTTATGCAAATATTTGTATAATACTGCAGAATGGACTATATGTCCCAACTCACAACATCAAGCTTTAAAATTATAGGATGTAGCTTTATAGTGGAATTTATTGAAAATAAACTTTATAATAAGCTTGGTCTACCTTTTATTTGACTTTGGTCTTATTCAGTGATTAATGTAAGGCTACATTTAACTAACTAGATGCCATAGCTATTGGCCACATATAAAAAAGAGCACTATATGTTATGTCTTTAGAAATGTATCATATTCACATTAACATATATAATCTCTTGTTATGCTGGTTCATTTTAAAGGTAAATGTCAACCCAAATTGAAAATGAATAAGTGTAGGCAAATGCTTCTGCGTTTCATCCAAATATTGTTGTAGTTATATAGGTAATAAAGTTGCCAATACCTCATTTTTGGATGTAGAATGCATGGTGGGGTTGGTGTAACTATCAACCATGAACCTTTACCACTGGGGATGAGCAGAATGTACCTGGGTTTGGTTCAAGGCAGTTTCAAAGAACATGACTGAATTCAAAATCCAAACACTACTGAAGTCAATAGGAATCTAATGCTAAAAAGTAATTACCATTTTTTAGGCTAATATGCAAAATAATGTCAAATAAAATGCAATGGAGGACCCTCAGGGAAATGCGCCAAAGAAACTACCTACTGGCATCTCCTGGGCACCCGCCACTAAAAGTAAACAAAGAGGCAGGGTCCCCATGTAATGTTAATCAAATATAGTCAGTGTCATTGGCCAAATATGGCCAAAGAAATACCGCAACAATATATCATGTTTTGCTCCTACCAAACAGGGTAAAATTCTGGCATTCAAACAATAAGCTCGAACAGCCAAGGTTTGTGGAGGGACAGGCATGGGGAAGGACATGCATGTGACCACATGCCCTGAGCATAAGATGGGTGCCTTGCCAGAAGGGACTCCCTTGGAAAAGCATCCTGTCCCCATGGCCAAAGAAATACCGCAACTATATATCATGTTTTGCTCCTACCAAACAGGGTAAAAATCTGGCATTCAGACAATAGCTGGAACAGCCAAGAAACCTTGAGCTCATTCCTATTCACCAACTGCTAATCATTACTCAGAACTGCATCTCAAGTCAGCAGTGCTTTTTCACACTGGAATAGCTAGCATATTTAGACTCCATGCATACTGGGTTAAAAAAACACAGCAGTTCCCCTGGCAAAAAAAAAAAAGCTCATATAGAGCGTTTTGTACACAGTTCAGGCGAGTTTAGGAAAGTTTAGCATTCTTTCTGCCAGAAAGCTCCAATCAGAGATGCAAACCAGAGGGTTTTTTTCCCTGCTTCTAAATGCTGAGCTCAAAATATGCCTCTAATCGTCTTAATGTGCATGGACACATAGGATAAAATGAAGATGCTTCTACAGGCAGAACACAAAACTCCTGTAGAAGCAGCGATTATTAAACCAGTGTGCATGGAGCCTTAAAACCCAGGGCAGATTATGTTAAACACCCTTACATGCTTCTATATGTCAAAAATATTTAATGTAATCTTCATAAAATTAGATGACTACTAAAACAGAGACCATGAAAATGTTTCTGAATTCTGAATATTATATATATTATTTTGTCAGTAAAACAAACAAATAAATACAATTCAATCTTATAATATGTGTGCCATGGCAAAAACTGGGGGTAATAGCTGCAAGCTACATAAAAAAAAATAAAAAAATATGGATTTTAAAGAGCTGCATGCAGCGCACTGTGAAAAAACATAAGATAATACCAGCATGCTAAATAAAATAAAAATAGTTAAAAAAAAGAAAAAGAGAAGTGGGACTTTAAATGAAGCACACAGCAGCACAAAAGCAGGTCAAGTGACCAAAATACATTTATTTGGTATAATCCATGTATGTAAAAAACATTTTGGGCATCCAACCTCTAAAATGCTGTGGGCATCAAGCCTCTATATAATAAACCATGGATTAATTATATATAAATTACACAATAAATCATGATCCGTTGTCACACACAGAGATCAAAGATAACAATCAATATACATGTGTACGTTTGTTACTATGATTGGACCCAAAAAGAGCCATAGAAAAATAAAGACAAAAAATTCAAAAATTAAGAGACTTAATGCCATAACAGATACTTATGGAGGTAACCGCCTGATGAGCGGTTGTTATACCACAAAACATGTAGAGCTTTGAATATTACCAATCTTCCCTTATCATGGAATATCAAGAATTCAATGATTCCACTTACCTCCATAAGTATCTGTTATGGCATTAAGTCTCTTATAATTTGAATTTTATGTCTTTATTTTTTATGGCTCTTTTTGGGTCCAATCATAGTAACAAATGTACACATGTATATTGATTGTTATCTTTGCTCTCTGTGTGTGACAACGGATCATGATTTGTTGTGTGATTTATGTATAATTAATCCATGGTTTATTATATAGAGGCTTGATGCCCACAGCATTTTAGAGGTTGGATGCCCAAAATGTTTTTTTTTTTTCAAATTCTTTATTTAAAGAAAGGACACAAGACAAGCAAAATATAACATCTCGAGATCATGCATGCACAAGATAACATATATTGGTATGAATGTAGTCCCTTGTCATATTCAACTCAACAGTAAATAGAATACCGCTATCCTGACATTAGGACTGTATCTGATCATGACCTCAGCCGGAACAGGAAGGCAACCCACTTCTAGGCTGCACTAAAACTGTCAAGAGGTTCCGCAAGTCTTGCTCCTGATTTTCAGTTTAATAAAAGAGTAGGACTATATGGGTCACGGGGCACTAACAATTACCCCTTACAACCACTGCAGTCCTAGAAAGAGCAGAGAAAAGAAAAAGGTGAAGAAAGAAAGAGGGAGGAAGGAAGGGGGAAAACATGAAGGGGGGACGGGGGGAGGGGGGAATAAAGGCATAGGGAGGGGAGGGCGTGGGACCATCATGGTACAACGAGGCAGCACGCGCGCCCCCTCGCGAGCTGACAAAACAAAGTGGCAAAGCCAAACGACCTCAGTGGGGTAGTATACCTGCATAGCATAGTAGGACTATATCAATCAGTCAATCGCATCCCTCCCCAAAAGTATCTGACCTTCATCTGAAAAGAAGAAAGCATTCCAAATGGACCATTTCTTGGTGAAACGTTCATTCTGGTGGCGGGCTGAGAGGATTAGGTCCTCCATTGTTTTGATCTCTTCTACCTTCCTAACCCATAAACTAATAGGAGGAGGTTGTGTGGATTTCCAGTACAAGGGGATGCAGGCTTTCGCTGCGTCAAGCAAATGGGGTATTAACGATCGTTTGTATGTTTTCTGAGATTTGTCAGACGCGTGTAACAGAAACAGAGCTGGGTCTGCCTGTATTGGGTATTCAGTGAACTTCTGCAACGTCTGCTGGATGGTTTTCCAGAACCCCTCCAGCAGAGGGCAAGACCAAAAGATGTGGAGAATCGTTCCACATTCTCTCTGACATCTCCAGCACTGGTTCGTGACACCGGGGAATATCTTTTGTAATTTTGCCGGAGTGTTGTACCACCTAGTAATTATTTTATAGTTAGTCTCTTGCGTTTTCGAGCAGATTGAAGATTTGAAAGTGAATTGGAGGATATTTTGTTTTTGTCGTGTAGAAAAAGTGCAGTGTAGGTCCCTTTCCCATTTATCCAGGCAGCGAAGACGATGACCGTGTAATGGGACAATCAACAACTGATATGTGGCCGATAGCATATGGGACACAGCACCCTCTTCTGTGCAGTATGTCTCTAAGGTGGTAAGATTTTGGTCAGGACTACTTGGGAGAGGTAGTGATTTAAGAAAGTGACTAAGCTGCTGCGCTCTCCAAAAATCTAGATGGAAGGGGCCGTCTAAGTCCATGAGTTCTATCCGTGTCAGCCATCTACCATTGGTCCTAAAGTGGGAGGCTTGGAAGCGACCCGCTGCTCTCATTGCCCGGAAGACAGGGTCTGTATAACCGGGGACAAACTCTGGGTTTCCCAGTACCGGATGAAGAGGAGACCTCGATGACACCAGGTCTGCGCGCGCAAAGAGAGCAGAGCATATTTGTGTGGTAGTGCCTATTAGTGGGTGGTTTTTTACGTCTCTTGGTAGAGAATTATGACACCAAGGAGCTCTGTTTAGTGGTATCTCGCATTGAGTCTGTTCTAGGGTAGTCCATAATTTCGTGGATCGGTGTCGGTTCCAGTCGACCAGCCTTGTTAGGTGAAGTGCTTGGTGATATTTACGAAGGTCTGGGACTGCCAAACCCCCATATTGCTTAGGTAACATAATCTGTCGTCTATTCAGTCTAGGTCTTTTGTGGGCCCAAATGAAGTCAAAGAATACTGCTCTGACTTGATCAAAATAGCTAGAGGGGATCTGGATCGGGAGCGCTTGGAGAAGATAGAGGAATTTAGGTAGGATGCACATCTTAATAATATTGCATCTCCCGAACCACGAATGAAGACCTGTTTGCCATTTGGTGAGGAGAGCTCTAACTTTGGTCAGCAAAGGGGGGAAATTCAGAGGGAAGAGCTGTGAGAATTTGGTGGGGATATATGTACCGAGGTATTTCAAAGCAGAGGTAGTCCATCTAAATTTGAAACTGGATTGGAGGACTGTGAGGTGTTGAGTGGGGATTCCTATGCTCATAGCTTCAGACTTATTGAAATTGATCTTCAGGTTTGAAAGATCACCATATGTTTTGAATTCTTTGAGGAGGTTTGGGAGAGAGATCAGAGGGTTGGTGAGAGAGAACAACATATCATCCGCATATGCGGCAATTTTCTGTTGAGAGTCTCCCATATCCACCCCAGAGATGTCCGGATTGGCTCTCACGGTACGCAGAAAAGGTTCCAACGACAGGGCGAAGAGGAGTGGGGACAGGGGACATCCCTGGCGCGTTCCATTCTTGATTTCAAAGGAATCTGACAGTATCCCATTGGCCCGGACACGCGCTGAAGGGGCCCCGTATAACGATTTAATCCAGCCTAACATGTTACTACCAAGGCCTATGTGTTTCAAAGTTGCTATCATAAACTGCCAGTTCACCCTGTCGAAGGCCTTCTCCGCGTCCGTGCTTAGAAAAATACAGGGAGCTTTTTCCTTATTGACCACATGTAGGAGATTTAGTACTTTAGTGGTGTTGTCCCTAGCCTCCCTGGTTGGGACAAAACCAACTTGGTCTAGGTGAATTAAGGAGGGGAGGTGGGATTGGATCCTAGTAGAGATTATTTTGGTAAAGATTTTCAAATCAGTATTTAGGAGAGAAATTGGTCTGTAACTCCCGCACAGGGATGCGTCTTTCCCTTCCTTAGGGATCACCGTGATGTGTGCCGCCAGAGAGTCACGGGGGAAATTGATATCTGGGCCTATATAATTGAAGAATTTATGCATGAATTGCACAAGGGAGGGGAGTAAAGTTTTGAAGTATTGTGCGGTAAGTCCGTCCGGTCCTGGGGCTTTCCCTAACTTAGACGCCTTAACTGCTAATTGTATCTCTTCTGTGGAGATTGGTTCGTCAAGTAGGTCCCTTATGTCATCTGAGAGTTTGGACATGCCCGAGTTAGTGAGATATTCTTCAATTCGAGAGAGCTGAGGAGCTGGAGTCTGCAGGTTGTAGAGAGATGCATAAAACTCCCTAAATTCTCCGACTATGTTGCGGGGGAGTGAGGTCTTCTGGCCTTTAGAGGTCTTGATATGTGGTATATAATTAGCTAAGACTTGCTCTCTTAGTGACCTGGCCAGAAGTTTGCCACATTTGTTGCCTGACTCATATGAAATCCGGCGACAAATCTGAATCGCGGCTTTAGCTCTAAATTGCATAAGGTCGGTAATTTTGTTTCGAAGTGTCAAGATTTCGGCCTCTAGAGATTGACTTTGGGCATGTTTGTGTCGGGCTTCAGCAAGGTTCAGTTGTGTCAGAAGCGAGTCCAACTGCTCCGAACGTTGTTTCTTTATGCGTGAACCATGCTTGATAAGGACACCCCGGATCACAGCCTTATGGGCTTCCCAGACAATGCCGGGATTACTATCAGGAGTATCATTAGTTTGGAAGTAAAAGTCCAGCTCCTTAACTACATCCCGAAGTACCTCCCTATCCTGTAGGAGGCTTTCATTTAATCTCCAAGTTCTTGTTTTGGATGTAAAAAGGTCAGTCAGGGCATAGGTCAATAGAACAGGGGCATGGTCAGACCATGTAATAGAGCCTATGGAGGTCTCCCTAATGGCGTGTAGTTGGGAGTGGGGGATCAGGAAGTAATCTATTCTAGAGTATTGTTTGTGTGTTGTTGAATAGAAGGTGTAATCCCTTTCAGTGGGATGAGTGAGTCTCCAGGCATCGATTAGCTGAGCTTTATGTAGGGTGCGCGCGATACGTTTCCTAATACAGGGGGTAATTGAGGAATGCCCCACCGATGTGTCCTCTGACGGGATCAATGAAACATTGAAGTCACCTCCCAGTATTGTCTGGCCTTTGGAAAAAGGGTGTCAGTTACTTTGGAGATAAACTGTTCCTGCCCACTGTTCGGAGCATAAACATTGACAAGGGTCACCTCTACTCCTCCAATTGTTCCTCTAAGGAACAGGTAGCGTCCCTCTGGGTCAGCCCTCATGTCCTCTAGGCTCCAAGGGACGGAGCGGGAGATAAGAATGGAAACCCCTCGAGATTTGCTACTCCGATTGGTAGAGTGATATACCTTCGGAAAAAATTTGTTTTGCAGCAAAGGAAAATTGCTTTCCTTAAAATGTGTTTCCTGAATGAACGCCAGATCAGACTTTAGTCGTTGTAGGTCTTGAAATAGCATACGCCTTTTTTCCGGGACGTTTAGGCCTCTCGCATTAAGCGAGAGCACACGTACCGCCTCCATGAGCCGTGACCCACTTGAAAAGGGAGGGAGGGGTGGGGAAGCGGGGGGAGGGGGAGATGGAAGATTAGTAGGTAAAGAGAGTAGGAGGGGTGAGGTTGATAGTAGAGGGAAAAAGGGAAGAAAGGTGCAGCAGACAGAAGTATGTGTAAAGAAACCCCCAAAAAGGGGTATACTAAATTAGGGGACTAAGACGCTCACCAGATAAATTCTGGTTATCGAGCGCAGACCTAGGTGGGGTTGTAGAAAGCAATGACCAGTGAGATACTCACTGACCGTTCCCCCGACCCGCATTATAATATATCGTATAAAGAAAGGTGAAGGTGTTGACGGTGAATACAAAGAGATGTACCGATCAAATCAGGGAAGGAGATTTAAAACATGTTTAAGCTATGGCAGTGTAACATAAGACTAGCATCTACCCGTCCTAAGAGGGAGCCATTAACCTATGCTCCTACACATCTTAACTAAGGAACAATTAAAACATAAAAGAAAAATAATAACAGCAACCAAAATATGGAATCCGTCTACCCCATAAGTGTGTTAGGTGCGGGCTGGCAGTGTCCAGTTGTCGCCAGTTGTTCACTATTGGTTCTACTAGAGTGTAACGAGGATGGTATCTCCCATATAACTGTGGGGACACCAGGGTGACACAATTAGAGGCTGCCACATCACCTGTTAAGCAAAAATGTGTGCGGCATCAAGGCAACTCCCAACCCTCCACTTATAATGATTAACCCATCCTCCTAGAGTGTATGTCACCCATGGAGCTCCAAACCCCCAGAGCGGGGGCGTCTCCTCCCTCCCCCTAAGACGAGTGACCCGACAAGGAAGGGGAGACAGCCCACCCCGACCGCCACCCTCCCTATGCCATCTCATTTCTCCTCTGTGAGGGCTGGGGACACACATTTCCCACCCGATACAGCAAAACAGGATGAGCTTAGCATGCATGGTGGGAAGGCAAGGGGGGCCCATCCGGCAGGGCCCGGGAAGTCACCTCTACAGGAGGAGCCCAGGTTCGTATCCTCTCCAGGATCTGGGATTCCCTTTAGAAAGCATTGAAGCAAGCTCCCCAGTCTCCAGTCTCAGTAACCCAGTTCAATGTCAGTTAATAAGACGCTCCAGCATGACAGAATGGCAGCTTAAGCTCAAAGTTCCGCAATGGGTGTAAAGTACAAGACACTATGCCCGGGTACTGGTTCAGTGTGTATGTATAGGGCTCACCTGAAACACCCGTGGTAGTGAGGTTTCCAACATATCTGAACGTGCATACCTCCAGGTTTCAGATTGGGTCCAGCTTGTCTCCAAATCCCGAGCCCCGCGGTCTCTGCTCACTCGTATAGTACCTTCACTTCTTGCGGGACTTTAACATGTGTACTGCGGTAAGGGAGGATCAGGAGGTGGGGGATGAGTTAGACCGCAACCTCCCTGATGTGGTAAGGGAAAGGGAGAATGCCTCCCGACCGCATGAAGTGGGGGGCGACAGTATCCATCAATCAAAAAATAATAAACTCAGATGTGTGTGGAGAACAAAATGGAATAGCTCACCAGAACATAGCTCATGATTCCCTGGTATCTTCAGCAGAGGGAGAGCGTGCTCTTCTTCTGTTCCGTTGTCGACGAGGAGGTTGAGGATGTTGTTGAGCAGAGGATCCTGGACGGCCTGAGGTACGGGGTAGGATGGTCAGCCAGTTCTGGACATGTATGGGCTCTACTCCCAGGAAGGCAAAGAAGGCTGGTAGGTCCGCGGGTGTACGCAGTGAAAAAGCGGCATTCATTTTGCGAAAATTGACCGCTAGGGGGTATCCCCACCGATATGTGCAGTCCTGTCTTCTAGACAAGTCCAGAAGGGGTCTTAACATGGCCCTTCTTTGCAAAGTGGCTCTAGAAAGATCCGGGAGAACCCTAATTGTGGCGCCATCAAATTCTACGGTCTCTTGCTCCCAGGCTCTGCGCAGAATAAGTTCCTTTTGGTTATAATGATGTATCCTACACAGCACATCTCTTGGCCTGGCAGGATCGGTCGATTTAGGTCCCAAAGTTCTGTGTACCCGGTCTATTTCCACGGGCGGCGGGGAAGGTCCCAGGATGATCTGAAAGATGGCCGTCACAGTAGCTGCCAGGTCCTCCGAGCCGGTCGCTTCTGGGATACCCCGTAGCCGGAGGTTATTACGTCGGCTACGGTCCTCGAGGTCTTCTAAATGTAGTTGTAGGTCGATTGCCGTAGCATCTTGGGATTCCTGAGATCGTTCCAGCGCCTCAATTCTGTGTGTTAAGGACGAGATCGTAGCTTCCCCCCGAGTCAACCCTGTCTGTGAGGGCATGCAGGTCTGATCTCACCTCCTGGATGTCCCTACTGTGCGCCTCTTCAATGCGGAGGATGAGGCCTTCAATGTCCGCTTTGGTCGGTAGGGATTGCAGGATGGCTCGGATATCGTCCGGCATGTCCCTTGGTCTAGGTGAGGTGTCAGTCATGGTTACGGGGCCAATAATAGAGGTCTCTAAGGTGGATTCGGTGTTATCCGACGGTACAGTAGTGCTCCGTGAGTCCAGGGCACTATCCACCGTTAGGCTGCGGACACGTGGAGCTGCTATAATGGCGCCCGGCGACACTCCCTGCGAGCCTCGGAAGTATCGCTGAATACCACTGCTCGGGACAGAGGGACGGTAACCTCCAGCTGACGATCTTGTCCGGTAGCGTCTAGGAGTTATCATGCCTCTCTGACATGCACGGATCACCGTCAATTCAGCGGGATATAGCGGGGTGGTCAGGAGCTCTCTTCAGATGCGTCCTCACTCGGCCATTGCTAAGCCACGCCCCCCCAAAATGTTTTTTACATACCATAGATTATACCAAATAAATGTATTTTAGTCACTTGACCTGCTTTTGTGCTGCTGTGTGCTTCATTTAAAGTCCAAATTCTCTTTTTCTTTTTTAAACCAATGACCGGGATGGAGGCGAGCATCCCTTTGGTGCCAGCCTCATTTAAAGTCCCAATTTACTTTTCCTTCTTTAAAATAAAATTAGGCTTATTTTTAAACATAATGTGCAATGTTTATACTGTTTAAATCAACAAATACATTGAAAAGAGAAAATTGGGTTTCCTTTAAAGGTTGATGCAGTGATTTGGGGGTAACACAACTTTTTTCTTTTTGGCTTGATTTTTACATTTTTGATCTTCCCAGTTAGGTTGGCATTTCAACATGTGTGATTGATGCTCCCTTTATTTTATGGTTCACTATGAATGTATTTGCCTAATTTATAAATCATGGATTGATTGAAAATATGAGCACAGATTACATTTATTTAATTAGAAACAGGTGTGCTTATGGGTATGCTTATACAATTAGGTTAGTAAATCTGGTAAATGTTCATTTACATATTCTTATTTTTATGTGGTAAATACTTTTTTCAAGTCACTAAACAAGCAATGCCAGTAAAGAAAATTAATTTCCTGTGCTGTAGAAGAATAATCTTCTACCATTTTCCTTTTGATAACACACTTGTCATTATTTTTGAAAGAGACAAGTATAACAAAAGGAAGCCCACATCATTATATATCCACTGTTATATATAACAGTGGAGGAATAAACCTGAAGGTGTTAGGTTCAAATAATTAAGCTGCAACTATCCTTATTTACCATAATGATGGGTATTTACTTTAATGAGAGCTGAAAACAACAATTTCATTGTGTAAGATAACAATTGGTATGGCAAATAACCTATGTGTCATAGCTTAGTGAATTAGGTCCATTGTGTTTTTAGATGGCAATCAATAGCTAATTAACAACATGCAAACATTTCAGTGAGTAGGAATGAATTAGTAATCATATCCATGGATGGTTATTATGTTGGACATTGGATGCCTTTATATGATGAAGATAAATCAAACAGTTCAATGTGAGCTTTGTAGTCATATAAAAAAATCACTGTAGAAGAAATATAAGGGGAAGAACATAAAATTATCAACAGCAAAGTATAAAATATGAAAATGTATAATGGGAGCCAGTGCACATTAGCCACTTTTTTTTTTTAACAGCAAAAGATTTTTATTTTCAAAAACAAATCAGCATTACAAAACCGTCATTGCACGACAAGGTGTATCTGAATCTTTACAGCGATATAATAAAGCATCTGTTCAACAATGCTGGATCTCACAGATACATTTTACAAGTTCCCTATACATCCGTTAGGATATAAGAGGAGTAAAGAGTTATCTACTCGACAGTGGTGTGCATTTCAAGTACTACATACCATCTTATATTTTACTTCTACATTATAGTGTTTAGCCTTGTCCAAAGTCTCCCTGTAGTCCATAACTACCTGCTCCCTTTCTCCCTGGCCCCATGAGGTCTGAGAATGTTCCTGTCTGCATTTACTCCTTTCGTCAGGTCTGAATCAATCATCCATCAGTGTAACCCGACAGCGCCCCGTGTCCGAGGTTGGGGGGCTTTGCCCCTGACCGCAAGGGGGGAGTCCATCAATAGGTCCCCCACTCCCGGTCCCTCCACCACGCGCTGCCGCCCAGGCCGACCATACCTTGTCGAATTTAGCCGGACACTGTCTGCTTTCATACGTGAGTTTGTATAGTGGCAGCACAGAGTTTACCGCTTTCTTCCATGAGCCAATGGTGGGTGGCTCAGCTGACTTCCAATGTAGCATTATCTCCCTCCTAGCATAGAATAGCAGGAATGTAACAGAGAGTTTGGTGTATCTGTCCCCCTCCACGTCTCCCATATAGCTCAGCAGGAGCAGCATAGGGTCAAGTGATAGCCTGAGGTCCCATATATCGTTGAGCACCCCCGTCACTCCCTCCCAGTACGGACCGAGTTTCGGGCATGCCCATACCATGTGCCAGAATGTCCCCTCACTGATCCTGCACCAGGGGCATAAGGGGTCAAAATGGGGATAGATTCTAGCCATCCTATGTGGAGTGAAGTATGCCCTATGGAGAAATTTCAATTGTATAAATCTATCCTTAGCTGCTATTACAGTTGGGATATAGGTTGAGACAATGTCCTCCCATTCGTCATCTCCCAGTGCCTGAATGTCCACCCTCCATTTATCATATGCCCGAGTGGGCTTAATGTCGTGTGCTACCGTCAAGTACATGTACAGTGTGGATAAGGGCTTCCCCATCACGCTTGAAGTCAGAAGTCGCTCAACCGAGTCCGGTTCCAAAATTAATCTGTCCGGGAACTGTGCCCTCATTGCGTGCCTCAATTGCCAGTATCTGAACTCAAATGATCGGGGTAGGGAGTACTGCCGTTTAATGTCTTGAAAGGACATGAGTTTCCCATTAGCTATAATGTGTTTTAGGGTGGAAATTCCCCGCGTGGCCCACTGGGAGGGATCTGGCATGACGTAAAGATGTGGGAGGGCGGGGTTGCACCAAAGCGGTGTGTGTGGGGATATTCTATTTGGCTCTGCATAAATAGCCCTGGCCTCCCTCCATGCTCTAATGGTGGTTTTCATCGGCGTTGTCAGGGGATAAGGAGCTTTAAGACCCCTATAAACTAGGTTTGATAGAGCCGCATAGGAGCCGACGATGGCAGCCTCGAGCCTGACCGCAGGGTTTTGTCTGGGCTGGGAGAACCACCAGCGCACCGTGACCAGCACAGCAGCCCAGTAGTATAACAAAAAATTTGGAAGGGCAAGTCCATCCCCCGAAAGAGGAAGATAGAGTACCCTCTTCGCCACCCTGGGTGTCCTCCCAGCCCATATTAAAGAGGTCAGAATCCCCTCCAAACGTCTAAAAAAGGACCTAGGTATATGGGAGGGTGTGTTGCGGAAGAAGTATAGGAATTTTGGGAGAAACACCATTTTAAGCAGATTTATTCTACCCACAGGGGTGAGCGGTAAGGAACGCCAGGCCATACATTTCACTGTAAGCTGAGAAAGGAGAGGCTGCACATTTTTTTCCATAAATTCATGGGTGGTGTTACTAATTTTGATTCCCAAGTAGGTAAACTCGCCCACCCACTGAAGTGGGGTTGCAGTATCCACCCTGGGAAGCGAGGGGGGAGCGGAAACAGGACCGATTTATCCCAGTTTATGCGAACCCCTGAAAACCGAGCAAAGTCCTCGAATAAGCCTAGCGCTTTCTGCAGTGACTGGTTAGGGTCAGCGAGGTAAAGCAGTGTGTCATCTGCATATAGGGACACTTTTTCCTCAATTGTGCCTACTGGTATCCCCTTCACCCCGGCCTCCGCTCTCAGGGCAATGGCAAGAGGTTCTATCGCCAAGGCGAAGAGTCCCGGTGACAAAGGGCATCCCTGACGAGTGCCTCTTTCCAGGGGAAAGGTTTCAGAGAGGGCTCCGTTTGTACGGACCCTCGCCTTGGGATTGGCATAGAGCATCTGTATCCATGTCCGAAATTTTGGACCAAATCCGAATTTTGATAGAACCTCCCATAAGAACTCCCATTCCACCGAGTCGAAGGCTTTTTCGGCGTCAAGGGACACCACCACTCCTGCCGAATCTGCCTGTGCCCTATCCATATGGGTAAAAAGCCTTCTAATGTTGATATCTGTCCCTCTCCCCGGCATGAACCCTGTTTGATCTGGGTGTACCAGGGCCGTTATTACTGTGTTAAGCTTCCTGGCCAGCACTTTGGCCAGAAGCTTAGCATCCACATTGATGAGTGAGATAGGGCGGTAAGAGGAACACAGATTCAAATCTTTACCTGGCTTGGGAATTACAACCACCACCGCCTCACTTAATGAGCTCGGAAGCATCTCCAGGCGTTGTGCCTCCATAAACATAGTATGTAGTTTCCCCGTCAGCTCCTCTGCATATTGCTTATAGAACTCGACTGGTGTTCCGTCCGGGCCCGGAGATTTGCCCGCCTGGAGGGTCTTAAGAGCCTTCAGCAGCTCATCTGTGGTGATAGGGGCGTCAAGACTGTCACGGTATTTTGTAGTGAGAACTGGGAAGTCAAAAGGCTCTAGATAAGTGGTCAGATCCTCCTTGGTGTATGCGGCCCTGGAACTGTAAAGAGTTTTATAAAAGGAGGCGAAGCATTCGTTTATCTCGTCTGGGTCGTATTTGAGACATCCGTCAGGTCCCTTTATGGATGGTATACACAGCCCCCCCTGTTGTTCCCTGGACAGCCATGCCAATAGCTTCCCGGACCTCTCCCCCTGCTCAAATATGCGGTGTGTCTGAGCAAGAAGACGTTTCTGGGTGAGAGAGGTGCGGATGCAGACAACCTCCCCAGTCAGTCTCTGAAGCTCATCATAGTCACCGGGATGTTTGGTCCTAAGAAATAGTGCTTCCTGGAGATCCGCCTTCCCCTCAGCTGCCTCCAAGTCCGCTCTCCTCTCCCTGCGCACTCTAGCTATAATGGTCTGGTATCTTCCTCTAGTGTATGCCTTGAAAGTGTCCCATACTGTAACTGCACTGGCTGAGCCTGGATTAATATCCCAGTATTCCCCCATTGCCTCTCTGAAGTGTCCATCAACCACCTCGTCCGACACCCAGAATCTAGATAGTCTCCACAGGGAAACTCCCGGTGTGGAGGAGACGTTTAGCGACAGAAGGAGCGGTGCATGATCCGAGATTCCCCGGGGGAGAATTTTAATATCCCTCACTCTAGCCAAGGCCGTGTGGTCTACGTAAGCCAAATCGATCCTGGAGAAGGATCTGTGAGAGGCCGAGTGGCAGGTATAGGCCCTAAGGTGAGGATTCCTCCACCGCCATACGTCCGTCAAGCCATATAATTCAGCCCAATCTGCCAGGCCGGGGTGGGAGTGCCCAACACTGGACATTCTGTCCACCTCCGGATTGGGGGCTAAATTAAAATCGCCTAAAATGGTTATGTTGTCACTTTGGAAGTCAGCTATTTTGGAGGCCACTTGGTGCATGAGAGGTATTGAGGCCGGGGGGGTAAATACACTCCCACAATCACCCATCTCATAGAGTGTTTCTGAGCGTGAACCACTACATATCTACCCTCCGAGTCCAACACCAGGTCCAGCAACCTGAAGGGGAGAGACTTATGGACTAGGACACTTAAGCCCCGTGCAAAATTGGAATATGTGGAGTGGTAATGATGCCCAATCCAGGGTTTCTTTAGGGCCATAATTTTACTACCCAGCAAATGGGTTTCCTGCAAAATGCAGATGTGTGGGCCGTGAGCTTTAATGTATTGGAACACCAGTGATCTTTTGACCGATGAGTTCAGACCCCTGGTGTTCCAGGACAAGATGTTAAGTGATGCCATAGTTGTGTATTAAATTGGGTGTGCTTGAATTTAGAGGACACTCTCCCCCCGAGGCCGCCAACCTGGTCCGGAGGGCATAACATCCCAAGTCGTACAGTACTGAGGCTTGCAATGCATTCAAAAAACATATGATCAAAATCAAACTTTTAGAAATCAAAAGATTAACCCTAAACAATAAACTTGCCCTTATGGGGCAGCTACCCTTCCCCCCCACCCCACCCAACCCCTTGAAACTGAGGCAGGTATCCATCCCAACCGAAATCAGCACGCCGGCTGCAAAAGGGGGGTCCTGTGCAAGAGGCGTTCCGACCCCTCAAAAGTTCCTGAGGGGCTCAAGTGAGCCGAGTCGCTCTCCGCTGGCCTGAGGCTCTGCCGGAGCTTCACCAAATCTGTCTGGGGGCCCCGCCATAAGAAGGGTAAGAGAAAAAAATACACATTAGCCACTTTTATGTTGTTGTTTATTTCTATGTGTAAAAGGTTAAATTTCTGTTAATCTGAGCCACTGATCAAATGGTTTCAGGTATATTGCAGCAATAACGCTACTAAAGGTCCTTTTTTTATGGTAGAGAGTGATAGGTGTCCTGGGAGCTGCACATCAAGTCAAAGCCTACTGTGTGATAATGAATGGCAGTCTCAGCCTGGACCCCTGCCAGGCCAAGTCCCAATGTGTTTCACTCCGCCCCCTGGAGCTTACTCATGGGAATTTTTTTGATCATCAGTGTGTATCTTGAGATACTCCTTCGGGAAGATTTACTAAAACTGATGCACACACAATCTGGTGCATCTGTGCATAATAACCAATCAGTTCCTAGGTAAAGGTTCCATTCACACTTGCAAGACTCCAAAGTCGCACAATTTCAGTGCAACTGTGGATCGTGACTTTGATGTGACTTTGATTTGCGACTTTGATCTGACTTTACACTTTCTGGCACTAAGTCACATCAAAACTTGCATCAGGCACCACTTCAAAGTCGCACTTTAAGTTGCACCAATCTGAATAGGTGCTATTGAAAACAATGGGCTGCAACTTGTCATGCGACTTTACGAGGCACACTATGGAGCCTTATTGTCAAAGCTTAATAGAACAAGCTGAAGTTAGAAGCTGATTGCTTACTAGGGATCAGCTTCAAGTTTGAGTCGAGCTCATGTTCGACTCGAACATCGGCTGTTCGCTAGTTCGCTGAATAGCGAACAATTTGGGGTGTTGGCAGCAAATTCGAAAGCCACAGAACACCCTTTAAAAGTCTATAGGAGAAATCAAAAGTGCTAATTTTAGAGCCTTTTATGCATGGTATTGTCATAAAAAGTGTTTGGGGACCTGGGTCCTGCCCCAGTGGACATGCATCAATGCAAAAAAAAGTTTTAAAAACGGATGTTTTTTTCAGGAGCAGTGATTTTAATAATGCTTAAAGTGAAACAATAAAAGTGTAATAATACTTTAAATTTCATACCTGGGGGATGTCTATAGTATGCCTGTAAAGGGGCGCATGTTTCCCGTGTTTAGAACAGTCTGACAGCAAAATGACATTTCAAAGGAAAAAACGTCATTTAAAACTACTCGCGGCTATCAATGAATTGCCTGTCCAACAATACACATAAAAATTCATTGATAAAAACAGCATGGGAATACCCCGAACCAAAATTTTTTTTTAAATGACGTGGGGGTCCCCCTGAATTCCATACCAGGCCCTTCAGGTCTGGTATGGATATTAAGGTGACCCCACTCCAAAATTTAAAAAAAAATGGTGTGGAGTCCCCCCAAAAATCCATACCAGACCCTTATCCAAGCACGCAACCTGGCAGGCCACAGGAAAAGAGGGGGGATGAGAGAGCACCCCCCCTCCTGAACCGTACCAGGTCACATGCCCTCAAAATTGGGAGGGTGCTTTGAGGTAGCCCCCCAAAACACCTTGTCCCCATGTTGATGGGGACAAGGGCCTCATCCTCACAACCCTTTCCCGGTGGTTGTGGGGGTCTGCGGGTGGGGGGCTTATCGTAATCTGGAAGCCCCCTTTAACAAGGGGACCACGAGATCCCAGCCCTCCCCCCTGTGTGAAATGGTAAGGGGGTACAAAAGTATCCCTACCATTTCACAAAAAAACTGTCAAAAATGTTAAAAATGACAAGAGACAGTTTTTGTCAATTCCTTTATTTAAATGCTTCTTCTTTCTTCTATCTTCTATCTTCTTTCTTCTATCTTCTATCTTCCTTTGGTTTCTTCCTCCATCTTCTTCTTCTTCTGGTTCGTCTTGTTCTTCTGGTTCTTTCTCCGGTGTTCTCGTCCGGCATCTTCCTCCATGGCGTCTTCTTCCCTTCTGCTCCGCATACATATAGCGCTACACTTATAATGATATCTGTTTGATATAGCAGAAGACAGTTGTATATTACAGTATTAACCACTTCTGGACCACCGCACGCCGATATACATCCTGACTTTGAAGAGGAATATCGTTGTTATGGCAGCAGCTAGCTGCCATAACCCCAATATCCTGTTGTCCGGTTTCCGATAATAGTGGTCTCTGCAGCGGATTCGCCACAAGATCACTTTCATCAGCGGCAGGAGAGGGGCTCCCCTCCGCCGCTTACCGAGGTTTAAAATCTTGTAAGTTTATTTGTATTTTTAAAATGATTTTCAGATTTCATCACTTCCTGTACACCGTCTCTCAGCATTCACTTCCTGCAAGTCATCTCCCAGAACCCTTTACTTCCTTGTTGCATCACAGAAGAGGGTGTGATAGGGTGTGTTCACCATACTGGACCACAGCTCCCTCATTACAATACCACCTTTCACCCACTTTCTATACAATCTGATTGTGCAATCTCCTTTAGACCTCCCATCAGCAGGGCCTTCCTGATTTAGTATTGATTGTTCAAGTGTGTCATCCTATTCCAAAGTTCTGGTAAATCTAAAGGAAATTAGATTAGATGTGCAGAGATTGTACAATCAGATTGCATAGTGTATGGCCATCTTTATACAAGTACATAGGAGGGAGTGGACAGATATATTCAGTTTTCAGGCCTTGTTCACATCCCCACATAAGAAAAACTCACATTCACACATGCATTTTTTTGCTTGTTTTGGAAGTTTTCACTTGTCGCTTGACAATTACCTAAGAAAAGCTCCGGAAGTTTTTGGGAGTGGAACATGGTGAATTACTGCAGTTTTTGGTGCATTTGCTATGCCCGGGGAGCCTTTAACATGTAAAGACACCACAAACATGATGCAAATTTGCAGCATTTCTTAAATGCATGACAAAGTGTAGATTTTCTGCATGATTTACCATACATTTGGAAACACACAGATGTGAATGGAGCCTCATTGTTCTTGTGTAAATGCACCAATTTCACTTTCAGGTCCCAATCACACCTAGAGCAGTGAGAGCACATGTTTTTGACTCGTTTTTCCAGTGACACACATAAGGCAGCCCATTGATTTCAATGGGCTGTGCTACACGTGGCAAAGTTCCTTATGGGACATTTTGGGGTGGTGCGAGTTGCATTTTCTTTACTGCATGTTTTTCTGCATTTGATACCTGTTTTTTCATATGACAAAATGTGTGTTTGCTTCTGTGTTTGGTGTGCTGTTAACAATAATGACAAAGAGAGGCTGCAACACCGCTCCAGGATATACAATAGCTGTACTGATGATCTGGTGCTGGTCCAGTCCTTGAACTGAAAGACTGTCAAAGTATGTGCAAAAGAGGTAACCACACTCCAATCAGAAGTATAAATGCTTTAATCGTAAAAATCCATGCATAACATTACTAGGCCACGATACAACAGGACTGTAGCAACAAGGTTAACATGTTTCATGAAACAAATCGCTTAATCATAACAATAATGACACTGAAAGTGCAACTAGGTAATTTTAGGAGTATAAAGATGACCATACATTATACAATCTGATTGTATAATCTCTGTACAATCTCCTTTAGATTTACCAAAACCATGTCATAGGATGACACACCATCTATCCAATCACTTTGCATCCATTCAGGCAGGCCCTTGCACTACATCAGGGGTGTCCCATGGGCTGCATGCTACCCCAGGAAGTTTATCATGCAGCCTGAGCTCATCTGGAGGGGCACTGGGGAAGCCAGGCAAATGCACACATGAAGAGATGCTGGGGATGCTCTGCAAACATAGTTGATGGGTGAAGTCTATGTGCTAATGAGGTCAGCTGGTAAACTCCTTCCTGTGTCTTACTGGTTTCTCCTTCCCAAATCTACATATCAGGTGATGAAGTTTTCTAAGAAAGACAGCAAGGGCGAAGGTAGGGCTTTGTTCTCAAAATCAAAGAAAGCTTTTATTTTTCTGCAACAAAATTACATTAATGGTATATTGGTACATAGGGGAGCTGGATTTTAGAAGAAAAAAAAGGTGAACTTAGCCTTTTAGGTTTAAAGCCAGGTTTCTCCATATCATATATAACATAAGTTCTTTGTAAGTATTTTTAGTACCAAACGTTTTGAAGATATAATTTAAACTGATATGAAAACCTCAATTCATAAGCACTATCAGCAGATGATTAAATTACTTATACTTCCCTTATGCTTGTGAGCAAGTCAGGAGTGCTGAAACATGTCAAGAAAGCTTGTTTTTGGGTGGAGTCATTGCATGTAGTCACTTTGTTAACAATCAATAAACATAGCAAGCAAGAAGAGCTAAGTTTGGGTACTAAGTGCTGGGGTAAGAATTGTAACAAATAGTTTACTGGGAAATGTTTATTTTATTGTGCTTAACATATTAAGCTAAAAGCGCTGAGCATTACTTTAAAGGGATTGTAGAGGCAGAAGCCCCCTTCAGCCCCCCTAATACTCACCTGAGCCTGTCTTTATCCAGCAATGTTGCAGCATTGTCTAAGCTGCCCGGGACTCCCCTTCTCATTACCTGAGACAGCATTGCCACGCAATTGGCTCCCGCTGCTGTCAATCAAAATCATTCAGCCAATCAGGAGAGAGAGGGGGTGGGCTGGGTCTTGGCTCCGTGTCTGAATGAACACAGGGAGCTGTGACTCGGCTCAGGTGCCCCCATAGCAAGCTGCTTGCTGTGGGGACACTAAACAGGAGGGACCTAAGAAGAGGAGGACCGGGGCTGCTCTATGCAAAACCAACTACATAAAGCAGGTAAATATAACATGATTTATTTTTATTTATTTTTTTTAAACAAGACTTTACAATCACCTTAACTATTAGATAATGTCCAGTTCCCTAAGAAAGAAGCAATATATTTGCTTTGAAATGTTAGGGAGTCAGAAAAATCTTCCAAATAGTGATTGTTGAAAACAGTATTGCTTATTAGGAATGCAAATGTTTGCAGGGCCCATGTTCCCAAATTAACCAGGCCAGGTTCACATGATGGGCATATATAGATTTTATCAGTATCAATTTATTATGAACAAAATGGTGCAGACCCCTCTTCATTCATTCACCCATAGTCATAAAGGAAAGTTAAAATGTAACTGCACCGGTGATGCAGTTACACTTATTTGGATTCCCCCCACACCCCTTATACTCACCTGTCTCTGATCCAGCAAAATATCTGTGAGTCCTTATCATTGCTAGACACCTGCTTGCCAGATTCTTCTTGACTGGGCCCATGCATGCACTCTTGTACTATGGAGTCGCTGAATTGAATGATAGTCCATAATGTATGAGCATGCCTGACTAGATTTTTACTAGTGGTTGTAGGTTGCTGACAAAATTGATATCTCCCATATGAGAATAATTCTGACCATACATGGATCAAAATTCAGCCAGTTCCGACTGTCAGAATACAATGCTCATTAGGGAGAATTCCCCCATCCACATCATGTGTTTGGATGGGGGAATCAAGACAGTTTTTTTCCTTTAACCCACTGGCTGAAGAAAAAAAAAAACGGATTCATATATGGGCTGCTTTAAACAAAGAGGGGGGCTGTGGATGTGAAGTAAGACTTTAACCACCTGCCGACTACTCACAGTAAATTTACTGCGAGCAGGAGGAAGGTACAGGCACAGTTGTGTACATGTACGTGACTGGTCTTCTTCTGGGTTTGGGGCATGCATGTGTGCATGTGTGCACCCCCTATCAACCCATGCGGTGAATGGACAGAGCATGAGTGTGGCAGAAGAGTTCAGCCAATGATTTTGTCTGAAACCTGCTGATCATCTGTGTCCAATCACACAGAGAGTCAAAGGTATAGACATCCTATTGCATTAGGGTGTGCACCCCAAAGCTCAAACACTCTGCAGCCGTTCTCTGCAACCTCAGCTGCACGGGACAGGGAATGAATGGGAAGTGCTCTGTGCTGAGCGGCTTCCTGTTTGTTAACAAACTGAAGCATAGTAAACACAGTTTACTATGCTTCAGTTATGGTTGAACACAATGAGTGAGTGTGTTCCCTGTGTTCATTTAGAAAAGGAAGGGGATAGTAAATGAAATATTTATTAGCCCCTTCTCCCACTCTCCATCCTGAAACCTCCCCAGCAGCAGCCTGTGATAGAGGGGAGGAGGGAAGCCAGCAGCACTGCAGTGGGGGGGCACGCAACATGGGAGGAATCCCAGGCAGAAGGGGAAATCGACACTGCACAGATTAAGTTGTGCCCAGGCACACCTGGCACACCCCCTGTGCACACCTGTGCAGAGAGTTCTATGTTTACAAACACACAGAACTCTGTGAACATAGGAACAGCATCTGACTCTTTCTTCTCCCTGAAAAGTTAACCCCTTGATTTCCCCCTAACCCCTTCCCAGCCAGTGTCATTAGTACAGTTATCACTGTATTAGTGTCACTAGCCATGTCAGTGTCAGTTAGTGATCCTCCCAGCCAGTGTCTGTTAGTGTGAGATTGCCTGCCATCCTATCACAGTCACACTATGAGTTGCTGATCAGCCCCATTATGGCATAGCATCTATAGCTGCATAAATTCCAGTATATATACCTTAGTTTATATCTATACCTTTCACACAAGCCAATAAATATATACTTATTGGGATTTTTTTACCAAGGATATGTAGCAGGAATAAATGTTGGCCTAAATTTGTGAAGATTTTTTTTATTAGATATGTTTTTTAACATAAAGTAGAAAATATCATTTTTTTTAAAAAAAAATGTTTGCTCTTTTTCATTTGCAGTATATGTTTAAAAATATTTAAAAAAAGTGGTGATTAAATACCACCAAAAGAAAGCTCTATTTATGTGAAAAAAATAAAAATGTAATTTACATACAGTGTTGCATGACTGTGCTATTGCCAATTAGCACAGTGCTGAATAGCAAAAAATACCCTGGTCATGAAGGGGGGTAAAACCTTCCAGAGGTCAAGTGGCTAAAGTAAATGTAAATCATAACCTAATAACAATTACTTTGCTAAAGCACCATGTATCATACAAAAATGCTATTTAAAAAAAACACATACCGTATTTATCGGCGTATAACACGCACTTTTTTCCCCTTAAAATCAGGGGAAAGTCGTGGGTGCGTGTTATACGCCGATCCCCGCTATCGCTATGTGAATGTCGGCGTTCGCCGCCGACATTTACATAGCGAGTAGTTTCAAATATGGCGCCGCGGAGTTCGGAGGGGCTCGGCGGTGCTGAACGAGCGCCGCCGGAATCACAGAGCCGAGATACACATAGTCGGGTGTATTCGGCTCTTTCCGGCACCGCTCACTGTCACGCCCAGTCCCGCCATTGGACCTGTGTTATGTCCATCATAGGGCAGGACTGTGAGCGGCGCCGGAAAGAGCCGAGAACCCTCGGCTATGTGTATCTCGGCGGCGTTCGTTCACTTCCGCCGGCGCCGAGTCTCTCCGAACTCCGCGGCGCCATATTTAAAACTACTACCATGTGTATGGCGGCGGCGGCGGCAGGAGGAGGCATGGACACTGGGGACAAGGCTGCAGGGACAAGGCTGCACTAGGGACAAGGCTGCATTGACAAGGCTGCACTGGGGACAAGGCTGCACTGGGGACAAGGCTGCACTGGGGACAAGGCTGCACTGGGGACAAGGCTGCACTGGGGACAAGGCTGCATTGGGGACAAGGCTGCACTGGGGACAAGGCTGCATTGGGGACAAGGCTGCATTGGGGACAAGGCTGCACTGGGGACAAGGCTGCACTGGGGACAAGGCTGCACTGGGGACAAGGCTGCACTGGGGACAAGGCTGCATTGACAAGGCTGCACTGGGGCAAAGCTGCACTGACAAGGCTGCACTGGGGCAAAGCTGCACTGACAAGGCTGCACTGACAAGGCTGCACTGGGGCAAAGCTGCACTGACAAGGCTGCACTGACACTGAAAAGGCTGCAATGACACTAACAAGGCTGCAGATGAACACTGATGAGGCTGCATTGATGGGCATTTTAATGTAAGTTTCTTTTCCTTAAACTTCCCTCCTAAAAGTTTTTTTCCTTAAAATTCTCTCCTAAACTTGGGGTGCGTGTTATACGCCGGCGCGTGTTATACGCCGATAAATACGGTACTTATTTTTGTAGCATTTCTATTCCAATATCCTATGGCTTCTTTACAGGACTTTTTTGTGTACATATATGCACTTGAGCAATGTCTGCATGGCATGGCATGACATTTCTCAGAGCAGGTTATTGATGGTGATAGCAGTGGACCAAGCCTGTGTAACGTGTGTTGAAACAGCCATTTGTAGTCTCCATCAGAAGCCCATGTGACAGGCTGACAACACAGACATACAACTGGAAGACACATACAAATCATTGTCACTCTATAGCAGGAAGTGCTTGCTCAAGTACCTTCATGGTTGGATCACCAGGTATTATTTTAATGAAAGCTGTAGATAAAAAAAAATATATATATATATATATATATATATATATATATATATATATATATATATATATATATATATATATATATATATATATATATATAATATATATATAATATATATTTTTTTTTTTTTTTTTTTTTTTTTTTTTTTAAATCGGCGTTAACCTCTTTTAGTAAAATTAGATTTTAAGGATTGTGTTTACTTGTATTTGGTAATTTTGAAACTATACTTGTCACGAGAGAATGAACTGGGCTGCCTTTGCTGACCTACTGAAAATCCTACTTACCTCTCTGTTATGCCAACTCTCCGAGACACTATCTTGGAACAGGTATACTGTACATATATGGAAAGTCAGCAGCCCTTATCTGCACACTTGTTCCAGGCCAAGTTATTTAAATGTATTAAAGCCAGAGGGTCAACATGACAACCAGATAACTAGCCTTTTCTGATAGAGAAGTCCACAATGGCTGTCTCTATGTTTCCCTTACAATAGGATTCCTTTTGACTTGAAATAGTATAGTAGGTATAGAAAGATATTTATTCTGAAAATAGAAATAGTTTCTATTCTCAAGACTGAAATTCATTTCTGGCTTTGTATGTTTTTCTTAGATCATGACGTAAATTCATTTGTTTTTAAATAAATGGACATCATTTAAATTTATGCCATTGTGTTGCAGTACATTATGCATTACCCGGAATTACCCAGCATTTCACCATTGCGCCATGCATTGTAAAGGGCACCCCTACACAACTCAAAAACACATGTGCCCTGTGACCCACCCCAGCTTAGTACAATGCATGTGGACCCACTCCAGCCCAATACAACACATGTATATGTACACTTTAATTGGTTACTAGCAAGGGAACATGGGAACATGTGTAAATTATACTTATTTTTGTGCCCTCATGTCATGTCACATCTCTGCTGTTAAAAGTCCAAATTATTTGAGTGGTTTTTCTAAACTAAGGCTGATATCTGAGAGACAATATTTGTGACAGGTCTGACCAAGAATTATAAAACCTTTAAAATGGTATATATTGTTTTATTGATGAGCTCCATATCGCTGTAATATGTAAGGAGTTTTTCTGCTCTGTTGATAGTGTACCATGAGGTTAAGAAACAGGGAGTCTTCTGCCAGCCTGCTGGTATTTTATATTGTAACAAGCATAACATCAAATGTTCCATTCATATATGTTACTTTCAATTAGATTGGATGCAGTATTACACATCACACTTAAATGTGAGTCTCATCAGTAAGCTGAAGTAACCATAAACCCTCCTTTTGCAACAGAGTAAAGGCTTCTACAGTTAAAAGTTGCTGTGTATATATATATATATATATATATATATATATATATATATATATATAGTAATTAAAATGTATTCACAGTTGAATAGAAATGTAATATATTTCATACAAAATCTCTACAAATCAGTTCTGGGAAATAAATCGGTCACTTTTCGGGAAATGTTTAAGCACTTTGATGACAAATGACATCTATTTTACTGTAAAAACTTCCTCAAGATGAATCTACAAGCTTATTTAAATTTGATCAAAGTTGTTAAGGACTTGATTAAAATTCATGACAATGAAAGTTTAATGTGGTAATATTGCATGTTGTACTTGTAGTATCAACTGCATAAAAAGCTACTGATAATTACTAATTACAAGGAAATATTTCCAGAGTGTAAAATACTATCAGAGAAAGGCCATTTTATATGCTTTTGTCCTGACAGCTGTAACCTAGAACATGATGAGGTCATAAGTCAAAAATGTTCCTATGCGTAAAAGCGCCATTAGGTGAACAAACAGAGAGTTATCTTTTGTAAGAGAATTACTAATTGCAACTAATATTACTAGTAGAGCTGGCAATAGCCTTTAATTGTTGTTAAACCTTAACAGGCATAACAGTCACTGAAAGATCTTTCCCTCTATTGTTATGTTCATAAATGTGCCAACTCATACTCTATAAGAGTTTTTTTTTAAAGCATAGCATTTTTATTATATAATACATTTATTGAATTTTAAAATAGACATTACAAAACAGGATGTACTGGTAAAGTCAACATTAGGTTACATCATATGATAGCCAACAGGCCATTGTAGTAGACATAGACAATAACACGATGAAGCCATACATAGTGCAATCAATGTACATTTAAAATAAACAAAAAACCAAAGGGGTCATTATATGAGAAAATAAAAAATAACAAGGAAAAAAGAAAACAAAACAGGAACAAACAATTCAGTTCAGGTAAATGAAAGGTACTTATAAGAGAACAACCTCAGAGGCACAGATACACAGATATTACATTGCTCCAGGTATAAGGCCTCATACACATGGACGTTTTAAAAAATGAGCTGTAAAGCTAGTACCAACACCAGGAAAAAAACAGCATTTTAGCCACGCTAGCTTTCAGCCATGTTTCTCTGCCTCTATTCAAAATCAATGGTTCCCAATGGGAGCCCATTGATTTGAATAGAAGTCGCACCAGAAGTCGGATCAAGATGATCCGACTTACAGTGCGGTTTGTGTGCTGAGAGTTTTAAAGGGGAACCTCGCCAAAATGTAAAAAAAAAATTGCGCGAGGTTCCTCCCCAAGACGATACCAGACCCTTCGGGGTGGTATGGATCCTAATGGGAACCCCCACGCCCCAAAAAAATGTGTGGGGGTCCCCCTAAGATCCATACCAGACCCTTATCCAAGCACACAGCCTGGTAGGTCAGGAAAGGAGGGATAAGTGAGTGCCCCCCCTCCTGGACCTTACCAGGCCACATGTCCTCAACATGGGGGGAGGGTGCTTTGGGGCAGGGGGGCTCTGCACATGGTGGTTGTTGGGGTCTGCGGGTGGGGGCTTATTGGAATCTGGAAGCCCCCTTTAACAAGGGGGCCCCCAGTTACTGGCCACTCACCCTAGGTGAATGAGTATGGGGTACATGGTACCCCTACCCATTCACCTAAAAAAAAGTGTAAAATATAAACACACTACACAGGTTTTTAAAGTATTTTAATAAGGCAGCTCTGGCTCTTCTCCCTCTTCTGGTGACGTCTTCTCCCTCTGCCGGTTCTTTTCCTTCTCCCATAGGGAACCATTGATTTTGAGTAGAGGCAGAGAAACGCCAGTTGAGGCTTAATGCTGTGTATACAGCATTAAGTCTTGTTAAACCGCGTTTAACACCTTCTACTGGCATCTGGCATTTTGAATAGGTCTGCACACAGACCTGAAGGTTTGCGTACTCGGATAAGGATCTGGTATAGAATCCCCATGCCATTTTTGGGGTGTGGGGGTTTCCCTTAAGATCTATACCAGACCGAACGGTCTGGTATTATCTTGGGGGAACCTCATGCAATTTTTTTTTTGGCGGGGTTCCCCTTTAAGATCCTCAGCACACAAGTCGCACCGCAAGTCGGATCATCCTGATCCGACTTCTGGTGTGACTTATATTCAAATCAGTGGGCTCCCATAGGAAACCCTTGATTTTGAATAGAGGCAGAGAAACAATGGACGAGGCTTAATGCTGTAAATACAGCGTTAAGCCTTGTTAAACCACATTTAACACCCTCTGGCTTTTTTACAGCTCTAGCACTGGAGCCTCAGAACGCCCTGGTCCTGGGGTTTTTTTGGAGCTTAAAAATGCCAATTCCTGTTACAGCTCAAAAATGCATGGTGTATATGAGACCATTGAATAACATGGAGTGGCGTTTTTAAGCTGCAAAAAAAGCTTAAAAACACTGCTGTAAAAACGTCCGTGTGTATGAGGCACAATGTTTTAGCCAAACATACCATGCTGCATATAATATTTGGTTCTGTGTTACGTTTCTACTGTCTAAAAATGGTCAATCGTGCAGCAAAGAAAATGTGCATGCTTAAAGATCGGAACTCAGGAGGGAGATTAGTCACATATGTAATCACTAATGGGATCTTTAACCACTAGGTGTACAAAAATGTGCAGTGCATGTTTTTCTTCATTGTACCAATAAAGAAACTTTGAAAGACTTTCTTTACAGTTAAGGAGGGCATTGAATATTGAAATACTTTTGGTGGAAGGATTTGCAGATGTCCAATAAGACCACGCTTTCACAGACATTATTAATTTAGGCACAGGTTGCTTCCAGAAGTAAGAAACTATTTGAGTGTAAGAGAGGCAGCCACTAGGGATGGGCCAAACAACCACTGTTCGGTTTGCACCAGAACATTCGAACACCAGGACCCGAATGTTAAAAATCACAAGTGCCTATTTTGAAGGCTTAAATGCAAGTAATTGGGCATACAATGGTTATAGGGGTCCGGGTCCTGCCTTGGGGGACATGTATCAATAAAAAAAAAGTTTATCAAAAACGTAATTTTTAAATGAGCAATATTTTTTTATTTTTAAAGTGAAAGCATAAAAATGAAAAATTCCTTCCAATATAGTACCTGGGGGTCTCATTAGTCTACCTGTAAAGTGGCAGAACTGTACCATGTCTAGAATCTGCTGCAGCAATAATTGTATTTATAAAGACAAAAAAAATAAATTTTTCCTGAAAGCTGCCTTTATTTTGCTCAGCAAGAGTTGGGGAGTAGGGATGAGCCAAACACCCCCCGGTTCGGTTCGCACCAGAACCTACGAACGGACCGAAAATTCGCACGAACGTTAGAACCCCATTGACATCTATGGGACTCGTTCGAAATCAAAAATGCTGATTTTAAAGGCTAATTTGCATGGTATTGTTCTAAAAAGGGTTTGGGGACCCGGGTCCTGCCCAGGGGACATGTATCAATGCAAAAAAAAACTTTTAAAAACTGAAGTTTTTTCGTGAGCAGTGATTTTAATGATGCTTAAAAAAAAAAAAAAAGTGAAATATTCCTTTAAATATCGTACCTGGGGGGTGTCTATAGTATGCCTGTAAAGTGGCGCGTGTTTCCCATGCTTAGAACAGTCCCTGCAAAAAATTTCATTTTTAAAGGAAAAAAAGTCATTTAAAACTGCTTGCGGCTTTAATGTAATGTCGGGTCCAGGCAATATGGATGAAAATCAGTGAGACAAACGGCATGGGTACCCCCAGTCCATTACCAGGCCCTTTGGGTCTTGTATGGATATTAAGGGGAACCTCGCACCCAAATTAAAAAAGGAAACAGCAGTATACAGGCTCTGTACTCTGAACAGCAGTATACAGGTGGTGCAAAAAAGACAGGGACTGTAGGTTTGTTGCTAAGTACAATCAGTTTGTAATTTTGAACTGATACACAGTTTAGCTCCAGCCAAAAAATCTAATTTAAGCTTTTTGGAAAACATAGGGAAGGGTTATGACCCCTGTGACATTTGTTTTGCTGTCTGTGCTCCTATTCAGAAGATTTCACCTCACTTTTTGTCCCAATGACAAATGTTTTTTGAAAAATTGGGTTTTTTTGTGAAACAAGGATTGGTGATAAAGCATCAGTGGAAAGGAGAAATGTTTTTCCCATATTAACTCTTACAGGAGAGAATTTCCCTTCCTAGGGGTCGATTTCATCTCACTTCCTGTTGTCTCCTTCTGTTTGCAAGTAGGAGTCATTTGTAAGTTGGATGTTTGAAAGTAGGGGCCTGCACTATATACTCAGCAGAAATTTGGGCCTTAGGTGTTGTTGTCGCCACAACCCTGTAAGCCCTCACAGGGCCCTGCTGTGAAATATTAGATCAAGAATTGTAATTGCATGCCTCTGTTGAACAGGGGCAGAAAAATTGGGCCTTTGGTAGTGGTGGTGCTGGTGCCACAACACTGTAAGTCCTCACTCGCTCTTGGTGGGTGCAGAAACGGGCCCTGCTGTGAAATATTAGATCAAGAATTGTAATTACATGCCCCTGTTGAACACTGCAACCTCTCACAGATACTCTAGTTGGAAAGCAGGAACGAGCCCTGCTGCAAAGTATTGCATCAAAAATTGTAATTACACGCCCCTGTTAAACAGGGACTAAAAAATTGGGCCTTAGGCACTGGTGGCGGTGCCCAGAACCAAAAATGTTCTTACAAGCTATCAGCGGGATCATTGAGGAGGAAGAGGATAATTACTCAGGATAGTCACTCAGCATCAGCATAGGCAGTCTTTGAAGGGATCTGAGATTTAAAAAAAAATAATAATTCGGTTACATCAGCATCAGGTGCTTGATCCAAGACTGATTCATTTTTATGAAGGTCAGTCGATCGACCGAGTCGGTGGACAGACGCACCCTCTGATCGGTTACAAAGCCTCCAGCAGCACTGAATGTGCATTCCCAAAGAACGCTGGATGCAGGACAGGCCAATAGCTCAATTGCATACTGTGCAAGCTCTGGCCAGTGATCCATCCTCAAGACCCAGTAACCCCGAGGATTTTCAGGGAGAAAGGTGTCCAAGTCAGATCTTGCCCCTAGGTATTCCTGCACCATATAAAACAGACGCTGGCAATGGTTGCTGGAACCGATCATACCTTGGGGCTACGGACTAAAAAATTGTCTGAACGCATCGGTCAGACGGCCACCTTCTCCACCACTCCTTCTTTGACTGACCGAAGCCTCAGCAACACGTTGTCCAGAAACAGGAGTTTGTAACCTCCCAGTCTCTGGAAACGCGTTGCACAGTCCTTTCTGCAAGGCCTCCCGAAGATGTTTCATCCTCTGCTCCCTCTGCGATGGCAAGATAAGGTCCGCAACCTTACCCTTGTAACATGGATCAGGGAGGGTTGCCAGCCAGTATTGGTCCTTCTCCTTGATACCACGAATACGAGGATCCTTACGCAGGCTTTGCAGGATCAGGGAGGCTGTGCAGCATAGGTTTACCTGAGGCATTCGGTCCGGAGTCCTCTGGGTCACTAAGGACGACATGGTCTGCAGCCACCTCCTCCCAGCCACATACAAGTCCATGTGTTTCTTGGGACTGATCCCTTAAAGACTGCTGCTGATGCTGAGTGCCAGGCTCCACCTCCATACTGACACAATCCTCCTCCTCCTCCTCCTCCTTGTCCTCTTCCTGTGTGATCAGCGGGCATGCAGGAACACTGTATTAATAAAGGGGGCCTTGAGAGCTAAGGAAGTCCTCCTCTTCCTGCCTCTGTTCTACCTCAAGTGCCCTGTCCATTATTCCATGCAGCGTGTGCTCCAACAGGTGGACAAGGGGGACAGTGTCACTGATGCATGCACTGTCACTGCTCACCAAACTCGTGGCCTCCTCAAATGGTGACAGGACAGTGCAAGCATCCCTGATCATGGCCCACTGGCGTGAGGAAAAAAAAACAAGCTCCCCTGACCCTGTACTGGTGCCATAGTCACGCAGGTTCTAATTGATGGCCCTCTGCTGCGTGTGCAGCCGCTGCAGCATGGCCAACGTTAAGTTCCACCTGGTGGGAATGTCAGATTAGGCGGTTCTTGAGCAGGTTAAACTCCTTTTGGAAGTCTGCCAGCCGAGCACTGGCATTATATGACCGGCGGAAATGCACACAGACTTTCCTGGCCTGCCTCAGGACATCCTGTAAGCCCGGGTACCTGCCCAAGAACCGCTGCACCACCAAGTTAAGGATGTGAGCCAAACAGGGCACATGGGTCATTTGTCCCTGTCGGAGGGCAGAGAGGAGGTTGGTGCCATTGACGCAAACCACCATTCCTGCCTTAAGTTGGCGTGGCGTCAACCACCTCTGATCCTACCTTGCAGAGCAGACAGAACCTCTGCCTCAGTGTGGCTCCTGTCCCCCAAGCACACCAGCTCAAGCACCGCATGGCATCTTTTGGCCTGCATACTTGCGTAGCCCCTTGAACGGCTATGGAGCACCGCTGGTTCCGAGGACAAAGCACAGGAAGAGGCCATGGAGGAAGAAGAAGAGGAGGGGGTGGAGGAGAGAGGTGTGTCACAATCATTAGTAGTGGCATTTTGGAGGCGTGGTGGCGGAACAACCTCCAACACTACTGCACCTTGTACTGCATCCTTCCCAGCTGCCAGCAGAGTCACCCAATGCACGGTGAAACTTAGGTAACGTCCCTGTCCATGCCTGCTGGACCATGAGTCAGCAGTAATATGCACCTTACCGCTGACCGCCCTGTCCAGCGAGGCATGGACATTGCCTTCCACATGCCGGTAGAGAGCTGGAATTGCCTTCCGTGAGAAAAAGTGGCGTTTGGGTACCCGCCACTGAGGAACCGCACATGCCACAAACTCACGGAAGGGGGCAGAGTCTACCTACTGAAAAGGCAGCAGTTGAAGTGCTAGCAATTTTGCCTAGCTAGAATTCAACCGCTGGGCATGTGGATGGCTGGGAGCGAACTTCTTTCAGCGGTGCAGCAGCTAGGGCAAGGAAATTTGCCTGGTACAATTTGACGTCAGTGTACTGAAAGCAGATTGCCCACAAGTACTTGGCTGTGACACACCTAATTCTACACCTTCATTCCTCTCAGTGCAGGTCTCAGAGAGGACTGAAGGTATAGTGGGGTTGGAGATCTCAGCTGATGAGGAGCAAGGAGAGGTCCTCTTTGTTCTTTGGTGTAGGTCTTTTAGATACGCTTGCCAACGAACTGCATGGCAGGTCAACATATGTCTGGTCAAGCACGTGGTGCCCAAGTGGGAGATGTTTTGGCCACGCGAGATACGCTTGAGACATAAGTTGCAAATAGCAGTGGTGCGATCTGACTTGTCTCAAAAAGGCCACGCACTTGTCTCAAAAAAGGCCCACACCAAAGAACTTTTGGAACAATGCGCAGAGACAGCAGCGCCCTGCACATGCGGAGCTTTGGGGTGTGATGCAGTCAGTGTGCTGCCTTTAGGCTTGCCCCTGGAGGGCATCCTGCCTCGTTGGTGCTGTGCCTCCTCCTCCTCCTCTCTGCTATCAGGCACCCATGTTGAGTCAGTGACCTCATCATCCCCTCCCTCCTCATCACTGGAGCAAACCTGGCAGTATGCTGCAGCAGGGGGAGAATGACTGCCAGATTGCTGTCCTTCTTGGGCACCCCCTCTGTCCGTGCTCACGTTACTGCCTTCATCTAGCTCAGTATCATCATCAGAGCCTTCTAAACGCTGGGCATCCTCCTGGAGCATGTACCCAACACTGTGGTCAAACAGTTCGAGGGACTCCTCAGGAGGACATGGTGGGGTTAGGGAAGGAGTCACTGATGCCATTGAGCCGAGGGAAGTGGGCGCGTTGGCAGCTGCTTTGCCAGATAAAGTACCCTGAGCATGGGTGAGAGAGGATGAGGAGGATGAGGACAGCTTGGTCATCCACTCCAAGTCTTCCGCATGTTGCGGCTCAACATGGCCAGCTGCCGAAAATAAGGCCAAGCGTGTCCCATGGCCATGTGCTGATGAGGATGCACCGTCTCCACGACCAGCACTGTTGCCTCTAGACACAGAGCCTACTTGCCCTCTTTTATTGGCTTGTGACTGTCTGCCTCTCCTTGTTGGCCTTCCAGACATACCAATGGCCTGTAGCTGCACTAAGCTGGGATATATATATATATATATATATATATATATATATATATATATATATATATATATATATATATATATATATATATATATATATATATATATATATATATATATATACTAATACTGCAGCTAGCAAAATCAACTGCCTGTAGTATGAGAACACCACCAACCTTCTACAGGTATCTTTAGGTGAACATTGTGCACAGCTCGCAAAAAACTAACTTGTAGTTTATTTAGCTGCCTGCAGTAGTGATAGGATCAGGTAAACACCACCAACCTTCTACAGGTAGCTTTAGCTGAACACTGTGCAGAGCTCGTACTAGACTAACTTGTAGTTTTAGCTGAACACGGTGCAGAGCTCGCAAAAAAACTAACTTGTAGCTTATTTAGCTGCCTGCGGTAGTGATAGGATCAGGAAAACACCACCAACCTTCTACAGGTAGCTTTAGCTGAACACTGTGTAAAACTCACAAAAAAATAACTTGTAGCTTATTTAGCTGCCTGCAGTAGTGATAGGATCAGGAAAACACCACCAACCTTCTACAGGTAGCTTTAGCTGAACACTGTGCAGAGCTCGCACTACACTAACTTGTAGTTTTAGCTGAACACTGTGAGGAGGACGCACTACACTAACTTGTAACTTTAGCTGAACACTGTGAGGAGGACGCACTACACTAACTTGTAGCTTTAGCTGAACACTGTGCAGAGGTCGCACTACACTAACTTGTAGTTTTAGCTGAACACTGTAAGGAGGACACACTACACTAACTTGTAGCTTTAGCTGAACACTGTGAGAAGGACGCACTACCCTAACTTGTAGCTTTAGCTGAACACTGTGCACTACACTAACTTGTAGTTTTAGCTGAACACTGTGAGGAGGACATACTACACTAACTTGTAGCTTTAGCTGAACACTGTTCAGAGGATGCACTACACTATCTTGTAGCCTTAGCTGAACACTGTGCAGAGGTCGCACTACACTACCTTGTAGTTTTAGCTGAACACTGTTCAGAGGATGCACTACACTATCTTATAGCCTTAGCTGAACACTGTGCAGAGGTCGCACTACACTAACTTGTAGTTTTAGCTGAACACTGTTCAGAGGACGCACTACACTAACTTGTAGCTTTAGCTGAACACTGTGAGGAGGATGCACTAAGGTAACTTGTAGCTTTAGCTGAACACTGTGCAGAGGTCGCACTACACTAACTTGTAGTTTTAGCTGAACACTGTGAGGAGGATGCACTACCCTAACTTGTAGCTTTAGCTGAACACTGTGCAGAGGTCACACTAAACTAACTTGTAGCTTTAACTGAACACTGTGAGGAGGACGCACTACACTAACTGTAAATAGTCTAGCTGCCTGACTGTGGTACTAATAGGATCAAAAGAACACCAGCAATTATCTTCAGGTAGCTGTAAATACTGTATCAAGACAAGCCTGCCTGTCAGTAGGAAGATAACAGGAACGGATCTAGCTAAACTGAATACAGTGTATATATATATATATATATATATATATAACACCTGGGATGCATATATATACACAATACACTGTAAGTGCAGCTAACTTACTGACTGTCCTGCCTAATCTATCTAACTTAAATCAAATGACACTGTCTCTCAGTCTATCTCTTTCAACGCCGGAACACACACTACACAGGGCCGCTGTGCAGGTGGCCTTATATACCGTGGGGCGTGTACTAAATCCCCTGAGCCATAATTGGCCAAAGCCTCCTTGGCTTTGGCCAATTACAGCTCTCTGTTCAGACGGCGCTGTGATTGGCAAAGCATGCGGGTCATAGTGCATGCTTGGCCAATCATCAGCCAGCAAAGCACTGCGATGCCACAGTGAATTATGGGCCGTGACACGCCACACGAATTTGGTGCGAACGGCCCATATTGTTCGCAATTCAGCGAACGGGCGAACAGACGATGTTCGAGTCAAACATGGGTTTGACTTGAACACGAAGCTCTTCCCTACTGGGGAGCCAGTATGTATGATACGGCCACAATGTAGTGCACTCGGAACAAGATTAGAGATTTTCTGGATACATTCTGGTGTCATTTTGACTTTGTATAGAGGTAACTGGCGCGTAAAAATTGGTCTTTGGGTGTCGGTGGCGCCATCCCACCGTAACCCTATAGAGGTAATAGTTACATAGTTACATAGTTAGTCAGGTTGAAAAAAGACACAAGTCCATCCAGTTCAACCATAAAAAAAACAAAAACAAAAAACAAAACAAAAAATCGTACAATCCAATACACCCAATACTATACCCACAGTTGATCCAGAGGAAGGCAAAAAACCCCAGCAGAGCACGCTCCAATTTTCTACAGCAGGGGAAAAAATTCCTTCCTGATCCCCCAAGAGGCAATTGGATGTTCCCTGGATCAACTTTATCTATAGATGTTAGTACCCAGTTATATTATGTACATTTAGGAAAGTATCCAGGCCTTTCTTAAAGCAATCGACTGAGCTGGCCAGAACCACCTCTGGAGGGAGTCTATTCCACATTTTCACAGCTCTTACTGTGAAGAAACCTTTCTGTATTTGGAGATGAAATCCCTTTTCCTCCAGTCGTAAAGAGTGCCCCCTTGTCTTCTGTGTTGACCGTAAAGTGAATAACTCAACACCAAGTTCACTATATGGACCCCTTATATATTTGAACATGTTGATCATATCCCCCTTATTCTCCTCTTCTCAAGAGTGAATAAATTCAGTTCCTCTAATCTTTCCTCGTAGCTGAGCTCCCCCATGCCTCTTATCAGTTTGGTTGCCCTTCTCTGCACTTTCTCCAGTTCCCCGATATCCAAGGTAATCTTGATGAAAGCAAGAATTGGCCTTGCTGTAAAAAACTGCAAAGATATGCACCTGTCAAACAGGTGCATTAAAATTGCCCTTTGGGTGTCGGGGGCACCTTCCCACCATAACCCTATAGAGGTACTCTTGATGAAAACAAGAATTGGCCTTGCTGTAAAAAATTGCAATGATATGCACCTGTCAAACAGATGCTGAAAAAATGGTCTTTAATGTTAATGTGTTAATTGTGCCCATGAAACCTATACCAAAACCTATACCTATAACAAAACCTATACCAAAAGCAAAAACCTATACCAAAAGCAAGTGGCTGACGCTGTGGTCAAATAACTCAGCTGACTCCTCAATGGCTGACGTTGGGGCTATGGCAGGAATAGATGTGGGCAAGGAGGCAGGTTTATCCACTCTGGCAACTGCAGGGGAGTGCACACTTGCCTCTGCTTGCATGACAGAGGATGAGGAGGATGAGGAAGGTTTAGTAAGCCAGTCCACCACCTCCTCTGCATGCTGTGGCTGGATAGCACGGGCAAACTCACTAAACTGAGGAAATGATACCCTGACTGAGGACTGACCACCACATCCATCTTTGCCTGTGGACACATTTGTTGCTGGCCCCCTTACAGTGCCAAGGGAACATCTGCCTCTCCTTGTTGTCCTTCCAGACATTATTGGGAGGGAGGGGGCAAATGTAAAGAAGAAGTTGAAATATTTACGTAGATGCAATTTAATCAATGTAAAGAGGTGTTTGGTGCAATTTAATTTGAGTACTCACACTAAACAGATACACTACAGCCATACACTATAACAGGGGTCTTCAAACTGCGGCCCTCCAGGTATTCAGGAACTACAATTCCCATCATGCCTAGTCATGTCTATGAATGTCAGAGTTTTACAATGCCTCATGGGATGTGTAGTTCTGCAACAGCTGGAGGGCCGTAGTTTGAGGATCCTTGCACTATAATATACTGCAATATAATGCGCCAAACATACAGTGACGCACAGAACTATATGGTGTTAAACTGGCAGTAACGCGCGCAAAACGATATGGCATTAAACTGGCAATAACACACAGAACTATATGGCGTTAAACTGGCAGTAACGCACACAGAACTATATAGCGTTAAACTGGCAGTAACGCACACAAAACTATATGGAGGTAAACCTGAAGTAACCCACACAGAACTTTATGGAATTAAACTGGCAGTAACGCACACAAAACTATATGGTGTTAAACTGGCAAGAATGCACACAGAAGTAAATGGCGTTAAACTGGCAGTAACGCGCACAGAACTATATAGCATTAAACTGGCAGTGACGCACACAAAACTATATGGCGTTAAACTGGCAGTAACGCACACAGAAGTAAATGGCATTAAACTGGCAGTAATGCAATCAAATAGACGGTGTTCAACTGTCACTACACTGACGCTATCTGAACTTTCCCTACTCTAGCTATAAACTAATGTAAAGATTACTGACACAGTCTCACTACACTACACTGAAACTATCTGAGCTGTCCCTACTCTACACTAATGTATGTATGAATGACACGGTCTCACTACACTACAGTGAAACTATCTGAGCTATCCCTACTCTAGCTGCACACTATGCAAAGCTGAATGATCCCTAGACTGAGTTGAGGTGGAGGCTCTGCCCAGCTCCAAAAAAATAGCAAATGGTCAGAAGGATACTCTTACCCTGGGGATGGTTATCTGGTGAACTGGAGACACAGGCAATGTGAGGTTGTCAGTGCTGAAGAAGAGTGTAGATGTTCTTGTTGGAACTGAGATAGGTGCTTCTAGGCAATCAAGGGTCTATTCAGGTAACTGAATGGATAGGAAGGGACAACAGGTGACCAAAATAAACAAATAACTACAGCAGGGCAAACGTTTGTGGAAAATGTATGAAAAGCACAGGGAATAGCAATATCAAATTATCATTTCGTCAGTGCCCCCTTTGACCTGCCACTCAAGATCCAGGCGCTGGGCAGATGAGAATTAATCGCGAGGGTGTCCCATGGGTACTACAGGTTTCCACTTCCTCAACAGAGCCAGGCCCTCTTCTAGGGTTCCCACTGTAAAATTTTTGCCATCTTTGAAGATAACCAATTGCACTGTGTAACCCTATTTGTGTATCTGCTCTACATCCAACTCAGCTGGTGAAGCATCCAGAAGAAAGGTGGATAGTAGCTTAGTAAAATAGTCCCTTAATTCTGCTGACTGAAAGGTTTCTGGAATGGCATTAATTTGAACATTATTACACCTGAAGTGATCCTCCAGGTCAGCTATTTTAGCCTTGCACCATTCTACTTCTTTCTTTCTTTCGATATGAGCATCAACCAGGGCATTGAATGTGAAAGTAAATTTTCAAGGTAGCTAATCCTATTGCCCATCTCCTGCAGTCCCTCTTTAAATTTCTGAATCAGAGAAGTAAGATCTGCTAGAATAGAGCTGTGCAAAGACACTAACATTTCCTTTAAGTTAGTGTCCATGGCAGGCTGAAGTGTGTGAAAGGCAGCTATGGAGGAGTGAGTGGCATTGGAATCTCCAGAAGTATAGGCAGCTGTACTCACCACAGAAGATGCAGGCTCTGGAGGTGTCATTCTGGGTCTTGACTTGGCTGGGCTGGTAGTAGGAGAGGAGGTCTATAAAGTAGAATCTCCAAGAGGAAGCTTGTGGACAGAGCGGCATCAGCCATTCCTCTCTCTCTCTCTCTCTGCTGCACAGTGACATGCTGCTGTTGACACTGGGCTGGTGCCATCTTGGCTGAAGGAGCGGTGGGGAGAAGCGAATAACTTTGTTTTTTTTGTGGGCTTCCCCTGCTCTTTCCTCTTCCTTGACATCTCCCTTGGTTGTTGTATACTGAATGGAGCAGAATCGCTAGTGACAGGCAATCCCTGCTCCCGCTGTGTGCCCTGGTCTTTCCCTGCTGTGCAGAGCCAAGTCAGTGAGTTCCATCACACTCAACAGCAAGCCATCCCCCCTCTACATATGAGTGTTTTTATTACAAACTGCAGTCAACCTTGAAAAGTGTACCCTTGTGGCAAAATATGGATTATCAGCTTGGCTGACTGCTTTTTCTTTCAACCAACCTCTGCAAAGGATTAAAGCAAAAGTTACTGATAAACAGGAACTAATTTAAATGTTTCCAAAAAAAATACAAAAATTTAGTGTATCTAAACCCCAGAACAAAACATGTTTTAGGTTACCAGTACTTAGATGTGGTAGCTGCTTTCATTTTCTTTTTTATCAGACTTTGCTTTTTCTGCAAGTAGAGTGGGGTAAATTCTAGAGTCCTTGTAAATTTCCTTGTTCTGAACTGAACAATGTTACCAACTTTCCAAGTATACACATTACTGCTTCCCTATGTCATAGAGATGAGGAGAGGAGGAGGTGTTTGTAGTTCAAATAAGAAGCACAGCTGTGACAACACTGCTCTATCTATCTATATATATATATATATATATATATATATATATATATATATATATATATATATATATATATATATATATATATATATATATATATATATATATATATATATATATATATTACAGAGAGTGAGTGTTGTAACTCTAGGACAGAAAGTGAGTTACTGGCACTATCAACAGGTAATAATAAAGGAAATTCCTAAAAAAATAAAACTTATGCAGCCACTGTATTTTCTATTAATGCAGCTATAAAATAGCTATAAAACAGCCATGGTAATCTGAAGTAGAAATGTTGCAGAAAGTGCACTAATAGTATCTGACATCTGAATCTATGCAAATCTATGCAAACTGCTATTTCAATTTATGTGACCTATATTTAATTTGTGGACAAATATTTGCTTTATTGATAAATTGGGAATACATTTACAATTTGGGGATTTATCTATTTAAATTCATTCTTCTTAAAAAAAAAAAAATCAAACAATTTTTTGTTTGTTTGGTTTGGTTAAAATGGAGAAGGGTTAAAGCCTTTGCTGACTGGGATTCTATTAGAGAGATTTACTATCACTTTTTATCCTCCTAATATATACAAGAAAATCCTTTCAATATATACAGAGCACCGTGTCTTTGTTTTATAAATCTTTTGCAGAACATGAAAAACCTGTGTAATAACATAAGACATACAGTGCATAGCACATGTAATTTTTCTTCTCTATGTCAATCCACAACTAACTTACAGTGAGTTCGCTTACCAGGCATTGTTGATCTAGTATATTATACAGGTCAAATGTGCTTCTTAGGTCTAGCTAGGTGCATATTTTTTTCACTTCTTCTCATTGGGTATCCATTCTGAAAGAACAGATACAATCATCCCCTACTCTAATAAATCACATTTTTTTATTGATATTGTTACTGGAGAAATTTACCTTAATTTCTGTCTCGACGAGTGGAAATCTCTGGAGCACAGGGAACATTTATCCACAAACTCTTGTGACATTTCCATCACACCTACTACATATATGGAAAAAGCGCCTTCTAATTGGCAAATAACTATTATAAGGCTCGAGGAATTTCAATTAATCTTTTCTGTGTATTTTTCTCTTCTTTGTACACTGAAAAATAATAATCACTTTCTGTTTTTCTTGGAATAACAGTAAAACATGATAGTTTCTGACCATTAACCATTCTATACCAACTTTTAATTTTACTTTAATTTCAGTGATAATGTGTTAAAGTATAACTCTACTTTTCTTGAGGAATAATGCTCTTCTATGGGTCAGTTATATATATTGCAAGAATGTTTAACAAATTGAATTTTAGATCCTTACCTGCTTCTGGTGGTACAGGTCATTTTACTAAGCTACTAAAGAAGTAGGAATTCCAAATGAGAGGACATGCCTAATTTTATTTGAACAGTGCCGCCATTGCAGTAAGAGACAAATAGCTAAGAAAAGCAATGTATCAGTGACATGAGCAGTGCACAGTACACGATGCCCCAAGTACTTCCAGGTAAGGAAAATAAGTGATTTTTTTTTAAGTTTACAGAAAAGCATATTTAGCTGAAGATTGAAATGGAAAGTATATTGTATATGAATAAAATCCAAAGTGACTTGTGTAGGGTTTGGGATGCTATCATTTTTGATGAAAGTGGGGGTTTTATCTAAATTTGTATACCAGGTAAAGTAAAATGTACCCATTGCTTCTGATAATTCTGACTCCTAACAAATAGTCTTACAGATGCTCTGTTTCCATGGAAAAAGTGTTACAAAAGTGTGTTTCTTCTGCAATGCCATGTACAGGTATTATACAGGTAGTTCTCTCTGCAAGGATGCCCTGTTTTATGATTTTGAACACCCTTTAAAATATTACCTATTATAGTAAAGAAAAAGCAAAAGCCATGAATACTAACAAAAATTAGCATTAACTTTTTTAAGATTATCCATACACTTCTCTGACCAAGTAACCATTGTTTTTCCATTGTAAAATTAGTATTGTTACTTTGTCTTAACCTAGTCTTCTTAACCACTTGCAGCCCACCATATAGCAAAATGACAACGGCAAAGTGGTTTCAATACCCTGACCGGACATCATATGACGTCTTCAGGATATTAAGCCGATGCGCGCCCTCAGTATGACACCCGGCAACTCCGATCTTTTTCACGTGTCCAATCATGGCTGATGTAAACAGGAAGAGCCGCTGATCAGACGGTGATCGGACGTGCGTAGAGGAGAGCCGATCGGCTGCTTCTCTGATGGGGGGATCTGTGCTGATCGATTATCAGCGCAGCCCTCCCGAGGATGCCCACACTGGACCACCAGGGATACCACCAGATCACCAGGGATGCCCTCCACCAGGTATGCCACCCTAGACCTCCAGGGATGCCAATCAGTGCCCAGAATGGATGCCAATCAGTGCCCACAATGGGCATCACTGATTGGCAGGCATTATTGTTTGGCACTGAATGGCATCCATCAGTACAATACATTAAGTACATCAGTGCCACCTATCAGTGCCCATCCATGCCCATCCGTGCCACCTATCAGTGCCCATCCTTGGCGCATATCAGTGCCACCTATCAGTGCTCATCAGTGCCGCCTATCAGTGCCCCATCAGTGCCGCATATTAGTGCCCATCATTAGTGCCCATCGATGCCACCTCATTGGTGCCACCTCATCGGTGCCCATCAGTGCCACCTTATCAGTGCAGCCCCATCAGTGCCCATCAATGAAGGAGGAAACTTACTTATTTACAAAGATTTGTAACTGAAACAAAAAAACATTTTTTTTTTCAAAATTTACGCTCTTTTTTTATTTGTTTAGCAGAAAATAAAAATCCCAGAGGTGATCAAATACCACCAAAAGAAAGCTCTATTTGTGGGAACAAAGTGATAAAAATTTAGTTTGGGTACAGTGTAGTATGACCATGCAATTGTCATTCAAAGTGCGCAAAAGTGCTGAAAGCTGAAAATTGGTCTGGGCAGGAAGGTGTATAAGTGCCCTGTATTGAAGTGGTTAAAGTACTTAATCTTTTGAAACCATGGTGTTTAATTTGTACTGTCTTATAGCAAGCAAGCTATTGTATATTCTTAATAGCAAGCATCCACAAGCTTAATTATTCTGTCATTTAATGAAGATTATACAGAGGAATTTCATATGCAAACTAATACAGATAGTTTTGCATTTGTATGATTATATGAGGTGCATGATCTCATGAATATTTATTTATTGTGGCATAGAGTTAAAACATGTATTGACATAATGACAGCTAGGCATCCTTTAATCAAGAGCTTGTAACAAAATACACATTAATTATTATGAAACCTGCACAGAGGCTGGAGTTTTATTCATTCAATTTTCTTTGTCAAATATCAGAAATGAAAAAAGCATCAGCAGAAAAATATTCAGTTTTTATAGATACAAGTAAAAGTATTTTATTTTTTATATAGTATATTTTTTGTGGTTCTAAGCATGCAAAAAACATTTAAGGTGTTTAAGATACTCTATGCTGTGCACCAGCAAATGACTGATGACCAGCAAATGACTGATGACCAGGTGACGAACAGAAAATGTAAGGGTTCTTCTTAACATAATCTGAATATGCCTGTTAAATGTTAGGCCTTTTCCTAAAAAGAGTCTTAGTTTTAATACATTAAAATTGACTGTGCTTTCTTAAAACCACATATGAGATGCAGACATTCAGATTCTAGCTGTCAATTTGAATGTGACTGATGGCTGTTATGAACAAACACAGCTCTAATTTAAGATTATTTTCTGAGTTAGGTCAGTTGTGTCTGGCGTCTGATTTTTAAGCATTGTGGTTATTTAGTCTCTAAACTAGCTAGAAACATTTAGAAATCCTTCTTAGCTGTCATTTAAGGCAATTAGATATCTCAACTTATAATCACCTTTTCATATATGGTCAGGCAATATAGATGTTGATATCTGTAAGGAAACAATGCGATTAGTAATAGTGGCTAACATCCAACATAAATGCTTAAATATTTAACTCAGCCATGAGAACTAGATGACTAGCTCCATCTTTTTACACCATGTGCAGACTGAAATAAAAAGAAGATGCCTTTTAAAATCTTCACCTACTGGATCACTGAGAATAAAACAGTTGATCAAACTCGACTGCAGTAAATAATCAGTTTTAGGTAGACTGAGCCCTGAATGAGATAGAAAAATGAGCAATGATGTGCTGTAATTAACAGTCAGTAATTATAAACTTATAAATATGTAGTGCAATTGTTAGTACCAGGATTCTGGCTGTCCCTTTAACCACTTTAGCCCCGGACCAGTATGCTGCCTAAGGACCAGAGGTCTTTTTCCAATTTGGCACTGCGTCGCTTTAACTGCTAATTGCGCGGTCATGCAATGCTGTACCCAAACTAAATTTGCGTCCTTTTCTTCCCACAAATAGAGCTTTCTTTTGATGGTATTTGATCACCTCTGCCGTTTTTATTTTTTGCGCTATAAACAGAAAAAAAACGAAAATTTTGAAAAAAAATTATATTTTCTAATTTTTGTTATAAAAAAAATCCAATAAACTCAATTTTAGTGATACATTTAGGCCAAAATGCATTCGGCCACATGTCTTTGGTAAAAAAAATGTCAATAAGCGTATATTTATTGGTTTGCGCAAAAGTTATATAATAGCGTCTACAAACTAGGGTACATTTTCTGGAATTTACACAGCTTTTAGTTTATGACTGCCTATGTCATTTCTGGAGGTGCTAAAATGGCAGGGCAGTACAACCCCCCCAAATGACCCCATTTTGGAAAGTAGACACCCCAAGGAAATTGCTGAGAGGCATGTTGAACCCATTGAATATTTATTTTTTTTTGTCCCAAGTGATTGAATAATAACAAAAAAAAAAAAATATTTACAAAAAGTTGTCACTAAATGATATATTGCTCACACAGGCCATGGGCCTATGTGGAAATGCACCCCAAAATACATTCTGCTGCTTCTCCTGAGTATGGGGATACCACATGTGTGGGACTTTTTGGGAGCCTAGCCACGTACGGGGCCCCAAAAACCAATCACTGCCTTCAGGATTTCTAAGAGCATAAATTTTTGATTTTACTCCTCACTACCTATCACAGTTTTGAAGGCCATAAAATGCCCAGATGGCACAAAACCCCCCCAAATGACCCCATTTTGGAAAGTAGACACCCCAACCTATTTGCTGAGAGTCATGTTGAGTCCATGGAATATTTTATATTTTGACACAAGTTGCGGGAAAGTGACAATTTTTTTTTTTGCACAAAGTTGTCACTAAATGATATATTGCTCAAACATGCCATGGGCATATGTGGAATTACACCCCAAAATATATTCTGCTGCTTCTCCTGAGTACGGGGATACCACATGTGTGTGACTTTTTGGGAGCCTAGCTTCATACGGGGCCCCGAAATCCAATCACCACCTTCAGGATTTCTAAGGGCGTAAATTTTTGATTTCACTCCTCACTACCTATCACAGTTTTGAAGGCCATAAAATGCCAAGACAGCACAAAACCCCCCAAAATTACCCCATTTTGGAAAGTAGACACCCCAAGCTATTTGCTGAGAGGCATGGTAAGTATTTTGCAGCTCTCATTTGTTTTTGAAAATGAATAAAGACAAGAAAAATGTATTTTTTTTTTTCTTTTTTCAATTTTCAAAAAGTTTGTGACAAAAAGTGAGGTCTGCAAAATACTCACTATACCTCTCAGCAAATAGCTTGGGGTGTCTATTTTCCAAAATGGGGTCATTTGGGGGGGGGGGGTGTGCCATCTGGGCATTCCATGGCCTCCTAAACTGTGATAGGCAGTGAAGAGTGAAATCAAAAATGTACGCCCTTAGAAAGCCTGAAGGCGGTGCTTGGTTTTCGGGGTCCCGTATGCGGCTAGGCTCCCAAAAAGTCTCACACATGTGGTATCCCCGTACTCAGGAGAAGCAACAGAATTTATTTTGGGGTGTAATTTCACATATCCCCATGGCATGTTTGAGCAATATATCATTTAGTGACAACTTTGTGCATAAAAAAAAAATTGTCTTTTTCCCGCAACTTGTGTCACAATATAAAATATTCCATGGACTCGACATGCCTCTCAGCAAATAGCTTGGGGTGTCTACTTTCCAAAATGGGGTAATTTGGGGGGGGGGGTTTGAACTGTCCTGGCATTTTATGCACAACATCTAGAAGCTTATATCACACATCACCCACTCTTCTAACCACTTGAAGACAAAGCCCTTTCTGACACTTTTTGTTTCCATGAAAAAATCATTTTTTTTGCAAGAAAATTACTTTGAACCCCCAAACATTATATATTTTTTTAAAGCAAATGCCCTACAGATTAAAATGGTGGGTGTTTCATTTTTTTTTTTTTCACACAGTAATTGCGCAGCAATTTTTTAAACGCATTTTTTGGGGAAAAAACACACTTTTTTAAATTTTAATGCACTAAAACACACTATATTGCCCAAATGTTTGATGAAATAAAAAAGATGATCTTAGGCCGAGTACATGGAAACCAAACATGACATGCTTTAAAATTGCGCACAAACGTGCAGTGGCGACAAACTAAATACATTTTTAAAAGCCTTTAAAAGCCTTTACAGGTTACCACTTTAGATTTACAGAGGAGGTCTACTGCTAAAATTACTGCCCTCCATCTGACCTTCGCGGTGATACCTCACATGCATGGTGCAATTGCTGTTGACATTTGATGCCAGACCGACACTTGCGTTCGCCTTTGTGCGAGAGCAGGGGGGGACAGGGGTGCTTTTTTTTTTTTTTTTTTTTTTTATTTATTTTTTATCTTATTTTTAAACTGCTCCTTTCATTTTTATGTTTTTTAATCATTTTTATTGTTATCTCAGGGAATGTAAATGGAGCCGCTGTCCTCTACAGGATCGTATTCTGAGCCTGAATCTGACAGATGAGTGACTTCCTCTTCACTATCTGTCATGCTCAGAAACGTGTAGGCCTCTTCACTAGTGTACCTTTTGATTTGCCATTTTGGGCTCTAAATTTAGAGGTACACTAGTGAGACTCACAGGCAAAAAAGCTCCTGACTGTCAGCGACTGTATCAAAATGCTACCAAAAAACTGTTAGCGATTGCAGGGATCAGGCCTGACTCTGCGAACGCTGCAGTTATGTGTGCTTAGTGTTTTGTAAGTGTCAGTGATCGATTGATACTGCACTTGGGTGGGCTGGGCAGGGCTGGGCCGAGGGGCAAAACGCAGGTGCTAGCAGGTATCTGGGCTGATCCCGCTAACACTGTGTTTATGGGAACCCTAAACTGCTGGGGAGTATAGATCTGATCAGATCAGATATCGATCCGCTCAGATACTATAGCACTAAGGGAGGTGTATGCTGCGTGCATGGGTTTTAGCGGTACTGGTGCTAACCTGACGCTGCCTGGGGCCACGCAGACCTTATCTGACCCTAAAAACTTAACTTTTATCACCGCCGGGCAATTAGGGGGTTAAACCTTTATAAGGTAATAAACGACGGGTGCCCTAAAACTATAATAAACTATAATAAACTATAATAAACTACAAACTAGCTAACCAGCATCACCCGTAACACTTATACGGTGATCGCTGGTGAAAGGGTTAACTAGGGGGCAATCAGGGGGTTAAAACCTTTAGCAGGTAGTATATGGGGGTCCCTGTTGCTATAAAACACTGACCGCGAACCTATATACTTACTTCCCTAACTAGCGTCACCTGTGTCACTAATACAGCGATCAGAAAAACGACACTGGCGACGGGGGGTGATCACAGGGTTAACCTTTATTAGGTGGGGTTAGGGGGGTACCCTAGACCTAAAGGGGGCTAACCTAACTGCCCTAACACTTATAACTGTCATAAACTGACACCAATGCAAAAAAAAAAACTGCTATTGGTGTTAGTGTGACGGGGGTACAGGGGGGTGATCGGGGGGTGAAGGGGGGTGACAAGTGTGCCTGGCGTGTTCTACTGGAAGTGTAGTGTTGTGCAGACTTACTTGATGTCTTCTCACCTCGGCGCCGGATCGAAAAGATCGACTCGAGGAGGGATGACATCACTTCCTCTCCCTCTGTTTATATTACAGAGGGAAAGGAAGCATTTTAATTCACCGGGAGCGATCGGGAGGGGGTGGCCATGAATGGATGGCCTCCCCCTCACCTCTCATCACCCGGGAAGACATGGCGACTGCCTCAGGCACCGGGGGGGGTCCGATCGGACCCCCCACCCGCGGAAGGCAGATCACGTAGATCTACGTGATTTTGCCTGTCCGTGCCACCTTGCCGACGTATATCGGCGTGAGGCAGTCGTCAAGTGGTTAAGACTGAGAAAGACCCACCTGAGACAGTCTTTGCCTGGAAAGGGACTCATAACAAAATTATGATTCCCAATTATTACCCTCTTCCTCTCATCACCAAGTTATTCTCCCAAATCCAGGGAGCCAAAGTCTTTACCAAAATGGACTTAGGAGGAGCCTATAATCTGCTGCGCATCCATGAAGGAATGAAAGGAAGATGGCCTTTAACACAAAGGATGGCAATTAGGGATGTCTGGTCATGCCTTTCAGTCTCAGGAATGCACTGAGTGTCTTCCAGAACTTTAACCACTTGTATACCAGGCACTAACACCCCCTTCCTGCCCAGGCCATTTTTCACTGTCGCACTTTAAATGACAATTGCGCGGTCATCCTACACTTTACCCAAACATTTTTTTAATCATTTGATTCACACAAATAGAGCTATCTTTTGGTGGTATTTAATCACTGCTGGGTTTTTTATTTTTTACAATAAAAGACCAAAAATTAAAAAAAATGTAAATTTTGTAATTAAATAATTTTTCGCCTTCACTGATATGCGCTGATGAGACAGCACCGATGGGCACAGATAGGCTGAACTGGTGGGCATTGATGAGGTGGGAGATAGTACATCACTGGGATATGTGGTCATACCGGGACCAAATAATCCTTCTCCTTTTTGTTCAAAATTCCCTGTTGGAAGCCACGTTCAACTAAGTCGACTAGGTATTTTTTGAAATCCCTAGTAGGATCTCGGGGGAGAGCCATATAAGTTTTGTCGTCACTGAGAATACGACACATCTCCATATGATAATCCCTTTTATCCAGAATGACCAAGCCCCCCCCCTTTATCGGCGGGGCGGATCACAATGTCTTTGTATTCACAGAGAGATTTTAGGCCTATTTTGATGTTGGGATGATCAAAAACGTGCTTGTCAGGTAACCTTTTCAGGTCTTTTAGTACTAAGTCACAAAAAACTTTAATGGAGGGTGCTGTGACGTTAGGGGGGTTAAACAAGGAAGGGTTTGCTAACCCAGAATGGAGAACTACTTACTTACAAGTTACATTATTCGTTTCATTTCTAGTTTCAGGGCTGTCAAGGTTGGCCAGAAAATGTCTTTGAACATTAGGTCTTATTTTGAGTTTCTGGACATCTATAAAGGTCTCAAATCTGTTCAGTTTTTTAGAGGGAGCAAACTTGAGACCCTTGTCCAGTACATAAAGCTCAGCCTTAGAAAAAGTTTTCTGGCTCAGATTAAAAATGCCACTAGTTTTTAGTGTTATTTTCTTTTTCCTGGCCCGCTGCCCCCCCTCTGGAACCTCTTTTGCGTCTGCTCTTCATTTGAACAAGGGTGGTCCCCGATTAAAATCCTCATTATGGGAGGGTCCGGGAATGCGTGATTGTAAGTATATGGTGATCTATCGAATTGATTAAATTCTCTACCATATGGTCCATCTCTAAGAGGTGAGAATCTGCTGTGGGTATGGATAGGGGTGCGGTATGTGTGATGTTGTTCTGAATAATCCCTTAGATAGTAATTGCGTGGGGGGTTCTAGTGTGGTTGTATGGGTCTGGGTGCCCATAGCCTTTGTTCCTCCCCTGGGAATGACCCCTACCTCTCCGGGTACCCCCTCTTCCTCTATAAGGATATTGGTAGTTATATCCAGAGGGGTTTTTGGGAGTGTGATTCCTTTCATGTGGTCTGTTATGATTTCTAGGGGTGGTGGAATGTGGGACATTTTTCCGTGCAGGTACATGGATATCATGTGTCACAGGAACTGTGGGAACCGTTCCACTGCCTGGGTCTGAAGGAGGGGAGGCATCCATCCCCACCGAGCTGGAGGTCTCGGCAGGTGTGCCACCCTGCTTTTTCTGCCAAGTGAACACAAGACTATTCCTGTAGTCATTGGCATCACGTGTATATTTCTTCTGATTTTTAGTACGTTGGTCCTTTTCCTCTTTTTCCAAGTGGCTCTTTAGGTTGGCTGAGAGGGAAAGGTACTCAGGTGTAGATTTATGGGGGAGAAGTTTCTCTTTTAATTCCTTGATTTCTCTGTCGAAAAGCAATAGTCTATTCCTCTTCCTATCAACGAGAAAACCAAGGAGAATAATACCCGCTTCATTAAAGTAATGAACCAAGTTTCCAATTCAACCTCATCCTGTTGAGGATGGATGTCCCACCTTAGGCCTCTAGGGACCATGCATTCCTTGAAATATTGTTCCAGGAACGCAATGTCCCATAAAAGATGGGTCTCTGAGACCATAAGGTTCTTTAGTCACATAAACAAACCACCAATTTCTGTATTGGTGTTTAAAGCGACAAATACCCCTTCTGTTATAATGGAACGGGTAGTGCGATACTCAAAAACATCCATATTATAATATGGAAAAATATATAGTGGCAGCAACTAAAAACCAAAACAATATGAACAAATAAATTGATGGACAGCAGTGATGGGCATTGATGGGCAGCACTGATAGGCGGCACTGATTGCTAGCACTAACTGGCATGGCTAATGGGCACTGATTTATGGCACTTGTGGGCAGTGGTGGGCACTGATTGCTGCCACTGGTGGGCACTGTATGCTGGCATTGGTGGGCAATGGTGGGCACTGTATTGTGACACTATATTTCTTTATTGTAATCAGGGCACTGATGATCAGTGCCCCGATTACATTCCTACATGTCCTCCTGTGAGGTGATGCTGCTGATCAGCTCTCCTCTCCTCAAACTCTGTCAGTGTGAGGTGAGGAGAGCCAATTACCGGCATCTCCATGTTTACATATGACTGACTGTGATTGGACACAGCCGATCACATGGTTAAAGAGCCATGGAAGTGGCCCTTTACACAGATCGGGGTCGTGCTGTGTCCTAGCAACACGGCACAGCCACGATCGCCGCACTGCTCGCCCCCGCGGGCGCACAAGAGCAGCTGTTCTAGGATGCCATCATATGACGTCATCCCAGAACAAGAGCTGCACTGCCCTGCCATCATTTGATGGTGGGCAGGCGGCAAGCAGTTAAGAATGACATCTTCTGTGACCTGTCGCTTTATACTTGTATACCTGGGTGATATTTTGATATAATCTCCCAACCTTGAATTAAATCAGGAGCATGTTTGTTCAGTGTCAGCAAGCTTGAGGAAACACTCCCTTTTGCAAAGCCTGAAAAGTGTGTATTCCCAATCAGGGCTACCTGATTTCTGAAAATGGCTTCACCATGGAACCAGCCAAGATTCAAGCCATATTAGAATGGGCACCAACTTCTGAAGGCGGTTCAACGCTTCCTGTACTTTGCCAATTTCTATAGGAAATTCTTTAAGAACTTTGCCACCATTGCACATCCTATCCCCTCTATCCCCAGGAAGGCTACAACTTAATTACAATTGACTGCCAAAGCCCAAGAAGCCTTCACTTATTTTTGGAAAGATTTTAGCTCTGCACCCATTTTATGTCTCTGTTTATGTTTTAGTGTGGAAGTAGATGCCTGTGACGTAGGGGTGGGAGTGCTCCTGTCACAAAAAGATCCTGTAGGGGCCACTATCTAATCATATGCCTTCTTGTCCCACAAATATTCACCATCAGAATAAAATTATGATGTAGGCAACAGAAAACTCCTAGCAATAAAACTAGCCTTGGAGGAATGGAGACATTGGCAGAAGGGGGCTTGTCATCTCTCAAGCCAGGTGGTCATTATTCTTCTCCAGATTTGATTTTACAATATCTTATCTACCAAGGCCAAAAAACTTTAAGCCTGATGCCCTGTCCTGCAGTTTTTAGTCAGAAACTGCTCCGCTACCTCTATAATCCCCTATCCCTGGAGATAAGTCTTTAGCTGTCACTCAAAGGGACATCTCTGAGTTGTTTTTTTTACCTGGCCTCTCCTTTCACTCCCTCAGGTATGCTTTTTATGCCTCTTGCTCTTTGCTTGCAGGTGTTAAAACAAGTACATGCGTCTAAACTTGCAACACATCCAGAATTGAACCACTTCAATACCAGGCACTTACACCCCATTCCTGCCCAGGCCAATTTTCAGCTTTTAGCACTGTCGCATTTTGAATGACAATTGCGCGGTCATGCTACACTGTACTCAAACTATTTTTTTAGCATTCTGTTCCTACAAATAGAGCTTTCTTTTGGTGGTATTTGATCACTGCTGGGGTTTTTATTTTTTGTGCAACAAGTAAAAAAAGACCAAAAATTTTGAAAAAAAAAGGTTTACTTTGTTTCTGTTATAAAATTTTGTAAATAAGTAAGTTTTCTCCTTCACTGATGGGCACTGATAAGGTGGCACTGATGGGCACTGATGAGGTGGCACCAATGAGGTGGCACTGATGAGGTGTCACTGATGGGTACTGATGATGGGCACTGATAGCGGGCACTGATGGACACTGATAGGTGGCACTGGTATGCAGCACTGATGGGCACTGATAGGCGGCACTGATGGGCACTGAAAGGCTATGCCGATGGGTACTTATGGGTGGCACTGATAGGTGACACGGATGGGCACTGATAGGTGGCACTGATGGACACTGATGGGTGGCACTGATGGACACTAATAGAAGGCACTGATGGGCATCACTGATAAGGAGACATCTGGCAGGTATTAGTAATGGTCACTGACTGGCACCATTTGTGGGCACTGATTGGCACCTGGTGGCCATGGGTGGCCTTGTCATACATCCGTGGTGGCCATCCCTGGTGGTCCTGGTGGCATCTCTGGTGGTCCTGAGTGGGCATCTGCAAGGTGGCTGCACTAATAATCAGCGCAGACCCCCCTTGTCTGGAGAGCTGCTGATCAGTTCTCCTCTACTCGCGTCTGTCAGACGCGAGTGAGGAAAAGCCGATACCTGGCTTTTCCCTTTTACACTGTGATCAGCTGTGATTGAACGTCACTGATCACGTGGTAAAGAGCCTCCATCAGAGGCTCTTTACCAAGATCAGTGTAGCGGTGTGTCAGACTGACATGCTGCACTACTGATCACCACGCTGCGCGCCCCTATGGGCGTGCGCCGGCAGTTATTCTGAAGACGTCATATGACGTTCAGTCGGGATAACTGAACCACTGCCCAGCCGTTATTTTGCTATAGGCCGGGTGGGAAGTGATAAACATACTTTTGGGAGTATCCCTCGCAACCTTTGGAAGTTAATAATCAGGATGTGTTTGCCTTTGTATAGGCCTGTGAAGTTTGTGCCAGAAGCAAGAGCAGTAACTCTAAGCCCTACAATCTTCCTTGTCCTCTTCTGATACCTACCTGTTCCTGTACCCACTTTATCACAGACTTGCTTCCATCTCAGGGATGTTCCACAATATAGGTGGTAAAAGACAGGTTAGGCAAGATGGCTCATTTTGTCCCACTATCAAATCTTCCATTAGCTAAAGAACTGGCATTTTTGTTCATTAAACATATCTTCAGGCTCCATGGAGCACCGATTATTATTGTCTCAGACCATGGCTCTTCATTTATAACCCCATTTTGGAGGGCCCCTGCACTAAAATTGGGATCAAGTCATTATATTAATCAGCTTATCATCCTGAGACAAATGGCCAAACAGAAAGGACTAATCAAATCCTAGAAAAGATGTTAAGTTGTCTGATGATTACATCATGTCCAATGATGATGTTGAGTGGGCCTTCCATGGGCTGAGTTTACTTTGAACAATTGTGCTAGCACCTCTACAGGTATCTCTCCTTTCTTCTATGCTTACAGGTTGCAACCTTGTGTACAGTATGTATCCTGTGATCTTCCCTCTTTCGATGTTCCAGATGCAAACATTACGATTGAAAATTTTTACAGAATGTAGTTCGATATCAATTGCGCTATATCTCGCTGTGTGCAGGGTTTTAAGTGGAAAAAAACAAGGAAAGGGGCGCCTCTGAGTATGTATCATAAAAAATTTATTATAAAAGCAATATCTACTCACATGGAAAGAAGTACAGTTGAACTTGGATGCATCTGGGCTGAAGAGGTGGGACTACAGGTCACAGTAAGTCTGCTTCAAGCTTGGAGTATGCAGCACAACAAATCCCAGGAAGGATAGGGTGATACTGCAGGTCACAGCAAGTCTTCTTTATTGCTTACAGAGTGCAGCACATTAAAAACTCAAAGAGGGTGAGATGGGATCTCAATTTATCCACTTAGCAGGATATGGATTCCAGGGAGGATGAGGATGGTGAGGCGCCAAAGCCTGTGGCAAGTCGTGCTGTAGCTTTATGATTCCTAATAAAACGAATATATAGTTGCGCTACTACAAAAAATAAAATAATAAACTTGTAGCTGCCAGCATTAAACAGTGTCGTGGACTGTGCAGTAAAGAAATGTAAGTAGTGCAGCGCTAAATAAAATAAAGTAAAATAAGGGGATGATAAACTCATACCCTGTATGCAAACATTGTGTATGGTGGTTACTACAAATGTTGTTTATAAACCAAAATAAACATAATAAACAGACAGTCCCAAATGACTGACAAAAGTGTCCATGGTGATATGAAAATTCATACACATATGCAGTTCAGTGTTCTTTAAGTGGAAAAAGACAAAAGACGAATGTGAATGATGCTTCCAATTCAGAGAGAAATCTTCATGTATTCGGAATCAATATATGAATGGCAGAAGTAAATACTCTTACCGGAAGAGGTGGACACAATCACCATACGGTGGAGTGTCATACGAGCTTTTAGGATCAATCGATCCCAAGGGTGCTTTGCTGGAAGGCACTGGTGGTAGGTTCCATCTAGGACAACCGTGGCTGTAAGGTGATGTGCGAATCCACAGCGGATGGATGGATGACCTTCAGAGGAAGCAGACTACTGGGGGAGACGACTTCCACCCCATGGAAGTTCAGTTCATAAAGAGAGAAAAAATCTCCACATAGGGCATGAATCCGGTATATAAAAGGTTATTTTATTAAAAAAAGTGCCAGAAAATTCTTGACAGACACTGAATAAATGGGTAAAAAAGTGATCACAAAATAACTGTAAAATCGCGTGGTGACAGGGACATCAAAAGCTTCAGTTACCCGACATGTTTCGGACGATGGTCCTTCAACTGGGGCATATAGCTTAATGTCTGGCACCACGCTCTTATATATACACACACAAAATTATGAAATGACACTCAGCTGTGTATGCCGCCGCTGAGCGGACAAAACAGCCAATCAACACTAAACGTTATGCTTGCAAACTGCATTGCTGACACAGGGGGCGGTGGCCTCAAATTACAGCCTATAGAACAAAGTCATGTGACAGCGTCATTGCGTATGACGTCATCGCGCACCTGCCGGTGTGCTCCAAACCTCTTTTCCATTCAAGGAAGCGGCCAATATGCACGTGCAGCTGGGGGTGAGATAACCCCACCCACGGGCTGCAGATGGATGTCATTGCGCACCAGTATGAAGCGCTCCAATACACCCAGCTTCCGGTGTCTACGGATGAGCAAAAATAGACACTGTTGGGGTTTAAAAAGGAGAAAAAAAGAATAAAGGAATGAAAACCTTTTTGTGTGTGCAATAGCTTGAAATTTAGTGCCCTTGGGGTTCCTATCGTGGAACTGTAAAAAATGTCGGGGAACACTATGAATAGTACAGCCTTGCTTGATAGATGTGATATGTTTGTTTACTCGGGTACTGAACGTTCTTATAGTGCGGCCCACATATTGCATATTACAGGGACATGTGATAAGATACACTATATAGCGAGTAGTGCATGTAGTAAAGTATCTCATCTGGTAGGTAATAGAGGTAACGGCAGACTGGAAGGATTCAGATTTTTTATTACCACAAAGATTGTATGTGCATTTCTTGCAGGGATAATAACCTTTGGTCTCTGGAAAAAAGGATGGCTTGGGAGCTTCAATGACATTGTGGGAAATGCGGTTCCATAAGGATGTAGCTCCTCTAAAGGTAACGCTTGCTCTGGTGGGGAGTACTAGACCTAAGATGGGGTCGTTTCTCAAGATGTTCCAATGACGGTTCAGAATTTGTTTAATTTGTCTGTGTTGAACAGAAAATTGGGTAAACAGAGACCACTTAAACTTATCACTGGGAGTTGGCGTGGATCGTATAGTCGTGAATGTCTTACGATCGATAAGAGAGACCCTTGTTATCTCCTGATCTATCTGAGATGGTTGGTAACCTTTTTCCACAAAGCATTCCTTCAGGTACTGTTTGTTTCACAAAATCAGAGGAGTTTGTACAGTTTCTGTGGATTTGCAGCAATTGGCTACGAGGGACAGATTCAAGCCAGGGGCCATAATGGCAGCTATCCGTGGAGATGTAACCATTTCTGTCCGTCGGCTTAAAGTAAGTGGTGGTCACAATGCGGCGGTCAGAAATGGAAATCTCCAAATCTAAAAAGTGAATCGAAACTGTACTTATCTAATTCCCCTTTTGTTCTGGTTAAGGGTAGCCATAAAGTCATGAAGAGTTTCCTCATTACCTTTCCATAGGAGGAGGATGTCGTCTATGTATCTGGCCCACAAGCACAGCTCAGGTCTCTGTGCAGGATAGATGACATCCTCCTCCCATAGTGCCATAAAAAGATTGGCGAGGCTGGGGGCAAACTTGGCCCCCATTGCCACGCCTTTCTTCTGTAAAAAGAATTGGTTGTTGTACCAAAAGTAGTTCGTTTCTGTGGCAAAACGAAGGAGTTCCATAATATAATATTGCTGTGATGGTGGGATACTTTCACTGGTGGCTAGATAGTGTTCTACAGCCGCCAAACCTAATTCGTGTGGGATGCAGGTGTACAATGCTGTGACATCCGTAGTGAGAAGAATGAGGTTGTCTTGGTATTCAACGCACTCTAAACGGCGGATGGTATCGCCTGTATCCTTAAGGTATGATGGAACTTTGCACACGAGTGGTTGGAGGTAAAAATCTATGTAGCGGCCGACTCATAGTTACATAGTAGGTGAGGTTGAAAAAAGACACAGTCCATCAAGTCCAACCTATGTGTGTGATTATGTGTCAGTATTACATTGTATATCCCTGTATGTTGCGGTCATTCAGGTGATTATCTAATAGTTTCTTGAAGCTATCAATGCTCCCCGCTGAGACCACCGCCTGTGGAAGGGAATTCCACATCCTTGCCACTCTTACAGTAAAGAACCCTCTACGTAGTTTAAGGTTAAACCTCTTTTCTTCTAATTGTAATGAGTGGCCACAAGTCTTATTAACCACTTGCCGACCGCCTAACGCAGATATACTGCGGCAGAATGGCACGGGCAGGCAAAATCACGTACCTGGTATGTGATTGCCTTCCCGCGGGCGGGGGGTCCGATCGGACCCCCCCGGTGCCCGAGGCGGTCGGCTTTGGTCTGGGAGCGATGAGAGGTGAGGGGGAGACCATCCATTCGTGGCCCCCCCTCGCGATCGCTCCCAGCCAATGAGATCATTCCCCTGCCTCTGTATAGTACACAGAGGCAGAGGAAATGATGTCATCTCTCCTCTGCCTTCTGGCGCCGAGGAGAGAAGACATCTGAGTGAGTTGCACAACACAACACACACAGTAGAACATGCCAGGCACACTTTACACCCCCTCCCCCCCGTCACACTGACACCAAGCGTTTTTTTTTTATTACTGCATGGTGTCAGTTTGTGACACTTAGTGTGGTAGGGCAGTAAATGTTAGCCCCCTTTAGGTCTAGGGTACCCCCCTAACCCCCCCTAATAAAAATTTAACCCCTTGATCACCCCCCGTCACCAGTGTCGCTAAGCGATCATTTTTCTGATCGCTGTATTAGTGTCGCTGGTGACGCTGGTTAGGGAGGTAAATATTTAGGTTGGCCGTCAGCGTCAGACACCCCCATATACTATCTAATAAATGTTTTAACCCCTTGATTGCCCCCTAACCCTTTCACCACTGATCACCGTATAACCGTATAACCGTTACGGGTGACGCTGGTTAGTTTGTTTATTTTTTATAGTGTCAGGGCACCCGCCATTTATTACCTAATAAAGGTTTAGCCCCCATCGCCCGGCGGTGATATGCGTCGCCCCAGGCAGCGTCAGATTAGCGCCAGTACCGCTAACACCCTTGCACGCAGCATACACCTCCCTTAGTGGTATAGTATCTGAACGGATCAATATCTGATCTGATCAGATCTATACTAGCGTCCCCAGCAGTTTAGGGTTCTCAAAAATGCAGTGTTAGCGGGATCAGCCCAGATACCTGCTAGCACCTGCGTTTTGCCCCTCCGCCCGGCCCAGCCCAGCCCACCCAAGTGCAGTATCGATCGATCACTGACACTTACAAAACACTAAACACATAACTGCAGCATTTGCAGAGTCAGGCCTGATCCCTGCGATCGCTAACAGTTTTTTGGTAGCATTTTGGTGAACTGGCAAGCACCAGCCCCAAGCAGCGTCAGGTTAGTGCCAGTACCGCTAACACCCATGCACGCACCGTACACCTCCCTTAGTGGTATAGTATCTGAACGGATCAATATCTGATCCGATCAGATCTATACTAGCATCCCCAGCAGTTTAGGGTTCCCAAAAACGCAGTGTTAGCGGGATCAGCCCAGATACCTGCTAGCACCTGCGTTTTGCCCCTCCGCCCAGCCCAGCCCACCCAAGTGCAGTATTGATCGATCACTGTCATGTACAAAACACTAAACGCATAACTGCAGCATTCACAGAGTCAGGCCTGATCCCTGCGATCGCTAACAGTTTTTTTGGTAGCGTTTTGGTGAACTGGCAAGCGCCAGCAGCCTAGTACACCCTGGTCGTAGTCAAACCAGCACTGCAGTAACACTTGGTGACGTGGCTAGTCCCATAAGTGCAGTTCAAGCTGGTGAGGAGGCAAGCACAAGTAGTGTCCCGCTGCCACCAAGAAGAAGACAAAGAGGCCCGTCGTGCCCATAATGCCCTTCCTGCTGCATTCGCCAATCCTAATTGGGAACCCACCACTTCTGCAGCGCCCATACTTCCCCCATAGGCGTGACACCCGCTATTATTGTCCCTCCTGTCCTGACAATCCTGGTCTTTGCATTGGTGAATGTTTTGAACGCTACCATACACTAGTTGAGTATTAGCGTAGGGTACAGCATTGCACAGACTAGGCACACTTTCACAGGGTCTCCCAAGATGCCATCGCATTTTGAGAGACCCGAACCTGGAACCGGTTACAGTTATAAAAGTTACAGTTACAAAAAAAAGTGTAAAAAAAAAACCACAAAAAAATATAAAATAAAAAAATAGTTGTTGTTTTATTGTTCTCTCTCCCTTTATTCTCTCTCTATTGTTCTGCTCGTTTTTACTGTATTCTATTCTGCAATGTTTTATTGTTATTATGTTTTATCATGATTGCTTTTCAGTTATGCAATTTTTTATACTTTACCGTTTACTGTGCTTTATTGTTAACCATTTTTTTGTCTTCAGGTACGCCATTTACGAATTTGAGTGGTTATACCAGAATGATGCCTGCAGGTTTAGGTATCATCTTGGTATCATTCTTTTTAGCCAGCGGTCGGCTTTCATGTAAAAGCAATCCTAGCGGCTAATTAGCCTCTAAACTGCTTTTACAAGCAGGGGGAGGGAATGCCCCCCCCACTGTCTTCCGTGTTTTTCTCTGGCTCTCCTGTCTCAACAGGGAACCTGAGAATGCAGCCGGTGATTCAGCCAGCTGACCATAGAGCTGATCAGAGACCAGAGTGGCGCCAAACATCTCTATGGCCTAAGAAACAGGAAGCTACGAGCATTTCATGACTTAGATTTTGCCGGATGTAAACAGCGCCATTGGGAAATTGGGGAAGCATTTTATCACATCGATCTTGGTGTGGTCAGATGCTTTGAGGGCAGAGGAGAGATCTAGGTTCTAATATACCCCATTTTTTTCAAAAAAGAGTACCTGTCACTACCTATTGCTATCATAGGGGATATTTACATCCCCTGAGATAACAATAAAAATGATTTTTAAAAAAATGAAAGGAACAGTTTAAAAGTAAGATAAAAAAGCAAAAAAATAATAAAGAAAAAAAAAAAAGCACCCCTGTCCCCCCTGCTTTCACGCTAAGGCGAACGCAAGCGTCGGTCTGGCATCAAATGTAAACAGCAATTGCACCATGCATGTGAGGTATCACCGCAAAGGTCAGATTGAGGGCAGTAATTTTAGCAGTAGACCTCCTCTGTAAATCTAAAGTGGTAACCTGTAAAGGCTTTTAAAGGCTTTTAAAAATGTATTTATTTTGCTGCCACTGCACATTTGTACGCAATTTTAAAGCATGTCATGTTTGGTATCCATGTACTCGGCCTAGGATCATCTTTTTTATTTCATCAAAGATTTGGGCAATATAGTGTGTTTTAGTGCATTAAAATTTAAAAAAGTGTGTTTTTTCTCCAAAAAATGCATTTGAAAAATCTCTGCGCAAATACTGTGTGAAAAAAAAAATGAAACACCCACCATTTTAATCTGTAGGACCTTTGCTTTAAAAAAAATATATAATGTTTGGGGGTTCAAAGTAATTTTCTTGCAAAAAAAATAATTTTTCATGTAAACAAAAAGTGTCAGAAAGGGCTTTGTCCTTTTGTCTTCAAGTGGTTAGAAGAGTGGGTGATGTGTGACATAAGCTTCTAAATGTTGTGCATAAAATGCCAGGACAGTTCAAAACCCCCCAAATGACCCCATTTTGGAAAGTAAACACCACAAGCTATTTGCTGAGAGGCATGTCGAGTCCATGGAATATTTTATATTGTGACACAAGTTGCGGAAAAGAGACCAATTTTTTTATTTATGCACAAAGTTGTCACTAAATGATATATTGCTCAAACATGCCATGGGAAAATGTAAAATTACACCCCAAAATACATTCTGTTGCTTCTCCTGAGTATGGGGATACCACATGTGTGAGACTTTTTGGGAGCTTAGCCTCGTACGGGACCCTGAAAAACAAGCACCGCCGTCAGGCTTTCTAAGGGCGTAAATTTTTGATTTCACTCTTCACTGCCTATCACAGTTTCGGAGGCCATTGAATGCCCAGGTGGCACAAACCCCCCCAAATGACCCCATTTTGGAAAGTAGACACCCCAAGTTATTTGCTGAGAGGTATAGTGAGTATTTTTCAGACCTCACTTTTTGTCACAAAGTTTTAAAATTTAAAAAAAGAAAAAAAATTTTTTTCTTGTCTTTCTTCCTTTTTTAAAAACAAATGAGAGCTGCAAAATACTCACCATGCCTCTCAGCAAATAGGTTGGGGTGTCTACTTTCCAAAATGGGGTCATTTGGGGGGGGTTTGTGCCACCTAGGCATTCCATGGCCTCCGAATCTGTGATAAGCAGTGAAGAGTGAAATCAAAAATTTACATCCTTAGAAATCCTGAAGGCGGTGATTGGTTTTCGGGGGCCCCGTACGCGGCTAGGCTCCTAAAAAGTCTCACACATGTGGTATCCCCATACTCAGGAGAAGCAGCTAAATGTATTTTGGGGTGCAATTCCACATATGCCCATGGCCTGTGTGAGCAATATATCATTTAGTGACAACTTTGTGCAAAAAAAAAAAAATTGTCACTTTCCCGCAACTTGTGTCAAAATATAAAATATTCCATGGACTCAACATGCCTCAAAGCAAATAGCTTGGGGTGTCTACTTTCCAAAATGGGGTCATTTGGGGGGGGGTTATGCCATCTGGGCATTTTATGGCCTTCAAAACTGTGATAGGTAGTGAGGAGTAAAATCAAAAATTTAGACCCTTAGAAATCCTGTAGGCAGTGATTGGTTTTCGGGGCCCTGTACGCGGCTAGGCTCCCAAAAAGTCCCACACATGTGGTATCCCCGTACTCAGGAGAAGCAGCTGAATATATTTTGGGGTGCAATTCCACATATGCCCATGGCCTGTAGTTTTTTTTTTTTATTCTTCAATCACTTGGGACAAAAAAATTAATATTCAATGGGCTCAACACCTCTCAGCAATTTCTTTGGGGTGTCTACTTTCCAAAATGGGGTCATTTGTGGGGTTTTTGTACTGCCCTGCCATTTTACCACCTAAAGAAATGACATAGGCAGTCATAAATTAAAGGCTGTGTAAATTCCAGAAAATGTACCCTAGTTTGTAGGCGCTATAACTTTTGCGCAAACCAATCAATATACACTTATTGACATTTTTTTTACCAAAGACATGTGGCCAAATACATTTTGGCCTAAATGTATGACTAAAATTTAGTTTATTTGATTCTTTTTATAACAAAAAGTAGAAAATATAATTTTTTTTCAAAATTTTCGGTCTTTTTCCGTTTATAGCGCAAAAAATAAAACCGGCAGAGATGATCAAATACCATCAAAAGAAAGCTCTATTTGTGGGAAGAAAAGGATGCAAATTTTGTTTGGGTACAGCATTGCATGACCGTGCAATTAGCAGTTAAAACGACGCAGTGCCAAATTGTAAAAAGTGCTCTGGTCAGGAAGGGGTAAATCCTTCCAGGGCTGAAGTGGTTAAACTCTCTTCTGCGAAAAAGTTTTATCAATATTGTGGAGTCACCAGTACAGTATTTGTAAATTGAAATCATATCCCCTCTCAAGCGTCTCTTCTCTAGAGAGAATAAGTTCAGTGATCGCAACCTTTCCTCATAACTAAGATCCTCCAGACCCTTTCTTAGCTTTGTTGCCCTTCTTTGTACTCGCTCCATTTCCAGTACATCCTTCCTGAGGACTGGTGCCCATAACTGGACAGCATACTCCAGGTGCGGCTGGACCAGAGCCTTGTAGAGTGGGAGAATTATCGTTTTATCTCTGGAGTTGATCCCCCTTTTAATGCATGACAATGTTCTGTTTGCTTTGTTAGCAGCAACTTGGCATTGCATGCCATTGCTGAGCCTATCATCTACTAGGACCCCCAGTCCTTTTCCATCCTAGATTCCCCCAGAGGTTCTCCCCCCAGTGTATAGATTGCATTCATATTTTTGCCACCCAAATGCATTATTTTACATTTTTCTACATTGAACCTCATTTGCCATGTAGTCGCCCACCCCATTAATTTGTTCAGCTCTTTTTGCAAGGTTTCTACATCCTGCAGAGAAGTTATTGCCCTGCTTAGCTTAGTATCGTCTGCAAATACAGAGATTGAACTGTTTATCCCATCCTCCAGGTCGTTTATGAACAAATTAAATAGGATTGGTCCCAGCACAGAGAGAAGTTATCGAGTCGATCCCACTTATAATAGATCTGCCGGGGGGGTTTTGTGCTGTTTTTGTGTACCTTTGGGAGATAGTGCATCTCTGGGATACGTGGTCCTACCAGGACCAAATAATCCTTCTCCTTTTTGTTCAAAATTTCCTGTTGGAAGCCACGTTCAACTAAGTCGACTAGGTATTTTTTGAAATCCCTAGTAGGATCTCGGGGGAGAGCCATATAAGTTTTGTCGTCACTGAGAATACGACACATCTCCATATGATAATCCCTTTTATCCAGAATGACCAAGCCCCCCCCCTTTATCGGCGGGGCGGATCACAATGTCTTTGTATTCACAGAGAGATTTTAGGCCTATTTTGATGTTGGGATGATCAAAAACGTGCTTGTCAGGTAACCTTTTCAGGTCTTTTAGTACTAAGTCACAAAAAACTTTAATGGAGGGTGCTGTGACGTTAGGGGGGTTAAACAAGGAAGGGTTTGCTAACCCAGAATGGAGAACTACTTCCTTACAAGTTACATTATTCGTTTCATTTCTAGTTTCAGGGCTGTCAAGGTTGGCCAGAAAATGTCTTTGAACATTAGGTCTTATTTTGAGTTTCTGGACATCTATAAAGGTCTCGAATCTGTTCAGTTTTTTAGAGGGAGCAAACTGGAGACCCTTGTTCAGTACATAAAGCTCAGCCTTAGAAAAAGCTTTCTGGCTCAGATGAAAAATGCCACTAGTTTTTAGTGTTGTGTTGTTTTCTTTTTCCTGGCCCGCCGCCCCCCTCTGTTTTCTTTTTCCTGGCCCGCTGCCCCCCTCTGGAACCTCGTTTGCGTCTGCTCTTCATTTGGACACGGGTAGTCCCCGAGGAAAAGCCTCATTATGGGGGGGGGGTCCGGGAATGCGTGATTGTAAGTATATGGCGATCTATCGAATTGATTAAATTCTCTACTATATAGTTCCTCTCTAAGAGGTGAGAATCTGCTGTGGGTACGGATAGGGGTGCGGTATGTGTGATGTTGTTCTGAATAATCCCTTAGATAGTAATTGCGTGGGGGGGTTCTAGTGTGGTTGTATGGGTCTGGGTGCCCATAGACTTTGTTCCTCCCCTGGGAATGACCACTACCTCTCTGGGTACCCCCTCTTCCTCTATAAGGATATTGGTAGTTATATTCAGAGGGGTTATTGGGAGTATAATTCCTTTCTTGTGGTCTGTTACGATTTCTAGGGGTGGTGGAATGTGGGACATTTTTCCGTGCAGTTGCATGGATATCATGTGTCACAGGAACTGTGGGAATCGTTCCACTGCCTGGGTCTGAAGGAGGGGAGGCATCCATCCCCACTGAGCTGGAGGTCTCGGCAGGAGTGCCGCCCTCCTTTTTCTGCCAAGTGAGCACAAGACTATTCCTGTAGTCATTGGCATCACGTATATATTTCTTCTGCTTTTTAGTACGTTGGTCCTTTACCCCTTTTTCCAAGTGGCTCTTTAGGTTGGCCGAGAGGGAAAGGTACTCAGGTGTAGATTTATGGGTGAGAAGTTTCTCTTTTAATTCCTTGATTTCTCTGTCGATAAGCAATAGTCTATTCCTACTCCTATCAACGAGAAAACCAAGGAGATTAATACCCGCTTCATTAAAGTAATGAACCAAGTTTCCAATTCAACCTCATCCTGTTGAGGATAAATGTCCCACCTTAGGCCTCTAGGGACCATGCGTTCCTTGGAATATTGTTCCAGGAACGCAATGTCTCATAAAAGATGGGTCTCTGAGACAATAAGGTTCTTGAGTCGCATAAACAAACCACCAATTTCTGTATTGGTGTTTAAAGCGACAAATGCCCCTTCTGTTATAATGGAACGGGTAGTGCAATACTCAAAAACATCCATATTATAATATGGAGAAATATATAGTGGCAGCAACTAAAAACCAAAACAATATGAACAAATAAAACTAACATATAGCTGCGCTACTACAAAATATAAAATAATAAACTTGTAGCTGCCAGCATTAAACAGTGTGGTGGACTGTGCAGTGAAGAAATGTAAGTAGTTAACAAATGCAGCGCTAAATAAAATAAAGTAAAATAAGGGGATGATAAACTCATACCCTGTATGCAAATATTGTGTATGGTGGTTACTACAAATGTTGTTTATAAACCAAAATAAACATAATAAACAGACAGTCCCAAACGACTGACAAAAGTGTCCACGGTGATATAAAATTTCATACACATATGCAGTGCAGTGTTCTTTAAGTGGAAAAAGACAAAAGACGAATGTGAATGATGCTTCCAATTCAGAGAGAAATCTTCATGTATTCGGAATCGATATATGAATGGCAGAAGTAAATACTCTTACCGGAAGAGGTGGACACAATCACCATACGGTGGAGTGTCATACGAGCTTTAAGGATCAATCGATCCCAAGGGTGCTTTGCTGGAAGGCACTGGTGGTAGGTTCCATCTAGGACAAACGTGGCTGTAAGGTGATGTGCGAGTCCACAGCGGATGGATGACCTTCAGAGGAAGCAGACTGCTGGGGGAGACGACTTCCACCCCATGGAAGTTCAGTTCATAAAGAGAGAAAAAATCTCCACATAGGGCATGAATCCGGTATATAAAAGGTTATGCAGTCCTATGCAGTCCATTGGCAACAGCACTTAAAAGACATACATCAAAGAACAAGGCGGACCTCTCCTTGCTCCTCATTAGCTGGGATCTCCAACCCCACTATACCTCCAGTCCTCTCAGAAACCTGCACTGAGAGGAATGAAGGTATAGAAATAGGTGTCCCAAGTACTTGCGGCCAATCTGCTAGCGGTACACCAACATCCGATGGTAGGCAAATTTCCCTACCCCAGTTGCTAAACCGTCAAAAGAAATTTGGTCCCAGCCATCCACATACTCAGCTTCTGAATGCTAGCTTGGCCAAATTGCTAGCACTGAAACTGCTGCCTTTTCATCTGGTAGACTCTACCCCTTTTCGTGAATTTGTGGAATGTGCGGTACCTCAGTGGCAGGTTTCCAAATGCCATTTCATTTCACAGAAAGCCATTCCGACTCTCTACCAGCATGTTGAAGGCAATGTCTTGGCCCCGTTGGACAGGATGGTCAGCAGTAAGGTGCATATTACCACTGACTCATGGTCCAGCAGGCATGGACAGGGACGTTACCTTTCTTTCACTGCGCACTGGGTAACTCTGCTGGCAGCTGGGAAGGATGCAGGACAGGGTTTAGTATTGTTGGAGCTTGTTTCACCACAATGCCTCCAAAATGCTAATGGTGATTCTGCCACAGCTCTCTCCTCCACCCCTTCCTCTTCTTCTTCCTCTGCAGATTTGTCCTCTGAACCACCAGTGCTCCGTAGGTGTTCAAGGGCACAGGCAAAAAGATGCCATGCAGTGCTTGAGTTGGTCTGCTTAGGGGACAGGAGCCACACTGGGGCAGAGATTCTGTCAGCTCTGCAGGGGCAGGCCCAGAGGTGGTTGATGCCACGCCAGCTTCAGCCAGGAATGGTTGTATGTGACAATGGCACCAACCTCCTCTCCACCCTGCGACAGGGACACTTGATCCATGTTCCCTGTTTGGCTCACGTCCTAAATTTGGTGGTGCAACGGTTCTTGAGCAGGTACCCAGGCTTACAGGATCTCCTGAAGCAAGCCAGGAAAGTCTGTGGTCATTTCTGCCAGTGCTCGGCTGGCTGACCTTCAAAGGGGATGCAACCTGCCCAAGAACCACCTCATTTGTGGCATACCCACCAGGTTGAACTCAAATTTGGTAATGCTGCAGTGGCTGCACAAGCAGCAGAGGGCCATCAATGAATACCTGTGTGAGTATGGCACCAGAACAGGGTCAGGGGAGCTTGGCTTTTTTTTGCCATCAGTGGCTAATTGAGGGCACCACCACCAGCCAATGGCTCCTGCTGCTGTCTCTGAGCCAACGAGGAGAAAGAGAAAAGACAGAGCCTCTGGTCTTGTGCACATTGCTCAGTTATGTATAAGAAGGGGCTGGGGGTCTGCATGCAAAAAAAAAAAGTTCTGCCTTTCTAACTATTTTAATCATATAAACTGCATAACTGCTTACACATAGAAAGTGACCTTTTATTATTTGTATATGTATGTATTTCCCTTTCTCATGTTAGAGCAGTGAATACAAGACAAACTAGATAAACACCATTGTTTCCTCTGACCTAAAAACGTTAATGTTGACTCTTTTCTTGTCTTTTGTAAATGTAGGTCTCACTAGTTCTCTCCATTGTTTGCATTTTTCTTGGTGTCTCAAAATCCTATCCTTTTCTTTATTATGAATATAACTTTGGTAACCTATTTCTTTTTATCTATTACACATCTCTGCAATTCTTATTTGTTTAGTTTCTGAATCCTTAACTATACAATTAACATCTCGCAATCTGACTCCTAGGTATCAACCTGAACACTGAGTAGGTAAAAGCGTCTCTGATAAAGTTTTTAAAGGAAAGTGCAGCAGCATTCCAACCCTCCAGACCCCCACCCCATACTCTGGAACCAGGCACTGGCTTGGAGTCCATCACTTCTCCACACATACTTCAGTTTCATCCAAAGAAAAAGCCACCCACTGAAAATGTCTTCAAAGGCAAAAGTTTTATTGACAAACTTCAACACATGGACCCATCCCCAGGAGCACTCCTCTGTCATAAGCCCATTTATTGAAACATGTCACAGGAGTGGTTCGGGGGATGAAACCATGGGCTGAAGCTTTTCAGCTGATTAAAGTTTTGCTTGTAAGGACATCATCTGTGTGCAGATTTCCCTTTAGATAATGAAGTATTTTATTTTTATCTGCAGGGTTAATCACTTTCTAAACAACTATTTAGTGTGCTTTAAATATAGGGAACGTATTTGAAACAATAAAGTTAATTTATAAGTATATTAAAAAAAATGTGTATATGGATGCCATGTCACCATCCCACACTTCAAAAATTTCATCTATAAATCAAAGTCATTGGTAGCCATTAACAAAACAAGGAAAGGGGCGCCTCTGAGTATATATCATAAGCAATTTATTATAAAAACAATATTCACTCACATGGGAAAGAAGTAAAGTTGAGTTTTCATGTGAGTGGATATTGTTTTTATAATAAATTGCTTATGATATATACTCAGAGGGCCCCTTTCCTTGTTTGTTCCTAGTTTTACTGGAACTTGCTTCTGGTCTCCCTGGTGGCAGCCCTGACAGACTCACCTGTTTCTTCCCTGATACTTGCTTCTGGACGATTATGGACCATATATTGTCATATTGAGGTATCTGAGCATTGCACCTTCTTACTTGTTTAAATTGGTAGCCATTAGACTATTCACATTTGGTTTATATGGGATTGCAGGAAAATACATTTTCATAAAAAATGTATTTTATATCAATTGGATACTACCAGTGATATTCTTAATAAAGATAGGATAAAGATAGGATTAGGAAACAGCAGAATTGTCAAAACAAACAGGAAAGACAAGAAAATTTGCCATTTGTAAGTCAATTTTATCCTTTTTAAAATTGTATTTTTTTCAATTATTCATACACAGGCATATACTCAAAGAGAATTATCCATAGATCAGTGAGTTTCAGATACCACCTTTGCAAACCTATCACAAGGAAGAACAATAAAGGGCAGGATAGTGAGAGCTACATTTACAAAAGAAAAGTAGTTATTAACTTTTTTAGGTCACAGGAAACATAAGCAAGGGAAATACATTTACATGTCTGTACAGTGGACAAGATTATAAGATAAAAGGTTCTTTACATGGTTAAGCAGTCATGTATGATTACATTCCCTTGTGGGCCTTGAAGAAGAGAGAACACAAAGAATTAAAGAGCATATTGTTAGACATAAATATTCTATCAAAAATAATCAAAGAAAGTTACCTGTTGCAAGACATGTTATTGATAATGCACCTAGTGTTACACACCTAAGATGTGCGGTAATTGACAATGTTCCTAAATGGATCAGAGGGAGGTCGTGAGCGAAAGCTCAAAGTAGTAGAAGGGATTTATCGTTTAGATATTATTGAACTTTTGAAAAGGTTGACCTATATTTTATTTCTATTTCAGGTTTCTAAAAAAAAGTACTGTATTAAAAATATACTCTGATTGCATTATACTGTATACAGTTTCATTGCATATCATGTGTGGGCATAATGTTTCATGTAGATATTTAATTGTTTATATGGAAGTGATATTGAATTTATTCATCTGTGATATCATTTACATTGCACAGAAAGATTGAGAGGAGAGAAAAAGCTGTAATCCACACAATAAATGTGCCTCTGGAAAAAAAAGGTAATTTTGCAAGAAAGGTCACCAGACACTCATAGGATCTCATACAGTGCTTGGACAAGGAACAGATAGTAAGCTCACAAGCATTTTGGTTGTTCTACTGACAATTAGTCTGCTAGCTGTCACACTACTGAAATCTACTTCATGTTATGTATATCTCTTTAATTTAATATTAACCTCCCTGACGGTATTCCCGAGTGTGGCTCGTGGTTAAATTTCAGCCACACTCGGGATTACATCTCAGGATCCTGGTGCAGGTTACTTACCTTGTCCCCAGGATCCTGCGAGGTCCCCCCGGTGTCTGCGGGCTTTGTCCTCCGCCCGAAGCCTCTCTGTGCCAGACTCCGTTCCCTGCGAGCATCGCAACGCACAGGGCGGAGCCTGGCAGCAAATTAAAAATAATGTAAAAATCATAACATATACAGTACTGTAATCTTACAGATTACAGTACTGTATGAAATCATTTCACATCCCTTTTATCCCCATTGCTTTGGCCCATGCCCTGCATGCAGTTTTATTTTATATATACTGTTCTTTTTGCCTGGAAACTTGAGATTGTCCATAGCAACCAAAAAGTGTCCCTTTACATCAAAAGTGGCTTTAGACCAGCTAGAAAACAGCGATAGTAAATTAGAACACATGCAGAATTGAGCGATAGTGAATCATGGGGAAATTTATTTTATTATTATTATATTATTTTTTTTATATTATTTTTATTTATTTATTATATTATAATTTATGATTTTGTGTTTCAAACTTCATCATACCTGGAATATCTACTAGACTCTTGGTGGACAGATCTAAGTGTGTTATTGCTAAGAACTACAGGCCTACAATATACAGGCATACCCCACTTTTAAGTACGCAATGGGGTTTATTTACTAAAGCTGGAAAGTGCAAAATCAGGCTCACTTCTGCATAGAAACCAATGAGCTTCCAAGTTTTATTACAAAAGCTTAATTGAACAAGCTGGGGTTAGAAGCTCATTGGTTTCTATGCAGAAGTGTGCCTGATTTAGCAACTTCCAGCTTTAGTAAATAAACCCTATTGTGTACTTAAAAGTGGGGTATGCTTATGGCAAAAAGTATTCATATTACTATCAACAATAGCTGGGGTTAAGGTTCTCCCGAAAGCAGACCTGGCTGTCCTTTCATTAGGCATAGAAAATATACCAATAGCTACTAGAACTATAACAATACACATACTGCTTAGCACGAGGTTAACAATCCTCAGACATTGGAAGGATACCAAACCTCCCACCCTCAATGAAATTATTGAGTTGACCAACACTCACGCCACTTATGAATGTATGTTTGCAGCAACACAGGGTCATTATCTGAAATCACAATCCAAATGGTCCAGTTGGGTAAAATGGTATGCTAAGAATCACCAAAGATAAACGTATCTTCGTACAGACTACCTAAAACCCACTCTTATGAAGAAAACAAAGCTGAGTACTTTCTGTTTATATTTTACTTTCTGTTTACATTGTATTTAAATTTTATTATTTATGTTACTTAAACATGGCTACTACTAGTACAACCCAATCGTATATAGACGGAACACTAGTCCTTTTTCTGATGTTTATACCAACATACTAACGATAATCAACAATAGTAAAAATGTATATGGCGAAATTGAGATGTGGAAGAATACATACATTCTTGAAACTGTATACGAAATGTACTATTTACAATATACGCTATGCACATTCTGTATTGTTTACAATTTATACTGTTTGATACCTTCATTCAATAAAAACTATTGAAATTAAAAGTGGGGTATGCCTGTAAAACACCAAATTCCTATGCAAAATAATTGTACCACTTTGAGACGCAAAAATCTGAAATAATCATACCGCCAGGGAGGTTAAATACATGTTCTTCCAATATATGGGTTTCGATTTCCAGGAAGCTAGCCTGGAAAGCCTTCTGGGTAAAATGTGTTAGAAAATTACAGTATTTAGGGTTACATTTTGGGAAATGGCCCATTTGAAGTCTATTGGGCCTGACTGTGCCAAAACAAAGAAGATTTCAGCTGCAGGTTGATAACATTGCAGTGGGTCATGGACATGTGATACATGTTAATATACATCTGAGACAGAGTAAGTTGATTTAGTTTAGGTCAGGAAGGATATTTAAAAAAAAAAACAGAATTGCTAGGCCATGCATACAAATCACTCTGTTAGTAGGCAGTCTTTTTAGCAGAATTTATTATAGATGATTAATATCCTCAATTATACTTTTAGATATATTATTGGATAATCAACAGAGAGGTGTTTACATAACTAGAACAATAAAATCCAATAGAACAAATTGGGATGTTTAAAGTTTATTCACATAATTCTACCTCACCTATTTGTTTTAGCATGTTGTCCCATATCTACGTTACATTTATTTTATATTGCAGGTAGAACTCCCATTGATAGATTACAGTCAAGAAATGGGCAAGATGCAGCAAAAAAAGTAACTGCCAAACAAAGTTCTACATTCTGTAGTGCAAAAACAAAACAAAGATTTTGTCTTATTGGCTGTTAAAGGTAACTTTAATGTGTTCAGTCACTGCAGTCAGAACTTCTTTTTCAAAAGATTCTGTTTTTGTATCAGTTTTGTATCAGTTTATCCAAAATTTAAAAAATAAAGACGCAATATGATAGTACGAGACCTACACAACTGTATTTTTATGTGAGTATTCCAGCAGCCTTCTTTAATTTATGTTAACCTATGTGTAATCTATGTTAATCTATGTTACAATTTTGTTTAGGTTAAGACCAATGGCGGCTGGTGCTCAATTTTTTTGGGGGGAGGGAAACTAACCCCCCAACAGGTCCACACTCACCCTATCCACGGTTGTGGCTTCTCCAGCTTCTCCTCCCAGCTAATCCGGTTTTAAGATCTGCCTCCTGTCCTGATTGGCTGGGAGCAGAAGCCAAAAGACCATAGCGAATATTTATTCATTAATGTCACAAGTGGGTGGGTTCTGCGCCCCAAGCCCAACCTTTTTGAAGCCAAATAAAGCCTCAGGCTCTAATCATATGCTTAAAAAAAACAAAAACTCATAGAAACCTATGAGCCCGGTGCCCCACATGAAAATTAGGGGTGCCACACCCCTGTGTCCCTTATCGCTAGGCTGTCACTGGTTAAGACAGAAACGATCAGCAATGAATTGAGATTAGATTGAAAACCTTCAAGACAAAACACGCATATGCACACAGACTGCTAGTGGGAAAGAGTTAAATTGGCAGAACCTAAAAAAACTGTCTGTAAGAGTGATATTTCTTGATCGATTTATTCTCAGTTCCCCTAACAAAACAAAACTATCTGATCTGCAATTGGTTGTCACATATAAAAATGACATTTACATGGGATATGTGAATTCAATTCTGTTTCATCTTCATGAAAATAAGCATCTTCACTGCATGATCTGTAATTTGACTGAGTGTACCATTTACATGACAAGTTGATGTCTAGCTATTTGTCTTTTTAGAAAACTCTGGAGTAAAAATATTGTCCTCTGTTTATGTTCATCCCACAGTGATTGTCCTCAGTTATAGTGAAATAATGGTGGTTAAAAGGGCCAAAAGGGCCAAATTTCAGGTGTATGCCCTCCGACACTATTATTGCCAGGCTGAGTTTTAAAGTGTGTGGCCTCCCTCACTTGACCAAAGTCGATTAATTAATTGATATCTGATGAAGGGACATCTTCAATGAATGGAGGAATCTGCATATTGTTAAGCCCACTGACTGCATGAATAACAAAATGAAAGCTGGCCATAGACAAATCAAAATGCAATCTAAGCAGGAAAAATCCGAGTTTCAATTCATCTGTGACAGATTGATTATACTGATACTGATTATACTGATTATATTGATCATCTTCAGTACAACCAGCCTGTCCATTTTTTTCTTTTTTTTGTACAATCACTGCCACCAGCTAAAGCCAGCAGGAGTGATCATTGTATTCTGAAGGTGGGGAAACTTCCAGGAAGGATTCCCCTTCAAAACTGACTGGGGAATCAAACAATTTTATTTTCTTCACTCATGATTGAAGGAAAGAAAACTGTAAAATTCATGGCCAGCCTAACTGTGTATTGTCAGCCTTAGTTGGAGCTGGACTTTGAGTTGGTTGTTGCCTGCTTAACCTCTTCACAATACCCACTGTAAATGATGCACTCTCATCAGGTTCCCCATGCCACTGGGGCCATTATTTCAAGTACATTCGTTTAAAATGATAGCAGGCTTTAGAGAGCTTTTTTAATCTCCCGCAGACCACTGCAAAGTACAGCTGAAGACCCACTATGAGTGGTAACAGATTATGTGATCACCATGATTAACAAATCACAGTGGTCAAAGGAAAATTGTGTCCAGCACCAAACATCAGCTGCCTGCTGATTTTCAGTAGCTTTTCTGTGCTCATGCAGGTTCATTTGTGAATTGAGAGGGAGAGCCCTTTGACCAGCAGTGTATAACGTGAATAGCTAACAGACAATAAAACATGTTCCCTTCTTAAGCTGTCAGCCCTCTTTTTTGGAGTGGGGGGAAAGGTTATGACAAATAACCCTCCCCAAACAGGATATTGGGCCAAACTTGTAGATACATAAGAGAACTAGGACCTTTGAGTGGAAGAGTGGATTTGACAATACGGTTAGCAGTGCCTCCACCCAGAACAGGACCTTGGTGAACAGAAGGGATCCCTTTCTTGGAAATGAATCAGTTATTTAAACAAAATAATTGAGAGCAGAAGAACTACTGCAACCAACATATAACATTAGCCATAAATATATAGCTGCACACCAGTGTGGGAAAAATATAATATTTATATGAAAAAATATTAATAAAAGTCCACACATCCAGGGTACAAACTGGTATAATCAGCAAAGGGCTAAACAAGAGTCCTGGTGGAATTGTGCACAAATATTCAGGTATCGATAGTGATTAATAGAAATACCTCCTGGTGAATGTTTCCACAAAATCCAATTGCATGGACCCCCGAGAATGACCATGATGCAATGTTTGCCTTGGTAATAGAGACCTGAAAACAAGATCTGCAATGATGAGGAGACCCTCCAGCCATTGTCCAACTAGCCTGGAATGCAGCTTCGCACATGCAGAAACTATCTATTCTGCACTTTAGTCCCTAATAGTTTTAAATTTGACATGCAACGTGACCTCCAACTACCAGAAGTGGCTGTCGGATGCCTAACCTGGCTCCAGCCTATGCTGTTTATTGAGCCTTGAGCTAAAATTACCTATAGAATCCCAGACCAGAAAGGACTAACAGGGAGCTGATTATAAACTCTAGTTTTTAGTTTACACACATACTGTAGCACAGACCTAGCTATCTGGCACTGTGCATGTGAGATAATAATAATGGGATAGAGATAAGTCTGTCAACAAGGATTTAGTTACACGCTAAAGAATCTATGGGCAGCTGAAGTTAAACTATTAAAACATAGGACTACATGCCTAATGGTGTCTGCTTCCTGTCTGAGTAAAATTACAGCAGCAGTAGCAGGCCCTTTGTATATAAGGTCTTGTGGCTCAGTTCTCTATCTCTCTTTCTACTTCTATCTTCTAGGGCTTCTGATCCAAAAACACATAAACAGGAAGTGATGTACATAAATGATCTCTGTGAACATTAATCAGCAGACCCACTTACAGACAGTAGAGGGCAGCAGATCCCTAGATGTGAAAATCTTGAAATCTCTAATATATTCCCACTTGTTTATCAACCATAAAGTTCTGACAAATCTATCTAAACCTACATGTATTGGGGTCTCTGTACTCAAAAATTAGTTATTCAGTAAAAAAAATCAAATAATAATAATACGAAAAAGGATATATGTATCAAGCAACCTGAATGTCTAAAACCTGATCAGAGACTGAAATGACGAGGTTGGCCTCTCTTGTATCTCCAGCCCAGGTCCCGCTGAAGGTGAAACAAAGGGTACCAAGAGAAGAGAGGAACACGAGTGCTGCCAGGTGTTCATAGGTGTTGCAGCAGGAGATGCAGACCCTGGCAGGCTGGCAGAACATCAGGTCAAGAACAGTAGCTGTGCATAAGATCCAGCCAAAGATAAAGGGGCACTCCACACAGGCTGCGGGTTCTAGATGCGAGGCTTGTCAGAACTCCCAGCAGGCTTGAGACAGGTACTGACTGTGATAAGCAGAGCTGATACAGATAACAGCTGGATAGGAACTTGAACCAGATGTGAGAGCAGAGCTGGGAGCAGCAACGTGGTCATAGGGATAGCCGAGGTCAGCAGCTGGTGGGCAGCGAGGTGGGTAGAGACATGGTCAAGAACGGAGCTGGGGTCAGGAACTGGTGATAGAGCAGAAGCATGATCCATGTTCAGGTCAGAGGCAAGCCAGGTCAGTAACAAGGGAAACAAACAGAGTAATAGCAGGTAGACATATGAATGACAAAAAATGTGTTTAGTTTCATTTAGATTCCTTAATCTAGTTTATATCGGTCAAATTGAAAATGTTATATTTTTTTTTCAATTCAAATGCACTAAAGTAAATAAACAAAAGAAAAATCGTCATCAAATGATTACAATGACTCTTTAACTACTTGCTGACCAGCTGCTGTCATTATACAGTAATCAGTGGCTATTTTTAGCTCTGATTGCTGTATAAATGTCAGTGGTCCCAAAAAAGTGTCAAAAATGTCTGATCTGTCCGCCACAATGTCGCAGACCCACTAAAAATCGCTGATCACTGCCATTACTAAAAATGCCATAAATCTATTTCCTATTTTGTAGACTCTTGTGAATTTTCTTTTACCAAAAATATGTAGAAGAACAAAATATTGGCCTAAGCTGATGAAGAAATTTGTTTTTTTTTTGGATAATTATTATTGCAAAAAGTAAAAAATATTGTTTTTCTTTCAAAATTGTCTGTCTTTTTTTGTTTTTAGTGTAAAAAATAAAAACCGCAGAGGTGATAAAATACCACCAAAAGAAAGGTCTATTTTTGTGAAAATTTGTTGGGTACAGCGCCGCACGTCCGCGCAATTGTCAGTTAAAGCGACGCAATGCCGTATCGCAAAAAATGGCCTGATCATTAAGGGGGTAAATCTTCTTGTCCTTAAAGCGGTTGTATACCTTTATTTGTAACTTTTACCTACAGGTAAGCCTATAATAAGGCTTACCTGTAGGTAAAAAAAAATCTCCTAAACCTGTAAGGTTTAGGAGATATTCCCCTCGCAATGAGCCGCTGACTGCAGCGGCGCATGCACACAGGGGACTCTCGGCTGACAGCCCGGCAAACTCCAGAGCTTGCCGGGCAGAAGTCTCCCGCACGCATGAGCGGGAGTGACAACATTGCAGCTCCGGCCACTTACAGCGCCGGAGGGGAGATGTCGGCTCCCTCGGCGTGGACCAAGTGAGATGCAGGCGCCTCGTTCTAAGGTAAGTATCTCATAATGAGCTAGTATGCGGTGCGGTTTTCCCTTGCAGGTGTAAAAAAAAAAAAGACAGCAGGTATACAACCGCTTTAAGTGGTTAAATCACCTTTGGATTCTATTTCAATTTCAATTTAAATTTTGGAAATTCGGGCGAATTCGGGCGAATTTAATTTCATTAGTCGGAGCATTCGGTAAACTTTGTTTATACTGTAATTCGGGTATTCGGACATATCTGAATCTCCGAATAACGAAAAAATTTGTCTGAATATTAATTCAGAACGAAACAAACCACACATGTCTAATAGCAGGACACAGGAAACAGCTAAAAGACCAGTAAGCACTGGAGTATGAGCAGGAGCTCCTTTAAATAGTCCACCTGGCGTCAACATGCGTTGAGTGCATGCCTGTTTTTGTGCGTGTGTGTCCGCGCACATTCTGTGCCCATGTGCATTTCTGTTAGCCAAATGTCTGGTAGTCTTCTCTGACAGTGAAATAGCATTTTTTTTGCATTTTTGTCCATTTTTAATTTTTTTTCTAAATCTCATTCAGGGTATTTCAAAAATTGAAGGGCCTATGTATACCTAAAACAGTTGGTGTGAAAATAATTTTGTTATGAAAAGTGCTTAAAAAGTTTATGATTTTTTTATTAAAATCGGCAGTGCGAATGACTCAAGAATTTGCAAATTTCTTATGAATAATCCCTGTATTTGCCTAGCACATAATTGATGATTCCTATAATTGCCAGCTCCATCTAGTGACCATAATACTGTATTTTCCTGAAATGCTTTAATCAGGAAAATACCATATTATGACCACTAAATGGAGCCAATAATCATAGGAAATAAACATATTAGGCAATTATGGTAATACGTGATTACAGTGATTCATGAAAACTGTGTGAATACTTGAGGCATTTCTGATTTTTATTACCCTGGAGCCTGCAAAGGGTTAAAGGCATACAAAACTACATGCCTAACTAAGACTATCCTGTCCATAGAGGCACAATGCTGCTGTGATTTTACTGCAGAATGAGAAGTAGTGTCTTTATGTTACAGGAAGTAGAAAATCTTTGGATATACTGTCAGGGTCAACAGGTAATTCAACTATGTTACAGGGGGTTAGGAAAAAGAATAATTTTAGGTGTGAATTCTAGTAAAAACTTTAGTACACATTTGACTTTAGAAAATTGACACAAACCTGGGCAATATAAACTGGGCATATGATGAATATGAACAAGCCATATGGGCTGTAGCCTAGGGAGTCAAATGGGAAATGGCAGTCTGCAGTATTATGTGACACATTACGTTCCTATGTAAAAATGCAAACATTGCATTTGCACATATTCATTTTTCATCATAGGTATTGTTTGTAGCACCCTGGTATGTGACAGCTTTATTTCAATTACATATTCATTTTCCTTAACCCAACTGGATCCTTAAACAAACACAAGCCAATTAAGAGGGTAAAAACAAAACTCTTTATCAGTCTCTCTGTTGCCAGTATTACAGATAGCCAATCCTAAGAGAGCCATCTCATTAAAAGGTTGCAGTGTTATGCCCCGTACACACGGTCGGACTTTGTTCAGACATTCCGACAACAAAATCCTAGGATTTTTTCCAATGATGTTGGCTCAAACTTGTCTTGCATACACACGGTCACACAAAGTTGTCGGGAAATCCGATTGTTCTGAACGCGGTGACGTAAAACACGTACGTCGGGACTATAAATGGGGCAGTGGCCAATAGCTTTCATCTCTTTATTTATTCTGAGCATGCGTGGCACTTTGTCCGTCGGATTTGTGTACACACGATCGGAATTTCCGACAACGGATTTTGTTGTCTGAAAATTTTATAGCCTGCTCTCAAACTTTGTGTGTCGGAAATTCCGATGGAAAATGTGTGATGGAGCCCACACACGGTTGGAATTTCCGACAACAAGGTCCTATCACACATTTTCCGTGTGTACGGGGCATAAATGTTTACTTTTCAATTTCATGGTTCATTCTTGGAAGAAGCATATTTAAATATATTCGCCACAGATATGTTTAAAGATCTCTCAGATGATTGCTAGGAAATACAGTTGGAATAAATCTTGATCGCCAACAGTCAGATCATGTAATATAGTCATTTTAAACCTCTAAACCAATTGTAATATGTTTTTCTACAAAATCTGTGGAGCAAATAAAGGCTTTTGGCAAGCCAAACTTTATTTTTTTTTTGTTTTCTTTTTTTTGTTTAAGAAAAAGGTTAGAACCCTGTCAGATTTTACTTCTATCCAGGGCTCCATTAGAGAGATCTTCCATCACGTTCTGTCCAGGTGATAACAGTTTTACCAGTAGAGACATAAGGAGAAATCTGCAACAGCAACACTTACAGAAATAAAAATCTGTCTGCAGTTGTAGCTTTTCCCAACTTTACTAAATTTATTCTATTTGTGTAGCTGTTAGAGATTTTCTATTACTTCCTTTCTGTTAAAACTATGAGGTCAATTCACTAAGCTTTACCGTATGCGGTAAGGGTATCACGTTACTTATTTGCATAAATGACTGCATGCAGTAAATAAAGTCCAATTCATTTAAAAAAAAAACAATAGAGATTTTGCAGTAAACAACAAAAAAAATGTTGGTAAATATCGCAGGAAATCACGTGAAAATCTGTTAAGTCCAATTCACAAATGAAACAGGAACTGAGAAAAGGTGCGATATTTAACACCACTCTTTTGGTGGTGGTAACCAGGCATGTATTCATTCCACAGAAAAGGGCCTAATTCCACCAACAGAACACCCACAAGAAGGGGTACTATTCCACCAGCAAAGCACACACAAAAATGTGGCATTATACATCACGCGTACACAAGTATTTTTTTATTTTTTTTGACATGCAGTGCAAATTAAATGCAAACATCGGCTAAAATTTAACATCATCTTTAAAAAAAAAATAATATATATATTTTTTTAAAGTAAACGTTGTTTACAAAAGTGCAACAATGGAGTATGTCAACCATGACAATTACTCCAGCTAGAAGTGCCCTCTTGAAGTGGCCACTGTAATACTTTTGGTTATGTACACCATTGCAAGATAAACTTGAATAGGAACATGAAAAATAAATAAACATGTTTAAAAACATTTATAAAAAAAAGGTCAAGTTTTCTTTAGTTTCCATAATCTAAACATAGACATCAGCAAAGAATTGGGCCAAAGACATAGAACAATCTAGTAATAGCACTTTCAACAGCTCTAGTGGGCTAAAAAAACATTTTTTTTAATGTATGGCATTATGGATTTAATAAAGGAGGGCAACACAGCTTAACAGCAGGAGACATACATTTTGAGAAGGTAGTTCAAATTTTAATGGCTCCAAATACAGATTACTGTAAAAAAAGTTAGATTAAAAAAATGTTTTTTGCAAAAGAAAAGTAACAAACTTGTTAAAATGTAAAATTTTATAAGGAAATGACCTTACACAATTCTTAACCACCGACACGTGTGATAAATTACCACATGAGAAGCTGCGCTAGTTACCGAACAATCGAAAGAATACGACATTCGTTATTTAATGCTACCGTAAATTCTTAGTGAATTGAACTTTCACAACTGATTTATCATATTAATATTTTTACTGCATTTTATTTGCCGTTATTTAACTCTTAGTTAATTGACCCCATTGTCAGAAGGACAGTAAGTGTGGGGAAACCTCTCTAACAGGGACCTGACGAACACTGTACATTGCGTTTTTTTAATATATATTTCATTTGCACCTAATTGCTATTGTCTTATCTTTTTATCGTTGACCTTCCTGTTTAAGTGAGTGTAAATCTAGTTAATACTGTTTATGTGAAAAAAAAAAAAACAATTCTTTGAGGATATTCTAAAGATTTGGATGTTAAATGCTTGAACAGGATTATAACCACTAAGTGTCTGTCACAGACTGTTTCAGATTAATAATCTGGTAAAGTAATCAGCTAATAATTAATAATCTGGTAAAGTTTCAAATAGGAAAATAATATAATCGTTACACAGGACACTTATTATTTTTGTTCTGTGTCTTGTCTATTTAAAGGATATTAAAAGTGTGAGCTGGGCTATGTATGTGCCGCCTCCCACCATTGATAGCTTTAACATGCTGGAAAATAGTAGTGGCCACACACAGCTTTCATTTTTTTTATTTCCATTGACTGATGAGGGTATGGGATCTCATTAAAAGTAACAGTTCTTTTACTGGAAGAGCTACTATTTTCTTAAATTACATAGGAACTGTGTTATGTAATGGTTTATATGTAAATGTGGCTCAGTGTCATTTTCTTTTTATAGCTCTAAATTATCTTTTTGACACTTAGGGCTAGCACTAACAAACCTCTAACACTGATGTAAGCAAGTCTGTATTTATCACTGTACACACAGTATGTGTTAATAAATATTCACACTTTGCTTAAAGTTTGATGCAGCCAAAACTAAAAAATGCAGTTTCCAGAGGTGGATCAAGTACTAAGCAATACATCAGTGTGACACTGTAGAGAACAACTACTGAGACTTCAACACACTGCTCCAAGAGTGCTAAAGAAAGATGTACTCACCAGGCAGAGCCTTAGGCTTATAAAGAGAATTTCTAATTCTGCTTTAACTTCATGGTATAAGGTATAACATTTGCCCTAAAGTGTTTAACTGATTTAAGTATAAAATATATTGAGCTTTAGTACATGAATTGAATGGGAACTTTGGGGCTTTAAAAACCTGAATAAGTAAACAGTTGATAATCCTTATAAGGGGTTATTTACGAAAGGCAAATCCACTTTGCACTACAAATGCAAACTACAAGTGAAAAGTGCACTTGAAATTGCACTGAAAGTGCACTTGGAAGTGCAGTCACTGTAAATCTGAGGGGTAAATCTGAAATGAGGGGAAGCTCTGCTGATTTTATCATCCAATCATGTGCAAGCTAAAATGATGTTTTTTATCTTCCTTGCATGTCCCCCTTGGATGTACAGTGACTGCACTTTCAGTTCAATTTCAAGTGCACTTTGCACTTGTAGTTTGCACTTGTAGTGCAAAGTGGATTTTCCTTTAGTAAATAATCCCCATAGTGTTTGTAAAGGCTCACAGATTTTTACCTTTATGCATTGTATGCATAAAGGTAAAAAACCTTCTGTTTGCAGTAGCCCCTCCCCTAGTCCCCACAATACTTAGCTAAGCCCCATCTCGATCCAGTGATGTGCAGAAGTGCAGCTGCTTCTCATTGGCTGGCTCCCGCTACTGTCAATCACAGCCAGTGAGGCAATGAGGAGAAAGTGGGGAGGCAGGGCCGAGTCATGCTTCATGCATGATTGGACACACAGAGATGTGGCCTGGGAGCAAGCCTGCTCAGGTGCCCCCATAGCAAGTACTCAACAGGAGGGAGGTGCCAGGAGTGCTGGCAGGGGACCCGAGGAGAGGAGGATAAGTATAAACATGCTATTTGTTATATTAAACAAATCTGTTTAATTTCACTTTAATGAAAGGTGTTCTGCTTTTACAAATACTAACTCTGAATTAAGTGAAGATGTCTGGTCAGTGATTTGGTAATGGGGTCCTTTAGAGGTGAACAGGTCTTCTGCTGATGCAACACATGAAGGTTAATTTACTAAATGAGTTATAAATCTTCACAATAGGTTGTGTGAATATTCATTTCAATTATCTAATCATTTGAAAAGCAACATGCGCACATGATTGGTGTTTCAATGTGAACGGGGGCTTTTGTGAAGCTTCTCAACTCATTTAGTAATCAGCCAAATGGTCTTGGCCATTTTTTGCATCCTTATGATGTACTGTAGGTGCACATTTTTACTTGGCTCCCACTGCTGTCAAGTCAATCAGAGCCAGTGAAGAGAAATCAGGGGAGGGGCCAAGCCCCACTCTGTGTGTCTTACAGACATAGAGAGCAGGGCTCAGGAGCGAGTATGCACAAGTGTCCCCATAGAAAGTGGCTTGCTATGGGGGCACCCGGCAAGGGGAAGGAGCCAGGAGCACCAGCAGGGGATCTGAAAAGAGGACAATTGGGGCTGCTCTGTGCAAAACCATTGCACAGAGTAGGTGAGTATGACATGTTTGTTATTCTAAAACAAAAAAGCCTGAGCCTTTAGTAACACTTTAAATTTAAAACAATGGCATCCATGAGAGCATTTGCTTCTGAATCAAAATAGAAAAACACAGCTTATTGGCCCATTTTCTTCACCCACCGTCTATAGATCAGTGAAAATGGTTGTGGGGCCCAAAACATAAGGGAGAGGGTAAGATGTACAAGGGACGTCTTTATTAACATGCAATGCTGGCATTTCACAGCAATTAATCTAACCTGTGGAATGGATAACCATTTTGAATGTTCTCATCATTACTTGGAAACACTTTCAAGGGAAACTGATAATTGAACTGCTAAATAAGAGACATTGTAACACAGCCGTCATCTCGCTGTTTCTTTATAATGAACAATGGAAAATAGTACATTATGACTTAAACCTGCAGGGGGCCTGATATTTTTTATATTTTTGTGGCAGTTTACATACTGATTTAAGTCATTTTTCAATGGTCATTCTTCAAAATACTGTAGAGCATTTTGAGGAAGTGACTTGTTTAGGGAGAATCGTTAAATACTGAGGCACTTGACCATTGACTTTGACTAGATTAGGTGACCAAGTACTGGCTGTGTAGATGTTTTTAGACTAGGCATGCTTTAAACTACAGATGTCATCTATCATGTTTTTTGTTAAAGCTTGGCAACCTGCAGAAAAAAAGCCTTTTTTAAAGGTATATGGATGATACAAGGATATACACAGTGTTCTGCCTACTGCTCAAGTATTTTATGGTTTTATTGCTGGAACACCATCCTTTTGTCCAATTGTTTCAAAGTGATGCTGCGAGAAAAAGAAAGAGATTAACATGCAGTTGGTAAGCTTAAAAATCACTCCATTTCTCCCAGGCAAAATACCTGTTGCTTTTGTTTACACTCTACTGCTCCAGTGCACATCTATACAATGCAAAGGATGGGCACAATCTCATGAATTCCAATAAGCAAACAAAATATATATGCAGCACAAACCTCACAGAAGTAAAAATAAAAACATTTTGTGTGTAAGTACTCTCAAGTGTACTCAAAACATATTTTTTTCTTGATTGGAGACTTACAATTCCATTGACCCAATCAAGAAACGTTCAATAATTATATCAAAATTCAAAGTTACACCTTACATTAGCTGGACTTTTTTAAGGAAACTGTCATGGCAGGAGTATGTAATATGTCATTTTGGACCTTTGCCTTTAAAAATGTCTGGCTATCATTCTTACCTTCTTGCCCCAATGCTTTGAGTCCTGACACATATGCAAACAAGGAATTTTGCCTTTCCTAACCCATATAAGTTATTCACTTATTTGTTCCATAAGTGCAAACAATAACTGTTGTCTGTGCACAAGGAGGGGTTATGGAGATGTCATGGTTATGGTTTTATGGAGGGATTATGGATATTTCTGTCACATCAACAGTTATTTTTCTGTACAGTCAGCATGTTTAAAGGGATACACATGGAAACATGTACATGAATTGCAGAAATGTACAAAGTATTTTTTAGTATTTATAGTTATTTAGTGTTTTAGTAATTAGTCTTGTTTAGTATTTGGTCTTATTTGGTGTTTAGCTATTTAGCAATTTGTTTTTGTTTTTTTATGCTTTTAGAGAATGTGAATACAGTTTACTGAATCTACTTTCTCCATAGTTAGAAAATATTTTTATTTTATTTCAGGCAGCATTTTTTTGCCAAAACTTATTTTAAACAAAGCCCCATTATCAGGAATGTCCTTTTCCAATAATGTTTTTGTTACTTTGATATATACAGGACATTTTTGGGTGTTTGGGATCCAGATTCCATGCCCATTCGAGCAATGGGGGTTATTTACAAAAGGCAAATCCACTTTGCACTACAAGTGCACTGCAAGTGCACTTGGAAGTGCAGTCGCTGTAAATCTGAGGGGTAGATCTGAAATGAGGGGAAGCTCTGCTGATTTTATCATCCAATCATGTGCTGTTTTTTATTTTCCTTGCATGTCCCCCTCATATTTACAGCGACTGCACTTCCAAGTGCACTTGCAGTGCACTTGTAGTGCAAAGTGGATTTGCCTTTCGTAAATAACCCCCAATGTCTAATATTATGGTCAGAGAGAAATGAAAGTTAGTGGTGCTTTTTCATGTGTTGGCGATGAAGCACAATACTCATACCTTACATTTTACTGGCACTCATAGAAATGAACATTCATGAGTCACTCTATCTATCTATCTATCTATCTATCTATCTATCTATCTATCTATCTATCTATCTATCTATCTATCTATCTATCTATCTATCTATCTATCTGTAATGCAGGGGTCATCACAAAGCAGATTTAAGAATAATGATTTGCAAAATATCTAAACTTGTTATAGTAAATCAATCACATTTTTGTAAATATTAAAGTAAAACAAAAGATTGCATCATGGTAGGTAAGCTTTACCTGTACTGTTTAAAATGTGCACAGCATATTTACTCTATTGGCCACACTAGTAGTTCTATCACTGGAGCTTCCATTTTTTTTCTAGTATTTTTATGAGTATGTAGTCTCCAACAATTCTTTCAGGAGCATGCAATGTTCCTGCTCCATGACAGCTACTAGTCTCATCCCAGCATCCTGGTTTTGGCTGTGCTGCATTCTCCTGGTCTGCCATCCCACATACAAGGTGATTGATATAGCAAGCCTCTGGATGGAGACCAAACCTGTTTTAAGTCAGCCAAGCCCTCATGGTCCTGCTTGTGATGGTGTTTGTAACCCGTGCTTCAATTGCCCTGATTCCTGGCCTTGTTCCTGTGCCTAGACCTGCATCTTAGCCCTGTCCTGCCAGCTTGTTTGACTATACTGTAATGCTGGGAAAAATGTCTGGGCACTTTTTTAGAATTGTAATGCACGGGACTGCATGGTGCTGCACCACATTTGAAAATGAAGATGTTTTGCAAATGCATGGGGGTGCCATTCATTTTTATTGAGCTTCTACTAAAGAGCAGCACATTTCTCTCATGTGTCAGGAATGCACACAAATGTGTGCTCATTCCTGACATGCGATAATGTGAACCCAGCCTAAATATGGATATCTATACTGTATCTGGATAACCATTGCTGTTGAATGACATCATATGGAAGCTGTGGGTGGTCACCACTCAGCCCACAAACTTCAAATGAAAAATCGTCCTCCTGTACTTCCGTCACTTCCGATATCCTAGTTCCTACCTCCGGTGCTTTGGAATGCATGCCGCATCTTGGAGAGACGGCAAGCGCGCGTTAAAGCTGTACATGTTGGTGCTGACTTATAGCACCTCTAAATGTAAGTGCACATTTTTTTTATTTGTTCTGTGATGTAACTTTTAATAAACGTACTGCACGATGATGTTTTAATATGCTTCTCCCGAGCTTTGTTGTTAGAACAATGTAAGGAGATATATCTGGGGTTAAGAGCCACTACTTCCCTATTAGTTGCTGACCAAGAAGCTGGAATTATTGCAAGGTGCATTTAATATATATGTTTGGTAAGTGTGCATTTCTCACATACGTTTTTAACACTCATCTTTCAATCGCAGAAATTAGACTGTTCTGCAAAGATTTTGTCACTTATTATGAACTTTCTACACTATGGATTGTTTGACTTATGTTGATGATTCCTGATTGTTTGATATATGCTGATTATCACATTATATATTTTATTTTGTGTTTGAGTTAGCGCCATACCTTTTATTGATTTTGTTTTTACTTGTAAGGTGGTCCATTCCACCTTTAAAAGGGGCAGCTGCACTCACAGATATATATCTATAAATATAGATATATATCCTATATCTATAGATATAGATATCTATATCTATATCTATAAATATAGATATATATACCTGTATGTATATATATATGTATGTATGTATGTATATATATATATATATATATATATATATATATATATATATATATATATATATATATATATATATATATATAAAGAAGAAAATCCGAAAGGTTGCTGCACTTAAAAACCTTTGTTGCTTTATTTCATAAAGTCTTGAGAGAAGATTACAAAGCAGGTATAATCATTCCAGACAAAGTAGTAATCAATACAGACATGAATGGATTATGTTTCGGGCTACCTTGCTTACGCCCTTCCTAAGATCTATCAAAGCACATCTTAAAGCTGGGTGCGGTTCTCCTTCAAGAATCAATATATATATATATATATATATATATATATATATATACTGTTGGAAGGCAACATGGTTTAATATCATATTTCTGGAGTTTTACTTCCTGGTTGATACAGCCAGGTCGCCTAAGTTGGAAGTTGCAAGTTGACCCAGTATGGTGTTGATTCATGCCCCCTGATAGGGGAGTAGAGCTTGGATCCAAACCACCTGGTGTAATAAAGATGAAAGAGCCCGATTATCATGTCTGAAAACAAAAGCTTCAAAAGCCACTGCTGCTGAGACAGAAGATCGAAGAACAGGTGTCACTGAAGATTTGATCCAGGTCAAATAGTGGTGATTGCTGGATGAATGCTGCACCTAGTGGACACTACAGTATGCTTCCTGGAGGATGGACAGATATTAAGAAAGACTGCCTCATATCGATTTTCCATTGGATAGAAGGCTAGATGGGTTTTGTTTGGGGGTGGGGTCTGAATGCAGTGTAGCCTCCCTGGTGGTATTCCCGAGTGTGGCTCGGGGTTAAAATTCAGGACCATTAACGGTAACCCCGAGCCACACTCGGGATTGCATCGCAGGATCCTGGTGCCTCCTTACTTACCTTGTCCCCGGGATCCTGCGATGTCCCCCGCAGTGTCCCTGGGCTCTGTCCTCCTCCGAAGCCTCTCCGTGCCAGGCTCCGTTCCCTGCGAGCGTCGCGACGCACGGGGGCGGAGCCTGGCGGCAAATTCAAAAAAATGTACAAACCATAACACATACAGTACTGTAATCTTACAGATTACAGTTCTGTATGAAATCATTTCACATCCCATTTGTCCCCAGTGCTCTGGCCCATGCCCTGCATGCAGTTTTATATTGCATATACTGTTCTTTCTGCCTGGAAACTGGAGATTGTCCATAGCAACCAAAAAGTGTCCCTTTACGTCAAAAATGGCTTTAGACCAGCTAGAAAACAGCGATAGTAAATTAGAACACTTGCAGAATTGAGCGATAGTGAATCGTGTGGAAATTTATTTTATTACTATTTATTTTTATTTTTTTTAATTAATATTTTTTTTTTATTATATTATAATTTATGTTTTTGTGTTTCAAACATTATCATACCCGGGATATCTACTAGACTCTTGTTTGGACAGATTTAAGTGTGTTATTGTTAAGAATTACAGACCTACAATATAAAACGCCAAATTTCCATGCAAAATAATTGTACCGCTTTCAGCACCTAAAATCAGAAAGAATCATACCGCCAGGGAGGTTAAAGTGCTCACTGAATGGAATTGCTCTCTCTTGTCTCATGGCTTTTGCCTTTTGAGCCCAGCTGAAAGCTACTGAATACAGAGGAGGACCTTACATAAAGTATCTTATATGTTGTTTTGTTTTATATGCTTTGTAACTTTTTTGTAGTATTTTATGTTAGCATTCCTATTTTCTTGGGAAATAAATAAGACCCTTGATTAATTAAACAGTGTGTTTATTTTAATAGCTAACCTTATTATTGTACCATCACCGTTAACATTATCAGAGCTTTGCCAGACTAGCTAACTATAGGAATAGACAAGTGAATACATATTTATAATAAATAGGGAGAATCTGTAACCACCAAGTAGTTATTTCATATATATATATATATATATTATATACAGTATCTCACAAAAGTGAGTACATCCCTCACATTTTTGTAAATATTTTATTATCTTTTTATGTGACAACACTGAAGAAATGACACTTTGCTACACTGTAAAGTAGTGAGTGTACAGCTTGTATAACAGTGTAAATTTGCTGTCCTCAAAATAACTCAACACACAGCCATTAATGTCTAAACCACTGGCAACAAAAGTGAGTACACCCCTAAGTGAAAATGTCTAAATTGGGCCCAAAGTGTCAATATTTTGTGTGGCCGCCATTATTTTCCAGCACTGCCTTAACCCTCTTGGGCATGGAGTTCACAAGAGCTTCACGGGTTGCCACTGGAGTCCTCTTCCACTCCTCCATGATGACATCACGTAGCTGGTGGATGTTAGAGACCTTGCGCTCCTCCACCTTTCGTTTGAGGATGTCCCACAGATGCTCAATAGGGTTAGGTCTGGAGACATGCTTGGCCAGTTCATCACCTTTACCCTCAGCTTCTTTAGCAAGGCAGTGTTCATCTTGGAGGTTTGTTTGGGGTCGTTATCATGTTGGAATACTGCCCTGCGGCCCAGTCTCCGAAGGGATGGGGGTCATGCTCTGCTTCAGTATGTCACAGTACATGTTGGCATTCATGGTTCCCTCAATGAACTGAAGCTCCCCAGTGCCGGCAGCACTTATGCAGCCCCAGACCATGACACTCCCACCACCACGCTTGACTGTAGGCAAGAAACACTTGTCTTTGTACTCCTCACCTAGTTGCCACCACACATGCTTGACATCATCTGAACCAAATAAGTTTATCTTGGTCTCATCAGACCACAGGACATGGTTCCAGTAATCCATGTCCTTAGTCTGCTTGTCTTCAGCAAACTGCGGGTTTTCTTGTGCATCATCTTTAGAAGAGGCTTCCTTCTGGGATGATGGGCCATGCAGACCAATTTGATGCGGCGTATGGTCTGAGCACTGACAGACTGACCCCCCACCCCTTCAACCTCTGCAGCAATGCTGGCAGCACTCATATGTCTATTTCCCAAAGACAACCTCTGGATATGATGTTGAGCACGTGCACTCTACTGCTTTGGTCGACCATGGTGAGGCCTGTTCTTAGTGGAATCTGTCTTGTCAAACCACTGTATGTCTTGGCCACCATGCTGCAGCGCAGTTTCTGGGTCTTGGCAATCTTCTTATAGCCTAGGTCATCTTTATGTAGAGCAACAATTCTTTTTTTAAGATCCTCAGAGAGTTATTTGCCATGAATTGCCATGTTGAACTTTCAGTGACCAGTATGAGAGAGTGAGAGCAATAAAACCAAATTTAACGCACCTGCGCCCCATTCACACCTGAGACCTTGTAACACTAACGAGTCACATGACATCGGGGAGGGAAAATGGCTAATTGGGCCCATTTTGGACATTTTCACTTAGGGGTGTACTCACTTTTGTTGCCAGCGGTTTAGACATTAATGGCTATGTGCTGAGTTATTTTGAGGGGACAGCAAATTTACACTGTTATACAAGCTGTACACTCAATACTTTACATTGTAGCAAAGTGTCATTTCTTCAGTGTTGTCACATGAAAAGATAGATTAAACTATTTACAAAAATGTAAGAGGCGTACTCACTTTTGTGAGATACTGTATTTATATATATATATATATATATTTCTTGTTTGATTGGCACCACTTCTTGTCACATTTCTTTAACCTCCCTGGTGGTATTCCCGAGTATGGCTTGGAGTGAAATTTCAGAACCAAAAGCGGTAACCCCGAGCCAGACTCGGGATCATATCGCAGGATCAAGGAAAAGCTTACTTTGTCCCCTGAATCCTGCGATGTCTCCCCGCAGTGTGAGCGGCTCGTCATCCGCTCAATTCATCACAGAGCCAGGCTACGTTCCCTGCGAGCGTTGCGATGCATGAGGACAGAGAACGGTGCCAAATTCAAAAAGTGAAACACACACATTAAATACAGTACACTGTAATCTTACAGATTACATTACTGTATGAAATTATTTCACATCCCTTTTGTCCTTACTAATCTGTCCAGTGCCCTGCATGCAGTTTTATATTATAAAAACTGTTCTTTTTGCCTGGAAACTGAAGATTGTCCATAGCAACCAAAACCATCCCTTTACATCAAAGGAATTTTTAGACCAGCTAGAAAACAGCGATAATAAATTAGAATCACTCGCAGAATTAAGCGATAGTGATTTGTGAGGAGATCCATCATCAAACACTAAAAAGTAATGACAGCGACAATTCTGCAACTGAGCAAATTTCAGTGTTTTTGATTTGATTACATGATTGAATACTTTTTATTATTATTATATTATTATTTGGTATAATTATTTATAGTTATTTATCATATTATAATTTATGATTTTGTGTTTCAAACTTTATCATACCCGAGATGTCTACTAGACTCTTGTTTGGACAGATTTAAGTGAGGTATTCCTAAGAATTACAGGCCTACAATATAAAACGCCAAATTTCCATGCAAAACATTCTACCAGTTTCAGCATCAAAAATATGAAATAATCATACCGCCAGGGAGGTTAAAAACGTATTTGAAAAATCATAGAATCTGGGTGCAAAATTGTCTGTTGACCAGTGACTACATTCTGCTAGATGCAGTTACTGTTCAGGTTCCAACTATTGACATCATAGTATAACATCAATCAACATTTATTGGTATAGCATTAAAACATCTTAAGATTCCATAGATTACCATTACATTCTTATATGCTACCACACCCCAATATTTATGGTTATCCCTATCCAGCAAAAATTAGCTGTCTATGTTGTTAGTACTTTCTATCATATACAACATAGTCACAAGACTCAATATGACAATACCATGAATTTAATTTGCGCTAATGTAGCAGTGGATTGAAAATCTCAACACATTTCTCTAAAATTTGCTTCTTCGGGAATATGACTGGGTCTATTTATTCATGACTGTAATCTCTACCTGAGTATGGTCACTAAAAAATATATCCCCAGGGACAAGTGTGGTAAGTATAATAGGGCATACACATGGTTGGACTTTGTTCGGACATTCCGACAACAAAATCCTAGGATTTTTTCCGACGGATGTTGGCTCAAACTTGTTTTGTCTACACACGGTCGCACAAAGTTGTCGGAATTTCCGATCGCCAACCACGCGGTCACGTACACCACGTACGACGAGACTAGAAAAGGCCGGTTCAGAACCAAGCGCAGCACCCTTTGGGCTCCTTTTGCTAATCTCGTGTTAGTAAAAGTTTGGTGAGAGACAATTCGCGCTTTTTCAGACTCGTGGCTTTCAGATCGTTTTCTGCCATTCAGTTTGTGCTTGTGGGTTTGTATCTGTTCTTCAGTGCGTGCAGTCAGTTCGTATCAGAGTTTTCTGTGCGATCTTGCCCGCTCGTTGCTGTTTTTCAGGTCGCTCTTCACAGGCCTTGCTGTTCTTCAGTGCGTTCTGTTACTTCGTTCTGAGCAGCCGACCGTTTTCTAGCCATGTTTCGTATGCGTACTCCTCGTAGAGTTCGTGCTGTGCGGGGGCTTGGTGTTGGGGTCCTGACCTTGACACAAGTCCTGTCTATGAACAGGGTGGGGAGGAGTTCGGGGACCAAGAATTGGTTGCTTCAGTGTGACCAGTTCTCTCATATGCCTTTGCTCCGTGAGAATAATCCTGATGATTTCAGGAACTTCCTCAGGATGACGGACCCCGTGTTTCACCGTCTGTTGGCTTCGCTGACCCCCTATATCAGCAGGCAGGATACCTGCATGAGGCAAGCCATCACTCCGGAGCAGAGGTTGGTCGCTACCCTGCGGTATTTGGCGACAGGGAGAAGTCTGCAGGACTTAAAGTTCTCGACAGGTATCTCCCCCCAGGCTCTGGGGATCATTATCCCGGAGACCTGTTCTGCCATCATCCAGGTCCTGCAAAAGGAGTATATGAAGGTAAGATTTTTATCCTTTAATATCACATTTTATTGTATTTATTGTTTGATAATATATTGTAATTCTTTCCTCATTCCCTAATTACCATGATTGTAATATGCTGTGAATGTCCCCTTTGTCCTCATGCATGCTGGATTTTTATGTAATTATTATTTTAGGTCCTTCATACATATTTGCCCTTCAATAACCTCCCCAGCATGGTGTCTCCTGCCCTATATTCACCTCATGTAGTCACTTAACAATGTATTTTATCAGCTCCATAGTAGTGCTTTACCCAAAACACCCCCTAAAATGTTTGGAAATGTTATTTTAGCTTTAAATTCAGGCAGAGTGCCAGAGGCTTTTTTTTTGTGGTGTCCCTAAATAATTTTTAGTAACCCTCCCTCCCCCAACTGCTAAGTCAGCTGATCCCAATTCTCTATCCTCAATCTATCTGCTGACTTTGCCAAACCCATACACACTATACCCATCTCTTTAGTGCTCAGATTTATGGATGAATTCCCCAAAGCATGTAGTGCAAGGGCCTGCCTGTATACTTTCCAATGGTACTGTTTAAAGTTTTTATATCCTATTATTATCTTGATAGGTAATAGCAGAATGTCCAAATGTCCTCAAATCTGTACAATGTGTATTTATATCTTTGTATTATGACACTTCTTAATGGTCTGCCAATAGTGTAACTAAGGAGGGGCTGTTCCAAGTAATACCCATTATTTAGGCATTCATCTCTCAATGAAGTGAAGAGGGTTACCTGTCCAAGATTTCCACACACCCCCTATAATGTTAGAAATGGCCCACGAGAGGGGGGGGGGGATATGATGGGTCTACCTTATACTTTGGTGTTGTTAAATTCCCCTTAATAAATGCTATCTGGAGGTTGCCCCATAATGTTTGTGTATAATCTGCTTGCCATGTAAAAATAGTAATGTTTATTATTTTTTCCTCAACAGTTTCCTTCCACGCCACAGGAATGGCAGACTGTGGCCTCCCACTTTGCCCAGCGGTGGGACTTTCCTAACTGCGGAGGGGCAATTGATGGGAAACACGTCTACATCATCCCACCACCCAACTCGGGGTCGTACTATTATAATTACAAGGGGTTTAATAGTATAGTGATGTTGGCGGTGGTGTCGGCTAATTACGACTTCTTGTATGTGGACGTGGGGAAGAATGGCCGGATGTCCGATGATGGAGTCATCGCCCAGACGGAGTTCTACAGGCGTCTCCAGAATGGCAGGTTGGACTTGCCAGCTCCAGAGGACAATGTGGAAGGACTCCCATTTGTGTTCGTTGCTGATGAAGCATTTGCGCTGGGGGACCACCTGATGCGGCCATTCCCAATGAGGACCCTCACCCCGGAACAGAGGGTTTTTAATTACCGGCTGGCCAGAGCCCGAAGAGTGGTGGAGAACACATTTGGAATCCTGGCCAGCCGGTTCCGACTATTTCTGACACCCATCCATATGGCGGAGTATAAACTGAACCATATTATACTGGCGTGCTGTGTTCTCCATAACTTTTTAAGGAAACATTCGGCCAACTATGCTGGCTCAGTTGGGCCTGAGGCCGGAATCCTACATCAAACCACACTGACGGCACTTGAAAGTGGCTGTCCTGGCTTGCCCTCCCTGATAGCCCGTGATGTCCGGTTACGCTACCTGGAGTTCTTTGCGGGTAGGGGGGCTATCAATATGCCAGCAAATCTGTGAAGCCTTTTTATAATAAAAAAAAAGAAATTCTTGGTGGACATTTACTGCTTGTGTTTGTTTTAGCTGACTCTGACAGAAATGTGTTGAGTCCAGAAAATGTCGTGATTGTGTAACCTTATTATACAAAGCACTGTTGGCTGTTATTTCCTAAATGCAAAAACACATTTCACTACAAGTGCACTTGCAACTGCACTGAACCTGCACTTGTAGTCAAAGAGGATTTGCACTTAGGAAATAACCCCCATTTTTGCTGAAAACAGCAATTACATCACCCCAAAAGTGTTGTATTGTAGTGTTGACACAATAATCCACACATTCTTGAGTAAGCAACTTTTTTATACCTGCACAATCACATGTGCATTTAACAAAGGTTTTTAAAACAAACCAACATGTTTGTTGTATAACAATTTTAGGAATAGCATTATCAAAAATAGAAATGTCCATATTAGATAAAACAGGCCTGTGTAAAACCAACAAGAAAGCCAAAAAACTTGAACTTACAAAGTTCACATTAGGTAAAACCTGAAGGCTATATCAGACATCAGTATTTAGGAACTGGGTTTGATATAGCGTTCAGATGGGGGGAAATCACCCCAGGAAAAGCCAAATTTGGAAGATGCACACCAATTTACGAATGTCAACATGTGCTATCTGCCATCAGGGGGGATCAAGGGACGTGTTTTGGGGGAGCAAGCCCTTCCTCAACGCTACTTTATAATTGAGGAAGGGGTTGCACCCCCAAAACGCGTCCATTGATCTCCCGTGATGGCAGATAACACATGTTGGCACACTGTGTGCATCCTCCAAATTTGGCTTTTCAAAACATTGCAAAAAAATTTTAAAGATTGGACCACAATCCAAAAAGTGATTTTGTGGGGTTTTAAATTCGACCCAAAACATCAATGATGTTATTATTTTTTTTAATAACATCATTGATTTTTTGCTGGATGTTTTGCAGTTCGGCATTACACCCCATGATCTTCCCGATCAGGATCTGGGCACTTTCTGATGTGAAACGTTCTCTATCCCTCACATCACGATCACCTAAAAAGAGAGAAAGAAAAAAAAAAACAGGTCTCAAAAATCTGCCACCATCCATCTCTTACCTGAGCCTGTGGTCGCAGACACTCACCTGTTGTGGTGCCAGTCTCCACCACATCTTCTTCTTCCTCCTGCTCAGCTTGTGTTTGGGGTATTTCACCTTCTTCCAGAGGTGGGGGGTCTCTGGTCTCCTCGGATGAGGGGTGTCCTCCGAGCCCTTTCTCCCCTATGTAAAACAAAAATGGTATAGTTAGCACACAGATCTTTGATGGCAGAACTATAAATAGGAAACATTGCTTGGAAGTGGGGTACAATTGTCTATTTTGGCAGAGTTCAAAGATGTATTTTTTTATTGGCCTTTGTCAAGCTGCAATACTTTACCTGTTTAGTACAAGCTTCACAGATGGAGACCCCCCTATAGTATACACTGGAGCAGCTGTGTGGCCCCCTAATAAAAATGGTGTTCTTGTGTCCCACACTAGTGCTCCAGTGTCCAGATGTGAAAACAGCTGCTCAGTGTCCTCTCCTTACACAGAATCTAGTTTGCATTTAATTCTAGTAACAAACCCATCTACACAAACAAATATTTAGCCTCCAAGTAGGCCCAAAAAAAATGTGGGAAAATGCATATGGCCTAAACAATGGTGTTTTAGAGGCCGAAAGAAAAATGTTTGATATGAACGAATAATGGGCCCATGAACATTAAAGTTGCCCTTTTAAACGTTACAATTAATAAAAGCATATGTAGCAGTACGAACACTATAAAGACAGAAAGAATAGGAACACAGCACAACTACTTACTTTTTTGCACTCTCCGGATCTTTCGGTACTGCTCTGGCTCTCTTAACTTCAGGTCCGACCACCGCTTCCTGAGCTGATCTTTCGATCTTCGTACCCCGAAATTCTTGTGAAGGCTTTTGATCACTTTCGCCATGATCTTTGCCTTTCTGATGTTGGGGTTGGGGTAAGGCCCATACTTTCTGTCATAGTTGGACTTCTTCATGATGTCAACCATCTACAACATCTCCCCAAAGGACATATTTGTGGCCTTAAAACGTCTCCTTCTGGATCGGGACGTGTCCGGATCCGGGCTTTCCTCCTCCTCGTTGCTATAATTAGCACCCACCTGCTCTAACTCCGCCATGTGCTCTTCACCCACTGCACCGAACAAAAAGGGGCGGGGAATAGGCTAGAAAGAACGTCAGGGGCGGGCGGAGTTACACGCATGCGCAGTGTGTATAAAGCGTAACACGCGTGCGTATTACGTACGATCTGTGAGCGGAGGAAGGAGCATTGGACGCGCCGATCGTAAGAACGAAGATAAGAGACAAACTTGTGCCTATACTGCTTCTACATTGAAGCCTATATTGTAACAAGATTAGGAGAGTTTTGTCTGACATTAGGCTTTGTCTTGTGTTGTGTCTTGCAGTGAACATGGATATCTTAATGAAAGACAATGACTTCATGTCAGTATTCATAGATATCTTAAGGGAGCTGCCCTGTCTGTGGGAGATTAAACATCCTCATTACAAGAACCAAGCAAAGAGGAAGGCAGCACTGGTGCAATTGTGTGAAATTGTGAAGCAGGTGATCCCCACGGCAGACATCACCTATTTAAAGATTTTCATTGGTGGCCTGAGGAGCACATATCTAAGGGAGCGCAAGTAGGTCCTGGATTCACAGAGATCCGGAGCAGCAGATGACATCTATGTCCCCAGGATGTTGTACTACGACAGGCTGCATTTTCTGGCAGGTCAGACTGAACCCAGGTCATCACTCTCCAGTCTTCCTTCCACGCTTCCTTCCCCCCCGGCTGAGGCTTCTGACGCCCAACCTGGGCCTTCCAGGCCGCATGTGGAGGAGCCCAGATTGAGCCAGGTATAGCATTCCTCTAAATATTTCTGCTTGTCCAATCAATGATGTTAACTAGATGTTAGTTGGGAGTACTAATTTAGGATTGTGATTGATGAAGCAAAACATTACAACCATGTCCTTTTTTCATACACAGGGAAGTCTCAGCCAGGAGGTGGCTGGGCCGAGCCGGCTGGCTGATCTGCAGGTCCCTCCACCCACCCTGAAAAGAGAAAGTGGCAGGAGGAGGAGTGCCCTAGAGGAGGCTACCGGAGGACTCTTTTGGAGGGCTACAGAGGTCCTGGGAGCACGACAGACCGTGGAGGAGGACATTGCTGCCGTCATTGCATATAAAATGCAGAGGATGGAGGAGGGACAACAAGTCTTGTGTGAGGCGCTCATATTGGAGGCTCTTAACAAAGGTATGAGGGGCCAAATGACAGCTCAGACACACCTTTGCGATGGTCCTCCTCCTCCTCCTGCAGGTCCTCGTCCTCCCTCTCCTCCAGGTCCTCCCAGTCCTCCTCCAGGTCCTACTCCTCCTCCTGCCACATCTCCAACAGCACAGCCACAGCCCGGAAGGAAGCGTGAAAGGAAGACCAGAAAGTGAGGACCCTGGATCCAGTCTGGTCGGCCAAAAGATGCAGCCTCTTGTGGTACCACACCCTGGGGACACAGATGTCATCTGCTGCTATCTGGATCTCTGTGAATTCTGGACCAGACTGCCCTCCCTTACATATGGACTCCTCAGGCCACCAATTTTGATGTTCAAGAATTGATGTCTGCTGTGGGGGTCCCAGGCTTCGCTAATTTCTCATGTTGATCCAGTGTTGCCTTCCTCTTTGTTTGGTTCTGATCCCTTAATAAAGGATTTTTGTTTTGAATTATACTCTCCTATGTGTTTTACTTCAAAAAGGACAGTTTGTTTGTGAGGATTCAGGTACATTTCAAATATACAATGTGAAATGAACAAGGGACACCAACAACAAACAATCTCCTGGAGATTAAATAATAAAAGATATCAATGGTGTTGGGGTAACTTGACACACAAAACACACACAAAAATATTCTGGAGTAAAAATAAAAATAACATTGAACAAAGATCAGCCTTGGAAAAAATCCAAACATTAAATAAAAAAAAATGCTTAAAATCCCCAAAAAAACAAAACAAAAAAAAAAACATTCTGTCAGATGTGACAACTAATAACAATATATTCAGGGAATCCCAATAAAAAAAACAAAATAAAACTTTGTGAGAAGTGTGTGTGAATATGAGCAGCAAAACTACTTAATTCTTCTAACATTATAAAGAAGAAGAGAGTGCGCTGTATTAAACCATTTTTAACATTGCAGCGTGACGAAAGTGCTGTATCCATTGCGAACGCTAAGTTTACCAGAACGAGCTGTTCCGTCTTGGAATTTCTTCTGAGCATGCGTGGCATTTTGTGCGTCGGAACAGGCCACACGCGGTCAGAATTGACGCGATCGGATTTTGTTGTCGGAAAATTTTATCTCCTGCTCTCCAACTTTGTTTGTCGGAAAATCCGATGGAAAATGTCCGATGGAGCCCACACACGGTCGGAATTTCCGACAACACGCTCCGATCAGACATTTTCCATTGGAAAATCCGACCGTGTGTACGGGGCATAAGACTTATGTCACTCCTGCTTACTTCTGATGAGGGCCAATTTGCCGAAACATGTTTGGCGGAGCTATGTCAGATGCTCAGCAGGAAGCAGATATCTGAAGTTTTCAATGCATGGTTTATTTACTTTTTAAAATAAATGTATACATGGATACACTATTGGAGCCTTTTTCTGTTCTATATATTTTTCACTGAAAATTACACTTGCTTACTGTGGAGTTTGGTGGAAACACTTATCTACAGCATACCTTATCCTGGGTTCCTTCCTGATGGAACAAGGTTGATCTTTGGATTGAGTTTGGATTGAGAGGATTCCCTGGAGTTTAACTTCTGTGCAGTCTGACCTCCCATAGAAAAACAATTCTGTAAATCTGATGAGCTACTCTCTTCAATTTTGGGTGGAGGTGTTGATCACTCTTTATGGAAAAGACTGTTTCCATTAATTAGCACCACCTATATTTTGTTTAACATTTACCATAGGTAGACATGCCTGAATAAGGACCTTAATGGCAGTATGACCAAAAGTTATTTTAATGAAAGATGCATATTTAAAAAGATTAAAAAACAGCCTTTGAAATTACATTAATTTGTTAAAGTTTACATGTAAATTTAGTGATTATGTTTAAATGTACTCGAGGTATAAAAAGAAGAGCTTAAACCCCAAACTCCTGAACATATTGTATGCCTGGAAGTTTTGGATCACCATCTTGTGTTTCTGAACTCATTATAAGAACTGCACATTTTTGAACTATTTGAACTGCTGGTATTGGGGTTCACCCAACCGCACTTGGAACTGTTATCATTAATTATATACAGTATGCATAAATAAATTATTCTGGGCAGCTGCACATCCAATAATTATTTTTATTGAAGCTTCATATGACAAGTGGTTGACAGATGGAACAGGAAACAAAGAGGTAGACGCATTTCATGCAAAAGTTAGATCTTAGTCATCACCTACCACAGCATGCGAGCTGGGCTAGCACCTAACTAGTTTGGGGATTAACTAGAGACTCACTCACCTGGATTGGCTTTTTTTGTTTTATTTATATACAGTAAACTTTTCACTGATATAATACCTTATACCTAACTGTTACTATTGTAATCACTCAAAGAAAGTAAACATCCTTTAATGCACAGTGCCTATTTTTGAATGTACATGCTAGCAGTCCTTCAGAGAATTTTATCACTGCTCCTTTATCACTGCTCCATTATTCTTCATGCATTGGCGATCCATCCTGTGTTACACTGACCTATCCTTTAATATATCTACTAGTCATAAACAATGTACATTTTATGTTAATGTACAAATTTATAAATTAAAAGCACTGGAGCTCATCAGCCTTTTTAATAATATAATGTATGACTTAAGGATTGTTCTGTATCTCATGAAAAGTAAAATGCTTAATTTACTTGCTGAACACATTGCCTGTAAATTAAATTGAAATGTCATTTCAGAGCATTCCCTTTGTTATTCATGACAAAGTATGGGATTATGCTGAAAATCCCTTACCTGCTATTGTCTTTCACTGGCCATGGAGACAAATATTTGCAAAGTGTTTATCTTAATTAAATCGTTATTCCTAAAGCAATGTATTGATCTGAGGTTTATACAAATAAGGGAACTGAGACATATGAGACAAACATGCAAATGAATGAGTAGCTTAGTCAACTTCAAAATCATTACATGCAAGCTATTTAACATTTTAAATGGAAAAAATTGAGTATACTTTATACGTTAGTTCTTGTATATATGAGCGTTGGCAAGACATTTTCATAAATTATGTCAACATGTAAGTGTATGTAATTTAGTTTAGTCAGTACACAACTACACATTTAGTGTTTAGTGCTCTATCAGACTCAAGAAAGTGTTCCACTTGCGCATATGCTTCTTAAAGTGTAACTCTACTTGTGTGGAGAGGGGCTTAGTCTTGATAGCCAAGGTTCTGTGGAGGCGTGCTCTTCTTGATTCAAATTTATTTGAAGATCATAGAAAGGACCTGGTTGGTTATTTGGGAGATGTTTCCATGTAGATCACAGACAGCAGTAAAGACTTGGCAGAAGATGAAAGATTGCCTCGCTCCACTCAAACCCTTTTGTTGAAACTTCATGCAGATTTTAGCTTACAGTGAGCATATTAGTTAACATATTGTCTTCACTGATGTTGTACACATTTACAGTCATTCGATTTAATCAGTTTGGCAGTGAAACAGATTAACTATAAGAGTTAGGCAGGCCATAGATGATGTGAATTTGCATGATTCCATCATCAACACAGACATTGCTGACAGGGGAATCCCTCCTTCCCAGCAATTGTTTGCTTCCAGCGGGGGACAGGTAAGCCATGCCTGCCAGGAGAAGACAGTGAAGTTTGCTAGGGGCTATAGTAGTTGTTAGCGATAATCGCAACTGAACCTGGCAGGCTGGTTGTACCCAAGTTGATCGATAGGTACATTCAGCCTGCCCACACACAGTTCAAATCTTCCTGCTGAACTGGCCAAGATTCGAATGGTGTATGGCCTGACTTAAGCTTCATTCATAAATCCCTCTCTCTGCTTTTCTAGATAACTCTGCAACAAAATAAAACCTGTCCCTGACCACATCTTAATTGTGCATCTGTTTAAAACGCATCTGTTTCGCTGCTAAATCTGTAGTAGATTGTGCAGATCTGCCTTAACTGTCCAGCATTGCAGGTGTAGAGCAACAGAGTACTTATCTGCATGGACTTTGCTACATGAGAGGCAACCTGACTTGCATTTAATTGCGCCACTAATTGGTTTAAAAAATGTCCTCCTGTAAATGTAGTCTAAAATGGCCCTGTCACTTTTACCCATAAGCTTAACTAAAAAGAAGAGTTGATATACTTACCTTTCTGGTGACCTGTGCATTTAAAGCTGCTTCTTTTCCACTGTCAAGCCTTTCATGTACTTCACACTTCCAGATGTGGAGAATGCGTCCTTTCCCCCAGCCACTGTGATTTCTTCCATTCAATAGGAAGTAGTGACTGAAGTATGACATCCTGCAGGGGGAGCAAATATTAAACCCATCTGATCGGTCAGATATATACAGTGGCTAAAACACAGAGGAGTGGTGGTACACAGGCCACAGGAAAGGTACATTTATCCTCACTTCTTTTGAAAAGGTGAGCTATTGAGTATTGGCAATTTAAATGTCAATGCACCACATACTGTTATTTATTTGTTATTACTATACAGGATTTATATAGCGCTGACAGTTTACGCAGCACTTTACAACTTGAGGGTGGATAGTACAAATACAATATACTTTAATACAGTAGGAATCAGAGGGCCCTGCTCCTTAGAGCTTAAAATCTAAGAGGGAGGGTAAAGAGATACAAGCATTAATAACTGTGGGGGATGAATTGAGGAAGAAAATAAATGTACAGTTTTTAGGTGGGGGCCAGATAGGCTTCCCTGAAGAGATAAGTTTTCAGAGATCGTCTGAAAGTAGACAAAGTAGGAGATAGTCGGACAGATTGGGGTAGAGCATTCCAGAGGATGGGAGAGGCTCGGAAGAAGTCCTGGAGGCAAGCACGGGATGAGGTGACAAGGGAGCTAAAGAGCACTGAAAAGACACAAGGGGAAAGGCGCCTTTGGGTGTAGATATAGGGCAAGTTTAATGTAAATAAAAATACACAGGCAACTCACATTTGTGAAGTCATAATAAGCATTGGTCCCAGCATAGGGGTATCATCAGTGTAGTCAGTCTATTCCTGCTTTGTGGGTGCTCTTGGCTCGCTACAGACACCGCTGGATGGTCATCGGCCAGCCGCAGTGGAGGTTTACTCAGCAAGAGACTTGAGGCGCAGATGGTTTGCAGGCTAGGAAGGATGACATCACTGGAAAGCGACACGTTTCCTGAGCATACAGGCTGCAAGTGACGTGGCAGCCATGCTCATTCTTTAAGCCCTTGAAGAAGGAGCTTTCCAGTGATGTCGCTTTCCAGTGATATCATCCTTCCTCGCCTGCAAACCATCTGCGCCTCAAGTCTTGTTCTGAGTAAACCTCCACTGCTGCCGGCCGATGACCACCCAGCGGTGTCTGTAGTGAGCCAAGAGCACCCACAAAGCAGGAATGGACTGACTACACTGATGATACCCCTATGCTGAGACCAATGCTTATTAGGACTTCACAAATGTGAGTTGCCTGTGTATTTTTATTTACATTAAACTTGCCCTATATCTACAGCCAGAGGCACCTCTCCCCTTGTGCCTTTTCAGTGCATTGGAACATGGTTTCTGTTCGGCCACCCTGTGTGTGCGACTCCCCACCATCATCACCCTATATGGTCCCTGGACTTTTTAAATAACCATAAGACTGTGGTCTTTTATTATGTTTTCTTTACTGTGCATATATTAATATGCCTATGCAGCACATTACCTAATACTGTGGGATACTTACTGCTCTAGTTCTCTGCGCCTTTACTTGTATATTGATCTAGAGAGCAGGAAGTCTTGGGAGGAGCAAAGAGGATGATTTGCTTGGTATTTTGAGACCAGGTTAGAGATGTAGCTGGGGCCAGATTGTGGATGGCTTTGTAAGTTACTGTTAGTAACTTGAATTTGATTTGTCGGTTGAGTGGCAGCCAAAGGAGGGATTGGCAGAGAGACGTAGCAGACGCTGAGCGGTTTGTAAGGTGGATGAGCCTGGCAGCAGCGTTCGTGATGGATTGAAGGGGGATAGCCTATTTAGAGGTAAGCCAATGAAGAGGGAGTTGCAATAGTTGAGGCAAGAGATGACCAGGTAGTGGATTAGAAGCTTTGTGGTGACATTGGTTAGGAAGGGGCGTATATTGGAGATGATGCAGGTAGGTTGAGGCGGCAAGCTTTGGACAGCTTTAGACAGCATACTAACACATTATGACAGACTTTCCTGAAAACAAAGCCCTCCAGAAGCATGCTGTCACCACTGAAGGCGCTTCCATTTTCTTTCCAGGTTCGTGGGCTTTGGCGATATAAATGGCTGAGCCAGTGATGGGCGCAGGAGTTACTGTTTACGGCACAGCTCTAAAGGAATGGCAGGGGTATGCGCATGCGCCAGTGATGTCACCGGCTGCATCTAAAGTAAATATCTCCTAAATTATGCACGTTTAGGAGATATTTACTGTACCTACAGATAAGCCTTATTATAGGCTTACCTACAGGTAAACATCATACATGGGAGTTTACTCCCACTTTAACACAAGTCGCTCTTTTTATATCTACTGCAGTAACCTCTAACTTTCTAGCTTGCTACCCCTAGAAAATATAGCCTACCTATATATTAAGAGATGCTAAATGACTTGTATGCTGTGTCAGAGAAGTAAACACGGTGGTCAAATCTTCCTACTGCCTAAGGCGGGCCATACATTATGCAATTTTCTTTCCTACAACCGCGAGTTGCAAGAAATAAAAATTGCTTGATTCCCCCATCAACACAGTCAGTGATCGCCACCGGCAGTAAGCAGGCAAAAAAGAATACTACTCATTGTACTAAAGTCAATTGATGGTCTGACTTCAGTACAACCAGCCTGTCCTTAGACAGAATGCGATTCAGCAGGTTCCTGCTGAACCGGGCAAATTTAGCCATCAGTACAATTTTTTAGTAAATAGGGATTTCAGTGATTTGAGGGGAGGGGTCCATTAAAAGAAAAACAATAGATTTGTGAGCTAAAACACTGACAACAACACTACACACAAAGATGTTTTAGTGTCTAAGGTGCCAAAACCCCATTAAGGGGTACAGGAGAAATAATAACATATCACGTTATCCTTTGTCAGTTCTCATAAATATGTCTTTGAAACTAACCATTCAGCAAGTTATTATATCTAAGCTAAACATATATAAAATACTTTCTACATATGAATTAATAATTGGAGAAAGAGAGAATTAGGGCTTCATCTTGCTTGAACAGAATCTTATTTTCTTGAAATACAGTATAAGCACATTTCAAGGAAATGTAATTCTTCGCTGAAAATAAACCTAGAAAGTAGCAATATTACTACTTGACCAGGAGCAGCATTTAATACATTTTCAGGATAAAGAATTGAAAGACACTGGTGACCCGAGTTAGAAGCACATGTTGCTGCAGTAACATAGTCAAGTTCTGATCTCTTAGAACTCAGTACATGTATTGTTAGACATTGTGCATTGGTATGCCTGCTTTTAATTATACTTGCAAATTCAATATATCAATTGCTTCACTTTGCATTAGTGATGGTATTGTTGTTTGTTCCAACCCTGTAAGAATAGATTTACCTTATTTTGTCCTTGGAGACACTCAGTAAATTCTCATTGTGTTTGATCATGCAATATTGTTTGCAGATATATAGCTTAGAGAAAACTGGCCTATTATTCTCTACTAGTCTCATAGCTCACTGCTGAAGGATGTACCATGTTTTATCCACCATAAAATGTATGGCATAAAAATTGTTCTAAAGTTCTGTTGAACTTTCAGGATCTTTTCCTGTAGTGCTACTCAAAAATAGGCCACTGAACCTCTATTGCAATAACTTTTTTTAAAAAATTTAACAGCTTGACAGCCACATGCTGGAGCTGTTATGTTGTAAAAATTGTCATGTCAATTGTGCTCTCCTTTTTGTAAATAATAAGGATATCAAAAGTCAAAGAGCATTTACATATTTCATGAAACTCCAAGGTGACCCCTAGCATCATTCTTTCTGTTTAGTTTATTATTACATCTGTGCTTCTTATCTATATATCTTGCAGGTATGTCATCTTACCACTTACCTAAGTATACGTAATCTTGTCATTAGCATAACTAATTATTATAATTATACCTGACATTTGAGGCCGTTCGTAAGTAGGAGTCGTTCGTAACCCGGGTGTTCGTAACTCAGGGACTGCCTGTAATGATGTGTCTGCATGCATGGATATCTTAACTCATAAATGTAACAGATGTAATTGTTTAATTGTAGCTAAATGTTGTGATGATTTCAGCCACCTTTTTAATTAAATAGGGTTAAAATGCATGTGGATCCTTCACATGACACTTGGCCCTAACTGTTAATCTTTAAACTTTGTCAAATACAACAACACTCAGCATTACTGATCAACATGTTTAGTGAGAATATTCTATGTTGTTCTATATCAACTGTTCAAATGGAAATCTTTAGTGGGGGAAAATAATATTTATAGAATAAATGATGGAAACAGCATGGGCATCAAGGGAAAATACAGACTTTTTCTATTTAGCATACTAAAGTAGGGAGATGTTCAGATATGACTTCAGGATTCCATGTGTTTCTGTACTTCCCCTGCATTGTTTAAGGGTCTACTGCCACTGCTTACTGGCATATGTTTATGGGTTGTTCTTTGTAATAATAATTTAATATTACTATGACACTGTCGGTGACCTTGCCATGTTAAAGATGCACTTCCCCCACCTAAAAACAAAACAAAAACAAAAAAAACATGATTACTCACCTTCCCAGAGCTTCCCCAATGCACCTTCTTTGATATGAGGGAGCTTATTACCTGCTGTGTAACTATGCTGGCATATATATTAGCCAATTGCTAGACTTAGAGCACTGTCACATGGCAGAGGCAGTGATCTCACCTGTAGCATCTCGTAACAGCTGGCACTTCAATGTCAGATTCTATGGAGGGAGAAGAGAGAGGTGGATGGAGTGAAAAAAGTGAAAAAAAATGCAAAATGTGGCTGCTAAGAGGTTAGGTTATACTGAGGTAGGTCCACCTCCAGAACAACATATCTGAAGAGGCCTTTCCCAACACACAGTGTATGGGCAAACTCTTAGTAGTCAAGGCAGCAACCTTGATTTGCTGGGAAAGAGCTACAAAGAGGGGTGGGGGATAGGCAGAAATCTGTAGTGCAGGAGAGGAAAACTCAGGTGGGGTTGACAAAGCTAGAATTTTAGTGCAAAGCAATCACTGTGTTAACAGCTCAAACAGGAGGTTAGGAGCAAAATAATATTTTGGAGGATCAATGGGTATTTTTCTGTATTCTGAGCATATTAAAGGAATAAACGGGGAATGTGCATGAATTGCAGAGGTGTGTTGATTATGTTTTTATTTTATTTTTCCCTGACTTCAAAGCAGTTCAAAGAGCAATGCAAATATACATAATGTAGTTAAACAAAGCAGCCTATCTCCTTTTAGCAGCTCAGACCAGTCAGGGCCATGATCCACAACAGCTTACAATTACCCTGCTTTGCACATTGATCCTTTTGCTGTACATATTCACCTGGCTAAAAGTAAAATGTCTAGTGAAATAGTTCTCAATGTTGGTGAGTATGCATAACGTGTAGGTGAGCAATTCCTCATAAATCACCCTAATGGCTATTTTTTTACATTGACATATGGAACATTTCTTTCATATTTCATGAGTTCTATTTACCTAGCTTCAAAATACCAAATGTGCCAGCCAACAATTCTTTAATATTCATAGCTCTAAGATGACTTTGACAGTTGTCAAAGAGAGAAATAGTTTTGTCAGGAAAAAGAAATCTGACTAATGATTTCTCGCACAATCCCACTCATATACAATCTATTAGGATTGTATATAAAATATACATTTTAATACTGTGAGTAATATGATTGATTGATGTAATTTTCTTCAGCTTCCAGTTTATTTTTGTTAGTCGGGTAATGTTCAGGCTATAATATCATCATTATGGCTATAGTAATTTTGCTCCAATAAAAAGGCTTAAACATGAGCATATGCAACTGTACTGTATATGTTACAATAAAAGTTTAATAATCTATTTGTTTTGATTTGAAATATGTGTAAAACTTGTTTATGCTGCAAAATTTAATTATTTGTTAAACTATTATAATACATACTGTACTAACACCATTATAGGATTTCAGATTATAATTTTCTGATATTAATATGGTTATTAAATGGGGGACAGATAACTGTCAAATACATGCACAAATTAAGTTTATATGTATAAATTAAAGGAAAATGGATTCATAATGACATCTCAGGAGTTTGCTTTTATTTTCTGATTGTAGACTTAAAACGGTCCTGACAAGTGCATCATGACCATGGATACCCTTATCCCCCTTTCACATAAATGAGAAACACATCACCTATTTAAGCATTAAAATAGGAAAGTAACCATCCTCTCTTTATTATCTCAACTACCCTCCTCTGATAGCAAAAATTGTGGGTGAACTGGAGGCCTGGTCCAACCTACCACTATCACTCTTTGCGAGATGTGCACTCTTTAAAATGGTCAGTTTTGTTCGCCTGTTATACCCCCTACAAACTTTCCTATTATTACTGAAGCACAAGAATATGCAGAATATAAACAAGGCAATTACAAGTTTCAATGGGACAAGGGAAAACCAAGACTAGCATTAACTAAACTCTTTCTCCCAAAGAGTGAGGGAGGCCAGCCTACCAAACATCAGAGTATATAATTTAGCATGTCTATTGAGAACAGGAATGGATTGGATTTTACAATCGTCAAAATACTGGAACTAAAGATTGGAATCTGACTTGGCTCATCCAATAAATGTATCTGCTCTCCTACATAGCTCTCCGCAACAAATCCTGAACCATATTAAACAAAACTTGCTTTTCAGAGACACGATAATAGCCTGGAGGGAGGTGAGGAAAAAACTGGGTCTCTCACCCTATGTCTCCAGGTTCCCTCCAATCCAAGGTAACCCCATATTCCCCCTTGGTGAGATAAAGGACTAACCAAAGCACACTCTCTTTACCATGGCAAAAATGGCTCTCTTAAACCCTTCCACCTCATTGCGAAAGAATTCAGCCTATCTACCCACCACTTCCTGCAAGTGTCACAATACTCAGACTTCATCAGCAAAATCTAAAAAGGTTAGGTACAGCGCTGCGCTAAAAGTAAACTAAGGTAGCAGCCAACACACCCGTAGACTCAGGATCAAAAATAACAACAGAAAATTCAAAGTGTGGCGCTATTTGCTCTGTAAATATAAAACACAAAAATCCTAAAAGTTAAGTGACATCAAAACATTACAGTGTGAACAAGAAAGATGCCACGTGAACATGTGTGACAGTGACTGGTGAACAAGGTAATAATACATGTATGTGTTCAATTCAAATAAACATCAGAGACGATATTGTATATAAAGTCCATATCACAATGAATAAAATATGAAAAGCAAAAAAAGTCTGATAACAGTGCATAGGCGATGATAAACAGGTGTTTTCTTGTACGTGCAGAAGGATTATTTAGACCCGGCAGCCTGGCAGATAAATGGACCATGGGAAACCATCACCACACAAATTGGGGGGGGGGGGGAATAGTCAGCACGGCTGATACACAGACCAGCCATGCTGACTATTCCCCCCCCCCCCCCGTTTTGTGTGGTGATGACATCTGACCAGATAACACATCTATGGACTTTATATACAATATCGTCTCTGATGTTTATTTGAATTGAACACATACATGTATTATTACCTTGTTCACCAGTCACTGTCACACATGTTCACGTGGCATCTTTCTTGTTCACACTGTAATGTTTTGATGTCACTTAACTTTTAGGATTTTTGTGTTTTATATTTACAGAGCAAATAGCGCCACACTTTGAATTTTCCATCAGCAAAATCTGCCAAAAGAAAAACATCAGATTCCAAAAATCTTTCCTGGACAAGCTACTTGTGGAACATAGACACTCTATCACAGACATTTACCACCCTCTCAACAGGAAATTTACCAAACCCATACACAACACCTCAATCAAATCCTGGATAGCAGATTTACCGGGTCAAGCCAACATAGATAACATCATAAAGGTCTACTGGTTCACCAGAAACATTATACCAAACGAATTCTGGAGAAAAACTCAATTTCAAGTTGATGCACAGGGCCTACTACCCATTTTCATCAAAGCACCCCTCTACCATAGGAGCTTCATGCCCTTGGTGCTCACTCCACAAACTGTCTCTGCTCCACCGCCTCTGGCTCTGTCCATGGATCGACACCTACTGGTTCACAATTCTTAAGTTCATACAAAAAGTGTCTACCGTATATACTCGAGTATAAGTCGAATTTTTCAGCACATTTTTTTGTGCTGAAAGTGCCCCCCTCGACTTATACTCGAGTCAAGCACTTTTCTGCAGCAAAAAAAATCATTTTCCGAACTGATTTTGGGGCCCCATATCTCAGGGCCACTTGGTGCTAGGAACCCCAAATTTGGTGTGCAAACCCAGTGGAATACCATAACATATCCAAAGCTGGGGTTCCTAGCACTAAGTGGCCCCGAGACACGGGGCCCCGAAATTGGTTCGGAAAATGTCATTCTGTGCTGCAGAAAAGTGCTTGACATTTTCTGAACTGATTTTTGGGGCCCTGTATCTTGGGGCCACTTGGTGCTAGAAACCCTAGCTTTGGAAATTTTATGGCGCTAGTTCCACTGGGTTTGCACACCAAATTTGGGGTTCTTAGCACTAAGTGGCCTCGAGATACGGGGCCCCAAATTCGGTCAACTGTGTCCATCTGCAGCAAAGTCATTTCGGGACCCTTTGGGTTGAGAGCTGCATCTAGGGGGCATCTAGGAACCCTTAACTACCAAGTTTGAAGTTCAGGGGACCCATGGCTGCAAATGGGCACAGTGAGGCATGCAAATGGGCACAGTGATGCTGCAAATGGGCATTGTTGACCCTCTTTTCCACTTACAGTACAGTTACATTTTTTTTTTGTGGTAAATTAGGGCCTCGACTTATACTCGGAACGACTTATACTCGAGTATATACGGTAATTTTACTCCTGAGAAAGACCTTATGCTTCTGTTATTCGGATACCCACCAACAAAAAGCATATCCCAAGCTCCCTCCAATTTAATACCCCAAGAAAACCTTGAATGGACCCTCCTGATGCTACTCATAGCCCGCAGGAACATCTTCAACCATTGGATCTCTCCCACACCTCCAACCGTATCCGAACGATAAGAATTCTTAAAACCCTGCTATATCAAGAAAAATTGGATATCATGCTCCACAAAAATGGCCCGATACCAAATTAAAAAAAAGATGGTCATCCTTTATCCCATTGCTGTCTGACATCTTCAGAAAAAAGCTACTTAAATTCATCTCCCTTCTCATTTACCGAAAAGGGACTAATTTCAACCACTAAACCACCACAGGACTAACCAAACCTATTCATATCTCAAGACCCACCTCACAGAGATATCTCTACCTGATCCTGCTCAGATGCCCCCAATGCACATAAGATCATGATTTGTTAGAACCGGTACATCTAACAGGTTTACATGTGCATTATTACTGTTATTATTTTTACTACTCTTTTCAGGGTTTGGGCTGGGGCCACCGAAAGGGGGCAGTCTTCAGCTGTCCCTTTTCGATTTCCCCTCTCCCCCTCTCTCCATAAATTCCACAAATTATCCGTATCCCTTCTTCTTTTACTCACTCCTATCCCCCCTCTTCTCCTCTAAGCTTTTTTCACCTCCCTCTTTTCTGTAGTAAGGGTTGCTAGCAATCACTATCAAGACTGTAAACCTTCTTTCACAGCAATGTATGTAACCTACCCCTTGTCAAAATCAAATAAACTATATTTGAAAAAAGAAAAAACTGTCCTGGAATTTGGTTAACTACTTTTAGCTACCAGAATTTGGTTAACTGGAGCTCTAATATGTGACCTAGTGCACATTTATTTAGATATCTAGACCACTGTAAGACTGGTAGGTTGACTGATCTTATAGGTCTTAAATAGTCCAATAGTTAGATTTACTTAAATAAACAAAAAAAAAACTCAGCACATTGAAGTTTTTAAAAATGTAATTTTACCAGATATGTACAACATGAATCTCTGCCCAAGATCTCACACATTTCTTGCAAACTTGGGTTTAATTGCTAGGGTGAAATGTATCAGATGAGAAGTCCCAAGCAGGCCTCGTGTTGTATATGTCTGATACAATGACGTTTTTAACACACTAGAAACTTTAGTGTGCTGCTGTTTTTTTTATTTATATGTGTAATTTCCTTTGGAGCTTGAACAAGCTCCTACCTTGCAAGAACATCCACTAGCAGTGGATGAAAGCCGACTTTAAAGTGGCATTTGTTCTTATATGGGATCATCTTAGAGTTACCTGTCATAATGCCTTATTTTCATAAATGTAATATGATATCTTCACCTGAGCACTATTCTCTCCATCACTGAGTGCGGTTCAATGCTGGAGAAGAGCCAAAAAGAACACTGCACATCATGTGACCTCCCTGATGACATTTGATAAAGGATGGGCAAAAAAGAATGAGTTGGATTGAACCCTTAGTTATTAATTTATGTTTCCTTCTAGCTCCACTTTATTAGCTGCAATTTAAAGGTTTTTTTTTTTGTAATTTTGCACTCACATTTGGGGAGCACGCACTGTACACATCATACAATTATCACCTTACCATATGCAAATAGCTTACGTGTTCCCTTTCTGCTGGTGTCTTTTCCCTCAGCTTCCTGCATTGGAGGACCAGCATTTTTTTTCAATAAACTTTGTTCTCAAGTTTTTATTTCTACAGTGCTCTGAGCTATTTATGCAATCATATACAGTCATAGTCCCACTGGGAATGCACGTGAATGGGGTGTGTTAAGCTGGGGTTCCTGGGGGACTTCAAAAGGCAGTGTAGCTACCCTACATGCTGAAGTGCTCTTGGCAAACAGCCTCAGTTCTCCTTTTCCAGACAAGGGGGCACAAAGAAATAAGCCAAGATTGTAGCAAGCATGTGAGTATTGGCACCACATTATCTTTGATAGCTATGGGTGTAATAACACTTGAAGTGGGAAAGAGCATATCAGTGTGAAAGAATATAGGTTAAACCAATGCCTTTGTCAGTTTACTGTGATAGTGTATTAATAAGTTAAATATAAAACTCACCAATTTAGGGTACCCATGGCATTTGTAGAGCAAAATGCCTGTTAGTACTAAGCCTACAGTTCTGTTGTGAGAATACCAATGTGTGTTTTAGGTGTGGTTTTCTGCCATCAGACATGCATTATTAAAAGAAAAAAAACATTTTAGTTACAAAAAAAATATGGCTCATTTGATGTAGAAAGGAGAGGAATTTGCTTGCAGCTGCTAGAGTTATTTTCTCTTGATTATTCAGTATGTGTCATAATAGTTAGTGAAAATCGGATTTGAAAGAGACTCCATCATTCATGCATTTTTTAATGTTTGCGATTGCAACATGTCTGAATATTTGGAGATGTTTTTGATCAGTGGATCACTGCAGTTGAAATATCAAGACAATCATGAATTTTATGATTGATTGTGATTCATCAGTTTTAATGAATCTGCAGACATATATTACATCCAGTTAAAAAAAAAAAAAAAACTTTTTCAATTTATCTGACTGGGTATTGATTCACACCCTCATTAGTGGACTAACTAAATGCACTGGGGAAGCCATTAATCTGAAATTTATTAATGTGTGTGTTTGTATGTGTACATGTGTGTGTGTCCAGTACATGATTTATTTGGAGGTGAACTGGTGAACCTTAGATTATGATCTGTTCTTCTACACTGACCTTATCATCAATCATGTACTATATCTTTATTTTTCAGTACCATTCTTGAGTCCTTTGTGTTTTTCCATTTATAGTATTTTTTTCTCTTTGTATTGACAGTAATGAAATAGCTGCACACAGTATATTTCAGCTGAAATAGTTTTACAATTTCTAAAGATACTGTATGAAGTAATATAGAGGTTGGCGCTTGGGGATCATATAAAAACTGGCTGTTGCACCTTGGAGTCTCATTTTCGATGCTTCAGCATAGTTGTTCCCATTTTCCATTATATAAAATAAATATCCATGAGGGAAATTAAAACTACATTGTAATTGCCATAACAGTTAGTTACTCAGGCACAGAGATCTCATCAACTGTACTCCTTGATACACAAGGAGCTGTTATGTGGTTTAACCATCCAGTATCTACCAAAAATTGGAATATTTGTTATGAGCAGAACAAAGATAAGATAATCACTATATTTTCTCATCCTTTAAGCATGTTAAACTGTTGATGGCACTGTGCAAAGCAGCATAACCCTAAAAGGAGCTTTTACTGCTTTCCCTACCTCCTTTTGATACTCCTTATGGTAATACCATGAGGTTATCCTGGGCTTACAGTACTCCAGGTCACAGTTTTTAAAGGACATATCATTTTGTGAATGCTGTACTGACCAGAACTTACCAGCGCCCTAGGAGAAAAGGGACATGGTGTCACGACTAGCCTGAAGACTGGCAGGAAAATGGGTGTGTTAAATATGGATTTTCTAAAGAACAGGTGTGAGGGGGCTTCAGAGAGGGGGCACAAAAATCTGGAGTTAGGCTTTAAACACAATAACTCACAGTAACCACTACAAATTGTCTCTACTGAAGTCAGAATATAAAATATAGGTGTTATAAAAGGCTTTTTTAGGTTTCTGCACACAACTCTGTAATAAATAAAGCTCATAGTATGTAAATAACCTTAGATTTTGTAAACACTAAAGCCCATGTACAGTATTTTAGAAGAACAGGTGATTGTTGTCCAGCCAGGTCCATAAATGGAAACTAAGTTGTCAATTGAATGCTTTATATACAGTATTTTGCTCCTACTTGTTTAACAAATGAACGTTCAATACATGATAAAGGGTTCTCAAAGCAAAATAGTTTAGCTAAGGAGATGGCACAGCATAAGTTGCCTGCCAGTTGGTTTACTTGTACCTTCATAACCTTGGATGTCCAGGAAGAAGGGGTGGGGGTCACTACTCTTTCTCTTTCATTGCTTTCTCTTGCAAAGTCAGTTAGTGTTAAAGACACGTGTTCACATTCAAAGCAGTTTAATATTTAGGCATTAATCCTGAAAATCCTTTTTGCCTCATGTAGAACAGCTTGATCTACCTATAACAGAAATAATTAGCTCATAAAAATCCTTTGGCTGTGGATTGTGGCCAGAGAGGCAGAGTTGGGTGAAATATTGCACAAAAAGAAATGATTCAACCTTTTGACCCAAAATTAAACCAGGTACACATCTTCATATCTGGTGGATGGTTTTGGGCTGAGATTTTTAAGATGGCCTCAACTTTGCTATGCCAAAACCCATAAATAGCCTGTAGAAAAAAAGTTCTTTAAAATCTTCAAGTCCTGGCCAATTTTTAAAAAAACATGGCATGTTTGTATACAGGAAATCATAATTTTTATTCTAAGCTTTTCTTTGGTTAACTCCCGTGACTGACAGAATATAACAAGGTCGACATTATATGCAAAATATAATATTCAGTACTTCAGCAAATGGATGGTTGACACCATTCATGTGATCTCAATTTTAGCTACCTGTCAATTCCAGAGGTAGCAAAAATATTGCTATTTTTTATGCATTTATTTCTATGAATTATCTACTGATTTCCTTGTGATTGTTAACTGAACCAAAAGTGAGATTACTTGATTGAATTTAATCTCCTATTTGCATGAAAATATCCTCAATATCATGTACACAAATACACAGATCTCTCCATCTAAAGAAAACTGTATGTTAAACAAAGATTTGGTACACAATGTGGTTTTAAATTAGGACAACATTTGCATAAGGTCTACTTATAATGTGAACATGTTAGAAACTGGTGTTATACCAAGAATTGATACACCGATCAGCCATAACATTATGACTACCCACCATAACCCATCAAGGCAAGGACTCTACTGGACCTCTGTAGGTATGCTGTGGTATCTGGCACCAAGCAGTCAGCAGTAAATTCTTTAAGTTCTGTAAGTTGTAACGTGGAGCCTGTTTTGAAACTTTTCTGTTGGAACCAGCATTAATGTTTTCAGCAATTTGAGCTACAGTAGCACTTCTATTGGATCAGACTACATGGGCCAGCCTTCATTCCCATGTGCATCAATGAGCCTTGGCCACCCATGATGGTTTGCTGTTTTTTTTTTTGTCTTGCACTTTTGGTAGGCCCTGACCACTGCAGACTGTGAACATCCCGCAAGAGCTGCAGCTTTGAAATTGCTCCCAGTCGTCTATCCATTAGATTTGGCCCTTGTCAAAGTTGCTCAAATCCTTAAGCTTTTCCATTTTTTCTGCTTTCAACTTCGGGGACATGTTTACTGGCTGCCTAATATATCCCACCCACTTTCAGATGCCATTGTAACATGATGATTAATGTTAATCACTTTAACTGTCAGTGGTCATAAAGTTATGGCTTATCAGTATATATACAGTGCCTTGAAAAAGTATTCATACCCCTTGAAATTTTCCACATTTTGTCATGTTACAACCAAAAACGTAAATGGGATTTTATTTGATCGACCAACACAAAGTGACACATAATTGTCAAGTGAAAGAAAAATGATAAATGGTTTTCTCGATTTTTTTCAAATAAATATCTGAAAAGTGTGGCGTGCATTTGTATTCAGTCTATACTTTGTAGAACCACCTTTCGATGCAATTATAGCTGCAAGTCTTTTTGGGTATGTCTCTACTAGCTTTGTACATCTAGAGAGTGAAATTTGTGCCCATTCTTATTTGCAAAATAACTCAAGCTCTGTCAGATTGAATGGAGAGCATCTGTAAACAGCAATTTTCACGTCTTGCCACAGATTCACAATTGGATTCAGGTCTGGACTTTGAATGGGCCATTCTAATGCCCCGTACACACGGTCGGATTTTCCGATGGAAAATGTCCGATCGGAGCGTGTTGTCGGAAATTCCGACCGTGTATGGGCTCCATCGGACATTTTCCATCGGATTTTCCGACACACAAAGTTGGAGAGCAGGAGATAACATTTTCCGACAACAAAATCCGTTGTCGGAAATTCCGATCGTGTGTACACAAATCCGACGGACAAAGTGCCACGCATGCTCAGAATAAATAAAGACATGAAAGCTATTGGCCACTGCCCCGTTTATAGTCCCGACGTACGTGTTTTACGTCACCGCGCTCAGAATGATCGGATTTTCCGACAACTTTGTGTGACCGTGTGTATGCAAGACAAGTTTGAGCCAACATCCGTCGGAAAAAATCCTAGGATTTTGTTGTCGGAATGTCAGAACAAAGTCTGACCGTGTGTACGCCCTATAACACTTTGATCTAAACCATTCCATTGTAACTCTGGCTGTATGTTTAGGGTCGTTGACCTGCTGGAAGGTTACCTTCTGCCCCAGTCTCAAGTCTTTTGCAGACTCTAACAGGTTTTCTTCTAAGATTGCCCTGTATTTGGCTTCATCTATCTTCCCATCGACTCTGACCAGCTTCCCTGTCCCGTTCGAAGAAAAGCATCCCCACAAAGTTCAATTTTGGTCTCATCTGACCAGAACAGCTTCTTCCACATGTTTGCTGCGTCCCCCACATGGCTTCTTGCAAGCTGCAAATGGGACTTTTTATGGCTTTCTTTCAACAATGGCTTTCTTCTTGCCACTCTTCTATAAAGGCCAGATTTGTGGAGTGTATGACTAATAGTTGTCCTGTGGACAGATTCTCCCACATGAGCTGTGGACCTCTGCAGCTCCTCCAGAGTTACCATGGGCCTCTTGGCTGCTTCTCTGATTAATGTTCTCCTTGCCCGGCCTGTCAGTTTAGGTGGACAGCCATGTCTTGGTAGGTTTGCATATGTGCCATACTCTTTCCAATTTCAGGTGATGGATTGAACAGTGCTCCGTGAGATGTTCAAAGCTTGGGATATTATATTAAAACCTAACCCTGCTTTAAACTTCTCAATGCTGATGCTGTTTGTTCACTAAGGTTCTCTAACAAACCTCTGAGGGCTTCACAGAACAGCCATATTTATACTGAAATTAAATTACACACAGTTGGACTCTATTTACTAATTAGATGACTTCTGAAGGCAATTGATTCCACTGGATTTTAGTTAGGGGTATCGGAGTAAAGGGGGCTGAATAGAAATGCACACCACACTTTTGCAGATATTTATTTGTAAAAAAAAATTTGGAAAAAAAATGAAACCCATTTATTATTTTTCTTTCACTTCACAATTATGTGCCACTTTGGGGGTTATTTACTAAGGCAAATCCACTTTGCATTACAAGTGCAAACTACAAGTGCACTTGAAATTGCACTGAAAGTGCACTTGGAAGTGCAGTCGCTGTAGATCTGAGGGGGACATGCAGGGAAAATAAAAAACAGCATTTTAGCTTGCACATGAATGGATAATTAAATCAGCAGAGTTTCCCCTCATTTCAGATCTACTCCTCAGATTTACAGCGACTGCACTTCCAAGTGCACTTTCAGTGCAATTTCAAGTGCACTTTGCACTTGTAGTTTGCACTTGTACTACAAAGTGGATTTGCCGTTAGTAAATAACCCCCTTTGTGTTGGTCTATCACATAAAAGTCCAAAAACATTCATGGTTGGAACATTTCAATGGGGTATGAATACTTTTTCAAAGCACTGTACATTTATGTATATATATATATTTATTTTATATATTCTATGTGCTCAACATGAGTAAATATGATATAGTAATAGTCCTGATATCATTGAAAAAAACCGCATGTGACTGATAATTAATTAACATGTATGTGCACCTTAACAATTAACTTCTTATTTGCTACTTTTTGGTCTGTAAAATATACAGTTGAAAGTGTATTGTTATACAGTATCTGTTTGATAATTGAAAAAACTGCATGTTGATTCTGATAGGATTGTTATGAACTGATAACTTCCTGTGCTTGCTGTTATTAGTTTATTCCAGTTCTCTCATGGGCTACAGAATACCTCCCACATATGCTATAAAAAAATAGGGAAGGGGAGGTGTTCTGCAGCTCTGTTATAGGCTGACAAGCCAGTTCCTCAATAGAGGCAGTATTGAGTGAGTGTTGTCACCCAGGAACTGGAAGTGTGTTACTGGCAGAATCAACAGGTTAAAATAAAAGAAAAAAAATCCTGAAAGGGAAAAACGAATGTAGTCGCCATTATCTCTCAGTGCGGGCACAGACTGTCCTCAAAATCTCACGACTCCCATGTGTCAGGCACTTGTTCAGCACAGATAGTTTCTTGTATCCCCGCCTCAACGTACGTTTCGTCACATGACATCTTCAGGAGGCATTACAGTCTGTGCTTGCACTTAGAGATAGTGGAGCCGGCCGGTTATACAAAAGCGATTCAACCCGGGTGCAAGGGTAATGCACTTTATAATGTAAGCTCATATATTGATGGGTTTTTAAATTATATTTAAATAAAAAGGTTTTACACTATTATGCCCTGTACACACGGTCGGAATTTCTGCCCGAATATGTGTGATCGGAGCTTGTTGTCAGAAATTCCGACTGTGTGTGGGCTCCATCGGATTTTTTCCATCGGAATTTCCGACACACAAAGTTTGAGAGCGGGCTATAAAATTTTCCGACAACAAAATCCGTTCGTGTAAATTTTGACCGTGTGTGAACAATTCCGACGCACAAAGTGCCACGCGTGCTCAGAATAAATTAAGAGATGAAAGCTATTGGCTACTGCCCCATTTATAGTCCCGAGATACGTGTTTTACGTCACCGCGTTCAGAACGATTGGATTTTCCGACAACTTTGTGCGACCGTGTGTATGCAAAACAAGTGTGAGCCAACATCCGTTGGGAAAAATCCATGAATTTTGTTGTCGGAATGTCCGATCAATGTCCGATCGTGTGTAAAGGGCATAAGAGTTCTCTCTCTTCTCTATTATGGCAATAACTACCCTGGAGTGCAAAAGCTTCTGCCTAGGATTAGTAACCCCTTGGTGGAAAAGCGCATTTTGACCATACTCTTTCCAGAGAGGTCATGAACATCTGATGAGTGTACAAGTGTGTGGTGGTGATGCACAGTGAAGGATACGAAACACAGAACCGAATATATGTATACAATTTGTTGGCACTTTGAGCACAGAGCACTTTGAAAAGCAACATCTCTAATTGATTTATAGAGGAACAGCATTGGAAAGCAATTGGACACTTTGTATATGGACTATAATGTTTGAGTTCACTAATGAGATAGGAAAGGCGGTTTACGTTTTTTTGTTTTTGTTTTTATTCATGCAGAGGAGCACTTTATTGTAGGAATGTAGTATATTATGGGTGTAATTTTGTATAAATAAATATAAATAAATATTACATTAGGGGCTGACATATTGACCTAGCCAGCATCTGTCCAAGCCAACTATATTCTACATAACAAAAGGATAGTTAATGACTCTTTGCTATGTTAATTTTATGCAAGGCAACATTGGTATTTGGGGAATAGCCAATTTATCTAATTTGGCATTTCAAAGGATAGATTGTTTACATACTTAAGGGTGATAAAGAATAGTATTTGTCCATTCAAAAAGTATTTATTGATGGTAATTAGATTTGAGGGTGTATTCATGGGAAATAGTGAGTTTTTACCTTATAAACACCATACAGACCTTAAATGCTAATGCCAGTAATTACAAGTAGGGCCTTTTCATATTGATTAATGGCAAGATCGAAAGTTGTTGGTTAACCAATCAGAAACCCCTCTCTAGTATTATACACCAGTATTTCAGGGGAAATGTTTAGCTGTTAAAGACACATTTAAGCATTTATTCTTTAACATGATAGAAGCACAGGTAAATAGTGTTTCAACATAAAGACCTCAAACGAATAACTTTAACTTTTTTGGGGGGATAAAGCAAGGAATCTTGGTTAGATTGCTATTGCTATCTGTGATCCCACTGGGAAGATTTACCCTGTGTATGTGCCCGGTGACTGTTATCACTGGGACAGAAAGTTTTGGAAAATCTATCAATGAAGACAGTGCTAGCAGTCTAAGGCCTGATTAAAACCTTTGAAATTTTAGTGCTTTTTGCATTTTGCTGATTTGCACTACAGTCCATTTAACATGGTTTCCTATGGAACACGTTCTGTAGTGCACATCTACAAAATGCAAAAAGCAGTAAAATTGCATAGGTGTGAATCAGGCCTAAAAGAGGATTTCCCTCTCACTTGATGTTAGGTCTTTGATGCAAAAAGTGAGAGAAAATCTCCCAAAAGACATAGACAGTAAAAACAAAAAACATTCTAACTACCAGTATTTTTAACAAATCTTTACTAAACATTACTAGTTTTATGGACAGTGTGGGTGAATGAGGGAATGGAGAGTGCATCCCATCATATTATTTACCTTCTTTGAAGTATTTGATGGCTGTCTGTCTGGATTGTTTTTAAATCAAATTGCATTCATTTTCTCCAAATCATAACTACTAACTGCACTCTCCAATTTGACTCATTTATTAAGAATTTATGACCACATTACAGTGAATGCACATATAAATGATCATTTTATAAACTTTAATTTTGATTTTAGGGGATACAGTCCATCCCTGAAGAAGCCCTATGGGCAAAACATGTTGGGCGTTTATACTGTGGTACCGCTATGGAAATAAGAACAACAAGACACATGTTAAGAATGTATATGATTTTATTATGAAATGTTTTTAACTTTTTTGATTAATAAATTATGAATTTTTAATGAAATGTATTATCGTCTATATGTAGCGCCTTTAAAACCCCAACACTTTTTCTCCAAGACTGTTGTTTGGAGCTTTGTAACTGCATCTACATTGTTTGGAAGTTTTATCACAGCCACTTTCTTGCTTATTACATAATTTCTTTAAGTGTTTTCTTCTAAAACACTCAGGATTTAAATAATGCAAGCACCTTTATTAATAAGCCTTCAAAATATAGCACTCAGTATGAGATATATTTAAAATAATAATGATGTTCTTTTTTGCCCAGAGTAATACTTTTAGGTGCTGTGCAGCTTTAGATATACAAACTTCTTTACAATATTGATTTCCTTTCATATGTCATAACGTACGATAAGGTATTAACATCATCAGTCTTTCTATGTATGTGCAATAGATAAGGGACATGTATTAACTGTTTATCAAGATTTACATTGCTGGAAGCAGATTGTGACCTTTTTGTCTCCCATATGAAGTTGTAATGCTACAGGCAGATCTCATTGTAGAAACACTATAGAATACAAATGTAGAAACTGCATGAAAATTCATAACTCAACATTCCCTGGTACATAGGAAACAATGTACAGAAAAGAATGTCTTCTTTTAAAATAGGTCAAGGACAAAAAACACAAGGAATCTATTTTTCATCGAACCACTTATAGCTATGTATATTTCTTTCACAGTATCGCTGTGTACCCTATGGGACATGCTAAAATGTTTATGTCTCTATATCTTTGAGTTGTTGCATAATGATAAACAGCATTTGTCATAGAAAACACAGTGATTATGTGTGTATCATCCTTGACTATACTGTTTTAGTCATTGAAAGGCACAGTAAAGTGAAGCCAGAGGCATGGTCAAACCAGAATTAGCAAAACTAGCTATAACTTACATACTCATCTTAATGTCATTGTTACATTGTTATCAAAATATCCATAGTTGCCTCTGTAATTATACCCTTTCAATGCCACAGTGATATTCCTCATCATTACAACAGTGATTATGTCCATTAATGCTACAGTACTAACTTTTATCAATGCCCTACAAGGATAATTGATGAGCCCCTGTACTCCATCCCTAGATTAGTAAACAAAAAAGTATATTTTGAGCTACGTTCTGTCCTTGTTACAATGTTTTACCACACATGACATGAGGGTAACTCACCATCAGCCTCTTCTCCCTCAGAGTTTGAATGAATTTTGTGTCTGATCTATGATCTTGTTAATGTGATACTTAGGTTAGTCAGTTGAATAGGGTTGGGGGTCAGTAGCGCAAAACAGTAGGACAGGGTATACAAATCTGGCCCCTCCATTACAACCATTACAACTATGTTTTTTTCAAGGAACAGAATTATACAAGCCATGAACTCTGTCACTTCAGGTAGTGATGAATTTTGCTTCATACACACTCCTCTTGGGAAATGAGGCAGGCCATAATACTAATGCGCCAATAAGAATGTGATATGAAAAAAATATTCTCCAATGCAATTGTGAAATACCTGAAACTCTGCTCTGTTTTGAGCTGTAGATTCATATATCTTTTTGCTCATAGGTAGAGAAGCCTTAAGCTGGCCATATATGGATTGACATTTGGCTGGTTCAACAGTGACCAGCTAAACTTTGTTCCATTTATGGGCACTATGGTAAACAGAAGTCACTCTATCTATTTGCCTTACTTATTCAGATCTATCTGGCATTGTGGCATAGCAGACGGCAATGAAAGCTTCTGCTGGTATGTGCAGTAACCTATAGGCTCATATATGTTATTTCTGCTGATAGCCTTTATACGTTAACTGTGCTTGGGGCAGCTGGGGAGCAAACATCTATTGGGGTTGGTTTAATAAAGAAGTAAAGTTTAGTGGTTTAGTGAAGAAAGTTAATTTAGCAAAGTTAAGTTGTGTTCATGGTAAATTTAAAATCATGTACAGGTACTTTTACTCCTTCCCGCCATGGCCTCCAGGCCCTTTAAGAGGTTCTAAATACTGGGAGGCTGAGGGGGCATTCTAATCATGTGACCACTGTGATTGGCTGTCATAGTGGTCACATGATTGGAAAGTTCCTGATCACAAGTATGCATTGGGAGCTTTCCAGTACCCACCCCTTACCACAGGATGGCATTTATACACCTGTTCAGGGTTAAAGCCCACCTGCCAAGAGGCTGCATATATGCATACAGCCATCGTGAAGTGGTTAAGAAATAAAAACACAATTTTTTGTCTTGCGCATAACTAAATGATTAATGTAAACATAACTAAGCATTGTTACATGAGCATTCCCTGCTCCTTAGGTAAATTAACTGCACTGAATCTCAGTGAGGGAGCTCAAATGAAAAAGATTTATTGAATTTTACCTAACACTGCACCATCATCTATCAGCAAACAATCTTTGATTTATTTCCTCCTAAGTGGCTGTTAACACCTCTGATTGTGCCTTAATTCTGTTTTTTCAAATTCACAAAGATGTAGCAGTGTAGAAAGTTGTAATTTTATTAATCTAATTTTCTTTTTTAGTCAAGAGGACATATTTACATATTGATGTTACAAATTCACTATGCTTTCCATTTCAACATTGAAGGTAAACCCACTCAATTTACTCAGAACAGCAACAACTATTTCTGTTGCTGTGATCATTCATTAGAAAAGAAATACAATAAACATTTTTATATCAGAACCAGAAGAAAGCACAGCACAGACAGAACACTAAATATGTCAGGATGATATATTGGTTGGATTTTGCCTTAGACACATTTCTCTACCTGTGAGCAAAAAGATATAGTAATCTACAGCCCAAAGCTGTCAGCAGAGTTTCAGGTATTTCAAAATATTAATGAGATTGGGTAGAAACTGCTATTTTTGCTCCCATATTTATTAGTACATGTTATGTTTGGGCTTGTTTTTTCTTTAATTATTGCAATTAACAAAATGGAAAGGGTCATTTGTTTATTTTACCTGCAAATAATGGAGGGGATTTACTAAAACTGAAGAGTGCAAAAAAGGAAAAAACAATCAGCTTCTAGGTTTTAATATCAAAGCTTTATTGAACAAGCTGAAGTTAGAAGCTGATTGGCTACCATGCACAGCTGCACCAAATTCTGAGTGCTCCAGTTTTAGTAAATCTCCTCCAATGCATTTTAGATGGTGTTTCTATAGAATACCAGTGGCATAAGAACAGCGGTAGATTGAAGAATGGGGGAGGGGTTTAGTACAGAGGAGGCAATATGAGTGTTGGAGGTAATAAGTACAGGAATTATTGGGAAAAGGGGGGATAGAGTTTAGGTACTAATGTCCTGGCTCATGTCATGCACTGGGACCTGGGCGTGTCTAGCTATGCCAGTGTACAGTGTACTACACAGTCAATGTTAAAGTGAATCTAAGGCCTTTTATACTCATCTCCCCTCCAGAGTTATAATATCCACAAGTTTAATCATAGCCACCAACATCTTTCACATTTGGTCCAGCTATCTTAATTGCATACAAATGGAAGTTTATAAATTCCTTCGCCAGGGCAAACTGAGAATGTACACTAGCTTGTGCATGAATGGCTCAGTATACATTTAGAATCAATATTAGTGGCAGGCAGAACAGAACCTTTTATAGCAGAAGAGACAACAATTACCATATTTTCCGGCGTATAAGACGACCTTTACACTTAAAAAAAATGGGCAAAAAGCGGGGGTCGTCTTATATGCCAGTTATCAAATGCAGTCGGCTCTATGTCAGCCCGCCGGATGTGCAGTAATACTGTATGTAGCTTTGGCTACATACTGTTTACACCACTGAGCCAATCCCGGCGAGCAATGTATTCCAATAATGAATACAGAGCCTGCTCAGATTGGAGTAACAACCTCTGCCAATCCGAGCAGGCTACATACAGTAGCCTGCTCGGATTGGCTTTGAGAGTCAGAGAGGCGCGGGCTGATGATGTTACAGCCTCTGCCAATCCGAGCAGGCTTTGTATTCATTACTAGAATACATCGCTCGCCGTGATTGGCTCCAACTTCAATTAAGAACAAGGAAATATAGGCAATATGAAGCCTCAGAAGGGGGGTCCTCCTATACAGTGAGTATAGGCAAAAATTGAATAGAAATACAGTATAATTAGGGGGTTGTCTTATACGCCTGTTCGCCTTATACACCGGAAAATACGGTATGAGTAAAAGTCTACCTGACCACAATTTTTCTTTTTCACTCTAAATTAGCATTTTAAAGTGATTGTAATGTCTAGTTAAAAATAATAATAATAATAAACATGTTATACTTACCTGCCCTATGCAGTTGGTTTTTGCACATCCTCTTCTTCTCGGGTCCCTCTTCGCTGCTCCTGGCCCCTCCCTCCTGTCGAGTGCCCCTACAGCAAGCAGCTTGGTATGGGGGCACCCGAGCCGAGTCACAGCTCCCTGTGTCCATTCAGACACAGAGCCCTGACCCAGCCCCTATTTTTTCTGATTGGCTAACTGACTTTGATGTTGACAGCCGCGGGAGCCAATGGCACCTCTGCTGTGTCTCAGCCAATTGTGAGGAGAGTCCACGATGGCTAAGACACCCGTGGACATTGCTGGAGAGAGATCGGGCTCAAATAACTAATTAAGGGGGTGCTGGGGGGGTTGCTACACACAGAAGGTTTTTTATCTTAATGCATAGAATGCATTAAGATAAAAAAACTTCTGCTTTTACAACTTCTTTAAGGATAAACATATTGATCAGAGGTAGAAACAATGAGATCAGGGGAGTGTGAAAAGCAGCAATTAGGCCAGCTGTCCAAGATTCTAACCATGTATAGGCAGGCTGAATGTGCCAAGTTGACCAACTTATTAACTTGGGTACAACCAGCCTGCCAGATTTTACTTGCGATTATCGCTAGTGGCTGCTATAGCGACTAGCAATAATCACTGTCTTCCCCCGCTGGGAGAAGACAATGGCTCGGCAGGAGGGGTTCCCTTCTAAGCACTGTCTGTGTTGATCAGGGAATCGTGCGAACCTGTGGTTGCAGGAAAGACAATTGCAATGTCTATGGCCTGCCTTAGTCTCATGCAGGGGTCTCACGCCACACTTGGACAGATGTGCTGGGTCTCCATATCTGTTATTGGCTGGGTCCTGCAGTTGGTCTGGCATTTTTTCTAGTAGAGAGCCAACGCCACCTTTCTGGGAGTGGAGCGAACACCGTCTGTAGACCCACGGCTCACAAATACTGTTTACACTGGGTGCCATGCATAATTAGGTATATTCAAATGTGAGTGTAATTTCACCCTTTTATTTATAAATAAATCATCCAAATGGTTTTATGCTATGGGCCCTCTCTCTGTCATCCTTCCCACTGAGTAACTACAGTGGAGGTGGTATTTTGCAGGTGCCAGTGATCATCTAGGGAAATGCCCCACAAAGTGCAGTAGACCATACTAGCAATAGGTGGTCAATAAGATGTGATGAGTGTAAATCCATGTAGGGCACTATGAGCACAAGTGGGACTTGATATATTTATATTTAAATTCTGCTTGGGACTGGAAATGGCTGCACATTGTTATTTTTTGTGAGGTTATTTGCTATGAGAGTTTGTTTATTTAATTTGGCATAGGTCTATTGATAATTTAAACGTGGTTTTTACCCTTTTTTTCAACACTCCTGATACTTTTATAGTGCATCTTTCATGTGTTGGAAGTTCCCTTTTTGGGTTAAATTATATCTGACTCCAGAATATTACTAATTACTATGGGTCCCACAAAATACATGCCATATTGTATCTCAGAGGACCCAGCCTAAGAATATGAAAGCAGCCCAATGCTTCATAGACTTTGCAAGCTTCTATAGGAAGTTTTTTAAAAGTTTTCCCACCAGTTACTTACATCCTCATGGCAGCAAGGAGAACAGGGTTCACAGAGTTCTCGCCATGGGTTTCCCATGTTACGATTTTTTTAAAAATGGCTGCCCACCAAAATTATAAATTACCTAAGTTTTGTAAAATATAGGAATATGCCCCCTCTTTGGACCTGGAGTTGTTGCTTCTTTAAGAAAGTGGAGGTCCAAGGCGCCTGAGTGTTGGGGTCCTTTGTTCCCCTCTTTCAATCCTCCCTACCCTGCTCTTTCTACCCTCCTTTATTCTGCATCTTCATTTTTCTTTTCTCCTTCTCTCCCAACCCCCTAACCCTAATGTCTTGCTTCTAATCTCTCCCCCCTTTTTTCTTTTTGTTTCTCATTCCCTTGACCTGGGTGTGAGGAAAAAAAGAATACACATTTTTTGAACAAAAAACCCTCTCCACAATTATGGCACCTATTACTACCATAACCAAAGACAGAGATAACCTCACTATTTGGCCTTCTGTTCTTTCTATTAGGTAATCTCAGCCCTTCAAAATCTTAAGGTGCAACTCCAAATTTGTTCATAAAAGCAATCCCCTCTGGGTGATATATGTACAAAGATTTTAACACTGTTTTTAGCAGATTCCTACCGTTTTTTTTTGTTCTCAAGGAAAAGATGTGTGTTCCACCTTTTCCATTTATAACTGAAACCTGAATGGGAGTATATGTGTTCATTATAACCACCAGCTGCACTGTTCTAATGAGGAAAATTGCAGTATCTGCATACCTTTTAAAAGTAGTTAACCTTTAGAAAGTATATCATCAAAAATGTAATTCCTATTGTAAAGGATGCCTAAAATGTTACTTTGTATAGAAAGCTGAGGCAAATTAGTGAGCATCACATAAGCAGTACATTACATTTCTGGGGATTTTCTATACATCAACATATAGAACACCTCCAGCATCACATTGAAATGGTGGGGTAATTTTTTAATAATATAAAATTACAAAATGGTTTGTATACCAATAATACATGCTTTATTTTTTAAGCTATTACCGTCATCTTCATTGTGGCAAGTAGGAATGGGCGAACAGTTCGGCCTGAGCATACGTTTGGGCCGAACCTTTGTTGTTCGGACGTGTGACGAACAGCCGAACAAACGGGTCATTCAACCATTTGTTCGGCCCCCTGAACCAACCACAATGCATTGTGGCGCTGAACAGTGCATTGCAAGCCCTGATTGGCTGAAGCAGTGAAAGCTTGTCAGTGAATATTAGTTTAGTGTCAGTCTAGGGATAGTGTGAGTGTAGTGAGGAGGCCAATCATTCAGCTTTGCATAGTGTGCAGAGAGAGTACGAACAGCTCAGATAGTTTCACTGTAGTGTAGTGAGACTGTGTCATTCATACATACATTAGTGTAGGGTAGGGACAGCTAAGATTTCAGTGTAGCATAGTGAGACCGTGTCAGTAATCTTTACATTAGTGTATAGCTAGAGTAGGGACTGTTCCGATAGCATCAGTGTAGTAACGGTTGAACACAGTCTATTTGATTGCGTTACAGACAGTTTTACACCAATTACTTCTGTGTGCGTTACTGCCAGTTTAATGCCATATAGTTTTATGCACGTTACTGTCAGTTTAACGCCATATAGTTCTGTGTGCGTTACTGCCAGTTTAACGCCATATAGTTTTGTGTGCATTACTGCCAGTTTAACAAAAAATAAAAAAGAAGAATTGCGCTAGGTGCGTGATAAATGTGAAAATTAAAAAAAAAAAAGGGGGGGGGGCGTGAAGCATATCCTGCAGCTAAGCACTATAACCCCGATATAGGGCACAAAAAGGTATAGATAAAGGTAAGAGTGCAGTGCCAGATAAATACTACAAGTGAGTATGATGTGTGTAATGATAATATATACAGTATATTACCAGTATAACAATAGTGATCAATAATCCAGTGCAAAGTGAAAAATCAAATGAAAAATAGTCCATATGTAATTACTTCATTGGCAGTAAACATGCATATAAAGACACAAAAAATTGGTGACAAAAACAAGTTATAAGTGAAAATATCCAAATGGAAGTTTTCCAATGCGTGACTCAGGGTCTATGTTTTCCACCACTTGTGCTGACCGTCACCTTTCAATAAAAGCAATGGAGGCTTACCAGAAAGCCTGCGACCGCCCTTACTCAGGGGGGTCAAAAAAGGCTTAGTAGAGCAACAGGAACGCTGCTAGGATCTCACAGACCTCCTACGCAGGTGACCGGTCAGCATCAATGAAGATCATCTTCAATGGCGCACTCCCAGGAGACAATCACTATACACCAATGGACGTGCGCTTTGTTTGTTCAGAAGATATCGCTGTGTGCTGTCCTTCTATCCCAGATTCTGGATTCTCATCAAGGCAGAACCTCCCATTTAGGAATCAGTCTTCTGAACAAACAAAGTGCAGGTCCATTAGTGTATAGTGATTGTCTCCAGGGAGTGTGCCATTGAAGATGATCTTCATTGATGCTGACCAGTCACCTGCGTAGGAGGTCTGTGAGATCCTAGCAGCGTTCCTGTTGCTCTACTAAGCCTTTTTTGACCCCCCTGAGTAAGGGTGGTCACAGGCTTTCTTTGTTTTTATTGAAAGGTGACGGGCAGCACAAGTGGTGGAAAACATAGACCCTGGGTCACGCATTTAACGCCACATAGTTCTGTGTGCATTACTGCCAGTTTAACGCCATATAGTTTTGTGCATTACTGCCATTTTAACACCATATTACTGCCAGTTAGGGATGAGCCGAACATCCCCCGGTTTGGTTCGCACCAGAACCTGCGAACGGACCGAAAATTCTCACGAACGTTAGAACCCCATTGATGTCTATGGGACTCAAACGTTCAAAATCAAAAGTGCTCATTTTAAAGGCTAATTTGCATGGTATTGTCCTAAAAAGGGTTTGGGGACCCGGGTCCTACCCCAGGGGACATGTATCAATGCAAAAAAAACTTTTAAAAACGGCCGTTTTTTCGGGAGCAGTGATTTTAATGTTGCTTAAAGTAAAAAATAAAAGTGAAATATTCCTTTAAATATCGTACCTGGGGGGTGTCTATAGTATGCCTGTAAAGTGGTGCGTGTTTCCCGTGTTTAGAACAGTCCCTGCACCAAATGTCATTTTTAAAGGAAAAAATCTCATTTAAAACTGCTTGCAGGTTTAATGTAATGTCGGGTCCTGGCAATATGGATGAAAATCAGTGAGACAAACGGCATGGGTACCCCCCAGTCCATTACCAGGCCCTTTGGGCCTTGTATGGATATTAAGGGGAACCCCGCACCCAAATTAAAATAAGGAAAGGTGTGGGGCCACCAGGCCCTATATACTCTGAACAGCAGTATACAGGCGGTGCAAACAAGACAGGGACTGTAGGTTTGTTGTTAAGTAGAATCCGTATGTAATTTTGAACGGGTACATTTTTAACGTGTTTAGCTCCAGCCAAAAAATCTTTTTTAAGCTTTTTGGAAAACATAGGGAAGGGTTATCACCCCTGTGACATTTGTTTTGCTGTCTTTCCTCCTCTTCAGAAGATTTCACCTCACTTTTTGTCCCAATGACAAATGTTTTTTTGAAAATTTGGGTTATTTTGTGGAACAAGGATTGGAAAGCATCAGTGGAAAGGAGAAATGTTTTTCCCATATTAACTCTTACAGGAGAGAATTTCCCTTCCTAGGGGTAGATTTCATCTCACTTCCTGTTGTCTCCTACCGTTTGCAAGTAGGAGTCGTTTCTAAGTTGGATGTTTGAAAGTAGGGGCCTGCCCTATATACTCAGCAGAAATTTGGGCCTTAGGTGTTGTTGTGGCCACAACACTGTAAGCCCTCACAGGGCCCTGCTGTGAAATATTAGATCAAGAATTGTAATTACATGCCCCTGTTGAACAGGGGCAGAAAAACTGGGCCTTTGGTGGTGGTGGTGCTGGTGCCACAACACTGTAAGTCCTCACTCGCTCTTGGTGGGTGCAGAAATGGGCCCTGCTGTGAAATATTAGATCAAGAATTGTAATTACATGCCCCTGTTGAACAAGGGCAGAAAAATTGGGCCTTTGGTGGTGGTGGTGGTACTGCTGGTGCCACAACACTGTAAGTCCTCACTCGCTCTTGGTGGGTGCAGAAATGGGCCCTGCTGTGAAATATTAGATCAAGAATTGTAATTACATGCCACTGTTGAACAGGGGCTGAAAAATTAGGCCTTAGGCACTGGTGCTGGTGCCACAACACTGCAAAACCTCACAAACACTCTAGTTGGAACGCAGGAACGAGCCCTGCTGCAAAGTATTGCATCAAAAATTGTAATTACACGCCCCTGTTAAACAAGGGCTGAAAAATTGGGCCTTAGGCACTGGTGCTGGTGCCACAACACTGCAACCCCTCACAAACACTCTAGTTGGAACGCAGGAACGAGCCCTGCTGCAAAGTATTGCATCAAAAATTGTAATTACACGCCCTTTTAAACAGGGGCAGAAAAATTGGGCCTTGGGCACTGGTGCTGGTGCCACAACATTGCAACCCCTCACAGATACTCTAGTTGGAATGCTGAAATGAGCCCTGCTGCAAAGTATTGCATCAAAAATCGTAATTACAAGCCCCTGTTAAACAGGGGCTGAAAAATTGTGCCACTGGTGGTGGCGCCCAGAACCAAAAATGTTCTTACAAGCTATCAGCGTGATCATTTAGGAGGAAGAGGATAATTACTCAGGGATAGTCACTCAGCATCAGCAGTCTTTGAAGGGATCTGAGATTTCAAAAAAAATTATTCGGTTACATCAGCATCAGATGCTTGGTAGCTGGTGGTGATCTAAGACTGATTCCTTTTTATGAAGGTCAGTCGGTCGACCGAGTCGGTGGACAGATGCACCCTGTGATCGGTTACCACGCCTCCAGAAGCACTGAATGTGTGTTCCGAAAGAACGCTGGATGCAGGACAGGCCAGTAGCTCAATTGCATACTGTGCAAGCTCTGGCCAGTGATCCATCCTCAAGACTCAGTAACCCAGAGGATTTTCGGTGGGAAAGGTGTCCAAGTCTGATCTTGCCCCTAGGTATTCCTGCACCACGTAAAACAGACGCTGGCGATGGTTGCTGGAACCGATCATACCTTGGGGCTGCAGACCAAAAAATTGTCTGAACGCATCGGTCAGACTGCCACCTTCTTCAGCGCTCCTTCTTTGACTGACCAAAGCCTCAGCAACACGTTGTCCAGAAACAGGAGTTTGTAACCTCCCAGTCTCTGGGAACGCGTTACACAGACCTTTCTGCAAGGCCTCCCGAAGATGTTTCATCCTCTGCTCCCTCTGCGATGGCAAGATAAGGTCCGCAACCTTACCCTTGTAACATGGATCAAGGAGGGTTGCCAGCCAGTATTGGTCCTTCTCCTTGATACCACGAATACGAGGATCCTTACGCAGGCTTTGCAGGATCAGAGAGGCCATGCAGCGTAGGTTTGCTGAGGCATTCGGTCAGGAGTCCTCTGGGTCACTAAGGACGACATGGTCTGCAGCCACCTCCTCCCAGCCACGTACAAGTCCATGTGTTTCTTGGGACTGATCCCTTAAAGACTGCTGCTGATGCTGAGTGCCAGGCTCCACCTCCATACTGACACAATCTTCCTCCTCCTCCTCCTCCTCGTCCTCTTCCTGTGTGATCGGCGGGCACGCAGGAACACTGTCTGGATAAAGGGGGCCTTGAGAGCTAAGGAAGTCCTCCTCTTCCTGCCTCTGTTCTGCCTCAAGTGCCCTGTCCATTATTCCACGCAGCGTGTGCTCCAACAGGTGGGCAAGGGGGACAGTGTCACTGATGCATGCACTGTCACTGCTCACCATCCTCGTGGTCTCCTCAAAAGGGGACATGACAGTGCATGCATCCCTGATCATGGCCCACTGGCCTGGGGAAAAAAAACCAAGCTCCCCTGACCCTGTTCTGGTGCCATAGTCGCACAGGTACTCATTGATGGCCCTCTGCTGCGTGTGCAGCCGCTGCAGCATGGCCAACGTTGAGTTCCACCTGGTGGGCATGTCACAGATTAGGCGGTTCTTGGGCAGGTTAAACTCCTTTTTGGAGGTCCGTCAGCCGAGCACTGGCATTATATGACCGGCAGAAATGCACACAGACTTTCCTGGCCTGCCTCAGGACATCCTGTAAGCCCGGGTTCCTGCCCAAGAACCGCTGCACCACCAAGTTAAGGACGTGAGCCAAACAGGGCACATGGGTCATTTGTCCCTGTCGGAGGGCAGAGAGGAGGTTGGTGCCATTGTCGCAAACCACCATTCCTGCCTTAAGTTGGCGTGGCGTCAACCACCTCTGAACCTGCCCCTGCAGAGCTGACAGAACCTCTGCCCCAATGTGGCTCCTGTCCCCCAAGCACACCAGCTCAAGCACCGCATGGCATCTTTTGGCCTGCGTACTTGCGTAGCCCTTTGAACGGCTACGGAGCACCGCTGGTTCTGAGGACAAAGCAGAGGAAGAGGCCATGGAGGAAGAAGAAAAGGAGGGGGTGGAGGAGAGAGGTGTGTCACAATCATTAGCATTTTGGAGGCGTAGTGGCGGAACAACCTCCAACACTACTGCACCTTGTCCTGCATCCTTCCCAGCTGCCAGCAGAGTCACCCAATGCGCCGTGAAACTTAGGTAACGCCCCTGTCCATGCCTGCTGGACCATGAGTCAGCGGTAATATGCACCTTACCGCTGACCGCCCTGTCCAGGGAGGCATGGACATTGCCTTCCACATGCCGGTAGAGAGCAGGAATCGCCTTCCGTGAGAAAAAGTGGCGTTTGGGTACCTGCCACTGAGGAACCGCACATTCCACAAACTCACGGAAGGGGGCAGAGTCTACCAATTGAAAAGGCAGCAGTTGAAGTGCTAGCAATTTTGCCAAGCTAGCATTCAACCGCTGGGCATGTGGATGGCTGGGAGCAAACTTCTTTCAGGGGTGCAGCAGCTGAGGCAGGGAAATTTGCCTGGTACAATCTGACGTCGGTGTACCAAAAGCAGATTGCCCACAAGTACTTGGCTGTGACACACCTAATTCTACACCTTCATTCCTCTCAGTGCAGGTCTCAGAGAGGACTGAAGGTATAGTGGGGTTGGAGATCTCAGCTGATGAGGAGCAAGGAGAGGTCCTCTTTGTTATTTGGTGTGGGTCTTTTAGATACGCTTGCCAACGAACTGCATGGCAGGTCAACATATGTCTGGTCAAGCATGTGGTACCCAAGCGGGAGATGTTTTGGCCACGCGAGATACGCTTGAGACATATGTTGCAAATAGCAGCGGTGCGATCTGATGCACTCGTCTCAAAAAAGGCCCACACCAAAGAACTTTTTGAATAACGCACAGAGACTGCAGCACTCTGCACATGTGGAGCTTTGGGGTGTGATGCAGTCATTGTGCTGCCCTTAGGCTGGCACCTGGAGGGCATCCTGCCTCGTTGGTGATGTGCCGCCTCCTCCTCCTCCTCTCTCCTATCAGGCACCCACGATGAGTCAGTGACCTCATCATCCCCTCCCTCCTCATCATTGGAGCAAACCTAGCAGTATGCTGCAGCAAGGGGAGCATGACTGCCAGATTGCTGTCCTTCTTGGGCACCCCTTCTGTCCGTGCTCATGTTACTGCCTTCATTGAACTCAGTATCATCATCAGAGCCTTCCAAACGCTGGGCATCCTCCTGGAGCATGTACCCAACACTGTGGTCAAACAGTTCGAGGGACTCCTCAGGAGGACATGGTGGGGCTAGGGAAGGAGTCACTGATGACATTGAGCCGAGGGAAGAGGCCGCTGCTTTGCCAGACAAAGTACCCTGGGCATGGGTGAGAGAGGATGAGGAGGATGAGGACGTCTTGGTCATCCACTCGACCAAGTCTTCCGCATGTTGCGGCTCAACACGGCCAGCTGCCGAAAAAAAAGCCCAAGCATGTCCCACGGCCACGTGCTGATGAGGATGCACCGTCTCCACGACCAGCACTAGACACAGAGCCTGCTTGCCCTCTCTTATTGGCTTGTGACTGTCTGCCTCTCCTTCTTGGCCTTCCAGACATACTAATGGCCTGTAGCTGCACTAAGCTGGGATATATATATATATATATATATGTACTGATACTGCAGCTAGCAAAATCAACTGCCTGTCTGTAGTATGAGAACACCACCAACCTTCTACAGGTAGCTTTAGCTGAACACTGTGAGGTGGACACACCCCACTAACTTGTAGGTTTAGCTGAACACTGTGAGCAGGGCGCACTGCACAAACTGTAAATAGTCTAGCTGCCTGACTGTGGTACTAATAGGATCAAAAGAACACCAGCAATTTTCTTCAGGTAGCTGTAAATACTGTAACAAGACAAGCCTGCCTGTCAGTAAGAAGATAACAGGAACGGATCTAGCTGAACACTGTGAGCAGGACACACCCCACTAACTTGTAGGTTTAGCTGAACACTGTGAGGTGGACGCACCCCACTAACTTGTAGGTTTAGCTGAACACTGTGAGCAGGACGCACCCCACTAACTTGTAGGTTTAGCTGAACACTGTGAGGTGGACGCACCACACTAACTTGTAGGTTTAGCTGAATACTGTGAGCAGGACGCACCCCACTAACTTGTAGGTTTAGCTGAACACTGTGTGCAGGACACACCCCACTAACTTGTAGATTTAGCTGAACACTGTGAGCAGGACGCACTGCACTAACTGTAAATAGTCTAGCTGCCTGACTGTGGTACTAATAGGATCAAAAGAACACCAGTAATTTTCTTCAGGTAGCTGTATATACTGTAACAAGACAAGCCTGCCTGTCAGTAAGAAGATAACAGGAACGAATTTAGCTGAACACTGTGAGGTGGACACACCCCACTAACTTGTAGGTTTAGCTGAACACTGTGAGGTGGACGCACCCCACTAACTTGTAGGTTTAGCTGAACACTGTGAGGTGGACGCACCCCACTAACTTGTAGGTTTAGCTGAACACTGTGAGCAGGACGCACCCCACTAACTTGTAGGTTTAGCTGAATACTGTGAGCAGGACGCACCCCACTAACTTGTAGGTTTAGCTGAACACTGTGAGCAGGACGCACCCCACTAACTTGTAGATTTAGCTGAACACTGTGAGCAGGACGCACTGCACTAACTGTAAATAGTCTAGCTGCCTGATTGTGGTACTAATAGGATCAAAAGAACACCAGTAATTTTCTTCAGGTAGCTGTATATACTGTAACAAGACAAGCCTGCCTGTCAGTAAGAAGATAACAGGAATGGATCTAGATGAACACTGTGAGCAGGACGCACTGCACTAACTGTAAATAGTCTAGCTGCCTGACAGAGGTACTAATAGGATCAAAATAAAACCAGCAATTTTCTTCAGGTAGCTGTAAATACTGTAACAAGACAAGCCTGCCTGTCAGTAGGAAGATAACAGGAACGGATCTAGCTAAACTGAATACAGTGTATATATATATATATATATATATATATATATATATATATATATATATATATATATATATGCAACACCTGGGATGCATATATATACACAATACACTGTAAGTGCAGCTAACTGACTGACTGTTCTGCCTAATCTATCTAACTCAAATCAAATGTCACTGTCTGTCTCTCTCTCTCTCTCTCTCTCTCTCTCAATGAATGCTGGAACACACACTACACAGGGCCACCGTGCAGGCGGCCTTATATAGTGTGGGGCGTGTACTAAATCCCCTGAGCCATAATTGGCCAAAGCCTCCTTGGCTTTGGCCAATTACGGCTCTCTGTTCAGACGGCGCTGTGATTGGCCAAGCATGCGGGTCATAGTGCATGCTTGGCCAATCATCAGCCAGCAATGCACTGCGATGCCGCAGTGAATTATGGGCCGTGACGCGCCACACGAATTTGGCGCGAACGGCCCATATCGTTCGCAATTCGGCGAACGGGCGAACAGACGATGTTCGAGTCGAACATGGGTTTGACTCGAACACGAAGCTCATCCCTACTGCCAGTTTAACGAATACACATTTTGGATGTAAACTGTTGGAATTCCTACACCGTTCACCTGATTTGAATGCAAATACCCTCAAATTAAAGCTGAAAGTCTGCAGTTAAAGCACATCTTGTTTGTTTCAATCCATTGTGGTAGTGTATAGAGTCAAAAATATTAGGATTGTGTCGATGTCCCAATATTTATGGACCCGACTGTATTTCTGTGTGCGTTACTGCCAGTTTAACGCCACATAGTTTTATGCGTTACTGCCAGTTTAATGCCATATAGTTCTGTATGTCACTGTACGTTTGGCGCATTATATTGCAGTATATTATAGTGTATTGGTGGAGTGTGTCTGTGTAGTGCGAGTACTTAAATTAAAGAGCATCAAACACCTCTTTACATTAATGTGCATCTACGTATAGATTTCAACTTCTTCTTTACATTTGCTTATAATCACCGCCCCCTCCCTCCCAATAATGTCTGGGAGGACAGCAAGGAGAGGCAGATGTTCCCTTGACACTGTAAGGTTGCCAGCAACAAATGTGTCCACAGGCAAAGATGGATGTGGTGGTCAGTCCTCAGGCAGGGTATCATTTCCTCTGTTTAGTGAGTTTGCCCATGCTATCCAGCCACAGCATGCAGAGGAGGTGGTGGACTGGCTTACTAAACCTTCCTCATGCTCTTCATCATTTGTCACACAAGCAGAGACAAGTGTGCAGTCCCCTGAAGTTGACAGAGTGGATAAACCTGCCTCCTTGTCCACATCTATTCCTGCTATAGCCCCAACATCAGCCATTGAGGAGTCAGCTGATTTATTTGACCACAGCATCGGCCACTTGCTCCTTGATGATGCCCAGCCATTACCGGATTCAGATGTTGGTTCTGAGGTTGAGGATGACAGGAACATGAGCCTAGAGAGAGGGAGGAACGCTGGTAGACAAATTGGCATTCATGTTCCCCAAGCCACAGCGTATTGCCAAGTTGTCTCCAGTGGTAATGATGAAGATGGAGGAAATGGAGATGATGATGATGAGGTCACTGACGCGACTTGAGTGCCAGATAGAGCAGAGGAGAAAACCAAAGGTGAGGTGGGTCAACCCCAAGGAGGCCGACTTTAAGAAAGAGTGGAGAGCAGCCACCCTATTCCATCACAATCTGCAGCTGTTATCTCCCGACCCACTCCCCAAAGCTCAGCTGTCTGGGCCTTTTTCAGCACTTCTGCAGCAGATCACACTGTTGCTTTCTGCAGACTGTCTCAGGCACATCAAACGTGGCAAAAACACCAACCATATGCATATCATTGCAATTTTTTTGCCTTCATCAAGAGCACCTCTATAGGGTTACAGTGGGAAGACACCCCCGACACCCAAAGAGAAATTTTTCTGCACCTGTTTAACAGATGCATATCATTGCAATTTTTTTTACAACACGGCCAATTCTTGCTTTATAGGGTTACGGTGGGAAGGCGCTTCCAACACCCAATATGTATGGTGGGAAGGCGCCTCCAACACCCAATATGTATCCAAAAAATCTCTAATCTTGTTCCCAGTGCACTACATTGTGGCCTCATCAAACACACTGGCTCCCCAGCTGTTGCTGAGCAAAATAAAGGCAGCTTGCAGGGAAAATGTCTTTTTTTTGGCTGTATAAATGCATATATAGCTGCAGCAGATTCTAGACATGGTACAGATCTGCCACTTTGCAGCAGATTCTAGACATGGTACAGATCTGCTATTTTACAGGTAGACTAAGAGAACCCCCCCCCCCCCCCCCAGCACTATATTGGAAGGTATTTTTTTATTTTTAGGCTTTCACTTTAAAAATAAAAAATGACGTTTTAGACAAACTTTTTTTTTTATTGATACATGTCCCCCAGGGTAGGACCTGGACCTCTATAACCATTGTATGCCCAATAACTTGCATAAAAGCCTTCAAAATGGGCACTTTTGATTTTTGATGTTTGCGTCCCCATGACTTTAATGGGGTTTGTTATTCATGTCCGAACTTTTGCGGTGCTTGGAAGTTCTGGTGCGAACCGAACAGGGGTCTGTTTGGCCCATCCCTAGTGGTAAGCATTCTGGGGTACCTCCTCAGAAGGAGGGTAATATTAGAAGCATGATAAACTAATACTTCTCATCCCACTGCCCAACTGGTCTCTACTGCTAGAGCAATTGTGGCTGCTGAACAACAGGCCAGCCTTTGACAGCAATGCCCCTCTGCTAACATTGGCTAATTCCCCATACACATGGACTGAATGCTGGGTGACATCAGCTTGTTCAATAAAAACTGGCCGGCATTCGGCCCGTGTGTATACCAACTGGTCTGACAGCCAGCTTCTGTCAAATGAGCATGCTGGAGAACCAGCAGCCGACTGGCTTCCAATTAGCGCTCTCAGCCAATGGCTGAGAGCACTGATTGGAGTGTTCTGGTGAGGGGCCTTCCAGATTGTCAGATCATTAGTGCAGCGGCTCCGGCCTGAGCTGACAGTTTTTTTTGTTCATCCAGCTGGGTTGAACAGAAAATTATTAATAGTGTGTACCAGGCTTAATGCTGGCAGGCTCTCAGGTGTTCCCTTGTTGCTAAGCAACAGGGCGGGTTTATCTGCCTAGCCTTCTGTTCAATCAATATCCTGGTGGCCATACACTTGACTGGCCAAAGACCTGTGGTGCTCTATTTGAGCATCACAAGCTCAGGACTCTGGGCTTGTGATAGCGTATTGCTACCTGGTTCTTGGATTCTCCTGTTACTGAACCCTTTCTTGGATAATGAACTACTCTTCTGAATGCTCCTGCCCTGACCTCAAACTGTCTCTGGATTATACTTTGTTTCTGCCTGACTTGACCTCTGACTGTTTCTGGATTATGCTCTGTCTGCTGCTTTACTTGGCTTCAAACTGTCTCTGGATTATCGCCTGCCACTGCCTTTACCATCACCAGCCTTTGGACTTCATTAACTACTTCAGCCCCGGAAGGCCATTTTTTGCAAGACGGCACTGCGTCATTTTGACTGGCAATTGCGCGGTCAAGCGATGCTATATCCAAACCAAATTTTTTCCCACAAATAGAGCTTTCTTTATTTGATCATCTCTGCGGTTGTTATTTTTTGCGCTATAAACAAAAAAGAGCGACAATTTTGAAAAAAAACACAACATTTTGTACTTTTTTGCTGTAATAAATAGCCCCAATGTTTTTTAAAAAGCATGTTTTTCCTTAGTTTAGGCTGCTATGTACTCTCCTGCCTAATTTTGGTAATGAAAATCACAAAAAGCATATAATGATTGGTTATTTTATTATTATTTTATTTTTTTTACTAGTAATGGCGGTGATCTGCGATTTTTTTCAAGACTGTGACATTATGGCAGACACATCTAACACTTTTGACAAATTTTCGGGTCGATTGACAATTATACAGCGATCAGTGCTATAAACATGCACTTATTACTGTATAAATATCACTGGCAGGGAAGGGGTTAACTGTGTTCCCTATGTGTGTGTTCTAACTGTGGGGGATGGGAATGACTATAGGAGATGAGAGATCGTGGTTCCCAGCTCATAGGAACTCACGTTCTCTCTCTCCTCTCCTCACAGAACTGAGATGTGTGTGTTTACACACACACGTCTCTGTTCTGCAACTTGTGCCTGCGATCTCTCGTGGCCGGCGGTCATTGCGACTGCCGTTTATGAGCATCCGCACCCCCGCAGTGCAGCAGGCGTGTGCACCTGAGCCTTCTATCCCACTTAAAGGTACTGACATACAGCTATGACTCGCAAGATCGTGCTGACCTGCCGTAGTATAATGACTATATGGCATTAAACTCACCAGCTGTGCTCTGCTCAATGTCTGAAATGCCTAAAGACCACAGGTATACTTTTCCATTAACTTTTCTCAGTCCCTTGTTGTGCCATGGTTTTGGTACTGGGGCAAGTGTTACATAGGATTTATCCCAGTTTTATCCCAGATTTATCCCAGTTTTTGAGATCTTGTTGTACAACCCTTATGTATGGTAGGTAATTACAGACAAATAGCACTGAAAAGGCCAGTAGTTGGATCCACAGATTAGTTATTGGCTTGAAGGGAAAGATAAGTTGACATTGCTCCACTGTTTCAGCCAAAAGGCAAATATTTAGAGTGTAGCATTCTGAGTAATTCATTTTTTTCCCCTCTTAATGCAGGACTGTGATGCGGGTCTCTAGAAAGTGAGGTAAATGAGACAAAGTTAAAGCAGAGTTCCACCCACTTTTGAGAGGTGGTCTTAAATGAAACACCGCCTCTCCACCCCTCTTTTTTAGCCAGGTAATTTTTTTTTCTTCTAACTTACCTTTTTATGAAGTACAGCCTGTACTTCCAATCCATCCGGCCTGCAGCCCAGGATGTCATATCCTCTTCTTCGGCGCATCCCCCCATGTCTTCTGGGACATGTGTGTGGCCCAGAAGACAGCTGGCCATTCACAAAGCACTTCCCGACTCGTGCATGTGCAGTAGGAAATGAGCAGTGAAGTCACAAGGCTCCACTTCTGGTTTCCCTTAATTAGAATTGCGGAGCCAGCACCCAATCCAATCAATGGATCAGCCTCGGGGGGCAAAATCGCGGGCTCCCTGGACAGGTAAGTGTCCTTATTAAAAGTCAGTCAGTGTTTGTAGCTGCTGACTTTAAAAAAAAAATTGCGGGTGAAACACCACTTTAGAGCTAGAGATTTGAAATCAGATAAGAAAAGTGGTACAAGGAACACATTTTTGTAATATTGCACCATGAGGCCATCTGGCCCTGGGGTTTTTCACAGTTTCATTTGTTTCAGTGGCAGGGATATTCCCTGCAGTGATGTGATAAAATGTGCATCTCAATCTTCAAAAAGATTCATAAAGAGTCAAGTAGTCTTGGTATAGTTATACATGTGCTGTGGTATATTTGTACCATCTGAAACCTATTTTGTTCTTGATGTCCTCACATTGTTTTGTTACAGCTTGAAAGTTTGTGCGTAATACAAAAAAAATGTAACTGCTTCTGTGACATTTGTAACCAATTATACAAAAATATGCAACATCAAGGGGTGCAGTTTTTGCTTCCCACATGAAGCAAAAGTAAAACAAAGTTTAGCATACACATCAATGCATATTCTGAAGCATATGTTCATTGCAATGTTATTTTACTCTTCCTGTTGAATCTGTTGCAATTTACATACATCTGCTTGCCTCTGCTAAAAGCTTTCAACAATGTGCTTTAAAGGATTGTAAGTGATTTGTGGTGACTAGAGATAGAATAAGGCAGAACAGGGCTCTAGGCAAGGTAGCAGCTATACCCCACGACCCTCCATTGGTTTGACATTGATGAGTTTTACAGCAGGCATAGAAAAGCCACCACATTTGCACTATATTTATTGCCATGGCCTGCTTCATCAGACACCAACTGCCTGCAAGTACATCCTCCCTTGTGAAGTGATAGGTACATGTACAGCTTTGACCAAGTGTGCTAACACTGGTTTACTGTAAGAGCAAAAAGGTTGTGTCTGGGCCCCCTGAACATCTATCAGAGCCCCAGCTCTTGCCTAGAGGATAATGTAGCACTCTAGACCTCCAGCTGTTGTAGAACTACAACTCCCATGAGGCATAGCAAGACTCTGACAGGCACAAGCATGACACCCAGAGGCAGAGGCATGATGGGACTTGTAGTTTTGCAACAGCTGGAGGTCCACTAATTGCATATCCCTGGTGTAGTTGTTCTCCTAAAGTGGATGTAAACCCAATTCATGAAATTTGAGCTGGCCACATATATCTACGGTATTTTCTTATCTCTCTTCAAAGCACTAAGTCCCGTGGCTTTCTCCTGCTCTGTTCTACTGTTATCAACATGACTTCTAAACTGTTCTACTGTTATCAACATAACTTCTGACAAGTTCTCCAACACATGTGATAAAACCAGCCTAAATTTAGTTTCAGGGAGGGTGCCATCTCTAAAAGTCTCTGCCTATGTGGAGGGGGTGTGTGCCTTTTCCTCCAATCAGCTGTCTCCCAGTGTAATCCAACACTACACTACTACTACTGAATGAGGAAGTGAAAATTCTAACAAGATATGCACTTTCTAAACACTATATAAAGCCAGCAGATATATATGTAAAACTTATGTAGGAGGGTTTATATGTGAGTGTTTTACATCCAGTTTAAATAAAAAACCTGACAGCCAAATGGCTTGACGACTCAAAATATAGAACTTACATTAAAGTGAACTATACTGCATCTGAACATCACAAACTAAAAATGCCATTTCGCAAACGGAGAAGAAAAAAGTTTAACCCTGCGCTTACCCAACACATCAGCAGCTCAAAACCCTAACCCCAAACCCTTTTTAGGACAATACCATGAAAATTAGCCTTAAAAATTAGCACTTTTGATTTTGAATGTTCGAGTCCCATAGACATAAATGGGGCTCTAACATTCGTGCGAATTTTCGGTCCGTTCGCAGGTTCTGGTGCAAACCAAACCGGGGGGGTGTTTGGCTCATCCCTACTAACAATCACAACAATGACCCCCCCGCGCGGTCCCTGGAAAAATGTGCTGCACTATACCAGTCCCTGGCACCGAAAAGGTTGGGGACCAATGCCCTAGGGTATTTGCTAAAAAACATATATATAACGTTTGGAAGTTCTTTACAGGAGAGAAGTGTCAGAATTGGCCTGGGTGGAAAGTGGTTAATTACCATAAGTAAATACTATACAAATAATTATTATATATTGTTTTTAAGGAAATTTATTATATTTTCAAAATCTGTAATTTCACAGTAAATAGATAAATAATAAATTATTATGTTATAATGTATATAGCATAATAATATATTATTTAGCTTGATCAAAAAAGTACCTTTTCAGCAGCAGCAGATTCTTTTAACTGTGTGAGAAAAACATAGGATTATGGGTAAACCTTATACCCTTAAACCCATGTTTTTTCCTTATAGTGAAGAGGGCTGGGCTGTAGGGAGCATTTGTCTTTGTCTTTTAGACACATGCCCCCTTCTATGACACTGCAGTGAGAGGAAAGCCTCCACTGCAGAATTTTTATCAATAATGTTTTACCATTGGTCCAAGGCTCTGCCCTGTCTATTGACCTCAGTGCCTCTGACAAGAAGTGAGGAGAGGCACTGTGAGCTCATCCTCTCAGTCTGCTGCAAACAGCTTGTATTTAAACTGGCCGTGCTGTATGTAGCTTCTGACAGGCTGCACATGGAGCCTCGTATCTCTGGAACCATAGGTGCCAGGAGCCCCAAATTTTGAAAAGTGGTGGGGGGGGGGGGGGGACTTTGGCTATCTACCACACAGGTCGCTGAGCTATGACCCTTGAAGCTCTATCTTTTTTTTTATGTCCGAGACTCTGCATGGTGCTTAGCTGAGAAAACACCTCCTCCCCCCAAAGACCCCAAGGATGTAAGACATAATTTGCCTAAGCCTAGAAACCAGGAGGTTGAGATATTTGGCATTTTAAAACTTCATCATACAGCATAATGTTTTAGTTGACATTTTTTTGGAAAAGGCTGTCATAAAAAATGGTTACCTTCTGTGGGACAGTAGGTCAGCTGTTTCTTGGAATATGTCATCCCTCACAACAGAACTTTTATTTTAAACTTTTTTTGGTAATCTGAACCTGTTATTCAGTGCATGCTCACTGCTAAAATATGGCACCTTAATATTCAACATAAGAATGTAATTTTACTTAGACCCCTTTCACACTGGGGTGCTTTGCAGGCGCTACAGCGCTAAAAATAGCGCCTGCAAAGTGCCCTGAAAGAGCCGCTGCTATGTCTCCAGTGTGAAAGCCCCGAGGGCTTTCACACTGGAGTGGTGCGCTGGCAGGACGGTAAAAAAAGTCCTGCTAGCAGCATCTTTGGAGCGGTGAAGGAGCAGTGTATACACCGCTCCTTCACTGCTCCTGCCCATTGAAATCAATTTTGTTTTGGTTGTATAATTTCATCAATTGTGACTACTATTCGGCACCATGTGGGTATATATTTGATGTACTCTTGATGTCTGTATTACGTGTGCACATACATATGTGCTTGTAAATACTTATGAAATGATATTTATTGCAATGTCTTTTATATATGTAGTCTATTATATTGATATGATTGTGCATTCGATCACGAATAAATATGCATTTTTTCAATCAGTCGTTTCCACGGTGTCCATGACCTCATTTTAAAGTCCCAACTTTCCCAATTTAGCCCTGCCCATTGAAATCAATGGGGCAGCGCGGCTATACCACCAGCATAGCGCTGCTGCAGCAGCGCTTTGCTGTGGTTTTAACCCTTTCTCGGCCGCTAGCAGGGGGGTAAAACCACCCCCGCTAGCGGCCGAAGACCGCCGCTAAAACTACGGCGGCAGTCAAATTAGCACCATTGCCACCATAGGCTGCTTGTACTTGTGTTGAACAACAGGCTGAATATGCAGGCACCCACTTATCGGCCTACATTCCAAAGTAGGAGTGAGCAGCCTGTGATGGCAAAAATCCCTTGTTGCTCAGCTTAGTTCATTATTATTCTAGTGGCATCTTTGTAAGACAAACTATTTATGGTGTTCTGAATATGCATATCTGATAGCAGAACAATGGTGGGTTCAAGCTAGTACCCTAATTGTCACTTATGCCAGCATAGAGATGCAAAGACTGAAGCTGCTGACCTTTAATAAACAGACACTTACCTGTCCTAGGATACAGTGCTGTGCTCACCCGAGCAATTTTTTTCACTGATCTTTGGTACCCAGTGCCGGCATCTTAATTGTGAGCACCCTAATGTAAGGGATTGTGGCTTCACCGCCGGCTGCCCACTGCATATGCGTTAGCCACGCTACACATTGTGGATGGTCACGCAGCAGAAATGGGAGAGGATATTTGTCAAAACCAGCTACCTACTCCCCCCCAAAAAAATATTGCTAATGTTAAAGAGGAGTTGGGGAGGGGGTCTTAAAATGGAACTTCCCCTTTTGGGTGAAGTTACGCTTTAAACTTTCATTTGAAACAATTGGATTTTATCTGTTTTATTATTTCCTTCTGTCTTTATAATGGTGGTTAAGTTAACTGGGCAAAGTTTGGTTTATTGGATGTTTTCAAATCCAGGAAAAAATATTGTTATGACTTTACAGCCAGTCAACTTTTGACAAATTGTTGAATGTGGGTCACGTTTCGGTTTTAGCACACTCTTTGTCAGAAGTAAATCAGCTGTAAGTTTTGTAAACTAATAGAATACAGGAAATAAGCAGCCAATAATTAAAATGATATGTCCTCAGGTTGTCCGTGACCAAACAGTGCATAGAAAGGGGAAGCACAAGGAACACCAGGAATTTCTCGACAGCTATACACCAGATGAAAAGAATGAAGGGTAAAATTATTCACAAAGGCTCATAAGTAGTCCCATATTCCACAAGGAGTTTTCAGCCCAGTAATTGTAAATCAAATACAATAGAGAATACAGGTCCCCAAATGGAAGGACACTAGCAGGTTAACAAGCAACAATAACAGCAGCAACAACACCTTGTGGACTATGGGAAACCTTACGAGTCTTTGCGGGTAGTTTTACTCTCCCTTCAATTAATCTGTATGCCTCTGTCGAGGAATTCCTGACACTCCTTGTGCTTTTTCTTTCTATACATTTTGAGGGGTCACCGACAATCTATGGACATATCATTTTATTTCTTGGCTGATTATTTCCTGTATTCTGTTAGCTTGCAATACTTACCACCAACTTACCCCTGTCAAAGATTATCCTGAACCTGAAACACATGCAGCAATTTGTCAAAGTTTGACTGGCTGTATTACAAATTTTGTGACATGTGTGTTGCTAGGTGGATATAACATCATGGGTGATACTGGCTAATTTTGGAATATACAAGGAAACGAGAGCGCATGGCTGCCCTAGTGTAATTCCATTTTAATGATACAAATGCAAAATCAAACAATAGAGGATTACAAACATGGGACTTAGATCGCATTTACAGCAGGATGTATTTCTCCCTTCCTGGCCTGTATAACTGGGTTGGCTCCCAAGAACGAGTGGTGATGGTATGAGAAGTCACTGCAGACTCTGTTTCCTCGTCTCATCAGGCTGTGTCTGCTGTAGGGCACGTGCACGGTCCAGGCGGCGCTGCGTGACGTCATTCACGGCCGGAAGGACAAGGTGAGTGAGATGTCTCCTCTTTAGCTAACAAAAAACAGTTGCCAAGACTACATGTTGGCCTCCTTCTTCAGGTCACCTCTTCGTGGATGGAATTACACTAGGGCAGCTGTGTGCTCTCTTTTCCTTGTATATTTCAGATTAAGTCGGCCACTCAGTGGATCTTTGAGAGAGCTGCAGCACCTAGAGCAAGAGAACTTTTTCTACATAGACTGTGAACATTTGAGAGTTGGTTGTGGGGTCAGCGCTGACTTTGGGGTTTTTTTTGTGTTTGGACTGGCTAATTTTGGCCATTTCTCTAATCAGCCTTATGCTTTTATAGAATTTTTTTATTATGCAGTTTCTAATAAAATGTATCTTTTTTATCATTTATGTAATTTGTGGTGCCTTAAAAATCCAATCTGTTGCACTTTCCTTGCTTTAAATGCTTCCACACAAAGAGCAAAAGTGACTCTCTGCAGATTGCTTGCATTGAGCAGAAGTCTCTTTTCAGGATGTGTCTGCATTATAAAAAACAAAAAATAAACAAACTGCAAAACCTTGCATTCCTTTTGTTTTTATGGACATAGTAGTATGTACTTAGCCAATTTAAACTAAAGGTTTGATTGGATTTTATTGATTTATTGTAGTGACTTTTGTCTTATGGGTCAGCTTAGTCCAAAGTTTCAGTGAGACAGATCCTGCCTAAAATGAAATGATTCTTTCTGTGCAATATCTTTATCAAATCTACAGTTTCTATAAAAAGAAACTTCCTTCCACCCCACCGCACACCTTGAAAGTGTTTATGGTGTGTTTTTATAGAACACTGAATCTTTTTTGTTTCTTTATACTGATCAATGATATTTTTTAGGCCTTGTATGTTGCTTTGGGAATCCATTGCTTAGTGCAGTGGTTCTCAACTCCAGGCCTCAGGACCCACCAACAGGCCAGGTTTGCAAGATAACTGAAATACATCACAGGTGATATCACTTGCTGCTCAGTGATTGCAGTATTCTAGTCTGCATCTCCCCAAGGCAATACTTAAAATCTGGCCTGTTGGTGGGTCCCGAGGACTGGAGTTGGGAACCACTGGCTTAGTGTAACACATTTATTTTTAAAACAAAGAATACATACAGCACTGCATATACAGTATAGTGAAAGTACATATATGGCCTACCAACTTAATTGTCAATTTTCTGTCTTTGGATTACTTTCGGTAATATGTCTATCTTGTACCTTTTTGTCAAAATCTTTAAAAAAAGGATTGAAACAGGAAAAATGTACTGTATTTTCTTAAAAATATTTTTAAAAAATTGGATTACACAGTAAATGATATAACTTGCTGAAAAAATTTAGAGAAGACCAAGTAAATAGCTAAAAAAATAACAATAAATGGCCGTTTACTGTATATGATACATGAATAATACACTGCTCAAAAAAATTTCAAAAAAAATTTCAAAAAAAGGAACACTTTGAAAACACATCAGATCTGAATGGGGGAAAATATCATGCTGGATAGGGATGAGCTTCGAGTTTGAGTCGAACTCATGTTTGACTCGAACATCGTCTGTTCGCCAGTTCGCCGAACAGCGAACAATTTGGGGTGTTGGCGGCAAATTCAAAAGCCGCAGAACACCCTTTAAAAGTCTATGGGAGAAATCAAAAGTGCTAATTTTAAGGCTTATATGCATGGTATTGTCATAAAAAGTGTTTGGGGACCTGGATCCTGCCCCAGGGGACATGTATCAATGCAAAAAAAGTTAAAAACGGCCATTTTTTCGGGAGCAGTGATTTTAATAATGCTTAGTGAAAAAATAAAAGTGTAATATTCCTTTAAATTTCGTACCTGGCGGGTGTCTATAGTATGCCTGTAAAGGGGAGCATGTGTCCCGTGTTTAGAACAGTCTGACAGCAAAATGACATTTCAAAGGAAAAAAGTCATTTAAAACTACTCGCGGCTAATAATGAATTGCCGGTCCAACAATACACATACAGGGGAACCCCGAACCAAAATTTAAAAAAAATAACGTGGGGGTCCCCCTTAATTCCATATCAGGCCCTTCAGGTCTGGTGTGGATATTAAGGGGAACCACGGCCAAAAATTTAAAAAAAAAATGGCATGGGGTCCCCCTCAAAATCTATACCAGACCCTTCAGGCCAATTCTGGATTTAAGGGGAACCCCGTGCCAAATTTTTTTAAAAAAATGGCGTGGGGTCCCCCCAAAAATGCATACCAGACCCTTATCCGAGCATGCAACCTGGCAGGCCACAGGAAAAGAGGGGGGATGAGAGAGCGCCCCCCTCCTGAACTTTACCAGGCCACATGCCCTCAACATTGGGAGGGTGCTTTGGGGTAGCCCCCCCAAAACACCTTGTCCCCATGTTGATGGGGACAAGGGTCTCATCCCCACAACCCTTGCCCGGTGGTTGCGGGGGTCTGCGGGTGGGGGGCTTATCGGAATCTGTAAGCCCCCTTTAACAAGGGGACCCCCAGATCCTGGCCCCCCCCCTGTGTGAAATGGTAAGGGGGTACAAAAGTACCCCTACCATTTCACAAAAAAAGTGTCAAAAATGTTAAAAATTACAAGAGAGTTTTTGACAATTCCTTTATTTAAATGCTTCTTCTTTCTTCTATCTTCTTTCTTCTATCTTCTATCTTCCTTCAGTTTCTTCCTCCACCTTCTTCTTCTGGTTCTTCTGGTTCTTCCTCCGGTGTTCTCATCTGGCATCTTCCTCCGCGGCATCTGCGTCTTCTTCCCTTCTTCTCCTCGGGCCGCTCGCATCCATGATGGCATGGAGGGAGGCTCCCACTGTGTGACGCTTCTCCTCTTCTGATGGTTCTTAAATAACGGGCGGCGGGGCCACCTGGTGACCACGCCCCCCTCTGACATACGGGGACTTGACAGGGACTTCCCTGTGACATTCCCGGTGATGTCAGAGGGAGCGGGGTCACCCGTTACGTAACCCCACCCCCTTTTGATGTCACGGGGAATGCCACAGGGAAGCCCCCATCAAGTCCCCGTGCATTAGAGGAGGGTGGGGTCACCGGGTGTCCCCACCCCCCATTATTTAGGAACCGTCAGAAGAGAAGAAGCGTCACACAGCGGGAGCCTCCCTCCATGCCATCATGGATGCGGAGCGGCCCGAGGAGAAGAAGGGAAGAAGACTCCGACGCCGCGGAGGAAAATGCCGCACGAGAACACCGGAGGAAGAACCAGAAGAATCAGAAGAAGAAGAAGATGGCGGAAGAAACCGAAGGAAGATAGAAGAAAGAAGATAGAAGATAGAAGAAAGAAGAAGCATTTAAATAAAGGAATTGTCAAAAACTCTCTTGTCATTTTTAACATTTTTGACAGTTTTTTGGTGAAATGGTAGGGGTACCCCCTTACCATTTCACACAGGGAGGAGGGCCGGGATCTGGGAGTCCCCTTGTTAAAGGGGGCTTCCAGATTCTGATAAACCCCCCCGCCCGCAGACCCCCACAACCACCGGGCAAGGGTTGTGAGGATGAGGCCCTTGTCCCCATCAACATGGGGACAAGGTGTTTTGGGGGCTACCCCAAAGCACCCTCCCAATGTTGAGGGCATGTGGCCTGATATGGTTCAGGAGGGGAGGGGGGCTCTCTCGTCCCCCCCTCTTTTCCTGCGGCCTGCCAGGTTGTGTGCTCGGATAAGGGTCTGGTATGGATTTTTGGGGGGACCCCACGCCATTTTTTTAAAATTTTGGCATGGGGTTCTTCTTAAAATCCATACCAGACCTGAAGGGTCTGGTATAGATTTTGAGGGGGACCCCACGCCATTTTTTTTAAAACTTTGCCGGGGTTCCCCTTAATATCCATACCAGACCTGAAGGGCCTGGTATGGAATTTAGGGGGACCCCCCCAAGTCATTTTTTTTTTTAATTTTGGTTCGGGGTTCCCCTGTGGGGAACTCCCATGCCATTTTTATCAATGAACTTTTATGTGTATTGTCAGACCGGCAATTCATTAATAGCCGCGAGTAGTTTTAAATGACTTTTTTTCCTTTGAAATGTTATTTTGCTGTCAGACTGTTCTAAACACGGGAAACATGCGCCCCTTTAAGGCATACTATAGACACTATAGTGTTCGAACAAATTTTTTGCCTGTTCGCAAGTTCTGGTGCGAACTGAACAGGGGGGTTTTCGGCTCATCCCTAATGCTGGATATCTATACTCATATGGACTGGGTAATGTGTTAGGAATGAAAGGATGCCACTTTGTTTGATGGAAATGAAAATGATCAATCTACAGAGGGCAGAATTCAAAGACACCCGAAAATCAAAGTGAAAAAATTATGCACCAGGCTAGTCAATTTTGCTGAAATTTCATTGCAGCAACTCAAAATGGCACTCAGTAGTTTGTATGGCCCCCATGTGCTTGTATGCATGCCTGACAATGTCAGGGCATGCTCCTAATGAGACGACAGATGGTGTCCTAGGGAATTTCCTCCCAAATCTGGACCAGGGCATCACTGAGCACCTGAACAGACTGAGGTGCAACCTGGTGGCGTCAGATGGATGGAAACATAATACCCTCGAGGTTCTCTATTGGATCTAGGTCAGGCAAGCGTGGGGACCATTCAGTGGTATCAATGCCTGCATCCTCCAGGACTGGCTGCCTACTCTCACAATATGAACCCAGGACCCACTGCATCAGTGTAAGGTCTGACAATGGGTCCAATGATTTCATCCCGATACCTAATGGCAGTCAGGGTGTCATTGTCTACCCTGTAGAGGTCTGTGTGTCCCTTCATGAATATGCCTCCTCAGACCATCACTGACCCACCACCAAACCGGTCATGCTGAACGATGTTACAGGTAACATAACTGTTTCTCCAGATCCTTCAACATCTGTCACATGGGCTCAGAGTGAACCTGCTGTCATCTGTGAAAAGCACAGGGTGCCAGTAGCAGACCTGCCAACTCTGGTGTTCAATGGCAAATGCCAATCAAGCTCCATGGTGCTGGGAAATGAGCACAGGGCCCACTAGAGGACCTTGGGCCTTCAGGCCACCCTCATTAAGTCTGTTTCTGATTGTTTGGTCAGAGACATTCACACCAGTGGTATGCTGGAGGTAATTTTGTAGGACTCTGGCAGTGCTCATTCTGTTCCTCCTTGCACAAAGGAGCAGATACCGGTCATGCTGATGGGTTTAGGACCTTCTACGTTCCTGTCCAGCTGTCCTAGAGTAACTGCCTGTCTCCTAGAATCTCTTCCATGCTCTTGAGACTGTGCTGTGAGACACAGAAAATCTTCTGGCAATGGCACGTATTGATGTGCCATCCTGGAGAAGTTGGACTGCCTGTTCAAACTCAATAGGGTCCAGGTATCGCCTTATGCTACCAGTAGTGACACTGACCCTAGCCAAATGCAAAACTAGTGAAAAACAGTCAGAAAAGCAGAGTAGGGAAAAAATGCAGATGGCCTCCACCTGTAAAATCATTCCTGTTTTGGAGGTTGTCTCATTGTTGAATACCTAGTGCACCTGTTGTTTATTTCATTAACACCAAAGCAGCTACAACTGATTAAAAAAACCCTCTGCTACTTAACTGACCAGATCAATATACCAGGAGTTTAATTGACGTAATGCTATACTCTGATTAAAAAGTGTTCTTTTCATTTTTTTGAGCAGTGTGCATAAGTACCTGCAATATAGACATTTAAACCTTGCTTTCATCCTAACTTTTGGGTGGAACTTGGAAGGTACAGTACCCCCTGATCTATCTATCTATCTTTCATCATTTATATTAATAGTCATGCCCTAGAAATAGCCTACTTAATTCCCAAGCGCATAAGCCCAGGGAGGGAATGTGTTAGATCAAGGTTGAATGGTTAGTTTGAGGTGGGTTTGGGACTATGACATTTTTGCCCATTCTTCTTTGCAAAATAGCTCAAGCTCTGTCAGATTGGATGGAGAGCGTCTGTGAACAGCAATTTTCAAGACTTGGCACAGATTCTCAATTGGATTTAGGTCTGGACTTGGGCCATTCTAACACATGAATATGTGTCAGGGCTGGGCTCAGCCCTTCCTTCTCTAAGCTGGCCGCTCAGCTGTCGGTTAATTGCCAGCTTCTATCTCTCCGCAGTGACTTACCTGTTGATGATATCCTGCTTGTCAGTCCTTCCTACTTACCAGATGATCTCTGCCTTTGCCTTGGTCACATCTCTAGCCACTTACCCACTGGGCACTTAAACCCCCTTCCTAACCAGACCAATTTTCAGCTTTCGGTGCTCTTACATTTTGAATGACAATTACTCAGTCATGCAACACTGTACCTACAGTGGGGACGGAAAGTATTCAGACCCCCTTAAATTTTTCACTCTTTGTTATATTGTAGCCATTTGCTAAAATCATTTAAGTTCATTTATTTTCCTCATTAATGTACACACAGCACCCCATATTGACAGAAAAACACAGAATTGTTGACATTTTTGCAGATTTATTAAAAAGAAAAATCGGAATAACACATGGTTCTAAGTATTCAGACCCTTTGCTGTGACAATCATATATTTAACTCAGGTGCTGTCCATTTCTTCTAATCATCCTTGAGATGGTTCTACACCTTCATTTGAGTCCAGCTGTGTTTGATTATACTGATTGGACTTGATTAGGAAAGCCACACACCTGTCTATATAAGACCTTACAGCTCGCAGTGCAAGTCAGAGCAAATGAGAATTATGAGGTAAAATGAACTGCCTGAAGAGCTCAGAGACAGAATTGTGGCAAGGCACAGATCTGGCCAAGGGTACAAAAAAACTTCTGCTGCACTTAAGGTTCCTAAGAGCACAGTGGCCTCCATAATCCTTAAATGGAAGACGTTTGGGATGACCAGAACCCTTCCTAGAGCTGGCCATCCGGCCAAACTGAGCTATCGGGGGAGAAGAGCCTTGGTGAGAGAGGTAAAGAAGAACCCAAAGATCACTGTGGCTAAGCTCTAGAGATGCAGTCGGGAGATGGGAGAGAGTTGTAGAAAGTCACCCATCACTGCAGCCCTCCACCAGTCGGGGCTTTATGGCAGAGTGGCCCGACGGAAGCCTCTCCTCAGTGCAAGACATATGAAAGCCCACATGGAGTTTGCTAAAAAATACCTGAAGGGCTCCAAGATGGTGAGAAATAAGATTCTCTGGTCTGATGAGACCAAGATAGAACTTTTTGGCCTTAATTCTAAGCGGTATGTGTGGAGAAAACCAGGCACTGCTCATCACCTGTCCAATACAGATCCAACAGTGAAGCATGGTGGTGGCAGCATCATGCTGTGGGGGTATTTTTCAGCTGCAGGGACAGGAATGACTGTTTGCAATCGAGGGAAAGATGAATGCGGCCAGGTACAGGGATATCCTGGACGAAAACATTCTCCAGAGTGCTCGGGACCTCAGACTGGAGGTTTACCTTCCAACAAGACAATGACCCTAAGCACACAGCTAAAATAACAAAGGAGTGGCTTCACATCAACTCCGTGACTGTTCTTAAATGGCCCAGCCAGAGCCCTGACTTAAACCCAATTGAGCATCTCTGGAGAGACCTAAAAATGGCTGCCCACCAACGTTTACCATTCAAACTGACAGAACTGGAGAGGATCTGCAAGGAGGAATGGCAGAGGATCCCCAAATCCAGGTGTGAAAAACTTGTTGTCTTTCCCAAAAAGAATCATGGCTGTATTAGATCAAAAGGGTGCTTCTACTAAATACTGAGCAAAGGGTCTGAATACTTAGGACCATGTGATATTTCAGTTTTTCTTTTTTAATAAATCTGCAAAAATGTCAACAATTCTGTGTTTTTCTGCCAATATGGGGTGCTGTGTGTACATTAATGAGGAAAAAATATGAACTTAAATGATTTTAGCAAATGGCTGCAATATAACAAAGAGTGAAAAATTTAAGGGGGTCTGAATACTTTCCGTCCCCACTGTATATGACATTTTTGTCCTTTTTTTCACACAAATAGAGCTTTCTTTTGGTGATATTTAATCACCGCTGGGTTTTGTTTGCGCTATAAAAGAAAAAAGACAGAAAATTCTGTAAAAAATGCATTTTTCTTAGTTTCCGTTATAAAATGTTGCAAATTAGTAATTTTTCTTCATATATTTTGGCCAAAATTTATACTGCTACATAGGGATGAGCTTCGAGTTTGAGTCAAACTCCTGTTCGAGTCAAACATCGGCTGTTCGTAAGTTCGCCGAACAGCGAACAATTTGGGGTGTTCGCAGCAAATTCGAATGCCGCGGAACACCCTTTAAAAGTCTATGGGAGAAATCAAAAGTGCTAATTTTAAAGGCTTATATTCATGGTATTGTCATAAAAAGTATTTGGGGACCTGGGTCCTGCCCCAGGGCACACAGGGCACATAGATCAATGCAAAAAAAGTTTTAAAAACGGCCTTTTTTTCGGGAGCAGTGATTTTAATAATAAAACAATAAAAGTGTAATATCCCTTTAAATTTCGTACCTGGGGGGGTGTCTATAGTATGCCTGTAAAGAGGTGCATGTTTCCCGTGTTTAGAACAGTCTGACAGCAAAATGACATTTCAAAGGAAAAAAAGTAATTTAAACTACTCGCGGCTTTTAATGAATTGCCGGTCCGACAATACACATAAAAGTTCATTGATAATAACGGCATGGGACTTCCCCACAGGGGAACCCCGAACCAAAATTTTTAAAAAAATGACGTGGGGGTCCCCCTAAATTCCATACCAGGCCCTTCAGGTCTGGTATGGATATTAAGGGGAACCCCGGACAAAAAAAATGGCGTGGGGTCCCCCTCAAAATCTATACCAGACCCTTCTATTTAAGAACCATCAGAAGTGGAGAAGCGTCACACAGCAAGAGCCTCCCTCCATGCCATCATGGATGCGGAGCGGCCCAAAAAGAAGTTGAAGAGAAGAAGATGAAGAGAGAAGCGTCACACCACGGGAGCCTCCCTCCATGCCATCATGGATGCGGAGCGGCCCGAGGAGAAGAAGGGAAGAAGACGCTGGCGCTAGGGAGGAAGATGCCGGACGAAAACACCGGAGGAAGAACCAGAAGAACCAGAACAACCAGAAGAACCAGAAGAAGAAGAAGATGGAGAAAGAAACCGAACCATTTAAATAAAGGAATTGTCAAAAACTGTCTCTTGTCATTTTTAATATTTTTGACAGTTTTTTAGTGAAATGGTAGGGGTACTTTTGTACCCCCTTACCATTTCACACAGGGGGGAGGGCTGGGATCTGGGGGTCCCCTTGTTAAAGGGGGCTTCCAAATTCTGATAAGCCCCCCGCCCACAGACCCCCACAACCACCGGCCAGGGTTGTGGGGATGAGGCCCTTGCCCTCCCAATGTTGAGGGCATGTGGCCTGATACAGTTCAGGAGGGGGGGCGCTCTTTCATCCCCCCTCTTTTCCTGTGGCCTGCCAGGTTGCGTGCTCGGATAAGGGTCTGGTATGGATTTTTAGGGTGACCCCACTCCATTTTTAAAAAAATTTTGGCGCAGGGTTCCCCTTAAAATCCATACCAGACCTGAAGGGCCTGGTACGGAATTTAGGGGGACCCCCGAGTCATTTTTTTTTATAATTTTGGCCGGGGTTCCCCTTAATATTTATGCCAGACCTGAAGGGCCTGGTATGGAATTTAGGGGGACCCCCCATGTCATTTTTTTAAAATTTGGTTTGGAGTTTCCTTGTGGGGAATTCCCATGCTGTTTTTATCAATTAACTTTTATGTGTATTGTCGGACCGGCAATTCATTAATAGCCGCGAGTAGTTTTAAATGACTTTTTTTCCTTTGAAATGTCAATTTGCTGTCAGACAGTTCTAAACATGGGAAACCTGCACCCCTTTACAGGCATACTTTAGACACCCCCCAGGTATGAAATTTAAAGGGATATTACACTTTTATTGTTTCACTTTAAGCATTATTAAAATCACTGCTCCCGAAAAAATGGCCGTTTTTAAAACTTTTTTTGCATTGATCCTTGTCCCCTGGGGCAGGACCCAGGTCCCCAAACACTTTTTATGACAATAACTTGCATGTAAGCCTTTAAATAGCACTTTTGATTATTCATGTTCGTGTCCCATAGACTTTAACGGTGTTCGCGTGTTCGAACAAATCTTTTGCCTGTTCGCAAGTTCTGGTGTGAACCGAACAGGGGGGTGTTCGGCTCATCCCTACTGCTACATATCTTTGGTAAACATAACCCCAATCAGTGTATATTAGTTGGTCTTTGTGAAAGTTATAGAGTCCACAAGCTATGGTGCCAATCTCTGAAAATTGATCACACCTGATGCACTGACGGCTCATTTCTTGAGACCCTAACAAGCTAGGAAAATACAAATACCCCCCAAATGACCCCTTTTTGGAAAGTAGACATTCCAAGGTATTTAGTAAGAGGCATGGTGAGTTTTCCCACAATTTCCCACAATTCTTTGCAAAAATCAAGATTTTTTTTCTTTTTTTTTCACAAAATTGTTATATTAGCAGGTTATTTCTCACACACAGCATATGCATAGCACAAATTACACCCAAAAACACATTCTACTACTCCTCCTGAGTATGGTGATACCACATGTGTAAGAGTTTTACACAGCGTGGCCACATACAGAGGTCCAACATGCAAGGAGCGCCATCAGGCGTTCCTGGAGCATAAATTACATATATCATTTCTTGATTACCTCTTACACTTTTGAAGGCCCTGGAGCACCAGGGCAATGAAAACGCCCCAAAAAACCCATTTTGGAAAGGAAACAACCCAATGTATAATCTATGAGGCATAATGAGTCTTTTGAACATGTTATTTTTTTCTACAAGTTTTTGGAAAATGTGTAAAGAAAATGAAAATGCATTTTTTTTACACAACATTGTCCATTTACACAATATTTCTAACACATAGCATGTAAATACCAAAAATTGCATCTCAAGATAGATTCTACTACTCCTCCGGAGTACGGTGATACTGCATGTGTGAGACTTTTTCACAGCCTGTCCATATAGAGAGGCCCAACATGCAGGAAGCACCGTCAGGTGTTCTAGGGGCATAAGTTTCAAATTTAATTTGACTACCTATTACACTTTTGTGAGGTATTGTAGTGGCATGGATGTGGCATGGATGAGAACTGATGTGGCCTGGATGAGCATGAATGGGGATGGATGAGCTGTGAATGGGGATGGCTGAGTATGGATGGGATGACTGAGCATGAATGAATATGGCTGGGTATGGCTGGGTATTGCTGGGTATGGCTGAGTATTTCTGGGTATGGCTGGGTATAGCTGAGTACGGCTGGGTACGGCTGGTTATGGCTAAGTTTGGATGGGTATGGCTGAGTATGGATGGAGGTGGATGGGATGGCTGAGCATGGATGGATGGATGAGTATTGCTGAGGATGGATGGATGGCTGAGCATGGATGGATGAGTATGCTGAGTATAGATGGCTGAGCATGGATGGATGAGTATGCTGAGCATGGATGGATGGATGAGTATGCTGAGCATGAATGAATGGACGAGTATGCTGAGCATGGATGGCTGAGCATGGATGGATGGATGAGTATGCTAAGTATGGATGACTGAGCATGGATGGATGGATGAGTGTGCTGAATATAGATGGCTGAGCATGGATGGATGGATGAGTGCTGGAATGGGCACATATCAGCGCTGTGGGCACTACAGATCCAGTCCACAGCGCTGCTGCCACCGATCTCTCCCCTCTCCGCTCACACTGTACCGATTGGTGCAGAGAGGGGAGAGAGGAACTGGAGGTGACGCTGGTTTGTTTACAAGTGATTACGCCATCATATGACGGCGCGATCACGTGGTAAACGGCCGCTATCCTGTGGACAGATTTCCCCACCTGAGCTTTGGATCTTTGCAGCTCCCTAAGAGTTACCATGGGCCTCTTAGTTGCTTCTCTGATTAATGCTCTCCTTCCCGGCCTCCCCGTTTAGGTGGACGGCCATGTCTTGGTAGGTTTGAAGTTGTTCCATACTCCATTTTCGGATGATAGATTGAACAGTGCTCTGTGAGATGTTCAAAGCTTGGGATATTTTTTTATATTCTAACCCTGCTTTAAACTTCTCCAAAACATTATCCCTGACCTTTCTGGTGTGTTGCTTAGCCTTCATGATGCTGTGTGTTCACTAAGGTTCTCTAACAAACCTCTAAGGACTTCACAGAACAGCTGTATTTATACAGAAATTAAATTACACACAGGTGGACTCTATTTAATAATTAGGTAACTTCTGAAGGCAAGATTTTAGTTAGGGGTAGCAGAGTAAAGGGGGCTAAATACAAAGGAATGCCACACTTTTCAAATATTTATTTGTAGTAAAAAAAATTGAAAACCATTTACGTATAATTTTCCTTCCACTTCACAATTATGTGCTACTTTGTGTTGGTCTATCACATAAAATCCCAATAATATACATTTAAGTTTTTGGTTGTAGCATGACAAAATGCGGAAAATTTCAAGGGGTATGAATACTATCTATCTATCTATCTATCTATCTATCTATCTATCTATCTATCTATCTATCTATCTGTCTGTCTATCATCACTTATATTAATAGTCATGCCTTAGAAATAGCCTACTTAATTTCCAAGCGCATAAGCCCAGGGAGGGAATGTGTTAGATCAAGGAAAGGTTGAATGGTTAGTCTGAGGTGGATTTGGGACTATGCTCTGTCCTTTCTTTTGTTGTTGAAGACAATAACTTTCCAGATCTTCTTTGGATGGGCTGACATTTACATGCTCCCCTAAATAAAGAGTTTATTATTATAGAAACAAAAAACAAAAAAATCAGATCCCCCTGAGGAAGACACGTGATAAGCCCTGTGTCATCGCATGTAGAGGAGGGGCCAGGACAGTGGAGGAGTTTGGATACATGCTTATTTGTACAAGCTGCTGACACATACAAGTTTGAAAGTCGTTTAGAGAGGAATCATATGCTTAATGCTTTTATAGTTTGGTGTGCTGTAAGCACCTAAAATGTGTGAGTACTATCTATGCATTTGTAAGGTTCAGTATTACACAGCGCTGCATTTTCTTTACTTTTTTGCATATATGTTTTCACAGATTACGGGATTGTGATCAATGCTTAGCAGCTGTGCATTTGCAGTTTGTTTCACAGGAATTGTTATACCACACCTGACGCTAGGTTGTAACCTCAAGTTACTTTATACCTCACGCTGATTGCAGTCTCAGGTTGCTCTAGAGTAGCTCGCAAGATTTTATATATTTTTAAATTAATATAGAAAGAAAGGAAAAAAGGCACTCACTTGCCCAAAGTTTTTCAAACATGCTGAAAAGCCTATGCAATGAAAACTTACAATGCTCAGTATGTTCCTTTACAGTCATCATTTGAACTGTTACGCAGGAGATATCTGACCAATCATCGCACACATTTCTTGTCCATTTGCATGGCATGCATGCACTATTTTGTGTAGGGTCACCCTTTTCTTTAAATAGAAGGGATCACTATGGTTACACAAGATATAAAACCAAATTCTTCCAAACTACAAGCAGCATACTAACTAAAATACAATATAGTATTGATTTTTTGTTAATCATTTTCATTGGTGTGAAAAATATTTTCTATGCCACATATTTAATGCACACCTAGAACAAATGAAAACGTATTCATAATAGAGAGGATTGATCAATGCTGCAAGCATTAATAAGAGAGCAGTTGTTAAAAAAAAAAAACACTATGTAGTGAAGATTTTAAATAATGTTCTACACATTATTCATAAGTTTTAATGTGAATGTCTTTGGAAACATGAACCTTTTTTTAGTTGTTACAAAGAACCTTTTCTTCACTGTTCATCTACAGTTGTTATATTACTCTGACAATGATTTAAGCAAAGTGCCCAAGGTAATAGACTATTGTGGAGAGATTCTAAATCTAATTAGTATCAAGAGGTGAAGTGACACACAACACACAGGCTTTATAAGCTGTCAGATAGAATTTGATTTTATTTCAATGACCTTAGACAAAAGCTTGTTTTACAGTACTTAAACATGTGTTAAAATTGAGGGTGTAGTCTTGTTTAAATAAGATCATAGTTGAGTAACACAATATAATGATTTTACCTCTATCCTTTACCACACTGCAAAACAATAGAAATCTCTTCAAAAATTAATAACAAAGCCATAAATAAAGGGTAAGTCCACCCAAAACTAATATTTCAGATCTCCATAGATGCTGGAAAATTAAACCATCAAATATTTTCTTACATATTTCAGAAAATGTTGCTCAGATATCTGGTATTAACCCCCCCCCCCCATAAATAAAAAAATACATTTCAGCTTACCAAATCTTGGAGCAGGAAAGAGTGATTTTTATCATGTTTAAAGCAAAGCATTAAAAATGCCTGGGGAGAGCCTTAAATCTGCCTATGAAGTAGCACACCTGTACAATGTATACATTATACTACAGCAAGATATTAAGTGCTTGTTCACAATGGAAATGCATAGAGTATCCAATCTGCTGTGGGTGTCAATAGGTTCCTAATGACATTCAAACCGCTGATCGCAAATGCAGTGTGTTTGGCTACACTGGATCACATGTTACTGCAATACCATACAATTGGGTTGCAGTGTTTTTAAAAGTAGTACATGCACTCCTTTTGGTGTGATCCAGTGTGATTTCAGCCCATTCAAATGAATAGGCTGAAAATGGAATTGCACTGAATAAGTTCATCAGCACTTACAAAGAAAAAGTGTCATTCGGGGGGGTGCATGCGTGACTTCTGCGGGAACGGCTGCATGTCTGAGTAGCTCCACACTACTCATTCCAATTAGCCTGCTTCCTGGGGCCAGAAACCCACAAAATTTCACCACAGCCACCTCCAACACACCCAGGATCACGCTGTGCATGCCACCGAAGAAAAAGAAAGCCAAGGGTACTGCGCAGAGGTCTCTCACTAATTTCCTGCTGCGAACACAGAAGAGATTTTGAATGTCACAAGATGGCGCCGGCAGCCCTGCCTCTCCTTCATAACAGCTCTCACAGGATGTCTTCGTTCCTCTACATTACAGTGAGTAGACAGCCCCCCTCACAAAAGAAGATTTAGATAAAAGCCTGGAATCTATTTACAGCAAAATAGCCACTAAATTCCAAACAGAATTACATAAAAGCACTAATACCCTGACACAGGGAATTTCTGCTTTGGGAGCCTGTACTGACCACTTGGAAACCAAGCATGATGAACTCAGTATAGCTCACAATGATCTCTCCAGGGAATATAAATCCCTTGTTGCGACTGTCACACAATTACAATCCCAGGTCACAATCAATATCCCAGGAACAATCTCAGGATCAGAGGAGTCCCTGAATCTTACACTGACCTGATCCCTGCCGTGCACAAATTGAGTCCTTTACTTGTGACGGCATATGCTGGGCTCTTCGCCCGAAACCACCCCCAGATAAACCACCTCAAGACATTGTACTCTGCCTAAAAGACTTCCTTATAAAAGAGGAGATCCTCAGAGCTGACTCTCACACTATCACCCTGGATGGTACCCCTGTAAAAGTCTATCCAGACATCTCCCCTGCAACCCTGGGTAGACGGTGAAAAATTAAGGAAGTTACCATGGTGCTGGCAACTGCACACATTAGGGGTTTCCCCTTTAAACTCTCAGTCCCTATAATGCAACAACATACACAGCAACTACACTTTTGGAAGGTTAAGAACTCTTAGTTAAGCTGGGCCTAATGGAAGAAGAATCCCTCACTCTTTCACCTTCCACACCTAGGCCTCCCCAAGACGTGAGAGAAGATGCACTAGACATGACAGTTGAAGTTTTGGCCAATGTCATGTCTGGTGCATCTTCTCTCACGTCTTGGGGAGCTCTGACATCAGGAAATACCAGGGAATAGCTAACAGTCATAGTGTGAGGAAATGGAGTAAGATCCATGTTAGTGCCATGACTTACTGATTATTATTGGCACTAACATGGATCTTACTCCATTTCCTCACACTATGACTGTTAGCTATTCCCTGGTATTTCCTGATGTCAGAGCTCCACCTAATGACTGTTTTTGGAAGTTCTTCTGTGCAACATACTATAGCCTGTAAACTATATCTTACTTCCTGGTGCTGCAAACATCCGGAATAATTAGATGACAGGATCTACCCAACCCAGGTGACATCTGAACCTCCTCAGAAGACATCAGGACACCTGAATATTCCACCATATTACCGCCTAAAAACTTATGGGCACCATACCAACCATCATGGTAATGTGGTTATACTGTGACTACCTCCATTCTTTCTAAGAAACATTCCTCAGGTCCCCTGGCATGGAAACAGACTTCATTAACTTGCTTTCTGTCTCCTTAAAAATAATTTCTTGACATGCACATGTAATGCATAATTTTCAAGCTTAGTAGGCTAGTTCGGCAGATGTCGATGCTATGCCACTCCACTCCACTCATATCTTGACTTCTTCCGGAAGTCTGGCTATGACTCCTGGAGTTAGGGGCGTTTATACCCCTTACATATCTAGTTTCTCTGTTTCCGGTTTTTGCTATTCTCAACCTGACCCAACATTAGACAAGCTTGAAATCGTTATGCTGGCTTTTTTTGTTGTTTTTTGGTTATACATCTTCAGTTTAAGTTTCTGTTTTTTCAGTTATTGAAGCATATCAGTCAAAGCATAAATTGCAATGGTCATAATACTGTGTATTCTACTGGGTATCCCCTGATGGGCATTGCTCTTGTGTTGGAGAATTCTGGCGGTGTACTGACGTTCACCTTGCTGCAAGCTGGGATTTAACCTGTGTCTCCCCATTGCTCTCCGTAGCACACTGCAGCAAGTCCATTTTCACACCTTCTGCGGATCTCCCCACTGGACACACTGCCACTTCACTGGAATCAATCCCACAAACTGCAACAGTCTTACCATATTCTGCAGCAGATAACTTTGGCTTCATTTGAGTGTGCTGTCTCACAGATGCATCCTCACAAGCTACTGCCTCTTTGTGGCCACAAGGCGACACTGCAGCCTTTCCAGACTCGCCAGCGGTGTTCCAGAGCCTTGGGCAAGTAAAGATCCCATGCCCCGCTTGACCACACTCCAAACACAGCCCTGGACGCTGAACTTTAACTCCTTGGCATCTCCTCAATGACTGGCTTTCACTCGTTGTCACAGGATACCACTCCTGAGGACACCTCTGGTCAAGATCATCAGTAGTCAGACTTCTGATTACTTGATCCCTCTGTCTGGGAAGCCACTGGTAACATTCTCTAGCAGGTGAGTTCCAGAATTCATCAACCTCCTGTCCAGCTTGGTTACTCCACTAACATTCCTGTGACAAGGGGCACTGGGCAATAGCATTCACTACAATGCTTGCAGTGCAGAGGCCTCCTTGCCTCATACTGTGGCACCTTTGGGTTCAGGCTGCCAGGGACACCATCCTCTTTCACTAAACTGAGGAAAAAAAATGTTTTTTATAAATATAAAATTAAAATTAATTAAAATAAAAAAGTAAAAAATAATGAGTTTTTTTCAAAATTGTTGCTATTTTTTTGTTTATAGCGCAAAATATAAAAACCGCAGAGGTGATCAAACACGACCAAAAGAAAGCTCTATTTGTGGGGGAAAAAGGACATCAATTTTGTTTGGGAGCCACGTCGCACGACCGCGCAATTGTCAGTTAAAGCGACGCAGTGCCGAATCGCAAAAAACGCTTTGGTCTTTTGCCAGCAAAATGGTCCGGGGCTTAAGTGGTTAAAGCACCCTTGTCCTTTCCTTTTTAGGCCTCATGCACGCAGGATGTTAAAATAACATTATGAAAACACCAGTAGGTTTGCAGTGATTTTTTTTTACTTTTTTCAGCTTTTTTCAACGTTTTTGCTATAGCGTTTTTTAGCGTTTATTAGTGGTCTTTAGCGTTTTTCCGCGTTAGGGGTTTTTAGCATCTTTTAGCGTTTTTTTTTCCACATGATCAAAGACGTTAAAAAACGCTGGTGAGTGACGTTTTTGAGCGTTTTTGAGCGTTTATCAGCGTTAGAGCGTTTTTACAGCTGAAAAACATCTCTCAGAACCCACTGGCCCTGGGTTTTTTTTTACAGCTTAAAAACGGCTATGCCATTTGCAGACTTACATAGACAGGCGTTTTTAAGCTGCAAAAAACCCTCAAAAAAGCGTCTGTAAAAACGTCCATGTGCATGAGGCCTAACAGTCAAAGTGTACCACCCTTCCAGCTGCATTGAAGGCATCTAGTATAAAATCAATATTTGCATACAGCCCTTCCAACACAATTGTTAGCCACTTAGACACTGGATATTGCTCAGCCTAATAGGGAAAATAAGCCTGTACACTTGACCCTTACTTGAAAATCCAGTTAAGTTGTAAAGACAAGATTTGTTTGTAAAAAGTGAGGAAGGCTTAGACCCACTGCCAAGGATTTAATGCAGCCGGTGTCATCCCTGGAAAGATTCCTGGAAAAGACAGAAAGAAAAGTGCATTTCCAAATTTTAGACTTGTCATGAGCGCAAGAGGTAAAAAGAAAATGGGGACAAATGTTTGTGTGACAATGGTAGAGAAAGGGAATTGTTCTCACTTTGGGAAGATTTCCTCACATTTTCACTTTTACCTCTAAGACAGGAAAACATCACCTGGGCACAGATAACAAAAAGTGACCTAACAGGGATTTTAAATGCTCCCTATTCTATTTAAAACTAAAAAAGGCACTAGATGGTACATGCCTGTGACACCCCCTTTCAAAATAACGTACAGGAAATTTCCAGCATGTGAATTTGTTTAAGCTAGTTTTATTTTTGTCTGAATGAGTGCATGAAGTTTATTTTCTGCAAGCCATAAAAATCCTAATTGCCATATGCTGACAGGGTTAACCAAGCTAATAGATTTAAATGTTGTATTACATTAACATCCCAATAACTGGGACAGATTTACAAAAATGATAAACTATCCCCTACTGACCAACCAGATTTAAAAGCCAACACTAGAGTAGAGAATGGTTAAAACCTCTGTAATTTTTTTAGTCTGTACCCCATTTACTTTTACTTCCTGACTGAAAGACACAACAGGAAGTAAAAGGAAACATTGCTAAAGCAAGGGGATATCTCTATTTAGACAGTTGCCACAAGAACATGTTTACCTAAATGCTGTGATTACCCCTGAAGAATTAGCTGATGTTGTTAAAAATTTACCGACTCATAAATACCCAGGTTTGGATGGGCTGCCATATTCCTATTATAAAACCTTTCTTCTGATCTTAAGGGCACATTTGCTATCTCTTTTCACCTCACTGTTGAAAGGGACCACCCCTCATCCTCAATTTCTCCATGCACACATTACGGTGATCCCAAAACCTGGAAAAGATCCGTCCCTGACAATTATCGACCCATAGCTTTACTTAATTATGATTACAAAGTATTCACTAAAATCCTGGGTAATGGACTTGCCTACATACTCCTTAGACTTAAACATAAAGACCAGGTAGGCTTTGTACCAACTAGATAGGCTGGTGATAATACAAGATTTACTTTTGATCTCATTGACTTTTGGCTCAATAAACCTCTCACCCAGCTTTCATTTTGAGCCTTGATGCCCAAAAAGCCTTTGACAGGCTTAGCTGGCCTTTTATGTTTGCCACCCTTTCAAAATATTGAAAGAAAATAGAATTTTTTCATAATACTTACCTATAAAATCCTTTTCTTTGAGTACAATACGGGACACAGAGGTCCTTCCCCTTTTGAGGATTAAGTGCTACAAAACCGAAGTACTTCCTGTATGGGAGAGGTTGTATAGGGGGTCACATCCTGTCTAAAGACCTTTGGTCTACCAGTGTCCATTCATCTGGAGATGGAGTATAACCAGTAAGTAAGGAATAATAGCCTCACTCTGTGTCCCGTGTACTCAAAGAAAAGGATTTTACAGGTAAGTATAATGAAAAAATCCTATTTTCTTTATCATAAATCACAGGACACAGAGTGAGGCTATTATTCCCTACTTACTGGGATGTCCCAGAGCAATAGCTTTGAGGCTAAAAAGAACATGTTTACCAATTGGAAAGTTTACCCTCACTTTCTGTATCTTTCAAAAGGTTGGATTTCTCATCACTGTTTGTACTAGAGAAAATGACCATGGGGACTAATAGTAAGGGCAAATCCCCCTAGCAGGGACAAAGACTTCATTAAAAACTTGGGAGCAGCTCTTTCTCTCACTACTCTTTCTATAAAAAAAGTTTCGGGGCGTGGCCGGCTGAAGATGGCTTCTCTGCACCCAGTCAGCTCGCCGAAGGAAATATAGGACACCCAGAGGCTGGAAAACCAGTGGATTTACCCTCTTCCACACCAGGTACCCACTGGCTGCATGCCCTGCAAAAGGAAAGAGAGAACTCGTCCTTGAAAAATTATGTATTTCTTCACCCAGCCCCGCCGCGTCTCCAGCCAAGATGGTGCTGATGGCTCCTTTCATCTCTCGCATAGCAGCATGAAAGCAGGGAAGCAGAATTTCTGCTCACCAAACATCCCGAGCTCACAGTCAAACAAGGGCCAGGCTTCCCAATCCTCCTCCAGCTCATCCAGCCCTGTGAAGGCTTAGCTTAAGCTTCATGCACTAGACACTAGAGAGCTACAAGACTCCATACTGGAGGTCCCTACCACAGACCAGCCAGTGCTCGATACCACATTAAAAGATTTGCTGGTATCACTGAGGAGCACTATCCACGCTGATATCATGTCACTGATGCAACAATTCAAAACAGTGGTTGTGGAAGTGAGCAACAGAATCACGCATATAGAAGACAAAATGGGGGAGTTTGCCTCTACATTCAATGACCTTATAGACTCTTATAACTCTCATGAGGATGATATCACATGGATAAAAATCAAAGATAGCAGACCTGGAGGACAGGTCCAGGAGCAATAATATAAAGATAATGGGCATCCCCGAATCAATCAAGCAGCCGGAACTGTTAGCCTACTTTACTGATGTGGTGAAGAAGGCTCTACCTGAAGTGCCACAAGAATATTTATTAACCACTTCCCGCCCCGGCCCATAGCAGATGACGGCCGGGCGGTGGTTCAGTTATCCTGACTGGGCGTCATATGACGTCCAGCAGGATAACATGCCGCCGCGCGCCCACGAGGGCGCGCATCGTGGCGATCGGTGGATCGGTGTGTCAGTCTGACACACCGCTACCCCGATCTTGGTAAAGAGCCTCCGGCGGAGGCTCTTTACCACGTGATCAGCCGTGTCCAATCATGGCGGATCACGATGTCAATAGGAAGAGCTGTTGATCGGCTCTTCCTCACTCGCGTCTGACAGACGTGAGTAGAGGAGAGCCAATCGGCGGCTCTCCTGGCAGGGGGGGTCTGCGCTGATTGTTTATCAGCGCAGCCCCCCCTCAGATGACCACACTGGACAACCAGGGATCACCACTAGAACCACCAGGGAAGGGGCAACATGTGGATGGCCAGGTATGTACCCCATGGCCATCCACATGTGCCCAGTCAATGCCCAATCTGTGCCAATCAGTGACCACAAATGGGCACTGATTGGCACCATTATGTTGCAGTGATATCCAGCAATGCCACCCTTAGGGGCATCAGTGCAAACATTCAGTGTCATCAGTGCCGCCCATCAGTGCCACCTCATCGGTGCCCATCAGTGCTGCCATATCAGTGCCCGTCATTGAAGAAGAAAATGTACTTATTTACAAAAAATTTTAACAGAACCAAAGAAAAACTTGTTTTTTTTCAAAATTTTCGGTCTTTTTTTATTTGTTGCGCAGAGGTGATCAAATACCACCAAAAGAAAGCTCTATTTGTGGGAACAAAATTATAAAAAATTTGTTTGGGTACAGTGTTGCATGACCGCACAATTGTCATTCAAGTTGCGACAGCGCTGAAAGCTGAATATTGGCCTGGGCGGGAAGGTGTCTAAGTGCCTGGTATTGAAGTGGTTAATAGACTGCATTCATTGACTTCGTAAACCGAAACACATCCCCGTTCACTTACCAAGAGATACCATTGCTTGTATCCACTTCTTTCATACAAAAGAAAAACTAATGGCGGCATTCAGGCAGATAGACCAAATACCAGAACGTCTACAGCCACTATCTCTATTCTTCGAGCTATCTGCATACACTATGCAACAGCGCAGGAAACTAGCCACCATAACAAAGCCCTTAATAAATCAATGTATCTCCTATCAATGGAAATACCCAGCAAAACTTCTTATTACAAAAATGAGCGAATCTTCGCAGTTACTTCCCTTGCAGACAGTCTTCGCCTACTCCAGGACTGGCAAATCTTGGAACTTGACACTCCTACTGCAACTCAGCCTCCTTCATGCCGTCTGGACCCTCCAGAATGAAGAGCTTCTCCCTCCAGTTGAAGGCCTACGTGAGTATCCCTTATAACTAGAAAAAGTAGCTCCGGCGAGCTAAAGTTGTGCACATGCTGCCCACACTTGTTCATATTTGCAGTTGCACACCCACAGTTTGCAGTAAATACCCTGCTCAGATTCTGGTTGCAATCACACTTTTTGACTTTTACCCTTGGATACTATAAATGTTTCTTTTTCACACCTCGCTTCTTCAAATACCTTTACCCACCTGATTGACCAGGTACTACATCTCAAAACCAGTAACATCTCCATCACACTCCAGTTCCTCTAGCTGACATGTAGTGGGTCATTACAGTCGCAAATGTAACATAAGCAATTCACCGGTCCTGTCTATTTGAAACCTCTGGGCTCAGAAGGTTTATCTACTGTAATCAACATCCAACTTACTCACTAAACCAATTCCAGCAAGAACACTAGCCGCCAAGATGCAGTTTAAACTCTCCATGTTGAATGTAAAGGGCCTAAATAGCCCCAAGTGGCATGGTAAGAAGCACAGATGCTTAACTATGATATCCTCTGTCTACAGGAGACACTTTGCCTCCCAAAATCCTCCTACATTTAAACACAAAAACCTTCCTCACATATTCCAAGCTAGTGCATCCTCAAAAAAGAGAGGAGTATTAATAGCAGTTAAATATTCAGTCGCTTTCACCTATATCTTACACAAATCTGACACGCAGGGGAGATTCTTATTTCTGGTATGCAATATAAATAATGTTACCTACTCCATTATTAACATATACTTACCAAACATCAAACCAATCTCCTCTATGAAGAAAATATGTAAAAAGGTTTATCCCCTCTGCCAGGGACAACTTGATGGATACCTCTTCTTCTGCGCTGAATCATTCCTACAGAGCCACCCTGTCAACTATCCTGGACTCATCCTCCCTCCTGGATGTCTGGTGCTGTCATCACACCACAGGGAAGGACTTTGCCTTTTTTCCCATGTTCATAAAACTTATACACCCATAGACCTTTTCTTGACAGATAAATTTCCACTGCAAAATATTTCTAAATCAGAAATAGGAAACATTACATGGTCAGACCATGCCCCTGTGTCGATCACGGTGGAGAGGGGTAGACTGGGGATGAGAGCAATCAGATGGTGCAACAATGTCCTACTAATGTCTCAACCTGAACATAAACAACATGTACAACAAGCCTTGCAAGAATTCCTTGATCTGAATGCTCCGTCTACCGGCGATCCCTTCACCCTGTGGACTTCACACAAGGCCTTCAATCAGGGTATTCTGATGAAACAAAGTTCTATTGCTAAAAAGTGTAGGACACAGTGGCTGAATGATATTCTGGCCTCCATAAAAAGACTAGAACACACCCACAAACATCCCAACCACACATTCTAGACCAACTGAATCAGAAGAGGTTAAACCTTAGAAACCTTATCCTGGACCAACATCACAAACAGGTGAAATCTTTAAAAGCAAACTTTTATTTCCATGGCAATAAAGCTGGTAAGTTATGGCCCAACAGCTCAAAGACAAGGCTGCCAGGCAAAAACTATCCCATATCTTTCATCCACAACCAGGTTAAAAGCTTTTAAACCCTCAAGATATGGCTGATGCCTTCAGCACATATTACATCTCATTATATAATCTACAACATGATCCAAGTACCCCACAACCCACTCCAGAACTAATTTATGAGTTTCTAAACTCAGTCTCTTTGCCTACTCTGTCTCCAGAAGTAAGAGCAACCCTCAATCAATTGTTCACAAAAAAGAGATACTCACAGCTATACAGTCACTCCCACATGATAAAGCACCAGGTTCCGATAGATTCTCATATGAATATTACCAATTGTTCCCCATATTCTCTCCCCTCATGTGGAGGAGATGTTCAATGCTGCTGTGTTCAATGCTTCCTTTCCAGTCGATATGTTAAATGCGAATATAATCACAATACCTAAGCTGGGAAAAGACCCAGCGCATGTACAGAAATTTAGACCTAGTTCACTGCTTAATGTGGATCTGAAAGTTTATGTAAAACTAATTTCCATCAGACTTCAATGCTTCTTACCCAATCTTGTGAGATCTGATTAGGTGAGATTTGTGCCGGGACGCCAACCCCCGGATGCTACCAGGAGGGTCATAGACCTCATCCACCAGGGTGAGACCTGTCGCAGGCCTTCTCTGTTCCTAACATTGGAGGCCTTCGACAGAGTACATTGGGGTTATCTGTCCTGTGTCTTGGACAAATTTGGAGTTCAGGGTGAATTTTTTTCTGCTATTACTGCCTTGTATACGGTTTCCTTGGCATTTGTTTACACAGAGGGCATATTTTCTAAAAAAATTCACAATCACTAATGGAACACGACAGGGCAGCCCCCTGTCCCCACTCATATTTGCCCTAATAATGGAGCCCCTAGTGGAGAAGATTAGGTCCTATAATTCCATTAAAGGCATATCCTCTAAAGAACAATCTCATGCTATAGCGCTCTTTGCAGACAACATCATATTGACCCTGGATGACCTGGCACAGTCCCTTCCAGCTGTACACCAAATCTTACATGAGTTTAACTCAGTTTCCTTTTACAAGGTGAGCAAATCTAAATCTTGTATTATGGGGATAAATGTTGACAACACTTTAAAGTATGATTTGCAATCCCAATTCTCGTACCCTTGGGTGTTAAACTCACTGCCATATCTGGGTATTTCATTAACTTCCCCACTCTTCAACTTATACAAAGAAAACCTACTTTCCCTGTTACCAGAAGTTTCAAAGGACCTCAGTAAGATGGGCAAATTATACTTATCTTTGGCTGGGAGACTAGCCGCGTTTAAAATGTCTATCCTTCCCAGGATATTTTATATATTTCGGGCACTCCCAAGCTAAGTACCTCCAGCTTTTTTCAAAACTATGCAAAAAGCAATTTCAACCTTCCTATGGGCTAAAGGTAATGCTAGATGTTCTCATGAAACTTTAAGGAAACACAGGAGAACGGGTGGTATGGGAGTGCCAGATTTACAAGATTATTATACAGCCACGCTTCAAGACCAACTCAGATTTCTTGTTCTCACATCTAAATTCTAAACCATGGTGTACCCTGGAATATGAAGCAGTGTCATTGGGTAAACTACAATCACTGCTCCTAGCAAACGCCTTTTACCCAAACCTTAAAATAGGTACTAACCATCCTACAATCTCAGCCTCCATATCAGCATGGAATAGCAATGTGGTAACCACTCTGCTAACCCGGTAATGATTTCACTCACCATGAAAATGCTCAAATTCATAAACCCGGATATGGTGGTTAATAGTTGCCAAGGGGATTAATGAGGTCTCACTGATACTCAGAAATAACAAGCTTATCCCATTTGAAGAAATTTCTTAGAAATTGAATCTACCAAAATGAGAATTTCTGAAATAGGCTCAACTACAATCCACCTTATCCCACATTCCCTCATTTGCGTTAAAGCTCTCACCTGAAGCATGGCAATTTTGGACCAAACCAAACCCTAAACAGAAGGGAAGTATAATCGTCTACATGATAAACGTATCTTTTTCCCATCCAACCCATTGACTAAATGGTTGGTTCAACTAAATATGGACATTACTGACCAACAATAGCATAAAGCTATTGCAAATAATGTATCAGCCTCAAAATGTTCCACATATTGGGAGATGGCACAGAAAATACACCTTTGATGGTACTATACTCCGTATATACTTGCTAAATTTAACTCTAACCATTCCAACCTATTCTGGAGAGGCTGAGGCCTAGTGGGCACATTGTCCCATGTGCTGTGGCTTTGCCCTAACAACCATAGATTTTGGAATTCAATCTTTAGGCTCATATCAAAACTGACAGGGATTATCTCCAGACCCAACTTAAGGCTAGCTATTCTCAGTATTGGAATAGAAACTTACCCACCTGACCTCAGGCAGATGGCAATGCAGGTCCTATTTGCAGCATGCTTGATCCTTGTGAGAATGTGCAAATCTAACTTAGCCCCTAATGTAGGAGAAGTAGTAAATCTAATTTCTCAAATATACTACCTAGAACAGATTATGGCATACAAGCATGGTTGTCTCTTCAAATTTCATAAAAAATTGAGTGCATGGAAAGTCTTCCACAAAGAGTAAGAATTTCTCCTCTCCCTGGTATCAAAGTAGGCTGGAGCAGTGGGACTGTTCCACCCACCTATTATAACATTCCCCCCTAAACCCCCTTTTCTATTCCCCTCTATTCCTTACTTTATTGCAGGAATGCAACTATCATAGACATAGCACTATAAGTTAATTATAACATATAGACAGATAATCATGTTTACACTGTATACTACTCCACTAATGAGCATATGTTAGACGTTTGATTACTGTTGAAATGTTGGAACACTACTTGTGCTCAGATATATTGAATTTTTCATAACCTTCTCGGGCATGTATTTCCTGTTGTTTTCTCTGAATTCTTTTTCAATAAAAATAATTTGGAATAAAAAAAAAAAAGTTTTGACTTAACATACACTTTAACCTTGCACACAAAAGAATGAATAATTAGTTGCCTTGGGTTACAGCTTGGCGTTGGTCCAGTTGTATTAGAAACAGTATTTGTAAATCCTCCCGTTTATTTATGAATTAATAAATTTGTGTTGCAGCATATACCTACACTGTCTGTATTGTTCTAGCTTCACCATGAAATACAATGAGATAGAAGAGCACTAAAGATTTTATAGCAGCTCTCATAGGAAGATGAAACATTTAAATTATGTCACTCTGTATTGATTTTAATATGTGGAAGTTCATTTTGCATAAAACAAATATGAGCCATTAACCTTATCTTTAAATGGTGTTTTAAAGTCCTTTTTAAAGTGTCAGGTCAATCTGGAAAGCAGAATCAAATAATAATTCTAAAAAGGCCCTTTGAGTGCTTGTTTTATTGCCTCAACGAGTGAAGAACTGACCAATTTAATATCAGAATCCATAATATTACCATTTAAATAAGCATTCTGCTCAGGTCTAAAATTATTCTTAAATGGATAACGTCACTTCAGAGAACAGAGGGACATGTGTTCTGTGAAATTTTACATGGGTTTTCTAAGGGGAGTTATTTGAAAAACCTTAGGGAATCTTTGTAGACTCTTTGCATATTTACATTTGCTGGTAATATTCACTGCATTTATAATGTTGTTAATATGCTGTCAGGGAATGTTTCAATTATAACTCTATTTTTAAATAGCGACTGAATGAGTTAGCTCTCCTGTAAAATTTTTACTGCTGCCATTTTATTGTGTTGCCACTGGGTGTACCACCTTTTCTACTTGTCCTGGTGACCACTGTTACTAAGCCAGAAAGTGATGGATAATTCAAAATGTTATGGTTGCAACTAGAACAAGAGGTGAGGGGAAATCTTCCAGTGGATACATTTACTTCAGTTAAAATAGTTTAATAGGGGATTACTTCTCTCTTTGCGATTACTTCTCTCTTTGTGAAATTGTCTCTTACTCCCCTCTTTGTCTCCAAGGCAGGAAATTAAGGTAATTCTCAATAGGGCACAGAATCACATACAGTATATCAGCAAAATTAATTGGTGTAAATCGTGATGATCCATGGATGCAGAGGGCTTTAAATAGCTCTTGAAGTTTAGGGAATGCCCTTTCAATTTCGCTGGACTTGTTCTTGTACAAAAACAAAATGTCAAAGCACAATGCATGCACTGCTATTAAACCCTTTGATTTCCTACTGCATGTGCTGCTGTTAGCTCCCAACTTATCCATAGAGATGCATTTTACACCAGCCCACATAGTTTTATGACCAAGTGCAGGGAATATGCTAAGGAAAATGGGCATGTACAGGTTTTATTGTCAAAGCTTAAAGTTCAACCAAAGGACTTTTTTGCTGCGCATGGTAGTCAATCAGCTTCTAACTTCAGCTTGTTCAATTAAGCTTCTGCAATAAAACCTGGAAGCTGATTGGTTTCTATGCAGAGATGAGCCTCATTTTGCACTCTCCAGCTTTAGTAAATAAACCCCTGTGTCCCCATTAGGGAGATCTCTATTTGTCCTGTTTACCATTATCATTGAAAGTAAACGTAAAAGAAAATCCCAAATTTTGGGCTGCCCCCAGAAAAGTAATAGAGGGGAAATCTTCGATTGGGGACACTAGTTCTGGTGACCTGGGTGTCCCCAAGAAATTGCCTTAATTTACAGTTCCTGTTTGGCTATGAGACAGGAAGTGAAGAGAAATCTCCACAATGGGACACAGATGGTGAAAACAAATCTGACAGAGGTTATAACCCCCCATGCTCTACTCAAAATGAAAAAAAAAGTTTTCCCTATAGTTCTACCTTAATTTAACAAGTTGAAGACAGAAGCTGATTGGCTACCATGCATAGCTGCAGCAGATTCTGAGTGCACCAGTTTTAGTAAATCTCCTCCCATCTTTTAAGTATACCTCTCTCCATAGCACCTATCACTCTTATTATACAGATGCTAGGTAATATGCCTTGGATTATCAAGGATGGTTTAGGGACATGCTTTTATTCAATTACCTTAATAAAAAAAAATAGACAATGGGAAAAAATATGTAGTTCTCCAACTGATCCAGTGTAAAACAGAAAATAAATACTATTGGCTACAGGTCTACATAGGGAATCATATTTTCTTTATAAAATACAATGATTCAGTACTTCAGACTGTTGTGTGTGCTAAGTCAATGTGTTCTGTGAGTACACAATAAACAAAATATTTGCCTCATTATAGTCAATGATTCTACACTAAAGACTAAAAGTCGATAGAACATGTTTCACAATATATAAATCATAGTTGACCAAGCCACACACACTGCAAAAGCATTACTGGAGATGCTAGCATGATGAGCAAAGGGTATATCCACAGCATTTGTGTAGATATTTTCAAATACCCTTAATTTACCAGTTACTGATCTGCCCAGTGGTCATCTGTTCACAATCTGTGTTAAAGTTCTTTTTGTTCCTGGGATCAGTGTGCTGATCTTTAGTTATGGTTTATGTATTGTAAATGTTATGACTTGCACATGTTTTACCTTTAGGCCCCTTTGAGGGTGAACTCCACACACAATGTAAAAAAACGGCATAGGTTCCCCCTCCAAGAGCCTACCAGGCTCTTCAGTCTGGTATGGATTTTAAAGGGAACTTCCATGCTGAAAAAACTGCATGGGGGTCCCCCCAAAATCCATACCAGACCCTTATCCGAGCACACAGCCCAGCAGGTCAGGAAAGGGGTGGGGACGAGCGAGCGCCCCCCTCCTGAACTGTACCAGGCTGCATGCCCTCAACATGGGGGGGTGGGTGCTTTGGGGCAGGGTGGGCCCTGCGCCTCCCACTCCAAAGCACCTTGTCCCCATGTTGATGAGGACAAGGGCCTATTCCCCACAACCCTGGCCATTGGTTGTCGGGGTCTGTGGGTGAGGGGCTTATCAGAATCTGGAAACCCCGTTTAACAAGGGAGCCCCCAGATCTCAGCCCCCCACCCTATGTGAATGAATATCAAGTACATTGTACCCCTACCCATTCACCTAAAAAAGTGTCAAAAATTTAAAGTAATTTATTAAGCAGCTCTGGTGTCTCTTCCAACTTCTCCCCCCTCTGGCTCTTCTGCCTCCTCCACTGATGTCTTCTACCTCTGCTGTTTCTTCTCCCCTCTCCGGTTCTTCTCTGCTCTCCGCTGATGTCTTCTAGCCCTCTCTGGTTCTTCTCCCTCTGTCCACTGTCTTCTGCCTCTGCTGGGTCTTCTCCGCTGTCTTCTGCCTCTACCGGGTCTTCTCCGCTGTCTTCTTCTTCTGATGTTGACTCGACGCTCTCTCCCGCTGTAACCCTGGGTGTGCCACTACTTATATTGGCATGGGGTGGGGTCACCGGAGGCCCGCCCCTTATGACATTACCACTCATCATGCCCTAGGTGGTGACGTCATATGGGGCAGGCCTCCAGATGACGTCACCCGGTGACCCCGCCCCATGCCAATATAAGTAATGGCACACCGCACATCCAGCATTAGATCGGGAGAGAGCGGTGAGTCAAAATCAGAAGAATAACAGAGGGAGAAGACAGCAGAGAAGACCCGGCAAAAGAGTGAGAAGACAGTGGACAAGACCCGGCAGGGACAGAAAACATCGGACAGAGGGAGAAGAACCGGAGAGGGCTAGAAGACATCAGGGGAGAAGAAATCGGAAGTGTCACCGGAGCTTCATAAATTGCATTAAAAGCCTATGTAATGTGTTTTTTTTTACACTTTTTTTTAGGTGAATGGGTAGGGGTACAATGTACCCGATACTCATTCACATAGCGTGGGGGGGACAGGATCTGGGGGCCCCTTGTTAAAGTGAGCTTCCAGATTCCAATAAGCTTCCTGCTCGCAGACCCTGAAACCAACAACCAGGGTTATCGGGAAGAGGCCCTTGTCCTCATTAACATGGGGACAGGTTGCTTTGGGGTGGGGGGCAAAGGGCCCCCATGCCCCAAAGCACCCACCCCCCATGTTGAGGGCATGTGGCCTGGTATGGTTCAGGAGGGGGGGCTCGCTCGTCCCCACCCCCTTTGCTGACCTGCCGGGCTGTGTGCCTGGATAAGGGTCTGGTATGGATTTTGGGGGCCCCATGCAGTTTTTTCGGTGCGGGGGTTCCCCTTAAAATCCATACCAGACCAAAGAGCCTGGTATGCTCTTGGAGGGGGAACCCATGCTGTTTTTTTTTTTTAATTTGGCATGGAGTTCCCCTTCAAGATCACCAGAGCACAAGTCACATGCCAAAGTCGGATCAGTTAAGACAGCGATCCGACTTTGATCCGACTTCAGTGATATTCAATGGGCTGAAGAACGATCAAAGTCCGACCAAAGTAGTGCAGGGACTACTTTGAAGTCAGCTTGACTTGAAGTCGTACTAATATGAATGGTTGTCATTGGAAATTATGGGGAACGACTTGTCATGCGACTTTGCAGTCCTAAGTCGTAGGACAAGTCATACAAGTGTGAAAGGGACTTTACCGATCCCTCTTTATCATTGTTCTCTTAAGAAGAATACTGTACACAATCCTTTATCCTGTATTTATTTGTTTGTTCATGTGGAAAATGTGATTAAAGTGATCTCAATTAAAAATGACACATATTTAGGTTACTGCAATATAGCACATGCTGATGATTTTGATATAGTACAAGTCCATGACTAGGTATAATCGCACAAATGCGTATGTAATGTTTTAAAGGATTAGTAGTGGCTATGTATTTCTTCATGACTTTGTATAGTGTATAATTTTACTCTGTCTTTCCCTAGACTGAAAATTGGCATGTCTTATTTTTCAATATTGTCTTGCCATGAGAGAAAAAAAAAGTTAGAAACCTGGGGAAACTGAATTTCCCGGAATACACTGATAAACTGAACAGATTTTTTTTCAAAAGCAAAGGGATTAAATACATTGCACATTGTTCTTCAAAAGGGGAATGTGAAAAATAAAAAAATGAAATATGTGTTGCCTGCAGGCAGTGCACAATAAAATGGTAGAATTCACATCTGCTATACCAACTGTCTTTTTCAAATGGCAGTGTCTCTTTTACAGACAAGCATAGGATATGTTGTCTTATGACATATAATATTTGATTCACATACAGTAACAAGATTAAACACATCAAGGCAGATTATTATTATTATTCAAGATTTATATAGCGCCAACAGTTTGTGCAGAGCTTTAGAACATTAGGGCAGACAGTACAGTTACAATATAATTCAATACAGGAGGAATTAGAGGACCCTGCTCATTAGCGCTTACAACCTAAAGGGGAGGGTCAAGTGATACAAAAGTTTTTAACTGTGGGGGTCAGCAGATGGTGAAAATAAAAGTACAGTTGTTAGGTGGGGACAGGATAGGCTTCTCTGAAGAGAAGGGTTTTCAGTGATCACCTAAAAGTGAACAGACTGCAGATAGTCAGACAGATTGGGGTAGGGAGTTCCATAGGGTGGAACAGGCTCAGGAGAAGTTCTGAAGGCAAGCATGCAAGAAGGTGACAGGGGCACTAGAGAGCAGGAGGTCTTGGGAGCAACAAAGTGAACAATTTTGTTGGTATTTTGAGACTAGGATAGTGATGCAGATTTCAGCAGAGCTGTGAATGGATTTTTAAGTTGTTGTTTGTATTTTGAATTTAGGTTGTTGTTAATATTTCAAATTGATTTGTTGGGTAAGCAGAAGCCAGTGGAGGGACTGGCAGAGATGGATAGCAGACACTGAACGGTTGGTAAGGAGAATGAGGCTGACAGCAGCATTCATGATGGACTGAAGGGGGATAGCCTATGTAAAGGTAAACCAATGAGGAGGGAATCACAGTTGTCAAGGCAAGAGATGATCATATACTTCTTGTATATGATGTGTACTTAGGACTGGTAATAGTTTATTTGTGTGAAACTTATAATATAAAAAATATTATAATTTCTAAAATAAGCATCTATTGCCATTGATAATGTTTAGCTAATTATAATAGACTAATATTGAAAGCCATCTACTATTGAGGTGGTTATACGAAGAGTAATTGAGGAGTTAATTATCCTTCCTATCTTTATCTTTGCAGCGCTTTGCATCGCTTTGCGGGCGCTTTTAACCCTTTATTCGTCCACTAACGGGGTTAAAAGCACCCCGCTACTGCCCGAAAAGCGCAGCAAAAACTATGTTAAAACTAGCGCCGCCTTGCTGCCGATGACTGGGCGCTGCCAATGTGAAAGAGCTCTAAGGGTCTCATGATCTGTACTTAGGGGAAAAATCAGCCAGTCTGAACTCTGATCCTACGCTGCAACAGATATCAAAAGTGCAAGTACCAAGTTCTTTCCATGTGTGAGCAGCACTGAAAAGGAACCCACAACAGCATACATTCCAGAATACATACACATTTCATGCCTTATATTACAGTTTGTTTATTTATCCACCCTAGCAAGACTGTAAACATAGTTTCATGTGAACTGTATATGAGTTCACTTTATAGTTAAAAAATCTTCATCAAAATCCCCGTTCTGCCTCTCTGTACCGCCATCGCGGGTGGCCGGCAGACATAGAGTCCGCCAGACCCACGGGCACGGTCCGGCAGCGCACGTACCTCTTGTGGTTCATGCGCGTCTCTGCCGGTGTGCACGCTCACTGTATCTCATGCACAGACCAACGTACAGGTACGTTGGCAAGTGGTTTTTGAATAAACATTTTATATTAGATAATGCTATAAACAGAATATCCATAACTTATTCCACATTGCACGACTCTGGGAAACTATTATTGTTTATATGAGGCTAATCACTACTGTTGGTTGCATTATCAATGTGATATATAGTGAGTTTTTCCTTAAATACAGTTGTGATCATAAGTTTACATACCCTGGCAGAGTTTATGATTTCTTGACCATTTTTCAGAGAATATGAATGATAACACAAAAACCTTCCTTTCACTCATGGTTAGTGTTTGGCTGAAGCCATTTATTATTAGTCAACTGTGTTTACTCTTTTTAAATCATACTCACAACAGAAACTACCCAAATGACCCTGATCAAAAGTTTACATACCCCAGTTCTTAATACCATGTATTGGCCCCTTTAACATCAGTGACAGCTTGAAGTCTTTTGTGGTATTTGTGGGTGAGGCTCTTAATCTTCTCAGATGGTAAAGCTGCCCATTCCTATTGGCAAAAAGACTCCAGTTCCTGTAAATTCTTGGGCTGTATTGCATGAACTGTATGTTTGAGATCTCCCCAGAGTGGCTCAATGATATTGAGGTCAGGAGACTGAGATGGCCACTCCAGAACCTTCATTTTATTCTGCTGTAGCCAATGACAAGTTTACTTGGCCTTATGTTTTGGATCATTGTCATTTTGGAATGTCTAAGTACGTCCAATGCACAGCTTTCTGGCTGATGAATTGAACAGGGAAAAAGGGTAAAGGGAAAGGGAACAAGAAGCATTTATGGAGTGGCCAAATTAAAGTGACCTTAAAGTTCATAGATGAACTAATGCTGTAACCATAATAGTACGAAAAAGAAAAAAAAGCACCCAGTACTAGTGTCTGGGTAAGGGGTTACCTTAGCAAAGCTTTCTGATAGTCAATCACAAATTGGCTGAGTTGCCAGAAAGTTAAATAATTCACTTTATTTGAATAGTTAAAAACATTAAACATTTAGGCAACACACTTAATTAAAATGTTAATGGGTAGAGCGCAGTGGGACCAGAGGGTCCCTATTACTGCGACTATGGTATAATAACGGGCCTGACACAACAAACAAAAAACGCACTACACAAAACAAAAAGAATACATACAACGGATGACAGCGCCCAGATGCCGTAAGGCTCTTGCTAGTAGCTGGCTGGTAACGGGTGATCAAGTTGATGTCACCAATTTGGTACCTGTTATTATTGTATTAATATTCATAATTGGCCAAAAAATACCAGTCAGCAACAAGAAAGATCCTTTTGGGGATAGGTGGGAATGGTGGTGGGGGAACAGGTTAGGTGGTAATTAGCTACTGCCGGCTTAACTAGTAATGCTAAGCATTGAAATTTCAAAGCTATTGGTTAAGGTTAGAAAGCAGTAGAAGTCCACATGATGATGATCAGATCCTGTCAATGTTGATGAGAGGATCAAGGTTATTGTTAGAAGAGATGCGATAAAGGAATGATTGTCCTTTGAGCAAGTTTAGGTGAAAGTCATTAATGTTAACATAGTGGGTATAGAGAATATTCTCAGATGTATAGGGATATGAAATCTACCAAACTTAACTCAGATGAATAGAAATATTGGACTTTACCATTTGTAGCATCAGTTGTCCTCTGAGATCCGCTCTGGATTGATCATTCAAAAATACTGCCCACCTGATGAGAAGGAGAGCTGGTGAGAGGATGCGGCTCCGATGCAGACAACAGCAGTTGGAGGGACAGTGGGATCATGTATTGTGAACCGCGATAACTACCTCCTAGTCAGATCGCTGCTGTAGTAGCCATCTACTGATGGAAGTCCTCCAGCTCCTGATATTCCTCTTAGGGGCTTGGATCCACTGCCAGTTGGTAGAGGAAATCAGATTGGTGTGGATGCCGGGTTAACGTCAGTGGGATAGGCTGGTCGGAGCAGTCAGCTGTCAGCAGCTACCTGACACTTCGTCTCATCTCCTGATCTCACACACTGCACACTGTGCCCGGCGCCCGCGGCGTGTCGGCGTTGATGACGTCAACGCGTCTCGCTATTGCCGATAGCGTAGCTTCTTCTCAGACGACTCCAGGGCTGGTGAGGACGCTCCTCTTGTATCGTCGGCTGCGATCAATCACCGCCCTGATGCTTAAGTTTTGACACAAGTGAATCTCAGTAAATTAATCACACTTGTATGTTTCTGTCAGGAGAGTTTCATGTGTTGTTTGTAAAGGGTAATGATGGGATAATAGATACAGTAAACTGTGGGGGTAAGATTTTTTTTGATTTTAGTAGTTAATTAAATACGGCTATATTTTTCAAATTGAGTTACAAGTACCTGGCCTGGGGTGGTGAATAATAAGGAAGGAGGACAAGAGGGGAAGGGTGAAACAACAAAAGTGGACATGCTAATGAACCTAGAATTAGGTAAAAATTAATGATACTGCATATTAAATGGAAATAAAAATAAGAAAAAATGATAAACATACAGGTAATAATATAAAGCTACCTAAGTATTAAAAAGTGGATATATTATAGTGTTGCCTACCATGTCAGCATTTTATTCGTGTATAATATCGATTCACTGGCATGATTGGAGTAAAACACAAAATATAATCCGGGATTGTTGTTTAAGTGGGTAGAAAGGGCTGAAAATTTAGTTCAGTGTTTAGCCCTGCCGGAACTAGCGACTTTAGGCGATAAACCCACCATTTTTCTTTTTGAAGTAGTATGCGATCAAAATCGCCACGTCTAGGGGGTAATTTTAGGGCATAAATGCCTTTTACCGTCATCCCACGTGAATTACTCCCATGAAATTTAGCGAAGTGCTTTGCCAAAGGTTTCTCTGGGATTTTTGTTTTGTCATTAATTTCTCGCAAATGTTCTCCAATGCGAATTTTTAGCTGTCTTTTTGTTTTTCCAATGTAAATTTTAGGACATGGGCATGTAATCATGTAAATTAATCGAGATGTAGAACAATTAATTAGATCATGAATTTTAAATGATCCCTTTCCATGCGCATTTCTGGCTGATGAATGCAAATGTTCCTCCTGTATTTTTTGATAACATACTGCATTCATCTTGCCATCAATTTTGACCAAATTTCCTGTGCCTTTGTAGCTCACACATCCCCGAAACATCAGCGATCCATCTCTGTGTTTCACAGTAGGAATGGTGTACCTTTCATCATAGGCCTTGTTGACTCCTCTCCCAATGTAGTGTTTATGGTTGTGGCCAAAAAACTCAATTTTGGTCTTATCACTCCAAATGACTTTATGCCAGAAGGTTTGAGGCTTGTCTGTGCTGTTTGGCATATTGTAAGTGGGATACTTTGTGGCATTTGCATAGTAATAAATTTCCTCTGGCGACTCGACCATGCAACCCATCTTTCTTCAAGTGCCTCCTTATTGTGTATCTTGAAACAGCCACACCACATGTTTTCAGAGTCCTGCATTTCACCTGAAGTTATTTGTGGATTTTTCTTTGCATCCCGAGCAATTTTCATGGCAGTTGTCGCTAAAACCTTAGTTGGTCTACCTGACCGTGGTTTGGTTTCAACAGAACCCCTAATTTTCCACTTCTTGATTAGAGTTTGAACACTGCTGATTGGCATTCTCAATTCCTTGGATATCTTTTTATATCCCTTTCCTGTTTTATACAGTTCAACTACCTTTTCTTGTAGATCCTTTGACAATCCTTTTGCTTTTCCCCATGACTTAGAATCCAAAACTGTCAGTGCATCACTGGAGGAAAGATGAAAGGGTCTGTCAGGAGTCTAGAAACTCATTGACCTTTTACACACACACACTAATTCTAAGCAAACAGATCACAGGTGAGGATGAATACCTTTAATAACCATTCAAACTCCTTTGTGTCAACTTATGTGCATGTTATCAGGCCAAAATCACCAGGGTATATAAACTTTTGATCAGGGTCATTTGGGTAGTTTCTGTTTTGATTAGGATTTAAAAAGAGTAAACACAGTTGATTGATAATAAATGGCTTCAGCCAAACACTAACCATGAGTGAAAGAAAAGTTTTTGTGTTATCATTCATATTCTCTGAAAAATGGCCAAGAAATCATAAATTCTGCCAGGGTATGTAAACTTACGAGCATAACTGTATGCACTGTATCTCTACATACTTCGAAAAATTCTGTGAATTTCCAGAAGACATAATTTAAAGTGGGGTTCCACCCAAAAAAACAAACATATCTAAAAAATTCTAAAAAAAAAAACGAAAAAACATTTGGATATTTTTTTTTTTACTTACCTCTAAATGCCTGTTGCTAGGTGGTCCCTCGTAGTCTGCCCCTTCGTCTGCCTGGGCTGGTGACATCACTTCCCCCTGGCACAGGAAGGGCTCGGCTCTTCTCCCTCCCTCCTGTCAATCATCTGGGACCCATTGCAGGTCCCAGGTGATTGAGCGGCCAATCACGGCGCTCGGCACCGCTCGCGCATGCGCAGTGGGTGCCAGGCTGTGAAGCCACAGCCCGGCGCCCACAGTTGAAATGCCGGCGCCGACGAGCGGAGGGGGGGGACGAGCGGGGCTTCGATCCCCCGCACCGCTGGACCCAGGGACAGGTGAGCGTCCAATTAAAAGTCAGCAGCTGCAGTATTTGTAGCTGCTGACTTTTAATTTTTTTTTTTTAATGGCCCCCCTGGGTGGAACTCCTCTTTAACCATAACAGTCTCACTTGGAGCAGGATAACCCAAGTTTCTCTTGCTTGTTCCCCTATAGCAAACTATACTTTTATATTTCCACACATTCATGCTTATTAACTCTCAACAAGATTGAAGGAGTTGAGTGGAAAAGACATTAACTACCGTCTTTTAAAACTTATGCCAGATAATGCATACACTGCAGTTCTGAATATACAAAATAAAAAACTCCTGACAGTACCCATGTCTACTCTTTGTTTTTGGATGTACGTCTTAGAAAAAAGATTTTTTTATCATTATAAGCACTAAAGCTTATCAATGAAAAAATCTGACTCTCTATGTTCCCAATATCAAAAACCCACACTCAATTCAGAACAGTAGACCCTTTCCCTATGCAGTAAAAAATGCAAAGCAGTATGTTTTGAGATAATCATAGCATGCCATGTCCTAATCCACTCTCTAACTCGGGTTGTATGGCATGAAGAGTGGGTGCAAGAAATACTTTTAAGACTTAAAAACTACTCTGTATACCATATATCTGGTCTTTTCTAATTTTGTGCAAAAAAAATGATGCATAAGTAGTTGATCGAAGGCAAAGCCAACACAAACGTCTAAGGCCCCGTTTCTCCATGTCATGTCCTTGTAAAAACAGTATTTTGGAAATGGTAGATTTATGAACAAAAAGTAGGGCAGCATGGAAAACAATTTTTGCAAAAACGAGAATAAAAAAAATAGGAAAAATAGCATCTTTTCCTTTTGTTTTCCTGATCTCTTTTTACATTGGGCTTTGTGTGCCGCTAATACGTTTTTATAAAGAGAACAACATTTGTAGAAATATCCTTCTCTGTTCTCCAAGACTGGTCTGTCTGCTTTTCTACAAGAAACATAATGCGCTCCAGATGGTTGGGTGAACCTTGCCCAAATTCATAGTTCAGTAACTGCTTATTAAATTTTGTGTTTGATATAATAATATGGCACACCAATGGGTTATGCACCATACAAACTTTATGTATTAGGTTAACTGATAAGGGTTTTTCAAGAGTGAATGCTAGTTTGGATGGTCCAATGCACACACACTGATTGAGTAGATTCTTTGTCCTTTCTGCCCATGTAAACTCTTTTTTTTTTCACATTTGTGAACTTGGGTTTTTATGGTATTCATTACAACTTTAGATGCAGAATAAGATAAATGTTTTTGATTTGTCCTTTTTCTATGTGTGTCTATATATTTGTTTTAAAATAAAGAAGCTTGCTTTCTTTTGCATTGAAACTATAGTAAAATATGTGAGTGCTTCCTTTGATTGCAGTATGGTAAGTATGCATTTTAATTGCATTATGCTTTTCTTTTGTTCACATAACTATACATAGGATTGCAGTAGGTGTGTGGCAAATTTCCTAAAATAGGAGTCATCATAAGAGATTGGCAATCCAGCTTCTATCAAAGAATACATTTTTTGGATTCAGTTAGGTATACACTATACATTGTCTTAAAAAATTGGTATTATACTAAAGGGCTAAAATAATTATTACAAAAAGCATAGAAATAGAAGATGGATAATCCATGGAATTTATTTCAAAGCAAACAGATCAACAAATAAATATTGCAGATTTTTTTTTTTTTATCTGTTCAGACTGCAGTTACAATATTAACCTTTAGTTGCTGGGCTGGAAAATAATCTTTTTTTTAGTAATATATTATCCAAAGGTGCATGTACATTGGAGGAAATGTGTTAAACAATGGCAGTAGACTGTAGAATCATGGCTTTGGTCGGTGTACTGGTGATTTATTATGGTTCATTTAGGCACCCAGATTAATTTTATGCAACAAATGGTAATAAAAAAAATGATTATTTTCCAGCCCAGCAACTAAAGGTTTTATATTGCAACATTGGGCTACATTCACAGAACCAGATCGCATGCGGTATGTAGGTGTCCAGACACATTTCCCTAAATATTGCATGCAATCCTAAAACTATCAATTCACTATACCTTTCTGCTGTATTTACCACAAAAGCTAAAAACGCTCGGTAAATAACACATGAACAGGCATTAAACTCAATTCACAGAAGGAAATAAATAATTAAAAATGCATGCGGTAATTAAGTAGTGGTCGAGGCATGTTTCATTTAGGGATTGTATACTGGCTGTGAAGGAACGGGTGGCCGCCCTGGCATCGTTTAACAACCAGTAAACAACATGGTTGTTAAGGAGCAAATGGCCATCATGTTCTTAACCACCAATGAGTCATCAGCTGTCAGCGGGGTTGCCTGCTGACAGCTGAATGTAAAAATAAGTTTCCGGCAATGAAAAATTAAGAAAAAAATGGCATGCCCCCCCAAATCCATAACAGACTTTTATCCGAGCATGCAGTCGGCAAGTTAGGAAGGTGGGGACCAGTGAGCTCCCCCCTAAACCATACCAGGCCACTCAACATTGGAGGGACTTTGGGGGTGGGGACTCTACCCCCAAAACACATTGTCCTCATATTTATGGGAACAAGGGCCTCTTCCCCACAACCTTAGCCAGTGGTTGTGGGGGTCTGCGGGCAGCAGGCTTATTGTAATCTGGAAGCCCCCCACATGTGAATGAGTATGGGGCACCAAAAAAACAAGCACAGTTTAAAAAAACACAGGAGGCAGTTTTTGAACCTTTAATCCTTTAAAAAAAAGAAAAAAATGTCTTCTGGTGTAGATCCATCATCAATCATGATGCCAATCCACCACCATCAACCCGAAAAAAAACTCTGCTCCCAACAAGACTCCCACCATCTGGCAGCTCTGCTGCCTCCTGCCACTAAATAAACGAAGGGGTGGTGCCTTTGTTGGGAGTGAAATCTTTTTTTTCGGGATGGCAGTGGTGGCAGGCATTATGATTGATGAGGGATCTATGGGGGACTTTTTTATTTTTGTTTTTGTCACTACACTTTTTTGGTGAATGAGTAGGGGTACCATGTACCCCATACTCATTTACATGGGGGACAGAACCCCCCAACCCAAAGTACCCCTAAGTTGAAGGCATGTGGCCTGGTATAGTTCAGGAGGAGGGCTCTCGCTCATCCCCCCCCTTTCCTGACCTGCTGGGCTGCATACTCATGTAAGGGTCTGATATGGACTTTGGGGGAGAACCCCCCACAATTTTTTCTAAACTTTTTTAACTTTTTGGCGTGGGGTCCCCCTTGAAATCCATACTGGACCCAAAGGGCCTGGTATGCAGACAATTCTTTTATTTTAATTCATCTGTCAGCGGGAGACCCCAATGACAGCTGATGACTCATCGGTTGTTAAGGACATGGTGGCTGTCCGCTCCTTAACAACCATGACAGTTACTGGTTGTAAAGGACACGGCGGCCGCTCACTCCTTAACAACATGGTATTTGCTGCTGCTAATAAACATGCCGGCTACCTCTAGGCGTTCTCATTGCCGGCAATTCTTTTTTATACATTCAGCTGTCAGTGGGGTTCCCGCTGACAGCTGATGACTCACCAGTTGTTAAGGACGTGGTGGCCGTCTGCTCCTTAACAACCATGACAGTTACTGATTGCTAAGTACACCGCGGGCCGCCCGCTCTTTAACAACATGGTATTTGCTACTGGTAATAAGTACATCGGATACTGCCAGGTATTAAATTACCGCATGTTTTCACTACTAAAATACTGCATGACTTCATCAAATAACTAATGCTGTATTTTCGTAGCATTTTTAGTGAATGCCAAAAACTTTTTGGAAAATTATGTGCGGTATCTTACCGCATACTTGAATGCAATAGGTTACCACTTTGTGAATAAAGCCCATTGTTTTTTTATTTGCATGTATTTGAAAAGCACATTGTGCAAATACTAGTTGTTAAATTACCAAATATCGCTGACTACTATTTTGTATCTAGTAAACCTCTTTTTGCTAGTAAAATATATTGAAATTTAAAAGTGTAAGGTGCATTTATATTACTTTGTCACACTGCAGTAAAAATACTTTATTTTGTACAGCTGGCAGATTGGTTATTAAAAACAAGGCTTTAAATTGTACATAAATCATATTAGAAAAAGGCATTCTTTCTCACCATGTAGCTACAGAATTTTTTTTTCTGTCAGACTGCAAAAAAAAAAAAGTACAACAGGATATTCACATAGCATGATTCATAAGTGTACAACTTCATGTAAAATACGGCACAGAGATAATTAATCATTATTTCAGTAAGAAATAGGACTGCATTGTACAGGTAACAGGAGGTGTACTAAGGGGTGGGGGGTGGGTGAGGGTGATCCCTGGGGGTCCAAAGCAAAATAGGCACTCAGTTTGTGGGAGAGTGTATGTTGGTATGATGAGGAATATTTAGGGTTCTGATAGCATCTTGTCAATCTGGAGGTAAGTATTTACCAACCCATGGCTTCAATATTTTGTGTTATGTTTTACAGTTTTAAAAATTTACCACAGTTGCCATAAAGGACATGACACAGTTACCTCAAAAGGAAGTTACTACAGTTGCAACAGTTAAGTTATCACAGGTAATTAAGTAACCACATTTAAAAAAATAAAAATAAATTATTATTATATTATTAAATTATATATATATATATATATATATATATATATATATATATATATTGCCTGCAGATGGACACTGCTATTTTGTGCTTAAAAAAACAAATTGACTTTGAAAACTGTACTTAGTATTTACATACCTTTGACACTGCAATAAAGACATAGATATTAACAAAGTTGTCAAAAAAGCAGCATAAAACAGTCATATGTGGTTATGCACCACAGTTGTAAATCAATACAACCAAACCTGATTAAAATTCTAGCAATGAACATACGTGACAAACAAATATATTTCTGGCCTATATTTTAAAGCTTAATATTTATAAATAAATTTATTATAAAAAAATACTTTGTTGGCTTCCATTTATTTAATACAATTTAACCTTTATCAGAAGTATTATTACGACTTATTTTGGTCTAAGTAATGTTTCTTTGTAAATGAAATGCTTGTGATGCATCATGTGCACATGTGTGTATGATTAATGCATGCTGTACTACTAGCAGCTCATCTCCTTTCTGACACAACTAAAGGCAACTCTCACTTCTCTGCATATGGCAAAATAATTTTCTAAAAACCACAACAAAACACAGCAAGAGAGAAGGAGAAAGGTCTGGATTAGAACTCCACATGCATGGCAGAACAGCCCATGTTGTTCTGTAAAAGTTGATGAACTGAGAATGTGAGTGCCCTGGGTTTTGAACTTTAGAAGATAATAGTGGAGATGGCCTTTAGGCTAATCTTATAGTAATGAAAACAGCTGCCACCCCAACAAACAAATCTAACAAAGAATAAATAAAAACTCCCAGAATGCGGAGCTACAGAATGTTGGCTCTTGCTGTGGCATTTAACTCTCTCTCTACTGCCGAATAAAAAAATCAATGACCCAGTGAAGGAAATGATAATGTTCTTATAATTTTTACCAAAAAAACACAGTTCCAGGATATAAAACAAAGCCGCATGCATTGAAAGAGAGGAAAATAAATGTATATTTAACTGTTTATTATTGCTGCACATTTTCAGCAAATTATAAGTACATCAGACATCAAAAGGAAACCTATGCTGAAAGAAATAAGGAGACTGACATTGCTAACCACCTTCTTAAAATTCTACTTGCCTGGCTATCTCTGGCTTCAGGACTTCCTATGACACTGAACAAAAATCCAGGATCAGAAAAGTTGCAGTGGTGTCAAAACTCCTACTCTGCATCCCTGTTTTTGGATAAGTATGGTAGAAATATAGTATTTTCAGAAGGTGTTTTGCTTGGTTTCTATTATAGGTTCTTGCGGTAAAAGCCAAGGAAGTTTAGACCTCTGTAGTGTATTGATACTTTTACAAAACAGTATAGCATAAAATATAACAAAAATATAACTACAACATGTACCATATGTATGCAATAAATATACTAAACAGCTACTCAGCTTCTTTATGATGAAGTAATCTCCTGGAGTCCAACACCAAATGTCTTCCTCCAAAGTCTTCCAGCACACATGTTGTTCATTTGTCTTCCAAAACAACTCTGTCCTTTTTCTCCCATATGCTTGTTCAAGAGTCCAAATTTCCTCCCCCATACTTCCTGTACATCATATCCTGTAACCCAACCTAAACTGGTCTTGCTTGTTAATTTTCATATGAATGGGGGAGGCTTTGCTTTTCAAACAGCACATGGTCTTAAAATCTAATTTCATATTAGTGCTATAAAATCACTACAAATAGCCATAGCAAAGCAGAAGGTGAGGTCAACAATGGCAGTCTCCATACATACTACAGATTTCCATTAAATTGCTGCCAATAAGTAAAAACAGATAAAAACTATTTACTTTTCTTTCTCAATATAATGTTTATTGAAGTTTTTAAAACATAGTAACAATATGCAATATCTTACATATGAAAATTGCAATAAAAAAAGATAGGCAGCAATAAATTGAGCTGTAGTAAATGACAATAGAACAGTTCAGCCTTCAAAAGCATTCCATATTACAGCGGAACAGATTTCAGAGAATAAAGGTAAGCAAGAATAATTGCAATGAAAAAAAGATTAATAATTGCAGTACCGTATAGTGCACTATAATATAACATTTGCCAAGGAGGATTGGAGGGTGAAATGTCTAGTATATGGGCCAGTTGCCCCAGGTGGTATGAAAAGTGGCAGAAGAACAATTTTGAGATGGTAACATTTTCTCATATGATTTTGTCAGATTCATTTGTAGTTTAACATCTGATATATTTAGGACCAAGGTGCGCCTCTATTTCCACATTATTAGCAATCTAGATGCAAACAGAATATGCATAACTATAGCTCTGTGGTTTTGTGGGAACTTCTCTATTCCTATGCTAAGCAAGGCCAGGGCTGGGGACGGGGTAGTTGACAGCCTGTAGTTTCAGAAATTTAGAGTGAATACTGCGTTCCAGAAACTATGCATATGTGGACACTCCCAAAGAATGTGTGGTAGAGATAAGGGATGTGAACAACCATGCCAACATTTGTCATCATGTAAGTTAGCAAATTTAAACATTGGACTGGAGTTAGATGCCATCTATTGTGAATTTTCTGGGACATTTCCCAGTAATTATTACATTTAGAGGTGCTAAGGATATAGTGGCTAGCTTATTTCCATTGAGAGACTGAAAAAGAGAGGTGCTCCCATCTCTCAAGGGCTGAAGTTTTCACAAAGACGTTTTTAAACTGTAAAAAGTTATAAAAGAGAGCCATGCCCTTAAGTTAAGTTGGTGGATTCTGAAGACCAAAAGGACCAGGCTTTGGCAGGTAAGCGTACAACTAGAGTAGAGTGTTTATTTAGGTATGATGCTATTTGTCTGTATGTGTATGTCCACTGCTGTGGAATGTTGAATTTATTTTTCTTTCTATATTTTAAATAATCTAAGTATTGATGTGCTCAGAGCTCCTAAAGGAAAAAAGAGGGTTAACATACCCATATTTAAAAGGACAACTTTACTGTAATAAAATTACAGTTACCTTCTTGCCTCCCACCCTCTGATCCAAATGAACCCTCACCCTAGAAGTTTATTATCCTGAATCAGACTACTGTGGCCCACAGGAATCTTTGATTCTTTTAAAGTTAATCTAAGTGAAAGCGATATTTAAATAGTTTTCAGTTTTGTAAAGTCTTGGGTTTGATTTTTACCTGAGCATGGTAATTTTTTTATGTGATGATTTCTGTCTTGATTGGTTTGCTGGTTTTATAGAGTCTAGATGAATTCAAACCTCTGTCTGCTTTCTGTGTACCCATTTAACAACAAACCCCAGGGGTGACACAGACAGCAATAAAATCTCTAGATTTTAACCCTTCGCTATAAAGTTGAAAATCATCAAAAAGGCATTAGCAGGGTTTCTATTTTAACTCTTATTTGTTACAAGGACTCATTGTGCTATAAGACAGCCTTTCCATCTTTCAATGGTCTGCAGTTATAAATTAGGCATAATAAGCTAAACTTGCCTATAGATGAGTTTTGTCTTCCTGAATATCCATCACTTAACAACATTTGTTAAGATAATTATTTGAATCTATTTCACTTGGTGGGGCCTTTAACTAGACTTTGACAGGAATTGAAATAATTGGCCAATATCTTTTTAGCCCTTCTTTTGTACTTTAAAAATAAATCTGTTTCAGCTTGGTTGGTGCTGAAACTGTGTTTCACTTAATCTGTATTCATTTGTTGCCCTTACTTATATGTAGAATGCATAGCTTTGCCACAGGGCTTGCGAACTTCCACAAGAGAAAAATAATAAATATATATACAGTATATATATATATATATATATATATATATATATATATATATATATATAATGAAACTGTATAAAACTGCTGCAGAAAAAGTGATTACACAAATTGTATTGCCTGGTGTAGATATTGAACAAAGTAGAACCAGCAAAGTTAAATCAAGTGTCATATGTTTTACTTTATTTGCATCTTTCTTTATAGCCCATATCCGGGATAGCATTGCACCATAATACAACTTAAAATGGATTTCTAGAAAAGTGTGAATTCAATTTGTTTGTTTCCAATGCAATATTCCCAACGCACATGTTCCTGCAGAAATAGCTGTATTTTCAATTGGGCGCTGAAGTGGCCACCGGCTGAAACTATACACATTCATAGAGAGTAATGTCACAAGCACACCAGGATCTCCAAAATGGGACCAAAACTTTAATCAGCGATCACATAGTGAGAAAAAGGCAACATTTCAGAGCCACGCGGAGCCCCTTCATCAGGGATGTGACAAATAGCAATACAACCCAAGCACTATTTAAAGAACCATCCACCAATCAATGCACAAATGAGATGACCCCAAACCCGCCCCTTGACATCCAATGATGTCATATTCCCACCATAGACATTTAACAAAATACCATAAAAGCATTCCCAGTTGTGTAACAATTCAGAGAAACGGCCATCAGACTATCATAACTACTTCCACAAAGTGGATCCATATACTGGTAAAAATGAATCCTACCGTCTAAAAAGGACAGCTGCCTGCATTACCAACATCATCTGTGCCGTTCCAACCTGGCAGTTTACTAGCATTGCTAGGAAATATAGGAGGCTAGAAATCTGATATCCCGCTGCGCACATGCGCCCTGGGGGATCACCATGTCAAAACAGCCGCTCTCCATTGCTATGCCACTGCATGATGCTTGGATACGAAGAGAACGGAGGGCAGGTTGGGAGAGGAGAATAGGGTGAAACCAAGTGAAGGGGTGAGTCAGGACAGCTGCACCTGGAAAAATATAGAGGATACAAGCTACATGACAGGAGGAGAGGGAGAAGAGAACAAAATACAAAGAAAGGATAGTAAACAAAGCATCAAAGCAAGAAAGAAGAAAGGAAGAAAAGAAGACGAAAAGAAAAGAAGGAAAAATAGAAATGAAAATAAAAAGGATGGGAAAACTAAAGCAATAAAGAAAAAAAATAAATGAAATAAAAATAAAAATAAAATAAAATAAAATAGAAAAAATAAAAATAATTATAAATACAAATAAAAATAAAAGTTTAAATAAAAAAATGAAAAAATAATAATAATAATAATAAAATTAAAATTAAAATAAATGGAAATAAAATACATCAAAATAAGACAAAAATTAAAATAAAAATAAAATTAAATAAAACTACACATAAGATTACATATAAAGAAACAAATGTAAATTAAATGAAATAACAAACCAAAAATAATAAAGGAAAGAACGACTACCAAAGTGCAAGAATAAACTACCCAAGACAGCTGCCATGCTTACCGTAAATAGGAAGAAACAAGATATTGTGAAGACAGAGTAATGAATAGAAGTTAAAATTACTATGTATATCAACTTCACACAAAACTACGTACCTGTACATCAGTACTTTGATGCTAAATACTAGGGCTATGGCAGCAGCTAGTTGCCTAACCCCGGTATTTCTGGGAACGCTGTGCATTTCTCTTTCAGATAAAAGTGGTCACCGCAATGGATTCGCCGCAAGATCACTTTGATCGGTGGCGGGACAGGTGCCCACCCCCTCTCACTGCGCTCCAGTCGTCTCTGCCACTTACCGGACCCACCAGTAGCGGCGGAGATGATCGCGTCCTCTCCCATGGATGCCTGGCTGCTGACTGAGGGGAAGATGGCCCCTGCTCAGCTCCATGGCATGGGAGAGCCGAAGCAACATCAAATGTCACTTCCCTCCATAGCTCTTAAAGGAGAATTTTTTTCTTTTATTGCATTTTTGTGTAAATATGAGTTCTGAGGTCTTTTTGACGCCAAATCTCATATTTAATAAGTCCTGTCATGCTTTTTTCTATTACAAGGGATGTTTACATTCCTTGTAATAGGAATAAAAGTGACCTAATTTTTTTTTAAAAAACAGTGTCAAAATAAAAAATTAAAAGTAAAATAAATAATTTAAAAAAATAATTTTTTTTAAAGAGCCCTGTCCCGATGAGCTTGCACACAGAAGCGAACACATATGTGAGTAGCGTCTGTATATGAAAACGGTGTTCATACGTTACATGTGAGGTATTGCTACAATCGTTAGAGTGGGAGCAATAATTCTAACCCTAGACCTCCTCTGTAACCCAAAACTGGTAACCTGTGGAAATTTTTATGAAGTGGCATGGCAACGTCGGGCAGCTGTTTTGACATGGTGATCCCCCACAACGCATGTGCGCAGCGGGATATCAGATTGGATGAAGGAGACAAGCCTCTATTTCCTAGCTATGCTAATAAACTGCCAGGTTGAAACGGCTGCAAGCACAGATGATGAGGGTAATCCAGGCTGCTGCCATCTTACGTTGTCCTTTTTAGATGGTAGGATTAATTTTTAGATGAACCAGTAACCAATATATGCATCCACTTTGTGGAAGTAGTTATCACAGTCTAATGGCCGTTTTTCTGACGCCTCCTTTTTAAGGACAGGGTCCCACTTGTCTCTCTTACTTGGTGAAGGTACAAAATTCAAATCTGACCCCTGCTTGCTGGTTACATCTTTTATTTGTGTAACCTTAAAGTATTAACATAGATTCCAAGCAAATACATGATTTTTATATTGTCTTGCAATTACCCTTAAATTATAAGAAGGAAAGAAACAGTGGAACATCTCTGCATTTTTTGCAAAGACACTCAGAATGAGTTTATGATTGCATTGTAAATTTAACCAGCACACTGGTTACTTAATCTAGTTAGTGATTTTCTGCATGCCCAAGCACTGCTTTTTTTTTTTTCTAGTTAGTGATTTTCTGCATGCCCAAGCATAGCAGCCTCCATATTTCTTTATTTATAAGTTTATTTTAAAATTCAACTCTAGGCATATATAAATATATATACAAAATGAATGTAGGTCTGTATTCCTCAATATATCATTACATGTATTTTTTTATTAAATATAAGCAGAAGCAGCACAAAAAGGCAATCCGTTAATTTGCTAACAAGATGTATAATAATAGGAAGAGAACATTGAGTGACAGAGAGATGAGCTTATCACTGTGCTGCTTCTTCTTCCATTGTCCAAACACAGGCTGGGTTGGGTCCAGAATGACTTTCAGAGAAATTGAGTTAGTAATCAGCAAAAGCTGGTTGTATTATTTTATTATTCTATTTATTTTTATCTTTGGATTTAGCCAGAATTCTGCTCTAATTAGTTAGACATACATTAGAGAATTTAGGGTTATGAAAACATTCATACACATACATGGGAGCAGAAATATGAAGATCCCACAGGGCTCTGATTTTTGGTTGCAGGACCTGAGTGCATTAGGGTGCTAACATCGACAGATTGTGCGGTGAACTTTATTAATGTCAGCAACCACAATGAGGAGCTACACTGCACCCCAATGTTAAGTGACCAGAAACCAGGATGCTTTGGAAACTGCTTTTTATAGCTGATAGGTAAGTATATACTGTACTTGAGAGATATATGAACAATTACATACTACCTTCTTCTCTTCGTAATGGCTGCCTCTACATTGAAAGGGATCTTATCTTTAACTTTAGGTCCCAATAGTACACAATTGCAATGATCAAAATGAGTAGAAAGTATTGCTGGCTACTTAGGCTTCTCCTTATGGGTTTGCATTGTACATTTTCTTTTGATACATTTAGCCAGTGACAGTGAACCTATCATGACAGTCTGAAGTATAGAAATTGCTCACATTTTGTGCATGACATTTAAATTAAATGGGAAGCATCACTTGTCTTAATATATTCATGGCTTTCCATTGTTTCAATTGTTGCTCCACTGTAAGGGGAATTCAATGCACCTATTACTGTTATCAAATTGAAACTATGTTATTATCACATCAGTATTATAGAAGTTGGCATATGAAATGAATGCATGTGTACAACATCTCTCCCTTCTTGATTTTCAATATGCAGAAGCCATTCTGTTTGTTAATTACGTAGATTGTGTGCAATGAAAAGATTGTATGAAAAGAGATGTCTAATAAGACAGAAACTAATAAAGTGGCATTGACTTCTTGGTTTTCAGCAAAGTTCATTTTAGAATGAATTGCTTTAGAAGTGGAAATGCTTTGCATAAGAAAGAAATGTTTTTATTATTTTAAGATGACAGTAAAATAGGATATTGCTTTATAGAGATCCATTAGAATTACATTATACGTTGTTCTTTGTGGGCTTTAAAATGTCTTCTGTTCCTGACATGTGTCATAGCACTAATAAATCTATTGGCAATTTGTTTGAAAACAAAGACTGTGGATATGATTTTAGGAATTCTATTTATAGGTAACTTACATGCCCAATTATAACAATTGCTGAAAGCCATTTAATTTTTCCTTAGCAACAATTGGGGAGTGCAAGAGTTGAAAGACCAATACCAAGATTTTCTGAGCATCCAAAGTGTTGCTTCTCACCTGTATGACTTTTCTGACATGTTGTAAAAGCTTTTCTACTGATCACTCTTTTTCCCTTTCGCCAAAGAACAGGGAAAGTGCCTTTCACCACATGTACACCACACCTGTTAATTGAGCAAAGCAGGCACACAGAGAACTGTGAATCCTAGAAGTGTGCAGGTCAAGAATAGACAAGAAAATCTCTCACTGCTTACCTTTTTTTGTGGAGAGATCGACCCATACCAGCCTTTAATCATTTTTAATAACATATATAGACCTAGAAAAGCTGGCAAAAGTGGTATCAGTGTGATATAATAGGAACATTTTCCACCAAAAGATCAAAGATCTACTTCCCTGCAACACTCACATGCAATCGACATACAGAATCATACCTACTAGTGCATATGTTGTGAAAGATCTGGCTGAAGCTTACCAACCTGAGTAATAGCTGTAATAGGAAAGACTGTCTGAAATCACTTACTTAACCGCTTCAGCCCCGGAAGAATTTACCCCATTCCTGACCAGAGCATTTTTTGCGATTGCTTTAACTGACAATTGCATGGTCGTGTGACGTTGTACCCAAACAAAATTGATGCCCTTTTTTCCCACAAATAGAGCTTTCTTTTGGTGGTATTTGAGTGCCTCTGCGGTTTTTATTTTTTTACTCTATAAACAAAAAAAGAGCAACAATTTTGAAAAAAAAGCAAAATTTTTTACTTTTTGCTATAATAAATATCCCCAAAAAATATATAAAAAAATTTTTTTTTTCTTCAGTTTAAGCCGATACGCATTCTTCTACATATTTTTGGTAAAAAAAATCTCAATAAGTGTTTATTGATTGGTTTGCGCAAAAGTTATAAAAAATAGGGGATAGATTTAAGGCATTTTAATATATATTTTTGTTTTTACTAGTAATGGCAGCGATCATCAATTTTTATCATGACTGCGACATTATGGCGGACACATCGGACACTTTTGTCGCTATTTTATGACCATTCACATTTATACAGCGATCAGTGTGCTTAAAAATACACTGATTACTGTGTAAATGTGACTGGCAGTGATTGGGGTTAACCGGGGGGGGGGCGCTGTAGGTGTTAAGCATGTCCTTGGGAGTGATTCTAACTGTGGGGGGATGGGCTATGAGTGACACGACACTGATCACCACTCCCGATTACAGGGAGCTGTGATCAGTGTCCTGTCACTAGGCAGAACGGGGAAATGCTTGTTTACATCAGCATTTCCCCATTCCTCCTCTCCGTGAGACGAAGATGGGTATCCCCATGGACAGCGAATCTGCGGGACCCATGGTTGGACTCAGGGAGCTTGAGGCATGCATGCATGCTATTCGGACCTCGCGAGATCACGTACAATAATGTGATTTCACGCAGTGGAGCCAACCTGCCGCAGTAAAACTGCGGGAGCTGGTCCGCAACCGGTTAAAGAGGAACTGCAGTCTGCTTACATAATTTGTAATAAAAACATCTTTGTCATTCTGAAGCTTCCCTCCAACCACTTTGCATATTATTTTATATATACTGTGATTCTGTACTTGCCAAATATGCTGCAGAAATCTCCCTCTACTAAGTCTGTCTGCAGCCATTTTAACTGTAGGCAGCTGAAGCTGCTGCCTGTTCACTTCCTGGATTTACACACACACAGAGGCACACCTCCAGCTCTGCAGCCCTGGAGCCCTGCAGCTCTCATTGGTCCTCATATGACTCATCCCCTTCCTTTCCTGGCAAACTCTCACGAGAGTGAGAGAGAGCTGTGCATGATACCATAAGAATAGGCTAAGGACCAGACAAGAAACAGGAAGTGGGCTGTATAAGGTATTTACTGGTATTTACTGACAGAAATTAAGTCACCAGTGGTACATAGCTTTGCTATATGTTAGAGCTAACCTAGCATCATATATGTTAGTTAAATGTATTTTTAGTTATGCGTACATGTAACTCAGGTATTTATTAACTCCCATAGAGTGCACAGCACTTAAATCCTGTAGCCTGTGTAGTTCATGACTGCGTTTATAAATAACTGACATAGATCAGCACCCTGCTACGTTCTCTCACATTGTGACTTGCTACAAAAATAGGATCACTGTGGAAGCATAGACTTAGGCTGGCCATACATGGTCAAATTTCGAAAGAATTTTCTTTTGAAAATCAGAAATTATGTGCATATTGTGATTCGATGGTGCCACCATTGATTTTGAAATTAGACCAGCCAAACCTTCAATTTCACTTCATGTTGCTACAGAAAAGAATTTTCGTGGCTGGGAATCCTCTTTTCTTGCCGGGAATTTTCTTTTCTTGCACATTTCTTTTTCAATTACATTTCTCATAGGATTCTCCCATCGTTGATTAGAAAATCGTTAGTTTTTCAAAAAATATCCAACATGCCTGATTACTCAAATTCGATGGCTGCACGAAAATCGGCTGTTGCTACAGCCTTCTAATGGTGCGAAGTTCGAACAAAAATTCTTAGATAAGATTTTCTAAAGAAAATTCTTTCAAAATTTGACCCATGTATGGCCTGCCTAAGCAGAAGAGTGATGACATCATCTCAGCCTAGTCAAAATCTTTAAGCAGCCCAATTAAATTAGAGGATAAAGATACAGTTTTTTGAAAAAGTGTATTTTTGAATTCATGCAGACTTGTAATATTTTTGAAAGGTTCACTTTAGTAAATACTTTAGGAAAAGCTTTGCAGAACCACATGTGTTTTTCCTTTTAAAGTCAATATGATCCTATTGGGCTTGTTTATTAACAGCACAGGAAGTACTGATGTTTTTTTCCCTGTAATGTAACTCTTAACAACTAGTTAGATTTTAGTTACTAAAGTCACATCAGTTATATATTTTTTTGCTAATTACTGTATTTATTGGTGTATAACATGCACTTTTTCACCCTGAAAATCGGGTGCAAATAGTGTGTGTGTGTTATACGCCGATATTGCAATTTGAGTTGCCTAGGAGGGGACAGGGAGGGGGGCGGGACGAGTGCCATCAGATTATATACAGCGAGAATCTCCTGTTTATTCGGCGGCCTCTATAATAGGAAGTCCCATCTCTTGGGCCGGCATTGGACCAGTGTTCTGTATATCATGGAAGTTAGTTCAGGAGGGGGGACTTTGTATTAAAGAGGTCACGGAGTAAACCGGAGATTCTTGCTGTATGTAATCTGATGGCGCTCGTCCCACCCCCCCTCCCTGTCCCCTCCAAGGCAGCAGTAATCTGAGGTGAGGCTGCAGATGGGCATTGATCAGGCTGCATTCATGACAATGGTGAAGCTGCATATGGGCATTGATCAAGCTGCAGATGGGCATTGACCAAGCTGCATTGATGGGCAATTGTGAGGCTGCAGATGGTATTGATCAGGCTGCAGATGACATTGATCAGGCTGCAGATGGGCAATGGTGAGGCTGCAGATGGGCAATGGTGAGGCTGCAGATGGGCAATGGTGAGGCTGCATTGATGGGCACTGACCCTTATTTTGTTTCAAAGCTCTTTATTTAAAATTTAAGTTTTTTTCCCTCCTAAAATGAAGGTGCGTGTTATACGCCTGTGCGTGTTATATGCCGATAAATACGGTAGTTGCTTTTGGTTACAGGACATTGCAATTACGTTTTACTCTTCCTTTCTTAAAATGATTGTAAAGTCTAGATTTTTTTTATTAAACCAACAAGCATGTTATATTTAGCTGCTCTGCAATGGTTTTGCACAGAGCAGCCCGAACCTCCTCTTCTGGGGTCCCCTGCTGGCACTTCAGGCTCCTCCCCTTCTCTGTGTGACCTCATAGCAAGCTGCTTGCCATGGGGGCACGCATGTATGTGTTCACTTCTGAGCTGTGTGTCTATGGAGCCATGCTCTATAGACACACATAGTGAGGCTCAGTCCCACCCCTGGTCCCTCCACACAGCACTTAATTGATAGCAGCAGGAGTCAATAGCTCCTGCTGTTACCTGAGTCACTGTGAGTGGAGGAGTAGAAAGGAGAGAAGGCTGCAGCCAGGTACAGCGCTGGATCCCTGACAGGCTCAGGTAAGTGTTTGTACTCTACACCATATTCACTGGGTAATGTCAAAACGTATAAAAAAAACTCATTCAATACAGGGCACTTATACACCTTCCTGCCCAGACCAATTTTCAGCTTTCAGTGCTGTCGCAGTTTGAATGACAATTGTGCAGTCATCTATCACTGTACCCAAACTAAATTTTTATGATTTTGTTCCCACAAATAGAGCTTTCTTTTGGTGGTATTCGATCACCTTTGTGGTTTTTATTTTTTGCTAAACAAATAAAAAAAGACCGAAAATTTTGAAAAAAATAAAAGTTTTACTTTTGTTTCTGTTATAAAATTTTGTAAATAAGTAAGTTTTCTCTTTCACTGATGGGCACTGATAAGGCGGCACTGACAGGCACTGATAAGGTGGCACCAATGAGGTGGCACCAATGAGTGGGCACTGACAATGGGCACTGGTAGGCGGCACTGATGGGTGGCACTGACTGCAGCACTGATGGGCATTGATAGGCAGCACTAATGGGCACTGATAGGTGACACTTATGGGCACTGAAAGGCTGCAAATATGGGTTCTTATGGGTGGCACTGATAGGCGGCACTGCTGGGCACTAATGGGCACTGATAGGCAGCACTGCTGGGCACTGATGGGCACTTATAGGCGGCATTGATGGGCAATGATAGGCGACATTGATGGGCTTTGATACGTGGCACCGATGGGCACTGATATGCGGCACTGATAGGCATCCCTGGTGGCACTGGCAGTGGTATGCATTGTGAGTGGGCACTGATTGGCAGCTGCCTGGGCATTGATTGGCAGCTGCCTGGGCAAAGATTGGTATTTCCCTGGGGGTCTAGGGGGGCATACCTGGTGGTCTAGTGTGGATGGCCATCCTGGTGGTCCTTGGCAGCATGATGGTGGTCCTGGGCGGGATCCGAGGGGGGCTGTGCTGATAAACAATCAGCACAGACCCCCCCCTGCCAGGAGAGCAGCCGATCGGCTCTCCTCTACTCGCATCTGTCAGACGCAAGTGAGGAAAAGCCGATCACCGGCTCTTCCTATTTACATCGTGATCAGCCGTGATTGGACATGGGTGATCACATGGTAAAGAGTCTCTGTCAGAGACTCTTTACCTAGATTGGAGTTGTGGTGTGTCAGACTGACACATCGCAACGATTGCCGCGATGCGCGTCCCCGGGGGTGCGCATCGGCTTAATATCCTGAGGACATCATATGACGCCCAGTCAGGATATTGAAACCACTTTGCCTCCGTCATTCTGCTATATGGCGGGTGGCAAGTGGTTAAAAATCACCATACCACCACAGAATAAATGGACAATTTATTTGAATGGGGTGGGGGTGGGGGCATCCAGAAGTATGATATTAATGGACAACAACAAGTATATTGGAGGAACTTTCAGTTTGTGCAAGCATGGATATGGAGCACCAATCTTTCTCCTAGCACTGTTCACACAGAGCCTCTAGTCAGTGTGTTCTATATACTATTGTTTTCAAAGTATGATTCCAGCATTAAACATAGTGGCAGATAGTATAGTGTTGATCCAAGTAAAGTTCTCAATGCAATACAAAAACATTTAATTGCATGTAAAGTTTAAGCTCCAACGTCATATTTTTAGATTGTGTGCACTGATTTCTAAGAAAGGTCCAAACATGAAGTAAAATTGTTTTTATAAGGCGATGTGGTACACAGGATCATAACTCCATTGTGTTATCACTGCTTCCCTAAAGTCACCTGTGAGTGGTGAAGCAAATTGAGTATATGCTGGAATGGTTCTCACTTGCAGGTTGGATGGATAAGTACTACAAATAGTTTTTTTTTTATCTCATTTTGAACCTGATCTAGATCTGCACTGCATTTCTATAGGACAACACGATACTCAATGTTGGGGCCATTCTTAGAGAATAGTACACACAATATAACATTTTTGCATTGCATTTTGGACCTACAGTTTTTGCATTTCTGTGTATAAAGCAAGGAGTACTCCAATCTCCTTACCCAAATAATTGAACTGCAAGCCATCATACAGTATATAAGGACTTCATAGCAAGGGGAACCAACACTTCAGAACTTTAAAATGTAGTTTATTCTAATAAATGGCTAAAGTTCAGCCCAACAGAGATGCTAAGATGTTTTAGCTACTTTGAACTTAATCATAGCTATGAAGTTTTGAAATGTATGTTATTGCAGCTTTCTTTTTCTGTTAGATCTTTTGTTATATTGACTTTGTATCTTTACTATGTAATTGTATCACTATCAACCATAGTAGTCACCCAAGGAGGATTTAGTGAGTTCATTTTAACAATGTATTTGTTAAAATCTTGACATACTGTATGTTCTAAAGCTCTGAAGAATGACTTGCATGGATCCCCCCAATATCCTTAAATGAGAACAAAAAAACATGACTTTTTGGATTAATGATAGAATAAGACATGTAGATATCTTCTGTTCTAAAAAAATCTTTACCATGAATTACACTGGCGTGAGTCTTAAAAGCCAACTCCAGCCAAATCTATTTTTGTTTGTTTTAGATGATGCAGGGAGGGCTAGAACCTTTATAAAGTTTTTGTTACTTTCGTGTCTCAGCTGGAGTTGTTTTCCACATGCAATGGCAATTCTCTTTAATGGAAGTTGAAACAGCAATGAAAACACTTTAAGCATTTTTTTTATTGGAACATTACTTTGTTGATGACATTGGTACCTTAATTTCTTGTGCAAAAGTGATGTGGATAGAAGCTGAAGGGGAATCTCTTCAATCGAGTCGCAAACAGCAAAAAAGACTTTGGATAGGCTAATCCTTCCCAACTCAATTCAAAACAAAGCAAAACAAGTTTGGCTTGAGACAGTCTTTAAGGATAACTGTTCAAATATATACTTTTAGGCCTTTTTTAGTGCACAGTGAGGTGAAGGAGGGGGGGATTGGGGTTATATAAAATGGTATGCAATGTATGTCCGGCACACATTTTATTTTTACACATGCCTTTAATCCAAAACACATTGTAAGCTTAATTTTTTTAATTATTTGGCAGTTTTGTAAACCTTTGGCAAATTAATTTTTTAAAGAGAGCACCTTTAACCGCAATCATCTGGGATATTAGTGTGACAAAACAAGCAGACAAATCTCCCTCTGGTGAAATCAGTTATATTGGAAGACATGGAATTGGACATATAAATATCAATGTATTGATAGTTTTACAAGCGATTTTCACATTCAGCAAATATTTTAATCCATTCCAGGATATAAATTACGCTTTTCCCTTGCATGCAGCAGTAGAGCAGATGGCTTTTTGTTCTACAAGCAACATTTCAACATTACATCTTGTGCTATAATTTAAGCTCACAGATAAGATCTGTTCTACAAATTCACTAAAGTGTTATTTCAATGATGCGGGAAGAAAAAAAAATTGATTTGTGCACAGATATTATGGTTTTGAATTTGGAGATTTTTTATCATTTTAAATTTTGTATGCAGCATCTGTGAATTATTTGGGTTGATTCCAAATACATTATAATTGATGTGAACTAGGATAAAACAGAAAGGGATAATGTGCTAGCAGGATGCATGCTGGTTCTAGAAAAAAAAAAATCTGACTTGCATGAAACAATGTAAAGCAAATGTGTTCTTTCATATTCAATACTGACCCTTTAAAAGGATTGCTTACTGGACCATTCTCTTTGCCTTGTTAAAGAATTTATTTTGAGTAACAAAAAAGTTATGAGAGCAGCTTTTACCCTCTAGAGGATTTGCCAACGATCCAAAGCTCTGGACACATATTCATTGTGGGGTAGTGATGTCATCCTTAGTGAAGTTGAATCATTTTAGCTTTACTGCCTTGGAGGCAGAAAATGCCAGTTGTTAACTAAGATTTGCAGGAGCATTTACAACACATAATGGACCTCATGACAACAATTATGAAACTCCTAAAGATTAGATCCCTGTAATTGTTATGAAAGAAAAAGACAATTAAAATATGACACACACACACACTTTTTGGGTAGATTTACTAAAGGCAAATCGACTGAGCACTTTTCAAGTGCAGAATTGCAATTGCACTCTGCGGGAACAGTTGCATTCATTGTCCCTAGAGTTGGCAAAGTACATGTGGCAAAGTACAGTTTAGGAAGATCACTCAGTACCTCTAATGAAGGACCTCATCCATAAATTTCATAACCAGAATGAACATAACATTATAGCCAGACTTTACTAGCACATTTGAGACCACACATTATATTAAAATAGTAGACAAAGCTTCATTGTTCTTACATGATTAAAACTATCATGGACCATATTTGATCCTAAAAAAACTCTATATACATATTTCCTATCTCTTGTACAGTATTCCTTGTTTTATAAAATAACCAATGGTTGATCATCACTATTATAGCCTACATATTTTATGGTCTGAAAGAAGAAAAATGGCCAAGGATTTTGTGTTGAAGCATCATCTTTATGCCACTTATGTCACTTTTCACAAATAGCTTTTGCAGGACAAAATGAGGACCTGACAAAGCAAGATGAGATGATAGTTACCAAATACAAAAAAGTCTTCATAAAAAAAGTACATAGTACAGTCAAATACTAGACATAACTACATAGTCAAAAAATAGTTTTAGAGCCATAGCTTATAAAATACTTGAGTGTAGAAGATATCCACATGCATATTCATGGTTGTACAAGACCCAATGATCCCAGAGCTACAAAAACAATGTTACAATATATTATAAGAATAATGGTATCCTTCTCCCAACAGATCTACCCACAGTCTGCATAATAAAAGAGGACAAGGGCTTAAGCTTTTAGGCTGGGTTCACACTATTGTGAATTGGATGTGAGTTTTACCACATCCAATTCGCATGTCAGGAGACTGTGACCAGCTCTCAATGTAGCTGGTTCACAGAGGACAGCTGCAGAGTGAATTGCACAGGAGTTCTGTGCATCCTCTGGTCTGTTTCAGGTCTGAATTCAGCCAGAAATTTGAACCAAAATTGGACAAGAAATGGTGAACAGGAATGCACCGGACCCGCGCTGTGAGCCGCTCTGCATGGAGATGTGAACCCAGCCTTAGAAGAAACACCAAGATTATGTCAATATTTATAACAGGGAATAATAACCGAAGCCAGGCCTAAAGTCTTGTAACATATACAACTGTAAGATAAAAAAAATCCACTAGATGGTTGCAACTCCATCCCCTCACAGAACAAAGAAAGACAGCTTACCCAAATAGCACGTTTTTGTTCTTTCTTTTTATGGATAACCAGGGATTAAGTACAGCGCTGCACTGAAGGCAACGAACAGCAGCCAACACACCCGTAGACTCAGGATCAAAACTAACAATAAAATATAAAAGTGTGGCGCTAAATATTACATATCAAATGAATATACAAGTACAGTGAGTATAGATCAGATATTACGGTATGAACCGAATAAGTACGTGAATATACAAATTAGTGAATATGTAGTGGCAATCAATATACATGTATTGAACAAAATATATGGAAAACGTGAAGTATAAAGTCCCAATATATGTGCAAATAAGCAAAAAAAAGTCTGTAATAGTGGTGAAAAGATAATGATAGCCAGGTATCTCCTGAGCATGCAGGGGGATGGTTCAGAGCCGGCACCTTGGCATATGAATAGACCGTAGAGAAACCGGAAGTGCACAGAGGATTGATGTCGGTGTCAGGACCATCACCAGAAACCAGGGAGGCTTACCAGAAAATATGGCCTGAAATGGCATATGCCAAACAGGTCAAAAAAGCTTGAAGACCACCAGGTCTAGGCACATAATCTGGCCGGATGTCATCAAGAAGGGAGGGAAGAGGATCAGCACGACTTCCTCAGCAGTGGATGCACCATGAACCAGATAATTAGTATGGATACATGTGAGGGAAAAAAACACTCACATAGCGTGATAACGTTTGAACTTGGATTTATTAAAAATAAAGAGAAAACAAACTCACATTTTTAGAAGATAAAAACAGCATGTAATCTTGTAGCAGTAGTTATGAGGGGACCCCTCATAACTACCGCTACAAGATTACATGCTGTTTTTATCTTCTAAAAATGTGAGTTTGTTTTCTCTTTATTTTTAATAAATCCAAGTTCAAACGTTATCACGCTATGTGAGTTCTTTCTTTTTATGAATGTGGTAAAACTCTGCTGATTTCCATCATCCAATCATGCGCAAGCAAAAATTCTGTTTTTATTATCTTCCTTGCACCTGATTGGCAATTCTTTACAAAGTGAAACTTCTTTACATTCACTAAGCTCTGGGGAAAGTAAGTATAATTGCAAAGTACACAGTCTATATGTCTTTAGTAAATCCACCCTTGTTTCCAACAATAGCAATTTCTAGGAAATTATGGTATATATAAAGAATAAAACAAGGATAAAAGAATATGAACTTGTAACATGGAAAAAAATGGGTACAATTGAATGATCATACTGGAAATGCATATAGCACTTCCATGTGTATATAAAGTAAACAAACAATTGCACGCTGTTTTTTTTTAAAACAAATTCTATATATGCTTTTCTAGGCCTTTTAAATTATGATGATTGACTGTATGATACTAATAATTTTTGGGTAAGAACCGCAAGATCTTTTAAGTGATTTGCAAAAATGAACTTCCATTGAGGTGAATTTAGGCTGCTATCTATGCTATGCATTACATCTGTTTAAGCATAAGACAACTGGAGGAAAACAATTTTGGATGCCAAGACACAGCTATTTTCATACATGTCTTGGTTTTGCTAGTAGACTTCAATGGAGCAAAAATATTATGATTGTGATCTACTACATAGGGTCATATATTTGTATTATTGCAAAGTGCAATAAAAACATATAAAATGTATGAATGATAGCACACAGTTACAATTTAGAGCAATTTGTCACATTGTCTTCATGCAGATACATAAGTCAAGTTACACTATATCAAAAATAGTTACAATTAGTATTACTTCCACCAAATTTGCCACACCATTCAGACAGGTCTTTCTGATCACAATGTTTTTTTTTTTCTCAATGTGTTTCATCAATTAAGATTCACTTCCTCAGGAACCAATATTAATTGGTAGATCAGCCAACACTGAAACTACAGAAATCTAAAAGATTTCTAGTGGCGCTCCTTCTCCTTACCCACCTCCTCCTTAATTTTTCATATCCACCCCTTGTGTGTGTGGATGCCCCGTTCCCCATAGATTGACTTATCCTGGTGTTTCTCTTCTGTATTTTTGTGGTTTTAATGTTGGCTGATTTACCAATTAATATCAGCTCTTGATGAAGTGAATCTAATTTCATGAAATACTTTGAGAGAAAAAACATTTTAACCCAGAGTACCCAATTTTTTTTTTTTTTTTTTTTTTTTACGGCTACTCTGGGGGAAGTAATACTAAATGTAACTCATTCTGATACCGTGTGACTTTGTTCAATACATTTTTATTAAAAGGTGTAAGATGTTTTACAAAAACAGTGCAACTGAGAGATAGACAGTATTCCCTCTCAACATATTCCAACGTAATAAATCTAATCATGTAGCAATTTCCAATCTTGCAGATTTCTGATACACTCTGAACTAGCAATGTATTTAAAGGCCGATCATTACTTCTGCATTGCTCACCAGCTATGGCTTGGAATTGGGGCCACTACACATTATTAATGTTACATCTGGGGATTACATATCTAAGGACCATTAGATCTGCAGTGAGCGAACAATAACTGTTTATCAATAGAAGAAAAGAGGAAGATAAAAGGAGAAAAATAGAAAGCTGAAGAGAGGGGGAGGGAGAGGGAGGGGGGTTGTCCAGCCCTTACAGTATATCATCTAACATACCTGTCTACCCTTTTTAACATTCTCTATTGGGCCATGGTATCAGCATATGTTGGTGAAAACTTAAAGGCAAACCAAAAGGACCATATTTTGTTTGCTAACTCGGATTTGTTTCTCAGTTTAAGCGTACTATCTTCCATATGGTAGATACGGTCTACCTTCACCAGCCATTGGCGTAGTGTAGGGATTGTTTGTTGTTTCCAAAATTTTGGGATAAGCACCTTATCTGCATTCAACAGGTGAGGTGTGATCGATTTTTTATATGATCCTATTGGTTCGCCCGTACAGTGAAACAATATCACCCATAGGTCGTTGGGAATTCCACTTCCCTGAATTTTTTCAATCCAATGTAATATAGTGGTCCAATATGGTCTAATAAGAGGACAAGCCCACCAAATATGGGCGTGAGTTTCCTGGTCACCACAGCCCCACCAACAAAGATCTGGAATGGACAGGAAAGACCTGTGGAGTACTGCCGGGGTATAGTGCTATCTTGTTAGCATTTTGTAATTTACTTCAGCTGCTTTCGAGGATATGAAGGAGATGTGTGATAATTGGAGTATCATGGAATGTTGAATGTCCGATAATGGGCTTTGCAGTTCCTGTTCCTATTTAGTCAAGAACGATTGTTGAGCTGTAGGAGGCAGAGTCAATAGAGCTTGTTAAAAGTTTGGAGATGGGTTTATCAGGTGGTTGGTCCCCAACAAGCAGTCTCTCCACTGGGTTCAGGTCTGTCTCAGATTGTAATGGCTGTGGAATTTAACAAATTTCGAAAGCTGGTGATATTTCCATTGGTTCATGACTGAGATTGGTTTCATTGGTACAATGGCAGATATAGGTAAGATGCCCATGTCTGTAGCTACTTGGTGTAGTAAAACAGGCATCTCAGAGATCCAATTGCTGAAACTAGAGTCCATGTTCCCCGGTGGGAAGTAATTATGTCCTGTTAATTGCAAGAGCGGAGAGTTGTAAGGCCATTTCAGTGTTTTGCATAATGAGTCCCATAATGCTAAAGATGATTTGGTAAGTGGCGAAACTGTTGGGGCCAACCTGTGGAATTTAGTAGGTATCCAAATTAAGGGGAATAGATCCACCCCGCTCAAGTCCATTTCTAGCTGCACTCATAGTTTGGAGACCTTGTGATATTACCAGTCCAATATCCGGTTTAGTGCGATGGCAAGAAAATAAGTCTGGGAGTGCTGGACCTCCTTCATATTTGGGTCTGATTAACCATTTTTAAGCAATTCAGGGTTTTTTACAATTTCATATATATCTGCATATCACAGATTGCATTAGCTTAAAGAACCCAAGAGGAATCTTGTAGGGTATCATGTGGAATAGGAAGAGCAGCCTGGTTAGTATGTTCATTTTTACAATGCTATTTTTTCCTAGCCAAGAATGAGCCATCTGTGTCCACTTTTGTAAGTCTGCCCTAATTGTATTCAGTAGAGGGATATAGTTTCTATGAAATAAGGAGGCAGGGTTAGGAGTGAGGTATATTCCTAGATACTTCAGTGCTAGAGGTTGCCAGTGAAAAAGGAAAGAAGGTTTCAACAGTGCCGCTGTCTCGTGTCCAACTGATATGGTGAAGATTTCCGATTTGGATAGATTGATTTTGAAGTTAGATAGTGTGCCAAATTTAGTGAAAGCTGACATAAGGTTAGGTAAGAAAATAAGGGGTTGTTGTACGTAAAAAAGAATGTCGTCCGCGTATGCCGCATATTTATGTTCCGACGTTCCTATTTTAATCCCGTGTATGTTGGGTTCATTGTGCACCGTCGCTAGGAAGGGTTCTAGTGAAAGGGCAAAGAGGATTGGTGATAGGGGGCAGCCCTGACGGGTTCCATTGTGAGGGAGAATGGTTCACTCAATGTACCATTGATTCTTGACTGTGCTGAAGGTGTTTGGTATAACGCTGATATTCTCTTCAACATGTTCGGGCCTATGCCGAGATGTGATAATGTAGACATCAGGTACTCCCAGTCCACCCTATCAAACGCTTTCTCAACATCAGTGAATAGAAGAAGGGTGGGCTGGGAGCACCCGCGCACATAGGATATTAAAGAAAGCGTTCTGAGGGAATTATCCCGTGACTCCCTGCCTGGTATGAAGCTTGTTTGGTCCCTGGAAATCCACTGTGGGATCAGTGGTAAAAGTCTGAGGGCAATCGCTTTAGCGTATAATTTAGCATCTAAATTCAGTAAAGAAATAGGACGATAACTTTCACAAAGGCTTGGATCTTTCCTGGGCTTGGGTAGAATTGTGATGTGAGCGTGAAGAGTCTCTGGACGGAAGCCCCCATCCACGGAGACCGAGTTGGCATATGACGTTAAATATGGAAGTAAGATATCAGCATAGGTACAATAGTAGGCCACCTTCAATCCATTAGGGCTTGCCATTAGCCATGGATTTAAGTGCCACTTTGAGTTCCGCGGTAGTGAGCTCCCCCTCCAGTAACTCCAGAGCAGAAGCGGAGAGTTTCGGTAGTTTGGCCTTTGTGAGGTATTCTTGGGTATGTGCCTCCCTAGTTGCTCCATCTAAAGTGGCTTTGCTAACATGATAGAGTTTTTGATAGAAGGAACTAAATTCCTTAGCTACTTTATTAGTTTTGTATAGCATAGTGACTTAGCTATATAAGAAGCTGATTTTTTCTGGAGCAGGGAGCGGGCTAAAATGCGACAGGGCTTATTCCCCCATTCGTAAAAGTGTTGGGAAACTATACGATTTCGAGTGATATTCTCCTCATGGAAGAGAGCTTTCAGCTCTTCTCTTTTCTGTGTAAGAGAGTGAAAGGCAGAAGGTGAGTTAGAGAGTTTGTGGTTTTTCTCGAGATGGCCTATGTCTCTAATGAGTTGTGACTGTTGATACGTTATCTCCTTCTTTTTCCTGGAGCCAAACTCCATAAGTTTGCCCCGTATGTGAGCCTTATGGGCCACCCAGAGGATCCCAGGGGATATCTCTGGGGAAATGTTCTCGCGGAAATAGATAGAGAGTCCCTACCCAATCTCTTTTATGTCAATTTCCTCAGATATGAGCGAGTCATTTAGTTTACAGTTCATGGATTTCACAGGTAGGGACGGTACACGTAGAGACAGGCTAATTGGAGCATGGTCAGAAATCATAGAGATTTCGATGCTGGATCGAACCAGGAGCTCTAAATGATGGTGATTTATGAAAAAGTAATCTATTCGTGAATGGGAGCTGTGTAGATGTGAATAATGCGTATAATCCTCTCTCGGGTGCATTATCCCCCATACATCCATAAGTTGAGCTTCATGTAGTTGTTTATGGATATATGCAAGACGTCTGTGGGGGATGCAAGATCTACCCTGAGAGGTATCTAAGGTAGGTTCTAAGGGAGTAGTCCCCTGCTAGGACAATACAACCCCGAGCAAAATCCCTCAATTTGTTTACAGTGGCGGCAAAAGACCCACTTGGTCCTGATTTGGGGCACATAAATTAGCGAAACTACATGGCAAGTTACCCAGGCTGCCCTTTTGAAATAAAAATCTACCTAATGGAGATGCTAGAGTGTCCTCTAACATGAATGAGGTTCCCCTCCGGAATCCAATGGCCACCTCTTTTGCTTTCGTAATATCCAAAAGGCTATAATGCCTGGTGAGCATACAATCTAATGATGAGCATACAATCTAACTGATGTGGTGTGTGTGAGGTGAGTTTCCTGCAGGAAGACAATGTTCCCCTGCATGCGCTTAAGTCCTCTGTAAAGTGTATGTCTCTTACCCGGAGCATGTAACCCTCTAACATTGAGGGAAATCAAATTAATCGTGGCCATCGGATCCGTTGAGGAGTCTCAGCATATTCACATATTCTGCAAGGCTGGAAAGTGAGCTGGGGAGCGAAGAAGAAGGGAAGAGGAGAGAAAAGGGAGGAGAAAGAGGTAGAACCGGATAGAGAAAAAGACAAATAGCAATTGACATAAAGACATGTCTATGTTATGCAGGCAAGTCCTTGCAGTGCATTGCCTGGAGCGACACGGGATCCACATCACAAGCACACACCACCCAACGAGGGATGACCCTATCGCCGGACCGGACCCACCACTGCACCACGTGGGGGAGGCGCTGCCGCATTGGAGCCCAGACCACACATGTCTAAACCGGACACATGCCGTCTGTGTGATCCGGCACCAGCACATAACTAAATTACAACATATAGCCTGAAGTGAGAGCAGGCATCTCAGCGCGAGCACCTTATAACTCTCCCTAAGTGATATGGCTACCAAAAGTACACACTAAACCCATTTTAAACTGACCAATAAGACATAACAACTATTACATTCTCTTAACATGAGACAACATTTTGGCAAAATAATGAGATTACTGTGACCATTTAAAAGCACTAAGGTTGAAGAGCGGTATTTGCAAGATGTAAACTTAGCCCACATGGGGGTTAGATCCCGAGGTAGTTGCATGGCATTTGCGGGAAAATTTCTGCCAGTGCACTTCTGATATGTTAGCAGGTACGGGTATGGCATCTTGCCATCCCGGTAGCTCTGGGGGCTCGATGCTGAGATCCATGCAGAATGTATTCAAGTCTTCCGGAAAATGGAGAATGGCCGTCTTCCCGTCCCTGTTTGTGATGAGGGCTACAGAAAACCCCCATCTGTAATTAATGGAGTTCTCACGCAGTTTCCCTGTGAGGGGTTTAAGTGCTCTTCTTCATTCCAGGGTTTCCCTGGCCAGGTCCGGGAAGAAGGACAGGGTGACTCCATCGAATTCCAATGTGGCTGCCTCTCTCGCCTTTCTCATGATAAGTTCCCCTCTCTGGGGGTATCAAGGGATAGGTTGAGTGGACGTAATGCACAAAGAACCCTATCCAGCTTTAGGGGGTAATCAGCCAGGTTGCCTAGGAGGCTATTAAAAATACCGCAAATGGAGGCCGCAAGGTCATTATCTCTTGTCGCCTCCGGCAATCCTCTGATGCGAATATTATTCCTTCTGTTGTGGTTTTCTTGGTCCTCAATTTTGTAAAGCGCCATTCTGTGGGCTATGGAGAAGTTACAAGTAGAGACCTGCAAGTCTCTAATGGCTGCTGCGTGTCTGTCGAGATGCTGCTCTGTTTCCTCCATACGTTCCAGCGCTTGGGCTAAGTCTGCTCGTACTGCTGAAAGTTCCTTTTTTATGACCTTCTCCAAGCCCAACAGCATTGATGCCAGGTCTGTTTCAGTGGGAAACCCGCTCACAAGCTCCACAACTCCTGATCCGCCGGAGGAAACTGGAGACCCGTGTCTGACTTCAGGCCTGTGATGGAAGGCAGAGCCCCTCGCTTGATAGAGTTTGCCGGAGTGCTCTTTTTAGGGTGAGTCCTGCCAATCTCTTTCCCATGCTTGCCATCAGAGTTGGGATGTAATAGGCTATTAATTAGATCTAGAAAACAAGTGCCAGCGCCGGAGCTCACATGAGATGTGTCTTCACTGTCTCATGTCTAAGCCACGCCCCGATACCGTGTGACTTAACATAAGTATCTACATGAGGACAATGTGAGAAATTGCGCTATGTTGTAAGTGTTTTCTATCAGCCAAAAGCGTTATACCTAGTAATCCTGACAATTAAGATTATTGTTTAGATACTTCCTATTATAAGGTGACAGCTCACCACGCACAGGCATATTTCAGTGCTGTTACAATTAGGAATGAGCCAAACATGCCTAGGTTCAGTACCAGGTGGGTTTGCAGAACATGACTAAAGTTTAGGTGCCATATCTGAACCCCAATGAAGTCAATAGGAGCCAAATATAAAAAAAAAACAGTAGTAGCCAATCAGCAAGGGATTGTCAAAAAAATTGAAGGCTGGGAACTGCCCTGAGGATTACGCATCAAAGCAAGAAAACAATGTAAAAAATTCAATTTGTTGGGGAATTTTAATAATTCTTTATGGTCAAGATTAAAAATGTGAAAATTTCCTTTAAAGAACATGTCTAGGAGATTAAAAAAAATCTTCCTGTGAAGTGGCATGTCTACGCTATATTGTCAAAAGTATTGGGGTGCCTGCCTTTATATGCACACAAACTTTAATGGCATGCCAGTCTTGATCCATAGGGTTCAATAATGAGTTGGCCCACTCTTTGCATCTATAACAACTTCAACTCTTCTGGGAAGGCTGTCCACAAGGTTTAAGAGTGTATCTATGGAAATGTTTGACCATTCTTCCAGAAGTGCATTTATAAGGTGAGGCACTGACGTGGATGAGAAGGCCTGGCTAGCAGTCTCCACTCGAATTCATTCCAAAGCTGTTTTATCGTGTTGCATTCAGGACTCTGTGCAGGCCAGGCAAGTTCCTCCACCCAAACAAACTCATCCATGTCTTTATGGACATAACATTATGCACTGGTCCAAATCATTTGTTGGAGGGGGACTATGGTGTGGGGTTGTTTTTCAGGGGTTGGGCTTAGTCCCTTAGTTCCAGTGAAGGGAAATCTTAAGGCGTCATCATACTAAGACATTTTGGATGATTTCATGCTCCCAACTTTTGTAGGAACAGTTTGGGGATGGCCCCTTTCTGTACCAACATGACTGTGCACCAGTGCACAAAGCAAGGTCCATAAAGTGCGTTTGGGTGAGGGAACTTGACTGGCCTGCACAGAGTCCTGACCTCAACCCAATAGAACACCTTTGGGATGAATTAGTGCAGAGACTGTGAGCCAGGCTTTCTCGTCCACATCAGTGACTGACCTCACAAATGCACTTCTGGAAGAATGGTCAAACATTCCCATAGGCACACTCCTAAACCTTGTGGACAGCCTTCCCAGAAGAGTTGAACATGTTTTAGCTGCAAAGGGTGGGCCAACTTAATATTGAACCCTACAGACTAAGACTAGGATGCTGTTAAAGTTCATGTGAGTGTAAAAGGCAGGTGTCCCAATACTTTTGACAATATAGTGTATGTTGTATACAACCTACTACAGCAAAAGTGACAATAACAAAGAAAAAAATGCTGTCTAAATTGCCTACAAATGTCTCCTGGGTGCTTACTTCAGTGTGTAAATGAAGTGGCTGGGGATTCCGTTCAGCTATATCAGGCCATTATCCTAGGTAAAGGTCTGCTATAGAGTGAAAAAGTGTGAGGTCCCCCCAGAATTCCACACCAGACCCTTATCCAAGCATGTACCCAAAACCATGCCAAGCCACATGTTCTCAATATAGGTAAGTACCTTGCCAGGGGACTCCACTGGCAAAGCACCTTGTCCCCATATTGATGAAACAAGGATCTCTTCCCCACAAACCTGACCTTGTGGTTGTGGGGGTTTGTGCATGGGGGGCTTATTGAAGTCTTTTAAAAATAAGAGGACTTCTCAGATACCACTCCCCCTTGTGAATGAGTAAGTGGTCCATAGTAACCCTACTTATTTACACAAAACAGTAAACTGTAAACAAAAACACTGATACATTTTTTGACAGGTCCTTTATTAAAACAAAATCCTGTACAAATTAATACATAAGGCAGGTATCTCCTCAGACATTTCTCTCCTCAGACACTACTAACCACCCAACACAATTTCCTCAGTGCGGGACTTCCAAGCCCTCACTTTTGCACAGTTTTTGGCTGTGTTCCTCAATTTCAGCCTTTTGGGATCAAATTATCTCTTCTATTCACGGCATCACTGGATGCCTCCTCCCCAAAACATCCCTCTTGTTATTGTTTAGTTATGATGTCCCCGGATATACATGCTCAGGAGATTGATGTGATCCTGTTCTCCAATGGGTGCACCTATGCCTTTTAGAAGCCCGCAAGAGCATACTAAAGGTGTGGACATCCTCTTCTCCTCCTTCAATTACCACAGTTAAAAAGAACCCTACAACAATCCTTTTTAGGGAGAAGCTGGACACTGAAATGCAAAACTATCACCAGGTGGCATTCCCGCATTAAACATGTCTTCTCTCCTATTGAAAATTGTCTTTAATGCATTCTTTTCAGAGAAGATCTGACCAACTTCCTGGAAAATTGAAAGTCCAGCCCCCTGGAAATCCTTGATTCATTCTGCCGGATTACCCTTCGGACTAGTGGATCTCTTTATTCCCATGACACGAGTTATTATGGAAGGCCCAATGCCCCTTTATCTCCTACCCTCACTTTAATGTTTCCTTATCTATGGACACTAGGCCTATAACTATGGCCAGAACTCCAGGCTCATTAACTCTTCTTTGGTTATAGTTCTTCTTATGTAATATTCTTTTGGTGAGCGTCATCCAACCTATGTGTTAAGTTTCTCTCATGAAACGTGAAGAGAAAACTATCACTACGACTTTGCAGGAATGCTTTGCATATTTTGTACATTGTATTGCCTATTTCTATTGCATCTTGTGGTACTCATGCACCTTTTATATCCTGGTTATTTTCTTTGATACTGTTGAACAAACGCTAAATAACCAATTAGAAAAAAAAAGGAAATCCTATAAAAAAAGTTCCACAATGTGAGTCCAATAGGCTTAAATACAACATTTGCAAAGTTTGACTGGATTATAAACCAAAAAGTTTAGAGTGTAAGTGTTTTAATAAGCTGAGCTTTTTATTATAGAAAATGGAACCTGGTAGGTTGCGTTATGAATATGCTTTGATCCCAATAAACTAAAAATACATTTGTCATATATCTCTGCTTTTTATGTGCATCCACAAAGAAAGAAATTAGCCACTACTGCTTTAGAATTCTCAAGAACTGTTAAAATTAAATGTTTATTCTCACTCAGCTTTAAACAGATGTCTTAAGTATTAGCTTTTTTTTAAAAAAAATACAAAATATACAACTGAACAGCAATAAAATAGCAGACAAAACCTCCAAAGGGTACATTTTTTTTTACCTGCCACCAAACTGTGAAACAGAAATGCTGCCACAAGCATCATTACTGATGTCATTTTATATATATTATATATCTATATATAGATATATATATATATCTATACATATATATACCTATACATATATATATATATATATATATATATATATATATATATATATATATATATATATATATATATATATATGTCATATTGTATTATTCTTATCAGGCTCTGATGAATAATTGAACCTTGCACACATGCTATGCTACAAAACTGGAACCTCAGTAAGTTAAAGAACGTGTCTGGACACAGAGCAAGAAATATATAGCACCACAGTAATCCTGCTATCATATGTGTGAGTGTTCATTGTCTAGTACTGGTGCTACCATAAGTCCTGTTACTTTTGTTGTAAAATAAAAAACATTACCACTTGCTCTCCGGAAGGATTACCACCCCTTTGTGATCAGGCCTTTTTTTGTCATACGGCACTGCGTTACTTTAACTGACAATTGCGCAGTCATGGGACGCTGTACCCCAAAAAAGTATGTCCTTTTTTCCCACAAATAGAGCTTTCTTTTGGTGGTATTTGATCACCTCTGCGATTTTAATGTTTTGCACTATAAATAAATATAAATATAAATGTCTTGGTATGATGATGCCTTAAGATTTCCCTTCACTAAATAAATAAATATTTCTTACTTTCTGTTATAAAACATATCCAATAAAAAATGGAAAAATATGTATTCTGCTATATTTTTTGGTGAAAAAAAATCCCAATAAGCGTATATTGATTAGTTTGCACAAAGGTTATAGCTTCTAGAAACTAAGGGATAGATTTATGTAATTTTTATTTATTTATTTTTGTTTACTAGTAATGGCGGTGATCAGCAACTTGTAATGGGACTGCAACATTGCGGCATAAAAAACGGACACTAAGAGGTTGACAGTGCCTTTAGCAAAGACTCTGCAAGAGCAGTTGCTTCAGAGCTTAGTAAATGAGCAGAAGCTCTGCTGACTTTCATCATCCAATTATGTGCAAGCAAAAATACTGTTTTTTTTTCTTCTTGCATGTGATTGGATAATTATTTGCAAAATGAAGCTTTGCCTCATTTACTAAGCTCTGGAGCAATTGCACATGCAGAGTGCAACTGCACTTTGCACAGTGCACAGTCTAGTTGCCTTTAATAAATCAATCCCTAAGTGACACTTTTTGGAAACCAGTGACACTAATCCAGTGATCAATGCTAAAAATATGCACTGCCACTCTACTAATTACACTGGTAGGGAAGGGGTTCCCATCAGGGGTGATCAAAGGGTTAAATGTGTGCCTAGGGAGTGCTTACCAACTATGTGGGGGGTGCTTGTACTATGGGAAGGCATATATCCATGTTCCTGCTTTGTAGGAACACAGGATCACAACCTTCCCTTCTCACAGAACTGTGATCTGCCTTGTTTGCAACCACCACCATTCTGCCTGTGTCCTGAATGATCGGGGGGTACTGGCAGACATCGCATCCGCCGGACCCACTGATTGGCTTTTGCTGTATCCAATCACAGCTGGAGTGGGTCTCACGCAGCACGTGTGCACGCCCCAAACCTGGTAGTGCAGGAACAAGTACGTGATCTTACCCAGGAGAGCCGCCTTGCGGACGTATATATACAGTGTACGGTCGGCAAGCGGTTAAGCTGAGCACCTGGCGGTTATAAGATAAAAAACTGTTTAGTTTAGTTGTGCAGTTTTTTTTTAAATAATCTGATTTATTTTTTACAAACAACTACTGTGGTACCTGAATCTTACTTAATAACAGTCTCCTCATATTGTATGCACAGCACTCAAAGAAAAGAGGGATGACCATTAGGAATTATTTAGGGGCTGCTGTGTTTTGCTTTTTCTTTTTGTCTGTATGTCCAAATCTTTGCATCAAGCAAGGAAACCAACCCCGATTATATAAATGTACTTATAATAAACATGAATACTGCACATACACACTGTTACAGGAAAACAATACAAGACATGCAGAGTACTACAAATACTACTACAAATATGCATACTGACAAACACACACAAAATCTACCTTTCCTAGCAAATACAATGGTCTGTATGCAATGGGATAAAAGCACGCACTTGAAAAAAAGGTTCTTGATCATGGCATTCTCTCTCTCTCTCTGTTGTAGTGCAGCTTTGGCGTTGTCCTATGTTGAAGTCTCCCTCAACTTAAAATTCCTAGCATTTTTACCCTGGAAGTTTTTTTTAGCCATATCTCACACATTCCTCTCTCACTTCCTTTCCTATAACAATAACTATGCGGAAAGCATTCTTTCTCTCTCCCAACCTGTACATAGTTCACAAATATGTATTTAAACTGCGTATTTATGCCTGGATTTCAACTTCAGAAGCACATCAACCTTTTACATAATGTTGGTTGAGTTTTAAAAAGGTTACTTTTATAATGTTTTATCATAATTTACAGTTTGAATAATTATAACACTGATTAAAATAATTGGAAGCATTCTTAAGCAGAACAACTAAAAAAGGTTTTGGAGCATATTCTATAAATAAAAAGAAGACTAATCAAAAGCTAAAAATGTAATGCTGGCTTAACTTTAGTGTGTTTTAACAATTACTATTGTGGTTTCAACTGCACCATGTTAACAAGATTAAATGGTAGTAAAGAGAGATGACCTGAAGACTTCTTACTAGTAAAGCTTAATTGTTCATGTTCTGTAAATGGAATATGCTAATGTGAGCACAGGATTCCCAGACATAAAATGCATAATGTAAACTGAAAGGTAACCAGGAAAGTCCGCCCAAACCTGCACTACCACCTCCGCGCTGGATACAATAGAGAACACAAACAGAGCTGCCACTTAAATATCAAAATATATAAAAACTGAATCCATCCTCCAATGGTGCAGATGGATAGCGGCGCTAACTTTAACAGTGGTAAAAAATGTTTTTGCTTAAATGTTTATTCCCTGGAGGAATGAACATTGAGCTTGATCTAAACTGCTTCATTAGTAATTCCTAGTGATCATTTACCATCAGCAACACACCTGGCTAAGAATATCTTTAGGATAGATGCATGCAGTCTCTAGTTCTTTCCATTGATGGTTCACACACATACGCATATAGGATGTAGAATAAATTTCTTTTTGTACACTATGTAAGATTTTTTCCAGCATATATGATTGGTAATTTAATTTTCCTATATCTCAAGTCACTTGAACAATATTATTGGAGTTTTTTAAATATATATATTTTTTTTTCTTGCACTGAGCACTTTATATTAAGATATTGGGATTAAATCAAAAAGCACCTAATAGTTTGAATATTAAGATTGGGATATGTTTAAATACTGGTATTTTTCACATCTAATTAATAGTATTTATGATTTGTCATATATTTACACAAAGAAATGAATTTTTTGTAGTATTATATAATCTTTGTAGTATTATAAAATAAATTTATATAAATTATCTTTTGTGTACACTATGAGGGAATGTCATATTTAATTAGAATTTAGTTTGAGTACAATTGTATATGTATATGTATACACTTTTATATGTTTGTCACAAGGTATTAATATATAAGTCATAAAGTACCCCAAAAGAGAATGTACTCCATGATATAGAAGGTGAACATGGGTAGTGACCTATTTTATAGCTTGTTAGTAGCGATCTAAATGTATTCACCTTGTATTAGTTGCTTTCTATGAGGAGAGATTGCATTTATCGCGGTCACGGGGACACAGGAAGTGTGTAGACGCAGAGTGATTTGCGTCCGCCCATCCGATTTGCATAAAATGGTGATTGCCTTGCCGGATAGCCAACCCCATGAATAAGTCCTGGTGACAAAACATGTCGGGGCTTGGCTATCTGGCAATCTACCACAAGGATTAGAGGAAGGAGTGACGGGTGACGGAGCGGGGATCGGCTGAGGGACGGGTCGCTGCAGGCGGGTGAGACGTACTCCAGTTTCCATACTCCCTGGATCCGCCGTGGCCGTGTGTTGTGGTTTTGTTTTGTATCCTGTTCAGTGTGCCGTGCTGTTTTCCAAACTGCTGTGAAGTGATTTTGCCTACTAGTTTTTATTTGAATGTGAGTTCATTTGACGCTGTTTTAGTGTGAATAAATTGATCCTTTTTAACGGTACTACACCATTGGAGCATTTCTTTTATTTCATACATGAATTTAGGATTTTGAGGAGAAAAGCCAGTGTGTAGCTGTGGAGATCTGGGTCGCATATTAACCCCCATGAGAGTGGGTTAAGGCTCTGTATGGCCAAACACGAGAGTAGGAGGCCTTAATAGCTGGTGAGTTTGAACTTCAGAAGGGAGTGGAATCACGTCACTGAGGTGTGGTGAAATTTGTGGATCACAGCAGAACGGTTTTGAGGACACCTGCACTTTTTTTTTCTTGGATTTGTGTATCCTGTCACACATTATCATCACTGTTTTTGTGGACTATTTTTGAATTTCTTATCATTTTTATTTTGGATTTTTTTTTTAGTTGTCACATATTTTTTTAAATGATTAAATGTACAGTTATCATTCATTTCTACTGTCAAGTGGTGCATGTTAATATATGGTCATCACATCATAGTTGTATTATTGGGGGCATTATTCATTTGTATACAATAGAGTGTTAAATCTATTTAGATCACAAATTTTTTTATGTGCTTAGGAGTGATTGCCAATTTATCATCTATCACCTTTGAGATTCAGCACACCCCCAATTCACTCCATGTTAGTAAGAACGGTGGGGTTTGATCCATTTTTTACCACTGTTAAAGTTAGCGCCGCTGTCCATCTGCACCATTGGAGGGTGGATTCAGTTTTTATAAAATGCATAATGTTTCTTTCCAAATGTTAACATCCAAGAAAGCTTTCTGTAGCATATTTTCTACAAATGTAAAATTATTATTCAATGCTCTGTACTGAATTTTTTGTACAATTTTCTTTACTGAGGAGGGCACTAATTTCATTATTGCTGTGTCATGTCATAAATCAGTCTTGATTTCCAGTTGTAAGATTTCCAGTTCCAGTTGTAATAGTCCACTGGCTGCCCTCGCTGGTAAAATAATTGTATCAGTATTCAAGAAGAACATTGTTGCCACATTTCTGCAGTCTGATTATTATACTGGAATGAACAAAATATTTAGGTGGTTGGATTGTGACTGCTAGATTTTGCCTAATCAGTGGGAAGAGCAACAAAAGCAGCAGAGAAGTAAGTAGTGGGACTTAGTAGTTGGTGGATTTTGAAGCTGCAGTCACTGTAGTAAGCTATTTGAGTTGTCTTTACCTAACTAGAGAGGTCAGTGCAACTCTTTTAGGAAGCTTTACATAGTGAAGTGGGTCATACACTGTTATTTTTTTTTTCACTCAGCCAGCAAACTTTTCTGTTATTTTTATTTTTTTTTTAAAAACAGAGATCATCAGATCAAAAATCCTTTTACCTTAGCATCTCCTGAAAAATCACCAGGCTAAATTGAAATGATGAAGTTCCCTAGTGAGAACAGCAATAAAAACCTGGCAAAGGTTTTAACCCCTACAAAGTATATTTAAAGCTGGATCCCAACTTTCTTTTCACTAGAACTGAATGGAATGATCAATCCCAGAATAAATCATACCTCTGTACTATGTTGCTCTTTTGTCTGCAGATCCTCTGATATTCTGGGTTTAGCTGTGGGTTTGTATCATGTGACACTTTGTATATCCTGGAGAGTCTGTCTCTTCCACAGCCACTTCATGCAGCAACTAGAGTCTTTAACACTCCCCTTTGTAGTCTTTCAGACCCTGTAATGATGTAATTTCCCTCAAAGCTCTGATGGTGGGTGGGATTTAATCCATCCTAATTAGCATTCACTCTCGTCCAGTCATACCTGCAGGAAAAGTCCAAACCTCCTAAGCCCCGACAGATCACAGCTTTATTCAAGAAGGAAACACCTTCATGCATTTAATATACAGCTTGTTCTGTGCTGCTGGGCAGGATTGAATGAATCACAATTAGAATTCCCTCCTGCCCAGTTATATATGCCAACCAGGGTGAACAGGGAGAGTCCCACCCCTCAGATCCCACCTTCCAGAGCCCTGCTCTCTGTAAAGTAATTAATTTACATATGAATGAAATTCCATCATAATAACCTCCCATAGCCCTCCCTCTGTAGTCTTGCAGTAAGCCATTATTCTTTGGCATGCTTCAAGACAGGAATGACAAAGGAGGGGCTATGACACATTTACACCTTTGAGCTACAGAGGCTCAATTTTTGCATATCAAATTCAGTTGATGACTTCCTTGTTCGTCAGTTGCAATTTCTTTAGCAAAAGGTTTTTTTTGTGCATTTTATTTCATGGTTAACTATCACATTTAGTATTTACTGTATGCTAAAACTTCTATTTCATGCCTCATGTTAGTGATGGTAGCTCTTCTTACTGCAAAGTGATTTAGAGCTGGAGCTAGTTTGACTGTTAGCTGTTAGACATCAAACTCATTACCAATTCTGATTCTTCATATAATGAAGGTGGATGTAAAAGTACAATATAAATGAACAAAGGATATCAGACAACTTACACGTCAAGTCAACTTGGAAACTTATTGGATCTATTTGAGTAACAGCAGAATCTTTAAGACACAAACAGAGTAATGCGGTAAATGTGTCTATTGTTTATTTTGAGTTTTGTTTGCACTTTACAGGCTTTTATATATCAGTCCACCACTGTAAAATGCCTAATGACCTGCCTAGTTGAACTCAGTGGAGTTGATTTACTAAATTAAAGTAGGCTTTCTGCTTTGCAAGGTAATGTTTACTATGAAAGGGTATTTTTCCATAGATAAGTGAATATGGTGAAAGTTCACTTTGCGGGGGCGTGGATTGCCGACTCAGCAGTTTGCTGCAAAAGCTCTGAACCCTGCTCGATCCCCAGCTAACAGGTGGCAACACAGCGACTTTGGGCTTTTACTGGCTCTTCCTAGCCCACAATAAATCTGCTATCCTCCGGAGCCATGTACAAGTGGTGGAAGGCCACAAGACAGCCACAGAAGCTGACAAGCTTCTTTTCAGTGGTGGGGCCTAGATGCAGCCAAGATGCAGCTGGCAGTTTCAAAAGTGGCTCCACATGGCTCTCCTCTCCATCTCCCAGCCTTGGCACTGCACAGTGCTCTGGACCCTCCTTCCCTGCTGGTTCAACTAATGGTGAGCCTCCTAGCTCACCCACTACAGCTAGCCCAGTGAAATCACGACCAAGGAAGGAGAGATAATTCAGACCCCATGCCACCCATTATGGCACCCTTTGGCCTCTACATGAGCTACAACTATCAGCCATTGAGCTATCCCCATCTTCTGATAAGCCTATCTCTGAACAGACCATGAAGAATATGTTGAGTTCCCTCAAGTAAACTCTTTACTCAGACCTATCTGTTGTTGTATCGTCTCTTACTGTACTAAAACTGTACAGTCAGGACCAATGCATCCACCACGATGAGACCATAATTGGTGACCTCTTTTCTGTGCATAATGAGGTAGTTGATGCCTACATAGACCATAGCTCTGAAATACAACAACACAAATAAAAAATAGCTGATCTAGAAGATCGGTTACGAAGAAATAACATCAAATTTTCGCAGTATCCCCAAAATGATCTCCCATGATAAACTGGTGCCATATCTGCAACAGTTAATGCATTCTCTGATGAGAATGCATTAAATCTCTAATGAGATTCTCTGTAATGATTGCTGCAATATGCACTACAAGACTGCCTGAGCCTTTCTCTGCAATTAAACTGTATGTCGACCTCTCTAAAGTGAAGATGGAAAACTGCAAGCAGCTGATTACCATTACTAAGAATCTTTTTTAAACCCTTTACAAAGGAGGAAATTCTTTGTGCCATGTACTCACTGCCTTTTCATAAGTCACCAGGCGAAGATGGTCTTGTCAGTAAGTATTACAAGCAATTTGCTGATATTTTTTCTCCTCACCTAGTATCCCTCGTCAATACTGCTGCGTCCTCTGGATCCCTTCCAGCTTATATACTACAATCGGTCATCACCACCATTCCAAAACCAGTGAAGGACTTCTCTTCCCCTGCAAATGACAGACCTATATAACTTTTGAATACTGATATCAAAATTCTAGCAAAGTGATTTTCCTCTCTAGTGCACGTTAACCAGAGAGGCAAGTGCCAGACGCTACCAGAAGGGTACTTAACCTCATTCATCATGCCAACCTTATGAAAGGTGTTTGACAGAGTGCACTGGGGTTTTCTTACGGCTGTTATATCCACAGCTGGTTACAGTTTTCCATATTATCTCTGTATTCAAATTCCACCACAAAAGTATTCAGGAACCCTGTCTACACCATGTAGCATAACCAATGGTAACCGCCAGGGCTGCCCACTATCCCCACTAATCTTTACCCTTTTAGGCTCCTTTCACACTTGTGCGAACTGTCCTGCGACTTGGGACTGCAAAGTCGCATGCCACATCGTACCCCATGATTTCCAATGAGTACCATTCATATCTGTGCGACTTCAAATCTCACTGACTTCAAAGTAGTCCCTGTACTACTTTGGTTTGACTTTGATGCAAGTCCATAGACTTCAAGTTTACACAGGCTTCCCTGAAATTGTGGCAAATCGCGGTAAATCAAAAGTCGCAGAAGTGTGAAAGGGGCCATAATGGAATCTCTTGTGGCTAAAATTAGGGGAAACCCTCATATCTCAGGTATAAACTAATGGTACAGACCACAGAATCAGCCTATTCGCTGACAATGTCATACTTATGATTACAAATCCCCTCCAATCATTGCAGGCGATACAGTTGATTCTTACCAACTTTAGACAAAACATAGAGGGAACTGGGATTTTAAAGGTGCAAAAGGGTGACACAAAAAAATTATGTAAAAAATTTCACATTTTATTTAGAAAAGTTGTAAAAAACATATTCATAAAAGGAGTTTACATTCAATGTACTGAAACAATATTTAAATAGTGCAACCGAAGGATTAATTTCTCAACATGTTTCACAACACGTCGTGGCTTCTTCAGGAGAGTATTATCTATCAGGCACTAAGAAAACAATACAGTAAAGTACAAAATACACATTAAAGAGACAATCAAAAAATCAGTATAAATACAAAGCAAAAATAATACCACACATCCAAACTGTCAATGCAATATTTAAGCCAAATATGGGATCTGTTTACCTGTATGCAGGTCTTTCAAAAAATTGAAATAGTGAAAATAGTGAAAAGTGAATGCGAACTCGAATAGTTAAGCTACTTAAATCGGGAAGCAAACCCAGCCGGATCAACTAATGACCACAGAGGGTAAGTAAAATCACATTTTTAACTGATGGAAGAGGTCCTAGAATGTGAGTGGAGAGAGGAATGAAGCAATATTTAGTGTAGGTCTCTTAATTCTTTGTTTTATTTTTTATATATTTATTTTTTATTTTTTATTTTTTCTTTCTGAAATTTTTTTTTTTTTTACTTTAAATAGAGAAATCTATACCTGTAATAAAGGATTTGCTTAAAACCAAAAGGCCCAAGTTGTTTGACTGCATTAATTTGTGTTCTTTCCAAGACAAAGCCCCAAAAAGGGGAATAAAAGGACAAAAACAACTAAAAACAACAGCAAGATTTCAGTCAGAAGACCCTAAACTAAAGAAAGGGTTCACCAAGGATTGGTCTAGAATTTCCTCAGAATAGCATGAAATACCTGGATCAGATGATATGTACAGAAAATGTACATCCTCCTCCTCTCAGGCTGGATCTCTATTGAACCACCACCAGAGTGTTTAAATACCCTCCCCCTCTCCAAATTTGGCGCCAAAAAACGGCGCCAAAACCTAGGGGAGGGGCGGACGCTGCAGGGGCATCTACCAATAGGCAGTAAAACCAGAAGTGACACTTCTGGCTAAAACAGGAACTGTCAGCAATGATGTGAATGACCAAAAAGGCCAAAAACACATCAGAATTGATATGTATAAAAACTATTTGTAAAAAAGGAAGTGAAACTGGGAAGGGTGGAAAAATAACTGCGCCAAAAAACAGTGGAAAAATAACTGCGCCAAATTTGGCTCCAAAAAACGGCGCCAAAACCTAGGGGAGGGACGGACGCTGCAGGGGCATCTACCAATAGGCAGTAAAACCAGAAGTGACACTTCTGGCTAAAACAGGAAGAGAAATACATCAATCAAATCAGTATAGTCAATAGTGCTAGGCAACCGGAAGTGGCACTAGGTGGTGCACCGGAAGTGACCAAACAACACCTCTAAGACTGTCAGCAATGATGTGAATGACCAAAAAGGCCAAAAACACATCAGAATTGATATGTATAAAAAACTATTTGTAAAAAAGGAAGTGAAACTGGGAAAGGTGGAAAAATAACTGCAACTAAAGTTCACACAAAGGTTAGGGAAGGATGCAATTGGTGCCAGCCAGTGGAAACAGACTTACCACTGGAAATGGCGCCCTGGGCGTCCATATGGTCATCTAATCCTTGTAGGTACTTCCTTAATTCAAAAAAACCTTATTCAAATTTTGGACTCTTGCTTAAGAAAAAAAAAAAAAAAAAAAAAAAAAATATATATATATATATATATATATATATATATATATTTTTTTTTTCTTCTCCTTTTCTGTTTATATATTCAGACATAGTTGATAGATACAATCTGCATGAATGATCCAAAAATCACAAAATCACAATGGCCAAAAATAAAGGGAAGGCAGTTCAGATGGGGTGTACGGAAAAGCCAGGAACCCAACACATATCAAATAGCAATAGAGGCCAAAAAATGACCACTTAAAGGAGCAACTGAAAAATGGCCCTACAAATCCCTAGAGGAAAGGCCTGAAGCTTATGGATTCGTTGAGCCCAGAAGACGAGGTGACAGCCAAGGAATGGATCCACCTCATCTCCTTCTGCAAGAGAATTCTGTCCACATCTCCCCTCCTCTCATGAGTGGGCAGGAATTCCAGGGAAAAAAAATGTCATCTTTGTTAGATCAAATGAATGGTATAAACCCATGTGTCGACTAATGGCTGTTTCCATCTTTTTCTTTTGGACGAGGGACACATGGTCCCTAATATGGTGGAAGAAGGGTCTCTTAGTTTTCCCTATATAAAAAGCCTTACACATGCACCTCATGTAATAGACCACGCCAATGGATTGACAGTTAACAAAAAAATTGGGTTGATATAAAGTCCCATCTGGAAGGGTTATCTCCTCTACATCTAGAATACATCTACAGAAACCGCACCTGCCACACGGGGCAGTGCCTTTCTCTTACAGATCTCTGTGTCAAGTGGCTATGGACCAATTGATCCTTTAAGGACCTACATCTTCTATTGGTAATGGAGGGGGTTGGTTTAACATATTTAGAGATTACTTTGTCATTGGACAATAGAGGCCAATATTTCTGGATAATCTCACAGACTTTTTGATGCTGTTTAGAATAAGTCGTTATCAGCCGTACCTGCTGATCTGATTTTTGGGCTTTCGACGAATGGATTAATTCAGTTTGGTTGTGTGATTTGGCCCGATGGTATGCCTTTTTAAGAATGGAGCGACTGTTGTCCCTATCCAGGAGGTGTAACTGCAAGGTCCATGCTTCCTTTTCAAAGTCCTGGTCGCGGCTGCAGTTCCTCCTTATTCATAGATATACTAGATAGATATATGACTATAAGGAATGCTTGCCACCAAGGACTTAGGGTGGGAGCTGACCGCGTGTAAGATGGCGTTTCCTGCCGAGGCCTTCCTAAACAAGGAGGAGCCAAGTGTACCATCTGAATTAAGATAAATAGAAATTTCCCAAAAATTGATAATATTTTGATCTTACATCATGGTGAATTTGAGATTATATGAATTGGCATTAAGTTTGTCCAAAAAAAGAAGAAGTTCTTCCTTGGAACCAGTCCCCACCACAAAGATGTCATCGATGAAACAACGCTAACTCAAAACATTGTTAAAAAATTTACTGTAGTCATCTGAGGAGAAAATCTCCTGCTCCCACCCCCCCAGGTACAGATTGGCGTATGATGGGGCACATTTAGTCCCCATCGCAACACCCTGCACCTGGAGGTAGTGGGAGCGGTCGAAAAGAAAGATGTTATTAGTTAGAACAAACCGTAAAAGATCCAAGATGAAACAATTATAAGCAGAGGCTCCAGGGCCCCTTTCTGATAGGAAGCCCTCCACAACCCCAACCTCCCGCTCATGGGCGATGGAGTTGTAGAGGGCCTCCACATCAATAGCAACCAATAGAGACCCCAGTGGTACACAAATACCATCCAGGGATCTTAAGAGGTCAGCAGTGTCCTGTATATAGGAGCTAAGTGAGCCGACATGCAGTTGCAAATAGTCATCCACAAGCTTGCTCGCAGGCTCAGTTAAACACCCATTGCCCGAAACTATCGGGTGGCCAGGAGGAAATTTGAGATGCTCATGGACTTTGGGTAAGGCGTATAAGGTGGGGGTCCTGGGGGTTTCAACAATCAAAAAATCAAATGTTTTCTTGTCAATGAGGTCATTGTGGAATGCCCGACTGACAAGGATCTTTAACTTCATCTCAGCATATTTAACTTGAAAAGAAAGAACAGGTCGTTACCAACTACGGTTACGCAAGAGATCCAGAACCATTTTTTTGTAAAAATACCTATTCATAACAACTATATTCCCCCTTTATCTGAGGGTTTGAGGATGATATGATCATTGTGTTTCAAAGAGGTTAAAGCTCTGCGAAGGGCAGGTTTCAAGTTGGAGCGACCAGTAGATCGTTTCCAAACTGTGGCCTGGATCTCTTTGGTAACCTGTTGGGTAAAGGCCCAAATACTCGGATTGCCCTGTAGGGCCGGAAAAGAAGTAGATTTTGGTCTATAAAGATAGGGTGGCGGGTCCGAGGGAGAATTGACAGTTGGCTCCTCCAGGGAATCATCAAATGGATTGCCTACCTCCCATAATTCCATCCAATCCTGTAACGCCTTTATCTCATTAATGGTTTTATTCATCCAAAGACTCTCCGGATTGACATCAGAACAACCTTCCTTGTTGAATACAACCTTGAACATTAATTTTCTGGCAAAGAGATGCACATCTTTTAAAATCTCAAAAGCATCCACCTCCTGGTCAGGACAGAAGGTCAGGCTCAGGCCGAGAACCCGGATCTGATCTTCCATCAAAGGACAGGAGGATAGATTGATTACTTGCAAACCGCCTTGGCTGTCCCCTTGAGTGTTAGGGGTGCATTGGGAACTTTCTTTTTTCTTTCCAAATTTGGTGTCAGTGAATAGATGGGTGCCGTGCGAAGATCCCCGAGATTGAGGAATCCTTGTGAGTCCCCCAAAGGGGTAAAAACTGTTGGGTGGCTTACCTTGGGTATTGCTCCCAATTGTGAACCCGAACATGAAAAATTGGAGTGTCCATCAACAAAAGAATTAGAAGAGCAAGAAGGTGTGTTTTTTGTTTATGAGTGAAGCCCGGAACGGGTAGTGTCCTGCGGGGTGCGTTTAGCAGCTGAGACGGTTGATGCTGACCTATCAAATTTACGTTTCTGCGTGCCAGATGATGTATTGGAGTTGGCACCTGCTAAGGATGATGAAGAAATGGAAGATTCGTCAGAGTCACTTGGATCATGGACCGAGTTATGTCCATGAGAGGAAGGTTTGTTCCTCTTTCGTGAGTTCAGAGTAGACGATTTATAGGCCGTACTACTTTCATATGCCAATCTGTCACGGTAGTATTTCTTATCTTTGGTTTTAAGGATATCAGTGACAAAATGTTCTAAATGTTTTTCTAATGTTAGCTCTCTGTCAGAAAAAGTAGGGTCAGAGACAACACTGCTGTTGTCAGTGTATAATTTTTCAATGTCTCTATTGATAACCTCTAATTCTCTTTGATAATTCTGGCAAAGAGCCTCCATCATTTTAAAGGAACAGGATTGTAAATTTGATTCCCAATCTGCTTTAAATTAAATTCAGATTTAATTTTTAACAGGTTGGGAAAAATTTGTATCCGTAGTCCCCAAGGCACAATTCTATCTTCTATGTATTTCTGAAAATATTTGTTGTTCCAAAAAACTCTGGCCTTTTTTCCAATAATCTTTTTAAACTGACGAAAAAATGATCCATAGTCATACCCCCATAAGAGGAACCTTGGGCTTGATGGATCTTGTCCATTAACCCCTCGAAGCCAATACCTCTATAGGTAGCCATATTTCAAATGCAGATGCTCTTACTACATTGCATACTTTAGGGATGGGGTGCCAATACTTATATTGGATGTGAGGCAATTATTCATATTCTTACCAACTTTAGTTCAGTCTTCTTTTACAAACGTAATGCCTATAAACCATTGATACTAGACCTTAACATACTATGCAACCCAGCTAAAAGCCACCTAAACATTTGCCTAGTCTAGCTGCCTCCTTCCTTACCTAGGCATCCAACTGGCCTCCTCCACAACTCACCCTTTTAACCTAAACTTTAAACCCTTTCTTCAACACCTCTACCATCAATAAAATACCCACTTGGATTATCCAGATTAGGCAGAATCGCAACACTTAAAATGCTCATACTCCCCAAGCTCCTCTACCTGTTTTGCATGCTTATGATTCCCATTTCTCAAAATTTTTTACCTGTCTCTAATGCCAATTTATTAGATCTGTTTGGAAATCTGGTCCCCCCAGATGTGTGCATCACATTCTCCTTAGATATCATTAACCACTTCCCGCCCGGCCCATAGCAGATGACGGCCGTGCGGTGGTTCCGTTATCCTGATGGCATCATATGACGTCCATCAGGATAACATGCCGCCACGAGCCCACGGGGGCGCGCATCACCGCGATCAGTGGAGCGGTGTGTCAGCCTGACACACCTCTACACCGATCTTGGTAAAGAGCCTCTGGCGGAGGCTCTTTATCATGTGATCAGCCGTGTCCAATCACGGCTGATCACGATGTCAATAGGAAGAGCCGTTGATCGGCTTTTCCTCACTCGTGTCTGACAGACACGAGTAGAGGAGAGCTGATCGGCGGCTCTCCTGACAGGGGGGTCTGCGCTGATTGTTTATCAGCACAGACCCCCCTCAGATCACCACACTGGACCACCAGGGATCGCCAATAGGACCACCAGGGAAGGGGCAACATGTGGATGGCCAGGTATGTACCCCATGGCCATTCACATGTGAAAATGTGCCCAATCTGTGCCAATCAGTGCCCACAAATGGGCACTGATTGGCACCATTATGTTTCCGTTATGCCCAGCAATGCCACCAATAAGTTTTATCAGCGCCACCAATCAGTGTCCTCAGTGCCACCTGTCATTGCCCATAGGTGCCACCTGTCAGTGCCCATCTGTGCCCATCAGTGCCCACCTATCAGTGCCACCCATAAGTACCCATCAGTGCCACCCATATGTACCAATCAATGCCAGCTATGAGTGCCCATCAGTGCTGCCTATGAGTGCCCATCGGTGCCACCTATGAGTGCCCATCAGTGCCACCTATCAGTGCCCATCAGTGCCGCCTATCAGTGCCCATCATCAGTGCCAGTCAGTGCCACCTCATCAGTGCCACCTCATTGGTGCCACCTCATTGGTGCCACCTCATCGTTGCCCATCAGTGCTGCCGTATCAGTGCCCGTCAGTGCAGCCATATCAGTGCCCATCATTGAAGAAGAAAACGTACTTATTTACAAAAAATTTTAACAGAAACAAAGAAAAACTAGTCTTTTTTTATTTGTTGCGCAAAAAATAAAAAACGCAGAGGTGATCATATACCACCAAAAGAAAGCTCTATTTGTGGGAACAAAATGATAAAAAATTTGTCTGGGTACAGTGTAGCATGACCGCGCAATTGTCATTCAAATTGCGACAGCGCCGAAAGCTGAAAATTGGCCTGGGCGGGAAGGTGTCTAAGTGCCTGGTATTGAAGTGATTAAGCAGGAGGAGCGGGCTTACCCCAAGTTCGCTTCTACTACTACGCAACAATATTAGGCCAAATTTATTACTGGTTTCACCCAACCACAGACAAAATATGGTCAATTATGGAAGCATCCTTACAGCACCGAATTGAGCTTGTCGAGTCCCTTTGAGCCGTAACAGCTGGCCTCTCCATTCTGTCAGAGACATATCCATCGCACTTAGCATTATTCCATGCTTGGAAAAAACTCTACCTGTTTTGCACACGCATCCCCCTCCTGCACAATACCAATTTCTGTTTGTGCACTGTATAAATATTTACCCGACCTGAAAATACAACATTGGAGTGCCCATGGCATTTAAACCCTAATCTTGATCTTACTACCAACATAACTCTAAAATGGTTTGATTGTCTACATAAGGAATATGGTCTCCCTGCTTCTGATGCCTACACCTTTACTCAGATTTCTCACTTCCTCCACATATCCAAAATGCTAGCCAAGCTCTCTGTCCCATTATCAAACCATCAATTTTACTCTAATCCCACACATCCCAAACATGGTATCTTAAAATTCTACTCTTACTTCAATGAGGACCGCCCTTACTGACAAATAACTACTTTATCTAAATGGGAACTAGAGTTGAGTAAAAACTTCTCTCTTGCGATGTGGCAATGAGCCTTTAGGGTGACATATTCTGCCTCCTACTGTTCCAGCCATTGGGAAATGTACCAGAAAACTTTACATTGTGGTACCTGACCCCCTACCAACTGGAAAATATGACCCTGGTTGTTTCCCTTGTTGATGGGGACAGTGTGAATGCAAAGTTACAATTCCTTATTTGTTGTGGTTCTGTAAATCCCATAGTTCCTACTGGAACCAAATCTTTACATTGATCTCCACCATCACAGGAATTAACATCACACAGCCTGGCCCTTGCACTGTTGCTCACTGGGGTGTATAATTTCACTGTGGTTCATCTATTGCTTGCTGTAAAACTGAACATCACAAAGTTATGGAAAATCATGAATGTACTTTCAGTCCTGGTAGCCATGGCTGACCTGATTGATTGCCCACAAGAATGTACAGATGGAAAGGTTTACCGGTATGTGGTCAAACTGACTAACACACCCTATGGTTAAAGCTTAAGGTTAAACTGTTGGTCTAGTATGCTGGTCCCTGTCTAATTGTGGTACTACCTTTTACTTCAACATCTCTGCTATTACCTTTGTTCTCCTCTCCCCTCCCCGATCCCCTATATTTCCTGCTCTTATCTCTTTGCCCTCTCTTGATTTAGTATGGAGCTCATCTCTATCCCTGGTGTTCCATTGATAACCTTATATCTAGCCTACTTACATGTTTATAAATATATACTGTTGGCCATATTTGTATAGAATATTTTCTGACCATGCTCCACGTAATAACTATGTTATTGGTCCCTTTTTCCTTTTTCTTATTTGTTCTGTATGGCTCATTAAAATCTCAATAACGATATATTGAATGAAAATTCACTTTGCAAAGAACATCCAATCACAAGTAAGGAAAATAAAAACCACAGTACTTTGACTGGCACAGAACTTTGGCACAGAATTGGATGGTGAAAGACATCAGACCTTCAACTCATTCACTGAGCTAAAAGGAAGATTCCTTTGCAAAGTGAAAGATCCCTTGCAAAGTGAACAAATTATTTTCCTTTAGTAAATCCACACCAATGTTCCTGCTTGTCCAGGTATTGGAAGATGGCTGGATTTAAACTTACAGTCCTTTTTGAGTGTAGATAACATTTTCTGTCAATATTTAGCTTTTTTATATCACTTAGCATTCAAGATTATTTTATAAATATCACTCTGTAAAGTACTATATATATATATATATATATATATATATATATATATATATATATATATATATATACACAGTGGGGACAGAAAGTATTCAGACCCCCTTAAATCTTTCTAAAATCATTTACCGTAAGTTCATTTTTTCCTCATTAATGTACACACAGCACCCCATATTGACAGAAAAGTGCAGAATTGTTGCCATTTTTGCAAATTTATTAAAAAAGAAAAACTGAAATATCACATGGTCCTAAGTTTTCAGACCCTTTGCTCAGTATTTAGTAGAAGCACCCTTTTGATCTAATACAGCCATGAGTCTTTTTGGGAAAGATGCAAAAAGTTTTTTACACCTGGATTTGGGGATCCTCTGCCATTCCTCCTTGCAGAACCTCTCCAGTTCTGTCAGGTTGGATGGTATACGTTTGTGGTAGCCATTTTTAGGTCTCTCCAGAGATGCTCAATTGGGTTTAAGTCAGGGCTCTGCTTGGGCCATTCAAGAACAGTCACAGAGTTGTTGTGAAGCCACTCCTTCATTATGTTACCTGTGTGCTTAGGGTCATTGTCTTGTTGGAAGGTAAACCTTCAGCCCAGTCTAAGGTCCTGAGCACTCTGGAGAAGGTTTTTGTCCAGGATATCCCTGTACTTGGCCGCATTTATCTTTCCCTCGATTGCAACCAGTCGTCCTGTCCCTGCAGCTGAAAAACACCCCCACAGCATGATGCTGCCACCACCATGCTTTACTGTTGGGACTGTATTGGATAGGTTATGAGCAGTGCCTGGTTTTCTCCACACATACCGCTTATAATTAAGGCCAAAAAGTTCTATCTTGGTCTCATAAGACCAGAGAATCTTATTTCTCACCACCTGGCATCCTTCAGGTGTTTTTTAGCAAACTCCATGTGGGCTTTCATGTGTCTTGCACAGAGGAGTGGCTTCCGTCGGGCCACTCTGCCATAAAGCCCCGCCTGGTGGAGGGCTGCAGTGATGGTTGACTTTCTACAACTTTCTCCTATCTCCCGACTGCATCTCTGGAGCTCAGCCACAGTCTCACCAAGGCTCTTCTCCCCTGATAGCTCAGTTTGGCCAGATGACCAGCTCTAGGAAGGGTTGCCTTGCCACAATTTTGTCTCTGAGCTCTTCAGGCAGTTCCTTTGACCTCATGATTCTCATTTGCTCTGACATGCACTGTGAGCTGTAAGGTCTTATATAGACAGGTGTGTGGCTTTCCTAATCAAGTCCAATCAGTATAATCAAACACAGCTGGACTCAAATGAAGGTGTAGAACCATTTCAAGGATGATCAGAAGAAATGGACAGCACCTGAGTTAAATATATGAGTGTCACAGCAAAGGGTCTGAATACTTAGGACCATGTGATATTTCAGTTTTTCTTTTTTAATTAATCTGCAAAAATGTCAGCAATTCTGTGTTTTTCTGTCAATATGGGATGCAGTGTGTACATTAATGAGGAAAACAATGAACTGAAATGATTTTAGCAAATGGCTGCAATATAACAAAGAGTGAAAAATTTAAGGGGGTCTGAATACTTTCCATCCCCACTGTATATATATATATTACATATAAATATTTTGATGTACCTTGCACATGATTGAGTAGTTACAATGAACACAGCTTCGCCTTATTTATTAAGCTATTAAGTAAATATTGCCAAATCCTTTTAGTAAATCAACCACATACATCTAGTAGATCAAGATATGAACCATTTGTTGTTCAGCGTGACCATCAATGAGATGAAAACTATATGTAACTATTCAATTGGAAATTGTATTTTACCCATAATACATAAATCTTTGTTGCAAAAGCTAGAAAGTTTAATTCTTTGAATTTCCAGAATAAAAACACTTTACACAGTAATATCTACAAAATTTATATTTCATCTGTCACTATAGATCAGAATGATTTGACCTTTCTGAACATTTTTAATCTGCATTATTTACAAATCAAAACCGTAAGACAGATTACTTATTATATGGTGACCTTTATAGAGCTATGGAATTCTAAATTCACATCTGTTGAAGTGCCATTTGGATAACTTTTGACATATGGTAGATTACATGTTCTTCATAGAAGGCTGAACTTTGTACTGTAGAGGAAAGGCTGTGGTCCAACCTCTAACATGTCTAGCACATATTATTTCAGCACAATACACATGGCATAGCTAATCTGTATCTTGAATTATTAATGAAGTAGAAGAAAACAAATTATCTTTCTTTCTTCTGTTAAATATGTGGATTTCTCTTTTTAAGCCTTTGCATCCAGAATACATCCATTTTTACTGATCCATGTGGTCTGTTAGTCAATGTATGCTGTCATTTAGATTTTCTATTTCACCTGTTTCATATCTGAATCAGACAAGAGGGTCAGTTCAGCCTCATACTTGAGCTAATTTCTAATATATAATAAATACACAAGTATAACAAAAAAAAACAGAAAACAAAGACATGTCAAACACTGTGGGGAGATTTACTAAAACTGGTGTACACAAAACCTGGTGCAGCTGTGCATAGTAACCAATAATCTTCTAAATTCAGCTTGTTCAATTAAGCTTTGACAATAAAACCTAGAAGCTGATTGGTTACTATGCACAGTGGATGTGCAACACAGAGCACTCTAACCTACATATCCAAATTTAAAGTAGATCTAAACTCAAATACCAAAATTTCATATAAGCTGTAACATTTAACCACTTGCCGACCGCGCTATAGCTGAATGATGGCTACAGCACGACATGCTAGCTCTGAGAGGTTGTCATATGATAGCCTCCCGTGCTCGCGCTTATCATGCGCCCCCTGGGGCACGCAGCCGGAAGTGTCCATGATGGTTGGGTCTTCGGGACCCAGCGTATCATGGATTGGGGTAAAGGGCCAATCACATTAACCCTTTACTATGTGATCACTCTGTCCAAGGATGGAGCTATCATGTTGTCCTCAAACAGGGATTGTGCCTAGTTCAGCTCAGGCTGCTGCAGTGTTTCTTTCTCCTCCCCTCACACCAATAGTGGAAAGGAGAGAAAAACACAGCAGCAGCGTGGGTTGGATGATCCCCAGTGTCCCATACAGTACCATCAGTGCCTTGCAGTGCCATCAGTGCCCCATACATTGCCATCACAGTAACCCATACAGTGCCATCAGTGCCTCATACAGTGCCATCACAGTGTCCCATACAGTGCCATCAGTGCCCCATACGGTGCTATACAGTGCCATCACAGTACCCCATACAGTGCCATCACAGCCCCTACAGTGCCATCACAGTGCCATCAGTGCTCCATACAGTGCCACCACAGTGCCTACAGTGCCATACGCGCCCCTACAATGGAATCAGTGCCCCACAGTGCCTACAATGCCATCTATGCTCCTACAGTGCCATCAAAGCGCCATTAGTGCAATCACAGTGCCACTACAGTGCCCCTACAGTGCCATCAGTGCCACTACAGTGCCTCTACAGTGCCATCCGCGCCACTACAGTGCCCATCAGTGCCCTACGGTGCCACTACACTGTTCATCAGTGCCGCTACACTTCTGATAAGTGCTACTACAGTGCTCATCAGTGTAACTACACTGCTCATCAATGCCACTACAGTGCCACTACAGTGCTCATCAGTTCTCTACAGTGCCCATCAATGAGTGATTATCAGTGCCCTACAGTGCACTTCAGTGGGTGCTTACCAGTGCTCATCAGTGCCATCAGTACCATCAGTGCCCTACAGTGCCCTATTAGTGCTCATCAGTGCCCAGTAATGCCCATAAGTGCCCATCAGTGCCACCCTATCAGTAGATCCTCATCAGCACCCGTCAGTGCTGTCAAATGTGTTTTCATTTTCTTTTCACATTTTCCAAAAACTTGTGGGAAAAAAATGACATGTTCAAAAGACTTATCATGCCTCATAGAATATATGTTGGGGTGTTTGTTTTCCAAAATGGGGTCATTTTGTGGGCGTTTCCATTGTCCTGGTGCTCCAGGGCCTCCAAAAATGCAATAGGAAATTATGTGTAATTTATGCTTCTAGAATGCCTGACAGTACTCCCTGCTTGTTGGGCCTCTCTATGTGGCCAGGCTGTGTAAAATTCTCACACATGTGGTATTGCCACACTCAGCAAGCATAGCAAAATGTGTTTGGGGTATAATTTTTGCTATGTACATGCTATGTCTTATAAATATATTATAAATGGACAACTTTGTGTAAAACAAATGCATTTTCATTTTCTTTCCACATTTTCCAAAAAACTTGGGGAAAAAAATGACATGTTCAAAAGATTCATTACATCTCATAGAATATATGTTTGGGTGTTTGCTTTCCAAAATTAAGTCATCTTGTTTCCATTGTCCTGGTGCTCCAGGGCCTTCAAAAGTCTAATAGGTAGTCAGGAAATTCTATGTGTAATTTATGCTCCTAGAAAGCCTGACAGTGCTCTCTGCATGTTGGGCCTTCTTTATGTGGCTAGACTGTGAAAAAGTCTCACACATGTGGTAATGTGGTATCGCCATACTTGGGAGGAGTAGCAGAATGTGTTTTGTGGTGTAGTTGCAAGTATGCATATGCCATGTGAGAGAAATAACCTGTTATGACAATTTTGTGAAAAAACAAATCTTGAAAAGAATTCTGGGAAAAAAATTACAACTTCAAAAAATTCACCATGCCTCTTACTAAATTCCTTGGAGTGTCTACTTTCCAAAAAGGGGTCATTTGGGGGGGTATTTGTACTATCCTGGCTTGTTAGTGTCTTAAGAAATGAGATAGGCCATCAGTACATCAGATGTGATCAATTTTCAATGATTGGCACCATAGCTTGGTGCCAATCAAAGACCACAAAGACCAAATAATATAGACTGATTTGGGTTATTTTTACCAAAAAAATTTTGCAGTATTAATTTTGGTCAAAATGTATGAAGAAAAATTACTAAATTGCAAAATTTCATACCAAACAAAGAAAAATCACTTTTGTTTACACAATTTTCATTATTTTTTTTATTTATAGTCTAAAATATAAAAAAAAACAATGGCGATTAAAAACCACTGAAAAAAATCTCTATCTGTGTGAAAAAAGGACAACAATTTAATATGGGTACAGTGTTGCATGACTGAGTAATTGTCATTCAAAGTGTGAGAAAGAGTGATGAGAGCTAAAATTGGCCTGGTTAGGAAGGGGGTATGAGTGTCCAGTGGTCAAAAAGAATTTAAATTTGAGTTGTTGTCAATCCTTTTAAATTTGCTGCTGTCATTGAAATAATACTTGTTAATGCTGACATGAAGATCCTTGTTCAGATAGTCATTCTGTTGTGTTGTCTCCCTGTCTAATCCACTATTGATGGGGATGACAAGTGGTCTTGCTGACATATATTGCTTTGGTATGAGCCACTATAGTCACTGTCAGTTATTCCTGATCAATAATATGCAGCTGACCCTGGAGTCAATGCAGTGGTAAGCATCCCTGGATTTGCCTTGAAACATCTGGACAGAATGAGGAAGAGATAGAACCCCAGTCAGGTTTTCATGAATACTCTGCATACCCACTGGGATAATTTCTCCTCATTTCTTGTCATTATGGGAAATCTCTCAAGAGTGGACAAAACTACTTCCATTATTACAATTGGGAACAATTACTTCCACTGTCTGAATGACAGCGGATAACCTAATTTCTTGCCTGCCATCAGAGGTACAGGAAATTTCCCCAAGGTCACATACAGCATAAAATTCTTCAAGTTCATATAAAATAAAATACAAAAGTTGAATCTCAAATTGAAATTTAAGTACACTAAAGTATCTAAAGATCCACTGCGACATAAATGCTCTCTGATACCATAATATTTTCAGAAGAAATAGAGGTCTTTAATGACCATTGCCACCATGAAGCTTTCTCCAGCAATGCAGTTTAGACAAGAACGTTTATTATTGTTTAATTGAGGCTGTGCCACTGCAGGTGTATTTCAGCCTAGGTTCGAATTGATACGATTTGACAGGCGATTTGACATGTTAAATCGCCTCCCAAATTGGTGGCTATTGCCGGCAATGGCACCGTCCGAATCGGGGAGCGATTTGTATAGACATCTATGCAGGAACTCACACAGATGCCTGTCAAATCGCCGGACTGTATTGCCAGGTAAATATCACAAAATGGAAATAATAGAAAAATCAATCAGTGAAAATCAATAAATACTACTAAGCAGCTGAACACTATGGGTCAACAAATCAAATCCCAGCTAGAAAAATAAATAGTAAAAGTTCAGCGCTAGAACTAGGTTTAAATAAAATGTTCATATAAAGTTCATAAACAAGTTCCCAAATCGCGTTCACTCGTCAAGACAGGCAGGTGACATCGTGCAAAGCCTCTACCACAGATAGCGCTATAGCAGCTCACCTCATGACGTGGACCCCTGAATTAACAGATGGGTCAAATGCGCCTTCCCTTATAGGGACAAACACCAGGAGTCTTTATCGATCCCTATGATTTCTCACAGAGCCTGATACTCAAGCCAAATCGTCAAACAGTCAGCACTAACAGATGTTAGACCAATCTAATTGTCTTCAATATGGGAGCCGGAATTCTAATTGAATATGTTACATGTAACAAAAGTAAGATATGTAGTGCTCTCTGCTAATACTAGTTTATTGAGTAAAAACCAAGATTAACCACTTGCCGACCGCCGCACACACATATACATTGGCAGAATGGCACAGGGAGGCAAATGGGCGTACCTGTACGTCCCTTTGAATTTGCCACCTATTGTCTCCCTGTCATCGGGAGCAGTGATCTCTTTCATGTTGTAGTGAACCCACCCCCCACAGTTAGAATCAGTCCCTAGAACACACTTAAGCCCTTGATCGCCCCCTAGTGTTTAACTCCTTCCCTGCCAGTGTCATTTATACAGTAATCAGTGGCTATTTGTAGCTCTGATCGCTGTATAAATGACAATGTCCCAAAATAGTGTCTGATGTGTCCGCCATAATGTCGCAGTCCCGATAAAAATCACAGATCGCCACCATTACTAGTAAAAAAAAAATAATAATAAAAATGCCATAAATCTATCCCCTATTTTGTAGACACTATAACTTTTGCGCAACCAATCAGTATACACGTATTGCGATTTTTTTACCAAAAATATGTAGAAGAATACATATCAACCTAAACTGTGTAAGAAGTTTGTAAAAAACGGGAGACCCCCTAACTGGGCTTTAATGCAGCCAATAATGAAATGTAGCGCAATTCAAGTTAAATGGATGGTCAAGAGGTTTTATTAGTACAAAACGAAATCTTTAAACAGAGTTTTACTTAGTGCATTCTGACATATGAAGGTCAGGACATGAACTAGAATATAATTTATAAAATTGGTCAGGGAGCAGTGTACAGTACAATCCACCATGGGCAACAAAGATAAAACAGCATGAATATTAAATCGTAAAATCCTGACGCGTTTTGACCCCAGTGGGTCATCTTCAGAGGATAGGTGTTTGACAGCTGTAGGGATGTAAATATGCATCAAAAAATCTTTCAGAACAAAACAGAACAGAAATAAACAATGTATTGGTATATACATAAACAAGTCGATCTGTAACAACATTACCAGTCAAAATGCTTTTAATGACTGTTGACGGCCAAAGTATGAGGGAGTTACCCTCTCATGTGTCTCCAATTTCCCCAGCGGTGGGTCGGTCCCCCTGGGGAGCAGCTGTCACGCACGCATACCTTACGAGGGATCACACATTGAATAACGCCCACATATAGGAACTTGCATCCCCTTGTAGTTTAATAGTATACAGACCCCATGATAATACCATCCCACAGGAAAGACAGTTCACAGTTTCTTTGAATTAAGATTCACTATGTTATGCTTTACGAGCAATTCAACAAATTATACTGTGGCAGTGGCTTTGTATGGATTACACATCCCTTGGTCAACTGATGATCTTCTACATTTTGCATCTAGAAGTTTCAACCACGGCCTTGTAACAATCTGTCATGGACTTCCCCTCTCTTGCCTCTCTTCTTTTCCCAGGCAGGGATACCATATGGTCATCGTCCTTGGTCGGCCGTGTCCCCCTCATCCGGGGGGTGGAGCCGTGTAACGCATGCCTTCCTGGCAGGGTGGGGAGATGCAAGGGCCTGGCGTCTCCCCAAGCGCCCACCAGGTGGCGGCACCTGGATTGTACGCTATCTCCTTCCCTGCCAGTGGCACTCTGGATCCCTTTTGGGCGCCGTGCTCGCGCGCATGACCTGCAGCGCGTGCGCGTGGTGTCACGGCACCTGCGCCCTTGCGGCGGAGGTGATGGTGGATCCAGGAGGAACACTCCTCCAGAACGCCGGGGGGACCACACAGTGAGCGCCGCTATTGCGCCGCTCCTTCCCCCATTGGAGGATTGGACATGGGAGGGGATAATTGCCTGCACCTGAAACATTTTTGCTTAATCAGCACCCTTACAAAATACCTTGGCTGTAAGGGCGGCTCAGCGGGATTTAGCGGTCCCATTTCATGCTTCCGCCCTGCAGCCTTACACAACAACTGGTAAGAACTCATGTATTCCTCTACTACCTTTCTTCTCTTGTATGGCTTACACCATGACTTTTTCACTTGCCCTACCTGCATTTATCAACTATCAACTTTCATACACTCATAACAATTCAGAACTTCGTTCAATTTGTCTATATGAATCGTGCTCTACACACCAGGCTCTTGTTTTGTTTTCACCATGTGTCACTCACATTATCACCTATCACAGCTTTCCTATTTCAGTCATCTATTTTTCTTGGTCACTTGTTTGTCTCCTCTTTGCATTCACCCTAGCATCACATCACCGGTGTTTCCAATCTATTCTCTTGTCTTTCTCTTTGTCACTCTCTTTTCTTCTTTTTCCACCTTCCCCCTCTTCCCCCCCCCTTTTACCCGGCCAGTTAACCGGGTCCTCCTCACACCTCATGATCTCTTGGTTTTTCACAACTCATGTACACACTATGATCTCCACTATTCTTCAGGTCTCTATGTTTGTTTCCGTTGGGCACCGGCCCACACATGCATGCATGCATACTCTGTTTTTTCTTGTGTCACCTTTGCTACACGGTCCCCTCTGGGTTTTCTCTCTCTCCCTTTCCTCAGTCTATTTTTTTCCATTCACGCTTCATACCACACGGTTCCCCCCCCCCCATTTCCTTCCCCTTTTTCCCGGTTCCCCTCTCCCCCTTGACCTTTTTTTTTTTTTTCTTCCCACCCCCTCCTCCCTTTTGTGTCATTCCTTCCCTCTTATTCCTCACATTATCCTCACTCTGTTTTCTTGTTCTGTGCATGATGCATCTGTGGACCTATTCCCAACCTGTACTTACCTATATCTTCAAAACTATGGTAACATGACATTCCCTCTCATTGCTCTAGGGGTAAAACTTTTCGACTTGAAACTCTTATTTATATTTAGTACATTTATATTTAGTACTCTTGTTACCCCTCGCAGGTGCAGTGCATGCCCCTCCTCCCCTCCAAAATTTGGGGGTTATTCAATGTGTGATCCCTCGTAAGGTATGTGTGCGCGACGTCTGCTCTCCAGGGGGACCGACCCACCTCTGGGGAAATTGGAGACACGTGAGAGGGTAACTCCCTCATACTTTGGCCGTCAACAATCATTAAGAGCATTTTGACTGGTAATGTTGTTACAGATCGACTTGTTTATGTATATACCAATACATTGTTTATTTCTGTTCTGTTTTGTTCTGAAAGATTTTTTGATGCATATTTACATCACTACAGCTGTCAAACACCTATCCTCTGAAGATGACCCACTGGGGTCGAAACGCCCTTCATATGTCAGAATGCACTAAGTAAAACTCTGTTTAAAGATTTCGTTTTGTACTAATAAAACCTCTTGACCATCCATTTAACTTGAATTGCGCTACATTTCATTATTGGCTGCATTAAAGCCCCGTTAGGGGGTCTCCCGTTTTTTACATAATTCTTTTGGGGTGCGCAGCCGTTTTTGTCTGTACTCCTCTGAGTGTCCCCTTTTTTCTGGTGTAAGAAATTTGTTTTTCATATATTTATTGGGGATATTTATTATAGCAAAAAGTTAAAAATATTGCTTTTTTTCAAAATTGTCGCTCTTTTTTTGTTTATAGTGCAAAAAATAAAAACCGCAGAGGTGATCAAATACCACCAAAAGAAAGCTCTATTTGTGGGAAAAAAAGGATGTCAATTTTGTTTGGGTACAACATCGCACGACTGCGCATCAGCTAAAGCGATGCAGTAAAGAATCTCAAAAAATGCCCTGGTCAGGACGGGGGTATATCCTTCCAGGGCTGAAGTTGTTACAACTTACAAACATGGCACTAAAACCTAGTGCCTGGTGTATGAGCATTCATTGTAAACAACATGGAGATGGCCGTGGGCAATGTCACATGATTCCTTCTGTTCTGTACTCGTTACGTACCAAGAGGCGGTACTTCGCCAGCAGATACGGATTCACATCGAGCACCCGCCGATTTGTGTTCTCAGTCAATGTACATCAGGTAAGCGAACACAAAACAAAAAATGAAAAATAAAAAGTGATTGAAAATGTTAAGGAAGTCCCAAACAGTGAAACATGTGACTTATGTAGAGTCCTCCAATATCTATTGAAGATTCTGATGGTTCCTTTAATGAAGGATGAACCAGCAACCACAGGTTCACTGAAAATCTTGTGACTATACTGTGAACACAGTGAATCCACCACCATGCAAACTGCATGCTTACTAGCTGCACAAGTTTAAGCACTTGTGGCTAATACCCAGCCAGGGCCTTTTCCTCCAAAGACTGCAGATGTTTAGTCTGGTCAGATGACATAGTAAGCCGTTTTGGTCAAGAACATAATTGGTGGTACAGCTTATGGACCCATGCATGGTTCAAGTAGCGATGAGGCGATGGCAGCTCAAAAAGAAAGAGCAGGGAAAATCGTCATAGGTAAACCCAGATGGTTATTTATTAAAAAAGAAAAAACCAGTATTGCTTACAAAGCGTATACAGATTCAGTAAAAGGTTCCAATAAAAACATGCAGCTGGCCGGCAACAATACAAACGCCTGTGCAAGGGGGATGTATTACACGGTGATGTCATCATGTCGCTCCTTCCGAAGCATTTCATCATGAATCTGATGTCGTCCTGGGGCATAGGGACCAATTTTTTTTAACAATTAATAAAAATAGGCAATAAAATGACGATTTTAGTTTTAAAATACTCCTGGATTATAATGCCTAGTATAGAAAGTTCAAAAAAATTGTTAAAAAAAATTGGTCCATATTAAAATGAGACAGTATATTGGGACCTGTCCTCCCTGAATGTCCGCAGTTTATATATAGAAAGGCAACCTCCCTGCGTGTTCCTGGGTTTTCATGACTGTGGTCGTGGTCGACCAGTGTTAAAAAGTGTAAAGAATTTGTAGCTTTGGTAACTAATAAACAGTACCCCTTCAGGACCTTATAACATGCTCCATGGTTGGTGTTGTGTATATGTTATGACGCATACACATGATCGCACATTCCAACAACAAAATCCATGTTTTTTTTTTCCGATGTTGGCTCAAACTTATCTTGCATACACACGGTCACACAAAACTTGTCGGAAATTCCGATCGCCATGAACGCGGTGACGTACAACACGTACGAGGAGCCGAGAAAAAATGAAGTTCAATAGCCAGTGCGGCTCTTCTGCTTGATTCCGAGTATGCGTGGAACTTTATGTGTCAAAATTGTGTACACACAATCAGAATTTATGACAACGGATTTTGTTGTCAGAAAATTTGAGATCCAGATCTCAAATTTTGTTTGTTGGAAATTCCGACGGAAAATGTCCAACGAAGTCTAGACACGGGGGAATTTCCGACAACAACTTTTCCCGTAGGAAAATCCGACCGGCATTAGAGTGTGAATGTGGCTTACAATATGTAGGAAGGACTTCCAGGCCCCTCCATGTCTGCACAGGGTAACATGTAAACAATCTTAATGGGGGAAAAAACACATAATGTGTCAAAACACTTCCGACTTTGTTATGATAGGAACCCTAGAGGTTTAAAATTTTGGGGTATCGAAAGAGTCAAGAAACACTGGAGAGGGGGTAACTTTATTCGACAACTCAGCCGTAGAGAATCCTATTGGATTTATGAAACAAAGGTCTCTGTACCTACAGATTTGAACGTCGAGTTTGATTCAAATTGTTTCATATCAGATCGTTGATATCGTTTTGATATTTATATGTCGGTGATGGCCGCAAGTGGTTAGAATTTTTATTTAATGGTTTTAAATTGTTTTTTAAATACATGTACATAAGTTGGGGTATTTTATGTAATTTTCAAAGTTTTTCTTATCATGTATTACGTGCTTTTATATTATGAGAAGCGTGTGGTGGCTGGTATTCCTGGCTGTGCTCGATGAGTGAGAGGTCTCCATGGCAACATCTATACAAAGGAAATAAAGCTCTGGCTCTGCTGGAAGTTGGTGTGGTTTCCACTGTGATTGATTGCAGGATATAACCTCTAGATGTGATTCCATATCCGCTGATGAAATCCCGCCCCTTGGGACATAATGCGCATGGAACGGAAGGAATCCTGTGACGTCACCCATGGCCATCTCCGTGTTGTTTACAACGAACGCTCGTACACCAGTCACTAGGTTTTAGAGCCATGTTTGTAAGTTTTAATCTTCTTTTTTACTCAATAAACTAGTATTAGCAGAAAGCACTATATATCTTCCTTTTGTTACATGTAACATATTCAATTGGAATTTTGGCTCCCATATTGAGGACAATTGGATTGGTCTAACACCTGTTAATGCTGACAGCTTCACCATTTGGCTTGAATATCTGGCTCTGTGAGATATGAAAGGGATCGATAAAGACTCCTGGTATTTGTTCCTATAAGGGAAGGCGTATTCGACCCGTCTGTTAATTCAGGGATCCATGTCATGCGGTGAGCTGCTAGCGCTATCTGTGCTGGAGTCTTTGCATGATGTCACCTGCCTGACCTTTGACTCATGCGTAAACACGATTTGGGAACATGTTTATGAACTTTATATGAACATTTTATTTAAACCTAGTTCTAGCGCTGCACTTTTACTATTTATTTAAATACCACAAAATGGCATAGTGAATTGACAGCTTCAGGATCACATGCAATATTTAGGGAAAATGTGTCCAGATACCTAAATACCGCATGTGATCTGTTTTAGTTAATGGAGCCCAATGATGCTAATCAATCCTGTAAGTTTCATTACTTTGCACTTGTTCCAGGTTAATTATTCTTTCTGAAATATTAAACTTACTTTCCTATCTTCTAGGCTACTGTTGATCCTGCAGCCTCTGCTTTATATAGTGCAAATCTTCAATTTAGGCAAACCATCTAGACTTGGGGAGTGCCTGAGGCTCAATCTTTGGGGCTGAACAATTGCTGACTCTGTTACCATGTTGATGGTACAAGAAAGTTGCTGTGAAGATCCTTGTGATGCATTTATAAGTGGACTGAGACACCACTGCATTATGTAAAGCATGAAAAAATTGGAACCCCTTAAAATAAAATTCTAATATGTGATTTGTAATAACACTCCAGAACTAAAGGTGTGTCCTTAGGGAGAGAGCACATTACCTGTTGCAGAGTAAATGGAAGGGGAGCGTGATTACTTGTTTCTGGTGAGAACATCCTGTCAGTTGCATCCCTATTCCCTCAGAGTGATGAGTGTCCTCCATATAGAGAGACCATTCTCCAAAAATTGGAAAATTATCAAGCTCTTGTTCCAGTAACAAGTGAAAGTGTCTACATTGTAATCATAAGCCAAGCATTATTTTTATTGTATTCTTTAAGAAATGCACTGGGATTGATTTACTAAAACTAGAGAATGCAAAATCTGGTGCAGCTGTGCATGGTAGCCAATCAGCTTCTAACTTCAGCTTATTCAATTAAGCTTTGACCAAAAAAATGGAAGATAATTGGTTTCTTTGCAAAGCTGTGCTGGATTTTACGTCCTGCAATTTTAGTAAATCAACCCCACTGTGTGTAGGTGAAACATGTCAGAATAGAATTGTTCATGTTCACTATTATTATTTTGCAACTTGCTGTGTGGTATTCCTGTTGCTGGTACAGTTGATTGCTTTGGTGTAGATGAGCTGAGCCAGCACCTGAGATGTGATTGTGGAGAGTGGAGTCTGATTTTGACTGGAGCAGCATGTGAAATGTTTATCATTCTTAATGTAGTTTCATAGAATGATGTTTCTAGCACACAGAACACTTTGTCATTTGAATGTTATTCAGAATCATTCTGTACCATACATGCACTGTTTGCATGTATGTCTTATATACTATATTATTATTATTTAGTCATTTACATCAGTGAACGATGAGTGTTTTCCATTTCATTGTAGCTAATCCACATTATTGCATCCTAATATGAGCTTGCATCTAATATATACCGTACTTTGTTTGCAGCACTAATACTTTTTAACAAAACCAAAACCAATTTTGTTATATACACATCATGAAAGTATTAGAACTCCTGGGCATTTAAAAACAATTATGCAAAGGTGTCCTTCATAATATTCAGTAGTTAGTAACAGTTTCCATGAAGATTTAATTGCACATTTACAAAATGAGTGTAAATAGTGTAAATAATCCTGTATATAGGATAAGATCCATATACAATACACTGATGTAATCAATTGCAAACGTATTCCATAGGAAAAAATTCAAGCTTTAAGGTTTATGCCTGTAGTCCACTTGTTGGATATCCAGCGTTCCTGGTGCCAGCCAGCTGGTCCACACAGTGGGAGGCTCCCTAGAATGAATCTGCAGGCACACTGCCCATTTGTCCGCAAGGGATTATTTCTATTGATCACCGTATCTATTTTTAATACATTATTGTGGTCCACCTATATGCCTTTTCATTACAGAAGATCTGGTGAAACCATTGCGAGCATAAAGCTTAAAGTCTGAAATTTTCCCACAATCGATAACATTTGTGAAACATGTATGGACTTGATGATAATGATACATGAAACACAATGATGAGGGTTTTTATTTATTACAATATTTTTGTAGATGTACTGTATATCTTGGCGGAAACGATTACCAACTACTGGACATTATGAAAGACACCTTCACATAAATGTTTTAAAATATCCAAAAAGGGCTAATATCTTTATAATTTATATATAATAAAATTGAATACTTTTTCATACTTCTGTATTGGTTTTATTTGAAAATTTGTAGTGCTGCATATAAAGGCCCATACCTTTTAGATACCAACAGAGTTCATATATTTGATATGGCAACAACTGGGACATCTCCTAACAACTGTAGACTATCTCCCATCTATAAATTGATATAAAGCACCCTAACTTCCTCTACCCCTATTGCACTGTGTTTTCTTGAACGTACAGTATGTGGTTTGCATTCCTGATCCAACTTTTGTTTAACCTGAAAGCATGTGAGAGCCTGTCAGTGAACAGAACCTCAGTGAATAGGAGGGTTATGAGCAGAATATTTAGCTGAATATAAAATCTCTGCCAAGTAGCTGTTTTAATGATTTCCCCAATCCTGTAAGTAAACCCCTGTGAATTAACCTGATCTGGGGTAGGACACAATGGGAGTTAGAAGAGTCAGCTTCTGAATGCCCCTGTGGCATGTATGACTCAAGACATCAAGCAATATTTTTTAAAATCAGTATAGAAAATTAGTTTATGTATACAAAGACTTCTCTAAGATCAGAAATCACCTGTGAATCAGGAATCTATATATATATATATATATATATATATATATATATATATATATATATATATATATATATATACTTATCTTTCCAGGCTCCTGGCTCAGCTCTGGTCCTAAAATACATGGCTGTCCTGTAATTCTGCTAGATTGCAATTGTCACATTGCCTACTGCTGAATCACAGCATAAAAGCTGAATGATCATTGTAAATTAAGTTGGTCAAATAGTGTATGCAGCTTTCTGAGGAAATAGACCATAAGAAATAATTGGCGTATACCTTACTGTTTTATACATTAATATTTCTGAATCAAATATAAATCCTTAAAAAATAGAAAATCACTTGGGGAATATTCACTTTTCTGAATGTTAATATTTAAGAAGGAAATGCTGAAACACAATTATGCATCTTAAATTTGCATCCTATAATAAATAATGGTCTTTTATTAAGCCTGTGCTTGAAACAAATAACCAAATCACAATTATTTTTTTCATTCTTCTTAAATAATAAAAAAACACTTATATGATTTTTGTATTCCATTCAACAATTATTAATGGGTTAATTAAAATGTTACTTCCTTTTACTAATATAATAAATGTGACTGCCCTTACTCTTATTGCTAACATTTATTATTCTTTTTTAGAATAATTACTTCGAAAAATCCCAAACAGTTTCACCAACCGTGTTTAATTAAATTTTGTTCAGGTGCATTGAGCTGCTTGACTTAATATACCTCTCAGTTTAATCAAGTTTACTTTGTCCACATAAATGTTTCCCTTGTCAAAATGTGCTTTGTTTTCCATGTGTGTTCGTTTACCCACTTCTTTGTGTTCTCCTAATACACATAATAGTGTAAGATTGTAATTTTTTTTCAGTTTAAAAACTCATAAAATGACTTGAGTTAACCCAAAGTTGGCCTTGAAATGTTGCCATCTGGCTACCCAACCTCATGTGACTGTAGTTCATATGATTGTATCTTATGCCTCATTAGGCCAAAATTAACCTGATGATTAGGTTGTTACTGAACACCTGTCACAAATCAGGGGCTTTGCAACTTTTACTTAATATTGAAGAAAAATAATTTGTAGGGTTACTGTCAATTATTATTGTTATAACATGTTATATAATAATTATATAATTATTAAAAAATAATTGAAAGTTAAAAATGTCATAGTTTATTTGGTTCTACTAGTTCTTAGAGGTTATTAACCAGGGATTTCAGTATGTCTGTAGCATTCCCCCTATGCAAATTGGATGTGGACTTCCTTCCTCTATGGAGCCAGTTCACTGATCTCCATTGCAGCTGTGCATCTTTGGCTCCATTTCAGGAATGAATTCAGGCAAAAATTTGGCCCTGATTCATCCCTAAAACTGAGAAAAAGGACACACCAGAGAGCCGCATCCGTCAGAGGTGTGAACCCAGCCTAGAACTTGAATTTAAGACTACCTTGCACTTGTAACCCTTCCAAGGTCTAAAGCATAACCTTACAAATGAACTCTTATCCTTTAGCTTCCCTACTAAAAACTTAACATCCTTTGTGTTTGCTGTTAGTGTAATAATCAAGCATTGTCAAGGCAAAACCTATTTGTTAAATGTTATTTACTTTTCTCCTTTTACAGTCTCTCTGTAAGGCCCTGAATAAGGAGTAGATGGATAGGATTAAAGAGATTATAAACCCTCAGCTTTTTTAAATACTTTCAGCAGCTGATATAATCACTTCAGGGAATGCAGCTTCTTTATCTTTCAATCCTTGCCTATGTTCCAATTTAAGTCAGTACCATGACTGTTCCCCCAGGTATTCTGCTTTTGGGTGGCTCCTTTTTCTTGCAGCATACTTTGACCTCACTCTTGCATGCAGAGACTAGAGTTGTGTCCCTCTACACTGTGTGCATCAATATAAATGCACATCCCTATAGCCTATGATGGCAAGGCAATCCCCTGCTCCCACCTCCTCCTTCCTTCTACAAACTAAGAGACTGGCTGGAGATTGCACTGTTCACTGTTAACTCCTGTGAAGACAGAAAGTTCAGGGAAACAGCTATGAGAGAGCAGGAGCTATAAGCTTTGAAATTTGTAGTTTGTAAGTGCTGGCATAAGTATTGTAACAAATAATTTACTAGGGCATGTTTATTTTATTGTGCTCAATGTGTTAAGCTAAATACATTGAGGGTGTAAAACTACTTTAAGCAACATTCCCTAAAAAACAACATTTCCCATCAGACCTGAGAGATGCTTAGGGCCTGTGTCAGCAGGTGTTTGCTTCAGAACTATTTCTCAACCTATACAAGTCAATGTAAAAGCAACTGAAACAGGTTTATAAAGCTTAGAAGGAAGTTTATTGCACATCAAATGGGAGTCAACTACAGATCAAATGCAGCTGTTAAAGAACTCTAAATGATCCAGGAAGCTTTACAAACTTCATTCAAATGCAAGCACCGTGCATCTGAAAGTATGCTGGATTTTGTCCATCAACACTAGCTCTTACAGCATTGTGCTGCACTTGTGGCAGAATATAGGTGCTGGGTGCCACAGACAGGCAGGCAGGGAGGGGTTGGGCATTCAACAGTGACAACACTGATAGCTTGCCCACACTCATGTCCACATGTACCTTTGCAGTCAAAAAGGCCACAGCGGCAACACGGGGTGACTGTACTGCAGTGATTTCACTAAAGCATAAGCAACATTGTCACCCTGTTGAAAGAAATAGTACTTCAAGAGACCTACTGACAGGATCAGCAGCTAAAATTCTATTTTACTATCATTGACAGACAGCAACATGTATACAATTTTTATAAAGCAAAATAGTTAAAGTAAGCAGACAATATCTGGTCTCCCACAGTACACCGAGCATGGAAATACAATTGTTTTATTAAATATAAACTGCTAAATACCTTTTATCATCAGCAGTTAGAGCAGTCTTGTGATTTCTATCAGTGTCCAGCCAAGCACTAGATAAAGCTTGTAGCTTTTATAACTGGCCTATAAAACTGCAAGGGCCCTTGCCCTCTGTCTGGACAGTGCTGATTGGCCCTGTGATGATCACATGCACCCTCCCAAGAAAAAACCTCTCTAGCAATAGACACCAAACTGAGCATGTGCAGCCTAACTCCATGGACTCTGTGTTATCTGGAAATTATTAGGAGTCAGTGGAAGGAGGGGAGGATCAAACAGCCCTTTTACACAAGTCTTCCGCCGATGACCTGATAAAAAAAAGCCCCTGCCATTCTGGCAGCGCTGTTGTCTGACAGTTCTTATATAAACTATGGGGCATGGCCATGCGGTGATATCACCCTAAGAACTCACCCTTTTTAAAGTCTCCGCCCTGGGCATGATGGGTCCATCACAATGGGAGGGATCTCCAGGTGACATCATTGCATAGTCATGCCACCTAGTTATATAAGAACTATCAGACACTGGAGCTGCCAGAATGGTGGGAATTGTTATCGGGGTAAACAGCGGTGAGGAAAAAGACAGTACAAGGAGAAGACAGCTCAAGGAGAAGACAGCTCTAAGAGAAGACAGCTCTAAGAGAAGACAGCTCTAAGAGAAGACAGCTCTAAGAGAAGACAGCTCAAAGAGAAGACAGCTCAAAGAGAAGACAGCTCAAAGAGAAGACAGCTCAAAGAGGAGACAGCACCAGGGGGAGAAGACTGCACTGGAGGGAGAAGAAAGCACCGGATGGAGAAGACATCTGTACCGGAGGGAGAAGACACGTTGGATCTACGACAGGGGACATTTTTCATTTTTAATAAAGGACTTGTCAAAAATCGCCTTTTTTTTACACTTTACTGCTTTTTGGGGTGAATGGGTGGGGGGTACAATGTACCCCATACTCATTCACATGGGGGAGACTAGGATCCAGAGGCCCATTTCTTAAAGGGAGCTAAGCCCCCTGCCCGCAGACCCCCACAGCCACTGGCCAGGGTTGTGGGGAATTTGCTCTTCTCCCCATCAATATTGGGGCAAGGTGCTTTAGGACAGGGGCACAGGCTGCTATTTAGCAACCAGCTATATACAGTGTTTAAATGGAAAATGAAAACTGCAAAAAGCAAAACTCATCAAAAATCGCATCACAAACACAACACTTACGTTTCTGGTGCGATTCCATTGAAGTCTATTACATGCAAAATATGGGAAAAAAATACCATGGGAAAAAATGCTGCAAAATGCATAGCTGTAAATGTGTACCATAGGAAACCATGTTAAATGAACTGTAGTGCGTTTCTGTAAACTGCAAAATTCACTAAAAAACACATACGTGTGAACCTAGGGTAAGACCCATCAGGCTTTTTTTTTTCTGACTGTGTCCTGTCACAGGACAAGAACATTGCAACAGTTTTCCTCCATTCCCGGTTTCTGTGAAAACAAAAAAACAAAAAATGGTTTTACATTAAAAAACCCAGCTCCTGGCCTTTTTTTTTGTGAAACCTCTCTACTTTTTTTATTGCCATATATTTTCCTGTTTGGATGAGTACCATATTTACTGTCTTGTTAAGATGCTGTCATCCCTTGACAAATAGGGTATCATCAGTACAGGTAAAAAATATCCCTGAAAAGGGACATGGAAAGCAATACAATGATGACAAACTTCAAAGGTTTTGCTCTTTCCCCACTCTATCTAATACTAATTTTTATTTTTTATATTACTGATGTTGGCCTTCAAAACAAAAACATTTTAAAAGGATTCATTTTTTACTGAATCTTGGAACTGTATTGCCAAAGAGAACATTGCTAATATTGTCTTTTAGTTGTGCCCACATCTTTCTTTATAGAAGTCAGGCTGTGCAGATTGGCAGTGTTTTATACAGATAAATGAAAACAGAGTCCATTCTTAATGATGTATCATTCTTTAAGTTGGTTTCTTACTTGATGTTATTTCATTTGTCTTGGCACTTGACATTTCTGCTTAGTGTTTCAAGTAGAGGGATACATTCTCAGTCGCTCAGAGCCAGTGTTTGTTTGCACATAGCTGTATATTTGCTTTTCACAAATGACAAGCCAAAGAAGTACACATATTGTTAGATATTCCTTCTGGATCTCAATTCCACATAGATTGATTTGCTACTTGTCAGAGAGCACTTAAGCCTCGTACACACGACCGGATTTTCCTGATGGGATATGTGTGATGACAGGCTGTTTGCGTAAAATCTGACCGTTTGTACGTTCCATCAGACAATCGTTGTCAGATTTTCTGCGGACAAATTTTGGATGGGAGGTTTAAACATTTTCCGTGGACAAATGTCTGTTGTTGGATTTTCCGAGCCTGTGTACACAAGTCCATCGGACAAAAGTCAAAAGTACAAACAGGCATGCTCGGAAGCAAGGACAAGCCAGAAATGGTCGGTCTTGTAAACCAGCGTTCATAATAGAGAATTAACATTCGTGACGTGGCAAATTATGAGATCTCGAAATGCAGCGCACATGCTCTTCTTCTTTAATGGGATAATAATGAAGCTGCTTTGCTGGTGATACTGATGGAGTTATTGCAAACAAATTTTAAAAGGCTTTTATTTCTAGTGATATCAAGAATAATATTATTTTGCTTTTTATTTTTTGGCAAGTTAACACAACACCATTATCCTGTAGTTTTTAAGATCAAAGATACAACTGTTATTGTCCCTTGTCAATTTTACATTGTATTTTTTTAAATGTAACTGCCTACTCCCAAATTGTCATTTAAAGTAAAACACATAGCCAAGTATTATTCTCCACAATTTTTTATTGTGCATTAAAAAAAGAAAACAAATAGCATTAGACATGCTATCTGCCAATAGAACTTAACCAAAAAGTGCATTATATGCATCCAAAAATATAGAAAATATAACAAATCAAATCATTATTATTCAACCAAAAAATAAAATAAAAGCCTTATGCATGTGTCCTGCTTCTTAATATAGGGGGTCAGCAATGCCGAGAGTTCGTGAAAGCAGGGGTCTGTCATCCGGAGATTTTCAAAATCAAAAAATCATCTGGATTATTCTCCTGGAGCTCCCGCAGCAAAGGCATATGACATAATTGGTCACAATTAATAAAGCAACCAATTTTTGTTCCAATAAATCCTCCTCCTCCTGTTCCTGGACTGGACTTGGGTCAAAGCAATAACTCCAAGGCCAAAAATCTCATCTGATTCCGCAACATATCTGGTTGATGAACGTTCAGAAACTAACTGAGAAGCACGAAATGAAAAGCGCAAACTGAAAAGTGCTAAATGAAAAGCATGAAATGAAAAGCAGGAATCAACACTCACCAAACTTCTGCTAACACAAAATTAGCAGGAGCCCAAAGGGTGGTGCGAAAGAGCTGAAAAACCATGTAGTGCATCACTACATTCGTGTTTGTTGGCCGACAATTCCTTGCCGTTTGTATGCAAGACAAAATCCAGGCACACGCCTTCGGACAAAAGTCAGAGGTTTTGTCTGCGGAAAATCCGATCGTGTGTAAGAGGCTTTAGAGGTAGATTCACATCCAGCTACAACCAGGTGTCCCACATTTTATGGAAATAAAATGTAGTGATCAGTTGTCTTTTTCAAAAAGGCTTAAAATCTGTTTAAACAAAATATTGAAAACAGAGTGCATCCCCTACAGCAGCCTTTTTCAATCAAGGTGCCCAGGCAACCTGGGGTGCCTTGAGGTTTCTTCAGGGGTTTCTTCAGGGGTGCCTTAGCAAAATGACTAAATATTTATCAAAAATTGTATACAAGCCAGCAGGTGGCTCAAGCCTGCCTTTTAGTTACACAAAGCCACATGTTTTTGTTACGTCTTTCTAGACACTGGCATCCTAACAACCAATGACATCAACAGGATGTCTGTTGCCTCCACAGCATCCTTGTTTGACCCTCCTGTGCCCCTCTCCCTAAGCACTGGGGTGACATTATCTGACTGATGGAGAGAAATTCAGGGAGAAGCGAAACATTGAAATGCTAGTCAGTACCAGTGTGCAAAAGTGTATTTGCTTTGGAAGAATAAATCACCTTTAACATTGGGTGTCCTACATGTGGATGTTGCTGCACTATGTAAGGCTATTCGAATAGTTTTTAAAATTTTAGAATGGGTGCCTCAGGACTGTCCATAATTTTAAAGGGTGCCTTAAGATTTTCTATAATTTTAAAGGGTGCCTTGACTGAAAAAAGGTTGAAAAACACTGCCCTACAGTAGCAATATAGAAGCGTCACTATTTATTTCTCCTCTACTCACAAAAAAGTGCATTTAGATGTGACCTGTAACCTTTTACAAAAATGAATAAATTGGCTTAGTATTACTTATGAAGGAAGGGGAGGGGATGAAATGAAATGGCACAATACCCCTAAAGGACCTTTTACAACTTAATGGTAATGTGGTTCTAAAGACTCTATGCATGAAGGTATAAAACCTTCGGTATGCAATTTCCTCCGCAGCCCCCAACCAATACATACCCAAGCCCAATCATAATCCAGTGATTTGCATGAGAGAGGCTGCTCTCCTGGGTCTCTGCCTCCCTGTTGGCTGAGAGACAGCAGCCGGACCCATTGGCTCTCACGGCTGTCAATCACAGCCAGTGAGGATGGAGTGGGGGCAGAGCCGAACCCCATTCTGTGTGTCTTATGGCACTCGCAGAGGAGGAGGAGCCAGGAGCACCGGTGGGGGACCTGAGAAGATGAGGATCAGGGGCATTGCAAAAAGCAGGTTAGTATGAAATATTTGTTACTTAAAAACAGAAAAGAATTCTACCTCTAATATCACTTTAATTCCATCAATCTGTTGACTCTGCCCAAAAATGGTGGATTTGACATTTAAAGTGAGCCTTACCCCCTTCCATTAAAAATCACATCATCATAGAGGCCACAAACTAATTAAACCTAAAACCGCTCCCACCCTCTTCTAACACCTATACTAACTACCCTGTAAAAGGAAGATGCCTATACTTACCTATTCTCAGGGTGCTCTGGTGCAGTCACATGATCTTCCCAGCAGCCAGCTTCAAAGGTGAGGAGAGAGCACTGACCACAGATAGAATGTCTGGGCAGTTCAGTTGATAAAGGAGGGACTTCAGCGCCTCAGCAAGGGAATTTCTTCATAGTGCTTCATAGTGCTTCAAAGGGCTTGATTTAAAAAGCATTTACAGCTTGTTATGTAAAGTATATAAGTAAATGAATGCCTATAAACTGCCCATAATCACACTTTAACCACTGCAGCCCCGGAAGATTTGGGTGCTCGATGACTAGAGCACTTTTTACAATTTGACACTGCGCTGCTTTAACTGGTAGTTGTGTGGTCATGCAATGCTGTACCCAAACAAAATTCTGCGATTTTTATATTTTGCGACATAAATGAAAAAAGACCGAAAATGTTGAAAAAAAATGATATTTTCTACTTTTTTTTTTGTTTTGTTTCAATCTCTCTTTATTAAATTTTCATTTCATATAAACAATCATAAATATCACAACTTAATAAAAGACAAAAAACAAATAATGACTTCCAGTTAAACAAGGCGTTTCACAACAAATTCTTCATATTTCTATTACATAAAAGATTATTCGTTCTAATTATAAACGTCTGTATCATTCATCACCAAGTTTCCTCATCCTAAAGTCCTAAAAGACTACAGCCCCTTACCCACCCCACCCTATACCTATCTCTTCCATACTTATTCGCACTCATACTACAAAAAAAAAAAATTTCCTTCTATCCTTGTTCCTTATACGTATTCCATTATTTCATGCGATGCTCTGAACTCATCCCAACTTTGCCAAATCTCAGGAAGTTGGTTTGTGGTATAACCTTCCTCTCTTATCTGTTCCTCCATGTATTGGATTTCATTCATTTCACATATCCAATCTACTATTGCTGGTCCAGTCTCTTGCTATTATTGTTCTGGCCGCTGATGTCATATGGTGAATGATATCTTTTTTAATCTTCTTTATTGATTTTGGTATCAGGGACAATAATGAAATTTCTATGCTCGGGGTCTGCTCTATTCCTGATACTTTATGATAAATGTCAAATATTTTATTCCAGAATCCCTTCACCAGGTGACATCCGTACCATATATGTTCCATTGTACCTTTTTCTGTTTTGCATCTCCAACATAAATCTGTATTACCTTTATTGATTAAATTTAGATTAACTGGGCTCCTATACCATCTCATTACTATTTTATAATTTCTCTCCTGATATTTATTCGCAATGGTTGTTCTATGTATAGTTTCAAAAACCTTTTCCCATTCTTCTTCCAACAATGGTCTCTCCAATACCTTTTCCCATTTCTTTACGTTTATTATCTCCTTAAGGGGACTATTCGGGATTAATTCATCATATATTTTTGATAGTTTCTTAATTGGAGTCTGCTCTCCCAGTAATAATTTTTCAAATTTAGTTGGTGGTCTGTTTATCCTGGCTATTTTATATCCTATAAACGTCTGAAGTTGTTGATACTGCATCCATTTTTTTTCACTTTCCGTTCCCATTTCCTTCAATGCGGGTATTTTCCCATTCTCCAGGATTTGTACGAATCTTATATCCTCTGCCCTATTCCATTTTAAGAATTTTTTACATCCCATTGCTGGGGGGAATTCAGGGTTGAAAAACAGTGGAGTCATAGGTCCCAGCATCGTGGAGAGCTTCCCATTTTTAACTATGCCAGCCCATACCTTTAACGTTGCATTTACAAAGAGTGTCAGCTCCTTTCTCTTAGGTCTCAAGTGGGGTTCTATCCATGGAAGGGTTTTTAGTTGGGTCCCTATTATTTCCTCCTCCATACTGACCCATTGCTTATTTTCTTTGTTATGGTACCAATCTATTATACTGGTTAGTGATGCTGCTTGCAAATATTTTGTGCAGTCTGGTAATGCCAGCCCCCCTTTGCTTTTCTTTCTTATTAGGTTTTCTCTTTTTATCCGGGGGGTTTTATGTGCCCATATAAATCCAACTATAGCTTTTTTTACCTCCTTCATTAGTTTTCTAGGGGGTTCAAATGGTATCGTTTGAAAAATATACAAGAGCTTTGGTAGTATATCCATCTTTATGGTATTAACTCTTCCCATCCAAGAGTACACCAATTTATCGTATTTCTGTAATGATTTCATAGCATTTCCAATTGCCTTCTTATAGTTCATCCCCTGCAATTGTTTCAGATCCTTGGTTAGAAAGATTCCTAAATATTTTATTGCATTTTGCTTCCACTTAAATGAAAAGTCCTTTTGCATCAGTAGACTAACTCTTTCGTTAATTGATATATTCAGTATCTCTGATTTGTCATAATTTACCTTGAAATAACTTAGCTCCCCAAATCTTTTAATTTCTTTCATTAAATTTGGGATAGTTATATTGGGGTTAGTTATATATATTAATAGATCATCTGCATATGCGGCTACCTTGTATTCTTTTTCCCCCACCCTTAACCCTTTGATATCTTTGTTATTCCTAATTGCAGTAATTAAATGTTCCATTATAAGTACAAACAACAAGGGAGAGAGGGGACATCCTTGACGGGTGCCGTTTGATATCTTTATGCCTTTTGATAACATGCCGTTCATTTTTACTTTTGTTTTTGGGTTGGAATACAAAGCAACTATCCTGTTAAACATTTTCCGACCCATACTGAGTTGTTTCAATGTTTCTTCCAAGAAACACCATCCTATCCTATCAAATGCTTTTTCGGCATCTATGGCCAGCACGCACGTTTCAATAGCTGTTCTTTGGGCATACTCCAGTAGTGTACAGGTCCTTATGATATTATCTTTAGTTTCCCTCCCTTTTGTAAATCCGGCTTGATCTAATTGTATATAATTGGGTAGGATTGGTGTTATTCTATTTGCGATGATTTTAGAATTCAAACGGATATCTATGTTAGTTAACGAGATTGGTCGATAATTTTTGCACAATGTATGGTCCTTCTCCGGTTTCGGGATCAAGGTAATGTGAGCTTCTGTGCTTTGTGGCACAAAGCCTTGTGTATCAGATATCGAATTGTATATTTTTTCCATTATAGGGGCGATTATGTCCTGAAAATTCTTAAAAAATCTGACAGTGAATCCGTCAGGTCCTGGACTTTTTCCTGGGACTAATTCTTTAATTGCTTGCTGAATCTCTTCTAGAGAGATATCGGTTTCCAATTTTTCAGATATTTCTTTAGGGAATCTAGGGAGAGCAGTTTCGTAGATATATTCTTTAATTTTCTCTCTGTTCTCACTTTCCATCTTATTCCCCCCTGATGTTTTAATATTATATAAATTAGAATAATATGCATAGAATTCTTCCGTTATGTCTTTGGGGTCATATGTATATTCCCCATTTGCTTTTAATATTTTAATTATAGTTGTTGAGATCTGTTGTTCTTTTAGTATTTTAGCAAGTGTCTTCCCTGTTTTATTCCCATATTGGTACCATTGTGCCCTTCCACGGTCTCTAATCCTAAGGGTTTCCTCATCGAGCAGTGTTTGTAATTCCAGCCTTTTCCCTTTTAAGTTTATTTTTTCTATTGGTTTTAAATTCTGTTTATGATTTCTATCCAATTCCTCTATTTCTTTTATCAGCTGGGATTTTTTTTGCTCCCTTCTTCTTTTTAATCTTGAGCCATGTTTGATAAATGTCCCCCTTATTACGCATTTTAATGTTTCCCATTGTATGGGAATTGATGTTTCATCCTTCTCGTGCATTTCTATAAATTCCTTTATTTCTTACGTATGTCCTCTATACATTCTTTATCTTTTAACAGGTTATCATTTAGTCTCCAGTTCCTTTTTGTTTTTTCTCGTTCTATTACCTTGATTTCCAAATACAACGGGGCATGATCTGACCATAAGAATCCTCCTATATCTGATGATGGAGTCATTGACATTTCTAAATGATTAATGAAAAAATAATCTAATCTATGATAGGAATCATGTATATTAGAATAGTATGAATAATTTTTTTCCGTTTGATGTTGGGCCCTCCAAATATCCACCAGCTGATGTTTCTCCATTATCCCCTTAAATTCCTCTATCTGGCTCTTATTTCTATAGGCATGTGTATTAGTTGTATCAATTTTTGTATCTATAACAAAGTTAAAGTCCCCACCCATAATCACTATACCTTCTGCTTTTTCCATGCTATTATTTAGGGCCCTTATTCCCGTCCTTATCTGATCGTGATTTGGTAAATAAAGGTTAATAATTGTGAAAGTTTTTCCATATGGCATTACCCTTATAACCAATTTTCTACTTTTTTGTTATAAAAAATTAATAAACTAAATTTTAGTCAAACATTTAGGCCAAAATGTATTCAGCCACATGTCTTTGGTAAAAAAAAAATGTTAATAAGCGTATATTTATTGGTTTGTGCAAAAGTTATAGTGTCTACAAACTAGGGTACATTTTCTGGAATTTTCGCAGCTTTTAGTTTATGACTACCTATCTCATTTCTTGGGGTGCTAAAATGGCAGGGCAGAACAACCCCCCCACCCCAAGGAAATTGCTGAGAGGCATGTTGAGTCCATTAAATATTTTTTTTTTTTGTCGCAAGTGATTGAAAAATGCCAAAAAAAAAATACACAAAGTTGTCAATAAATGTTATATTGTTCAAACATGGCATGGTTATATGTGGAATTACACACCAAAATACATTCTGCTGCTTCTCCTGAGTATAGGGATACCACATGTGTGGGACTTTCTGGCAGTGTAACCGCGTACAGGACCCCGTAAGGGGGTACATTTTTTATTTCACTCCTCACTACCTATCACAGTTTTGGAGGCCATAAAATGCCCAGATAGCACAACCCCCCCCCCCCAAATGACCCCTTTTTAAAAAGCAGACACCCCAAGCTATTTGCTGAGAGGCATGTTAAGTATTTTGCAGATCTCGCTTTTTGTCACAAAGTTTTGAAATTTGAAAAAAAAAATCATTTTTCTTTTCTTTCTTCATTTTCAAAAATAAATAAGATCTGCAAAATACTCACGATGCCTCTTAGCAAATACTTTGGGGTGTCTACTTTACAAAATGGGGTCATAGGGGGGGGGGGTTGTGCTATCTGGACATATCAGGGCCTCTGTAACTGTGATAGGTAGTGAGGAGTAAAATCACAATTTTACGCCTTTAGAAAGCCTGAAGGCAGTGCGTGGTTTTTGGGGTCCTATACGCGGTTAGGCTCCCAAAAAGTCTCACACATGTGGTATCCACGTACACAGGAGAAGCAGCAGAATGTATTTTGGGGTGTAATTCCACATATAACCATACCATGTTTGAACAATATATCATTTAGTGACAACTTTGTGAAAAAAAAATAATAAAAAAAAAATGTAATTTTCCAGAAACTTGTGGCAAAATATAAAATATTCCATGGACTCAACATGCCTCTCATCAAATAGCTTGGGGCGTCTACTTTCCAAAAAGAGGTAATTTGGGGGGGGGGGGTTGAACTGTCCTGGCATTTTATGCACAACATTTAGAAGATTATGTCACACATCACCCACTCTTCTAACCACTTGAAGATAAAGTTCTTTCTGACAGTTTTTGTTTACATGAAAAAATATTTTTTGCAAGAAAATTAGTTTGAACCCCCACACATTATATATATTTTTAAAGCAAAGGCCCTACAGACTAAAATGGTGGGTGTTGCATTTTTTTTTTCCCACAGTATTTGCGCAGCAATTTTGCAAACGCAATTTTTTTGGTAATAAGACACTTTTTTACATTTTAATGCACTAAAACACACTTTATAGCCCAAATGTTTGATGAGATAAAAATATGATCTTTTGCTGAGTACATGGATACCAAACATGATGTGCTTTAAAACTGTGCACAAACGTGCAGCGGCAACAATCTACATACATTTTTAAAAGCCTTTAAAAGCCTTTACAGGTTACAATTTTAGATATACAGAGGAGGTCTACTGCTAAAATGATTGCCCTCGATCTGACCTTCGTGGTGATACCTCACATGCATGGTGCAGTTGCTGTTTACATATGACACCAGACCGACGCTTGCGTTCGCCTTTGTGTGTGAGCACGGGGGGCAGGGGTGCTTTTTTTTATTATTATTTATTTTGCTTTTTATTATATTTTTAAAATGTTCCTTCCTGGAGCCGTTCTGGTCTCTGATCAGCTCTATGGTCAGCTGGTGGAACCACCGGCTGCATTCTCGGGTTCCCTGTTGGGACAGGAGAGCCAGAGAAAACCATGGAAGACGGTGGGAGGGGGGATGTTTTCTCCCACTGTTTGTAAAAGCAGTCTAGAGGCTAATTAGCTGCTAGGATTGCTTTTACATGAAAGCCAACCGCTGACTGAAAAGAATGATAACTAAACCTGCAGGCATCATTCTGGTATAACCACTCAAAGTCCAGCAACATACCAGTACATTGCTGGTCCTTGTTCGGCACACATTGTAATGTTCTTTTCTTCATGCAGCCTGTGGGCTGAATGAAAAAAAGAGATTGATCGGTGGGTATGCCCACCATTAGAATACCGCCCTTCATCCACCCACTTCTATTGATGGGCATACATTTTTTTTTTTTAACTGCGGTCATGAAATCACCTCCTACAGCCCTGGAGTCACTGATTTACGTAATGTGGGAGCAAACACTGTTGCTGTCAAGATAGATAAATCAGTGCTGCAGCTGAATGGCGTACCTGCTAAGCAAATGATGGTTAACAATAAAACAAAGTAACATTACAGTATAACAGTAAGACTTACCATACCTGCAAAGCAAATACAATAAATCATAGTAAAAATAAGACATTTTTAACTCAATCTGTGCCTAAAAAATATATGCCGAAGCATGGGGGCAATCCACCCCTTATGTTAGGAGGAAATCGCTCCTCCATCCCTGCCACCATGCTTCGGCATATATGCTCTTTTTTTAACTGTGGTGGTGAAATCACCTCCGACAGCACTCAAGTCGCTGATTTACTTATCGTGGGAGCAAACGCTGTTGTTGTCAAGATAAATAAATCAGTGCTGCAGCTGAATGGCGTACCTGAAAACAAAAAAATTGGTTAACAATAAAACACAGTAAAGAGTAAAGTATAAAAGAATTACATACCTGAAAAGCACACATGATAAAACATAGTAACAATAAAACAACAACTATTGTGTCCTAGTCAATGCAGTGCTGTACCCTATGCTAATACTCCACTAGTGTGTGGTAGCGTTCAAAACATTCACCAATGCAAAGACCAGGATGGTCAGGACAGGAGGGACAATAATAGCAGGTTTCACGCCTATATCGACGCTTTCTACAGACACAACATTTTCTTTGGAGGGCTCGTTGGGAAGGGGTACCAAGGAGGACATACGGAAAATGCCTCTTCTGCAGCCAGCTTGCTGCATTTGGATTGTGAAGTTGGGCCACAGCATCGTCTGGAAACAGAATGGCTGTGATGATCTCTTCCTGGAATTTAAGGAAGGATCCAGTTTGTCCTGAAGCTTTGTATAGCACATAAGCATTCAGCAGAGACAATTGAAATAAGTATACAGACACTTTTTTGTACAACCATCTGACCTTATGGGCAACTTGGTACGGCACCAACAACTGGTCGTTAAGGTCCACCCCTCCCATATTAAGTTTATATTCGTGGACGCAGAGGGGTTTCTCCACAACACCAGTCACCGTAGGAATTTGGACCGTCGTGTCTGCGTGTAGGGAGGACAGAACGAAAACATTCCGATTATCCCTCCACTTCACAGCGAGCAAATTATTACACTTCAAGCCGGCTCTCTCCCCCAGCCTAAGATGGGAATATACAAGCCGCTGGGTAAGGCCCGGCAATTAGATTGCATGGTGCCACATATGCCAATTCCGTGATCAAACAAGTGACTAAAAAGCGCTCGTGTAATAAAAGGGTGACACCAAGTCCCACACAATCTTACCAGTGCTCCCTATGTAATCTGGGCAGTTCTCCGGCTCTTCCCTCGTAAACCATAAAATGATATGTATAGCCTGTGGCCCTGTCACAGAGCTTATACATCTTGACCCCATATCTGGCTTGCTTGCTGGGAAGATACCATTTGAAAGACAAGCAGCCAGAAAACTTAATTAGGGACTCATCAATGCAGACAACTTGATCAGGAGTAAACAAGGCTGTAAACTGTTGGTGGAAGTGGTTTACGAGGGGCCGAATTTTGTAGAGCCGATCGTATACAGGGTCACCCCAAGGAACAACAGAGTTCATTGTCATTGAAGGGCATGAACCGCAAGATCTGCTCGTATCGTTCCCTGGTCATGGAGGCAGAGAACACGGGCATATGGTGAATTGGGTCAGTGGACCAATATGACCGCAACTCACTCTTTTTAGTTATGCCCATGAGGAGGGATAGGCCCAGAAAGGTCTTAAATTCGGAAACCATAATAGGTTTCCAATCTCTGGCAAGGGTCAAATGGGGATTAGCGGCAATGAATTGACCAGCATACAAATTGCTTTGGTCCACAATAGATCTATAGATCTTCCATGAAAAACAGCGCATGAAAATCAAGTAACATAAAAATCAACTGTTTCCACCTGAATTCCAGGTTGGCCAGTGAATGGGGGAAGTACGGGAGCTGCAGAAGTGGTGGGCTCCCAATTAGGATTAGCAAATGCAGTAGAAAGGGCACTATGGGCTTGACGGCCTGTCTTTGTCTTCTTGGTGGCTGCGGGACACTAGTTGTGCTAGCCACCTCACAAGCTTGAACTGCACTTATGTGACTCGCCACGTCACCACGTGTTACTGCAGTGCTGGTTTGACTATGACCAGGGTGTACTAGGCCGCTGGTGCTTGCCAGTTCACCAGAAGGATGAGTGGCACTAGTACTGGCTCTCTGCTCCATACGAGAGCCCTGTGGTTCTTGCACCGCAACAGCAGCACAAGAACGGGGTCGGGTACGCCTGACCTTGGCAGGTGCCGCTGCTGTCTACAGGATTGTATTCTGAGCCTGAATCTGACAGATGAGTGACTTCCTCTTCCCTATCTGTCATGCTCAGAAACATGTAGGCCTCTTCACTAGTGTACCTTCGATTTGACATTTTGGTCTCTAAATTTACTGGTACACTAGTGAGACTCACAGGAAAAAAGAGCTCCTGACTGTCAGCGACAAAAAAACTGTTAACGTTCGCAGGGGTCAGGCCTGACTCTGCGAACGCTGCAGTTATGTGTGTTGTGTTTTTGTAAGTGATGGGGATCGATTGATACTACACTTGGGTGGGCTGGGCTTAGCTGGGCTGGGCAGAGGGGCTAAACGATGGTGCTAGCAGATATCTGGGCTGATTATGCTAAAACTGCATTTTTGGGAACCCAAAACTGCTGGGGACACTAGCATAGATCTGATCAGATCAGATATAGATCCGTCCAGGCACTATACTACTAAGGGAGGTGTATGCTGCGTGCCTGGGTGTTAGCGCTACCGGCACTAATCTGACGCTGCCTGGGGTGACGCAGACCCTGACTGATGCTAAAACTGATATCACCCGCCGGGCGATCAGGGGGTTAAACCTTTATTGGGTAATATATACAGCGGGTGCCTTGATGCTATAAAAAACAAACTAACCAGTGTCACCCGTAACACTAATACGGTGATCACTGGTGACAGGGGGTGAAAGGGTTAACTAGGGGGCAATCAGGGGGTTAAAATCTTTATTAGGTAATATATGGGGGTACCTAATGGTGAAACGAATCAACTAACTGGCTAACTAGCGTCACCCGTGACACAAATACAGTGATCGATTAGTGACACTGGCAACAGGGGGTGAAAGGGTTAACTGGGGGGTGATCAAGGGGTTAAACCTTTATTAGGGGGTTTTAGGGGGTAACCTAGACCTAACGGGGCCTACTATTAACTGCCCTAACATTTATTTCAGTCACAAATTACACCAATGCAGTGATCAGTGAAAAATCTGAAAACTGCAATTGGTGACACAGTGACATGGAGTGAAGGGGTTAATTGGGGGGGCGCGATTGGGTGGTGATCGGGGGGTGGCAAGTGTACCTCTGTGTAATTGGTCATTGGTCTGGCCCTGGGGACTAATTGGTCCTCTAACAAATCCTACCAACGCAATTGTACAGTTATGCCCATTTGCCCACCCGTGCCATTCTGCTGACGTAAATCAGCGTGCGGTGGTTGAAAACCAGTTAAAGAGTGTTATCAGCAATATAGAAAGTCTTTAATCATAAGCATTCTAGCCATGGGACTACCAGCTGCCTGATCTGATCTGTCTTTGGTTGTGTGGTGCCTGTATGTAATTTTGCTTTTTTATTGCATAATAAAAAACTAATTAAAAAAAAGGTGTTAAAATGTATAAATATTAAATGCTGATGCATTCTTAGATGGAGAGCCAGCAAATTAACTTACAGGTATGAAATAGACAACATAATTGTTTTTGTCTTTTTTTTATAGTTTTTTCCCGCACTATTCATATTAATTAAATGTTGAAGCTATCCCAACCTCCAGTAATATGTTATTTTTCCAGATTCTATTTTACTTTGAAAAAAGATAATTTACAGGTGGCATATCTATTTATAAATTAGTGTCAAACAATAATTTGCACTGATGTGCTCTGATAATTGACTGGAAAAATATTATAGCAGACAAGTTAATCATGTACAGACCTAGCAAGAGCTTGGCACATAAGGTAAGTACAGTTTTACAATGTGACTCTTTCTAAAGGTACAGATGGATATTAGCAAATGGATAAAAGTTATTTGAAAGGTTAGCTTCAAAGAGCAGCAATCAAAGGTACTTATTGAAGCGTAATAGGTAATTTGATTCCCTGGGGCTCTGTAATCAATCTACTGATCTCTAATCTGTTTATAAACTCAAAGTAAAAGTTCAGTATTTTTGGCAGCATTTTAGACAGATCATAAATAATTAAATTGATAAAACATTAAAGGAAAATATACTGGTTTATAAAGTATCTATGAAAATGGCATGCATACATTATTGTTAAGAAACTATGTTTCTAGAATTCAAATAAAATAAATTAAATTAAAAAATTGGGTAAAAAAATGGCGAATAACATAAACTCCTTAAGCATTGTTTTATTTGTATGTTTAAATGTCAATCCACTGGATTCTACTACAATCTACTGGATTATTTTCTGAACTTAATTATCTGTATGTTGCATCACCTGCACTGCACCAATGGTGTTACTGTACTAAAGAAGTTAATTTTCTTTGTAAAACTTAGAGAAATTAAGCTAAGTGAAATTCATTTTGCAAAAAATACCCAGTCCTGTATGAGGAAAATGAAAAAAAGGATTCAGATTTGCAGGCTCTGTAGAACCAGAAAGCCTCCACGATTTTTGTAAACTGGGGTTTCCTCTGGCTTTGTACAGTGTGATAGAACAGTCTTTTGATCTACCAGATGTGATCTACTTGCCTACCTGGTTGGCTTGTGATGATGGGACAGTCCAGCACAGGGTGGGGGACAGTAAATGGATGTGGGTGGCTTTCCATACCATCCCTTGGGCTATTTGCCCCCCCCTTCCTTCCTTTTTTGTGTAATTTTTCCTCTCCATCTCTCTGCATCCTTTTTTCCCTTCCCTGCTCCATTCTCGTTCTTTATCCCTTACTTTTTGTACTCTACCTGTCATAATACAGACTTTCAGAAGTCATGCTTATAAAGTAAACCATATTTTCTTATATGAGACATTTCAGGTATCAATATGCTCTATCATTTACCATATGTACTGCTGTCGTTTGGGGCCCCCACTTCTTATAGCTTGCTTTATAGCTCTTTTTATTCTGTTTTATTTTGCTGATGTTGTCATATTGTGCATAATGCTAATAATTTTTGGAACATTGTTAAATATTTACCAAAATGTTTTTCTTTTTCTTTCTCCCTGACTGTCAGTATTTGCAGCTCAGATACCATTATGGATGTTCTTCCGTGCCACTCCCTGAGGTTTCGGATTTTGGACACTGGACTTACCCTGCTCATTCATAATTTTTATTTTTTCACCACTCACTTAAAATCGATTTTAGTAAATCCATTAACTGATTAGTGTCTCTTAAGCCATCAAAAGTTTCCCTTATTTAAAGCTCGGGTCTGCAATAACTTCTTGCGGTGTTTATACATTCCTTTTCTCTCTTATGTTAGGGGTACTGACCCCTATGAACGTTATTCCAGTCTACAATGTATGTCATTGCATGATGTGGCGCGGTGATACAGCCGCGCTTTGTGACATCATTACGGGGTATGTTATTTCCCCGATGTTAGAGTGCAGCTCTTTTGTTGTCACGGGAACTAGCAATGCTGTTGCGCACGCAACCCGCACAGACTGTGCGCCGGTGAAGGTCTGTCAGCATGCGCGCAGTTTGCGAGGTTATGTGCCGACTTACATTGGCTCCCTTGGCTTAAGGGTTAAACATTGGATTGTGTGCCTGTTACATCATGAGGGGAGTGTCTATGCCAGGGCTACTATTGGTCTTCTAGATAGGCCCTTCTATGGTGTTCAGGATACTTCTTGGAAACACATCAGCTGTGTCCAATTAACCAGCAATTGCAACACAGTTATAAGCTAGACAGTCTCACTGCTCAGTCTCTTTTGACCTTGCAGCTGACGGACCATACACTCCTGTTCCATCCATTAAGGCAAGTTTCTTACCACAATAGACTCTTTTGGGCTAACACTTTGGGGTCACTTTTGTTGGCCCCAAGATGCTCACCTTTTTCCTTATATATTTATATCTTTTATCATCTTTAGGTGCTAACAATTGCCACTTTACAAGCAATTGTCCTCAAGGATGTGAATTTCAGGATCTCATTATATATAGTTGCAGGTGGTATACCTCTCCACCGCTTGATATGAGAACCCCTTCTGGATGTGACACACCTTCCATGAAATATACATATATGAACTAAGCCCTTTAATATTAAGGTATGAGTCCACTTTGTGGTAATCAAATATTAGCTTTAGGTAGTATTTTCTAGTTTCTGATTGCAATGTATATATTTTTATCGCTATTTTAGTTGGACACTATCCTGACACTTTTTAAATACAACTCCCCTAAAAGCGACTAATAGCAATCTTTTGGAGTATGGGTGATTTCAGGATGTCCTGTGGATGGCGCTTCTTGGTCTGGCATGGATGAATGTCCCATTCCCATCTGGTGAAACAACTAAATATTTGGGGTCAGTATACATATTTTTTAGCTTTTAAAGAAAGATTCTTTGAACTTGCTGTATGGATAACCTATATACCTACCAAAAATCCATTTAGTGCATGTTTTTGATGGCATATATTTGTTATCCTTGTAGAACTACAGCATTGGGAGTGGTGCAAACTGTTAAAGTCCCTGAGGAAGATAGGCACTTCAGAGTGCATTTGAAATGCGTCAGTATATTCCTTTGCGAGCTCCCCCCTCTTTTTAAGCTGGTCTTTTCCCCTTATACAGATGTTTATTTTATCATCAGTTATCTGCATTCATTTATATTTATATTGTATTACATTTGTTTTATTTATTGTTTGTCCAATAAATTTTGTACTTTTATAATATTATTGCCTTGCGTCCATTTAAAGTCCCAAACCTGAGGAATCTTTTTCTTGTTTCCATTATAGTAGACCACCATTGAATTGAAGCTTTAAGAGAGGTTATCCAAAAGAAACATGAGCCTTCCTGTCATGTACCTGTATGGGGAGCTCAAAGTGATGAGGGTGGCCTCTTAAACAATTGCCGCCTGAACACGCCTATAAGTTGAAACAGACTGCTAAAGCAATGGAAGGACACAGGTGCTAGGAAGCTAGAACTGCTGACTTAAACTTAGGAGCACTAATGTCAGGTAAGCAGAAGTGCAGCGATGAGGGCACCCTGACTTCACCCAGAGCAGTAGATAGTAGAGCCAAGTCACAAGCCAAGTTCAGCAACAGTCGGGCAGGTAGACATCAAATCATTTGCAGAATCAAGGTCAGAGACAAGCATAGATTGACAACATGCAGTTAGTGAGGTCCAGAATCAATCTTGGCTAGCAGGCCAGGCTGAGGTCAGTCACACAGGTAAACAGCAGACATAAACAGGCAGGAGTAATTGAGAAGCAGATCAGATAAAAGTTGGGTCAATAACAGAGTCAAGCAGGATTCAAGATCAAACATAACAGCGATAGACAACCATCCAGCAAAGACATCATGCAGGGCCCAGGTTTAACCACTTCAATACCACCATATGTATATAAGTGATTATACCAGGATCATGTTTGCAGCTACAGTCATGATCTTGTTTAGATCTCGCAAATCTGCACACTGTAAAAGTCTTCCTAGCAACTATACAGCCACTGCTGTTACCGACTTGAGAAGCAGCAGATCAAACAGATCTCTACTAGAGATCTATTAGACCCCAGATCTGTCCATAAACAGAAACTGTCAAGGCCCATGCTAACACAAGGGATGTTGTTCATCCCTTGTAATAGCAATAAAAGTGTTAAAAAATAACTAAAGGTACAGTGTAAAAAAAAGAACCACTATAAATAAATAATAACATAAAAAAAATTAAAGTGCCCCAGTCCCTCTGTGCTCATGCACAAAGACGAATGCATGAACATATGTAAACGGTGATCACACCACACATGTGAGGTATCACCGCGAATGACAGGGTGAAAGCAATAATTCTAGTACCAGACCTCCAGTGTAACGCTAAACTGCTAATTTGTTGATGCTCTTAATGCAGTGCCAATGGATAATTTAATGTACTGTAGTTTGTCGCTGGGCGTGGGAAATGTTAAAGCATGACATGTTTGGTATATATTTAGTTGGCATAGCATCATTTATATTTTACCCAAAAATTGGCTAGTGTATTGTGTTTGTGTTCACTAAAACTCATTAAAGTGTATTTTGTCCCCAAAAATTAGCATTTGAAAAACCACTGCACAAATATCATATGAAATACAAAACTGCAACATTTATCATTTTATTCTCTACAGATCCTCTGCTTAAAAAAAGAAATAAAAAAAAATATATATATAATTATATATATATATCTATATATATTTACAATATGTTACCAAAAGTATTGGGACACCTGCCTTTACACGCACATGAACTTTAATGGCATCCCAGTCTTAGTCCGTAGGGTTCAATATTGAGTTTGCAACAGAGAGACAGGGCTGTACCGCTCCAGGTGAGATCAGCCCTTCCTCCACTGATTAGGTGCGGGTCCAGTACACGTTCTGGATGAATGGCCAAAAGAACAACATGTTGACCGCACTCAAATATGTAAAGAAAAATAATGTAGCCTTATTCCAAGTAAAAACACATCATGATGACACCTATACAGCCATAGACACAGCAGAGATTAATGTGTTTCACAAATCAAGTTCACTTAGTCATAATCTAGCATGCACCACTGAACGTAACCCTAAAATAGTATATACTCAACTGAACGCAGTAAGTGCCGGCTTACGCTGATTAATCCTTTTCCCAGGTTTCTGCAGAAAAACATACAAAAACCCAAGAAGACTTACAATACATGTATATTAACCTCCCTGGCGGTATTATTATGCCAGATTTTTGCGTCTCAAAGCAGTACATTGTTTTGCATGGAAACTTGACGTTTTATATTGTAGGCTTGTAATTCATAGGAATAACTCACTTAAATCTGTCCAAACAAGAGTCTAGAAGACATTTCGGGTATGATAAAGTTTGAAACATGAAATCATAAATTATAATATAACAACTATAAATAATTATAACAAATAATAATATAATAATAATAAAATGTATTCAATAATGTAATCAAATCAAAATCACTGAAATTTGCACAGTTGCAGAATTGTCGCTGTCGTTACTTTCAGTGTTTGATTCCCCCACGAATCACTATCGCTCAATTCTGCAAGTGGTTCTAATTTACAATCGCTGTTTTCTAGCTGGTTTAAAACCGCTTTTGATGTAAATGGATGCTTTTTGGTTGCCATGGACAATCTCAAGTTTCCAGGCAGAAAGAACAGTATATATAATATAAAACTGCATTTAGAGCCCCGGACAGACAATTAAGGACAAAAGGGATGTGAAATGATTTGATACAGTAATGTAATCTGTAAGATTACAGTGAACTGTATGTGTTTTGTTTCTTGCACTTTTTGAATTTGGCGCCAGGCTCCGTCCCCGTGCATAATGACGCTCGCAGGGAACGGAGCCCGGTACACAGTACATTGGGCTGAGTACACAGCCTGCGAACACAACAGGAGGACATCGCAGGATCCTGGGGACAAGGTAAGTAACTTTCCCAGGATGCTGAGATGTAATCACGAGTGTGGCCCGGGGTTAAAAATAAAAACAATGTGTCTGCGCTAGAAGAAATCGCTACACTCAAAGTGCAGTACTAGTAAACATAAACAACATAGGTGTTGATATAAATGTGCATGCGTAAAAATACCCCTAGGTGCTAAAGTATAAAGTGCACAGTGCTATGTGAAACACAGAATGTGAGTGATCAAACAAAACAACATATCAATTAAAATATCAAAAATGAAATGCAAGAGGATATAACAAATGGTGAATAAATGAAGTCCAAAAACGTGTATATCCAATGATATAAAAGTGCCCAAATAAATTAGTCCAAAGATTTGGTGAATTTCACATATCCTATCTTCCAAAATGTGCCACCAAGAAACATGCTGTGGTGTCTTCCAGCCGCCCCCACAGGTGTATATGCTCACCTTCCTGTGTGTGACACAGCGATTAAACTATGTCAAACAAAGCCTTGGAGCCACTCCTGTGCTCATTAGGAACCAGCTGTGCAAACTTCCAATGTTCTCAAATGGAGATGGTTTATGCAAGAGAAAAAAACTCCATAGCGCAATATGTAGGTATAAAGGATTTTAATCAAATAATTAACTCCCCTAGCTGGGGTACTCACATATTGTGGGTGCGTGAGTGCACCATCCTTAACAAGCATAAAGCGGTCAATCTCTCGGTGTGGCGTGCGGTGTGGCGTATGTAACGAAAATCTCCTTCTCTCTCTCTGCTGACAGCTCCGTCCAGGCCCCTCCCCTACGCGTGTTCGGCACCGGGACCACGTGCCTTCTTCAGGGGGAATCTGATTGGACGAGAGCTCCAGAGTGAATATATATAGCTCCGGCGGCCATTTTGCCTAAGACCGCAGACACATCTGTGTCTATAGCGGCCATTTTCCCTTAGGCCATGGATCAGGCTGACATCAGCCGTGTCAATCATGGCAGCCATTTTGCCTAGGATCACAGATATAAACCCTAATGGGCAGTAAAGGTAACTACAGCAGCCATTTTCCCTGAGACTACAAATCTGCTAAAATAGCAGAATGTGTACTATTGATAGCAGGATCTCACAATAACCCGCCCGAGAAGTACGAAATCCAGGAAGAGAGGAGGGAGAGCTGGACGAAGAGTACAACAGAAAAAGAAGGCGGGAAGACTAGGACGGGGAATCTATAATCTGAGCGGAGCAGAACTATCAAGGGAGGAACTACTAGTTTTAGATAAGGGAATCAAATATGCCCCAAAAAAAGGACTCAACAAATTCGACACCTACGTTGGTGTACAAAAATTGGTCAGGAAACTCAATATCAAAAAGTACTATGCCCTCAACCCTGTTGAGAGGGCGGTCACTGATCATAGGTTCACTAGCCTAAGAAATAACTCAGTGTTTAACCCTTATATATCCAACAATAAATATGTCGATTTATTCAAAAAATTGGTTACCTCAGAGTTAGAGCAGTTACCGGTTAAGAAAGTGTATGAACATATAGATATAAAAAGAGGAATGGATTCACTGGAAAAAAGGAAAGACATAGTGATTAGACCGGCGGACAAAGGGGGAGGAGTCGTCGTCCTCTCACTACAACAATATAAAGATGAGATGGGAAGGATATTGAGCGACATGGACACTTATCAACCCCTTAAGGATAACCCCTCCAAGACGTGTAAAAGTGCATTAGAGGGCATTATCAAATATGGAACCGATAAAGGCTTGTTGAACAAGCATGAAGCCAAATACCTAGTCCCTATGGTCAGTAAAATGCCTGTAATCTACTACTTACCCAAAATCCATAAGGACAGCCTAAATCCACCCGGAAGACCGATAGTGAGCGGTATTGGATCCCTTACCTCCAGATTAGGAGAGTATATAGACATCCATCTACAGCCCTTAGTGAAGAAAACCAACGCCTATCTTAGGGACACCAAGCATACTTTGCAGTTGCTTGGGGGATGTGCTACACATGAGAATATAATTATGGCCACAGGAGATGTGGCCTCATTATATACTAACATCGACCATGAGGGTGCCCTGAATGCTGTCAAATGGGCCTTGGATAAGGAAGATTCAATTGATGAGGACCTTACATTCTTTCTTTTGAAATGTTTAGATTTTTGTTTACAGAATAATTTTTTCTGGTATGATAACAAGATCTACTTACAGAAGAAAGGTGTCGCGATGGGCGCTAAATTCGCCCCTAGTGTAGCAAATCTCTATATGGCCAAATGGGAGGAAGAGGAAAACCTAAGGGACGACAATGGAGATATCGTACTATACAAGAGATTTATAGACGATCTTTTAATTATTTGGAGAGGGGATATGGAAGGTCTGATGGGTTTACTAAACTCCATGAATGTCAACGATCGGAACATCTCCCTCACCTGGAATGTTAGTACAGAAAATATACATTTTTTGGATCTAGAGATTTCCAACACCAATGAGAGTATCATCACCAAATCCTTCTTCAAAGCTACGGACCGGAATTCGTATATTCCGGTTACGAGTTGTCATCATAAACCCTGGTTAAAAAACATCCCGAGTGGACAATATATGAGGATGCGAAGGAATTGCACCAGGATGGTGGATTATGAGACCCAGTCAGAGAGGTTGAGTACCATGCTCTTGGAGAAGGGATATCAGAAGGAGTTTTTGGAGAAAGAAAGAAGTAGAATTGGCAACATGAGTAGGGCGGATCTTCTAAAAGATGCTATCAAAGTAACCGGTAATGATGTTCATGAGGGTATTAGTGTAATACTTGATTATTCAGCACAAAGTTATGAAGTAAGGAGGATTATATGCAAATATTGGAGTGTGTTAAAACAGGACACCCAGCTCAAAGATGTTCTCCCGGATAAACCGAAATTTGTTTTTAAGAGAGCTCCTAGCTTGCGGGATAGGCTGATACATAATGTGGTAGATCCCCCCCCTCCAAAACCTAAAATGTTTCTGGACCTAGAAGGGTTCCATAGCTGCGGCAGGTGTTACAGTTGCAGGAGGATCCCGGACAACACTAGGAGGTTAAAGGAATTCTCGAACCCTAGAAACAACTTTTCGTATAAGATTAGGGATTTCATATCTTGTGATACAGTAGGGGTGGTCTATGCCTTAAAGTGCCCATGTAACCTGTTGTATGTGGGGCGTACCACCAGGGCCCTTAAAGATCGCATAGAAGAACATGTGAGGCACATATGCAATGGGTCCGATAAACATGGTTTATATGTGCATTTTAAGAGGGTACACAACCAAAGTACCGTAGGCATGAAGTTTTGGGGGATTGAGGCGCCCAAACGCCACTGGAGGGGTTCTAATTTTGTCAGAGAGATAAGCAAAAGGGAATCCTGGTGGATACACCAGCTTGGGTCTTTGGTCCCTGGAGGATTGAATAGAGATTTCGATTTGAGATGTTTTCTTAGTAACTATTGATACTGTTTGCTTTGGCGATATACTTTTTACCATTTCTGTTCTCTCTCGTTTTGAGTTGAAAGGGATGCCGTATCTATTGGGCTCAGCTAGGGCATCCACTATAGATTGTATACTTTGATGTTCCTTTTTTCCCCTTGATAGTTCAATTACCTCCCCACAGTGATTCTATTAACATGTTAGGTATATAAATTTTATCCATTTTGGAATGATTTTTTTAGAATAGATTTTTTAGATTAATATCTTAAAAGAATTTTATTATGATTTTTTATGTGATTCAAATATTTTCAACAACAATTTTTTAGAATAAAGTATGTTATGTTTGTTTTTAATATTTTAGTAATATATAATTTTAATTTGGTTGATCCAGCCTTGGGGTCGATTAATCATATATGGAATGCTGTATGTTTGTTTATTATTTACCAGATAGGATATTATGTGATATTTTATCGTTTGCGGCGATCTAAACGTGTGTGGTGTGTGGCGGGGCTCTCTTTGCTAGACCGCTCCGTCCTGTATAGTATTATATTAATATAGAATACATGGTTATATATCACTATCACTGTAGATTATTTCTATGCCAACATTTAAACTTATGCATAACATCTTATTAGATCATTTATTGTGAGATCCTGCTATCAATAGTACACATTCTGCTATTTTAGCAGATTTGTAGTCTCAGGGAAAATGGCTGCTGTAGTTACCTTTACTGCCCATTAGGGTTTATATCTGTGATCCTAGGCAAAATGGCTGCCATGATTGACACGGCTGATGTCAGCCTGATCCATGGCCTAAGGGAAAATGGCCGCTATAGACACAGATGTGTCTGCGTTCTTAGGCAAAATGGCCGCCGGAGCTATATATATTCACTCTGGAGCTCTCGTCCAATCAGATTCCCCCTGAAGAAGGCACGTGGTCCCGGTGCCGAACACGCGTAGGGGAGGGGCCTGGACGGAGCTGTCAGCAGAGAGAGAGAAGGAGATTTCCGTTACATACGCCACACCGCACGCCACACCGAGAGATTGACCGCTTTATGCTTGTTAAGGATGGTGCACTCACGCACCCACAATATGTGAGTACCCCAGCTAGGGGAGTTAATTATTTGATTAAAATCCTTTATACCTACATATTGCGCTATGGAGTTTTTTTCTCTTGCATAAACCATCTCCATTTGAGAACATTGGAAGTTTGCACAGCTGGTTCCTAATGAGCACAGGAGTGGCTCCAAGGCTTTGTTTGACATAGTTTAATCGCTGTGTCACACACAGGAAGGTGAGCATATACACCTGTGGGGGCGGCTGGAAGACACCACAGCATGTTTCTTGGTGGCACATTTTGGAAGATAGGATATGTGAAATTCACCAAATCTTTGGACTAATTTATTTGGGCACTTTTATATCATTGGATATACACGTTTTTGGACTTCATTTATTCACCATTTGTTATATCCTCTTGCATTTCATTTTTGATATTTTAATTGATATGTTGTTTTGTTTGATCACTCACATTCTGTGTTTCACATAGCACTGTGCACTTTATACTTTAGCACCTAGGGGTATTTTTACGCATGCACATTTATATCAACACCTATGTTGTTTATGTTTACTAGTACTGCACTTTGAGTGTAGCGATTTCTTCTAGCGCAGACACATTGTTTTTATTTTTAATACTTTGCACGAATATGGAACGTGACTGAGTGTTTGCAGCTGGTCTCCACTGTTCACTTATCATTCTGTAGGCATTTATCCGTAAGTGGCTCGCAGGGTTTTGCATATAATTTTGTGGCCCGGGGTTAGCGCTTTTGGTAATGAAAATTCACCCCGAGCCACACTTGGCATTACCGCAGGGAGGTTAAAAATGTACCCATAGACCAGTGGCAAACAAACCAATCGCACAAGAAGGAAAAACCTGTATGCAAATATATACATAGAAAATATTGCCAAAAATTAATTGTTATAATATTCGACTTGCTGGGGTACATTTAAAAGGGGGTAAATTTAAAACAGGGAGAAATGTCTAAACACATGGGAGGCAAGGTGTAATAACATATGGTCAACATACAATCCCAACAAGTGGTATTGTATCATATTAACCCTCATAGTAATGTGTGACATCCCATTTATAGTTCAGACCCTTCGGTATCCTGCTCTGCAACTTAAAGATCCAAAATACTTTCCTCTTGCACAGGAGGCAAAACATATCCCCTCCTCTTGGAGGGACTCTAACCCCTTTAATCATTTGTACCTGTACTAAAGACAGGTCCCCTTCATGCATAGAGCCACATTGATGGATTTACATCCTCTTATGTCCACCAAATGCTCACAGAACATGTCCTTAAGCCTACGAGTGCTCCTCCCCACATATTGGATGGAGCACGCTTCACAGGTAACGACATACACTACATTAAAATACATATAAAATACATATAAAACTACATATAAAATTTGTCAATACTGTATGTCCTGTCATCAACCGTGGAACATATTGTATCACCACACAACATGTGGGGACAACAAAGACAATCACGAGAACCACATCTAAAATTGCCCTTGCATTGAAGCCAAGTCAAAGATTGAGTTGAAATATCCATAGATTCAAAAAACTAGGTAATAAATAACTACCCAAAGATTTTGCTCTCCCTGCCACTATATTGACCCACTTATCTAGTACTTGAGCACACATCTGATTATTGTAAAGTAAAGGTAAATATTTATTAACAATGTGTTTGATCTGCTTGAATTCCAGATTGTATATAAGTACTAGTGAAGGACGTTCACCACGATCACTTTTTATATTGCAATTTTTCTGTCTGAAAAATAGGTCTCTTCTATTTTTGTTGGAAGCTTTAGAGTATGCTCTATCCAGAGACCACTTTGGAAAGCCCCTTGCTAAAAAATGATTGTATAAAAGCAAGGATTCTCTCTCAAAAGCTGGTTGTTCGATGTAAATGCAACGCAATCTAAGGAATTGTCCCACTGGGATACCTTTGATGGTATGGTTGGATTACTAGAACTTGCACACAGAAGGCTGTTGCTTGCTAGAGGTTTCCTGTATAAACTAGTGGAAACTTTTCCATTACTTTGACTCAGTTGGACATCCAAAAAACTTACTGAATCCACATTCCCACAACTTGTAAAATGAAGAATACAGGAATTGTCATTCAGATAGGTCAAAAATGGGTCAAGTTCAATGTCTTGGTGACATACAAAGATCAGATCGTCTATGTACCTGTAATACAGGACAATCTGACTCTTGAAGGGGTTCCTATCTCCAAAGATGTGGGGCCTCTCCAACCAACCCATGAAGATATTGGCAAGTGAGGGCGGAAATTTCCCCCCATTGTGCCCCCACACATCTGGAGCTAGAAAACCCCATCAAACAAAAAACAATTGAGTTGGCCCACCCTTTGCAGGTATAACAGCTTCAACTCTTCTGGGAAGGATGTCCACAAGGTTTAGGAGTGTGTCTATTGGAATGTTTGATAATTCTTCCAGTAGCGCAATTGTGAGGTCAGACAATGATGTGGATGAGAAGGCCTGGCTCGCAATCTCCACTCAAATTCATCCCAAAGGTGTTCTATTGAGTTGAGATCAGGACTCTGTGCAGATCTGTCAAGATCTTCCACCCCAAACTTGCTCATTCATGTCTTTATGGACCTTGCTTTTTGCACTCATTGAAATCATTTGGCGGAGGAGGGGTTATGGTGTGGTGTAGTATTTCAAGGGTTGGGCTTGGTGAAGGGGACTCTTAGGGTGTCAGCATACCAAGACATTTTGGACAATTTCATGCTCAGAACTTTGTGGGAACAGTTTGGGGATGGCCCCTTCTTGTTCCAACATGACTGCACACCAGTGCACAAAGAAGGTCCATAAATACATGGATGAGTTAGTTTGGGGGGAGGAACTTGACTGGCCTGCACAAATACACTTCTGGAAGAATAGTTAAACATTCCCATAGACACACTCCTAAACCTTGTGGACAGCCTTCCCAGAAGAGTTGAAGCTGTTATAGCTGCAAAGGGTGGGCCAACTCAATATTGAACCCTATGGACCAAGACTGGGATGCCAGTAGTTCATGTGCGCGTAAAGGCGTCCCAATAACTTTGGTAGTGTGTGTGTGTGTATTATATATTGTAAAATATGTATATATTATACAATGTTTGGGGTTCTATGTAATTTTCTAGCAAAAAATGCTAATTCTTACATATATGACAGAAATGTCAGAATTGGCCCGGTAGGCAAGTTGTTAAATAGTCCACTAAGTTCCAGTATTGGTAGGGGATGTGCCCATATACCTATGGGTACCCAGTTGTGCACTCGTTCCTACAGTATGTACATTCTCGCATGCTTAGTTAGGCTCCCATGCCTGAAAATATGTGCACATTTATGTGCATGAACATAAGCATGAGCCTTACAAATGCCATAATCTGATGGCTGATATGATGTTCGTGATCCTCATTCTCAAAGCAACAGTATCTGATGCTGATGAGAAACCCATGCCAAAGAAGAGGTTCTAGCAAGGGGGGCTAATGTGCCACCTATCTATTCCCCAATGGAAGGTGGGGGGGGGAGTAGGTGGTCACCCTCTCCCTGGTAATCTGAGAGTGAACTAAGAGTGAAAAAAATTAAAAATATATTGAAGGGCAACTGATAGAGGGACGGTGCTCTACCACTTGCATTTAATTTTTGACACAAATTATGCATAGTCTTTGCCTGTATACATAAAGACAATGCAGTAATAACTTACAGGGGAGGTAACATGCAGAAAAGATACCTGTTCTGGTAACACATATCTGGATTAGAGTGAATTGCCATTCATTTGAGGTGATTGCCACTTTTTCTCCCCTGTCATGTCTCTGGGAGTGAAAGTCAAGGAAAATAGATGCAGACAGAAAATAAAATTGACAGGTTTTCCTCCTTTCTGTGCTCTAAAAAATTTTTTAAAAGTTTTGACTTTAGCTTTATTTCAACAAAATCAAACCAATCCTAAAACTTTGAGAGGTTCATTACTGTTGATCATAGTGTTGACAATGTTGAGCAGCTATAATTCATATGATAAAAATAATTAAAAAATGTATACCTGCACATAATAAATATTTCTTAAATTTGTTTTGATTATAACTAGAATATATTGCAATAATTTTTATTTGCCGTGTCGTGTCTCCTATCGCACAAATTTGGAAATAGCTGTGAATTGTGGCTTGTTTCATCATCTGGAAATTAACAGCTTTTCAGTTTGGTGCTAACTTCCAAATCAAACAAGGTGTAGGTAGAACATCTTATAATAATATAAATGAAAAGAGCACAGATACTCTAGGTCAGTGGTCTCCATGCCGCGGTCCGAAGGCTGGATGTGACCCTTTACTTGCCTTTGTCTAGTCCTTGAGGCGCTATTCCTTCTACTGATACCAATGATGAGGCACTATTGCTTTCACTGACACCAACAGTGGGGTACTATTCCTTCCAATGATACCAATAAATGGGGCAACATTCCTCCCACTGACACCAATGATGGGGCACTATTCCTCCCACTAACACCAACAATGGTGCACTGTTTCTGTCACTAATACTAATCATGGGACATTATTCCTCTTCCTACTGACCCCATTTTCTAAATCCCAATGACCACCAGGCCTGAGACATTGTAGACTGCCATCAATGTGGGGGCACCTTCTACTCTCATTGGCCACAGTCTGTCCCTCCTAAAGTCTGAAAGCAAGGGAACTGGCCCTTTGTTTAGGAAGTTTGGAGACCCTTGCTCTAGGTCTGTTAAAAATAACCTTGATACTGTATGTCTTTTAATTTACTACAGTTAATAACAGTATATGATTTGTCATGTGCAGTTTACTGTGAGTTATTAAAGGTAAAGCACAACAGTTTTTTTTGTTTTTTTGTTTTGCTACCTCTACTCCCCTGAGTAACCACCCACATGGTCTAAGGACCAGTTCACACCAGAATCACAAAGGAACATGGTTTGCATTCCTGTGCAATTCCTGCACCTTCCCCTGCAGTGAAATTTTGCAATCTGCATTTGGGGTGCCTTTTCCAAAGTATTGGCACCCACAGAAGATCACAAAGGCAGTGCAGTTTAAATGTGATGTGGGAAACTAGCATGGAATGCACCTGATGTGTCTGGAGTGAACTGGCCCCTATCAAGTAATCTTCAGCATGCAACCAACCTCATAGCTATACTGTCTTTCATCTAAAAATGGCCATTTAGTACTGTGTATGTATACTGCAGCCCATTTATTACTATACTCTGTGCACCCGATTGGGGCTGCCATGAGTATGGCTTGCCCCCTAGGAATAAATGGGACTGCGGCATGTGTGCACATTACAAAGTTGCCTTTTGCAGAGATGAAGCTGCGCTGTGGTTGTGCGGCATTTCCACAATTTTTCCTTCCTATCTGTTACAGTTATATGCAGTTGTATGCAAGTTGATAATACCAATTTTGTAAAATGATGACTATATACTGTATGTGCTATAGACCACTGGTTCTGGATGCACAGAAATGATTTGCATGATTCAACCCACTTACCAAAAAAAGGCAGAGGCTCCTTGTTTGTTTGTTGTTATGCTGGAAGTGAGGACATGTAAATAAGACTGGAAGTGAGGACATGCAAATAAGACTGTTAAAAGCAGCCTGTTTAAAAAGGACTGTAAAAGGACTGTTAAAAGCAGCCTATGTTGTACACAGTCATTTAAAGGCATTTTTGTTAATTTTGTACTACCTCACTAAGACCTTAAGGCTACTTTCACACTGAGGCACTTTATAGGTGCTACAGCACTAAAAATAGTGCCTGTAAAGAGCCCCTCCTGTGTCTCCAGTGTGAAAGCCCTCTCGGAGCGGTGAGCTTGCAGGATGGTCAAAAAGTCCTGCAAGCTGCATCTTTGCAGCGCTGTAGGAGCGGTGTATTCATCACTCCTATAGCACCCCTTCCCATTGAAAACAATGGGGCAGCGCCGCTAAACCGCCGGCATAGCGCCACTGCAGCTGCATCAGCACTCCGCTGTGCAGCGGGCGCAGCAGCACTATGCTGGCGGTTTTAACCCGTTTTCGGCCACTAGCGGGGGGGTTTTAACCCCCCGCTAGCGGCCAAAAATGGGTTAAAACCGCCAGTGCCAAATAGTGCCACTAAAATGATGGTGAAGCTGCGCTAAAGATAGCGCCGGTTTACCGCCAGCGCCCACCTGCCACAGTGTGAAAGTAGCCTTATTGTTGTACTGTTTCACATAACACATACTCTCCAGAATCCCCAGCATACACTGCTTCTTTCCTCAGCCTAAACATATTGTGATTTGTATATACAACTTAACCACTTCAGCCCCGGAAGAATTTACCCCCTTCCTGACCAGAGCACTTTTTGCGATTCGGCACTGCGTCGCTTTAACTGATAATTGCGCCGACATGCAACGTTGCATCCAAACAAAATTGACGTCCTTTTTTTCCCACAAATAGAGCTTTCTTTTTTTTGGTATTTGATCGCCTCTGCATTTTTTATTTTTCCCGCTATAAACAAATAAAGAGCGACAATTTTGAAAAAAACGCATTATTTTGTACTTTTTGCTATAACAAATATCCCCATTTTTAAAAAAAAAAAAAGCTATATGTATTCTTCTACATATTTTTGGCAAAAAATCGCAATAAGCGTATATTGATTGGTTTGCGCAAAAGTTATAGCGTTTACAAAATAGGGGATAGATTTATAGCATTTTTATTATTATTTTTTTTTACTAGTAATGACAGGGATCTGTGAATTTTATCATGACTGATACATTGGGTTTCACACATTTTTGGGACCATTGGCATTAATACAGCGATCAATGCTATAAAAATGCATTGATTATTGTAAAAATGTCACTGGCAGTGAAGGGGTTAACACCAGTCGGCGATCTAGGGGTTAACTGTGTTCCCTGGGAGGTGATTCTAACTGAAAGGGGAGGGGACTGACTAGAGGAAGTGATGGATAGTGGTTCCTAGCTAATAGGAACACATGATCTGTCACTCCTGTCAGAACAGGGAAATGTGTGTTTACACACACTCGTCCCTATTCTGTCTCCTGCTCACGATCGCTCGTGGCCAGCGGTCATCGCGACTGTTGGCCACGAGCATCGGCACTCCGCTGTGCAGCAGGCGCATGGGCACCTGTTATCCTGACCCAGCGAGCCGGCATATAGCTACGAAGACTCGCAAAGGGGAGCCAACCTGGTCAGAAATCAGTTAATAATATACGATTACTGCAGTATGTTCCTGCTGATGGGGTAGATGATTCTGCAGGGAAATGTCATCTATTTGTCTGTCCTTTCTGTCTGTCCTGTCTATAGGCACAACCCTCCTGATCCTAATTGTTATCACGCACAATAAACCTGAGAGAGTTCTATCTACAGTGGGGACGGAAAGTATTCAGACCCCCTTAAATTTTTCACTCCTTGTTTTATTGCAACCATTTGCTAAAATCATTTAAGTTCATTTTTTTACTCATTAATGTATACACAGCACCCCATATTGACAGAAAAACATAGAATTGTTGACATTTTTGCAGATTTATTAATTAAGAAAAACTGAAATATCACATGGTCCTAAGTATTTAGACCCTTTGCTGTGACACTCATATTTAACTCAGGTGCTGTCTATTTCTTCTGATCATCTTTGAGATGGTTCTACACCTTCATTTGAGTCCAGCTGTGTTTGATTATACTGATTGGACTTGGTTAGGAAACCACACACCTGTCTATAAAAGACCTTACAGCTCACAGTGCATATCAGAGCAAATGAGAATCATGAGGTCAAAGGAACTGCCTGAAGAACTCAGAGACAGAATTGTGGCAAAGCACAGATCTGGCCAAGGTTACTAAAAAAATTCTGCTGCACTTAAGGTTCCTAAGAGCACAGTGGCCTCCATAATCCTTAAATGGAAGACGTTTGGGACGACCAGAAGCCTTCCTAGAGCTGGCCGTCCAGCCAAACTGAGCTATCAGGGGAGAAGTTGTAGAAAGTCAACCATTACTGCAGCCCTCCACCAGTCGGGGCTTTATGGCAGAGTGGCCCGACGGAAGCCTCTCCTCAGTGCAAGACACATGAAAGCCTGCATGGAGTTTGCTAAAAAAACACCTGAAGGACTCCAAGATGGTGAGAAATAAGATTCTCTGGTCTGATGAGACCAAGATAGAACTTTTTGGCCTTAATTCTAAGCGGTATGTGTGGAGAAAACCAGGCACTGCTCATCACTTGTCCAATATAGTCCCAACAGTGAATCATGGTGGTGGCAGCATCATGCTGTGGGGGTGTTTTTCAGCTGCAGGGACAGGACGACTGGTTGCAATCGAGGTAAAGATGAATGCGGCCAAGTACAGGGATATCCGGGACGAAAACCTTCTCCAGAGTCCTCAGGACCTCAGACTGGGCCGAAGGTTTACCTTCCAACAAGAAAATGACCCGAAGCACACAGCTAAAATAAGGAAGGAGTGGCTTCACAATAACTCTGTGACTGTTCTTGAATGGCCCAGCCAGAGCCCTGACTTAAACCCAATTGAGCATCTCTGGAGAGACCTAAAAATGGCTGTCCACCAATGATTACCATACAACCTGACAGAACTGGAGAGGATCTGAAAGGAGGAATGGCAGAGGATCCCCAAATCCAGGTGTGAAAAACTTGTTGCATCTTTCCCAAAAAGACTCATGGCTATATTAGATCAAAAGGATGCTTCTACTAAATACTGAGCAAAGGGTCTGAATACTTAGGACCATATGATATTTTAGTTTTTCTTTTTTAATAAATCTGCAAAAATGTCAACAATTCTGTGTTTTTCTGTCAATATGGGGTGCTGTGTGTACATTAATGAGGAAAAAAATGAACTTTGATGATTTTAGCAAATGGCTGCAATATAACAGAGAGTGAAAAATGTAAGGGGGTCTGAATACTTTCCGTCCCCACTGTATTTGTGTATCTGTAAGGCAGGCCATAGTTTGCTCAATTTTCTTTCCTTCCACCACAGATGGAAGGAAAGAAATTTGCTCAATTCCCTCATCACCACATGCAGTGTTGATGGAGGAATGCCTCCTAAAGCGCTATTGTATTCTGCCAGCAGGGGGGCATGAGGAGTCTTCTCAGCTGGCAGAATACAATGGTTACTGCCAGTGGCTATTTAGACAAACTGATTGTACCCAAGTTGATTGCTATAATCAGGATGCACTTACATAGATCAAAATTCATCCAGTCCCCACTGAACTTTAAAGGATAACTAAACCTTCATTTTTTTTTTTTTTTTTAATAACAAACATGTCATACCTACCTCCTCTGTGCAGTTGGTTTTTCACAGAGTGGCCCCTATCCCCCTTTTCTGGGGTCCCTCAGCGGCGCTCCTGGCTCCTCCTCTTCTCTAGTGCCCCATTGGAGAAGCGATCTCCCTCGGGGCACTCGTGCGAGTGCGCTCCCATGTCCTGCTGCTGCATCTATTGACACAGACAACAGGACTCGGCCCTGCCCCCTGGCTCCTGTGTCATTGGATTTGATTGACAGCAGCGGGAGCCAATGGTTGGACTGCTATCAATCTATCCAATCAGGACCCAAGACACCTGCTGGAGCTGGTGTGCTCATTTTTGGCACTGGAAAGAATGGGCTCAGGTGAATAAAATGGGGGGTCTGGGGGGTGCTGCACTATACAAGTTTTTTCACCTTAATGCAGTGTTTCTCAACCTTTTTACAGTGGAGGAACCCTTGGCAAAAAGTCTGAGATCTCGGGGAACCCCTAAAAATAACATTTCAGATCTACAGCTCTTGGAACATTGGATCTGATCAGCAAGCTGTGGATATAACCACGTTTGTTGCAGAAATAGCTTTAAATAATGGAATAAAAATTAGAACATACCTGACACCAACATTATAGTGTGAGCAGTGCACATAGAAAACAATTGTTTTCTTTATGTCCCTGCACAGACCTGCATTAGAACAAGCCCAAAATATTCTAAGCAAGTCAAATGTGCACATATTTTCCATCAGTTTTTTTTCACATATGCTGTGAACGAGGCTTACTGAACTTGAACAAAACATTGTAATTGAAATAGTATAGCAGACTACGGGAACAGCTGGGACTTGTTCACAACATTCATGCATAAGAATTAATGGAAGATGGTGCAGATTTGACCTGCATAGAATACTTTGGTCTTTTCCTAACGTAGGTCTCTGCTAGGACATAAAGAAAATAACTGGTTTTCATGTGCCCTGTTCACACCACAATGTTGGTATCATTTGAGTATTTTTCTCTGCAGATAAATGCATACATGTTGCAAATATTTGTGCACAAAAAGTATGCACGTGATACCAATGTTGATTTCAATGTGCACTGACAGCGAATACTGTCAGGGCTCATTAATACCTGGTGCCTCCTCTATAGTTCCAGCTCCTCTGACCCTGTGAGGGTGGTACCAGGAGGACTGCTGACAGTGGGAGCACATGGCTGAATCTTGCTGGAGGTGAGATCCTGTGTATAGTAGCGACTAAATGCAGACTGCAGGGGCCTGTGGCTCAATGAGACTGAATCATAATAGCATTATGTACAATTATGGCATAACATAAAGCTATTATAATCTCACCTCCTGTCACACTCAGCCTGATCCAGCTGTGTGCCTCAACTCTCTGCTTCCCTCCCCCCACAGCCTGCAATCAGTACTGTTATACACAGGATCTCTTCTTCTGTTCTCTGCTCTTCCCTCCCCCTGCAGTCTGCATTCACCCCTGACATAGACAGGAACTCAGCTTCTAATCTAGCCATGTGCTCCTTTTCTCTGCTCTCCCCCTCCACAGTGTGCATTACTGCTACCATTGAGACAGATCTCACCTTCTGATCTGGTGCACCCACCTCCATAATCCTCATTCTCAGCTCTCTTTATGGCTCCTACTCTGTGCTCCCTGCCTCCAGTCTTCATTCTCGGCTCCCATGGCTTCCTGCCTCCACCCTCGGCTCCCCACTCTCCATGCTCAGCTCCCCACTGAATTTAGAAAACTCCCGCTCTCTGCCTTTCTCCTGACTCCGCCCTCTGAGTTCTCTGAGCCAGAACTACAGAGAGGGCATCGGGTATCTGCGCGCATTGGGAACATTAAAAACAACATTGGGCGGATATACATTCGCCACAATGTTGAATCGTGGCGGAACTCCTGGGGACTTCTCTTGAAATCCCGGTTGAGAAACACTGCCTTAATGTAAAGAATGCATTAAGGTGAAAAACCAAGGGGGTTTACAATCCCTTTAAGCTTTAAGTCTAACTTCACCTTTTTTTTCTAAATTCCAACTTCCCAGTGTACCAATATACTATTAATGTACCTGTTTCAGAAAAATAAAAGTTTTATGGCTCAACTGTACTTTTATACTGACAGAGACAGTTATGCTGTTTGCATTCTGTATTCTTTAATTATCAAATTCGATAAAAAATGCTACTAAGTGACAATTTGCACAGTCAACATACACTTTGATTTAGAATCTAAAGTGTTTATTGAATGTGTTGTTCTTCTCAGATCTCTCTCTGAATGTGTGAGGCCTTATTTACCCTGCATCTGCTTCTCCGCTATACCACTCTCATCTGTTAGGTTAGGCGGAAACATTTGTTTTATTCTTGTTTTTACTATGGTGTGGATCTTTACATTCTTTTATTAACACTAAATAAATGAAAAGAAACCAACGTGTTTTATGTTCTGCAGAGCAATTCTTAATGCATTTCAAGTTTCTATTAGAATTACATTTATTTTTGTGAATTAATTTAAAAATGTAAATTAAAGCTGAGCTTCAAGCAATAACTAACTACATAGATGAAATGTAAAAATGAATCCAGTTCTAAGATTTAGCCCACGTTCACATTGGGCCAATTTGGCATGCGATCTGACATGTCAAATCGCATGCCAAATCACCGGCTATTGCCGGTAATGGCACCGTCCGAATCGGTGCGACGCCGACTTTGTGGCACCATACCGATTCCCAAAAGTAGTTCCTTTACTGCTTTTGGCAACTTCGGGGGTGATTTGAACAGATATCTATGCAGGAACCCGCACAGATGTCTGTCAAATTGCCCCAGAATTCGGACTGCATTGCCAGTTTGAAATCGTGCAAGTTCAGCTGAACTCGCATCAGTGTGAACCTGGGCTTGCACAATTCTTCCACATAGCACAGCCATTGTTGGCAGGGGAGGAGACCTGACTTTTCTCTGCTTCAGCAGTTACAATTAAGCTGGTTATAAACTATTAGAATTTTTTTGAAATGTTTGGTTTTAAGAACATCCATTTGATCATCTAATCATTAGTGGGGTCAAATCAACATTTATTTTTGACTGCAGTAACGAGAAATACAAAGGAGCAGAATGGAATTTTTTTGTCCAACAAACACATTTCTACCAGTGTTTATGGTTTTCATTTGGGAAATTACATTCATTCAAAATTGAATGTTAACAACTTGCGGACTGCCCACTGTACATTTACTGCAGCAGGGCATACGCTCTGCACCACATACGTACGTGATCTGACACTTCCGGGTCTTGGGCGTGCACGTGCTGCCAGTGACCTGCTCCCACTGTGATCCCACACAGTGGAATCACAGCGGCAGGTACTGCGGACTCTATGTCCACCAGCACCCACCGATTACACAGGACACAGGCAGAATGATAATCCACCTATGTAAACAAGGCAGATTGCCATTCTGTCAGAAGGGAAGGTATTGATCCTGTGTTTCTGCAAAGCAGGAACTGGGATCTTTGCTTTCCCCTAGTCAAAGCACCTCCCCCACAGTGAGTAAGCACAACCTAGACCCTTTGATTGCCCCTCATGTTAACCCCTTCCTGCAGTGTCATTAGTACAGTGACATTGCATATTTTTTTAGCACTGATCACTGTATTAGTATCATTGGTCCTCAAAAGGTGTAAAAAATGTCAATTAGGTGTCCAATTTGTCCACCGCAATATTGTAGTCCAGCTAAAAGTCACTGATTGCCAGTATTACTTGTAAAAAATAAAAATTAAAAATAAATAGAAATATTCCACAACTTGTAGATACTATAACTTTTGCGTAAACCAATCAATATACACTTATTGGGATTTTCTGTTACCAAAAATACGTAGCAGAATACATGATGGCCTACAATTAATGAAGAAATTAGATTTTTTTTTGTTTTGGGTATGTTTTGTAGCAGAAAGTTATTATTATTATTTTTTTTCAAAATTGTGGGTCTTTTTTTGTTTATAGCGCAAAAAGCAAAAAACAGAGGTGATCAAAAACCACCAAAATAAAGCTCTATTTGTAAGGAAAAAAAGGACACAAATTGTATTTGGGTACAGAATCGCGCGATTGCGCAATTGTTAGTTAAAATGACTCAGTGCCATATGGCAAAAAAATGGCCTAATCATAAAGGGGGTAAATCTCCCAGAAGTCAAGTGGTTAAAAGCAAACTTTCAAATTACATTATTCAAGCCATAGAATGTGCTGAGAATTTTTTTTTTTGTACAGATTTTGTATAATTTTCATTTGAAAAAAAGGGTCCCCCTAGCCTGTAATAACAGAGTGAGTAGAATGACACACCGATCAGCTAACCTTCAAGTCACACTGCTCTCTTTTCCTATTGGCACATTTCTTCAGTACATGAGCAGTAAAGAACAGGGCCGGACTGGCCTGCCGGGATACCAGCTCCCCTCCTGCTCCTGTGTGTCACGGAGCTGGCTGGGTCTGTGTTCGGCGGCCGCGCTGTAACATGGTCCCACCCCCCTAGGCCGGCTTGTGTGATAGTGGATAGAATCAGTGTTCCGCCTATCACACGAGCCGGTCTAGGGGGGCGGGACCATGTTACAGCGCGGCCGCCGAACACAGACACAGCCAGCTCCGTGACACACAGGAGCAGGAGAGAGGGACGGAGCAGGAGAGAGGGATACTGTAGATGCCCGCCCGTACAGTCTGCCCTGTGTGCCTCAGCCTGTATAGGAGGATCGGCGGGGGGAGAGGAGGGGGGCCGCATATAGAGGAAATGAGCTTTCTATATTCCTCCATGCAGCCGCTGAATACTTGCAGGAGGGAGAGGAGGAGAATCAAGTATTCAGCGGCTGCATGGAGGAATATAGAAAGCTCATTTCCTCTATATGCGCCCCCCAGCCGATCCTCCTATCCAACTTCTTTTACTGGCCCCCCCAGTTCCTCTTGTGCTCCCCCCCCATGCTCTCCTCCCCTCACCACACTCTCCAGCCCCCCCCCACAGTTCTCTCCACCCCTGTTTTTTCTGCCCCCCCTGCTCTCCAGCTCTCCCCATCCTACTCTAGCCACCATCCCAGTGCTCTTCTCTCCCCCAGTGCTCTCCACCCATGTTCTTTCTCCCCCCCCCCAGTGCTCTCCAGCTCTCCCCATCACTCTCCAGCCCCCACCCCAGTGCTCTCCGCCCCCCACAGTGCTCTCCAGCCCCCCATTCTCCGCACCCCTGTTTTCGGTCCCCCCGGTGCTCTCAAGCTCCACCCATCGCTCTCCAGCCCCCCCGTGCTCTTTGCCCCCCGTGCTCTCCACCCCTGTTTTTTTTTGGCTCCCCCTCCAGTGCTCTCAAGCTTCCCCCCCAGCACTCTCCGCTCCCCACCCCTGTACTCTCCACTCCCCCGCCAGTGCTCTCCAGTCCCCCGTGATTTCCACCCCTGTTCTTTCTGGCCCCCACTGGTGCTTTCAAGCTCCCCCCATTGCTCTCCACTCCCCCCTGCTCTTTGTACCCCCCAGTGCTCTCCACCCCTGTTTTTCTGCCCCTCCCCCAGTGCTCTTCGCCACCCCACACTCTTAGCCCCCCCGTGCTCTTTGCCCCCCGTGCTCTCCACCCCTGTTTTTTTTGGCTCCCCCTCCAGTGCTCTCAAACTTCCCCCCCAGCACTCTCCGCTCCCCACCCCTGTACTTTCCACTCCCCCCTGCATTTTGCCCCCACCCATGTGCTCTCCAACCCCCGCCAGTGCTTTCCAGTCCCCCGTGCTTTCCACCCCTGTTCTTTCTGGCCCCCACTGGTGCTTTCAACCTCCCCCCATTGCTCTCCACTCCCCCCTGCTCTTTGTACCCCCCAGTGCTCTCCACCCCTGTTTTTCTGCTCCTCCCCCAGTACTCTTCGCCACCCCACACTCTTAGCCCCCACAGTGCTCTCCACCTCTGTTCTTTTTGGACCCCCAGTGCTCTCAAGTCCCCCCCCCCCAGCGCTCTCCGCTCCCCATCCCTGTGATTTCCACTCCCCCCTGCTCTTTGCCCCCACCCATGTGCTCTCCAACTCCGCCAGTACTCTCTGCTCCCCCTTCTTTCCAGCTCCCACCCAGTGCTCTCCACTTCCCCAGGACCAGAGGACAGGCTGACTGGGGCTGGAAAATGAGGATGGCTGAAGGTGCAGGTGGCCAGGGACCACTCCATCTCACAGCAAACAGATCCTCTGGAAGGAGCACTGTCCCCATCCAAAACGAGAACAGACCCTGCCTGCTGTTGCCCATCATGGATATCCTGCTGGCATGCAAGGTACCGTACCGAGCATCAACAACACACCTTCCCACAGACAGGGACTGCTGACTGGGCCATGGGGCACAGGAGGGGCTGCAATGATGGGCACAGTGAAGCTGCATTCCTGGGCACAGTGAGACTGCATTCACGGGCACAGTGAGACTGCATTCACTGGCACAGTGAGACTGCATTTGATGGGCACAGTGAGGCTGCATTGATGGGCACAGTGAGGCTGCAATGGTGGTCACAGTGAGGCCGCATTCATGGGCACAGTGAGACTGCATTCACGGGCAGAGTAAAGCTGCATTTGATGAGCACAGTGAGGCTGCATTTGATGAGCACAGTGAGGCTGCATTGATGGGCACAGTGAGGCTGCATTGATGGGCACAGTGAGGCTGCATTGATGGGCACAGTGAGGCTGCATTTGATTGGTACTAATGAGGCTGCATTTGATGGGCTCTGGTGAGGCTGCATTTGATGGGCACTGGTGAGGCTGAATTGAGCTCCTGAATCATGTCTGCAGTCTCTGACCATCTCCTGTATCATGTCTGCAGTCTCTGACCATCTCCTGTATCATGTCTGCAGTCTCTGACCATCTCCTGTATCATGTCTGCAGTCTCTGACCATCTCCTGTATCATGTCTGCAGTCTCTGACCATCTCCTGTATCATGTCTGCAGTCTCTGACCATCTCCTGTATCATGTCTGCAGTCTCTGAGGGAGTCTGCAGAGGAGTCAAGAGTGGGAGCACCGCCGGGATGGGGGTCATGGGAGAAGTCAGACAAGTGTGGACTGTGGAGAGGAGACTATAGGATAAAACCAGAGCCACCGAGCTGGAGCCGACTGACTGAGCCCTACACGGTGCACCTGAGAGGAGGTCAGTGACAGCACCGCTAGGCCAGTCTGAAGGGGGGGGTCACTGATGTAAGGGGGGAGTGAATACGATAATGTAAGGGGGCACCGATATAAAGCACAGCCTTATATCAGTAACCCACCCCCCCTTACCTTAGTGTATTCTTTCTGCGGAAGGTGGTTTCCCCCCCCCTCCCACGATCTGAGTTCCTGGGGTCCCCCTTGATGATTGATCACTTACCACTTTTAACTGGAATTTGCTTATATAAAGCCCTATGTGATTTCATATCTGTCTTATCTATATATAATACACTCTTCAAATGTGCATTTTATGGTTTTCCCTTTCATGAACAAGAAATCAATGACGTTATGCTGTTGCGGTGGTATAATAATGCTGTGGGGCTGGTATGAAATTTTTTCCAGGGCTGGATGTTATTCTCAGTCCGGCCCTGGATCGGCGGGGGGAGAGGAGGGGGGCCGCATATAGAGGAAATGAGCTTTCTATATTCCTCCATGCAGCCGCTGAATACTTGCAGGAGGGAGAGGAGGAGAATCAAGTATTCAGCGGCTGCATGGAGGAATATAGAAAGCTCATTTCCTCTATATGCGCCCCCCAGCCGATCCTCCTATCCAACTTCTTTTACTGGCCCCCCCAGTTCCTCTTGTGCTCCCCCCCATGCTCTCCTCCCCTCACCACACTCTCCAGCCCCCCCCCCCACAGTTCTCTCCACCCCTGTTTTTTCTGCCCCCCCTACTCTCCAGCTCTCCCCATCCTACTCTAGCCACCATCCCAGTGCTCTTCTCTCCCCCAGTGCTCTCCACCAATGTTCTTTCTCCCCCCCCCAGTGCTCTCCAGCTCTCCCCATCACTCTCCAGCCCCCACCCCAATGCTCTCCGCCCCCCACAGTGCTCTCCAGCCCCCCATTCTCCACACCCCTGTTTTCGGTCCCCCCGGTGCTCTCAAGCTCCACCCATCGCTCTCCAGCCCCCCCGTGCTCTTTGCCCCCCGTGCTCTCCACCCCTGTTTTTTTTTGGCTCCCCCTCCAGTGCTCTCAAGCTTCCCCCCCAGCACTCTCCGCTCCCCACCCCTGTACTCTCCACTCCCCCGCCAGTGCTCTCCAGTCCCCCGTGATTTCCACCCCTGTTCTTTCTGGCCCCCACTGGTGCTTTCAAGCTCCCCCCATTGCTCTCCACTCCCCCCTGCTCTTTGTACCCCCCAGTGCTCTCCACCCCTGTTTTTCTGCCCCTCCCCCAGTGCTCTTCGCCACCCCACACTCTTAGCCCCCCCCTGCTCTTTGCCCCCCGTGCTCTCCACCCCTGTTTTTTTTGGCTCCCCCTCCAGTGCTCTCAAACTTCCCCCCCAGCACTCTCCGCTCCCCACCCCTGTACTTTCCACTCCCCCCTGCATTTTGCCCCCACCCATGTGCTCTCCAACCCCCGCCAGTGCTTTCCAGTCCCCCGTGCTTTCCACCCCTGTTCTTTCTGGCCCCCACTGGTGCTTTCAACCTCCCCCCATTGCTCTCCACTCCCCCCTGCTCTTTGTACCCTCCAGTGCTCTCCACCCCTGTTTTTCTGCCCCTCCCCCAGTACTCTTCGCCACCCCACACTCTTAGCCCCCACAGTGCTCTCCACCTCTGTTCTTTTTGGACCCCCAGTGCTCTCAAGTCCCCCCCAGCGCTCTCCGCTCCCCATCCCTGTGATTTCCACTCCCCCCTGCTCTTTGCCCCCACCCATGTGCTCTCCAACTCCGCCAGTACTCTCTGCTCCCCCTTCTTTCCAGCTCCCACCCAGTGCTCTCCACTTCCCCAGGACCAGAGGACAGGCTGACTGGGGCTGGAAAATGAGGATGGCTGAAGGTGCAGGTGGCCAGGGACCACTCCATTCCACAGCAAACAGATCCTCTGGAAGGAGCACTGTCCCCATCCAAAACGAGAACAGACCCTGCCTGCTGTTGCCCATCATGGATATCCTGCTGGCATGCAAGGTACCGTACCGAGCATCAACAACACACCTTCCCACAGACAGGGACTGCTGACTGGGCCATGGGGCACAGGAGGGGCTGCAATGATGGGCACAGTGAAGCTGCATTCCTGGGCACAGTGAAGCTGCATTCCTGGGCACAGTGAGACTGCATTCACGGGCACAGTGAGACTGCATTCACTGGCACAGTGAGACTGCATTTGATGGGCACAGTGAGGCTGCATTGATGGGCACAGTGAGGCTGCATTGATGGGCACAGTGAGACTGCAATGGTGGGCACAGTGAGGCTGCAATGGTGGTCACAGTGAGGCCGCATTCATGGGCACAGTGAGACTGCATTCACGGGCAGAGTAAAGCTGCATTTGATGAGCACAGTGAGGCTGCATTTGATGAGCACAGTGAGGCTGCATTGATGGGCACAGTGAGGCTGCATTGATGGGCACAGTGAGGCTGCATTGATGGGCACAGTGAGGCTGCATTTGATTGGTACTGATGAGGCTGCATTTGATGGGCTCTGGTGAGGCTGCATTTGATGGGCACTGGTGAGGCTGAATTGAGCTCCTGAATCATGTCTGCAGTCTCTGACCATCTCCTGTATCATGTCTGCAGTCTCTGACCATCTCCTGTATCATGTCTGCAGTCTCTGACCATCTCCTGTATCATGTCTGCAGTCTCTGACCATCTCCTGTATCATGTCTGCAGTCTCTGACCATCTCCTGTATCATGTCTGCAGTCTCTGACCATCTCCTGTATCATGTCTGCAGTCTCTGAGGGAGTCTGCAGAGGAGTCAAGAGTGGGAGCACCGCCGGGATGGGGGTCATGGGAGAAGTCAGACAAGTGTGGACTGTGGAGAGGAGACTATAGGATAAAACCAGAGCCACCGAGCTGGAGCCGACTGACTGAGCCCTACACGGTGCACCTGAGAGGAGGTCAGTGACAGCACCGCTAGGCCAGTCTGAAGGGGGGGGTCACTGATGTAAGGGGGGAGTGAATACGATAATGTAAGGGGGCACCGATATAAAGCACAGCCTTATATCAGTAACCCACCCCCCCTTACCTTAGTGTATTCTTTCTGCGGAAGGTGGTTTCCCCCCCCCCCCCACGATCTGAGTTCCTGGGGTCCCCCTTAATGATTGATCACTTACCACTTTTAACTGGAATTTGCTTATATAAAGCCCTATGTGATTTCATATCTGTCTTATCTATATATAATACACTCTTCAAATGTGCATTTTATGGTTTTCCCTTTCATGAACAAGAAATCAATGACGTTATGCTGTTGCGGTGGTATAATAATGCTGTGGGGCTGGTATGAAATTTTTTCCAGGGCTGGATGTTATTCCCAGTCCGGCCCTGATTGCAAGAGGCAAATATTAGATCAGTTTCAGGTGCGTGTAGCGTTTACATTTTGTCCATTGCATTTAGGTATCAGTACTTATCGCTTCTGCACAGCCGTGAGGGGAGAAGTTCTGTTACTTGACTGGTTTTGACAATCCTTTCCAGCTGCCTTAGCAGATTCCCACTTTATGTAATGTTTGGATAGCATCAGTACTTTAACCATCCTTATTTATACTTGGTATACCCTAATATGATATGAATATTTGAAAATGGTACTGTATAATGCTGTGCAGCTGTTGGGGGGCATTATGTTTTAAAGTGTCAGTAAATCCAAAAGTTAATTTATCATAAAACCTTAAATTATTCTAATTAAATGTGTGCTTTATTTATTTACAAAATCATTCAGTATTGAAAAAATACCTGTCCATTACTTTGACTTTCTAATTGATAGTGGAAATCTCCAGCTTGATCTAGCCATTGCAGCAATACCACCATAGTTTACACACTCCTAAAAAAAAAAAGGCTGAGCCTCTGAACATTCAATCTCCCTCCTGCTCTTTATTTAATCTCTCTGATAGGCACTGATAGGCGGCACTGATGGGCACTGGTGGGCACTGATAGGTGGCACTGATGGACGCTGATAGATGGCACTGATGGGCATCACTTGCAGGCATTGTGGATGGGCACTGATTGGCATCTGTCTGGGCACTGATTGTTATCTGTATAGGCACTGACCGTCATTCCTGGAAATCCCCCCTGAAGAAGATACGTCATGCCTGTATCGAAGACGCATTGGGGAGGGGACAGGACAGCACAATAGGCAGTTTGTCTGCTGAGGAAGAGGCTCATACCATCCCGATACCCGGTCTGGTATATACCCGCTTGCGCTTATCATAGAGTGGTGCACTGGCTCACCTGTTCTGTGTGAGTACCCCTGAAGAGGATTTACTTTGTCTAATAAACATTTTAAAAACTTTATTACACTATCAAGTTCTCTTATTCCCATATACTGCGAGGGTCACACTGAGGAGTCCAGGATTCTGGTACCATTAAAGAGCCCAGAGGTGGTTCACATGCGTGCACTAACTGAGCTTAACTGCTAAGTCGCACGCTCTGAGGTGAGCGTTCACTACCTAAGGGGAGCACCTGAGTGATGGACACCATCGCATGTTTTGAATCACCTTTTGAATTGCTAGAGATATATGGACTTTTCACACCACGGTCATCAGTGATGCTTTTGGATACCATATATTTACGCATGAGCACTGTGATATATGAATAATCCTCTTAGTTTTGTGATATATGGACTTTTTTGGCAGGATTGCCAGTGACACAGTTGTTTATCACTTATGCACATGAGCACTTTTGATTTTATGATCAATTCACATATTATCAACACATGTATTTTGAACACTACCTCGCATAGGAGCACTTTGGATTAAGCTGTGCAATTTATATTTTTTATCTTTTTAAAGAGTTTCACATATTCACTGGTCATTTCACACACAGTTATTCATTATCCCCTTCGCGCCGCGCGTATGCATATATGCTGCTTCGGCTTTTGGGGGATATACCGGGATGATGACCGCAGCTGCAGGGCTATTGGCTTTCCAAGGATAACAACCGATGTGGCTAAAAGCAGCTCGATTGTTATCCCGGAGGAGCGGGAGGGGACATCCCCCCTCCCGCTGCTCTGACCGGGCCTCCCATCCCACCAGGAGACCCGATCTGCGATCTGGCACTTCTGGCGTCTAGCCACAGACTGGAACAAAGCTGTAAATGGCTTCTTTGCAGTCTCCTGAATATAAACACAGAAGCAATGTCATGGTGTCACTTCTGGTGTACTCGGCTGCCAATGGCCGCCGTTTTCAGTGATCTGAATACTTTGAAATGCAAAGGAGGGATTGGAGGTCTTTTAGACCCCCGATCCCTCCATAAAGAGTGCCTGTCACCACCTATTACTGTCACAAGGGATGTTTACATTCCTTGTGACAGCAATAAAAGTGATCATTTTTTTTTTTACACAATATAATAATATAAAAAGAAATAAAATAAATAAGAAAAAACATTTTTTTTAAAGCGCCCCCCTGTCCCCACGATCTCGCGCAGCAAAGAAAACGCATACGGAAGTCGCACCCGCATATGTAAACCGTGTTCAAATCACACATGTGAGGTATCACCACAATTTTCAGAGCAAGAGCAATAATTCCAGCACTAGACCTCCTCTGTAACTCTAACCTGGTAACCGTAAACAAAATTTAAAGCGTCGCCTACGGAGATTTTTAGGTACCGTAGTTTGTCGTCATTCCACGAGTTTGTGCAATTATAAAGCGTGACATGTTTGGTATCTATTTACTCGGCGTAACATCATCTTTCACATTATACAAAAAAATTGGGCTAACTTTTCTGTTTCGCATTTTTAAAATTCATGAAAGTGTCCCTTTTCCCAAAAAGTTCCATTTAAAACACCGCTGCACAAATACCATGTGACATAAAATATTGCAACAATCGCCGTTTTATTCTCTAGATTCTCTGCTAAAAAATTATATAATATTATATATATAGAGTGCTTATTACACTAGTACTGGTAGCACAGCGTATATATTTTATTTAATTATCTCTGCACGATTTTTGTGACGTGTTTAACGCTAGCAGCTTCTCTGTCATTTATTTACTTATATTAGCATCTGGTTAGTGGTGGCTCGCAGGATCCTGTTTTATTTCATTTAAATGTAGGCTAGCACCATCCACAATGGCCACATTCAGTGGTAAGCACATCCAAAGTAGTCCCTGCAGCAGGTGAGTCTGTGATGTAATGGGACATGGCCTTCTAATTTCTGGGCCTGCCAGCTCACACATCCCCCCTTCCTATTTTCCCCTGTGTTTCTGGCGTGACTTCAATAGGCATTGTAATCATTGGTCTTGTAGCTTGCACCACCAATTTTACCGTCCTTAATGCTGCTGGCTGATGTAGTTACAGCTGACAGCTCTTTGTGGAGGCACTACTTACTGTTGCTCCTGCTGCCACTCCTGCCACCATCACCGCTCCAGAGCTCCCCCAATAGCTACTATGCCTGCAACCCCTTCTTCTTACTATGCACCATGCCTGAAACCTCCTCACCACTGCGCTTTCATGCCAACTCCCTCCTATACTTTCACTACTACAAATGATATCCATCCCTCTGCACTGCACCTGAAGACCCACCTCCCAATCCCACCACTTTGCCGGACTTCCATTCTCCACTCAAGGTGTTCCAACCTCTCCCACATGCCCCCACATTACTCACCATTGTACCAATGTCTGCTGTCTTTTTGTGCTTGCTTCCACTGTACCGATTCATGTCACAGCATTCACTGCCACCAATATGCACGTCTATGCTCGTTTTCACTGCAGTTACCCAACCTTTTGTTGTCAGTCTATTTAACTAACAAGCACACATTAAATATTATAGACCTTTCATTTCATTTTGATTTGTGAATTGGTAGGAAATGGTGTTTATATATGGGAACAATTTTAAATATATTTACTTGCTTTAGGTAACATTCAACTATCCAGTTTCACTTTTTTTTTATTTAGTTTAAAAAAAGCAGTACATGCAAAACACATAAAGAATAGTCAACAATAGTCAAGACCTGCAAACACAACATCTGTCTATATAATAATGTGACGGTAACCTTTTGTTTAGCAATAATCACCCAGATTGACAGTGTTGGTACATATCTCGCTCAAAAATTATTTCAAACATCTTCGGCCAGCAATGGATTTTATGTAGGGAAAATAGAAAGTCAAGCACTTATAACCCCACACACCAGGCTCACTTGGCAAAGCACAATCTCTCTCATATTTCTCTTGTCTGTGTGGAACACCTTGCTTATTTCTAATAAAGTACCTAAATCCGGCATTGATTGCCTCTGCTTTGAATGACATATAGCCAATATCACACTGCAGAGATCTTACCCTAAGCTTCAAATGACAAGACTGGTAAAATAGTGCTAATATATGGCCTTTCTGAACATCCATTTAATACATGGATCAAGAGTAGTATAGACTAAAACATAAATTCTATAATTACTTTATAATTGAACTATTTACCTGTACAGCAACCTCAAAACAACTGCTAGAATATATTTAATTTACTGTATGCAAAATTTGTATTGTGACCTATAAATATAATAACATTGGACTGATAAATTACTAAATTACATTTAGACGTTTTTTATTTTTTTATTTTTAGCAGTGGAAAATTATTTCATATATAGAAAATGGTTTAGTTTCATGGCAGATTATAAATGTTACAGTAAAACTCTTTCCATTATGTTCTAGTAGTCATTTTGAATCAGATTATTGCTTTGTATTATTAAAATCTATCTGCACGCCAGCCACAGAGGGAACATCCAGGCAACTTTGACATGCGTCCTTTACCCGTTCCTGTAGTCATTAAGATTGTGGCTTTCATTTATAAATATGCTGATTTCCTGTTTATTGTTTACCAGTTACCTGGTAGAAACAGCAAAGAAATTGCTGGAATAAGTTTTATACACACAATTTGTGCATCCTTATGGATCTCAAGTAGTGTCCGGCTCCTCACAAAGGACACACTGTTACCCAACAGCCATCAGTCTAATTAAACTTATCAGATTGCAAATGCCAATACCCTGGCAAGTGTAAAAGGAACCTGTCAGGATAGAAATTAAAAGAATTGCCATTGCTTAGGCTATTAGAGGTTTAGAACTCACATGAGGCCTGTTAGTTGTTGTCTTATCTCCTCACATACCCAGTTTTTCAGCTTCTGAATGGGATGTGTGTGAGGTCAGGTAGCTGTCATACTTCACCTTGATCCTTTACAATTTTAGAAAAAAAATATTTGGGTCTTTTTTTACTCTTATTCTTGCTTTCTCCCTATCCTCCTCCTCTTTATCCACCTTATCCTTAATCTTTTTAAATAATATATTTTTACAACTCTAATCAAACTAGTTACTGACAGGGATGATTGCGATGTTTAAGTCGACCGTAAGTTCGACTCGAACATCAGGTGTTCGCCTGTTCACCGGACAGCGAACAATATGCGGTATTAGCGGCAAATTCGAAAGCTGCCAGAACACCGTTAAACTCTATTGGACGCTAACATGAAAAATCAAAAGTGCTAATTTTAAATGCTTATATGCAAGTTATTGTTAAACAAAGTGTTTGTGGACCTGGGTCCTGTCCCAGGGGACATGTATCAATGCAAATTTTTTTTTTTTAAATGTCCGTTTTTTCTGGAACAATTATTTTTTTAATGCTTAACCACTTCAATACCAAGCAATTAGACACCTTCCCGCCCAGGCCAATTTTCAGCTTTCATCGCTGTCGCAATTTGAATTACAATTGCACGATCATGCAACTCTGTACCCAAATTTTTTATCATTTTGTTCCCAGAAATAGAACAAATAAAAAAAGACCGAAAATTTTGAAAAAAAACAAGTTTTTCTTTGTTTCTGTTAAAAATGTTTGTAAATAAGTACGTTTTCTTCTTCACTGATGGGCACTGATATGGCTGCACTGATGGGCACTGATACGGCGGCACCGATGGGCACCGATGAGGTGGCACCAATGAGGGGACACTGATGAGGTGGCACTGAGGGGCACTGATGATGGGCACTGATAGGCGGCACTGATGGGCACTGATAGGTGGCACTGGTATGCGGCACTGATGGGCACTCATAGGCGGCACCAATGGGCACTCATAGGCGGCACTGATGGGCACTCGCAGGTGGCATTGATGGGTACTTATGGGTGGCACTGATAGTTGGCACAGATGGGCACGGATGGGCACTGACAGGTGGCAGCGATGGACACTGATGACACTGATTGTTTGCACTGATGCCCCTAAGGGTGGCATTGCTGGGCATCACTGCAACATAATGGTGCCAATCAGTACCCATTTGTGGGCACTGATTGGCACAGATTGGGCACTGACTGGGCACATGTGGATGGCCATGGGGTACATACCTGGCCATCCACATGTTGCCCCTCTCCCTGGTGGTCCTAGTGGCGATCCCTGCTTTTCCAGTGTGGTGATCTGAGGGGGGGCTGCGCTGATAAACAATCAGCACAGACCCCCCCTGTCAGGAGAGCCGCCGATCGGCTCTGCTCTACTCGCTTCTGTCAGACGCGAGTGAGGAAGAGCCGATCAATGGCTCTTCCTATTGACATCGTGATCAGCCGTGATTGGGCAAAGAGCCTCCACCAAGATCAGTATAGCGGTGTGTCAGACTGACACACCGATCCGCCGATCACCGTGATGCACGCCCCCGCGGGCACGCGGCGGCATGTTATCCTGCTGGACGTCATATGACGCCTAGTCCAGATAACTGAACCACCGCCCGGCCGTCATCTGCTATGGGCCGGGCGGGAAGTGGTTAAAGTCAGACAATAAAAATGAAATATTCCTTTAAATATTGTGCCTGGGGGTGTCTATAGTATGCCTGTAAAGTGGTGCACTTTTTTTTTCCGTGTTTAGAACAGTGCCACAGCAAAATTATATTTCTAAAGGAAAAATTGTAATTTCCAAACTGATTGTAATGAATTGCCGGGTCTCGGCAATATACAGTAGATACAGATAATTGAAAAAAAGAGCATGGGATCCCCCCCGTCCATTACCAGACTCAGTGATGTAAACGGGTGACCCCGCCCCTTTGATGCCACATGGAAGCCATGGGGAAGCCCCCATGGTGTCAGAGGGGGTGGTGTCACCCAGTTACATCACTGGGTAGCCCCGCCCTCAGTTATATAAGAGCCTTCACAGCAAAGACGCATCACTCGGCGGGAGCCTCCCATGGAAGTGGATCGGTTGCAGCTTTTTTTTTTGGTCCATCGGGAACTTACACCGTGGGACATTTTTAGTTTTTTAGTTTTTAATAAGGGACTTGTCCCAAGCTGTCTCTTGTCTTTTTTACCATTTTGACATTTTTTTTGTGAAATGGTAGGGGTACATTTGTATCCAGTTACCAATTCACACAGGGGAGGCCGGGATCTGGGGGCCCCCTTGTTAAAGGGGGCTTCCAGATTCCGATAAGCCCCCCGCCCGCAGACCCCCACAACCACCGACAAGGGTTGTGGGGATGAGGACCTTGTCCCCATCAACATGGGGACAAGGTGCTTTGGGGGGCTACCCCAAAGCACCCTCCCAATGTTGGGGGCATGTGGCCTGGTATGGTTCAGAAGGGGGGCCACTCTCTCGCCCCCCCTCTTTTCCTGCGGCCTGCCGGGTTGCGTGCTCGGATAAGGGTCTGGTATGGATTTTGGGGGGCCCCTACACCATTCTTTTTTTAAATTTTGGCACAGGTTTCCCCTTAAAATCCATACCAGTCTTGAAGGGTCTGGTATGGATTTTGGGGGGCCTATGCCATTTTTTTAAATTTGGCACAAGGTTCTCCTTAATTTCCATATCAGACCCGAAGGGCCTGGTATGGATTTTAGGGGGACCCCCATGCAATTTTTTTTTACATTTTGGTTCGAGGTTCCCCTTAATATTCATACCATACCCAAAGGGCCTGGTAATGGACTGGAGGGATCCTATGCTCTTTTTTTCAATGAGTGTATGTGTATTGCTGAGACCCGACAATTCATTACAGCCGCAATCAGTTTTAAATGACAATTTTTCCTTTAAAAATGTCATTTTGCTGTGGTACTGTTCTAAACATGGGAAAAATGTGCCACTTTACAGGCATACTATAGCCCCCCCCCCCCATGCCCAAGCATGATATTTAAAGGAATACTTTAAATTTTAAAAAGATCACTGCTCCCGAAAAAACTTCAGTTTTTACAAAGAAATTTTGCATTGATACATGTCCCTTGGGGCAGGACCCAGGTCCCCAAACACTTTTTATGACAATAACTTGCATATAAGCCTTTAAAATTAGTACTTTTGTTCGTGTCCCATAGAGTTTAACGGTGTTCGTGTGTTCTGACAAATTTTTTGCCTGTTCACATGTTCTGCTGCAAACCGAACAGGAGGGTGTTCGGCTCATCCCTAGTTACTACAAATAATATGGGACTAGTCTTAAATACCTATCTAGAGACATATTGTTACATGCAACAATTGTTTGAAAGAGTGACTGACCTGGATAAATACATATTTCCTTGTGTAAAAATTACAGTTGATCTTATAACTACATATGTAATGTGCTTGGTAACCGGAACATTTATTTTATAGATGCCTATTTAATCTGTTTTATTCCCATATATCTTGATAAAATATTTATAAATTAAGAATAAAAAAAAAAACCTAGAGTCCTCATTTGTTAAGGTGCAACAACACATATAATGCATTAGTCAACATCTAAAAAATGCCACTTTTACATAAGATCATATTGATTAAAGCCTGGTACACACTGAGTTTTGTTCAGTTCAACCCAGCGAAAAAAACTGTCAGCTCCAGTCAGAACCACTGTACTAACTATGCAAAGTTAGTGCAGCGATCTCCCACGCTGAGCTGTTGTGTTCTGACAGGGGGATGGCCCCCCTGCCAGAACACTCCAATCAGTGCTCTCTGCCATTGGCTGGATTCTGAGGGACAGACCGAATACACCTGGGCCAAATGTCGGTCATTTTTTTTTTTTAACAGGCCAATGTCTCCCAACATTCAGCCCATGTGTATGGGGCTTTAAAGGCCACTTTAGAATATCTTATGACATGGTTGTAAAGGGATTGTCCCCATCCCTGTGTAAACTCCAACCAGATCAATTGAGTTTACACAGGACTTTTAATTTTGTATTATCAGTGGGAGAACATTTGGGCAAAGCACAGGTTTCCTTAAACTGGTTATAAAAATTACCAAAACAAGACTTTCTTGAACCATGTAAAAGATACCAATGTTAAAAGCAAAATGGCATTTTGTGTACCTTTTAAAAATTGGTCGTTAGTTTGTTTTAGCCCTTATAAAACTGCTGGTCATAAAACCAGAACTTGGGAGGTGGAGATGTAATGTCCTGTGACCCTCCTTTCTCTCTGCCTCTTTCTCTCTCCTCTTTCTGTTTCTTTCTTTCTCTCTCCCTACATTTCTGTCTCTTTTTCTCTGTCTGTCTTCTTTCTCTGTCACTTTTTTTTCTATTTTCCTCCCTCTCTCTCCCTATCTCTCTCCCTCTTTCCCCCTCTCTCCTCAAATTTACAAGAGAAGGTGGAAAGAATAGGATTCACACATTGATACATTGGCGGCAAAATATCTACAAATACAGTATGTCATTCATGTTATATTAAACTATTTAAATAAACAGTCTATCACTCAAAGAGAAGGGGAGAGCCATCCCTATATATTTCCAGGTGTCAGCTTCAGTCTATTCAGAAATGCAGGGAGGATTGCAGGGGAAAGTGAGTGCTTCAAGATTCCAACTTAGCTCAATAGATTAGTGCTGGAGAAGGTACCAATGTATTGATCAGATCATTTTGTGGTTTTCAGATTTACAACCACCTTAAAGCACAGCACTGCTTAGCACTCCTAAATTATTGACAAAGCATGTGTGACAGTAAAGACAGCTTTTAATATTTAGAAATTGGTACATTAAAGTTAATCAGACAGTACATGAACATTTCAATTAATTGTAGTTGTAAAAAAACTTTTGAACATCTAAAATTCTGAATTCATGAGCTGGAAGTTCTTTGAAAGTTAATAGAATTTTGAACAAGTTAACAAAAAGTAGAGAGCAACAAATGATGCAAAATGTTGCAGAGTTGTTTGGGAAGGTCTAAACAGCCCTGCCTGACAATGGCACCAAAAATTAGACAGAGACACTCCTATCAAAGATGTTAAGATAGGAGGGTAAGACCAGGTGGCACTAGCAATCAAGGTAAGAGTACTCAGGCAATAGCGGAAGCAGATATGATAAAGTTCTTTTTTTCCTAGAATCTATTTGGAAATCTGAACCACCAAAAAAAACACTAAAATTCAGATTTGGCATTTGCCAGTCTGTAAATCTCAGTCTGAATTTAACACCACTTGAAACTTGGAACCAAATATGATGGCCTGTGAGTTAACATTTTAAATGCTTCCCTACCCTTTACCCTACACATATTGATCTAATTTGTCAATCAAACTGGGGAAGAGATCATTCTGAGCAGTATGGTAATTCAAATAGAAATGAGGTGCATATGATAAATACACTTAAGGTTTTTTATTTCTAAAACCTTTTTCAGATGTGAATGAGCCCTTTGACCCTGCCCTCCCTACGTCCCTGAGTTCCCAGGGGTCTCCCGGCCCCCTAAGACCTCCATACTATTCAGAGATCACCTGTTTATAACTGTCAGAGCTGGGCTCAGCCCTTCCTTCTCTGAGCTGGCCGCTCAGCTGTCGGCTAATTGCCAGCTCCTATCTCTTCACAGTTACTCAGCTGTTGATGATATCCTGCTCTTCAGCCCTGCCTACTTAAGCCATCCAGTCCAGAGGAGCGCTACCTTCACCTTGGTCAACATCACAGAAACGATCTCCTGTGATCCTGTTCAAGACTTGTTTTGCTGACATCCCTTCTGGCTCCAGACCCTGCTTGCTGTTCCACTACACTGATCCCTGATTTCTGGCCTGGCTGACTATCCATTCCAGTTACTGAACATTGGCTATGCTTTGAGTATGTTTTTTTTTTTGTTACACACTTGTTTAATAATAAAAGTAAAAAGAACAAACGTAGTCAAAACAAGGCAAAGGCAGAGCTCCTCTGGACTGGATGGCTTAAGTAGGCAGGACTGACGAGCAGGATATCATCAACAGCTAAGTAACTGTGGAGAGATAGGAGCTGGAAAATAACCGACAGCTGAGCGGCCAGCTCAGAGAAGGAAGGGCTGAGCCCAGCCCTGACAATAACTCAGCTGCTTATATCCCCCTGAGTCCTTCACTGGATTGCACTGGATGTTAGGCCTCCACTGCTGAGGGTACCACACTGTACTATCATTTGTTTCACTTGTTACTGTTCACTGTTTCTCTTTGCAGATATGATTGTATACCAGTTTATTACACACAGGTAAAATTGCTTTCCTTCCCACAAACCTTCCCTTTCATTTCTCCTTTTCTCTCCTCCCACTCCCCACCTTTGACCCTGTTTGGGTCCTTATATCTGCATTGTATCTCAGGTTTAGAACTTTGGGTCTTCTGGCCCCATACCATGTATCGGTCTCTTGTATTTTGTTACTTGTAAAACCTAATAAATATTTTTCAAAACAAAAAAAAATCTTTTTATTGTTAACAGTTTGCTTTTTTGCAGTTGTTTCATATTTACTTTAATGTAAAACTTTTCCTTACCTGTCTCAAAATATTGATAATAAGATGTATTGTAATGTGCTCTCTTGCATGGCTGCATAATTCTGCAAAGCTCTCCCGCTGCTGAAGGTTGGAGCTATTTGCATTTGGAAATATTTCTATGATCAGCAGACTGTGGATGATTTGTTGTGGACTTAACCTGAGACAGGTGCAAATCAGCAATCACCATTAAAAGACTCCATCTGCAGCAAACACACAATGTGCTACACAGCTAACTACATGATGCATGTTAATACTTTAATTTAAATTGAGTAAAATAATTAAGTAAACCCCTTTTGTACATAGTTTGCTCATTTTTTGCACTTTGTGCATTTTTATAATTGAGCCAGATGTTAAATCTTCTCTTGTGGAACTAGATTCTTTAAATCTAGGATGTATTTTATCAGTCTGGCATCCCACTGGGCTTCAGGTTAATCACAGAATCAAACAGTGAGGCAGATGCTGCATGTAATATGGCACCTTGGCAGATCCTTGAGGACTGCCACAACTTACACTCTTATTCACCTGCCTGGTGAAACAAATGGAGCTCCAGGGAGCAAATAGGAAGATTTGTTACAGAAAGAATCTGTCATTTTTGTAGTTTTATTTTATGAACTAAGCTAAAATGCTGAAATATACTCTGCCCAATGTTCTATACCTGTTTTGCAGTCACGTTAACCAGTCCTTAATAACTTAAAATGTAGTCATTCATTGGTATTATAATTTACATGATGTTTCACAAAGTTTTTAGCAGTGTCTAATTTATAAATGTTTGATTAGCAAAGATTCTGAAAATGAACATAGTTAAGTTTCTGCACAATAAACCTATAAAAATAAAATTTTGCAAATTGTCCCTTATGTTAATATTATTATATTGCTTTTATGTTTCATAACACTTACTAAAAGGAACTAGGTGCACAGGCTGAAACTTAAAATATAGTTTGAAATTATATTGGTTCATGGATTGTTGGGAATTAATAAGGATTAATAAGGATTTACACAAAAATACATTTGGGGAAACAATTATTGAAAAGCCTGTAATCTGGGTAAGTGGTAAATTAAAGAATAAGTTCAGCTTTCTGAACATGTTACATAGTACACTCGTATTTAGGGTTTAACACGTAACATGTTCAGCAACCTCTCCCCACTCCCCTAATTCCCCCCTTCTCTGACAGTGGGCAGTGGATCCTCTCCTCACACCCTCTGTCAGACTTCAAAAACAGCACAGCTGTGTGGTGTTCCACCCACACAGCCGCATTATCTATTTGTAGGAATCTATGAATAAATGAACTACAAGTACTGTCTTCCACTGCAGCAGACAGCTTGTAGTTCTCAATGAACTGCAAAGGCACTGGTGGGTGCTCTTGCAGTTCATTAATACTTCCTACAGATTTCATACACAAAGCCCATACAGAGGTATGGGGCAGAAAGCTGTAGCAAGTGTCTACAGATGCCTGACCTTTCATCCTTGATCTGCTGACCGAGGCTGCAATTCTCTGCAAGCTCCTGAGGGAAAAAAATATAAAAGCACTTTTTTTACTTGCAAAAACGTGCATTTATTTTTTGTGAAAAGTGCCCACTCACCATAGCTCCAGTGATCTCTAAATGAATAAAGGTCAGTAAGCGCTTCAGGATATTGATTGGCCCATCAATATCAATGAGTCTCCCGATCAGACCTCCATATAATTTTCCTACTTTCCCTCACTTTTTTCAAATTATATCACCACCGTAAACCAAAGAGATGCTATAGTGTAATTTGTTTAGTTCACCAGTTCAGAAAGTGACAAAGAGGTATTGCACTTATATGTAATTTTGCCCTGACTTGGCACAAATTTTTACAGCCTTTAGCTTGAATGTGCCCTCCCGGGATCAGCATGCATTCCACCACTGGGAAGTCCAGACTGGACGTGATGTCAGAAGTAGCCAACGGGTGGCTTTCCTAAAGACCCAATTTGCAAATCTAGTCGGATGCCTCAGGGACGCTGTCACTTCCAGTTACTTCTTATGTCATGTCCGGCCCAGACTTCCTGGTGGTGGAACCATTTTCAGGTGTTCTGAATCTGAGTTGTCATACAAAGGCTTCCAGAAATGTATTCTTATTAGCACCACATGTAGATATAATGTTATCCTAGGAGTTTGTTGCAGTCTTTGTATTGTTCTGATATACTTTTTGGGGAGCTGCAAGGAATGTTGAGGGCTAAGAGTTTCTGAGTTGAAGTCCATTTATCAGCCATGCATCTAGTGACTAAAGTATATGTTTATATTTTAATGTATATACAGTGCTTTGTATGGAGAATAGATTTGGAGCCTTTCTGTCATGCTCAGTGGTCAGGCTCAGAGGCAGGTGGCTATAACAGTAAAAGCTCACACAGCAACCGGCAGGATAAATACATAAACAGATTCCCCTGGCAGGTGGCGGTGTCTAAGTACTAACCGTCCTTCAAAAAAGCTTCTGATGGTGATGGTTGTTTAACTGCATGATAGTGCCAGACACCCCAACAGAAGATAAGCAAGCTGGGGTGTGGTAGCAGATGTAGCAGGTAGGGATCAAGCAGAAGAGTAGTTGGTAAACAACCCGAAGGTAGGTAACAAGTAGTTGCAGGTTGTAATCAGGTGGAAGCATAGTCAAGGAACAAGCCAAAGGTCAGTAATGAAGATGCAGACAGCAGCAGGAGCTTAAGGAGCAAGATATCAGCTGAAGAGCACAATAATCTGGAAAGCAGAAAGTGCAAAGGCATAAATTAATAGGAAGTTATTGGGAAATGCAAGAAGTTCAAGGTGAGCACTCCTCCTTTTTCCAACTGATGATTTACCTACAGCTCAAATCATTTAATTAGCCAACATTTAGTAATTAATATGGTACTTAAAGCCAGAGTACCCTTCTAGAGGCACCGTGATATCATCTTTATATCTTGATATGAGTTTTGTGTCCTTTATGCTGCTTTAAGTGACCAGTAAAAAGTAAAGGAGAAGAAACAAAATCAAATGTGTGCTTTGCTGTTGCTTTGTCTTATTAAGTTTCCCTGGGCACGGCTCATGAGTTCATTATGATAACTATGGCCCTTTTGCCTTTGACACAGAGGGTGAACTCAGCTCAGTTTTGATGCTGTCTAACAGATTTGTCAGCAAACACACCCCCTTGTATACCCAGTACTCTGCCACTGAGAGGAATGTTTCTCTGATCCTCATTAACACTCTCTAAGCTTTCCCTTGTAATAGACTTTAATGCTGTCTCTCATATAGTTCTTCTGAAAAATTATAATCCATTGATGGAGTAAATGAATAACTTTAATTGAACAAACTAACAATTTGCAGCAGATAGAAAAAAAACTATTAAGGTGATCTGCCCGTAATTATTCATTTGTTTATAATTACTGACTAGTGAGCAATTTCAAATTTTTTCCTCTGTTAACAAGTGTTATAATTTTTATGTGCTCTGATAACCATAAAGCAGGGAATCATCACTTTGAATATGACTCCATTTCCACATATAACTTTTCACAAAAGCAATTTAATCAAGGTACTTTAATATAAATAATCATACATGCTGACAAAATGTCATTAAAGTGATTGTAAGTGAGCACCTTGTAAAATAACTTGTTCAGTTTAAAATTGAAATGAAAGGCAAACATTTCTGTATGGATTAAAATTACATTATAAATGCCTTTGTTTTTTTCTTTTTTATGTGGTCACATTCTCTCTGTTCCCTCTGTTCGCAGCTGCATAAAAGCTGTGGGGGAGGAGAAGCAACAGCACACTGATCTTACGAGTGAAAGGCTGTTTGGGGGGGGGGGGGATTGTCAGGACAGGTCTGATCATTGGAGGAGAGAACTGGAGTTCCTAGCATAGCTAAAGAAGTGAGCTCTCCTGCTTAATGTGTCCAGTTTTTAACAGGAAAGCAGAAGGACTGGCAGGATCATCAGGGATTTCACACAAAGGAAGCAATACAAAAAGAACAGAATACATTTTCTTACAACTACATGGTACAGCAGCCACATATCAGGAATATGAAATGCTGGGGTAACAAACACTTTAACCATTGTTAAATTATATATACTATATGTAAATCCTAGCAATGAACTTCTTTTGTTTACTCCCTTCATTTCTGCTAAATATACTGTACTACCAAAGTACCTGTTAATTTTGCCAGAAATAAAAGAGGACGATAGGACAGAGGGCACTACATTTTTGCCACTCCAAAAGTTATTTTTCCATATTTGCATTGTATTTAAAGTGGAGCTGAACATATCTATTCCTTCTTGGCATCATCTTCTCCTGGGTGTAGATACACAGGAATTGTGCCAGCGATGCAAGCTGAGCTGTGCATGCAAAGCTCAGTTTATATGCCAGAGAATGCTGTGAGCCTGTGAGCAGGCATGTAGGTGTATTTTATTGCAGAAGAGACATTACGTGTCTCTGCTACAATAATGAGCCTGCCTGCTCACAGTTTGTGACTAAGGAATCTTTGATTCTGCTTTAAGGGGCATTTCTTGAGGCCTTAAAATGCCAGGACAATACAAACACCACCAGATGACCCCCGTTTGGAAAGTGGACACCCCAAAAAAATTGGTAAGAGACATGGAGGCCATTTTAAAGATCTGATTTTTACTTCAATATTTTTGGGAAAAGGAAAAAGGTTTTTTTTTGTTCACAAAGCACTAGCATACTACATGTAGGATCCAAGATTCATTCTGCTACTTCTTCTGAGTTTGGGGATACCACATTTGTGAGAAAATTTTGCTGCATAGAGTATTCAGTGAGTACCTCCAGACTTTTTAAAAGGCATATGTTACACATGTGACTTCCTGACTGCCTATAACGTTTTTGGAGACCCTGAAGTGCCAGGATCATAGAATCACACAGGACAAGTAAGCAGTGTGAGGCCCCTACTGGAGCCTACACTGACACCAGCCTGCACTGAAAAATGTTGTGTTTTAACACGGAGGCTAATGTAAACCTAGCATTAAAGATTTAATTTTATGCAAGTTTTTGGAAAATGAAGATCGAGAATGAAAATAATATGAAAATGAGAATGAAAATGAGATATAATGAGATATTTCCCACACACAGCATAGGCACACTTAGAATTACACCCCAAACACAGTTTGTGACACCCTTGAGTATGGGGATACCACATGTGTCAGACTTTTTTACAGTCTAGACGCATAGGGGAGCCCAAAATCCAAGTGGCACCATCATCCTTCCAAGGTGTATAAATTGGTTTTCCTGACTATCTATTACATTTTTGGAGGCCCTGAAGCAGCAGGACAGTAGAAACATCCACAAAACACCCACAATTTGGAAAGCAGAAAGGCAGTTTTTATTGCTGGCGGTGATTACCAACATTGTAAACACTAATATTGCTGGGATTAGCAATCATTGGCACTGGTTGTAATCAGGCATTGATTGTAATCTATTACTGGCTTTAATTATGTGTTGTCTGTAATTTGGCCCTGGCTGTTTTCAGGTACTGTCTGTAATCAAGCATTGGCTTTAATCTGATGCTGGCTGTAATCTGGCGCTTGCCCTAACCATACACGGGCTGCAATCTGGACCTGGCTGTAATCTAGCTCTGGCTGTAATCAGGCAGGGACACTGTGATCAGGCAAGGGACACCATGATCAGACTTTGATTTGTGCACTGTAACACTGGTTGAAAAAAAGGAACAAGAAGAAGAGTGCTGGCTGCTCACTGCAGTTGGTGTTTACATTTGTGATTGCTGTGATTGGTCACAATGAACACATGGTACAGAGCCAATTTCTTTGGCTCTGTACCTGATTTCTTTGATCAACATTAAGCACTGACAGTGATACATTCACATTACGCAAATCTGTTTCAACTGTTTCTGTGCCGAGAGCGTACTCATTGTGCAATTCTAGCACAAAGTCTGAGTTGTCAAAGACAGCTCCTGGTCTCCACTAATGATCAGTAACTGACAGTACAAGCTCACGATCATGTGACCACTGTGACAGCCAATCCTGCCACCAGCCACACAGATGCTCCGGGACATGACGGGAAGGGATTAAAGATAGCCACTCAGAACAGAGAGTATACTTTTTGTTAATGACATTACAACAGCCAATCCTAAAGCAGTTAAAGTTGCTTTGGACAGAATTTGAAAGAATTAGAACTTTTGTCATTTTTCTACTGCTGTCTGTACCCCAGCTGGTGAGATTTACCTCACGATTGGCTCTGATGTCATTTAAGTAATGAGAAATCCAAAATCCAATTATCCAGTTATTTCCTGTTGCATCTACAAGAGAGGAAGTGAAAGAAAATCCCCTCAGTGGGCACAAACAGAAAAATATGCAATAGATGTTTTATCCCTTCTCTATTCTATGCAAAACTAAAAAAATGGTAAACAGCGTGGCGCTGAATGAAGAAAATAAATGTGAAAGAAAATGGGTAAGTGAAGTGAACAGGACTGGTAGCTCTCTAGTTAGGAGCTAGGAGGAGTAATGTGTTTAGTAAAAATGTAATTGATTGTGTCATGCAACTGAGAGTCGCATCCAACAACAAAAAAGGGGGGATCCCAAATATTAATAGTGTATTATAAGCCAAAGTGTAAAACAATATAAGTGCTGGAGCTACAAAGCAAACCAAATACAGTGACTAGTAATTAGACATAGAGATATCAATCTTATGTGCATCTCAATGTGATAATGACTAAAAAGTCAAACAATAAAGAAATTCCATGAATCATGTTGATAGGAGGGGTGTATTGAAGAAGGATTCAAAGCAGTCTCTAAGGTGAAAGTTTCTTATGGTTGATGAGCACCCAAAAGTGCATTCACCCATGGAAGGGAGATAAAAGAGGAAGAGGTACCCTTACCAGGAGCGTTGGACCCAACTCACCATACGGTTGTGGGTCAGTAAGGCATAGGGATGGAAGCCTGGATCCAAACTTCGGGGGTGGGGTTCAAGATGAATTCTCCGGTAGGCAGGTGAACATCAAAGGCACCAATCCCGGAAATGAATGGAAGTCTGCAACGCCAATCCCGCATCGACCCACCAGAAGCCTCTCCTCCAACTCAGATAAGGGGTATTAAAAACATGTAGAAGAAAGAAAGAGTCTCCCCATGTTGTAAATCTGTATAGTAGGATTTATTGGCAGAAAAATAAAATGGATATCCAAAAAAATATAAAAACAATAAATGACACAAAGAAGCGCAGTGAATGGTGGCCACAGCCGGCGTATTTAACCCTACGTGTTTCATCTAAGACGACTTCAACTGGGGTGTGAAAACTAAAAAAATAGTTTTGCCTTTACATGCAAATTAAGCAAAAACTGATATACTGCATTATCCCAGTAGAGCTCCCTTTAGTGTCTAAAGACAAATCTCTATATTTTATATAATGACAAAAATAAGGAAAAACATGCATGAAAAAATTGAACAAAGCGATGGGAAAAAAACTAAACACTACAATACTTACTCTAAATATTTGTTACAGAAAATTGGATGTTCTTCCCCTTTAAATCTAAACACCAGGCTAGCAAATACACAGTGGATACACTTCTTCTAAAGTTAATGTAACTCTGTTCCACCAGCGTTATGATTTAGACACCTTTGCCACATTGCATAGTGAGGAATATTACTTCTCTATTTTCTAGTTCAGCCTAGTAGTTTTCTGACTTCCCTCCATGCTCAATAGACAGATGGTCCAATGAGAGCGCTGGAGGAAAATAGCTAAGCTACAATGCTAAACTATCAAGTAAGTCAACCACTGGAAATTAGCTAACAAGGCACATTGGATGCCTGTCTAACTCACCCAGGCCCTCATCTAGGGGCATCATCCCTGTATTCCAACCTACCCACAAAAACAAATTGAGTGTAATCAACCTAATTACTGATCAGCTATCCTCAGTCCTAATGCCGTGTACACACAGGCGGACTTTTCGACCAGACTAGTCCGATGGAACGAATGCCTCGGACAATCCGACCGCGTGTGGGCTTCATAGGACCTGCAGTGGACTTTTTCGGTTGAAAATCAGACAGACTTTAGATTTGGAACATGTTTCAAATCTTTCCACCAGAACTCCACCAGACCCAGTTCCTATCGAGAAATCCACTCGTCTGTATGCTAGTCCAACGGACGAAAACCGACACTAGGGCAGCTATTGGCTACTGGCTATGAACTTTCTTATTTTAGTCTGGTCGTACATCATCACGTACAAATCCGTCGGACTTTGGTGTGATCGTGTGTAGCCAAGTCCGTTCGTTCGAAAGTCCATTGGAAGTCCATCAAAAGTCCATCGAAAGACTGTCAGAAAGACCGTCAGACCTTTGATGCCGAAAAGTCTGCCCATGTGTACACGGCATAAGTCGTAGATACTGTCCAACTAGCACAATTGACAAATATAAAAAAATTCTGGATTTATACCTTTTTGCCCGAAAGCTTACATACAAGTACATGTTTGACCCCGATAGGGTCTGGCTCCACTTCTAAAATACATAAGAACCGTATGGCACCTCCAGGAAGGCTTAATATATCTGGGATATGATTTATCAGAGAGTATGCCAGCAGAATGGTTGACTTCTTTTTAATGCCCCATGTCACTAGGCTTCCTTCTTATGTTAGCGACACCTTGGATCTGCTCAAACAGGTGGATGGATTGTCTGTGCCCCCCCCCACACCTTGCTTCATTGTCGGGGTTGTACGCTCTTTACTGAGGGAGCAGGATCAAACACAGTTGGAATTCAATGAGTTTATCTTGAAAATGGTGTATTTTATACTTATACTCACGTAATTGGTTTATGTTCTAAGGTTCCCACTACCTCCAGGTGCAGGGCGTGGCCATAGGCACTTGTTGTGCCCAGCCTATGCAAGCCTGTACCTGGGGGAGTGGGAACATGGGATATTTTTTCTAGGGATGCAATTAGTACATACCTGATCCATGCTATTTGCTGGTTCAGGTACATAGATTTTTCTAATCTGGACTGAAACGATTGATACATTGAGTGTAATGATGACACTTTTGAATCAAGACGGCTACAACCTAAAATTCACTATGAATTGGCATTGCATTTTTGGTGAGATCGTGTTTAGAAAAGTGTCATCTTTACGTGACAAAATCACGGCTAGTTATTACACATCTGATAACATGGCCGTGAAGAGTTTTCAATACCCCACACAATACCAGGTATTTAGGCTTGTCACTGACTAGAATGGGCTGAATAGATTTGTGCTAATTTGAAGCATAATTTCCCCTTAATTAATGGAAAGTCTTTTCTACAGTGTTGGTTGTTTGGTTATGTCTTTTAGGGCATCTATTTGAGGGGAAGTTGCTTTCCATACGTTTCTCCAATCCTAGGCCTCTTTGGAAATACTTGGACCTAGATACAATCGCTCTCTTCCCTCATATCCACAAGCAGAGCCCAAGCATGGTCTATTTTTTTGGGGCACAACTCCCCAAGGTATATTAATATTATTTGATGAGTATCATTATGACTGTGATATTGCATTCATACCATATAATGCAATACTGGTTACCTATATACTTTTTTATAGGAATGATAAGCTAAATACTGCCACGGCCCACATAATTGGTGGCATGACACACCCTTGGGCCTAGTGGAATCTATTATACCCTGTGTCTTTAAGTAAGTGGCTCATAATAATTCCTGGTAAAGGCATTATACACAGTTGATATATATTACATTAGGCACCTGTCCTCCCCACTGTCTCTCTTAGTTCTAAACTGTGCCACCACACTCACCCTGGGAATGGGCTGCTGCTGGCCTGCGTGGTCTCTGCTTGACTTTGATTGTTTCTACAATTATATGTATGTACCTAGTAAGTAAATAGGCAACACTTTATTACCCTATCATTAAGAATTCATTCTATGATTGCAATTATATTAAATGTATGCACATTTCTTTTGTACAGACGCACTACAAGCTCCTGAGGTCGCAAAACATGTTGAGCAATAATTTCCAAAAATTCTAAAAGGATGGAACCTCCATAGCTCTAGGAGTTTACAGGCATAGCCTAATCCATCATATAGCTCCTATGCATGTTTATTCCAGAGGGGGGGGGTACATTTTGTGTTTACCACTAAAGTGAATTGTTTTAACGATAAGTTTTGTAACAAGTTTGCCATTATAGCTTTTATGGGTATTGTGAATAAAGATCTGTACATCTTAACCACTTGACGACCGCCTCACGCCGATGTACGTCGGCAAGGTGGCACGGACAGGCAAAATCACGTACAGGGTACGTGATTTGCCTTCCGCGGGTGGGGGGACCGATCGGTCCCCCCCCCGGTGCCCGAGGCGGTCGCCATTTGTTCCCGGGCGATCAAAGGTCAGGGGGAGGCCATCCATTGTTGGCCACCCCCTCCCGATCGCTCCCGGCGAATGAAAATGCTTCCTTCCCTCTGTAATGTAAACAGAGGGAAAGGAAGTGATGTCATCTCTCCTTGAGCCGGTCTTTTCGTCGCCGCGCCGAGGAGAGAAGACATCAAGTAAGTCTGCACAACACTACACTAACAGTAGAACACGCCAGGCACACTTGTCACCCCCCATCACCCCCCGATCACCCCCTGATCACCCCCCTGTACCCCCTGTCACTCTGACACCAATAGCATTTTTTTTTTTTTTTGCATTGGTGTCAGTTTGTGTCAGTTAAAAGTTTTAGGGCAGTTAGGTTAGCCCCCTTTAGGTCTAGGGTACCCCCCCTTAGGTCCAGGGTACCCCCCTAACCCCCCCTAATAAAAGTTAACCCCTTGATTACCCCCCGTCACCAGTGTCGCTAAGCGATCGTTTTTCTGATCGCTGTATTAGTGACACAGGTGACGCTAGTTTAGGGAGGTAAGTATATAGGTTCGCTGTCAGTGTTTTATAGCGACAGGGACCCCCATATACTACCTGCTAAAGGTTTTAACCCCCTGATTGCCCCCTAGTTAACCCTTTCACCAGCGATCACCGTATAAGTGTTACGGGTGACGCTGGTTAGATAGTTTGTTTTTTGTAGTTTATTACAGTTTATTACAGTTTATTATAGTTTTAGGGCACCCGCCGTTTATTACCCTATAAAGGTTTAACCCCCTAATTGCCCGGCGGTGATAGATTTATAGTTTTTAGGATCTGATAAGGTCTGCGTCGCCCCAGGCAGCGTCAGGTTAGCGCCAGTACAGCTAAAACCCACGCACGCAGCATACACCTCCCTTAGTGCTATAGTATCTGAACGGATCGATATCTGATCCGATCAGATCTATACTCCCCAGCAGTTTAGGGTTCCCTGAAACGCAGTGTTAGCGGGATCAGCCCAGATACCTGCTAGCACCTGCGTTTTGCTCCTCGGCCCAGCCCTGCCCAGCCCACCCAAGTGCAGTATCGATCGATTACTGACACTTACAAAACACTAAGCACACATAACTGCAGCGGTCGCAGAGTCAGGCCTGATCCCTGCGATCGCTAACAGTTTTTTGGTAGCGTTTTGATACAGTCGCCAACAGTCAGGAGCTTTTTTGCCTGTGAGTCTCACTAGTGTACCCCTAAATTTAGAGGCCAAAATGGCAAATCCAAGGTACACTAGTGAAGAGGCCTACAGGATTCTGAGTATGACAGATAGTGAAGAGGAAGTCACTCATCTGTCAAGTTCAGGCTCAGAATACGAACCTGTAGAGGACAGCGGCTCCATGACAGATAGCTCTGACGACAGAGTTGTGGTCCCTGCTAGGGTCAGGCGTACCAGACCCCGAACTTATGCTGTCCTTGAAGTGCAAGAACCGCAGGACTCTCGTATGGAGCAGAGCAGTACTAGCGCCGCTACTCCTTCTGGTGAACTGGCAAGCACCAGCGGCCTAGTACACCCTGGTCGTACATCCAGCACTGCAGTATCACGTGGTGACGTGGCGAGTCCCATAAGTGCAGTTCAAGCTGGCGAGGTGGCAAGCAGTAGTAGTGTCCCGCTGCCACCAAGAAGACAAAGACAGGCCCGTCGTGCCCATAGTGCCCTTCCTGCTGCATTGGCCAATCCGAATTGGGAACCTTCCACTTCTGCAGCACCCGTACTTCCCCCTTTCACTGGCCAACCCGGAATTCAGGTGGAAACAGTTGACTTTATGCCACTGGATTTTTATTCACTGTTTTTCACCGAAGATCTCTATAGATCTATTGTGGACCAAAGCAATTTGTACGCTGGTCAACACATCGCCACTATGCCCCAGTCCACCCTTGCCAGAGATTGGAGACCAATTACGGTCTCCGAATTTAAGACCTTTCTGGGCCTTTCCCTCCTCATGGGGTTGAATAAAAAGAGTAAGTTGCGGTCATATTGGTCCACTGACCCAATTTACCATTCATCCTTGTTCTCTGCTTCCATGGCCAGGGCACGATACGAGCAGATTTTGCGGTTCATGCACTTCAACGACAATGAACTCTGTCGTCCTCGTGGAGACCCTGCATACGATCGGCTCTACAAAATTCGGCCCCTCGTAAACCACTTCAACCAACGTTTTGCAGACTTGTTTACCCCCCATCAAGTTGTCTGCGTTGATGAGTCCCTGATTAAGTTTTCTGGCCGCTTGTCATTCAAACAGTACCTTCCCAGCAAGCGTGCCAGATACGGGGTCAAGATGTATAAGCTCTGTGACAGGGCCACAGGCTATACATATAGATTTATGGTTTACGAGGGCAAAGATAGTCACGTAGAGCCGACAAACTGCCCTGACTACATAGGAAGCGCTGGCAAGATAGTGTGGGACTTGGTGTCACCCTTATTCGGAAAGGGGTACCACTTGTACGTGGACAATTATTATACGAGCGTGCCACTTTTTAGTCACTTGTTTGATCAGCAGATTGGAGCATGTGGCACCGTGCGACCTAATCGCCGGGGCTTTCCCCAGCGGCTTGTAGATTCCCGTCTTAGGCTGGGGGAGAGAGCCTGCTTGAAGTATAATAATTTGCTCGCTATGAAGTGGAGGGATAAGAAGAATGTTTTCGTTCTCACCTCCCTTCATGCAGACACGACGACCCAAATTTCTACGGCGACTGGTGTTGTGGAGAAACCCCTCTGTGTCCACGAATACAACCTTAATATGGGAGGGGTGGACCTCAACGACCAGTTGTTGGCGCCGTACTTAGTTGCCCGTAAGGCCAGACGCTGGTACAAAAAAGTGTCTGTATACTTATTTCAATTGGCTTTGCTGAATGCTCATGTGCTATACAGAGCTTCAGGACGGACTGGATCCTTCCTTAAATTCCAGGAAGAGATCGTCAGAGCCCTTCTGTTTCCAGACGGTGCTCTACCTCACCATCCCCAACCAAATGCAGTAAGCCGGCTGCATGAGCGGCATTTTATTTATGCCATCCCGAGTACCCCTACCCAACGAGCCCCCCAAAAAAGATGTCGTGTCTGCAGCAAGCGCGGATTTAGGCGTGACACCCGGACTTATTGTCCCTCCTGTCCTGGCAATCCTGGTCTTTGCATGGGTGAATGCTTTGAACGCTACCATACATTAGTTGAGTATTAGCGTAGGGTTCAGCACTGCACAGACTAGGCACACTAACACAGGGTCTCCCAAGATGCCATTGCATTTTGAGAGACCCAAACCTGGAACAAAAGTTACAAAAGTTAAAAGTTACTAAAAAAAAGTGTAAAAAAATAAAATTAAAAAAAATTAAAAAAAATAAAAACACAAAAAAAAATATAAAATAAAAAAAACCAAAAATAGTTGTTGTTTTATTGTTCTCTCTCTCTCTATTCTCTCTCTATTGTTCTTCTCTTTTTTACTCTATTCTATTCTGCAATGTTTTATTGTTATTATGTTTTACCATGTTTCCTTTTCAGATTTTTCATACTTTACCGTTTACTGTGTTTTGTTGGTAACCATTTTATTGTTTTCAGGTACGCCATTCAGTTGCAGCGCGGATTTATTTATCTTGACAGCAACAGCGTTTGCTCCCACGATATATAAAGCCGTGACTCCAACGCTGTCGGAGGTGATTTCACCACCACAGTTACATACTTCAGCATATATGCCGAAGCGTGGGGGCAGAAGTGGGTGGAGGAGCGATTTGCTCCTGCCTTTTGCGGGAGGATGCCCCCATGCTTCGGCATATATATATTTTAGGCACAGGTTGCGTTAAATGTTTTATTTTTTACTATTTTTTTTTTTGTATTTGCTTTGCAGGTATGGTAAGTATTACTGTTATACTGTAATGTTGCTTTGTTTTATTGTTAACCATCATTTGCTTAGCAGGTACGCCATTCAGTTGCAGCGCGGATTTATTTATCTTGACAGCAACAGCGTTTGCTCCCACGATATATAAAGCCGTGACTCCAACGCTGTCGGAGGTGATTTCACCACCACAGTTACATACTTCAGCATATATGCCGAAGCGTGGGGGCAGAAGTGGGTGGAGGAGCGATTTGCTCCTGCCTTTTGCGGGAGGATGCCCCCATGCTTCGGCATATATATATTTTAGGCACAGGTTGCGTTAAATGTTTTATTTTTTACTATTTTTTTTTTTGTATTTGCTTTGCAGGTATGGTAAGTATTACTGTTATACTGTAATGTTGCTTTGTTTTATTGTTAACCATCATTTGCTTAGCAGGTACGCCATTCAGTTGCAGCGCGGATTTATTTATCTTGACAGCAACAGCGTTTGCTCCCACGATATATAAAGCCGTGACTCCAACGCTGTCGGAGGTGATTTCACCACCACAGTTACATACTTCAGCATATATGCCGAAGCGTGGGGGCAGTAGTGGGTGGAGGAGCGATTTGCTCCTGCCTTTTGCGGGAGGATGCCCCCATGCTTCGGCATATATAAATGGTGCATGTATGCCCATCATTAGAAGTGGGTGGATGAAGGGAGGTATTCTAATGGTGGGCATACCCACCGATCAATATCTTTTTTTCGTTCAGCCCACAGGCTGCATGAAAAAAAAGTTTACAATATATGCCTAACAAGGACCAGCAACGTACTGGTATGTTGCTGGACTTTGAGTGGTTATACCAGAATGATGCCTGCAGGTTTAGGTATCATCTTGGTATCATTCTTTTCAGCCAGCGGTCGGCTTTCATGTAAAAGCAATCCTAGCGGCTAATTAGCCTCTAGACTGCTTTTGCAAGCAGTGAGAGGGAATGCCCCCCCTCCCCCACCGTCTTCCGTGTTTTTCTCTGGCTTTCCTGTCCCAACAGGGAACCTGAGAATGCAGCCGGTGATTCAGCCAGCTGGCCACAGAGCTGATCGGAGACCAGAATGGCTCCAAACATCTCTATGGCCTAAGAAACCGGAAGCTACGAGCATTTCATGACTTAGATTTCGCCGAATGTAAACAGCGCCATTGGGAAATTGGGAAAGCATTTTATCACACCGATCTTGGTGTGGTCAGATGCTTTGAGGGCAGAGGAGAGATCTAGGGTCTAATAGAGCCCAATTTTTTAAAAAAAGAGTACCTGTCACTACCTATTGCTATCATAGGGGATATTTACATTCCCTGAGATAACAATAAAATTAATTAAAAAAAAATAAAAATGAAAGGAACAGTTTAAAAATAAGATAAAAAAGCAAAAAAATAATAAAGAAAAAAAAAAAAAAAAAAAAAAGCACCCCTGTCCCCCCCTGCTCTCGCGCAAAGGCGAACGCAAGCGTCGGTCTGGCGTCAAATGTAAACAGCAATTGCACCATGCATGTGAGGTATCACCGCGAAGGTCAGATCGAGGGCAGTAATTTTGGCAGTAGACCTCCTCTGTAAATCTAAAGTGGTAACCTGTAAAGGCTTTTAAAGGCTTTTAAAAATGTATTTATTTTGTCGCCGCTGCGCGTTTGTGCGCAATTTTAAAGCATGTCATGTTTGGTATCCATGTACTCGGCCTAAGATCATCTTTTTTATTTCATCAAACATTTGGGCAATATAGTGTGTTTTAGTGCATTAAAATTTTAAAAAGTGTGTTTTTTCCCCCAAAAATGCGTTTGAAAAATCGCTGCGCAAATACTGTGTGAAAAAAAAATATGAAACACCCACCATTTTAATCTGTAGGGCATTTGCTTTAAAAAAATATATAATGTTTGGGGGTTCAAAGTAATTTTCTTGCAAAAAAAAAATATTTTTTTATGTAAACAATAAGTGTCAGAAAGGGCTTTGTCTTCAAGTGGTTAGAAGAGTGGGTGATGTGTGACATAAGCTTCTAGATGTTGTGCATAAAATGCCAGGACAGTTCAAAACCCCCCCAAATGACCCCATTTTGGAAAGTAGACACCCCAAGCTATTTGCTGAGAGGCATGTCGAGTCCATGGAATATTTTATATTGTGACACAAGTTGCGGGAAAGAGACAAATCTTTTTTTTTTTTTTTTTTTTTGCACAAAGATGTCACTAAATGATATATTGCTCAAACATGCCATGGGAATATGTGAAATTATACCCCAAAATACATTCTGTTGCTTCTCCTGAGTATGGGGATACCACATGTGTGGGACTTTTTGGGAGCCTAGCCGCGCACGGGACCCCGAAAAACAAGCCCCGCCTTCAGGCTTTCTAAGGGCGTAAATTTTTGATTTCACTCTTCACTGCCTAGCACAGTTTCGGAGGCCATGGAATGCCCAGATGGCACAACCCCCCCCCAAATGACCCCATTTTGGAAAATAGACACCCCAAGCTATTTGCTGAGAGGTATAGTGAGTATTTTGCAGACCTCACTTTTTGTCACAAACTTTCGAAAATTGAAAAAAGAAAAAAAAAATACATTTTTCTTGTCTTTCTTCATTTTCAAAAACAAATGAGAGCTGCAAAATACTCACCATGCCTCTCAGCAAATAGCTTGGGGTGTCTACTTTCCAAAATGGGGTCATTTGGGGGGGGTTTTTGCCATCTTGGCATTTTATGGCCTTCAAAACTGTGATAGGCAGTGAGGAGTGGAATCACAACTTAACGCCCTTAGAAATCCTGAAGCCGGTGCTTGGTTTTCGGGGCCCCGTATGCGGCTAGGCTCCCAAAAAGTCCCACACATGTGGTATCCCCATACTCAGGAGAAGCAACAGAATGTATTTTGGGGTGTAATTTCACATATTCCCATGGCATGTTTGAGCAATATATCATTTAGTGACAACTTTGTGCAAAAAAAAAAAAAAAAAAAAAAATTGTCACTTTCCCGCAACTTGTGTCAAAAAATAAAATATTCCATGGACTCAACATGCCTCTCAGCAAATAGTTTGGGGTGTCTACTTTCCAAAATGGGGTCATTTGGGGGGGTTTTGTGCCATCTTGGCATTTTATGGCCTTCAAAACTGTGATAGGTAGTGAGGAGTCAAATCACAACATTATGCCCTTGGAAATCCTGAAGGCGGTGCTTGGTTTTCGGGGCCCCGTATGCGGCTAGGCTCCCAAAAAGTCCCACACATGTGGTATCCCCATACTCAGGAGAAGCAGCTAAATGTATTTTGGGGTGCAATTCCACATATGCCCATGGCCTGTGTGAGAAATATATCATTTAGTGACAACTTTGTGCAAAAAAAAAAAAAAATTGTCACTTTCCCGCAACTTGTGTCAAAAAAGAAAGTATTCCATGGACTCAACATGCCTCTCAGCAAATAGCTTGGAGTGTCTACTTTCCAAAATGGGGTCATTTGGGGGGGTTTTGTGCCATCTGGGCATTTTATGGCCTTCAAAACTGTGATAGGTAGTGAGGAATGAAATCAAAAATTTATGCCCTTAGAAATCCTGAAGGCGGTGATTGGTTTTCGGGGCCCCGTACGCGGCTAGGCTCCCAAAAAGTCCTAAACATGTGGTATCCCCATACTCAGGAGAAGCAGCAGAATGTATTTTGGGGTGTAATTCCACATATGCCCATGGCATGTTTGAGCAATATATCATTTAGTGACAACTTTGTGCAAAAAAAAAAAAAAAAAAAAAAAAAGTGTTACTTTCCCGCAACTTGTGTCAAAATATAAAATATTCCATGGACTCAACATGCCTCTCAGCAAATAGTTTGGGGTGTCTACTTTCCAAAATGGGGTCATTTGGGGGGGTTTTGTGCCATCTTGGCATTTTATGCCCTTCAAAACTGTGATAGGTAGTGAGGAGTCAAATCACAACATTATGCCCTTAGAAATTCTGAAGGCGGTGCTTGGTTTTCTGGGCCCCGTATGCGGCTAGGCTCCCAAAAAGTCCCACACATGTGGTATCCCCATACTCAGGAGAAGCAGCTAAATGTATTTTGGGGTGCAATTCCACATATGCCCATGGCCTGTGTGAGAAATATATCATTTAGTGACAACTTTGTGCAAAAAAAAAAAAAATCGTCACTTTCCCGCAACTTGTGTCAAAAAAGAAAGTATTCCATGGACTCAACATGCCTCTCAGCAAATAGCTTGGAGTGTCTACTTTCCAAAATGGGGTCATTTGGGGGGGTTTTGTGCCATCTGGGCATTTTATGGCCTTCAAAACTGTGATAGGTAGTGAGGAATGAAATCAAAAATTTATGCCCTTAGAAATCCTGAAGGCGGTGATTGGTTTTCGGGGCCCCGTACGTGGCTAGGCTCCCAAAAAGTCCCACACATGTGGTATCCCCATACTCAGGAGAAGCAGCTGAATGTATTTTGGGGTGCAATTCCACATAGGCCCATGGCCTGTGTGAGCAATATATCATTTAGTGACAACTTTTTGTAAATATTTTTTTTTTTTTTTTTTTTTGTCATTATTCAATCACTTGGGACAAAAAAAATAAATATTCAATGGGTTCTACATGCCTCTCAGCAATTTCCTTGGGGTGTCTACTTTCCAAAATGGGGTCATTTGGGGGGGTTTTGTACTGCCCTGCCATTTTAGCACCTCATGAAATGACATAGGCAGTCATAAACTAAAAGCTGTGTAAATTCCAGAAAATGTACCCTAGTTTGTAGACGCTATAACTTTTGCGCAAACCAATAAATATACGCTTATTAACTTTTTTTTTACCAAAGACATGTGGCCGAATAAATTTTGGCCTAAATGTATGACTAAAATTGAGTTTATTGGATTTTTTTTATAACAAAAAGTAGAAAATATCATTTTTTTTCAAAATTTTCGGTCTTTTTCCGTTTATAGCGCAAAAAATAAAAACGGCAGAGGTGATCAAATACCATCAAAAGAAAGCTCTATTTGTGGGAAGAAAAGGACGCAAATTTCGTTTGGGTACAGCATTGCATGACCGCGCAATTAGCAGTTAAAGCGACGCAGTGCCAAATTTGAAAAAGACCTCTGGTCCTTAGGCAGCATAATGGTCCGGGGCTCAAGTGGTTAATAGTATTGTTGCGTCTGTGCCCAAAAAGTCCATATATATTTTTTATTGCTTTTTCTGTATTTCAAAATGTTGGGACATGGCACTGGATATCGTTTGAATACTCACAGCACCACCCTGTGGCTATAACCATTGAATGTAATAAACTATCAAGTAGGTTTTCGCCTATCAGACTGTAAATTGTGTAATGAGCTGAGTGAATCACATTCCCTATTTTAACATAATTACATATTCTTAGAAAGATAAAACAGCTGAAATATATGTATTTCAACCGTATATTTAGGAATTTACCTCTAGTTCTGTTTTGTATAAGAAACTGTAGCAGAAGTAATTTCTATCCAGATGTACAACTTGTCCCTAATATTGTGTTTCTTTATACCATTTTTAAAATACTTTACAAATTTGGAAAAACAGCAATAGCAATTTCTCATTTATATATATATATATATATATATATATATATATATATATATATATAGTTGTTTTATATGCAGCAAAATAGTTTGTAAAGTAGTTTTGAAATTTGTGTTTTAAAATGTATTTTTAAGGGAAAATATAGTAATTCTGTATGTATCGTTTATATGTACAGTATTTATTATGGAAGAAAGGTGATTCAGCCAGTAAGTCTTTTGTTGTGCAACAGAACAAGCTGTCCTGCAAATGTATCGGTTACGAAGATGAGACAAACCATTTATCATTGACAGTGGTGCATATAATGATCAACTTTTTTTTATTCATGAAAAACATTGTTTTATCACGGTTAATGGAAGAAGTTTGGGACTTTATCACGGTTACCTGATAGTTTAAGTTTTTGGGATTTTATTTGAGATGTGCAAAGAGAGAGATCACACAAACACTTGTAGGTATAACATTTAATTAGGTAATGACATATACAGATAACACTTGCAATAAAATTAGAAAATGTAACAAGAATACTTGCATCTTGGCATAGATGATCAAAACCAGGCACATGCATTTCATCAGCTCTGGCATGGAACAATTATTACAAGTTTTGGCAGTGGTATATACAGGAGTAGTTGGTAGTGATTGTCCAGTCGTAAGCAACATTACCTTCTAAGGAAGACAACACATTTCTGGCATTCCTTTAGTATGAAGTCAGCTAAAGTAGCCATCCTTATATGTCCTTGTATGGCCCCCTTAACCAGGTTTGAATTTATTCTTAGATATTGTAAGCCAATATTAAAAAAAGAAATATGAAATTTCCCCATCCAAACCTTTTTCCCAAGAGAAAAAAAAAAAAACTTTTGCTACAACTGCTTGTGTAACTGTAGTGTGAACTGGAGTTTGTTAGTGTATTTAAATCTGCTAGTACATCTAATACTAACTCCCCCGCAGACTGACAATGCTGCTGTGTTCTGTACCCACTGTGCTTCTTCATCCAGAGTGGGGGCACTGTAATACAGGTGGTGTGTTACTGACCAGATCACCAGGTGAAAACAGAGAAAGAAAAGTAAAAAAAGAAAATTAATGCAACCTCCCCATCTAATGATTGGTAATCTGTAACATATAAAATTTTTGGTTTCAGTTTTAATACCGCTTTCATTTAATCTTAAGTTTCTTTTCTTTTTTAACCACCTGTCTACTGCTGTGCATTTTTAAACAGCTATAGGGCGGATGGGGTGTTCTGGTGCATTATTTTTAAACTCTGTTTACCACCCATGTGCTTGCTTGATGTACACACAACAGTTATGATCGTGCTTTCATTAGAAAGTACAGATAATAGGCAAAATGCACAGATCATAGTGGCTCTGTGGCTTGTGATTGTTGTGATAGAAAATCACAGCAATCGCAAATGTACATAATAATGGATTTTAAGAATGGCAGGTCCCCAGACAGGTAGGCAGCAGCAGATTCAAGGTGGGAGGAAAATTCATTGCAGGATTGTTTTTAACGCTTTCATCCCCTCCTCCTTTCCTTTTTGTCTCATCTCATCTTGTCTCGGTAGTATCTGTATATAACACCTTTACCTCCCCTAACCTGCACATTAACCAGTGGCGGCCTGTGCATTAGGGGAGCCAGGGAGCCACCCCCTCTCTCCACTCCACCCCCTATATTTAATAGATAGATTCATGCATAGCATTGAGGTTCTAATAGGTTTCAAAATCGGGTGGGCTTGGGTCGCAGAGGATGCGCTCCGATCCCACCCAGGCATGTTACATCAGGTTACAACAAGTGTGTTATAACACTGATCCTCAATCCTGCCAATCAGAAGCAGGTGTGGGACCTGTTTTCTGATTGGTCGAAAAGAGAAGTCTCCTGAAAACGGAAACGGAAGCCACTGCCGCCGTGATGACCAGGAAACAGGAAGCCAAAGAAAAACATCAGGAGACTGGGAGGCCGCCGAGCAGGGGAAGTCGCCGCTGAGCAGGAGAAGCCACCAGTGATGGGGTAAATGCTACCGACTGACCGACCCGGGGGGTGGCATACTGTTTGCCACCTCCCCAAATAAATTTTCCACTGCCCGCCACTGACATTAACCCCCTCATACCCAACCTCCCACAGTATGGGACCTTTAAATTAACCCCTTCGCCTCCTAATTAGGTGTGTGACCTGTATATTAAGGATGTGTCTAGTGCACCATTACCAAGCTCTCTGTTTTAACCACCTCAATAACAGCATGTTTCTTCATTTCCAAAAAAAATCATCTTGAGGTGTCTACTTTCTAAAAAGGGGTCCATTTTAGGGTGTTTGTATAGTTCGGGCATTTTTATTTGATATGTTTTAAAACAGAAAGTGAGAGAGAACAGTTCTTATTTTTTCAAAATGTGTTTGTGTAAAATTTTCTTATTTCAGTTCTTATTTTTTTCAAAATGTGTTTGTGTACAATTTTTTTTAAAAACAGTGGTTATTAAAAACCACCAATAGAAAGTTGTATCTGTGTCAAAAAAAGATATATTAAATCGATTTTAGTACATTGGTAATTGTCAGTCAAACTATCACTGAGAAAATAGCCTGGTAAGGCAGAGATACTATATATATACAGGCTTGTACTCAAGTGGTAAAGTAGAAAAATATCAAATATGACATAAAAAATATTTTGTATGTTCAATACAGCCAGCAGGTTGAGTTTTTGACTCTTGTTTTCCAGAATCTACTTACATTTTGTTACAAATAGCTGTTGGGTTACTGAAACTCATTAGCTCAAGCTGACTTATACTTGCATTTTTACCCCCCTCCATACAGCTGTGTCTGAGGTTTGAATCAGAGATGGGGCACTGATACCCAATCATGTGCAAACAAGTAACAGTTAAAAGAACTTCTAAGCTAAAATAAATGAAATGAAATGTACCCAAACCATTAGAGTTTCCATTTAATCCATATAATTGATTTAAAAATTTTTTTAGTGACCATTCTAAATCCTTCACATAATGGCCGCTACACTGTGCAAATATAAAAATTTATTTTGGATGCACTCTCCTTTTCCCTAACCTCTTTTTCTTTCTTTTTTTTGTTTAATAATATTTATTGAATTTTCTGCCATAGTACAAAATAACAAGGATCCAGAAATCCCAGTATGCTGGGTCAATAGCCAAGTCCAAACATATCACAGAAAGTATCTGGTGTAGTAAAGCACATTAGAGTAAAGAAATGAGAAAATATAAAAAACAAAACACAATAATGCAAGACTAATGGAGCCAGAAAATACTATCTATGCTAGTAAATATAAACAAATAATTTCAATGGTATAAGCAACCATTTTTACTGAATGAGACTGATTTATTCAGTTGTGAGTAGGGATGAGCTTCAACTTCGAGTCAAACTCATGTTCAACTCGAACATCGGCTGTTCACAACAATGAAGGGCCTGGTATGGAATTTAGGGGGACCCCCACGTCATTTTTTTAAATTTTGGTTCGGGGTTCCTCTGTGGGGGAATCCTATGCCGTTTTTATCAATGAACTTTTATGTGTATTGTCGGACCGGCAATTCATTAATAGCCGTGAGTAGTTTTAAATGACTTTTTTTCCTTTGAAATGTCATTTTGCTGTCAGACTGTTCTAAACACGGGAAACATGCGCCCCTTTACAGGCATACTATAGATACCCCCCAGGTACGAAATTTAAAGGAATATTACACTTTTATTGTTTCACTTTAAGCATTATTAAAATCACTGCTCCCGAAAAAACAGCCATTTTTAAAACTTTTTTTGCATTGATCCATGTCCCCTGGGGCAGTACCCAGGTCCCCAAACACTTTTCATGACAATAACTTGCATATTAGCCTTTAAAATTAGCACTTTTCATTATTCATGTTCGTGTCCCATAGACTTTAACAGTGTTCATGTGTTCGAACTAATTTTTTGCCTGATCGCAAGTTCTGGTGCGAACTGAACAGGGGGGTGTTCGGCTCATCCCTAGTTGTGAGTAGCTGTGATTGGCTAAAGCCAATCACCTGGTACAGATGGGTTGTGATTGGCCCGGTCTGTACCATGTGATCGCTGTGACCATTCACAGCTTGCAACACAATTGTATACAATGGATTGAAATGTGATCTGCTGTGATTGGTCACAGCGATCACATGATACTGGCAGCAGACTGGTATAGTGATCAGTCATTGGTTTTGTCTGCTAGACACAGCCAGTGATAGATCATGCCCCTGCTTGGCCCCGTGGTCATCCAAGCAAGCAACATCTTCTGAGAGGATGTCATTCCACTCAGAAGGACAAATCTCCCATCCGGCCGGGTAGGAAGATGTTAAAGCCGATATAAAACAGCTAAATACACAGATGATAAGTCTGGGCTTAAGGCAGGCTATAAATAGTGCGGATTTATTTCCTGCAACCACGGGTTGCAGGAGAGAAATTTGCATGATTCCCCCATCAACACAGGCAATGCTGACAGGGGAATCCCTCTTGCCGAGACATTATCTTCTCCCGGCAGTGGAAGCTGTCCCCACTGGAAGAGGACAGTAATTATTGCTAGCAGCTATAGCAGCCACCAACGATAATCGCAAGTAAATCCAGCTGGCTAGTTGTACCCAAGTTGATCCATCAACTTGGTACATTCAGCCTGCCCATACATGGTTCAAATCTGGAGCAGTTCCTGCTGAACTGGCCAGGATTCAAACTGTCTATGGCTGGCCTTACACATCTCTACCGTGATCTTTATAATCTCTATAATCTGTCTGGCAGGGCAGGTAACCTGAACCTTTTCTGCTGCAGATAAGTAACACTTGCAGGTCTTTTGGGTCTCCCAGCCTGCGACTACACAGAAAAAGCAGCATAATAATGAGCTAATCTCTGTCATTCTGCTTTCTCCTCCTATCTGCTTGCCCCTTTTTAGCACATGAGCACTGCAGCACAGCTTATTGGCTCCTTGTGTTGTTTTTCATGCCACCTTGTCCAAGTTTTGCGATACAAGGGATGGTAAAAGGGTGATAGCAAGTCAAATTGTGGGTTTTACATGACTTGTATTTAAAAGAAATAATTTAATGAAGTATAAAAAAATACAGAGTTGCATTAAATCGCATATTTTGTATCTGAACAGAGTTAACCTTTAACAAAATAGTTATTGTTAAATCGCTTTATTTGATTTAGTTTTCAAATTATAAAAAAAATATACATTTTTACTGTTTTTATGTGATATTGTGAAATGCTTTCAACTATTTTTTTATACTTGCAAATGTTTTATGAAAGAAAAGCGTCAAAATTTAATATCATACATAATATCCTATAAAGAGAAATCAGGGCACAAACACCCAAGCACCTGCATCGGACTTCATGTGTAAAAGTATTACTTTCTAGAGATCATCCCAGTTCTCATGCATGCTAAACTTAACACTTGCACATTTGTATACTTACCTTTAGCACATTTAACAAGATGCCCTGTTCTTTCCTTCTGCAGGGTTTTTCTATAGGACTTAATGATGCTCAGCTCTACACATGGACAGATGGCCTCAGAAGGAAGGACTGGCATGACTATGACAACATTCAGAAGGATGCACTGCGCTCAGGTAATAAAATTTATGTTGGAATAATGATTAAATATTAATCTTAGCTGCAAAAAAATTTTCTTGGTAAATATGCTTCATGACTATATTGTTGAGCTTAATTCACATAATGAATGATGGCATTTAGATAAAATTAAAAAAAAAAAACACAGAGATAATACAACATTAAAAAGTAAAGGCAATAAAATTAAAATGAACTATTGAACAGTTTAGAAAAATGGTGAAGAGAAAGTACTTTAAAATTAAAATTCACATACAGTAAAAAAGTAGGCTTTGTCCTTGGTAGGGAAGCCAATGACAATATTATCAAAGCCTTAAACTTAGACCATTGGCTGACCTCCTCCAAACAACACAGGTTCTTTTTATCTTTGGATGCAGAGAAGGCAATCAACAGAATGGGCTGGGACTATATGGCAGTGATGTTGAGAGCCATAGGACTATGGGAACACATGCTCATCTACATTATGTTGTTATACTCTAACCAACTGTGAAAGTTTGAGTCAATGGCCACCTGTTGACCGCCTTCTCTATCCAAAATAGAACCAATAAGGGCAGCCCCCTTACAACGATACTTTTTGTACTGACATTCGAGCCATTTCTTTGCCGTCTCAGGGCTAATGTGGGTATTAAGGGCCTGACAGTCTCTGGTTGTACCTTCAAGCTTGCCGCATTTGCAGATGACATACTTCTCTTCCTCACGGAGTCCCATATTAAACTCCTGTACCTACTAGGGGACTTCACCCTCTTCAAAATGTTGTCAAACCTAAAGATTAAGTATTTAGAAATCTTACATGTTAAACATTACTCTGCCTTTGGAAACAGTCACATATTGCCAATCCAATTTCCTGTTTGTCTGGAAGATATACACCATAATATACCTTGGCATCCAGCTTCTAGCTTGGCTCTCCGTACTATACTCCAGAAACTATTTACAACCCTTGCAAGATATTCAACCTGATCTCCAAAATTGGGATAAACCTCTTTTTTATAGTTTTGGCCATTATAAAAATGAATGTCTTGCAGACACTACTTGCCTCCAGCCTTCCACTCCTTCTGCTGGCCCTACCAAAGCTGAAGGGAGGGATAAAGGGATAGGTCTCCCCAACCCTTTATTATCAATCAATTGTGTTTACTGTTTTTAAATCATAATCACAACAGAAACTACCCAAATGACCCTGATAAAAAGTTTACACACCCTGGTGATTTTGGCCTGATAACATGCACACAAGCTGACACAAAGGGATTTGAATGGCTATTAAAGGTGACTATCCTCACCTGTGATCTGTTTGCTTGTAATTAGTGGGTGTGTATAAAAGGGCAATGAGTTTCTGAACTCCTGACAGACCCTTGCATTTTTCATCCAGTGCTGTACTGACGTTTCTGGATTCTGAGTCATTGGGAAAGCAAAAGAATTCTCAAAGGATCTGCGGAAAAGGTAATTGAACTGTATAAAACAGGAAAGGGATATAAAAAGATATCCAAGGAATTGAGAATGCCAATCAGCAGTGTTTAAACTCTAATCAAGAAGTGGAAAATGAGGGCTTCTGTTGAGACCAAACCATGGTCAGGTAGACTAACTAAAATTTTATCCACAATTGCCAGGAAAATAGTTTGGGATGCAAAGAAAAACCCACAAATATCTTCAGGTGAAATACAAGACTCTCTGAAAACATGTGGTGTGGCTGTTTCAAGATGCACAATAAGGAGGCACTTGAAGAAAGATGGGCTACATGGTCGAGTCGCCAGAAGAAAGCCATTATTATGCAAATGCCACAAAGTATCCCGCTTACAATACGCCAAACAGCACAGAGACAAGCCTCAAAACTTCTGGCACAAAGTCATTTGGAGTGATGAGACCAAAATTGAGCTTTTTGGCCACAACCATAAACACTACAAGTCAACAAGGCCTATGATGAAAGTACCACCATTCCTACTATGAAACAGGGAGGTGGATCACTGATGTTTTGGGGATGTGTGAGCTACAAAGGCACAGACAATTTGGTCAAAAATGATGGCAAGATGAATGCAGTATGTTATCAAAAAATACTGGAGGAACATTTGCATTCATCAGCAAGGAAGCTGCGCATGGGACATACTTGGACATTCCAACATGACAATGATACAAAACACAAGGCCAACTCGACCTGTCATTGGCTACAGCAGAATAAAATGAAGGTTCTGGAGTGGCCATCTCAGTCTCCTGACCTCAATATCATTGAGCCACTCAAGAATCTCAAACATGCAGTTCATGCAAGGCAGCCCAAGAATTTACAGGAACTGGAGGCTTTTTGCCAAGAGGAATGGGCAGCTTTACCATCTGAGAAGATAAAGAGCCTCATCCACAAATACCACAAAAGACTTCAAGCTGTCATTGATGTTAAAGGAGACAATACACGGTATTCAGAAACTCATTGCCCTTTTATACACACACACTAATTACAAGCAAACAGATCACAGGTGAGGATAGTTACGTTTAATAGCCATTCAAACCCTTTTGTGTCAACTTGTGCATGTGCATGTTATCAGACCAAAATCACCAGGTAAACTTTTGATCAGGGTCATTTGGGTAAACACAGTTCATTAATAATAAATGGCTTCAGCCAAACACTAACCATGAGCGAAATAAAAGTTTTTGTGTTATCATTCATATTCTATGAAAAATGGCCAAGAAATTATAAATTCTGCCAGAGTATGTAAACTTATGCACAACTGTACCTTTCCTTTTATTCTTTTTATTTTTCTTTCTTGACTTTGATGTACAACATGATGTATCTGTTATCTGTTCCATCCTTGAAGATGTATCAGCATGTTTTTGTTCACTATTGCCTTTCTTGTGACTGGAAATGCTGTATTGTTATGCTTGTCTAAACACAATAAAGATTCAAGTGTACTGTTGTCGGATTAGTAAAAGACTCATTCTGATCAGTTGCTATGAGATTCAAATGTTTTTATTTTACATGGTTGCTTTTTGCAACACTGGGTGAACATTTGACAATGTATGTAGTCTTTAGATTGTAATTAAAGTTGTTTGACCAGATCTACATTTTCCTTATTGTGGATATGGTTGGAGACTATTCATAAAAGTTGACATTTCATGAGAGAAATTATATGACTGGAACAAATTGTTTAGTGCTATGAAGACATTTTCAACACACACTAATGTATCTAGCTACTGTGTTTTCCTTTCCAGAATTGCAGCTGTGATCAGCTATGTAAATCTTTGGTTCCAAACAAATGTATGCTGATTGTACTTGCCTGGACTTTATTTGTAGACAGTTTAAAATACTGTATTAGGTTTATATATGGGGTCACAAATGCATTTGCCTATTTAAGATGTCACCAAACTAAAAGTATTTTTTTGCATATTTAAAGTGGGTCTTTCAGTAACTTTGCAAGTTTGCATCAATAAATTCCTATCATGTCACAATATACAGCAACAGTATAATTGTTCAAAAATGTTTCATCATTAAAAATCAGTGCTTGAGATCCAGAAAGTAACTGGCGAAGCTGACAGGAGGAATCCTGGATAATGATATTGTCAGTCTGCTGAGGGCAGTATGGAGCATTTCCTCATTCTCCTTCCTCCCATTGATTTGACTGTAGCACTGTAACTTTGTAGTAGGTCACAAGAAAAGAGGTAGCAGCAGAGGCTGATTTATGTCAGACATATATACCAGGTGCCAGATTTGCATGACTGTTTTTTCTGAACACTTTAGTCCAGGACATAGGTGCTGACCTTAATATTCGATAGTTACATAGTAAGGTTGAATAAAGACACCAGTCTATCCAGTTCAACCTGAGTGAGTGTGGGTGCGTGTCTACATTTGTCCCTATCCCTGTACATTGTGTCTCATTAAGATGCTCCTCTATTATATATTATTTATTTAAGGTACACATATAGCGCCGTCAATTTACGCTGCACTCCACACATACATTGCACACTCACATCAGTCCCTACCCTCAAGGAGCCCACAATCCAAGGTCCCCAACTCACATTCATATACAAGGGCCAATTTTGGACAGCAGCCAATTAAGCTACCAGCATGCCTTTGGAGTTTTTACCTGAACAAAGATGGCTTCATAAATCAGGAAAGAAAAACAGATGTAGGCATTGTCAGGGGCAGCACTATGATCTTTCTGAGAAGTTAATAATATCTGTACATTTTACACTTACATATTGCTTGGAATATATGCAGTTAATATAAAGAATATATTTATATCTTATAGTTATAAGCAATTATTATAAGCAAAACTAAACTAAAATAAAATAAAATAATAAAAAGATGATTCCACTGCTAATGCTATCCAGAGTAAGTTAGTTTAAAGTGTAAGTTCACCATTTCACAAAAAAGTTGATGGTGAACTAACAACTTGCACTTTCCCCACCCCCCTGGTCCCTGCTGCATTTACCTTTGTGGGTAATTAGCTGTCACTGCCCATGCAGCCAGTGCAGTGGTCCAGGGATTGGAAAGCTCTGCTGTTCTTACCAATTTTTCTGAAGAGCTTCTGGGAAGGATTAGAGTGATTCTCATTAGTCACGCGCTCATCCTGATCTATCATCCTTGAAGCCCTAATGACAGTCATACATGGATTGAAATTTTACAGTTTAGCAGAGACCTGACAAATTTCAATCCATGGGCAGGGAAGTTATACAGAAGTTATTCAAATGTTGATCTACCAATCAAATTCAGTACAATCACCCTTTCAGATTTTTGCTGCTCAATCAGTGCTACCAGCTATAGCTGGTAGCGCTGATCATTGTATTTTAATGGCAGGAAAGTCTCCCTATTGTCAGAATACAATAGCTCAGAGGGGAGGATTCCCCCATCCCATTTGCTGCTCAATCATTGCTACCGGCTATAGCTGGTAGCGCTGATCTTTGTTTTCTCATGGCAGGTAAGTCTCCCTATTGTCAGAATACAATAGCTCAGAAGGGAGGATTCCCCCATCCATCTTGAATGTATGGATGGGGGAACTGAGTCATTTTTTTTCATTCAACCTGCTGGTTGATGGACACTCGTGGCTGCCTAAGGAAATCCCAAGACCACTTCACTGATTGTGTGGGCAATGGCAGCAAATCATCCATGAAGGTAACTGCAGTGGGGACTGGAGAAATGGGAAGGGTGTAGGGTGTTCATTTACCTTTTAATCTTTGGTGAAAATGGTGAACACTAAAGACCACTTTATTTACCATTTACCCAATGTAATCCACTTCAGCAACACTTCACAGTACTCCTCACTTGTGAGTTGGTTAATCTCTACACAACCACGCTATAGAATGTCTGCTACAGCGCGGTCGCACATTTCCGGGAGGGCGTCTATCTACATCCTTCCGTGGTTGCACTTCTCGTGTGCCCCCTGCGGCATGTATCCTTTGGATACAGCTGATTACAGATTAGGGTAAAGAGCCAATCACAGCAGCTTTTTACCATGTGGCCATCTGTGTACAATCACAGCTGATTACAATGTAAACAGGATTTGCAGGTTATCTGCATTCCTCTCCTCACGCTGACAATCCACACAGGGAAAATCTACACTCATAATCAGGGCACTGATCATCAGTGCCTTGATGATCACGCAGCCCCTACAGTGCCCATCGGTGCTGCCAATCAGTGCCCATCAGTGCTGCAAATCAGTGCTGCCAATCAGTGCCCATCAATACTGCCTCTCAGTGCTGCCTGTCAATGCCTATCAGTGATGCCTATCAGTGTCCCCTATCAGCGTCCATCAGTGATGCTTATCAGTGCACATCAGTGCCACCTATAGGGGCCCACCAGTGCTGCCTATCAGTGCCCATCAGTGCCACCTATCAGTGCCCATCAGTGCTGCCTGTCAGTTCCTATCAGTGTTCATCAGTGCCCGTCAGGGCCACCTATCTGTGCCCACCAGTGCTGCCTATCAGTGCCCATCAGTGCCACTTATCAGTGGATCCTCATCAATTCATCCTTATCAATGCCCATCAGTGCCATCTCATCAGTACCCATCAGTGCAGCCTATCAGTACTCATCAATGCAGCCACATCAGTGCAGCCTCATTAGCGCACATCAGTGAAGGAGAAAAAATACTTATTTACAAAATTTTATAACAGAAACTAAGGAAAACTTTTTTTTCAAAAATGTTTGGTCTTTTTTCATTTGTTTAGAAAAAAATAAAAATCCAGTGGCATACCACCAAAAGAATGCTCTATCTGTATCAAAAATATGATAAAAATTGTGTTTGAGTACAGTGTGACAGCGATGAAAGCTGAAAATTGGCTTTGGCAGGAAGCGGAAAGTGCCCGGTAGGCTACTGCTTAAACCTAAGGCTGAAGACTCTTCTGTGCACATTCTTCAGTCTGCTTTATGTATCAACAATCAGAATTCAACATGGCAGGCTTTCAGGGTCTTAATAGTTCTGGGTCTTAAAAGTACAGGTACTTTGATGCACAGGGTATTTATAATTTGGGAGCAAGCATTACAATAAAGAAGGCAACAGGATTTTTCAGATTAGCAACAATAGGGAGTGAGGTAAACAATTGCACTTCAGCTATGTCTGAAGGAAGATGTTATGTGTTGAGCAGAAAGAATGTGTTCCCGGTATACTGTGGTAAAGAAATCACTGCAGGTTACCTTTTTTACAATCTTGCATCATATACAGGAACCCCTGTTGTTACTACTGAGCTTTGCAGACACCAAACACTGAGAAAAGATCTATTCAGTGACAATGCTGTTTATTAATCACTACAGCAAATATTTAAATAAAATAAGCCAGCTAAACAATAAAGAAAAAACCCTTTTGCCCACAACACTATCTGTCTATTAAATCTATTAAAAAAAGGGGGAAAACTTTGAACACATATAAAAGCAGAAAATAAATTCAAACAACTTGAGCTTCTGGTATTTTTTGTGAATGATATATATACACTAGTATCTCCAAACTCTGAAAGTTGCAAAGTGAACTTTAATAGTCTGAAGGTGAAAACAACATGAATCTATGAGAACATGAGTATATGCTTCTTTTGAAGATCGGCATCCCGCTCAGATTCCTTCTTCTTAGACTTCGGTATCATTCTTAACAGATGGTGAATAGATAATAATATGAATCATAATTGAATTCAAAGTTTTAGCTAGCAGTCTTATACTATAATCATTGCTGCCCACTGGGTAGCCACCTTTTGTTACCTGTGAGAAGGTGGAATGTGCTGGGAGTACTTTACAGAGTTACAGCTGAGAATTTTCTCCTGCATTCCAAACTTACTAGTAAGCATATGGAGTACATAAAGAATAATAGCATAGTTTTAGCGATGTAACTAGTAAACAGTATGTCTAAGATATACATCCCAACAAAAATGAAAATGAGTCTTTGAAATGCAGATATTCTATGTGTTTGATAATGCTGTACATTGTGCATCATGAACAATATGTGCATTCTTAGAAAACCTTTTCAATGTATATGTTTATTAATGAAAAGCAAGTGTGAAAATGTGATCTTAAATCTGAACACCATTGTATTAAATGGGGGGTAGGTTGAATCTTTAAAACCATTTGCAAGGTATTGTCAAAAAGAGCTAGGAGGGGAGCTGGGCAGTGACAGGTACCAATGCACTAAATATTTTTTTTAAATACCATATGGTGGGGTGAGGGTCTTCCTTTTTTGAGACTTCGAGGACAACATTGTAAAAACACCAATCTTTTAATTACATGCTTGGGGATGTCTTTAACCACTTTGTGTTTGTCTTTTTTTTTTTTTTTACATAGATGTGAAAAAAGAGGGAGGTTTTTTGTCAGAAAATTACTTGGACTCCCCAAACATTTATATTTTCTGAAATCAGAGGCCACGGAGAATAAAATGGTGGCTTTTGCATTTTTTTATGTTGCACAATATTTGCGCAGTTGTTAATCAAATTCATATTTTCAGGAAAAAACTACACTAAAATTTATTTTAGTGGACACAAACACAATCTAATACCCACTTTTTTGTAAAATATAAAAGATGAGGTTGTGTCAAGTAAGTACAGGCTAAAAATGCCAAGACCCAAAATTGTGTGTTTTGTGTGTGCCCCTGAAATAGACAAACTAAAATATCTACATTTTTTTTTATAAATGACACTTTAAAAGCCTTTACATATTATCAATTTAGAGTTAGGTGTAAATTATGGCCCTAGAATTATTGGTTTCACTCTGACATTCATAGAGATAACCCACATATATGAATTGTGTAGCGGCAGGGCCCCCTCTCACTATTTTAAAAATGATCAGGTAGCTGTAGGGCCACCTGAATCACTTTTACTAAACAGCCAATCACTGCCTGTAAAAAAATGATACCAAGCACATAACTGCAGCTTCAGTTCCAGGATATTTTTAAAATTACCTAAAGACTTGCAGTGATTGCATTTTACATTTTACCTCTTAGCTTTAACACACCAACACTCCAATAAGATTTGAGTATTTTTTACAATGCCACACCTGATTTTTTTATCCAGCCAAAATGCCTGAATTGAATAGTATACACGGTTTGAGTTTCGGACAGTTCAGCAGGAACCGGGCGAGATTCGAACTGTGTGTGGGAAGGCTAATTGTGCCAAGTTGATCAGTCGATCAACTTGGATACAACCAGCATGCTGGTTTTACCTGCAATTAATGCTATTGGCTGCTATAACCGCTAACAAAAATCACAAGTCTTGTCACTGCGGGGACTGATCCCCCCCCACCCTGCACTAGGAGAAGACAGTGGCCCGGCAAGAGGGGTTCCCATATCAACACTATCTGTGTTGATGGGGGAATCAAGCAAATTTCTTTCCTGCAACCCGCAACTGTATGGTCCGCCTAAGTTGCAGCCACAAAAGATCTGAGGGTTATATAAAAGGGTTTGTGTTTACAAGAAAAGCTAAAGTCCTCAACTTTATACAAATTGTTCAGTGTAACAAAAATTTAATAGCATCTTTTGTGAGTTGTTTTTTTTTTTTTTACCGTATGACACTGTATTGTCCTAAAACTTCAAAAATTGTATAAGCAGAATACACAAAAACACTTTAAAATCACAACTCCATATTCCACAAACCTCCTCCCATCCCCATCTCCAAATTGTTCCCAAAATTTTCAAAATATAGGCTGCAGATATGTGCTAGAAATTGACTAACCTTAAGACCTTCTGCACTTGAGTAGGAAGCAAATAAAAAAAAGCCCTGAAGTATAGGTTTTTTTTAAATATATCTGTAGATGGTTGCATTATTGCATCTAGGGCTGGACTGAATGCGGCTGTTCATTTGTTCGTAGAACAAACAAACAAATGGGGCGCTCGTGGGAAGTTCGCCCGCTCCGGAGCACCCCATAATGCACTGTGGGATCGCAGTGCATTGACGGCTGCTGTTTGGCCAAAGCATGCACATGACCTGTTTTCTTTGGCCAATCACAGCACAATGGCCACTATATAAGGCTGCTGCTTACACGGCAGCCGTATATAGTGAATGAATAGAGATTAGGCAGGTAGTTAGCGTAGTGTGCAGTCAGTCAGTGTAGTATATACAATACAGTGGAGAGTACATAGTGCAGTCAGTGTAGTATATATAATACAGTGGAGAGTATATAGTGCAGTCTGTGTAGTGTATATATATATATATATATATAATATAGTTCAGAGTATATAGCACAGTCTGTGTAGTATATATAATACAGTTTAGAGTTCAGAGGCACGCCTGAGAGGACTGGGAGGATACAATCTGGGATGGGTACAGAACCAGAGGAATGGACTGTGGTGTCATGGGCAGTGGAGAAGGACATCTGCAGCGAGGAGGGCTGGGAGAGCCTGACGATGGTTGACCGGGCTCAGTAGCCGCATTTAGGACAGCTAGCACCAGAGACTTTCTATTTTGCTACACTATAGGGGTTCGCAGTCCTCGCCTGCAAAGGGCATTTGCTAAGGCCTGGCGGAGCCAGTGTCAGGCCTATCCATTTTGTGCTAGCTGTGCCTGAACATTAGAGAGGAAGCGATGGGTAGGAGGAAAGAGAGGAATGAACATTAGAGAGGAAGCGATGTGCAGGAGGAGAGAGGAATGAACATGAGAGGAAGAAATGTGCAGGAAGAGAGAGGAGTGAACATTAGAGAGGAAGCAATGTGCAGGAGGAGAGAGGAATGAACATTAGAGAGGAAGCGATGTGAAGGAGGAGAGATTAGTGAACATTAGAGAGGAAGTGATGTGCAGGAGGAGAGAGGAATAAACATTAGAGAGGCAGCGATGTGCAGGAGGAGAGAGAAGAATATACATTAGAGAGGAAGTGATGTGCAGGAGGAGAGAGGAGTGAACATTAGAGAGGCAGCGATGTGCAGGAGGAGAGAGGAATAAACATTAGACAGACAGCGATGTGCAGGAGGAGAGAGAAGAATATACATTACAGAGGAAACGATGTGCAGGAGGAGAGAAGAATGAACATTAGAGAGGAAGCGATGTGCAGGAGGAGAGAGGAGTGAACATTAGAGAGGAAGCGATGTGCAGGAGGAGAGAGGAGTGAACATTACAAAGGAAGTGATGTGCAGGAGGAGAAATGGAGTGTATATAGTTTTCCCAGCAAGTTTTGCAAAATTCCATCGTGCATCCCATACTTCCTATACCCTATCCAATTTCAAATCCCTCAATAAAACATAAAAACAAGTACATGGACTGTTTTTCTGTCTTGGGGTGCCTGAGAGGTGAACGCCGGGCCTGGAAGGGTGGCAGGTGGGCCACAGCACTTAGCAGCCCCTATGGGGGTACCGCTACATATATATAATACAGTGGAGAGTATATAGTGCAGTCCGTGTAGTTTATATAATACAGTTCAGAGTATATAGTGTAGTCTGTGTAGTATGTATAATACAGTTGAGAGTATATAGTGAAGTCCGTATAAAATATATAATACGGTTCAGAGTATATAGTGCAGTCCGTACAGCATATATAATACAGTTCAGAGTCTATAGTGCAGTCTGTGTAGTATATATATATTACAGTTCAGAGTATATAGTGTAGTCTGTGTAGTATATATACAGTAATACAGTTCAGAGTAATATAGTGCAGTTCAGAGTATATAATACAGTGTATTGAAGTGGTTAAGGGCAACCCAATAACAGAATTAAGAATAAAATGGTGTGGGGTCCCCCCAAAATCCATACCGGGCTCCCCCTCCTGAAACATACCAGGCTGCTTGCCCTCAACATTGGGAGGGTGCTTTGGGGTGCCCTCCAAAGCACCTTGTCCTCGTATTGGTGGGGACAAGGGCCTCTTCCCAACAATCTTGGCTGGTGGTTGTCGGGGTCTGCAGGCTGGAGGCTTATCAGAATCTGGACCCCCAGATCCCTGCCCCCCCCATGTGAATGGGTATTGGGTACATTGTGCCCCTGCCCATTTATCAAAAAAAGTGTCAAAAAGTAAAAACCACAACAGACAATTCCTTAATTAAAAAATCACACCACCTGACGGACTCAAAAGATAGAAAAAATTTAAAAGCTCTGCCTCGATGGGAGGCCTCCCGGTGACTGCTGTCTCTTGGCTTTGAGAGCTTTTATATAGTCAAGGGTGGCGCCCCCTTCCGACGTTACGCCAGTGATTTTTAGCGGCACTGCTGTTGTTGGCAGACAGATTGGACGCCTAACTGACATTTTTGACACTTTTTTGGGAACCAGTGAAATTATTACAGTGATCAATGCTAAAAATATGCACTGGCATTGTACTAATGGCACTGGCAGGGAAGGGGTTAACATCAGGAGCGATCAAGGGGTTAACTGTATTCCCTCAGTGTGTTTCTAACTGTGTGGTGGGATGGGCTGCCTGGGACAACACACAGATCCATCTTCCTGCATAGCAAAAAGACAGGATCTCTGTGTGATCCCCTGTCAGAATGGAAATCTGCCTTGTTTACTATGGCAGATCCCCATTCTGTCACTGCAGGGAGTGATCCCGGGTGGCCGGCGGATGTCGAGTCTGCTGGACCCGCTGACTGGTTCCCAATGGGCGCCCACAGAACCTCGTGCACGAACTGACGTACAGTTACGGCGATTCGCACAGCTGAGCCAACCTGCCACAGTATAACTGCGGCGGCTGCTCGACAAGAGGTTAATGGAAGTTGTATACAACAGAAAAAACACCCATGCATCGCATGCTCCGGTTGTTCTAGACAATTGGTAAAGATCAGTCTCCTCTTCCAGTATCATCCAGCACCCTGGAAATAAACTTTTATTTAGATTTTTTTTTTTTCCTTCATTTTAAAACATAGACAATACGTGCTTAAAGGCATTTCAACAGTTCTACTATCTATAAAAGCAACAAAACAAAGATATTAAAGATGGTAGTTCTGGTCACTAAAATTAGGACACCATTGATTTGTATGTACATTACAAGAAAATTATGTTGCTCAATTGTGGCTGAAACTACTACAGTGAATTTGGTCAATCTCTAACTGACCATGCACCTTATTAAAATTACATGTCCAGCAGCATTTGGCAACAATATCACAATATTTGCACTAAAGCATTGAACAAGGAAAATAAACAAAATTCATTTTAAAAGAATAATTTTTTAACAGCTCAGGAAATGTTATTATTGTAGTTTGGAAAAGTTACATAATGATGCTGAAATGATTAGGACATGGAAAAAAAATGATATTTTAATACTATATCATGTCTGTTCACTATAGGAGTAACATTTCAAGCAAATATATATATATTTTTAACATTCCAGTGTGAAAGGGTTAGAAGTTGTGTTAGTCTTTTTAGCTGTCTGTGCCTGTCCTAGAGAGACTCAGACTTTATTTGTCTTGATGGCCATTATCACCTGGAATGTAATGGTAAATCATAACATCATGGCAGCAGGAATAGAGAAAAATCTTCCAGTGAGGATATCTGTTTAGGGGACAACTGCTCTATAGGGATATTTCCCCTTACTTTGAAGATATTATCTTTTTTACTTTCTGTTGTCTCTTCTGTGGCAGATACACAACAGGACGAAAATATCCCCAAATAGATACAGACAGCAAAAAAAAAAAAGTATTCAGTTTTTCAGGTGAACCTGATAGGGCACTCCATGGAGCGGCAGGAGTTATGTATCCGTTTACACCCACCAACATTCAACAAATGGTTGGGGTTCCGTTCCCTTGATGTGCTACCCAAGGGCAAATCCCTGAGGAAGACCACTCTGGTCGAAACATGCTGGGGCCGCTTGGAAGCACGCAGTCATTTCTTTTTAGATTGTATTCTTTCTTTTTGTGTATTGTTATGCTAAGTATCCTCAAGTGTTCAGCTATTTCACCAACCAATATTTATAGGGGATATTTTAATAATAACATTCTTAAATAAACATTTGTTTTTATGCCATTTTTTGTGTTATATTTATTGTTTTGGTATCACAAAGCCTTGGTACTCTCTATTCCCCATTTCCCTTGTGGATTGTGTTTGGGTTCTGTTCTGGATATCAGCAGACAGATCCCCCACTGAGCACGCGGACTCCTAGCGGAGCCCTGTGTGGAGTGGGGCCTTTAACCCAAACCTAAAAATGTATTATTGCAGCTTACCAATTCTTAGATTTGGTGGCTGTATTACCTTTCTTTTTTTAGGGTGTTTGCCTTATTTTTACCCGGTGATCCAGCCAGTAAGTCTGTTATTTTTCAACTTACTTTAATTTTAACAAACCGAGCTGTCCAGACATAGTAGCAGTTAGACAATTGAGACAAACCATTTAACACTGACTGGAGTGCTTAAAATGGTCAATTATGTAAAACCTTTATCCCAAAAGTAAACAAATATTTGACCTAACTGCTTATAATGTAATAGCTGGAGTCCAGTTTCAATTTGTTAGTCAAGTCCATCTAAATCTGCTAATCTAACATTATCCTCCCACCAGACTGAAAATGCTGCTGTCCAAAAGGTGTCTGCTTTATTACTTCCTCGACATTGCAGACACTCTAATACAAGAAGTGTAAATGTAAGTAAGATCCTTTGCGCTATCAAAGTGAATATATGCTAATCTGATAAGTTGCAGCTAGATCTAAAGTGTATAAATGCACTTAAATGGTATAAAGTAAATAATGATCAGTGCAGCTTGATGATATATAAAATATTAACAATAAGCGATAAAGATGTGCAAAATCGCTAATTGTGATTATGCAAATTGCTAATGATGCTGTGCAAAATAACTGAAGCAACAGTAGCCCTATGTTCAATGTAGATATGTACTAAAGTGTCTATGTTGTAACTGTGCAAAACCACATAATGATGCCGTTTAAAAATCGCTAAAAAACAACAATAAACAGTGCTGAACAAACCAATCTGTGTATGTGCACGTAGTGTTGTGCAAATGCAATAGTGTTTCTGGGTATTAATATACTAATGTAAATGCATAGTATATATTAAAGTGCCAATAGCCCTATGTTCAGTGTACATAAACACAGAATGACTATGTTGCAACTGTGCAAAAACGCATGATGCTGCTATGTAAAATAGCTAAGTATATGCTAATCAGATAAGTTGCAGCTAGATCCAAAGTGTGTAAATGCACTTAAATGGTATAAAGTAAATAATATTCAGCGCAGTTTAATGATATATATGGAATATTTAACAATAAGCGATAAATGGTGTATAAAATCGCCAATTGCGATTATGTAAATAAATGATGCTGTGCAAATTAACTGAAGCAACAGTTTCCCTATGTTCAGTGTAGATAAATACTAAAGTGCTTATGTTGTGACTGTGCAAAAACGCATAATGGTGCTGTGTAAAAATCTCTGAAAACAACAATGAACAGTGCTGAACAAACCAATAGCCCTATGTTTAGCGTCCGGGCCGTACGAGAACCGGAAGTGACACACAGAGGCACCTGTAAAGCCGCACAATTTACAGACTTGCTGTTTTTATTTTACACTGTTGTAAGTACCCACTTGGCTTTAAATAAATTTATTAGCTTATTCAGTATTACACTACGGGAGATTCTTCTTTATCCTTTGCATATATCTGCTGGAAATGAACACATCCTAAGCCACCATCCACCATACCAAGGTGTAAGAGGGATATCCATTACAACACCCTGCAAAGATCTCCAGCCACACCCATCTCCATTGCTGTTTACAATTTCCATGGAGGTAAGAGGCCAGTACACACTGAGTGTTACACACGAAGAGTGATACACCGGCAGCTGTTTTGAAGAGCACTATTTGCACTTTCATTTATCATAGACTTTATCATTTTCAATAGGTGAACTTTCGCATCTGTATTGCGGTAACTGTGTGATATTGGGAATTGTCAGCACACAGTGACAGTTTTTAACACAAGCATTGTTTTATTGGTATTATACATCATTATTTATTTATTTCACATATTTTGTGGTTACACTGGAATTAGGGCATTAATATCTAGGATCATTATTGCATTTGCACAGCACTTAGCGCACGCACTCTGATTGTTTTATTTAGCACTGCTGATACTTTCAGCGATTTTACATAGCAGTATCATGCGTTTTTGCACAGTTGCAACATAGACATTTAATGTTTATGTACACTAAACATAGGGCTATTGGTTTGTTCAGCACTGTTAATTGTTGTTTTCAGCGATTTTTACACAGCACCATTATGCCTTTTTGCACAGTCACAACATAAGCACTTTAGTATTCATCTACACTGAACATAGAGCAACTGTTGCTTCAGTTAATTTGCACAGCATCATTTATTTACATAATCGCAATTAGCGATTTTGTACACCATGTATCGCTTATTGTTAAATATTCCATATATATCATTAAACTGTGCTGAATATCATTTACTTTATACCATTTAAGTGCATTTACACACTTTGGATATAGCTGCAACTTATTTGATTAGCATATACTTAGCAATTTTACATAGCAGCATCATGCTTTTTTGCACAGTTGCAACATAGTCATTCTGTGTTTATGTACACTGAACATAGGGCTATTGGCACTTTGATATATACTATGCGTTTATATTAGTATATTAATACCCAGAAACACTATTGCATTTGCACAACACTACGTGCATATACTCAGATTGGTTTGTTCAGCACTGTTTGTTGTTGTTTTTTAGCGATTTTTTTTTTTTTTTTTTTTTTTTTTTTAAACAGCATCATTATGCGGTTTTGCACAGTTACAACATAGGCACTTTATTACTCATCTACATTGAACATAGGGCTACTGTTGCTTCAAATATTTTGCACAGCATCATTAGCAATTTGCATAATCGTAATTAGCGATTTTGCACATCTTTATCGCATATTGTTGATATTTTATATATATCATCAAGCTGCGCTGATCAATATTTACTTAATACAGGAAGTGTGTTACTGGCTGAATCATCAGGTGACACAGTATAATTAAAAAAACAAGCCTAAAAAAGAAAGCAAATGCAGCTGTCACATCCAGGGACTGGTAAGCTGCAATATATTACAATTTTTGTTTTTGGGTTTCATATTGCCTTGAACGTAATAATACACACAAGGAAATGTTTGTAATCCTTTAAAGTTGACACAACTTTGCATTAAAACTGATCTCTGGTCACAAAAAAAAATGTGAAGATCTCCCTGAACAGCTACGAATGATATAAATCCACTTTGTGTGCACCAAAGCAGGATATTACCTAATATAACTAGCAGTGATATCATCACTTCACTGTAAATAGCTTCAGCAGAGAGATGGACTGTGAGAGGGACCCAGAAGCTTCACCCACTACAGGTTCCCTACAGAAAATTACAGGAGACACGGAGAGAGAGCAGTGACCCGTCTTTATTACAGGAAGCTTGTGCACAAAGGCAACATTTCACACTGGATTACTGCACAGATCTGGAATAAATATACATAGAACACCAAGATTTAAGTAGATATGCACATGCCTCTTGTATTTAGACAATTTTTGCTTGTCCTTTAATTTTGAAATCATTATTGAAAAATCTTGATTTTAAACAAACTCCCAAAAAGTTTTACTATAGAACATCTAAGAACAAGGATAAGTACGTATATATGATAACAAATGTCCTCCACAAGATAACTAAGTAAATAAATGATTTTAGAGGACACGGCAAAGATTGAGGTATTAAATATCTTTCAACAGAGTTATCAATTTGAGATCAATGAAATTTACCTAAATAGGGTGCACTTACAGCTTAACCACATTAAGATAAATAAAGCATCTGGTTCAGCAGGCATACATCTCTGGATGCTAAAATAATTTAGTTAATTTATTTATAGACCACATTTTGAATTAGTGAGTAAAGCAGTTCTCAAAATAACCAATCAACTTGTGCAGTGTTCCCTTGCTAAGATAAATCACTAAATATCGTGCAAAAAAACAAACATGGTCGCTTCAGGTAGTGATGAAACTTGCCTCTTCATTCCTGCCCCTTACATTTCTTTTGGCTCATTACTGGCTAAGTAATGATTGGCTGCCTTACTGGCTAAGAGAAATATGTGAGAGATGAAAGAGGGCAGTCGAGCTCTGCCACAAGAAGAAATAACTGAAGCTTTATGCCAGCTTACAGCTCTACAGTATTTGTTCTGGTTGAAAATTAACTGTTTTAGTTGTACAAAGACTTCTAGTAAAGGTAACTCCTAATGATTTCCTTTTAAACCATAAGACTGCCAACTTCACACTAAAGAACAGGGAGCACTGCTTATGTGCAAACCTTATTACCATTATTAGACTGCAAAACCACATTGTTATAATTATATTGCTAAAATAAAATTAATTATATTAATATATAACAAATAGTTTGGAAATCCTTTTAAAATATTACTATTACCAATCTTGTAAGGCAAAGCAGCAGGTTTGCTTTAAAGTCCAAATGTAAAATGATCTCTTCCAATAGGGCTGTTCCTATACTGCAAAGGTAATAGCATTTTCTGTCTAGGGGAGAGGAGAAACACTTAGTTAACTGATCCTTCACTCCCCCAGTAGTTAGCATTCCACCATGCCCTGTAGATGGACTGTCCTTCTGTGTCTATGGACCCTGCTTTGGTCTTGATGGCATCGGGACCCTAGACTGTCATGGACATGGGGGAGAAGACACTGTGGGTCTGGTCTAGCAGCAGGAGGAGCGGGGGATAGGGCAAGTAAAGCAGCCCATAGAATATTAAATTTCTTTCCTTCCACCATGGGTGGAAGGAAAGAAAATTATTTGATTCCCCCATCAACATTGACTGTATTGATGGGGATGGGAATACCTCCCACAGTGCTATTATGTTCTTCCGGTGGGGAAAGGGGGGTGTGGAAATCCTTCTCGTCCAGAAGAACACAATGATTACTACTACATGGTAGAGTGAGCGCTGAGCCCAACACAATAATGACCCCCAACCTTACTGTTCCCTATAGGGAACTGTATGGAAACCGAAGTAATATAGAAAATTGTGATGATAAAACAAGGGGTCAAAAAGGATGGATTTATAACAGGCATTAACATAAAAATGGAACTGTAATAGTGTCCATATGGGCTATAATCATAATGTCCGTAATGTTCATATAAGTAAAGCAACCGTAGAAAGCAGCCCCGTTGAAGGAAAAGAAGGAATCCTCTGGGCACTGTGGAGATGAGAAACAAAGGCGCCACTCTAAGTGCAGTATGTAGCATAAAATTTAATAAAACAGTAAAGGTGGTACTCACAAGGGTACAAGGTATACAAGCATGTGTGGCAAGAATCTGCTGGATATCTTGGAAGATTGGACTGATCTGGATGGCGTTGGTCTGCGATGGATGGGCTGCGCCAATGGGTGCCGACACTTCCCATCGTTGGAGCGCACGTGGACAATCAGGGAGATGAGGTCCCTTCCAGGATCGACAACAAATAGGCGACGCATTTGTGGAGCTACGCTCCTTCCTCAGGCCTAACGTGAACTGGGATTGGACAAACCTTATACAGCCAGTGAGTGACACTGATTGGTGCTTGAAGGTGTCAGATGCTACCGTCACTCACTGGTACAAATATATCAGATACTAAAGCGAATTGATTACATAGTGAGTGTCGATGTCAATTAAAATAAACTAAGAGGGAGTAAAAAACTGTGTGTGTATGTATGTGTGGTGTTATAATCAAAAAAGGATACATTGAACGATGTTAGTGGAGCACTGTCAGTGCTTCATAAACCCATGACCTAAAATAAACAGCACAGGGTGTATGCATGATGAAGGAACTGGAACAGAAAGACCAAACATGATCCAGGAAAGGTGTCACTATATAACTGTGGGATGGAATGGTTATTGTGAGAGTATGTACATATATTAATGTATGTGTCATGATTATGCAATAGAGTTTGTCGATCAGCATACCTGTCTCCATGTGTTCATCTCTAGAGACCAGCTGACCCTCACCTGACTGCTTTTGTAACCTCTCCTCTAAGCATGACCCCACCCCAGGCCCTGTCAGGGAACCCTATATTAATCTGTGCACTGCAAGCCAGCAGTGCTGATCAACCATTATGTGTTAGCCTCTGTGTGTACTTGCTGTGTTTTCTATAGCTGATTCCTGTTACTGACTTTGGCCTGCTTCCTGAACCTCCCAGGGTTCAATCCGCAGCAGTCAGCCGTAGGGTCCACTACCTTGCGGTGCACTCCTGATCCCAACGGTGTGCATCTGTCACCTGGATACAGGTGACTTGACAGTTTGATCAGCCATGGACCCGGCTGATGTGCTGCTACCTGCAGATGATCCGTTGCAGGGCTTAGTTCGCAGACTTGAGACCCAGGAATCGCATCAGACCCAGGTGATGCGATCCCTTCAGGATTTGGCATCCCGTTTTGAACAGGTTCAGGCCTCATTAGGATCCCCGGTTCAACAACCTCAACCGCTATCTGCTGCTGCACCTATCGCACCAGTCGCAGCCACACATTCATTACATCTGCCAGCTCCGGACCGTTTCTCTGGGGACTCCAAGGCCTGCAGGGGGTTCCTTAGCCAGTGCACAATAAATTTTGAGCTTCTGCCCCAAAACTTCCTGTCTGATCAGGCAAAGATAGCCTATATTATATCCCTCCTGTCCGGCGAGGCGTTAGTGGGATCTAAATGATCCAGTGGTTTCTAGCCTGTCTGATTTCTTGAAATTTTTTCGGAATATCTTCGAGGAACCGGGTCGTGTCTCCTCAGTGGCCAGCGCCCTTTTACGTCTCCGTCAAGAGTCCGCTTCTGTGGGACAGTATTCTCTTCATTTTCGTACTTTGACTGCTGAGCTGAGTTGCAATAATTAGGCCCTAGTTGCAACCTTTTTACATGGCCTTTCTGATAGAGTGAAGGATGAATTGGCAGGAAGATCTCTCCCTGCTGATCTGGATGGTGTCATCACCTTGTGTAACCAGATCGATATTCGCTTTCAGGAGAGGGCCCTGGAAAAAAGACGCCAGCACTCTCCGTTCTTTAGGCAGCCTGAGCTCCACGTCCCTTCTCTTCATTCCGAGGAGCACCTCCTGCCTGCTGAGGAACCTATGCGGCTGGGCCGGACCAAGTTATCTCCCGAAGAACGCACTAGGCGCAGAACTCTGGGTCTGTGCCTCTACTGTGGCGTCAAAGGTCATTTTCGTGATACTTGTTCTCTTCGTCCTGAAAAACGATCGGGGCTAATACATCGGGAAGGTGGAGTATTAGACCCTGAAGTATCATCTTCACCTTCTTGTCTTCTTCTTTCTGTGTCCCTTCATGTCAGCGCTTCCTCTCGTTCGGTCTCGGCATATCTGGATTCCGGAGCCGCTGGCAATTTCATGGACTGGGAAACTGCGTCTTCCATGAGACTTACCCTTTTGCCCCTTACAACGCCATTGGTGGTCTTGGCGATTGATGGCACTGTTCTCTCAGGGGGCCCTATCCCCTTCCAGACCCTCCCTGTTAGGATGTTGGTAGGGACACTCCACCAGGAGTGGATATCCTTCCTTGTCTTACCTAAGGCTTCGTCTCCTATCATATTAGGTCTTCCTTGGTTACGGCTCCATTCTCCACATGTTGACTGGACTGCTGGACAGATCTTGACTTGGGGTTCCTCCTGTTCCTCCTCCTGGCTACTCAAGGTTACCCAAAAAGAGAATCCTCCTGTTGCCACCATCACAATATCTTCTGCTCTTCCCACTGCGTATAGCAATTTCTGGAATGTCTCCTGCAGTAGTTGGCCTGAGGCACTCTCTGGGTCGTGTGGCACTCTGGATGAGGAGCCTACTTGTGAACCTGAGCCAATCAGTCACTCCAGTTTGCATGGTCATTTCCCTTTGCCTGTCCCTGGACCCCCTTGGACACACACCCAGGCTGACTCGTCCACCAGTTCCACAGTCTCTACACCCTGCGATGCAATTCTGGTGGTCGCTGCACCTGGCAATGCTGTTCAGTCGGCCTCTGCACCAGTCCAGCCTATGCCCAGTGAGCTTCCTGCTTCTTGTTCTGGACCTTCTGTAACCTGGCTTCACCCTACTGCTACTACGTCCGTTCAAACCTGTTTAAGAGGCTCAATCCATCCTTTGGATAGACTGCCTCATTCTGCCAGGTGGGGTTTTCAATCTTTTGTTCAGGGCTCTCTGCATTCTGTTTGTGTTCCAGCTATCCAGCTTAACTCTTTTGACACGTCACCTTTTAACCAACCTGACCTCAGAGATCCACTGACCTCTACCCAGTCTGATGGTCCTGTGTTGGATGTCCAGCACATCTTTAAGGGTCTGGGGGACCCTGCTCAGACTTCTGATGGTCTTCTCGTTCCTTTACCCATTTCTAAAAAGCCTTTAGTCCTCAATAAGTCCTTTCGTCCTCTCCTTACCTCGGTTCCGGTCTCTGAGGATAATCTAAAGTACGAGGTTAGTCAAGTTTTGGATTCCCGGCTCCGTAAAGGCATTCTTCAGTACTTCGTACATTGGAAAGGGTTTGGTCCTGAGGAGAGGTCTTGGATCACTGCATCTGAGGTCTTTGCTCCTCGTCTATTGAGCAGGTTCCATCTGGAGTTCCCCTTCAAGCCTGGGCACAGGCGGGGGAGGGGGAGGTCTTAAGAGGGGGGGTACTGTCATGGTTATGCAATAGAGTTTGTCGATCAGCATACCTGTCTCCATGTGTTCATCTCTAGAGACCAGCTGACCCTCACCTGACTGCTTTTGTAACCTCTCCTCTAAGCATGGCCCCACCCCAGGCCCTATCAGGGAACCCTATATTAACCTGTGCACTACAAGCCAGCAGTGCTGATCAACCATTGTGTGTTAGCCTCTGTGTGTACTTGCTGTGTTTTCTATATCTGATTCCTGTTACCGACTTTGGCCTGTTCTTAACTATTCCTGTCTGCTCGTGACCCTGACCTTTGGCGTGTTCCCGACCATCCCTGTTTGCCTGTGACCCTGAACCTTGGTGTGTACTCTGTTGTCCTTGTCTGCTTGTGGCCCCGACCTTGGCTTGTCCCTTACTTTCCATGCTGCCTCCTTCCTCTTCTCCTGTAGTCTACCGTGAGCGTGAGCTGTGAGACCCTGGGGGCCGCGACCTGGAGCCAGACTGCAGAGTAGTCCATCCTTACCATTAAAGGCTCTGGTGAACACCTGCTGGCTCTTAGACTCTGCGCCCTGGGAAATCTATGCTCTAGCTCCCAGTGAGATCTTGTCAGTGATCCAGTAGACCTGCTTCCTGAACCTCCCAGGGTTCAATCCGCAGCAGTCAGCCGTAGGGTCCACTACCTTACGGTGCACTCCTGATCCCAACGGTGTGCATCTGTCACCTGGATACAGGTGACCTGACAGTATGAAATATGAAAAATGAAAATAAAAATAAAAATACAAATAAATTAGTGAATATAAAGATTAAAAAAAATTATATATATTGAAATTAATATACAAATGAAAATAAATATGAAAATGAAAATATTACGTTGACGTAAATATAAAAGTAAGTGGAAGATGATAATGAACTGATAATGACTATGAATTAAAATAAATGTCAAGAAGATGATGTTAAAAGAAATATATACATCAAAATATGATGGTAATTGTATAATATCAGACTCTGCTCAAATGAGGGTGTGATAAGAAAATATAATGTAGAAATAAAAAGGCCCCGAAGATACAAAGAGAAAAGGGGAGTAAAAAAAAAGGGGGGATGACGGAGAGGGCCATGATGAAACAAGTGACTTTAGAAATTGGGTAGAGGAGAGTGGTCAAATTAGGCTGCTCACCTTTATTTCCTCGTTCAAACCTCCAGGGGTAAGGGAGGCCAAAGTGTATATCCAGTACATTTCCCTCTGGCAGAGACGTTTAAAACGCTCCGCCAGTGGGAACGTACCGGAGATGGACTCAATAATCCAGACCCTGAGGCCAGATGAAGAATGGTCGTGTTTCTGGAGAAAGTGAAGGGGAACACTGTGCGTGTCATCTCCTGCCTCTACGAGGAGGCGGTGTTCCCCAAACCTTTTTCTCAGGGTGCGTATGGTTCTGCCCACATAGTGAAGCCCACACGGATACGTAAAACAATACACTACAAACTCTGTGGAACAATTGAAAAAATTATTAATCTGGTGAGTCTTGCCTTTGGTAGTGAATTCTTTCTGACCGTGATAGACGTGGTTGCATGTGAGGCACAGTTTTTTTTTTATGGCACTGGTACATCCCAACCAAGGGAATGAGACATGGAAATAAAATATTAGAACCCTGTTGGGATTTATATTTGCTGGGTGCTACCGGGTTTTTAATGTTTCTTGTTTTCCGATATGTAAATTTTGGTTTAGGTGTAATGATCGATTTGAGCTGTGGATCCTGCAGTAAGATGGACCAATGTCTGTTTAGAATCCGTTCCATTGCTTTGTGTTGAGTGTGGAACTGGGTCACGAATCTAACAGGTTGTACCGTGGGCTGATCAATGTCTCTGGTGGGTGCTCTGACAAATAAAAGTCGAATGCTTCATCAATGAGTTTAGATGGGAATGCTTTGTCAATGAATTTCTGTTTCAAAAGGGACCCTTCTGCGATGTAGTCAGATTCTCTGGTGCAATTCCTATGTAGACGGCAAAATTGGCTTTTGGGGATGTTTGAAATCCATCTCGGATGGTGGCAGCTCTGGTAGTGTAAAAACGAATTGCCAGCTGTAGGTTTAGTGTAATTTTTTGCCAGAATTTTGCTGTCTTGGTGGAATAGTGTTAGATCTAGGAATGCTAGTTGTAGATGACCATGCTCCGAGGTAAATGTGAGACCATGTGCGTTGTTGTTACAATGTGTCAGGAAATCCAGAAAAAGGGGCTCTGGGCCATCCCAAATGACGATAATATCGTCAATATACCTCCCATAGAAAACTATATGGGAGGTAAAGGGATTATTGTGCCAGATGTAGTTGGCCTCCCAGAACCCCATGGTCAAATTCATGTAACTGGAGGCAAAATTAGCCCCCAAAGCTGTGCCCTTTATTTGGAAATAAAATTCTCCATCAAACTCAAAATAATTATGAGTCAGGCAGAACTCCGTGGCCTCCAAAATGAACTCTGCCTGACCCGGATTGAGTAAGGGGTCAGAAGAGAGAAAACTGGCAGTGGCTCGGAGGCCTGTTTCATGTGGGATCGAGGTATAAAGTGAGTTTACATCAAGGGAAGCCCACATATAAGTGGGCTCCCATGTATAATGTTCCAATAGTTCCAAAAGATTGATAGCGTCACGGACGTAGGAGTGAAGACAGGTTGCAAGAGGTTGCAGAAATTGGTCTATATACTGTGAAATGGGACTGGTGATGCTGTCTATGGCTGCAACTATGGGTCGACCTGGAGGATTGAGGGTACTTTTATGTATTTTGGGAATGTTTTTAGAAAAAGGTTTGGGGAACACCGTTGCCTCGTAGAGGCAGGAGATGACACGCACAGTATTCCCCTTCAATTTCTCCAAAAACACAACCATTCTTCATCTGGCCTCAGGGTCTGGATTATTGAGTCCATCTCCGGTACGTTCCCACTGGCGGAGCATTTTAAACGTCTCTGCCAGAGGGAAACGTACTGGATATACACTTTGGACTCCCTTGCCCCTGGAGGTTTGAACGAGGAAATAGAGGTGAGCAGCCTAATTTGACCACTCTCCTTTACCCGATTTCTGATGTCACTTGTTTCATCATGGCCCCTCTTCATCACCCCCCCTTTTTTTTTTCTCCCCTTTTCTCTTTGTATCTTCTGTGTCTTCTTATTTCTCCATTATATTTTCTTATCACACCCTCATTTGAGCAGAGTCCGTTTTTATACAATTACCATCATATTTTGATGTATATATTTCACTCACTCACTTTTATATTTACGTCAAGGTAGTATTTTCATTTTCATATTTATTTTCATTTGTATATTAATTTCAATATATATATTTTTTTTTTATCTTTATATTCACTAATTTATTTGTATTTTTATTTTTATTTTCATTTTTCATATTTCATACATTAATATATGTACATACTCTCACAATAACCATTCCATCCCACAGTTATATAGTGACACCTTTACTGGATCATGTTTGATCTTTCTGTTCCAGTTCCTTCATCATGCATACACCCTGTGCTGTTTATTTTAGGTCATGGGTTTATGAAGCACTGACAGTGCTCCACTAACGTCATTCAATGTATCCTTTTTTGATTATAACACCACACATACATACACACACAGTTTTTTACTCCCTCTTAGTTTATTTTAATTGACATTGACACTCACTATGTAATTTATTCGCTTTGGTATCTGATATATTTGTACCAGTGGGTGACGGTAGCATCTGACACCTTCAAGCACCAATCATCATCACTCATTGGCTGTATAAGGTTTGTCCAATCCCAGTTCACGTTAGGCCTGAGGAAGGAGCACAGCTCCGCAAATGTGACGCCTATTTGTTGTCGATCCCGGAAGTGACCTCATCTCCCTGGTTGTCTACATGTGCTCCAATGACGGGAGGTGTCGGCATCCATCAGCGCAGCCCGTCCATCGGAGACCAACGCCATCCAGCATCCAGATCAGTCCAATCTTCCAGGATATCCGGCAGATTCTTGCCACACATGCTTGTATACCTTGTACCCTTATGAGTACCACCTTTACTGTTTATTAAATTTATGCTACATACTGCACTTAGAGTGGCGCCTTTGTTTCTCATCTCCACAATGATTACTACTGTGGTTATAGCTGCTGGCAGTATTTGCATGTAAAAAATCTGACAGGTTGGTTTTACCCGAGTCAATCGATGGATCAACTTGGGTACAATCAATCCGCCCATAGATGGATCAAATCACGGCCATTTTTTGCTGAATCGGACAAACTTCAATCCATGTAAGGCCAGCTTAAATCTTCTTTTATTGTTCCTCTGGACCTAAGAGAGCAATTAACCCTTGCAGCGTGGGTGCAGAGCACTATATTTCCAGTTGCCTGGAGTTAGGCTTCAGTGCCTCAATCCCCAGAAGTGCATACTTCTCCTTCACTCACCAACTGCTTCCTTTTTTGAAAAAAATCTAGTTGGGAGCCAAGGAAAGGTAAAGATGTGTATGCATATGATATGCTGTACTTTTTTTTTTTATTTGACCAGCAACTGTACATTTTTTTTTTCTTTGGCCAGCAACCTTTACTTTTCGTTAGATGTTTTCTCATTTCTTTATCATTTAGCCCTGTACTATTTCCCAAGAACCCTGTTCAATAGACATAATGTCAATTGTATCTTGGGTGCAATCAAATTTTCATGACAGAATCATTGTAATCTGCTTTCTACCATTCCACCAAAGGCAAGCTTTCCATTTGTTTTTGTAGGATAAGACCTGTCACTGCTAATTAAACTCACATCAGTTTTATTACCTGCAGTCTTGTGATTGCAAAGCTTATGTTTTAAATTGAAGAAATTCAATGCAACATAAATAATGATAAAATAGCAGTGCTTATGTGTTTTTACATTACTTTGGATATAAGCTATCAGTTTGATATTGTTACCATCTCACAATTTTTAGTAAAAGCAACTGAAAATAAAATAACACATAATTACTGAACTCACTAATTAATCTAAGGTAATGTTCGTGGACTTGGGATAGTAGAATACAGAACAATAAAGGGGAAAAAATATCCTTTAGCGCCGGTTCACACAGGGGCAACACGACTTGCAGGTCGACTCACCGAGGCGACCTGCACACGACTTCAGCGGTGACTTGCAAAACGACTTAAAGGGGTTGTAAAGGTAAATTTTTTTATCTTTAAAAATAACAAACATGTTATACTTACCTTCACTGTGCAGCTCGTTCTGCACAGAGTGGCCCCGAACTTGCTCTTCTGGGGTCCCTCGGCGGCTGTCTCAGCTCCTCCCCGCAATAATTAACCACCTTAATGCGAGCTCCCTCGCACGGTGGTTAGTTATTGCGGGCGCGCTCCAGTGATACAGCCGGCGGCTATAGCCGCTCGCTGTATCACTCGGCCCCGCCCCCGGCGCGCCGTGTCATTGGATGTGATTGACAGCAGCGCGAGCCAATGGCTGCGCTGCTTTTAATCCATCCACTATAGCCAATCAGCGACCAGGCTGATCGGCTGAATGGAGGTCGGGAACGAGCAGCCGAGTTTCGAGGTGTCAGGTAAGTAAAACGGGGGGGGGCTGGGGGCGGCGGTATTATCAAAAGTTTTTTCACCTTAATGTATAGAATGCATTAAGGTGAAAAAATTTATACCTTTACAACCCCTTTAAGCTCAACTCTGGGTATATTATTAGTGCACCTTTCAGCTTAGAAGAACTACAGCCATTTTCCTGTAGCCCCTGCGGTAATGTCAGTACTGGATGCACCACTTAGGAATTGTAGAACTCACCTGTAGACCATCTGTTCACTTAGCCTGAGCACATGGGAAGTGCTGTACTGGAGGTGTGCGTCCACTTCATCTCTTCAGCAAGGATCATTGCTGCATCCACCAGGTGAAAACTAATTTCAGAACCTCTACTATGTCCAGATTAAATACTTTCCTCCTGCTCTCATCTTGTAATCTGCCTGGAGCAATATACTGCATGAATACAGGCTCACTGCAACAGCTGGACTTTGCAGCCTCCAAAGCCCTTCTTCCAGTGATTACCATCAGCTGGCATACAGAGACATATTAGAGACATAATAATGGCTCTGTTGAGATCTCCCACAAGAACAATTATTTTCTTTGCACCAAAATTACAAAGGGCTTGTCTAGTGTTCCTAACACAAAATCTTTTAGGGTTCCTTTCCCACTGCGTGCTGATTTTGCACTAACGGTTGTCACTCCAGCCTGTGCATATATGACACGCTTATCTACAATCCCTTATACAAGATAAAAGTCCCTTGAAGTGGTTTCAGGTGAATAAATCAGAATTTTCTTATAGGTGATAAGAGCTCTCAAATCCATGCACCAAACACCGAGGCTTGTCACGTGAGAGGAAAACTCGCCCCTTTGGGGTTAAACTTACCAGTAATCTGGTAAAATCAAGCATCCCAAATGTATCTTTGTGTTGCCACCTCTCGGGGATATCCACTGACTGCTAGTATTCCTATTAGGTGTGGGCAGCTCCAATAAACCAGGATCATGTGAGAAGATGAAAAATCACATAGCGTAATCCCATTTAATTATTTTATTGAAGTAAAAAAAAAAACCCTTTACAGGTTATACGTACAAAATAAAGAAATTCGTAAGGCATAAAATGCAAACAGTAGTGTTGCCACCGATCGCTAGCAGCGAGGAGACATCAGCGTCAAGAGGGACCGCCGTGCTTAGTTGCTTCCTGGTTTCCCAGCTGTCGGTGACCTGCAAACATCACTTCCGGCTATCGTGGAGATCATGAATTGACGCGTTTCGTCACTTCTGACTTCAACTGAGGGTGTAATCTCCACAATGTGCCAGCTCAATTTAAATAGAATGGGTGCGCAACTCCCCAGCAATCAGGATGAAGACAACTCCTCCCACAGATACAACACCATACTAAAACCAATGCTGCATGTAAGACAGGTGTCCGTCCCTACTGGACGAGCGGCGCATCCCACTCCATATAACAATAAAAAGGCAAATTACATAAATAACATTTGAAATACTTTTAACAAGTTTGCACATTGTTTCCGTATGACTTCAAATCTCTGTCATGCAAATCTACATTAGCAAGAATGACCACCATTCAAAAATTAAATTAAAACATATAAATGAGTGGCATCTAATTAGAAATTTATGATATTGCATAACCTACATCAGTATAAGGGGCGTGGCTTGGCGCGTGGCTCGGATGGAAGCACACTAGCAGAGCTCTGTAGGTCACACAGCCTTACAGCCTGACACCCTGTTGCAGAGCCCTCAATGCCGGGCAGAAAGCTCTACACCACCCCGCAGACACGATCCCGCCGTGGAAAACAGCCACCCGCTGCCAGGAACATCGCCAATTTCTTGAAACAAAAGCCGGCGGCGAGCAGCAGCACGGCCGGTCCCAAGATGGCGCCGACGCAACAGACCGAGCTCCACGAGGAGGATTTCAGTGGAGATTAGGAATCCACAGAGGACACAGGTAGGGGCAAATCTAGAGTGACTAAACCCCTGACCTATGCAGACATGTCTGTATTCTCGGCAGACATCAAATCCACGTTTTAAGCGGCAATTACAGACCTGAATACTAACTTAGTAGTTCTCACTGAGAAACTGGCAGCCTCAGAGCACGCAGGGATACAGAGAGACAAGGCCCTACACAGACTGGACAAGGTCACTGTCTCTCATGCCCATCACTTCATTGACTTGAATAGACACGTGGAGTACCTTGATAACAGGGGCAGGAGGAACAATATCAGGGTGCGGGGGATCCCTGAATCAGTGGAGGCAGACCAGATAACTCCTGCCCTCCAGAGGGTCTTTAACAGCCTCCTTGACAGGCAGGAAGAGACAGAAATAGAATTTGTCAGGGCTCACAGAGCTCTCCGGCCTAAAGGCCCTGATACGGCCCCGCCACGTGACATCATATGTTGCCTACAGAACTTTCAATTGAAGGAAGATATAATGCGCAGAGCAAGAACAAATGACAGGATCATCTTTTAATGGTGAAACCATAATGCTATTTCATGATTTATCACAAATTACTTTAAAAAATCGCAGAGCCCTACGACCGCTTTTGGATAAGCTTAGGGAGAGGGTTCTCAGATATACCTGGCGCTTCCCTTTTGCGCTCATTGTGTCGGCGAATGGGCACCAACATGTGCTCCGCACTCCAGCGGACCTTCCTGATTTCTGTGCGGGACTAGGCCTTGACCCAGTGGTTCTTCCAGACTGGTACGCGGACTTTGCACTACCACCGCATGACAGAAGCCCACCTCGGTCGCCATTTTCCACGCCTGAAAAGAGATTCTCTAAGAAGATGAAACAGGGGGGATCTGGAGGTTCTAAACAGGGCACCCCGAACCCGAGATCAAGAGTGGGCCGTGACCAGGCAGAAGACTAAGGATCTGGTTGAATCCCCTCTCATCGGCCATAACGACTCAATTCCACGCACTAGTTCACTTACAGTCGCAATCCCTTTTTTTTTTTTTGTCTCAGCTTGGGCTCGACTTCAAAACTAACTTCTAACAAGTTACTGTAAGCACAAAGCGCTCCAGAGCACAACGGAGGTTGTTGTCAAATGCCAAAGACAAAATGCTACTTAAATATTGCATAGTAATTTTGTTCAGTAGTCTAAAGTGTACGGGTGGAATAAAAGCCGCAGGTGGTCATGACACTTTGAAGGTGATGACCATGAGGGGAGATGAGAGCGTATTATTGCAGTTATTGTCTGAGAATCTATAACAGTTTAGCTGCCCCGCAAATTAGGGGGAGTTGGGACCCTCTGTTAGTCAGGGTGAATTCATTACATTCTTCTTTTTATTATTGCAGTTTATATTTAAGGCTGTGTGTTACATGGAGACACGGTTAGCCAGTTATACTTCCAGTTTCTGTTTTTCTGTGCACTGTTGCAGACACAGGATAACATTCTCATTTTTGTTATCACACCAGGCGGCCGCCTCCCTTTGCCCCACAAAGTGATCTGGTGCTATCAGTAGACCACCAGACACACTATTTCTCTAGATAGGGCCCTATCTAGAGGTTAACCTAATCTTGTTTGTTGTTCATTGATTTTTTTTCTTTTTCTGTTCTTTCTAATTTCATTTTTCTCTTGTAGACCTTGATCAATCGCGTTGCCCTCTTTACGAATTCACTAATTGTGTGTAAGTCCATTTTTCGAGAGCCCAGTTCACGACACCACCTCTGAGTCAGCATCATGGCCTACTAATTCCTGGGACGTAAGCCTACTGTAATATCACATAACGTTCAAGGGTTGAACATACCCAAAAAACGTAACACGTTACTCAGAGAAATTAAAAAAGGTAAGCCACATTTTATACTGTTGCAGGAGACCCATTTTAAGACCGGGCATGTCCCCAGGCTCACCGACTCAACCTTTACTAGGGCATTTCATGCCACTAACGATCAGGCAAAAACAAAGGGGGTTACAATTCTAGTCAATAAGAATGCCCCCTTTATTTTGACGGAACAACTGATAGACTCGGAGGGAAGGTACATTTTCCTGTAAGGGACATATGGAGACATACCCATTACCATAGCGAATGTCTATTTCCCAAATAAAGCCCATTTAACCTTTTGCACTCAAATGGTTCATAAACTGCAGGATTTCACTTCTGGATGTCTGATCATGGGAGGGGATTTCAATATACCCTTGAATCCTTTGACAGACACCTCTAACGGGTCGACTAGTATCAGATACAGGACACTGAAAAGTATCAAAAACCTTCTCCACTCCCTCAAGTTAATAGATTCCTGGAGATTCCTAAACCCGACAGATTCATGGACATAGATTCCTGGAGATTCCTAAACCCGATAGAGATTATACGTTTTACTCAACGCCCCATGAGAAGTACGCACGGTTAGACTACCTTTTTATTTCACAAAATGACCTCCACACTCTCACAGAGGCATACATAGGCACACAATCCATATCTGACCACGCCCCTGTTGCTCTAACCTTAGACTTGACAAAACAGACACAAAAAACCCAGATTTGGAGACTTAACTCCTCTATACTCTCAGACCCTACTTATGTACACGATCTGAAGGACTCCCTGAGAGACTTCTTTGATCGAAATACTACACCGGGGATGGACCCAATAACACTCTGGGAGGCCCACAAGTGTACAATGAGGGGGGGAACTGATCTCGATAGGCTCGAAGCGGAAAAAACAGAGAGAAAAAGAGATTACACGTTTGATAAACCGCATTCACTATCTAGAAACTTTACACAAACCGTCCCTGTCGGTCTCCACGGCCTCGGAACTATTAGACACTAGGAAATCCCTGCAGAACCTCTTCGACACTAAGGCAAAACGCTTCTTGTTTTTCAAGAAGATTTATTACGAGGGTGGTAACAAACCTGGGAAGACACTAGCTAGGGCTTTACGAACACACACCCATAACACCAACATACCGGGTATCAAACAAGCAAACGGCTCTTTAGATGTCTCTACAGAAGATATTGCAAAACATTTTCACGACTACTACACAAACCTGTACAATTTACCACAACAACATAAATTGCCAGGAATGACAGGTGACAGATCCCAGATCATCAGAGAGTATCTAGAAAAAAGTGGGCTCCCGTCTTTGGAAGACGTAGAGGCCAATACAATAGAATGTCCAATTGACACAACTGAGATCAAACTTGCCATTAAAAATCTGAAACAAGGTAAAAGCCCGGGCCCGGACGGGTACACGGCAATTTACTATAAAACATTCACAGATCTTCTGACGGCTCCCTTGGTGGCGGCCTTGAACTCCATGTCTGACTCCAAGGAGATAACACCTGAATTACTCTCGGCATTTATTACGGTCATCCCAAAAGAAGGCAAGGATCCTCATGAATGTGCTAGCTACCGTCCCATATCTTTGTTGAATATAGACATGAAAATTTTTGCGAAAATACTTGCCAACAGACTGAAACCTGTCCTTCATAAACTAATTGGTCCCGAGCAGGTAGGCTTTATGCCCGGTCGGGAGGCCAAGGATAATGTTATTAAATCTCTGTTGCTAATAAACAAGATTAGAACAGGCGATACAGAAGGCCTTCTCCTATCCACAGATGCAGAAAAGGCCTTCGATTGAGTGGCTTGGGACTATATGCTGGCCACTTGTAAACATGTGGGTCTGGGCTCGAAGATGTTGGCTTGGATTTCAGCACTTTTTCAAAAGCCTACGGCTAGATTAAAAATTAATGGCACACTTTCCGAGAGAGTTCACATTGCCAACGGTACAAGACAGGGGTGTCCTTTATCCCCTCTCTTGTTTATACTGTCCTTGGAACCATTTATTAGACAAACCAATTTAAATCCCTCGGTAAAGGGCTGGCAGGTGGGGGATAGGGAGTTCAAGATCGCCGCATATGCAGATGACCTGTTGTTTTTTGTCTCGGGGCCTCATATCACTCTCCCCAACCTCATGAAGGAATTCGGACTTTATGGTTATGTTTCTAACTTAAAAATAAACTATTCCAAGTCAGAGGCCATGAACATTTCGCCTACCACCCACTCACTCTCATCTGCAATGGCCAACTCTCCTTTCAAATGGGATCCCAAAAAACTGAAGTATTTAGGAATTAATTTAACTCCACAGATCTCGTCATTGTATGACCAAAATTTCCCTTCACTATTGAAAAGTATTGACAGAGACCTACACAACTGGCACTCAGGAACCTTTTCGTGGTTTGGCAGAGCGGCCATCATTACAATGACCGTTCTGCCCAAGCTCCTTTATGTAATACGCACATTACCGATTAAGTTACCACCAAGCTTGTTTAGGACCTTAAGAACCCTGTTCGTGAGATTCATCTGGGCTCACAAAAAACCTAGAATCAAGTTCGAAGCATTAATATTAAATTGATGCATGATTTACCCAGAGATAAAGTGATCACCTCTGCGTTAGGCCCACTAACACCAATGAAAGATAACCCAGGATTTATCCCAGGGCTTAATAATTCTCACCTTCAGTCACCTAACACTGACAGACCTCTACTGGTGGGTGAATGTTATCAACAGGGTAAAGTCAAGGAGTATCAGGCCCTAAAGAGGGAGGACAATGTGACAGAGCTACCCTTTTGGGTTTACTTACAGGCTAGAAGTTATCTTAAGGATAGCCACAAGGGGGGAGACTTCTCTAGACCCTTGACGGAGTTTGAGTCGGTGTGCCGTAAGGGGGAACCGGTTAGCAGAACAACTTCCATTGCATATGCTTGGTTACAGGAAGCAAAGGGACCAGCAGATGACAGACTTAGGGGGAGGTGGTCTGATGCCCTACAGATAAACATAGCCTCTAAACAATGGAAGAACGCTTGTATTTTAGCACATAAGTGCTCCATAAGCACTAAGGTCCAAGAAACTGCATACAAATTGATGACACGGTGGTATCTAACACCAATGAGACTAAACAAATGGTCCCCACAATTGTCGGACCGTTGCTGACGTTGAATGAAAGATAGTGGATCATTGCTGCATATTTGGTGGCAATGCCCATTAATCGCTAACTACTGGAATAAAGTTCTAGACCTAATTAAACTGATAACGGAGACGACTCTGCCTCTTGACGCAGCGTGCTGTCTAACTCACATCTCCAACTGGCCTCTAAAAAAATACAAGCGTTCTCTCACAAGGCACCTATTAAATGCTGCCAAATCACTCATTCCAATTCACTGGAAGTCTACACGAGTTCCAACAGTCTCTGAATGGTTATGCAGGGTTGCAGAATTCCATGAAATGGAGGATACTCTTGCTCAATCCAATGAACAGGTAGAAAGCTTTCTTGAGACCTGGCGTCCCTGGATCATTTTCAAATATTCCAAGGCTTTCAATGATATTAATGATGCCCAGACATCTGGACCTGTATGAGACAGGATAGCATGTATTTACATCAACAGGTTCCTCTTGGATGCGGTCAGCTGGGCAAAGCGATTGATTGATCATCTACTTGACTAGGTAATGGTCATAAAATTCTTTCTTTTTCTGTTTACCTCTTTTTTTCTTTTGGCTCTTAATGTTCTTCTTGACTCTGACATGCAAATCAGATGACTCTCTCCTTTGCTTTATTATTGAGGATAACTGGTCATGACAAGGGTAAGTGTAAATGACAAGGGGGCTTTAACAATGTCATAGTATATATCAAAGGTTGCACTTAACAACACTGTTATCTTTTCATATTATCAAAAATAAACAATTTATGTTATAGCATTGTAAACTAATGAGGTCCAAACATGGCTTTATGTGGATTTTTGCTGTGATTACAGTTAACTTGATTTTTACTGTCTTTTCAACTTTTGAATAAACTTTTTCTTTGATGGGGGAAGAAAAAAAAAAAAAAACCTACATCAGTATAAATACAATTAGTTGCAAATCGCTACTATCAAATCAATTAATACAGTATACAGAAATTATTAAAATAATACATAATGAAATTAATCAAAATTAGTATTTATACCTGGGAGGTAACCATAAAGATATATATCCACAGGATAAATTCATAGTGAACTTTAAAAGAATTCACCGCAATATTATTAATAGTCATAAGCTGTTAAATCCATTGGATTTATATTAATGCAACATATATGTGATGCGACTGCATGAAATTCATACCAAAAAAAACCGCACATCTCCCATTTCAAAAAGTGAACTTGTTAGGAGTCACTACAGCATTTGAAATAGTCAAAGAATTTTCGATCATAAAATCTATGCTGGTGCAACATGTAACTAACATAAGTCGCACCCAAAAACCATAAAAAAATCCTTTCAATACCTAATTGAATTTACTCCAATGTAAAGGTAGTTCAAGTTTAGCGTACCATTAAGATCTATACTAATGCGACATATATGCATTTCAACTACCCAGAATCGCATACAGAAAATTGCATAACTATAATTTAAATAGCCACATAATAATAGTTTATAACTGTTAGATCATCAGTTTATAACTGTTAGATCATGTTGTTATAACATTAAGTAATGCATCTGTCCTTAATCACGCCCACATAGTCGCATAATTGCTATGACCAAGTTAAAATATCTTAAAAATATAAAAAAAAAAAAAATATATTCAGAGGAAAAAGAATTATCAGAAATATGAAAAAATTATATAAATTGTATTTAGGCATCACTAATGAAACAGTTAATATCCAACTCTATATTAAGGCCTTTTGGTGAGAGAGTATCTGTGAGAAAAATCCACTGGGTTTCACGTTTAGATAAATCCCTCACAATATTGGATCCTCTCCATGATGGCTTAAAGCTTTCTATACCCCAAAATTTGAGGCCAGATGGGTCTTGATTATGTTTCAATTTAAAATGTAAAGAAACATTGTGGTCCTTAAAACCAATCTTTATATTATAGATATGTTCAGCTATTCTCACCTTCAAAGCTCTTTTAGTGCGGCCTATATATAAGAGCCCACATAGGCATTCTAAAGGGTAGAGTTACAAGCATAGTGTTACAGGTAATGAATTGCCTACACCTCCTACATGTGTAAAGCCTGCAGGGAGGTGAATAGACCAATTGGAGGCCTTGATAGCTTCAAATCAACCTCTAACAATAGAAACTTTGATATTAGGCAATTCATTACCTGTAACACTACGCATGTAATATATAGGGATGGGCTATCTGTTCGAGTCAAATATGAGTTTGACTCAAACATCGGATGTTCGCCGAACAGCGAACAATTTGGGGTGTTTGCGGCAAATTCGAAAAGCCGTGGAACACTCTTTAAAATTCTATGGGAGAAATCGAAAGTGCTAATTTTAAAGGTTAATATGCAAGTTATTGTCCCCTGCCCCAGGGGACATGTATCAATGCAAAAAAACGAGAGAGAGCACCCCCCCCGAACCTTACCAGACCACATGCCCTCAACATGGGGAGGATGTCCCCATATTGATGGGGACAAGGGCCCCATCCCCACAACCCTTGCCCGGTGGTTGAGAATCCAACAAGAATCCTGCGTTGCATCAGAGGGGGCGAGGTCACCCGTACATGTCACAGGGAAACCCCAGCATTTCCCCTTGTCAGAGGGGGGTCACGTGACGGGTGTCCCCGCCCTCAGCTACATAAGAGCTGCCAAGCTAGCACCACGTCATTGGCTGGGTGCCTCCGGTGGAGGCAGGATCCTGTGTGTGTTCCTCGCTGGAGTTGCTGGAGATCATCCATCGTTGGAGATCGAGAATTGGATTACATCGCTGGAGTAGGAGCATGGATTTATTGGATTACATCACTGGAATCTTTTTTTGATTTTATTTTTTATTTTTAAAAGCTGTCTCCTGTGGTTTTTTAACATTTTGACAATTCCTTTTTGTGAAATGGTAGGGGTACAATGTACCCCTTAATAATTCACATGGGGGGCCGGGATCTGGGTGTCCCCTTTGTTAAAGGGGGCTTCCAGATTCCGATAAGCCCCCCGCCCGCAGACCCCAACAACTACCGGGCAAGGGTTGTAAGGGATGAGGCCCTTGTCCCCATCAACATGGGGACATCCTCCCCATGTTGAGGGCATGTGGCTTAGTACGGTTCAAGGGGGCGCTCTCTCATCCCCCCTCTTTTCCTGTGGCCTGCCAGGTTGCGTGCTCGGATAAGGGTCTAGTGTGGATTTTTGGGGGAACCCCACGCCATTTTTAAAAAATTTTGGCACGGAGTTCCCCTTAAAATCCATACCAGTTCAGGGTCTGCTATGGATTTTTGGGGGGAACCCCACGCCATTTTTTCAAAATTTTGGCGCAGGGTTCCCCTTAATATCCATACCAGACCTGAATGGCCTGGTAATGGAATTTTGGGGGACCCTCACGCATTTTTTTTTCAATTACTTTCAATGACTTTTATGTGTATTGTCGGGACCGACAATTCATTAATAGCGGACACTAGCGCTATCACTTTTAAGTAACTTTTTTTTCCTTCAGAAATTTCATTGTGCTCTCGGACTGTTATAAACACAGGAAACATGCAGTACTTTACAGTCATACTATAGAACTCCCAAAATTTAAAGGAATATTTCACTTTTATTGTTTCACTTTAAGAATTATTAAAATCACTGCTCCTGAAAAAACTTTTTTTTTGCATTGATACATGTCCCCTGGGGTAGGACCCAGGTCCCCAAACACTTTTTATGACAATAACTTCCATATTAGCCTATAAAATTAGCACTTTTGATATCTCATGTTCGTGTCCTATAGTCTTTAATGGTGTTCGCATGTTCAAACACATTTTTTGCCTGTTCGCATGCTCTGGATGCGAACCGGACAGTGGGGTGTTCGGCCCATCCCTAGTAGTATATGCCTTAGAATGCCCATGTGGGCTCTTATATATAGGCCGCACTAAAAGAGCTTTGTCTAGTATATATAGTAGTAGTAGTAGTAGTATTTGTGTGTGTGTATATATGTATAATGTACACCACCGAATGAACTGTAAATATATGCTACACTAAATGCAGAGTGTGTGTGTATGTGTGTATATATATATATATATATATATATATATATATATATATATATATATATATATACACACTCTGCATATATACAGTTCATTTGGTGGTGTACATTATATAACACACTTCAGGCAGTGTACACAGGATATTATACAGTGCAGCCAGTGTACCGTTTCTAATACAGTGCAGGCGGTGTATACAGTATATAATACAGTGTAGTGTGCTGTGAAAAGAAAATCCCCATCATATCCGGAAGGCACACAAGAAGAGGCAGATGCTCACAGGCCACTAAAAGAGGGCAAGCAGCCTCTGTGTCTACAGTCAACAGTGGTGGTTGTGGACATGGTGCATCCTCTGCAGGCGACTGTGGGGCATGCTTGTCCTTTTTTTCTGCTGCTGGCCGTGTTATTGAGCCACAACATGCAGAAGAGTTGGTTGAGTGGATAATGAAGCTGTCCTCATCCTCTGTTTCCCAGGCTCATAGTAGTTTGCCTTCCAACGCAGCTGCCAAAGCAGCCTATTCCACTGGCTCCTTGTCCACAGTTACTCCTTCTGTAGCCCCACCATCATGCATGGAGGAGACCCCATAATTATTCAACCAAAGTGTCCATTACATGCTGCTGGAGGATGCGCAGCAATTAGAAGGCTCTGATGTTGGTTCCCAGGTGGAGGAAGGGAGTAACGTGAACCTAGAGAGAGGGGGTGCCACAGAAAGACAAAAACTGGCAGTCATGTTACCCAAGCTGCAGTATACTGCCAAAATAGCTCTAGTAATGAGGAGCGAGGGGATGATGAGGTCACTGGCCATACTTGGGTGTCTGAGAGAAGAGAGGAGGAAAGTGAGGAAGAGGAGGCACAACTCCAAGAGGCAGGATGTCCTCTAGGGGTCAGCTTAAGGGAAGCCACCCTATTGCATCACAACCCAGAGCTCTGCAGGTGCAGGGTGCCACTGACTCCCCACTGACTTTAAAAAGTTCCTTGGTGTGGGCCTTTTTCGACATGTGTGCAGCAGATCATCTGAAGCAGATCAAGTGTGGCCAGAACAGCAGCCGCTTGGGCACCACATGCTTGAACAGACATATGACAACCTCCCATGCAGTCCATTGGCAGCAGCACCTGAAAAACCCATGTCATAGAAAAAGGCAGACTTCTCCTTGCTCCTCATCTGAGATCTCAAAGCTACTATACCTCCAGTCCTCTCAAAAACCTGCACTGAGAGGAATGAACGTATAGCAATAGGTGTCCCAAGTACTTGCAGACAATCTGCTAGCAGTACACCACCAGTTTATTTCAGCAGGCAAATTTCCCTACCCGAGATGCTGAACCGTAAAAAGAAATTTGATCCCAGCCATCCACATGCTCAGGGTCTAAATGCTAGCTTGGCCAAATTGCTAGCTCTGCAACTTCTGCCTTTTCAGCTAGGAGACTCAGCCCCCTTTCGTGAATCGGTGGAATGTGCTGTACCACGGTGGCAGGTTCCAAAATGCCATTTCTTTTCAAGTAAGGCCATTCCAGATTTCTACTGTCATGTGGAAGGCAATGTTCTGGCCTTATTGAACAGCAGTAAGGTTCCTATTATCGCTGACTCATGGTCCAGCAGGCATGGGCAGGGACGTTACCTCTCTTTCATGGCACACTGGGTAACTCTGCTGGCAGCTGGGAAGGATGCAGGACAGGGTTCAGTGTTGGAGCTTGTTTCACTACCATGCCTCCAAAAAGCTAGTGGTGATTCTGCCACAACATCTGTATGCTCCCCTCCCTGCTCTTCTTCCTCCTCTATGGCCTCTTCTGCAGAATTGTCCTCTGAACCAGCAGTGCTCCCTAAACACTCAAGGGGCTACGCAAGCAGTCAAGCTAAAAGATGCCATGCGGTGCTTGAGTTGTTCTGTCTAGGGGACAAGAGCTACACTGGGGCAAAGATTCTGTCAGCTCTGCAGGGGCAGGCTTAGAGGTGGTTGACGCAATGCCAGCTTCAACCAGGAATGGTTGTATGCGACAATGGCACCGACCTTCTCTCTGCCCTCCGACAGGGACACTTGACCCATCTTTCGTGTTTGGCACACGTCCTGAATGTTGTGGTGCAGTGTTTCTTGGCCAGGTACCCAGGCTTACAAGATCTCCTGAGGCAGGCCAGAAAAGTCTGTGGTCAATTCTACCGGTCATACAATGTCAGTGCTCAGCTGGCTGACATTCAAAGGGAATGCAAACTGCCCATCAACCACCTGATTTGTGATATCTCACCAGGTGGAACTCAATGTTGGCAATGCTGCAGTGGCTGCACACAGCAGAGGGCCATCAATGAGTACCTGTGTGAGTATGGCACCAGGACAGGGTCAGGAGAGCTTGGCTTCTTTTTGCCACACCAGTGGCTACTGATCAAGGATGCATGTACTGTCCTTTCACCATTTGAGGAGGTCACAAGAATGGTGAGCAGTAACAATGCATGCATCAGTGACACTGTCCCTCTAGTCTTCCTGGTGGAGCACACGCTTCATGGAATCATGGACAGGACACTTGAGGCAGAACAGCGGAGGGAAGAGGAGGACTTCCTTTCATCTCAAGGCCCCCTTTATCCAGATAGCATGCCTGCAGGTCTGCCGAACACACAGGAAGAAGAAGAGGAGGAGGAGGATTGTGTCAGAATGGATGTCGAATATAACATGCAGCAGTCCTCAAGGGATGGTTTTCAGTCCCCAGAAACCCAAGGAGTTGTACGTGGCTGGGAGAAGGTAGATATGGATATGTGATCCTTAGTGACCCAGAAGACTCAGAAACGAATGCCAAACTTACGCTGCATGGCCTCCCTGATTCTGCAAAGCCTGTGAAAGGACCCTAGGATTTGTGGTATTAAGGAGAGGGATCATTACTGGTTGGCAACCCTTCTTGATCCACGTTACAAGGGTAAGGTTGCAGAAACTCATCCTGCCTTCACAGAGGGAGCAGAGGATGAAACATCTTAAGGAGGCCTTGAAGAAAAGTTTGTGTAATGCATTTCCAGATCCTGGGAGGTTACCATTTCCTGGTGCTGGACAACGTGTTTCTGAGGCTTTGTTCGGTCAGAAGAAGAGCAGTGGAGAAGGTTGCCAGCTGACCGATGCCATTAAACAATTTTTCACTCCTCAGTGCTCAGGCCGATGGTTCCAGCAACTATCGCCAGTGTCTGCATTATATGGTGCAGGAATATCTAGGAGCAAGAGCAGACTTGGAGACCTTTCCAACAGAGCATCCACTGAATTACTGGGTCTTGAGGTTGGACCACTGACCAGAACTTGCTCAATATGCAATTGAGCTACTGGCCTGTCCTGCATCCAGCATGCTTTCTGAACGCACATTCAGTGCTGCTGGAGGGTTTGTAATGGATCAAAGAGTGTGCCTGTCCACAGACTCAGTTGATAGGCTCACATTTATAAAAATGAATCAGTCCTGGATCAGCAGCTATCAAGCACCTGTTGCTGATGTAACTTATTGAATTTGCTATGAATCTTGGATCACTTGAAGACTGCCTATGCTGCCTATCTTATTCCTCATCAATCATGATGATGCTAGCTTCCAACATTATTTTTGGTTTAGGGCACCACCACCACCCAAGGCTCAATTTTTCTGCCCCTGTTTAACACGGACATGTAAGTACAATTTTTTAAATTATATTTCACAGCAGGGCCCGTTCCTGCACCCAACAAGAGTAACTGTGAGGGGTCACCGTGTTCTGGCACCCCCAACACCTAAGGCCCAATGTTTCTGCCCCTGTTTAACAGGGGCATGTAATTACAATTTTTGAAATAATATTTAACAGCAGGGCCCGCTCCTGCGACCAAGAGTGACTCTGAGGAGTTACTGTTTTCTGCCACCACCAACACCTAATGCCCAATTTTTCAGTAGGGTATATAGTGCAGTCCGTATAATATTATATTGCAGTTCAGAGTATATAGTGCAGTCCATATAGTATAAATACTGCAGTTCAGAGTATATAGTGCAGTCAGTGTAGTATATATAATACAGTGCAGGGTATATAGTGCAGTGTACAATATATAATATAGTGTATTGAAGTGGTTAAGGGGAGCCCTATGACAGAATTAAGAAAAAAAACGGTATGGGTTCCCCCATCCATACCAGGCCCTTTGAGTCTGGTATGGATTTTGGGAGGGACCTCTATGCCATTTAAAAAAAAAAAAATTGGCATGGAGTTCTCCTTAATATCCATACCAGACCCAAAGGGCCTGGTATGGACGGGGGAACCCACAGTTTTTTTCAATAATTTTTAATGTATATTGCTAGGATCTGGCAATACATTACAGCCGTGAGCAATTTTAAATGACATTTTTTCCTTAGAAATTTCATTTTGCTGCGGTACTGTTCTAAACATGGGAAAAATGTGCTACTTTACAGGCAGACTAAGAGGACCCCCTAGGCATGATACTTAACCACTTCAGCCCTGAAAGGATTTGCTCCCTTGCTGACCAGGCCATTTTTTGCAATTCTGTATAGCACTGCATCGCTTTAACTGACAATTGTGCGGTCGTGCAATGTTGTACCCAAACAAAATTTATGTCCTTTTTTCTCCCCACATTTGATCACCTCTGCTTTTTTTATATTTTGTGCTATAAACAAAAAAAAAGCGACAATTTTGAAAGAAACACAATATTTTGTACTTTTTACTATAATAAATTTCCCAATTTAAAAAAAAAAGCACAACTTTTTTTCATCAAATTAGGCCGATATGTATTCTTCTACATATTTTTGGTAAAAAAATAGCAATAAGCATATATTGATTGGTTTGCGCAAAAGTTATAGCGTCTAAAAAATAGGGGAGAGATTTATATCATGTTTATTATTTTATTTTTTTACTAGTGATATTGGTGATCTGTGATTTTTATCAGGATTGCGACATTGCGGCGGACAGATGGGACACTTTTGACACTATTTTGGGACTACTGACATTTATACAGCCATCAGAGCTAAAAATAGCCATTGATTACTGTATAAATGTCACTGGCAAGGAAGGGGTTAACACTGGGGGCGATCAAGGGATTAACTGTGTTCCATAGGTGTGTTCTAACTGTAGGGGGGATGGGACTGACTAGGGGAGGTTTAGTATGAACACACGATCTGTCTCCTTTCCCCTGAGAGAACTGGGATTTGTGTGTTTACACACACACAGATCCCGGTTCTCGCTCTGTCACGAGTGATCATGGGTGATCACGGGTGCCCGGTGGTCATCACTACTGCTAATGGAAAAGCTAGGCATGGTGGCATATAAATAATATGAATTGTGGATAATGCACAAGGTAATGCAGATTGTCAAGTATGGATCCTTACATAATAATTGTAATTTCAGAGTGTATTCATTAAAAGAAAAAACTCTCCTTTGAATATACTATATACCTAATTCGGGTTCCTTGATTCCCAGTCTCTCTTTTTAATCTAGATTTGTCTTCATTATGGTAAATAGAAACAAAATTAACATAGAGAAATTAGAGATCATATTTTATGTTAAACGCAATAAAACTATATTCCTGCTGCAATTCTGCATACATATTGTGCTTGCGTTATCCCTCCTCTACTCTGCTATGATTACTCACCGAGCTGGAAAAAACAAGAGAGCTTATACATGATGCAGATTGTATTCCACTGGGAACAGGGTTGAGAAGAAAATCTACACAGATCGAAAATCCCAATTGTTTTGTTTTCTGTTTGTTAGGGGACCATATTTCCCAAAAGTGAAAAAAAAAAACTTCATAAGCTGTAATGGCAAATGTTATCTTAATTAATTCTGTTCAATGCATGTTTCAGAAAATAGATTGGCAAATCTTGCTAATTAATTCTTGAACTGAAATTGATGCATTTGACCAATTGATAGAGCCCTTTTCCTAATGTGGTTTAAAAACATTAATTAAAGGTCGTGTGTAACATGCTAATTAATAATTGAAAAGCATTTCTTCTTAGGCCTGATAACAAGGAATTTAGATACAATGAATGTGCTAGATATGATATCCTGAATAGCCGTAGGAAAATTTGTGTAAAGGTGGATTAGTCTTGAGAATTTTTGTTGAATATTAGTAGCCATTAAAATGGCAGTCCTGTCCAGCAAAGTTGACAGCAACATCACAGGTCCGATTGGCAATCTGAAATATTTCTGTTCATTCTTCAGCTGTACCAATACTTTCCATATATACTGATTCCATAATAAAGGATGTAATCTGTAGGACAGTATCCTAAATATATCTTCGTTATCCTAGTTATAATAAAGATTAATTCCAAGAAAACGTTCAGGCAGCACAGTCAGGCCCTGCCGTTAAGCAGTATATTTTTATATTTTATACCAGATGAGAAGTGAAATATAAAAAAGCAGCACATTGATAATGGCATTAGGCCAGATTTAGGTACATACTGTAAACTAGTTGTTTGTAAAGTACATGTATGTAATGTATGTATTTTTTTGTTTTTTTTAAGAATACACTTTTATTGTTTTTTCTAGATAACAACATAGGTGCAGTAAACAACAAAAATTCATCTCATCTGAATCTTAAATTCTTCCATCAGTTCATCCCTCACAGTTGTTACTATTTGTACCACTTGTCTCTCCCTATTAGATTGTAAGCTCTTATGAGTAGGGCCCTCTTAAACCTCTTGTGTTGAATTGTATTAGCTGTAATGTCTCTTCTATATTGTAAAGCACTGAGCAAACTGTTGGAGCTACATAGGTCCTGAAAAATAATAATGATAATAATTATACTGTGTAACAATGTGCATATTAAAACAAGGTGTCTTTTAGCGTCACAATTGCTTTCATGTGATTATATATATATATATTTATACTCTTATATAAGCTTTACCATGTTACTATCACTTCAAAAGTAATTTTCAACATTTTAAGGGACTTATGTACACTGCCACTGTCTAACCTGAGTTTATATACAGTTAGATGATATTTTTCAATATATATCCTGTACATTAGGGATGAGCTTCGTGTTCAAGTAGAACCCATGTTCGACAGTTCGTCAAATTGCGAATGTTAAAGCTACCTGAAGAAAATTGCTGGTGTTCTTCTGATCCTATTAGTACCACAGACAGGTAGCTACAGTATTTACAGTTAGTGTACTGTATCATCTACACAGTGTGCACCTAAAGCTACCTGAAGAAAATTGCTGGTGTTCTTCTGATCCTATTAGTACCACAGGCAGGCAGCTACAGTATTTACAGTTCATGTACTTTTTCCTCTGTACAGTGTGCACCTAAATCTACCTGAAGAAAATTGCTGGTGTTCTTCTGATCCTATTAGAACGGCAGGCAGCTACAGTATTTAAAGTTAGTGTACTCTGTCCTCTGCACAGTGTGCACCTAAAGCCACTTTAAGAAAATTGGTGGTGTTCTTCTGATCCTATTAGTACCACAGGCAGGCAGCTACAGTATTTACAGTTAGTGTACTGTGTCCTCTGCACAGTGTGCACCTAAAGCTACCTGAAGAAAATTGCTGGTGTTCTTCTGATCCTATTAGTACCACGGGCAGGCAGCTACAGTATTTACAGTTAGTGTACTGTGTCCTCTGCACAGTGTGCACCTAAAGCTACCTGAAGACAATTGCTGTTGTTCTGATCCTATTAATACCACAGGCAGGCAGCTGCAGTATTTACAGTTAGTGTACTGTGTTCTCTGGACAGTGTGCACCTAAAGCTACCTGAAGACAATTGCTGGTGTTCTCATATTGATAATACTACAGGCAGCAGTTGATTCTGCTAGCTGCAGTATCAGTATATATCTACATCCCAGCTTTGTGCAGCTACATCTCACTGCAGGCCATTAGTATGTCTGGAAGGCCAACAAGGAGAGGCAGACAGTCACAAGCCAATAAAAGAGGGCAAGCAGGCTCTGTGTCTAGAGGCAACAGTGCTGGTCGTGGAGATGGTGCATCCTCATCAGTACGTGGCCGTGGGACACGCTTGGCCTTTTTTTCGGCAGCTGGCCATGTTGAGCCACAACATGTGGAAGACTTGGTAGAGTGGATAACCAAACTGTCCTCATCCTCCTCATACTCTCTCACCCAGGCTCAGGGTACTTTGGCAAAGCAGCTGCCAACGCGGCCTCTTCCCTTGGCTCAATGGCATCGGTGACTCCTTCCCTAGTCCCACCATGTCCTCCTGAGGAGTCCCCTGAACTGTTTGACCACAGTGGTGGATACATGCTCCAGGAGGATGCCCAGCATTTTGAAGGCTCCGATGATGGTACCAAGCTAGAGGAAGCAGTAATGTGAGCCCAGAGAGAGGGGGTGCCCAAGAAGGACAGCAATCTGGCAGTCATGTTCCCCCATCTGCAACATACTGCCAGCTTTGCTCCAGTGATGAGGAGGGAGGGGATGATGAGGAAGTCACTGACTCCACATGGGTGCCTGATAGGAGAGAGGAGGAGGAGGCACATCTCCAACAAGGCAGGAGCCCTCCAGGGGCCAGCTTAAGGGCAGCACACCGACTGCATCACACCGCAGAGCTCCGCATGTGCAGGGCACTACTGTCTCTGCGCATTATTCCAAAAATTCTTTGGTGTGGGCCTTTTTTGAGATGAGTGCATCAGATCTCACCGCTGCTATTTGCAACATATGTCTCAAGCGTATCTCGAATGACCAAAACATCACCCGCTTGGGCACCACATGCTTGACCAGACATATGTCGACCTGCCATGCAGTTCGTTGGCAAGTGTACCTAAAAGACCCACACCTAAGAACAAAGCGAGCCTCTCCTTGCTCCTCATCAGCTGGGTTTTCCAACCCCACTATACCTTCAGTCCTCTCTGAAACCTGCACTGAGAGGAATGAAGGTGTAGAATTAGGTGTGTCACAGCCAAGTACTTGCGGGCAATCTGCTATCGATACACCAATGTCAGATTGTACCAGGCAAATTTCCCTGCCCTAGCTGCTGCACCGCCGAAAGAAGTTCGCTCCCAGCCATTGACATGCCCAGCAGTTGAATGCTAGCTTGGCTAAATTGCTAGCACTTCAACTGTTGCCTTTTTAGTTAGTAGACTCTGCCCCCTTCTGTGAGTTTGTTGAATGTGCGGTTCCTCAGTGGCAGGTTCCCAAACACCACTTTTTCTCATGGAATGCGATTCTGGCTTTCTACCGGCATGTGGAAGGCAATGTCTTGGCCTCGCTGGACAGGGTGGTCAGCGGTAAGGTACATATTACCACTGACTCATGGTCCAGCAGGCATGGACAGGGATGTTACCTATCTTTCACCGCACACTGGGTGACTCTTCTGGCAGCTGGGAAGAATGCAGGACAGGGTGCAGTAGTGTTGGAGGTTGTTCTGCCACCACGCCTCCAAAATTCTACTAGTGGTGATTCTGCCACACCTCTCTCCTCCACCCCCTCCCCTTCTTCTTCCTCCATGGCCCCTTCCTGTACTGATTTGTCCTTGGAACCAGCGGTGCTCCGTAGGCATTCAAGGGGCTACGCAAGCACGCAGGCAAAAAGATGCCATGCGGTGCTTGAGCTGGTGTGCTTGAGGGACAGGCACCACCTGGGGCAGAGATTCTCTCAGCTCTGCAGGGGCAGGTTCAGAGGTGGTTGACGGCACGCCAGCTTAAGGCAGGTATGGTGGTTTGCGACAATGGCACCAACCTCCTCTCCGCCCTCCAAAAGGGACAACTGACCCATGTGCCCTGTTTGGCTCACATCCTTAACTTGCTGGTGCAGCGGTTCTTGGGCAGATACCCGGGCTTACAGGATGTCCTGAGGCAGGCCAGGAAAGTCTGTGTGCATTTCCGCAGGTCATATAATGCCAGTGCTCGGCTGGCTGACCTCCAAAAAGAATTTAACCTGCCAAAGAACTGCCTAATCTGTGACATTGCCACCAGGTGGAACTCAACGTTGGCCATGCTGCAGCGGCTGCACACGCAGCAGAGGGTCATCAATGAGTACCAATGTGACTATAGCACCAGGACAGGGTCAGGGGAGCTTTTTTTTTTCCCCACACCAGTGGGCTATGATCAGGGATGCATGCACTGTCCTGTCATCATTTGAGGAGGCCACAAGGATGGTGAGCAGTGACAGTGCATGCATCAGTGACACTGTCCCTCTTGTCCACCTACTGGAGCACACGCTGGGTGGAATAATGGACAGGGCACTTGAGACAGAACAGAGGGAGGAAGAGGAGGACTTCCTTACCTCTCAAGGCCCCCTTTATCCAGACAGTGTTCCTGCGTGCCCGCCGATCACACAGGAAGAGGAGGAGGAGGATTGTGTCAGCATGGAGGTGGAGCCTGGCACTCAGCATCAGCAGCAGTCTTCAAGGGATCATTTACAGTCCAAAGAAACCCATGGACTTGTACGTGGCTGGGAGGAGGTGGCTGCGGATCATGTCATCCTTAGTGACCCAGAGGACTCTGGACTGAATGCCTCAGCAAACCTATGCTGCATGGCCTCCTTGATTCTGCAAAGCCTGTGGAAGGATCCTCGTATTCGTAGTATCAAGGGGAGGGATGATTACTGGCTGGCAACCCTCCTTGATCCACGTTACAAGGGTAAGGTTGCGGACCTTATCTTGCCGTCACAGAGGGAGCAAAGGATGAGACATCTTCGGGAAGCCTTGCAGAAAGGTTTGTGCAACATGATTCCAGAGCCTGGAAGGTTACAATTTCCTGGTCCTCCTGGACAACGTGTTGATGAGGCTTCGGTCAGTCACAGAAGGAGTGGTAGAGAAGGTGGTCGTCTGACCGATGCGTTCAGACAATTTTTTAGTCTGCAGCCCCAAGGTCTGATCGGTTCCAGCAACCATCACCAGTGTCTGATTCACATGGTGCAGGATTACCTAGGGGCAAGATCAGACTTGGACACCTTTCCCAACGAAAATCCTCTGTGTTACTTGGTCTTGAGGATGGATCACTGGCCAGAGCTTGCACAGTATGCAATTGAGCTACTGACCTTTCCTGCATCCAGCGTTCTTTCGGAACGCACATTCAGTGCTGGTACCAAATGGAGTTGCGCTAAGATGAATGATAGGAAAAGAACCACAATGCATGAGCCAATGCGTTAAGTACTGGTGAGAAATATATGCTCACAAAATAATAGTGAGAAAACGAAATAATCCCAAAATGTGAAAGCAAGTAGACCACAATAATAATACCCTGTGAATATGAACACAGTGTATACAAAATGTGAAAAAAACAAAAAATAAAAATTACAAATTAAAATTTAGAAAAACACACAAAAAAGAAAGTCCATATGAAGTGGATTATCCAATTGGAAAATAGTAAAAACAATTTTAAAAGTTCCATATAATTGTTGTAATAAAAAAGGGAAACCACACATAAATCCATGCAAATGAGTAAGCTCGATCACGGTGAGAATCAATTCAAACCACCGCAGAATAGTGCAGGGAATAGAAAAGATGCCTCCACCTACAACCACACTGCCGCTTACCAGAACTGTATGGTCCCTTGTGACAAGGGACCATAGAGAGCGGATGGCTAATGCCGTGAATGCTAATGCCGCGTACACACGAGCGGACTTGGTCCGACCGTGTGTAGGCTCCAGCGGACTTTTTTCCAAAAGTCCATTGGACCTAGATTTGAAACATGTTTTAAATCTTTCCGTCGGACTCAGTTTCTGACGGTAAGTACGCTCATCTGTGTGCTGGTCCGACGGAAAGCCCGCTCGTCTGTATGCTCGTCCAACGAACCAGATATGACGCAAGGGCGGGGTATTGCATTGCACGCTCGCTGCAATAGGAAAAACAAATTTTCCTAGTGCGGCGAGCGTGGGGCATACCAGGCCCTTAGGTCTCGTATGGATCTTAAAGGGAACCCCTACGCCGAAAAAACGGCGTGAGGTCCCCCCTAGGATCCATACCAGACCCTGATCCGAGCACGCAGCCCGGCCGGTCAGGAAAGGGGGTGGGGATGAGCCAGCGCCCCCTCCCTCCTGATCCGTACCAGGCCGCATGCCCTCAACATGGGGGGTGGGTGCTTTGGGGGAGGGGGGCACCTTGTCCCCATGTTGATGAGGACAAGGGACTCATCCCGACAACCCTGGCCATTGGTTGTCGGGGTCTGCGGGCGGGGGGCTTATCGAAATCCGGGAGCCCCCTATAATAAGAGGACCCCCAGATCTCGGCCCCCCACCCTATGTAAATGAGTATGGGGTACATGGTACCCCTACCCATTCACCTAGGGAGAAAGTGTCAATAATAAAACACACTACACAGGTTTTTAAAATAATTTACTAAACAGCTCTGGGGGTCTTCCTCTGGCTTCGGGGGTCTTCCTCCGGCTTCGGGGATCTTCTTCCGGCTTCGGGGGTCCCTCTGGTTCCTCTTCTCCCGGCGTCCGGTTGGTTCTTCTCCGCTCCCTCTGACCTCTTCTCCCGGTGTTCCAGTTCTTCTACCGGCTCCTCCGCTGTCTTCATGCCGTTCTTTTGCCAGCGGAGACTTCTGGGCTTCTTGTCTTCTTCCTTCTTCTCTTCTCCAGATGTTGACACGACGCTCTCTCTGGCTGGACTGCTCTCTGAGCGCTCCGTTGTGACTTATATAGGCGGAGACCCCGCCCCCTTATGACATCACAGTCCCTGGGCATGCTGGGACTGTGATGTTTTGGGGGGCGTGGTCAACATCCGGTGACCACGCCCCCAAAAAGTCACATTGGGACAGAAATCTTCTGAAGAGGTGCACAGACAGCAAAACAAATGTTACAGGGGTGATAACCCTTCCCTATGTTTTCCAAAGAGCTTAAAAATAGATTTTTTGGCTGGAGCTACACTTTAAAAATGTACCAGTTCAAAATTACAAACAGATTCTACTTAACAACAAACCTACAGTCCCTTTCTTGTTTGCACCGCCTGTATACTGCTGTTCAGAGTATATAGGGCCTGGGGGCCCCATGCCTTTCCTTTTTTTAATTTGGGTGCGGGGTTCCCCTTAATATCCATACAAGACCCAAAGGGCCTGGTAATAGACTGGAGGGGGTACCCATGCCGTTTGTCTCACTGATTTTCATCCATATGGCCGGGACCCGACATTACATTAAAGCCGCAAGCAGTTTTAAATGACTTTTTTTCCTTTAAAAATGTCATTTTGTGCAGGGACTGTTCTAAGCATGGGAAACACGCGCCATTTTACATGCATACTAAAGACACCCCCCAGGTACGGTATTTAAAGTAATATTTAACTTTTCTTTTTTTCACTTTAAGCATCATTAAACTTCAAAACCGGCCACTATATATAAACGTCCTGGATTTTGGGGGGAATATCTGAATAATGCCTGTAGCTACAGACATCATTCAGATATCACTCTTTTCAGCCGGCGATTCTGTGCATGATAAGAATGATCATAGCGGCAGTTCCACCGCTTGATCATTCTTATAGGCAACGGTAGGGGATGCCCCCCCTCCCGTCACCATCCGGTGCTTCTCCGGGCTCTCCCGTGCCATCGGGTGCCCGGAGAACGAATCGGCCGGTGCCGGATGAGGACGATAGAGATGACTGGTGAACAGATGGTCACCAGTCATCTCTATGACCGTCGGAGGCCCGGGCGCAATGTTATGACGTCACGCCTGGGATCCCGGAAATTACCGAAGCCACGATCGCGACTGTCAGCATGAGATCAGTGAATTTTTGTTCTGGATCGCATGCTTTCCAGTCTGGAGGAGAGATGTGAGGTCTTATTGACCCCGCATCTCTCCATAAAGAGGACCTGTCACATAAATTTCTATTACAGGGGATGTTTACATTACTTGTAATAGGAATAAAAGTGATAAAAAAAATTGTAAAAACAAGTGTAAAAATAAAAAAATTAAGTAAAATAAAAAATAAAATAATTAAAAAAAAAATCTAAAACATCACGCCCCTGTCCCCGATAGCTCACGATCAAAAGCGAACGCACGTGTAAGCCCTGCCCACATATGTAAATGCCACTCAAACCATACATGTGAGGTATCATCGCGTGCGGTATAGTGCGTGCAACAATTCTAGCACTAGACCTCCTCTGTAACGCTAAACTGGTAACCTGTAAAAATTTTTAAAGCGTCGCCTATGAAGATTTTTAAGTTATGAAGTTTGCCGCCATTTCATGATTGTGTGCAATTTTAAAGCATAACATGTTAGGTATCTATTTACTTGGCATAGCATCATCTTTCACATATACAAAAAAATTGGGCTAACTTTACTGTTTTGTTATTTTTTAATTCATGAAACTGTTTTTTTTTCAAAAAAAGCCGTTTGAAAAACTATTGCGCAAATACCGTGTGAGATAAAACGTTGCAATGAGCACCATTTTATTCCCTAGTGTGTCTGGTAAAAAAACATATATAATGTTTGGGGGTTCTGAGTAATTTTCTAGCAAAAAAATTATGATTTTTACATGTAGGAGAGAAGTGCCAGAATAGGCCCTGTATTGAGGTGGTTAAAATCACTGCTCCCGAAAAAACGGCCGTTTTCAAAACTTTTTTTTGCATTGATACATTTCCCCTGGGGCAGGACCCGGGTCACCAAACCCTTTTTAGGACAATAACTTGCATATTAGCCTTTAAAATTAGGATTTTTGATTTTGAATGTTCGAGTCCCATAGACTTTAATGGGGTTCTAAAGTTCACGCAAACTTTCGGTCCGTTCGCAGTTTCTGGTGTGAACCAAACCGGGGGGGTGTTTAGCTCATCCCTACTGTACATGCATGTTATTAATTTGTAAATACCATTCAATGTGAGCATTTACCTGCATTCATGTGTTGTCAGTTTAGCTGAGTTTATAGGAAATAGAATTCTCTGCATCCAGGATGTTATTGGAAACTAGGGATGAGCTTCGAGTTCGAGTCGAACTCATGTTCGACTCGAACATTGGCTGTTCGCAAGTTCGCTGAACAGCGAACAATTTGGGGTGTTCGCGGCAAATTCGATTGCCGCGGAACACCCTTTAAAAGTCTATGGGAGAAATCAAAAGTGCTAATTTTAAAGGCTAATATGCAAGTTATTGTCATAAAAAGTGTTTGGGGACCCAGGGGACATGGATCAATGCAAAAAAAAGTTTTAAAAACGGCCATTTTTTCAGGAGCAGTGATTTTAATAATGCTTAAAGTCAAACAATAAAAGTGTAATATCCCTTTAAATTTCGTAACTGGGGGGTGTCTATAGTATGCCTGTAAAGGGGCGCATGTTTCCTGTGTTTAGAACATTCTGACAGCAAAATGACATTTTGAAGGAAAAAACTCATTTAGTCTTTAGTCTTTGATAACGCCCTGGGGGAGGGGCGAAACGCGTCGACGTAACATCCTGCCTACGCCTGCTAACCAGTACCAGTGACATCACTTCCTGTTTTGGTGGAACGCACGCCGATCAGCAGCGAACCGACCAACTATCTGAATGCCTGCTCTGCATGCCGGTCTTGTGAGTAGCGCATATATGCGCAGGTGACCTTATGGTATCCTAAGGTTTTATGCTATATATTTTTCCCTTCTTTTTTGGTGGAACGCGAGTTCTATGGTCCCAAAAGGTCTCTTCCAACCATCTTTAACATCATCATATTGGTAGCCCTGTATCATCCTGCGGATGAATATGCTGGAAGTCTGCCATTTGTCCCTTCTGTGAAGGAGCTTCTTAAAGCTATGGATATTCCATCATTTGTAAATTTGGATGCAATTGACTTTTTTGTTTCATTTTTTCACTTGGCGTCTATTATTGTTTAGAGGCTTACCTCATTGTCATTCACAATTTATGAGAGCGCTTTTATTTGCATTAGTTTAATGACACTATATCACTTTATAGTTGCGCTTGTTCATCATATATATTTGCGATTTGTCCTCTTTCACATTGCATATCTTTTTCTTATTAGTGCATTTATGCCCGATTTCACCCAGTGCGCGGTTAATTGTGTAAGGTATACATTATCAATATTTTTTGCACATTTCTCACATTCACTATTATTTGTATAGATTATTTATGATTTGGTTCTGGTACAGTTTATCAATTATTTTTAGTAAATTGCTAGCGCAGGTTTATTTGTTATATATCATCAAAGTGTAAGCATTTTTATCCTGCAGCTGCAAGAGGATTTTTAAAGATCACTACATCACATGAATTCATTTGCGAGCGCTGTTTTGTATATATTTTTTACACATGTGGTATCGCCATACTCAGGAGGAGTAGCAGAATGTATTCTGGGGTGTAATTTTTGCTATGTACATGCAATGTGTTAGAAATATCTTATAAATGGACAACTTTGTGTAAAAAAAAAACTTGTGGAAAAAAATACATGTTCAAAAGACTCAAGATAATATGTTGAGTTGTTGGCTTTCCAAAATGGGGTTATTTTGTGGGCTCCAGGGCCTTCAAAAGTGTGATAGGTTGTCACACCTACCACAGGGGAATTGAGCAGGTTTTTTTTTTTTTACACATTTTGATTGTTTATACCAGTGAATTGCACTGGTATAAGCAGCCATTTTTACTGAATGAAACAGATTCATTAAGTGACTTTTGTTGTAATTAGCTGTGGTTGACCACAGCTAACCACATGATACAGATAGGCTGTGATTGGCCCTGTCTATAACATGTGATCACTGTGACAAATCACAGCTATCATCACAATTGTACACAATGGATGGCATGAAAGGAAGCCATCCTTTCTTTACAATTGCCATGTGATCTGCTGCGATTGGTCACAGTGATCACATGTTATAGACAGGGCCAATCACAGCCTATCTGTATCATGTGGTTAGCTGTGGTCAACCACAGCTAATTACAACAAAAGTCACTGAAGTGGTTAATTTAGGGTTTAGAAACACAATAAAAAAACTTTTAGGTAATATATATGCATTGCAAATATTTTAAAAACCTTTTGTTTAGATTCACTGCTTGTTTTTCTCTACAGAAAATTGGCATTGCTTCACCATGTAATCTATCCAAAGGGGACATATTGGTTTAATTCTTTCTACACTACTAAACTAAAAAAAAACACACATTAGCTAGAGTTGCATTCTAAAAAAAATTCTTGCTAATGTCATTTGGTTACAATACATTTTACCTATGGCATGGTCTCTCTAACCTAATTTATTATGTATTCAGATTCTACTAGTTAATTGTGAAACCAACTTGTTTGTTAGTTTTATTTTTTCCTTTGTTTGTAATCATAGTAGAAAATAAATGAATAACCTAAAATCCAAATCAGTCTTTTCTATTTTTTTATGAGGGTACATTTTTTTCTATGTATTGCAATCTTTATATTACACACATGTTAGTGTAAGATGAGTCAATAAGGGTGATGCACAGCCCAAATTACAGGAATAAATTACAAGGGAAGTAATTATGTTTTAAAAAATAATATTACCGCTATATTATTGTAAGCATGGGTACTGACTGAGTACAAGTGGATTATAAATGGTTCTTCTTGGTAATTGCTGTGCAACCTTTTCACTTCAAGTATACTAACATATTTTCAGAGGCAAACATATTTTCTGTTATAATTTCTAATACAATACACTGTTTTATTCTAACAGGGGCTATCAAAAACAAAGAAGTGCTAATAGTACAGATTATAAAACTAAGTTAATCCAAATGTTTTTTTTTCCCACAATTGCACTGATATTTGTCCCAAATCCTTCTCCCAACCAATCTGGCCAAGGAGGATTGGGAGAAGTATTTTGGACAAATAACAGTGAAATTGTGGGAAAAAGCATTTTCTGCACTTAAATTACTCTTTGCCTCCCCTTCACAAAGGCTTACAAATCTGAAAGTACAACACTCCGAAAAATAGTTTCAATGGCAACACAGGGAGAACTCACAGTACATGCAAAAAAGCCAGCAGGTCCTTTAACTTCTCCTTGTCTCATACTTCTGGCTGCTGAAGCTGCAAGGCCAGGTAGTATATTTTAGTGTGGGGCATAGCTAAGCCTCCTGCATCCTTTGCTGGTTGTAAAGTAGGGTTTAATGCTAGGCTATTTTTTCTTTGACTCAGCTAAGAACAAAGGAGGACTGGGGGGAGGGAGCTGCACACTGATTGTTTTTTTTTTTTTATCTTAATGCAGAGAATGCATTATGGTAAAAAACCTTCAGGCTTTAGAACCACTTTAAGTTCTAAAGACATGGTTAAGTGTTAAAATATATTTTTTTATTAAGACTGTTAAGTTAGGGTAAGATAAAATATTGAAAGTTCACAGTACTTCCCTAACTAGGAAGATCTTTAGAGGAGACTGTATGCTGTGAAACCCTGGGACAGGATTACAGGTAAGTAAGTGATATTACAAACATCCAGGGAGGTAGAGTGGAGGCCCACTAACTGCAGTGCAATTTTAATATGTAAGTGCACCTATGCCCAGACTATGGACATTGCAGTATTTATATATTCTTAACAAGTAGGAAAAGAGCTTTTGAACAAATATCCCTGCACTTTGTAGGTGCATGTATTGTTAACTACTTCATCCTCAAATATCACAAACATACTCTAAAATCAGGTTTCCGTTGGTATCTAATAAATTATAGTACATGTCATTTGCTTACAGTAGAAGGCTGGTAGGCTGCTAAGTTTCTGCTGCCATAGAAAATACAGGGTTGTGTTTAGTGTTGGGGTTTGTTTAAATGTTAGGGATTTGCTAGAGGTTAGTGACAGGTAAGGGATATTTGTTCTTTTTACTTGTTTTCAGGTCTGAAAGTGTCCAGTTAAAAACTAAAGAGCTAGCACTGAAAACTACCATGGTAAATAATTATTCTATGTACAGAAGACTTGTGTAGTGCTTCTTAGCTCTTTATTTACTGTGTATATGTATATATTTATGAACAGTTTACTGTTAATTAAATAATACCTAAAGTTACAGATAAAACCATGTAGGCATACATGCCTCCTAATCACAGAAAAATAGCTCTAAATATCTTGCAAGCCTTTTGTTTTCTAAGAAAAAGAAAAAACAATTAAAAATCAAGGCCGATGTATGCTGTAACTGACAAAAAGCATTATAGTTGAATTTAAATATAAAGGAATTCCTATTTCTTTACCACTGTAAATAGTGGTTACCTTGAAATATTTTTTGTAATGTGGCCAAATGTACTTATTGGGTTTTGCATATTTATTGATAGTTCAGCTGACAATGAAGTACACTCTCGCAGCTCAAGCAACATTTTATGAGATGACCCCACAGTATATTAAAAAGCAATTGATTTGTTTCCCCTGAAATATTCGTTAGTGTTTCAAAAAGAAACCCTTTTAAAAAGTCATGGATCGAACATAATGGAGCTTAAGTGATTAGTTAAGGGAACATAATACAGTGATTTATAGTAACTGTAATCGGGCATACAGATTGGAAGACATTAGCTTTCTGTTCATTCTTTGTATAGGGGCAGGGGTGGAGCATAATGCATATTCTCTTTCCTGTAAATGTGTGTTCTATATACTTATTTTAAGATAATGATGGTGGCTTAATTCAATACCCATTAGCAATCAACATCATTTTCTTTGTGCCACTTATCTGTAGCATATTTATGGGATGGCTCAAAAACTGCATGAGGAAAATGCAAATCTAAGAAGAAATGTGAAACTGCAAGCAGTAAAATCTAGGAACAGAGAGACTATTCTGCTAAATTTAGATATGGTGAAATAAGGTAAATTACATACTGTATATGAAACCTAATATACAATACAATAAACATATAAGCTGCTAAGATACTGTATACTGAACAGATATAACAGGCGGCAGCATGCATTTGGGTCTCTTCTGAGAAGCTTTAATATTTTATTTTTAATGATAGCTTTAAAGTGTAAATTTGTTGGGCAAATTGGTCCTAACTTCCTGTTATAGATATACAGAAGGAAGTAAGTGGAAATCTCTCTAAAACAAGGGAATATCCACTCTTACATAGTTCTCCCAAGTATGGTGTCCCCAGTGGAAGATTTCCCCTCACCTTCTGATAACTGTAGAATTTTGGATTTGAAAAGTTAAAAAACCTGATTTAAACTCAACCACCAAAGAACTTTGTAGAATGTATAACATTACTCACTGGACTATAATAAATTCACATTTTATTAATCAAATAATAAAAAAACTGGATATATGCAAATATGTAAATTGGATAGTGCATTAAAATGGTACCAAACCCACATCATACAGCTAAATACGAGCATCCACCTCTTTCACGCCATATATGCTCAATAAGCCCCTAATAGATAAACATTATATCTTGGTTAATAAGCAAAAATTCAAACAATCAAAGATAAAAGTGGTGACCTTATACATGGTAAAAAAAATGGAGCTACAGAACCAAAGAGTTCAAAATGCCAGTAGCCATTCACTGATGGTATCCTTGTGAAAAATATGGTAAGTTTCACAAGTATCAATACTCCAAGGTGCCAAGCACAGGAACAAATGGTGAGATGTGAGATCACCAATGGGGCTGGGAGAAGAGGTGGATGCCAGGTACGCCTGACCAGTTTCGCCAGACACAGGCCAGCTTCTTCAGAGGCAAGGGGAATTTTGGATTTCCCATAAGTTTTTTTAAAGATAAAAGGATCCCCAGAGAAAACAGTAAGGATGGATCTTGCCAGACAGCATGAAAACCAGCAGTGACTGTAAAATTCTACACAAGTACTCTACGCCTATCTGCTATATTTGCTGTGATATTAATAAATATTATTGATCTACTTTATTATAATGTTTATTCCCTATACTAATTATATTTCAGCACCCCATATGTTGCTTTATACATATACTAACAATATAGTTCTATATACAGTATTTGCACATTATTTGAAGAAATCCTTTGTCTTCCCTTCTCTGCAAAAGTTGCTAATTTGGTAAGCGGAATATTGTGTTTATCCCTTTCATGACTAAACCTATTTCTGACATTTGGTGTTTACAAGTTAAAATCCTTATTTTTTGCTAGAAAATTACTTAGAGCCGCAAACATTATATATATATATATATATATATATATATATATATATATATATATATATATATATATATATATATGAAAAAACAGGCGTTTTCACCAGGCCTGCAGAAACACCACTCAGCGCCAGGTCACGATGCTGATCTCAATGCAGAGAAAAAACATTATAGATATAAAAATTCAAATAAAGATTCATAAGTACATGTATATGAGTGAAACCCACTCTGCAACCATGCAGAGAGGTAAAAAGCACCAAAGCAGGAAAAGCAGCCGTTTAAAAAACAGTACATACATATAAACACAGTGTTTCAAATAATCTAAAAATAGACTTAATTGTCACACTAAACAGCGCTAATGTTGAGCAATAATATAATAAACATGTGGCCAACCGCACATGCATAGGAAAATCCTTTAAAAGAAAGTCCCTTAAAGGAAAGTCCCTTAAAAAGAGAAGTGATGTAGAGTTCAGGGTGTAGTTCCAAGAGAGTTCATCAGGTGATCATGAAAAAATTCCTCAGCGTGCACCTTCCACCGATCACTACGGATTCCACCCAGTGCGAACACATTCCCCCTAGGGGGTTAAACTCACCAGAACTGGGAAGTAATAAAGCATTCAGAATAATACTCCATGCCAGCGACTGTTGTTAACACCACTCAGGAGGGATCACGGTTGTTCAGGGCATATCCAAGCTGCAGGGCACTCATCCATGGTTGCCTGGCTGGGCTCCCTCCAACAGCAGCACAGACAGGGTGATCAGCTTATCTTCAAGGCGAGAGAGATCTGTGTATGATATGGGGGAGGAGGTGGGGGCTGACAGACAAGCCTGCAGTGTCCTCCGGCCGGAAAATGTGTGATAGGACCTTGTTGTCAGAAATTCCGACCATGTGTGGGCTCCATCACACAAAGTTTGAGAGCTTGCTATCAAATTTTCCGACAACAAAATCCGTTGTCAGAAATTCCGATCGTGTGTACACAAATCCATCACATAAAGTGCCACGCATGCTCAGAATAAATTAAGAGACGAAAGCTATTGGCTACTGCCCCATTTATAGTCCCGACGTACGTGTTTTATGTCACCGCGTTCAGAACGATCAGATTTTCCAACAACTTTGTGTGACCGTGTGTATTCAAGACAAGTTTGAGCCAACATCCGTCGGAAAAAATCCATGGATTTTGTTGTCGGAATGTCCGAACAATGTCCGACCGTGTGTACAGGGCATTACAGAGGAGGTCTAGTGCTAGAATTATTGCTCTCGCTCTGATGATCACGGCGATACCTTACATGTGTGATTTGAACACCGTTTACATATGCGGGCGCAACTTCGTATGCGTTTTATTTGCTGCGTGAGCTCATGGGGATGGGGGTGCTTTAAAAATGTATTTTCTTAATTATTTTTATTATTATTAAATTGTGTTTAAAAAAAAATATTGATCACTTTTATTGCTGTCACAAGGAATGTAAACATCCCTTGTGACAGTAATAGGTGGTGACAGGTACTCTTTATGGAGGGATCGGGGGACTAAAAGACCTCCAATCCCTCCTTTGCACTTCAAAGTATTCAGATTGCCATTTTCGGTGATTCTGAATACTGTATACTTTTTTAAAACCGGCATCATTGGTAGCCGAGTAAACAGCAAGTGACGTTGTGACGTCGCTTCCGTGTTTATAATCAGGAGACTTGAAAGAAGCCGTTTTCAGCTTCTTGCCAGTCTGTCCCTAGCCGCTGGAAGTGGCGGAATGTCGATCGAGTCTCCCGGTGGGACGGGAGGCTCAATTAGAATGTCAGGAGGCGGCGGGAGGGGGGTGTCCCCTCTCGTTCCCCCGGGATAACAATCAAGCAGCTTTTAGCCACATTGGTTGTCATCCCTGGAAAGCTGATCGCCCGCTCTGAAAAACAGTACTGGGATGATGCCTGCAGCTGCGGGCATCATCTCGGTATAACCCCCAAAAGCCGAGGCCGCACATCTGCGTACGCTCGGCGGGAAGGGGATTAACTGACTATATATATATATATATATGGTATATTTAAAAGACACAAGATATGAGTGGTGATAGTAAAGGAGAACAGAGACATTGTAACTGATTTGGGACAGGGAAGTAGAACAAAGACACCGTAGCTCAGTGGGGAAAGTGAAAGGGAACAGTGACACAAGGGTGAGTTGAAACAATGAGTAAGAGCAAGAACACAATTGGTGAGTAAAGTCAGTAAAATGGGAACACTCAGCCTGGGTTCACACATGTGCGGTGTGAATTGAAGCTCAGGTTTCACTGCGAAGATAAAAATCAGTTGTTCAGAGGTTCCTCTGCATTTCAGCTGCGGATCAGTGAGCAGGGAGGGGGGGGGGAGGTGTAGTGAGGAGAAAGAGAGAATTCATGTTCATAACGGAATGCATCTGTGAATCAGATGCGTTCCCATAGAAGATAATGGGCTTGTAATTCGCACCACTATGCCCAAAACACGCACACATTTGTTGTGCAATGCGCAGTGTGAATGCAATGCACATATGTGAACCAGATACATTCAAATGAATGTATTTTAAAATGTCCTGTGAATTGTGAAATCTAATTTGCATAGGTGTGAACGGGGGCTAAAGGATAGTAGCAATGTAGGAAAATAGTGGGGATAGTAAAGTAGAGCCACTATACGGGAGTTAAGTGGAGATAGTAAAGTAGAGCAGAATTACGGGACTTGAGTGTTCTTTCTGGCAACTGGGAGCAGAATAGTGAAAGAGCAGGTAAGCTGCTGCTTATTACTTTGCCCTGCACATCTCTTCCATTGTAGACCTTCCATAATTTTATTACATCTCAGGTTATCCATTTTAACATTGAATCATTTTTACTAAACAAGGGTAGTGAGTGCAGACAAGGATTGTATTTTAGTTGGTAAAGAAACAGAAGTATAAGGCTTAAAGTGTCACTAAACCCACATCATAAAAAAAAACTATCAATAAATGCTGTATTACATACTGTTCATACTCACGCAGTCACTATGAGAATCATTTTCTGTATTCTGCAAAAGTTGGTTAATCCTGCTGCTCTCTGTCTCCACCTTCTGTTCCTAATCCAGCTAGGGAATTTGTAGCTGTGGTGGTAACTTTGCACATGCTCATGTTTGAGTGAGTTTCTATGCTGAGCATTTCCTGACTATTACATCTGAGCAGCCCAAATGACTGGAGAGTCACACATGGAGGCATATACACAGTGGTAAATGACAGCCCGCTCTGTCCCTCCTCCTCCATGCTTACTAACCAGCTAAACACAATAGGGGTGGGGTATTACATGTAAATCAATGGTGGTTTCACCTTCCTTTTATTCTAAGACACAGGCTGGAGGGGTGTGACACAGCCTGTTACTGAAACATCTTATTTCCACAAAAATATATATTTCAAATATATATTTGTATGACAATTTTTTTTTACTCTGTATTTCAAAAGCTGTTTTTTTTTTTCATTTTGAACATGTGACCAGCAGCAGAGGACTGCTTATTTTTCCCTGCAGACAGGCTGGGAAAGAGCTGAGTCACGTGAAAGCTGTATATTAGGAAAAAGGTACTTATGTGTTTTTGTTTATAAAATAATTACAGTGCCATCATCCATACACAGAAATAGAAGGACCATTGCACAATAAACAGTGTATGTTTAGTATCACTTTAGTGGATAAAGTGAGTGGATAAGGGAGAAAACCCAAGAGGTGTATAATTCAATAGAAGCAAAAGTGCAATCATGTGAGCTCCCCAGCTAGACTAAAACAGGAAGGCAAGAATTTTTTTTTAAATTATCTTTAGGATATGAAAATATCCTGGACAATTCTAAATTGAGCAATTTGTTAAAGTGACTCGTCACAGGGGAGGTCCAAATTTCTTTTTTTTTTTTTTTTTTTTTTTTTTTTTTTTTTTTTTTACGTTTTAAAAGTAAAGTTTATTGAAATCTTGAAAAAATACATCAATCAAGATAGATGAAAAGGAGCCCAACGCTCGTCAGTTACAGAATATGAAAACGGTACATCTGTTATATATGATGTCAACAGTAAGTTTTGCATAATCAACAACTTGTACCCTAAACACATGTATTGTTTTGAGCTCTGGGGGTCACGGTACCAGAGCCCCTTCTGGGGACTAACTGCTCCGGTGAACCGGGAAACCCCGAGCCCATTTCACCATCTATGTGTAGAAAAATGTACAGGGTATCAAAACAGCTTTAGTGACTGAAGAAGAGATAATAAAAGAAAAAAAAAAGAAAATAAATAATAAATAATAGACCAGAAAAAAACTGAAGTGAGCATGTATCTATAATGCTACCGATTGTTATGCTAATAACGTAGTCAAACATACATTGCTTTGAACAATAAATCCTGTCGATCAGTCAAACTCACAGAGTGAGTTAAACTCTGGTAGATCGGTCCGGACCGGAATATGTTATGGTTGAGGAATAAGGTATAAATAATATTAAGAGTCCGCCTTGGGCGTTTTCTTGAGGTCAATAACATATATAATACACTTTACCGAGAGCTTGATGTACCAGAATAATCATAGTGAGAGAGAAAGTAGGGGAGTGGGATAGAGAGAGAAAGAAGCTAGAGGGGACAGAGGGGATAGGGGGGGATGCTAAGAGTAGCTGATCATCAGGAGTGAAGAGAAGGAGGTGCACAGGAGACCTCTCAAGAGAGGGTTTAAAAATCCGCAAGCTGTAAATCACGCTTAGAGCTGTTGTTCACACATACAGAGGATACCCTACTAGAGTTGCCCAGGGTTCCCAGATAATTTTGAATTTGTCAAGGGTATCTAGAATTGTGTTGGATATTTTTTCTTGCAGCATGATCCAAGTGATTTTTTGTTTGGCAAGTCGAAAAGATACTTTCGGCGATTTCCAGGATCGAGTTATGGTCATTTTAGCCCCTACTAGAATAAAATGGATCAGCTTTTGGGTGTATTTGGAGATTTTAGGGATGGGCCCATTAAGCAATGCAATAGTTGGATCTTGTTTCAGGGTACAACCGCATGTTCTGCGGATAAGGGAGAATATCTTGTTCCAAAACATCCTGATTTTAGGGCATTCCCATAGTATATGTAAAATAGTTCCCACATGACCGCAGCCTCTAAAGCAGAGAGGTGACACTTGTGGAAAGAGTTTAGCTAGACGAGACGGTACCAAGTACCAGCGTGTAAGAATTTTCAACCCTGCTTCATTTATGGAAGTGTTAACCATACCTTTGAATGAGCGGGCAAAATAATTATGCCACTTATCCAGGTCCCAACTGAAATCAAGATCTCTCTCCCAGCTTATCATATACGCTGCCTTCTCTGTAGGTTCCGCCAGGGAAGAATAGATGAGGGAGATACCTCCCCTTGTGTCTGAGGCCGAAGCACACCATTGTTCATAGGGCGTTACTAAAAGATGATTCTCATTGCTCTTCCAAATTTGATTTAAGAAATGTGACAGTTGGAGGAATCTGAATTTTTCGGCCAAGGGCATTTCTAGTTTGGAAATGCAGTATGCTAGGGTCAGGGGACCATTGGAATTGAAGAATTGGGGAGGTCCAAATTTCATACTGCTGTTTTACAGTTGATAGCCCGCCCTCTGTAAACATTTTGTAAGCTTGAGTAAAAACCCCTAAACCGCTGTTTTTTTTTTCTTTCACTCCTTATCAGCAATGGCAGCATTAATTTAAGCACAAGGAAGAAAGTGATTTGGGGCATTTGGTCTACAACTCTGTGCTTTTAAAAGATTTCTTTTAGGTCACTGCACAAATGTTTCTACAGTTTACTCAAATTATTTTTATTTTATTTGATTCTGAACCTTGTAAGATATAACTTGCTTTACCATGCACATGGAGTGCTATCCCCATGAATAAACGGCTCCAAGCATGCAAGTCACCCCCTACAACTATCTCCTACCTGTATGGCATTTAGCATCAAGTGAGTGCTTCTAAAAGGAGAGTCAACACTTTTGCAATCCCTCCAAAAGCATAAAGTAAGTATAAAATTTTGGTTATAATTAAGTCTTAGTTCAAAAAATGTTCCAAAAAAAAGAAAACATCACCTTAGGTCCAATGGATTGGTGATTTCTTTGAATGTTTTTTAAATGGGAATATGATAAATCTTGACATTGGTTAGTCAGATGAAGAAATTATTATTATTATTTACAATGTAATGATAGACAGGCAACTCCATCTTCTTTATGATAAATCAATACACATTTTCAAATCTATAATACTGATATTTCTATAATGAATTCCTTCCTAAAATAAATTTTACAGCATTTAATGTAAAAGCTGTATTAAATGTGGGTGTTCCTTTCTCTGTTGCATTGACAGACTGGCATTCTTAATCCTGAGAAAGAATTCTTATCAGTCCAGTTTTGTAAATGATTGTGATGCTGAAGCATAGAAAGAAGTGAACAGACAAGGATATGTAGACTTTCCACTTGCTGCTCGCTATTATCAGCTGTGTGTAACAGTCAACGGCTTGTCAGTTCTACCATTAAATGAAAGAGAATTCTAGTGGATACTGGGCTTTGGTGATAAGTAGCTGTATGTAATAGGAGCTGAGGAGCTGAATAAAAAGTACACTGGGAACTGAAGAAAAAGAAAAAGAGAATATTCACTGAATTATGGATCAAATGCAGATTTCTGTTGCAGCAAATAGCCTTTTGTTTGACTGGCAATATACAGTATATTCCATTCTGCTGAGTGTTATATTTATTTTATTATTATTTAGATAATCATGGGGATTATCAGTGGTTTAAAAAGTTATGTGTGTAATGATTTGTAGGTACATATACAGCATCTCACAAAAGTGAGTACACCCCTCACGTTTTTGTAAATATTTTATATCTTTTCATGTGACAACACTGAAGAATTGACACTTTGCTACATTGTGAAGTAGTGATTTTACAGCTCGTATAACAGTGTAGATTTTCTGTCCCTTCAAAATAACTCAACACAGCTAATAATGTCTAAACTGATGGCAACAAAAGTGAGTACACCCCTAAGTGAAAATGTCCAAATTGGGCCAAAAAGGGTCAATATTTTGTGGGGCCACCATTATTTTCCAGCACTGCCTTAATCCTCTTGGGCATGAAGTTCACCAGAGCTTCACAGGTTGCCACTAGAGTACTCTTCCACTCCTCCATGATGACATTACGGAGTTGGTGGATGTTAGAGACCTTGCGCTCCTCCACCTTCCATTTGAAGATGCCCCACAGATGCTCAATGGGGTTTAGGTCTGGAGACATGCTTGGCCAGTCCATCAACTTTATTCTCAGTTTCTTTGGCAAGGCAGTGGTCATCTTGGAGGTGTGTTTGGGGTCGTTATGTTAGAATACTGCCCTGGGGCCCAGTCTCTGAAGGGAGCGGATCATGCTCTGCTTCAGTATGTCACAGTACATGTTGGCAATCATGCTTCCCTCAATGAACTGTAGCTCACCAGTGCCGGCAGCACTCATGCAGCCCCAGACCATGACACGCCCACCACCATGCTTGACTGTAGGCAAGACACACTTGTCTTGTACTCCTCACCTGGTTGCCGTGACACACACTTGACACCATCTGAAACAATTATGTTTATCTTAGTTCCATTAGACCATAGGACATTGTTCCAGTAATCCATGTCCCTATTCTGCTTGTTTTCAGCAAATGGGCTTCTTTTTACGGTGACCCTGCCCCCCTCTGATGTCACAGGGAATGCCACAGGGAAGTCCCCGCTAAGTCCCCGTGCATCAGAGGGGGCGGGGTCACCGGGGGGCCCCACCCTCCGTTATTTAAGAACCGTCAGAAGACGAGAAGCGTCACACAGTGGGAGCCTCCCATCATGGTGGATGCGGAACGGCCCGAGGAAAAGAAGGGAAGAATATGCCGCAGAGGAAGATGCCGGATGAGAACACCGGAGGAAGAACCAGAAGAACCAGAAGAAGAAGAAGATGGAGGAAGAAACCGAAGGAAGATAGAAGATAGAAGATAGAAGAAAGAAGATAGAAGAAAGAAGAAGCATTTAAATAATGGAATTGTCAAAAACCGTCTCTTGTCATTTTTAACATTTTTGACACTTTTTTTGTAAAATGGTAGGGGTAACCCTTACCATTTTACACATGGGGGCGGGATCTGGGGGTCCCCTTGTTATAGGGGGCTTCCAGATTCCGATAAGCCCCCCGCCCGCAGACCCCCACAACCACCGGGCAAAGGTTGTGGGGATGAGGCCCTTGTCCCCATCAACATGGGGACAAGGTGCTTTGGGGGGCTACCCCAAAGCACCCTCCCAATGTTGAGGGCATGTGGCCTATTACGGTTCAGGAGGGGGGGCACTCTCTTGTCCTCCCCTCTTTTCCTGCAGCCTGCCAGGTTGCGTGATCGGATAAGGGTCAGGTATGGATTTTTGGGGTAACCCCACGCCATTTCTTTTAAAAAATTTGGCGCAGGGTTCCCCTTAAAATCCATACCAGACCTGAAGGGTCTGGTATAGATTTTGAGGTAGACCCCATGCCATTTTTTTTTTTAATTTGGCTCGGGGTTCCCCTTAAAATCCATATCAGACCTGAAGGGTCTGGTATAGATTTTGAGGGGGACCCCACGCCATTTAAAAAAAAAAATTTGGCCAGGGTTCCCCTTAATATCCATACCAGACCTGAAGGGCCTGGTATGGAATTTAGGGGGACCCCCACGTCTTTTTTTTTTAAATTTTGGTTCGGGGTTCCCCTATGGGGAATTCCCATGCCATTTATATCAATGAACTTTTATGTGTATTGTCGGACCGGCAATTCATTAATAGCCGCGAGTAGTTTTAAATGACTTTTTTTCCTTTGAAATGTCATTTTGCTGTCAGACTGTTCTAAACACGGGAAACATGCGCCCCTTTACAGGCATACTATAGACACCCCCAGGTACAAAATTTAAAGGAATATTACACTTTTATTGTTTCACTTTAAGCATTATTAAAATCACTGCTCCCGAAAAAAACGCCCGTTTTTAAAACTTTTTTTTGCATTGATCCATGTCCCCTGGGGCAGGACCCAGGTCCCCAAACACTTTTTATGACAATACCATGCATATAAGCCTTTAAAATTAGCACTTTTGATTTCTCCCATAGACTTTTAAAGGGTGTTCTGCAGCTTTCGGATTTGCCGCGAACACCCCAAATTGTTCGCTGTTCGGCGAACTGGCGAACAGCCGATGTTTGAGTCAAACATGAGTTCGACTCGAACTCGAAGCTCATCCCTACCTGTCAGCAGTGAGCCCCGGGGGGAGAGGGAGAGATCCGTCAAAGATCTTTCGATCAGGAATTCTGCGGATGCTGGGGATGGTGTGTTGACCATGTGGATTTCCATCTGTTTCCCTGGAGTGAGGTGCTGTGGGATGTGGGGTGGCTCTGACCTGTAGTTCGCCTGTGGCCTTAAATCTCTCTTCGCCGCGGGTCTGGGCATATGGGAACGTTCCCGGGTGTGTGTGGGACACCCCGCTGTCATATGATGCCTCCTGAATGGCTATGCTCACTGCTACAGGTGCCGCTGCAGCGGTATGGAGTGGAGCTCTTGGCTTAAGCGGCCATTTTCAGAGCACCGCCCATGCGCAGTTGTACCTTCAACTTTTTTTCTTTTGTTTTTGTAAGGATATCCTATGCACTGATGCAAATCCTGTGCTTTGTGCTGAAGGATTGTATTTCCCAGATTAAATGCATCACCTGGGGGATGTAAATTTCCAACAGGTGTATACATATGTATAGAAGTTTATAACATATGTCTATATAGGTAAAGCTACATTCAATGGGTAAAATTACCTTGTTTAACTATAAATCAATCCAGTGTGTAATATGTTGATTTATCCAGTATGTCAGAGCAGGCGGCTAGTCATACGTTCATCACAAAATTAGTGGTATCATCAGTTCCTCACCGTTAAAGCACCCACATGCTGCATTGAAAGAAACATATATATATATATATATATATATATATATACACACACAAGTACATATAAGACTAAATTGACCAGTCAGAGAGGGCTGGGACAGCTATCTCAAACCCCCAGGTAAACTGACCGTATTGCAATATATTTTCAAAGGGATGGTAAATGGTTACTTACTGAGAGTTGTCTTTCACTACATGCTCCTGTCCTGCAACTATCCAGTGTTTTGTATCCACATAAGTATAGGGTGTATACTGGGTGTGCTGTTTATATGGAAGCCTGCTGATGCCCTGACCTATCTCATCTGTGTGCATAATCAAGGTATGAACCAGCGCATCAGTGTATCACCTCCCCATCCTGTATTGCACGCCCCTTCCAGCCATGAATAAATCAAAGGCAAGCTGTATGGCCTCCTCAGCAGTCAAGTAGAATCCCAGCAATGGCCACTGACTCCATGGAAACTTGTCCGGCATTGTGATGCCATGCACCAGCACACCGTCCGCTGGTGGTGGCCACGCGCACGCGTGCAACAGACACCAGCGTCTGGAGTCAGGCACTGAATGCTGCTGATGTGGAGGGAGATCCCCAGCTGATGCCGGAGGTATAGTGGGGGGGACAAACCCTGGAGTCCACCCTCCGCGCCAGGAGACAGAGAAGGAAAGAGCCCCGACCATCCAACCTGAACAGAAACCACAGAAAGACCTGTGTGGGGACACACATACAAAAAAAGGGGGGCACAGTTATTGCATACATCTATACATTTTTCTATATAGGTAATTATTTAACATGTACATGTAAAAGTCCTTGTATAAAAAAGGCAAGGACTTTAACTTATCATTAGGGTTTATTAAGTTTTAATCAATATTATATATTAATTTATTTTTGTTTGTGTGTGTCCCCATGCAGGTCTTTTGGTGGTTTCCTGTTCCGGTTGGATGGTCGGGGCTCTTTCCTTCTCTATCTAGTGGGGAGGGGGAGGGAGGACTCCCTGCGCATAAGCCATTTGGAGTATCTTGCTTTTTGTTACAAGTTTCAACTATTTTTGCTTTCTGTCCACAATAACGCTGTTTTTTCTAGTATTTGTATTATATCGATGAATATATATATATTTACATGAGAGCATGGATATTATAAGATATATGTAGAAAATTTATGGAGCACGTTATAATAGTACTGGCACTTTATTTATGTGAATACAGTTAACCCATGTGGGTACTGTCAATAGAACATCTTGTTTATGAATATGTTGGAGAAAGAATTAATATTTTTGATTACAGCACAAGCATGACTTTCATATATGGACTTACATTGTGATTATATAACTATGGTTGAAGTTCTGTGTTAGAGGTAGGTAGAGTTTGCAGCGTTGCATTGTTCTTTTTGTTATAACATTTAAAACTAGAAAAGCTACAATTTCTGGGGAAATTGTGTGAAGTGTTCTTGCCTCCACCAGTAGTCTACAACTGGAGTGGGCGGAGTAACTGGGAGGAGTGGCTTGAGTAATTGTTGTGTGGTTGGAGTGGCAGGAGTAACTGTGGAAAGGTTGGACTGGGCAGAGTAACTTTATGGAGTGAGCAGAGTAACTGTGTGGAGTGTTTGGAGTGAGTAAAGATAGTAAATATTACACTAACCAATTGATTGATCAAGTTTAAAAAGTGCACACGACAAGCTTGATAGAGTGAGAAATGCATTTCAACTTTTATTTATTTATATAGCACATTTAATTGCAAAATTGTTGCCCAAAGTCCTTCACAGTTACATTAAAAAATACATTTATAAAAACATTAGCAGCATTACCAAGCCTAGCAGATGAAGGTATAACCACATGCATTTGGGGGGTCTCAACATCTTGACGTAGAATGGAGGTGAAGGTGTGCTATCTGTTTGATGATAATCATTGTTTACAACCACTGTTTCCTGGCAACGCTCATGCCCTGTTTATGCTTCACAATCACTGCTCAAAACAAAATACACAGGATCATGACAGCTGTAATAACTGTGCAGTACTTTAAACGGTCGTATTTTAGAAACTATAAATCCTACAGTGAAGAGCTTTATATTGTGAGAATCACAAGACCCAGACCTAGATTGCATCGTATGTCTCTGAAATATTAATATTAATATGAAATATTAAAAATGAAAGGCACAGTCGCAGTTTAGATATTGCCCTTCAAATTTGAAGTGGCTAGAGTGGAGTTTCAATGAATGTCAATGGGCGGCATGAGTTTCAAACAAATGGTCATATTGTGAAAACTATCAGGACTATGGCTTAGCTGTGGACATGTTTAGTGGCAGCAGGGATAGCTGAACGTTTTTATATAAGATTTGTGTAGGTGGGCTTGAAAATGAGGGAGTGGGGGAGATGGGCGGAGCCTAGTGGAGCAGACATGCATTGTTAGAGCTCTGCACCGCTGAGGAGAGAAGAGAAGGACAAAGCGGAGCCTGCAGGTTCAAAAGGTATCCATTTGAACCTTTTTGCCCCAGGGAACAAACTGTGAAAGTTTGGGCAGGAAATATGGTACTGGGAGGAAACCGTGGCAGAAATAAAAATCACCTCACAAAGAGCTCACAGGCACTCACTGCAACTAAAGCAGCTCCAGTCACCTCACAAGATACAGCATCAGGGCGCTCTCACAGACAGAAAATGTCACAGCAAGACTCTCCATTTGAGTCAGATACAGAACAAATCCTCTCACAAACTTCTCCACAAGCCTCCTCAGCATCCCCAGTAATATTATTACAATTTGGAAAGATGCTTCATAAGGCTTTAAAACAAACCTCAGACCAAATAACAAAAAGCCTAACCAAAGAAATAAGAGAGCTGGGAAACCACACCGCAGCCTTAGAAATAAAAATGGATGAAATTGAAATTACAACCCAAGTAAATATAACAGAATTGGAACAATTAAAAGAAGAGAATTTAATACTTCAAACTAAGCTCGAAGATTACGAAAATAGAGCCAGACGTTCAAACTTGCGAATAAGGGGAATACCTGAAACTGTGACAGACCTGCAATCTACTATTACTGCTCTATTACAAGAACTAAAGCCAGATATCCCTATTGAACGTTTAGAACTGGACAGAGTACACAGAGCCCTCACAGCCAAAAAGAAAGATGGACCCCCACGTGATATAATCACAAAATTTCATTATTACAGAACGAAAGAACAAATACTAATTGCTGCAAGAGAAAAAAAGGAACTTAATTTTCAAGGACACAATTATCAAATTTTTGCTGACCATGAAACCCCAAATAATGGAACTGCAACGCCACAACATTATGTATCAATGGGGCTTCCCCTTTTCAGTCAGATTTAACTACCAAGGTACAATTTACAGAAGCAGATCAGCAGATGAACCACAACAAACCCTTTTAAAACTAAATCTGACAGAACCCACAAGCAGCAACTCTCCCACACGCAGAAAAATGACATCATCTTCACCTTCAGGCAGCACTCAGAAAATTTCAGAACAAAATGGGAATCATCATTCTCACAAAAGAGGCCATTATGCCACATTATCCATGGACCAAGAAGATTCAATGGACTGACATCCTAATTCCTGATATCTCTTCATTTATTATACTAAGAGATGGTTCTCTATAAAAAACCTGTATTTATAACTGAATGTAACTGCATTCTGATAGTCACACACTGTGTGGGATCATGTTACATTCCAGTTATATTTCTTATTACTTCTGATTCATATAGCCTTAGAATATATAAGTGAAATAAGGAAATTCTTGTTTAGTTATATATTATCTGGTAATAACAATAGATTTATTACTTTTTAGGACAAATATGTTCAATAATCCAGAAGTAATGGAAGCTTTTTCTTTCTTTTCTTAAAACAAATATATTATTACCTAACTAGTTCCTAGATTATGTTTTTGTTTATTCTAATCTGAAGCAATACAACCTCAATTTTATGAGTTAACATATCTAAACAGTTACATATGAATAAAATATGTAATTGTTTACTCTAAAAGGGTTAAAATCCCAAAATAATTCAAACTATCTTCATCAATACCAAAGTTATTAACAGTACCTTTCTAACTGAATTATTTAGCCTAGGGCAAGACTAACCATATACAACCACCCTGGAATAAATAATTTCAACAAAAACTATATTCTGCACTCCAATTAATGAAACATCATTTTGATGTCTTTGGACATAGCACTTCTCTCCTGTAAGCGGAAGATCCGTGTACCCCCATTAGCCCTCCTCATTCTCCCAACCATATTATGTGGGAGTGTGACGAAGGCACTTATTCCCCTGAGAGAGATATTTACTCTCTTTAACGGGTAAATTGTGATTACTTGCAAAAATTAATTTATACAATGTATCATCTAATCTCATATGTTTTTTGTTTACTCTTTACTCCAGAATTCACTGGTTTCTTTTCTATTCATCTCTTCAGTCCACACAGGTTGATCTGCGCAGTCAGCTCTTCATAACAAAAAGTAAGTCAAATCTATTTGATCTGCCATGGCACCACTGAATATACTTTCCCTGAATGTTCATGGAATAAATGTCCCTCAAAAAAGGACCAAAGCCTTCCGTACTTTTCATAACAAGAAGGCTCACATAGTATGCCTCCAAGAAACACACTTCACCAAAGATTCTACTCCAAAATATATTTCTCCTTTTTATCAACAAATTTACACGGCTTCTGCCTGTACAAAGCAAAGGGGAACTCTAATTGCATTTCACCGATCCACACCATTCACCTTATCATCAGAAATTAAAGACCCAGAAGGTAGATACCTGATACTCATGGGTTATATAATGGATACAGCAATCACAGTGATTTCCTACTACGCTCCTAACAAACAACCTACACCATTCCTCTCACATATATTACAAGTGATTAATACACACAAAATAGGAACAGTGATAATGTGTGGGGATTCGAACCAGGTCCTCCTCCCATTTCTAGATAAATCACCTTTTACACCATCCAAAATAACCTCTAGATTACCTTTTTCTCAACTTCTTTCCAAATACAATCTGGTAGATTCGTGGAGAGAAAGTAACCCAATGAAAAAGAAATTCACTTATTTCTCGCACCCTCATCAAACCTTCACCAGAATAGATCATATTTTTCTAACAATAGGAATGATACCAGAAATTATTGCATCAGATATAATTCTGATTCCGTGGTCTGACCATAATGCAGTATACACTACTATAGCCTCAGCCATACCAAAAGCGCATGACCCAACGTGGTACTTACCGGACATAATGCTCAAACACCCACTACATCAGATGGCCTTTGAACAAGCTTTAAATGAATACATATCAATCAATAATACAACAGACATCTCCCCAATAACACTGTGGGAAGCTCATAAGCCTGTCTTGCGTGATACAATACAAAGACAAATGGCACTATTTAAACGGGAACGCAAAAATCTAGCAAAAAAACTAGAACTCAATTTTAATGCAGCCTACATATCATTTCAAGATAATCCATCTCAGAGTACAAAATCTCATCTGGAAAAATCTAGATTGGAATACGATCTATTTCTCACTGAGTCAGTTGATAAATCCCTCAAATGCTCCAAACACAATTTCTACATGAATACAAACAAACCAGGTACATATTTGGCTCGGGCATTAAATTCAACTAACAAATCTTTCAAACCAATACGTTTGAAATTATCAAAAAATGTTTACACTTGTAATCCATTTAAAATAGTCCATAAATTTCACTCACATCTCGCAACTTTATACAAGACAAACAATGAATTTAATCCTACAGAGGCTGAATCCTTCTTCTCAAAAATAACCTTACCTGAGTTATCTCAGAATCAAAAAAGCAGTTTGGATGAGCCTATAACTATAGATGAAGTTGCTAACGCCATAAAAGACCTAAAACTTAACAAAAGACCAGGCCCAGACGGCTACTCGGCTTTATACTATAAAACATTGTCAGAAATACTCTCTCCCATTCTCACTGAAACTTTTAACAAACTTCTAGATGGACATTCTTTTCGGTAAGAAACACTAATGGCAATTGTTTGTATGATCCCAAAACCCCTTTCTGATGATACTTCCTCTGTGAATTATCGGCCTATCTCTCTGTTAAACCTCGATATTAAATTATTAGCAAAAATAATAGCAAAACGCGTCAATAGCATTATAGGAAAATTAATACATAGAGATCAAGTAGGCTTCATGCCAAATAGACAGGCAGGCGATAATATACGCAGGGCAGTGTTATTGGCACATATTGCTAAAAAACGGAAAATCCCTTTATGTTTTCTATCTCTCGATATTAAGAGGGCATTTGACACAGTATCCTGGCAATATATGCAATATTCATTACAAAAATGGGGTTTTGGACCCCACTTTTTAACATGGATCAAAGCATTATATAATAAACCCAAAGCCTATATAAAATATGCTGGATACAAATCTGATGCCTTTAATATCGAAAGAGGTACCCGACAGGGTTGCCCATTATCTCCCTTATTATTTGCCCTTATACTCGAACCCATGGCCCAATACATCAAAACAAACCAAACTATAACTGGCATTGAAGTAGAAGGTATTACACACAAATTATGTATATTTGCAGACGATATATTACTTTTTCTATCATCACCACAGGTCTCTGGTCCTAACTTAATACCAGCTCTTGATGGATTTGCAGCCCTATCCGGTCTTATGATTATGACTAAGCCTAGTGCTTAATATTTCACTCACAAACATGGAATTGATCCCGGCTAGGGCTGCACTCCCATTCACATGGGCAGAAAAATCAATCCCATATCTTGGAATTCATTTAACAGCATCTCATTCTGACTTATTCTCAACCAATTATCCTCCTGTATTAAGACAGATCACAAATCTAATAAAACAATGGTCACAACTTCCTTTATCCTGGATAGGGAAGATTAATGCAATCAAAATGACTATTCTACCCAAATTGCTTTATCTATTCAGAGTCCTCCCTATTCCAATTCCTTCCTATTTTTTGAGAATAGTACAAAAAAGAGCAACTTTGTTTATATGGGGCTCTTCTAAACCACGTATACCTATACACACACTACATCTTCCCAAAAATAAAGGAGGCCTGGGATACCCTAATTTTACTAACTACTACAGAGCAGCACATTTGGCCAGTCTGTCCAAATACCATGCAAAACAGGAAATCCCATTATGGGTATTTATAGAAGCTTCAGAAAATGACCCTCTATTAATATCAAATGTATTATGGCTTGATCCTAAAGACCGCTTTAAAATTCATAATCCCATAACTAAACACTTCTTATCTCTCTGGAAAAAACTAAAAACCAAATATCAGTTACAATCTCCACACAATCCTCTCCTTTCTTTTATCAGAAATCCGGCCTTTTATCCGGCATGGATCTACCCAAATTATTTTAAAGCTTGGACAACATCAGGCATTCAGACACTAAATGACTTCATAGCATCTAAATCATTCCTTTCATTCCCATCGCTTAGAGAAAAATATGATCTACCAAACTCTGAGATATTTAGGTATCTCCAAATCAAAAATTTCTATACACCATTCCTAAAGGGGAATACACCATTATCCCAATTATCCATTTTTGAATCAATCTGTACAAAAGATCCATTTGCTAAAGGTACAATTTCATCACTTTATAATCAATTATATGGAGTAGCAAATCTTAATAGACCCTCTTACGTTCAGAGGTGGGAGGAGGACCTGGGACGAACTTTAGAAGACACGGACTGGTCTAACATATGGCTCACATCTAAGTCATCTTCACCCAACATCTTAGCACTGGAGACAAATTATAAAGTCCTAACTCGCTGGTACCTTGTACCCGCTAGAGTGGCAAAATATTCACCTAATACCTCAGCTCTTTGTTTTCGAGGATGCCCAGAAATAGGCACATATTTACACATATGGTGGACGTGCCCAGTAATCCAAACCTTCTGGAAGGAAATCTTCGTGATTGCATCTAAAATATTTAAAAAAATAATACAACCAGATCCATATTTAACTTTACTTAATCTAAAACCGGAATGGTTAACACTCTCTCAATTCAAACTTATGATCCAACTAATAGCGGCAGCAAAACAAACAGTGGCCAAGGCATGGAAATCTCCTACATTGGTACTAGCAGAAACAATTCACAGAATGAATAATACAATGTCCCATGCTAAGATGGTAGCCATCGATCAAAATCAAATTCCAAAATTCCTGTCAAACTTCAATGACTCTGTCCTGTTGCCATGGTAACAGATTAAATGACTAACAGAGACACCCATTCTAAGGCTTCAAAGAGAACTAAAAAGAATAATAAACTGACGAGCAGGACAACCTTGTGGACCATACCTCTACCTTTCAACCCTTTTTCTTCTTTCTCTTTCCTTTTCTCCACCTTACGATTAAAGCTCATTATCAGAATTTATTTGACCTATATACACTCTACTTGTAAACAATATGTATAGTAGGTATAAATCATTTAAATACCTACAAAAGTAACTAAGGAAATGATATATATCTTTAATTTAGGTTTACGTGAAGCCAATGTTTAATATTTGAAATTTCATGATATTTACCTATATAAACCCTACTGTAAAACAATGAGCTTACTTTAAAGATCCTTGTAAACTTACTTTATGTATCTTTATAATATTGTATACTCAATAAACTTCTTTTGACAAGGAAAATGAGGGAGTGGCGGTTTTGAACAATGTAATAGCACACCAATCAAGAACAATCCGCATGTTGCGGTATATTACTGTTTATGTAGTGTAAAAGCTGTGGAAGGAGTTAGGGTGGTAAATTTGGCTATAATAAAGAATAATAATATATATCTGAGATGACAGTAAGTGGTCTTGCTATGCAAGAACACTTAACAAGAGTGACCATCACTGCAGCAGATTAACAGAGCAGTTAACCATTCACATACACAGTAATCACCACATGTTTTAATTGAACTATTCACCATTCACAGCATCTTCTGTTGCCATTCTGACTTTTAAGGAAAAAATTCTGTATCACTCACTGCCATGTCCAGACAGGAATGTAGCAGAGTTTACGCTATGGCAGCTCCTTATGTTGCAGTTCTTTACGTTCTAGTTGGAACTTAGCTTAATAATTGTAAAATATTGTTTTAATGTAAACAAAGGAAAAAAACAGTAAGACACAGTATTGGTAGACAAGGTATTACATGACCCTTCATATTCCAATTTAAGCCCTGTTGATTTTCTTGTTAATGGGTGTTCCGGAAGGTCACCCCGGCACTTCATGTTAACTATAACTGGTATTGTATCTTCTGTTATTCTGGACCTCCCTGGGGTCTCTTTATGCTTGTATCCTTCTAATGTGTTTTGCTGCTCTGTGTATGCCAGATACTTTAAATTAAAAAAAAGGTATTTCAAAATAAATATAAGCAACACAGTAAAATAAATTAAAAACAACAGTAAAATAAAATTAACATTGAAAAATACTTAAGTCAATATCTGCCTGGTCTTACCTCAGTGCAGAGTTTGAGTAACTTACTGAGTACGTCTAATCAGATTTAGCTGAGTCGCTGGCCTTCATAAATGTCTCTTAGTTTTGATTGTAAAACTTGAGCTCAAAGCTACAAATGCAGCCATCTTTTCTTGTCTCCTCAATGGTTTTTGGAGAATGGCTTCATGTAATCAGTAGGTCAGAAGGGTAGGATGTAGATGTGCTGGAGTGTTTATTGTGCTCCAGTGAACACATTCTTTATGCCAACTATAATTAATACATCTACATTTCTATTTGAAAGGTTTCACAATGTGACAACCAACATATTGTTTAGCAGAGTTCTGATTTGTTAGATATCAAACATGAAATATTCCCAACGTTTGGCTTCTCCATGAAGTTTTATTAGCCTCCCGACCCTTGTAATATAGACATGTTTTGTGTCTAAGTAAATAATATCTTGTCCTACATAAATATCTACATAAATATAACTACTTTTTGTTACGGTAAATTCATAGCTGTAGACATTATGGAATATTGATTAAAGTTGAGAGTTTGAGATGTACAAATGTTCTATTTTTGGCCAAAAATCAGTCTCACGCAAGTGTTTTGCTCAACTACTCTCATAGACTGGTTACAACAGGGATTTCATTCAGAGTCTTTTGAAGATCTTGCTAGCGGAAGTTTATGAAATCTTTGCATTCTTTCTTAGCTGTCCTGTGTTATGTCAAATGTGTCTTAGGCTAATTTAGGCATGGCTGCTGAATCACACAAGAGAATTAAATCTGACCATTTTTGTTATTTGCGAATTTTAGAGAAAATTAGGGTAAAGCAGTGTTCAGTACTACTCCCCCATTTTTTCTACACAGTTTGGGGATCATCAGATTTCTCTATAATCACACCAAATAGTTCAGATACAAAATCCAGCACCTGTATATACAACAATTTCATTGTCTGTCATCTGCACATAACGTATTGCCACTTTAACTGTAACTATCTTTTGTGGTAGTAGGGAGGATGTCTGAAAAGATGAGTAGGAACAGCATAGTGACCAGGGATGGGCCGAACACCCCCCGGTTCGGTTCGCACCAGTACATATCGAACAGGAAAAAAATTCAGCAGAACACACAAACACCGTTAAAGTCTATGGGACACGAACATGAATAATAAAAAGTGCTCATTTTAAAAGCTTGTATGCAAGTTATTGTCATAAAAAGTGTTTGGGGACCCGGGTCCTTCCCCAGGGGACATGTATCAATGCAAAAATGTTTTTTTTAAAAAGGCAGTTTTTTGGGGAGCACCCTCCCCATGTTGAGGGCATGTGGCCTGGTATGGTTCAGGAGGGGGGCGCTCTCTCGTCCCCCCTCTTTTCCTGTGGCCTGCCAGGTTGCATGCTCGGATAAGGGTCTAGTATGGATTTTGAGGGGGACCCCTATGCCATTTTTTTAAAAATTTGGTTATGCTTAAAGTGAAACAATAAAAATGAAATATTCCTTTAAATATCGTGCCTGGGGGTGTCTATAGTATGCCTGTAAAGTGGTGCATTTTTTCCCGTGTTTAGAACAGTACCACAGCAAAAGGACATTCTAAAGGAAAAATTGTCATTTAGGGGGCGCATGCGCGGCAGCTTCATGAACGGTCGCTCGTTCTGAGAGCTCCGCTCCACTCCGGCCTACGAGCCCTGCCACAGCTACAAATAGCGGCTGAACCGGACCATCGGACCCCCTCCTCACTCCCTGAAGTCCGGAAGGACCCCCTCGCATGACCGGGGGCTCGGTAAGACGGGACTTATCCCGGTTTTTATACTCAGGCCCGCGGATCGCGGCCTCCACAAAAATGGCGGCGGCCGGCGCCACACGAGGCCCCTCAGGGAATCTGGAGGCATCCTTGGAAGACTTTCCTCCCCTGCCCTCCCCCAGCTCCATGACGAAAACACAAACTGTGAGTAATCCCCAGGATGGGCTATTTACAGGATCCCAAATGAACTCCTTAAACTGCAACCCTATGGAATCTTCCCCCCCATCCCAGATGGAGGAGAGCTGCCCCCCACCCAGCCCTCAGGATGATTCCTCTGCCCCTATCCCCACTGACTTTACAGCCCTAATGAACACTTTCTCCAATATGCTTACAAGGGGTTTGGCACACAATGCCTCACAAATTACCACAACTATACAGGCTGATCTGCAACAATTGGGTGCACGCATCGAAGCAATCGAATCAAAGACCGATCAAATTGCTGCAGTGGCCAACCAGAACACAGACAGGATTCAAGAATTACATGACCAACTGGATATGGCATACTCAAAACTCGATGACCTCGAGAACAGGTCTCGAAGATACAACTTCAGACTAAGAGGCCTTCCAGAAACCTTTAAGGACACGGAAAAAATCGTTCGTTCATTTATCAAGCATTTAATCCCGGATATACCAGATTACAGGCTGGAACTAGATCGGGCACACAGGGCTTTGCAACCACCACGCCAAGATGGCCTACCCAGAGATATTGTGGTTAAACCCCACTTTTTCAGAGTCAAAGAAGAAGTCATGCATAGAGCGAGAGAATCTGAAAATCTCTCATTCCAGGGACACTCGATTCAAATTTTTGCGGACCTTTCCCCCTTCACGATTCAGAGACGGAGATCATTAAAGCCTCTATTGAGCATCCTATCGCAAAAATCGATCACTTACAGATGGTCGTTTCCCTTTCGCCTTAACTTTGCCTACTTAAACAAGTCCTACAGCTTCACAAATTTCGGAGATGGGGAACGCCTGCTGCTGCAACTGGGCCTAATATCCCACTCACCAACATCCCCTACCGCTACGGATTCCAGAACACCCCAGTCTGCGAAGAGACCACCACCCTCAAGCCCCATCCAACCCTTATGGCATAAACAACAGGCCAAGAGATCCAAAGATGGACGCCCTCCCTAACGGAAAGTCTGCTATCAACAGTTTCATCTACTCTCCAGATCTCTCTGGAGCACCCTTTAAGATGTGGGACGTTGTCACCCCAAGCCCCCGGACTCCTATACCTGGTGTTCAACCTGTTGGGACACTGAGACGTTTGCATTATTTTTCAAATTTTTTCTTTTTGTTTCACTTCTCTCAGGGCTCCTACAATTTTGACTCTTACGGTTCTACCTTTCGTTTTTTTTCTATGGCGGTTTGGCCGGAGTGGCTGCACTTCGCCTCCACGAGTTTCTGAGTGGTATTTTCCCCCATTCAGAAACACCTTTATAACCCCTGTACGGGGTTCCCGTTTTTTGGGAAAACTTTCTTTTTTTTTTTTTTTTAAGGGGTGGCTGACTGCCCTCCCCCCTGTTAGGATTCTTAGATTTTTACTTTTTTTTTTTATTTAGTTACACTTAATATATCAGATCGTCTATATCATCTGTTTTACATTGTTTTTGACATGACCTGTTTTTCTCTCTCAGGGTTGATCCTCTCTCCCACCCTCCCCTCCCCACCTCCAATACCATCGGAGTCTCTCAGGGGCCTAACCATGTCGCTACATCCCGGATTCCAGGACCTTCGGATGGCTGAGACTTGGACACGAGCTCAAAATTTGAGGTCTCAGGTAGGCTTTGGTTGTGTGATGAGCACATCCCCCCTCTGATCCATGCTACCTGACTCACACGTTCCTCCTCCCCAAATTTGTATAGCCACGCATAATGTACAAGGCATGAACTCTCCTGTCAAACGGCGCAAACTTTTTAATCACTACAAATCACAAAAAATAGCAGTTCTCCTATTGCAAGAAACTCACTTCCCAGCCTCATACAACCCCTCCTTTTTACACGGTAACTACACACAGTTTTTTCTATCCAATGCCGAAAATAAATCTAAAGGGGTAGCTATCTGTTTTTCAAAACACCTGAAATTTTCCCCTTCCGAAGTCATAAAAGACCAGGCAGGCAGGTTTATATTGGTAAAAGGGACGATTGAGGGTTTAATATATTCATTTATCTCTTACTACGCCCCTAACAAAGGCCAGGCTTCCTTTTTCTCCACAATGTTGTCCACTCTAGGCCCAAAACTCGAGGGAAAAATAATAATGGGAGGAGACACGAATATACCTTTTGATACTTCTCTAGATAAATCAGGGTCGGGGTCTTCCCGCTCCAGAAAACCCCCAAAACATAGTACTAAAATAGCATCCACTCTACATTCTCTAGGCCTGGTGGACATATGGAGAGAAATGAACCCTAGGTCCAAAGACTTTACCCATTACTCGGCCCCACATCACCTCTATTCTAGAATTGACCATATTTTTATACAATCACATAACATCCCCAAGGCTAACAAAGCAGTCATTAGGGACTCCCCCATTTCGGACCACTCCCTGGTTCTCTTATATATGCAACAATCTCCCAACCCGGGAAATAAATTCATATGGCGTCTTAATGAAGGGCTCCTCAGTGACCCGATACAATGCTCGATTATAGATAAAGAGATTCAAGAATACTTTCGTCTTAACGACACGGGAGAAGTTTCTCCAGTCACACTGTGGGCGGCCCATAAGGCAGTACTCAGAGGGAAGATTATCCAAATCTCCTCCAACCTTAAAAAGGAACGCACGGCTGACATTAACAACCTTAAAATACGATACCAATCCCTCTCTAGAGCCCATAAGAAGAACCCCACTGGGGATTCTCTAGAGGCGTTGGAAAATGCGCGGACCTCTTTAAATCTAGCCCTCACCTCTGAAGCTGAGAAACAGCTCCGGTGGTCAGGCGCACGCTTCTACCACCAGACTGACAAAATAGGAACTAAATTAGCTACCAAATTGTCCCCAAAACCTCGCTCGGCAGCTTTTCCCAAAATTCGCACCCTCTCCGGTGAACTTTCCCAAAACCCCAAAAATATAATGGAAACATTCCACAAGTTTTATACATCTTTATATAAACAGGAACAAACAACATTTGACCATTCAACCTCAGATTTCCTGACTAGCTTACCCCTTCCCAAATTATCGTCTGAGCACTCTGACCTTATGGATGACACCATATCGGAAGCAGAAGTGCTTGGGGTAATTAAACACTTGAAACTAAACTCGGCCCCGGGACCTGACGGCTTTTCCGCAGGCTATTACAAAAAATTCGGTCCGACCTTAACTCCGTATTTGGTCAAATTCTTTAACTCGCTCAGATCTGGTTCTCCCCTGGATAAAGCCCTCAACCTGGCCTTCATCTCGGTAATTCCAAAACCTGGCAAAGACACATCTACGGTCTCCAATTACCGCCCTATCTCATTAATCAACAATGATCTCAAAATATTAACTAAAGTTCTTTCCAACCGGCTAGCTTCCTGCATAGCAGCCTATATTAACAAAGACCAGGTGGGCTTTATCCCGGGGAGACAAGGACCTGACCAGATCCGAAGAGCAATCAACATTATCTCTCTTCTTAAATCCCAATGGGATGGAGGCCCCCCGCAACACGGATATTTGTTATCCATTGACTTGCAAAAGGCTTTCGACACAGTCACCTGGCCCTACCTATTCCATGTATTAGAACGCTGGGGATTTGGTCAACGTTTCATGAACATCCTTAGAGCACTATACTCCGGCCCTACAGCTCAGGTCAGATTGCAGGGCTACTATTCTGAACCTTTTACTATAGAGAAGGGTACAAGACAGGGTTGCCCACTCTCCCCCCTTCTGTTCGCCATAGCCATGGAATCCTTGGCTATCGCTATCAGAACTCACCCTGACATCAAAGGGGTGTTGTGTGGTAAAAGCGAGCACAAATGCGCCCTCTTTGCAGACGATTTGTTACTCTTTGTAACTTCCCCCCTAGTCTCTACTCCCAATATCTTTGCTTTGCTGGATAAGTTTGGGGAGGCTTCTGGCCTTCGAGTTAACGTTGCCAAATCTTCTGCCCTGAACGTCTCGGTCCCCCCTAATGTTCTAAGCAGCCTCCAAAACCACTTCCCTTTTTCCTGGAACGAGGTCACTCTACCATACCTAGGGGTCAACCTCACAGCAAATATAGCCTCTCTCTACTCATCTAACTACCCCACCACCTTCCGTAAATTGATTTCAGACCTATCCAAATGGGACAACCACAACTTATCTTGGCTTGGCCGTATCAATGCAATCAAAATGACCCTTCTCCCCCGCATTCTTTACCTATTCAGATCTTTGCCCATCCCTATCCAAAAATCACAAGTTCAACCACTTCAATCCAAAATTATAAAATTCATTTGGGGATCAAGGGGAAGTCGTTGCGCACAACACATTCTATTCCGCTCCAAATTACAAGGGGGTCTAGCTCTCCCCAACATTTGGTGGTATTATCAGGCTGCCCAGCTAGCCCAGATATCTATCGTTTACTCAAAGGGCCAGAAACCTGATTGGGTATCCATGGAACGACATGCAGTCCCTCACCACACGATTGACTTCTTACTTTGGTCTCCCTCCAAATTGAGACCACCCATTCTAGCCCCCACACTATCACACTCTCTTGCTCTATGCGACCGTCTTTGTAAAAATCCCTCCCTGATTTCTCCCCTTAAACCCCTAACACACATTTTTCATAACCCTGACTTCCCACCGGGGATGAACATTTTAGCATTTAGCTGGTGGTTGAATAAAGGATTACTTAGAATAGGGAACTATTTCTCCTCCACTGGCCCTCTCTCTCTAGCCCTCTGTACAAGTAAGCTTGAAATGCCCCCTGCCGAACGTTTTCGTTTTAGGCAGATCCAACATTTCCTCCATTCTATTTGGCCAAACAAACCGGAACCCCCTTCAATAACTAATTATGAATCATGGTGTTCGGGTGCGGTGGATCAGAGAGGGGGGATCTCCATCATTTATGCTTCACTTGCCTCCGCTGTGTCCAAGCCTCCGTATGCCTTGTCCTGGGAAAAAGACCTCGAAATCTCATGGGAGAGTGACCAATGGTTTTATTGCTTTCATCGCTCCTTTAAGGGGATCCTTAATGTTTCCCTCATGGAGGGCAGCATTAAGGTGCTCATGAGATGGTATAGGGTACCCTGTCTTTTGGCTAAGATATATCCTGATGCTTCCCCGCTGTGCTTTCGTGGTTGCAACCACATTGGGACTCTGCTCCATGTTTGGTGGACATGTCCACGAATAAGGGGCTTATGGAACAAAGTATTCTCAGTGATCCGCAAGATATCCTCGGCCCAGATCCCCCAAACTCCGGAGATAGCCTTATTGAATCTGAAAGTGGATAGGGTTGATAAATATACCCAACAACTGATCTTTTTTGTTCTACTGGGCACCAAAATAACAATAGCCTCTTGCTGGAAAAAACACAGAGTCCCATTCACAGCGGTGAAGCATAAAATATCCTGGATTATGGCGCAAGAAAAAATAGTGAGCATTATCCAGGATAAAGTTAGTAAGTTTGAGCTTATCTGGGAACCCTGGGCCAACTATTGTCACATCTCCTTGCACCCCGGCATGAGTCCCCCAGGGTAACGGGCTCTCTGAGAGACTCCCACCTCAATCCTCATCAAAAGCAATGGTATTTTCCCCTTCTACCTACCACCCCATCAGCCTCCCTGAAGACCTTCTCCCTTTAGTACCTTAGACTCTCCGATTGTTCTCTATGTAAATTATTCAACCCTGAGATTTATTTAAAATTATTTTTTTTTTTGTACAACTTCCTCTTTTTTTTACCCCTCCAGTGGGTCATGGTAAAACCCTAACACCCTCTGGCCCCAAAGCCCCAGAGTTATCCTGTCTGCTTAAATAGCCCCCTCTATGAGGACATATATGGACCTTGGTTATTCTGACCATCTGTAGTTAGACCTCTACGGGATAGGACAGGTCTATTAACCACACTTTGACACTGATAATGGGCTACTTCATTTAGATTAGATTCAACTGAGGTGGGGGATCCGGGAAAAGGGCATGGCCCTAAGCCCGCAGTGTGTTCCCATAGGGGCGGGCGGTGGACCTCCCCCTGATCTCGGATCCCTCACAATTAATTTAATAAAGCCCCCTGTCTCCAAGTTAACCTCTCCTCATCTATTCCAGTTACTGAGCTACACCAGACTCATTTAAGTTTTTGCTCTGACAGTTTACTCTTCGTTCATTGTCCTAATGCCAGAGTTATGTTTATTTTAGTCTATAATTTTAACTTACGCTCAACTGTAACTAAGAATTTTGTTGTTTAGACCTTTCAGTTTACGTCTTGCATTGAGAGGGCTTTCCTCACATTATTTGTCTCCTTTTGAATCCTAATGTCCTTCCACCATGTAATGTCTTTTACAAAGGTTATGTAAGAAATTTGTCTTGCTACTACCAATAAAAATTTATTGAAAGAAATTGTCATTTAAAACTGATCGTGGCTGTAATGAATTGTCAGGTCTTGGCAATATAGATAACAAAGTTATGGGTGACCCTGCCCCCCTCTGATGCCACGGGAAAACCATAGGGAAGTCCCCGTGGTGTCAGAGGGGGCGGGGTCACCGGGTGGCCCCACCCTCAGTTATATAAGAACAGTCACAAGTACAGAAGCATCACACTGCGGGAGCCTCCCATTGAGGCGGATCATCCGGAGGACGAAGCGGGGAAGAAGAAGCCAGAGGAAGATGGAAAAAAACGGAGGAAGAAGCAGAGGAAGATGGGAGGCAGAAGCAGGGGAAGAAGAAGATGGTGGAAGAAGGAGAAAACCGAAGGAAGACCAGAAGAAGATGGAGGAAGAAGCGGGGGAAAGAAGAAGACATTATTAATAAAGGAATTGTCAAAAACCGGCTATTGTCTTATTTTGACACTTTTTTTGTGAAATTGTACCCCATTACCATTTCACATGGGGGGAGGCTGGGATCTGGGGGTCTCCTTGTTAAAGGGGGCTTCCAGATTACGATAAGCCCCCCCGTCCACATACCCCCACAACCACCGGGAAAGGGTTGTGGGGATGAGGCCCTTGTCCCCATTAACATGGGTACAAGGTGCTTTGGGGGCTACCCCAAAGCACCCTCCCCATGTTGAGGGCATGTGGCCTGGTATGGTTCAGGAGGGGGGCGCTCTCTCGTCCCCCCCTCTTTTCCTGTGGCCTGCTAGGTTGCATGCTCGGATAAGGGTCTGGTATGGATTTTGAGGGGGACCCCTATGCCATTTTTTTTTAATTTGATGCAGGGTTCCCCTTAATTTCCATATCAGACCTGAAGGGCCTGGTATGGATTTTAGGGAGACCCCCACGCAATTTTTTAAAAATTTTGGTTTGGGGTTCCCCTTAATATTCATACCAGACGCAAAGGGTCTTTTTAATGGACTGGGGGGATCCCATGCACTTTTTTTTTAATGATTTTTATCTATATTGCTGATACCCGACAATTCATTACAGCCGCGATCAGTTTTAGGCCCCTTTCACACGATCGGACCGTTCAGGTCCGCCTGTCAGTTTTGACGGTGGACCTGAACAGGCGATCCATGTTAGCCTATGGAGCGTCGGATGTCAGCGGAGACATGTCCGCTGACATCCGACCCCGTCCGATCCACTAAAAGCAGACGGATGGCTCTACGTCCAGGTCCGTCGCTGGCGGATCGGATCAGGTGAGATCTGATGAAAACGGACACGCTGTCCGTTTTCGTCTGATCCCTCCATAGGCGGCAGCAGCGCCTGACAAGCCCCTCCCCGCTCAGTGAGCAGAGAGGGACCTGTCATCCGCTGGCTCAGCGGAGATCAACGGACAGATCTCCCGCTGAGCCGGCGGACCGAGGCGGGCTCCATAGAAACGGAGTCCGCCTCGTCTGAAAGGGGCCTTAAATGACAATTTTTCCTTTAGAAATGTCATTTTGCTGTGGTACTGTTCTAAACATGGGAAAAATGCGCCACTTTAAAGGAATACTATAAACATACTATAGACACCCCTGGCACAATATTTAAAGGAATATTTCATTTTTATTGGTTCACTTTTTCATTGATACATGTCCCCTGGGGACAGTACCTGGGTCCCCAAACACTTTTTATGACAGTAACTTGCATATAAGCCTTTAAAATGAACACTTTTGAGTTTTCATGTTAATGTCCCATAGACTGTAACGGTGTTTCGGCAGCTTTTGAATTTGGCCCCAAACATTGCATATTGTTTGGTGTTCGCAGAACATCCAAACAACCAAAGTTCGGCCCGAACCTATGCTCAGGCCGAACTATTCGCCCATCCCCAATAGTGACCACAAAAAGACAGAATGAGCTTCAAGATCACAATTAATAACACTAAATATTGTTTTAACATGCAAGTAGCTATCATCAATAGATATCAACTGGTTCTACCTTTGACAGTTGCTTTTTTTTTAATTATTTTTACCAAATATACAAGCCCAGGATACTCAATTAGAAAAAAAACTTCAAATATGACAAACACAGAAGCATCATAAAAGCCTTGAAACTGCACATTGAAAAGTCTCTCTTGCTAGTTTTCTTAAAATGAGGTATTGTGATGCTGTGTTGATATGTGATGACAAAGAAGTAAGCTCTTGAAGTTCAAAATGACTTTGAGGACTTAAAAAGGCTTTGTGTTATGTCTATAGGATATATTTCCAAGATCAAAGTCCATGTCGAAAGGTTAATTGTTCTACTAATGCCGCGTACACATGGTCAGACTTTCTGGCAGAAAAATTCTGACAGAATCGTTTCATCGGACATTCCGATCGTGTGTGGGCACCATCGGACTTTTTTTTTCGAAAATTCTAATGGACCTAGAAATAGAACATCTTTTAAATCTTTCCAATGGAATCAGTTCCTATCGAGAAAATTGCTCGTCTGTATGCTGTTCCGACGGACCAAAAACGATGATATTGAACTTCCTTTTTCTAGTCCTGTCGTACGTACGTGTTGTATGTCACCACGTTCTAGACGGTCAGACGTTGGTGTGATCGTGTGTAGGCAAGACAGTTTCAGTGGAACTCAGTTGGAACTCCGTCGGAAAGTCCTTCAGAGTTTATTCTGACGGAAAGACTGGTCGTGTGTACGCGGCATAAAAGCTTGCAGCCCAGCCAGATTTTTTCATGATGTTTGTAGAAACAGTTAAGGCTGAAACAGAAATATTTTTTTCTGTCCAAGGCTTATTCTGTCTCAGCAGCTATTGTATCAAGATGGTTAAAGCATATCTAAACCAGTGGCGTATCATCCATATGTGCAGGGTGTTCACTACACATGAGCCTCCGAGGCGAGGGGGGGGCACTGTGCCCTGACCCACTCTGCACACATGGATGATACATTCGGGGATGGTCAGTGCAGCGATGGGGGCCTGATTTTTCATCCAAAGGCGCCGCATTGAAGGAAGGGGAGGTGAGGCAGGCACCCCTGCTAACAGGAGAAGTGACAACTTTATCACTGCTCCTGTGGCCGGGCCAGCACCTCTGGAGAAGGAATGCTGGGGATGCCGTGCAGTGACAGCTCAGACAAGTAAAGGAAAAGTGTCAGCAAAGGAAGACTTCCAGTGGCTTCCTCTGTTGGGCTTTGCAATAAATGATGCCATCAGTCAGAGCCTAGCAGAGAAAGGAGTGAGCAGAGAAAGTTTTCTTTTGCTTTCGTGAGATCGTCTGAGCTATCACTGCATCGGCATCCTTGGCTTCCCTTCAGATGAGAGAAATCAGCCCAGAAGAAAAGAGAGAGGGGAGGATTCATCTAAACATGATTTCAGATGGATCAAGCAGCCAGGTAAGGAGCAACAGTGCCCCCTTCCAGGTAAGGAGCAACAGTGCCCCCACTGACTGGCAATGCCCCCAATCTGCCTCCACTAAGCTCCAAGACTCCCATCTCTCCCCAGTAAGCAGCAGGACCCCCCATCTCCCCTGACTGAGCACCAGTGCCCCCTTTTGTCCTCCTTGAAGATAAAGCTGCATTTTTTTAGGCAAGTATGCAGGGTCAGGGGAGGGGCTGGGGACCCCATCAGGTAGGCTATAGGGGGCCTCCATGATTTTTAACAGTGGCCCAGCTGTAACTGTCCCCCACCCACTGCACCGATCACCCTCCCACTGTGTCCTCCTCAGGCCCCCCTGTGTCCTCCTCCACCTCCCCGTGTCCCTCTCCACTAACAGGCCACTGCCCTAATGACACCATCCTGCACATACTACCCACTGCCATATATTCCAAACTCCTCTCCTGCACATACTACCCACCGCCATACACTCCGCAGTCTTCTCCTGCACATACTACCCACCGCCTTACACTCCGCACTCCTCTCCTGCACATAATACCCACTGCCATACACTCCACACTCCTCTCCTGCACATACTACCCACCACCATACACTTCACACTCCTCTCCCTGCACATACTACCCACCGCCATACCCTTCACACTCCTCTCCCTGCGCATACTACCCACCTCCATACACTCTGCACACTTCTCCTGCACATCCCACCCACCACTATACACCCCTCTCCCTGCATATACTACCCACCACCGTACACTTCACACTCTTCTCCCTGCACATACTACCCACCACTGTACACTCCGCACTCCTCTACTGAACATACTACCCACCTCCATACACTCTGCACTCCTCTCCTACACATACTATCCACCGCCGAACACCCCATACTCCTCTCCTGCACATACTACCCGCCGTCTCATACTCTGCACTGTACATTCTCTATTTAACATTGCCACATTCTGTACTATGTAAGTCATCTCAGACTTTATTTGACCACACCCCTTTAAGCTACGCCCAATATTTAGCGCAATTTAAACCAAACCCACTGCATGCCACATTTCTTAATTTGCCGGTGCCTGGGGCCCACTCTTGATCTTGCACAAGGGCCCACTACTTTCATGATATGCCCCTGATCTAAACCCCAAAAATGTAATTCCCTAGGTGTAGTGGCTACATTAGTTGTCTTTTTGCAGGCTCTTTTCTTTTATTTTAATTTAAACATGATTTAAATGGTAAAAAGTGACATGATGTAAAAACATATTTTAGCTTTTAAATAGCATTCATTTATACAACAATAATTTACCATAAGATACTTTTCTGTAAAAACTGTTTAGTTCAATTCAAGCTTACTGCCTCGGAATGAACCTATTAGCAATTCATCATAATACCTGGACAATGAGATTCCTACAAGTCAGCTTCAATGCCCTGATTGAATAATAACTTCATTAGAAATTATTCTGTAAGAACTGTTGTGGTTAAATAGAAAAGATGTTACTACAATAATTCCTATTGAATTAAAAAAAAATCCCCTTCTCTTAGACCCCCCCCTGATTACTTTTCCTTTCCTGACCCAGTACCTACTCTCTTCGTTGGACAGATTTATGATTTCACGTGGGCTGTCCCACTGCCTTTAATTATTCTGAGCATGCGTGGCACTTTGTGCATCGGATTTGTGTAATTTTTGTTGTCGGAAAATTTTATAGCAAGCTCTCAAACTTTGTGTGTCGGAAAATCCGATGGAAAATGTGTGATGGAGCCCACACACGGTCGGAATTAACGATAATAAGGTCCTATCTCGGATTTTCCGTTGGAAAATCCGACTGTGTGTACGGGGCATAACACAGTGCTGTTCCTATCTCGGAAGGATTGGCCCCAACTTTGAACTTTTTACCCTGATTTTACTATTTCTCGGACTCAAAGTAATTTCCCCTCATCCTCGGTTTATAGTCAAAGGTGGTTTATCCATCTACAATTAACTGCCTTTCACTATAAAATTAAGACTAAAACCCGCACAATGTCTGACCTCACCCCACTGGAATATTTTCTTTCCTACCATACTCCACCTGACCACACTGTTTCCCAGCTAGATGGAATTTTGAGAGGGGGAACTTTCAGAGGGGACCTCCCATTTCATTCAAGGTAGGAAACATATCTTGGCACCTCCTTTTCTAAAGAGGATGCATTTCTTCTTATCTTCAGGAAAAAAGTTACAAGATTGTGTCCTTATGGTACCGAACCCCAGTATACCATACACTGTCACCTCTAACATCTGCTGGAGATGCCAGGAAGCTGAGGGCTCCTACATTCATTATTTGGGTGGGTCTGTTGCCTGATTTCACAATTCTGGCAGAACATATTTCTTTCCTTTAACTTCATGTGCATTTCTGATATCCAGGCCACCCCAGCCATTGGCCTATTGTTGATGATCCCTGAATCCATCTCTAAAATTAAAAAGGGCATCCTACAGCATTGTTTAATAGTTAATCGAATGGCCATTTTCCGACATTTGAGATTCACCTCTCTGTCTCCCTTTGTGGAATGGGACAGATTTTAAATGAGATTATGGCAATGGAAACCCTGGTCGAGGTAGATGGCCCCGATCCTGATAAGGTGCATACCACATGGATGTGCTGGTGGGCCTTTAGGGATTCTTCCACTTTCTGAGCCCTAGTGGCAAAGTAATTGGTTTATTCTCTTTACTGTTTCTTTGAGCATTTTTCAGATCCCTCCTTTTAGTCACCCGCTTCTTCCCTCCTACAAATTTTCCCCATACTGGAACACTTGTAATGATTTTTCTCTTAAAGGGTAACTCCACTTCCGTGAGGAAAAAAAAAGCAAATAAATAAAAAATAATATAGCGTATACAATTGCGACACAAGTCATATTGTAATTGAATGTTATTAAGAATTACCTTTCCTTTTCAATCTGCAGCCACTGTAATTTTCAAAAAATGCAATGCAATATGCCTACCTGGAATTGTTCTGTATAGAGAATGTGTACTGACCATGCCCCAGAAACATAATTTCCTGATTGTGTGATTGGCTCAATTTTCCCAGAAGTCTGCCTAAGATACAAGTCAGATTTTAGGCATCCCCTGCAAAAAAATAATTCATTTTTGGCGAGATACTCCCAATAGGAAATCACATCTAAAGGGAAGCAGGCCCAGCAGATTTCCTCATTAGTGCCCTACAGCTGACTGGTAATTATGAAACCACTCTCATTAGACCCACTCAGCACAGAGTAACAAACAGTGATTTCTTCAGAATAACAAAAGGTAGGAATCTGCAAAAACGTTTGTTATAATCCTTGCAATGTACATAGATCACCCAGAGGGGAATGTTTTTTTCTTAACAAAAGTGGAGTTATGCTTTATTTATATTACCACTGGAACTTTTTGATTTGGGGAGCAATTGGTATTTTTTCAGGTTTTTTTATTGTTTTTTTTTTTTTTACATTAAAAAAATGAACAAAAAAGGGAAAACAAAAGCAAATTAGTCAATATCAACACAACTTTTCAAGTTAACATTGATCTCATTTAGCTTTTAGTCTTGGCAGATGGTTAGAAGAGCACTTAAAACCATTTAAACTATAATTCTGAAGTATGATAATCCACATAGGACAGTAGCTTCAGAATGTGGCATTGTACCACAGGTACCACTGGTAGAAAATGAGAAATAGTATTAACCTAAATGACAGAGGCCTGCAAATGCAACAAATATGTGACATAGCAGAGTAATAGGGCGTACACACGGTCGGACTTTGTTCGGACATTCGACAACAAAATCCTAGGATTTTTTCCGACGGATGTTGGCTCAAACTTGTTTTGTCTACACATGGTCGCACAAAGTTGTCGGAAAATCCGATCGTTCTAAACGCGGTGACGTAAAACACGTACGTCGGGACTATAAACGGGGCAGTGGCCAATAGCTTTCATCTCTTTATGTATTCTGAGCATGCGTGGCACTTTGTCCGTCGGATTTGTGTACACCTGATCGGAATTTCCGACAACGGATTTTGTTGTCGGAAAATGTTATCTCCTGCTCTCCAACTTTGTGTGTCGGAAAATCCGATGGAAAATGTCTGATGGAGCGCACACACGGTCGGAATTTCCGACAACACGCTCCGATCGGACATTTTCCATTGGAAAATCCGACTGTGTGTACGGGGCATAAAAGAAAATGACATTTCAAATAAACTGAATCAAAAAGGGCATACACACACAGAAATATATTGTAATAGCTATGGCAAATCACAATCTGAAGCTATATGCAAATAGGAGAGGTTTGTAGCTTGAAAGCAACAATCTGTGTTGTATTCTGTAACCTATACCTAATGGTGTAAATAAAGCATGCAGCAAAAAATACTACATGTAAAAAAAAAAAATAGGACATGCAAACATATTTAGCCCACAGCTACAATCATCAGTATTTAAGGAAGTTGGAAATACATTGATCATGAATGGACTTTAACATAATCAAATATAAAAGAAAGTGCAGTAAATAGAGGAAATGTCTCTGATTGTGCCTATATGCTGTTTAAGTCTATGTTAGTTAAATAAAAATATTTTTCTGAGAATGAAACTTATGTCACAATAAGCCCATCTGATGTGATCTAGAAATGGCAAAAGATGATAGATTTGCTTGTGATACAGTCCTTTCTGGCTCAATTCACAACAATATCTCTGAATGACTGTTAGTCATTAGAGCATTTCCCAAAAAATATTTTTCTTATAGAAATCCACAGCAGGACAATTGAACTGAATCTATGACAGCAGATGATACAATATGAAGTCTCTTGGAAACATTCAAAGATGTATTTAAAGTGTCAAGTTCTTTGACAAATGTTTAGCAATGGCTATAACTTTGTCATACAGTTTCCAAGTTGTATGTCTTCTCTTGCAAAATGGCAAAAAGGAAATGACTGCTCTAACTTAAAAACCTAATTGTCAGTTAATATTTGCCTAATATTTAACCACTACTTTGCAGTGTCAATATAAAATGAGAATGTTGGCTTCTTACTATTTACAGTAGAGCATTACTGAACCAATGTTGTTGCCTGACAAAGCAAACTGCAGTGAAGAGCAGTAAAGTGCAGAGTGAAGATGGACAGATGTAAATTATTATTTTGAATTGTCATATTTATGTTCCAAAATGGAAACTATTGACAGTACCATATTCAATATTAATGACAATATATATAAATACAGCGCTCACAAACAAAAACCCATGATAAGTGAAAACAAAAACGTACAGTCCATATAAAACTAAAAAGGTGCAAAGTTGTAGGGAATGCTTCACATCTGGTGTGCAAAAAATGCAGAGAAAATGTTGCAGACAGAATTTTCAGGCGTACCAATGCACCCACACATGTGTCCCTACTCACCGGATCACAAGGACATCCAGCTTTTCAGTCTGGGAGTCAATGTCACAGGATAGCAGATTCACTGATGAGAATATATGGTAAACTATCCTTCAACGTTAAAACTCAGCCATATAAAACAGGTACCCAAAAAGAAAAAAGGAGGAACCAATAGTGAAGTATGTTAAGGAAGATTATTTATTGCTCATAAAAGGATATACTTACAAACGTAAGTTAAAATGAGGCATGGAATTGGTAAAAAGATGCAGCAAACACCGCTGTTGGCGTTTTTCCCACAAGAGCGGAAATGGCGTCAGTCATGCCGGAAGTGTGTCGCGTCAATGCATTTCACCCCCTCCCACAGGGCGTGTGTGTATGTATATTAATACATACACACACATTAACCACTTGACCTCTGGAAGGTTTTACTCCCTTCACGACCAGGACATTTTTTTCTATTCAGCACTGTACTACTATAACTGGATTTTTCATCTTTTACTAGATAAACAAAAAATACTGCAAGTTTGAAAAAATGTGTTTTTTTTTAGTTTCTGTTATGACTACAAAATGTAGTCTGCCTCATTTCTTTGGTAAAAATAACCAAAATCAATGCATATTATTTCGTTTGTGTAAAGTCTACAAACTGACTCATTTCTTGAGATCCTAAAATTCCAGGATAGTACAAATACCCCCTAAATGATCTCTTTTTGGAAGGTAGACAATCCAAGGTATTTACTAAGAGGCATGGCAAGTTTTTTGAAGTTGAAATTTTATGTCACAAAAAATTAAGAAAATTAAAGTGGAGCTCCACCCAAAAATGGAGCTTCCAATTTAAGTACCCATGACCCCCTGACATGCCACATTTGGTAAAATGCCAAATGTGGCATGCCACATTTGGCATGTCATTTTTTTTGGGGGGGGCAGGTACCTAGTTTTCACAGGTACCCAGCTTCCACTTCCTCTCTTGGTGCCGTGGCGCCGGAAGGAAGTACACCTCTCCCTCCTCCCTCCCTGCAATCATTCAAAACACTTGCAATGCCAGCGCCGTAGAGAGGAGGGGGAGAGAAACAAGGCATCGGGTGGCCGCATCGCTGGACTGTGGAACAGGTAAGTTTTTGTTTATTAAAAGTTTGCAGCTACACTTTTTGTAGCTGCTAACTTTTGAATGGGTGGGACTCGGCTTTAAGAAATTAAGTAAAATGTTTTTCTTCACAAGTTTTATGTTTTACATACTGTCACCAGGAAAGTACAGCATCATATGACTGGTGTGCCAGTGATTGGGGACACTGACTGGGGACAGTATATAAAAAATATATATTAATAATTAAATATTTTTTTATTCAATTCTTTACATTTTGTTTTTTATTTTTTTATTTTTTTTTACATCATGTAATCAGAGTAGTTCTGTGTCACCATAGTGACAATGTACTATTTTTTTTTACACTGATATTACTTATATAGTGATGATAACTGTTATAAGCAATAGTTATTTGTCATGAATGGCTTTCCATTCATGACAGCTTGCTTACTGTTGTGATGCTGTGATTAGCCACAGCTAACTACATGTTACAGGGTGCTGTGATTTGATTAGCTGTGGGCCAATCACAGCATCACAACAGTAAGCAAGCTGTTCAAGAATAAAAGCCATTTACAACAGTCTGCCTATATAATATCACTTGATCGCTATGATTGGTCATATAGATCACACGAAACTTCCTCCGCTCACACCGTCCGGGTACCGAGTACCATGATCTGCTGTGTTCAGTGGACACATTGGTCATTGGATTGCACCACTGCAGGCCCCAGGGGACGTAATAGTGTGCATGTGCTAGGCGATTTACAAGATGTTAAAGAAGCAGCTATATACAGTTGACTCTATTGTTAACCATACAATTAAGCAACATAGAAGGGTTCGATATTGCATAATCTCCCACCTTTGGGCAGCTTGCATTTTTTTTCCTGTTTTCCTGTCTCTGGAGTAATTTTAATCTATTTCTAGATTATACTGCACAAACAATTGTGAGTCATGTGTATCTTGTAAATGTAAATATGTTAGTAGATTTAATGGGAGTATTGAACTTAATGAAATAATATGTTCAAAGAACATGTGTAATATTTTTATGATTAATTGTACTATTACTAAATATATAAATATATATATATATATATATATATATATATACATACACAGTGGGGACGGAAAGTATTCAGACCCCCTTAAATTTTTCACTCTTTGTTATATTGCAGCCATTTGCTAAAATCATTTAAGTTCATTTTATTTCCTCATTAATGTACACACAGCACCCCATATTGACAGAAAAACACAGAATTGTTGACATTTTTGCAAATGTATTAAAAAAGAAAAACTGAAATATCACATGGTCCTAAGTATTCAGACCCTTTGCTGTGACACTCATATATTTAACTCAGGTGCTGTCCATTTCTTCTGATCATCCTTGAGAAGATGAAGGTTCTACACATTCATTTGAGTACAGCTGTGTTTGATTTTACTGATTGGACTTGATTAGGAAAGCCACACACCTGTCTATATAAGACCTTACAGCTTGCAGTGCATGTCAGAGCAAATGAGAATCACGGGGTCAAAGGAACTGCCTGAAGAGCTCAGAGACAGAATTGTGGCAAGGCACAGATCTGGCCAAGGTAAAAAAAAAAATTCTGCTGCACTTAAGGTTCCTAAGAGCACAGTGGCTTCCATAATCCTTAAATGGAAGATGTTTGGGATGACCAGAACCCTTCCTAGAGCTGGCCATCCGGCCAAACTGAGCTATCGGTGAAGGAGAGCCTTGGTGAGAGAGGTAAAGAAGAACCCAAAGATCACTGTGGCTGAGCTCCAGAGATGCAGTCGGGAGATGGGAGATGGGAGAAAGTTGTAGAAAGTCAACCATTCCTGAAGCCCTCCACCAGTCGAGGCTTTATGGCAGAGTGGCCCAACGGAAGCCTCTCCTCAGTGCAAGACACATGAAAGCCCGGATGGAGTTTGCTAAAAAAAACACCTGAAGGACTCCAAGATGGTGAGAAATAAGATTCTCTGGTCTGATGAGACCAAGATAGAACTTTTTGGCCTTAATTCTAAGCGGTATGCGTGGAGTAAACCAGGCACTGCTCCTCACCTGTCCAATACAGTCCTAACAGTGAAGCATGGTGGTGGCAGCATCATGCTGTGGGGTGTTTTTCAGCTGCAGGGACAGGATGACTGGATACAATCAAGGGAAAGATGAATGCGGCCAAGTACAGGGATAGCCTGGACGAAAACCTTCTCCAGAGTGCTCAGGACCTCAGACTGGGCCGAAGGTTTACCTTCCAACAAGACAATGACCCTAAGCACACAGCTAAAATAATGAAGGAGTGGCTTCACAACAACTCCGTGACTGTTCTTGAATGGCCCAGCCAGAGCCCTGACTTAAACCCAATTGAGCATCTCTGGAGAGACCTAAAAATGGCTGTCCACCAACGTTTACCATCCAACCTGACAGAACTGGAGAGGATCTGCAAGGAGGAATGGCAGAGGATCCCCAAATTCAGGTATGAAAAACTTGTTGCATCTTACCGAAAAAGACTCATGGCTGTATTAGGTCAAAAGGGTGCTTTCACTAAATACTGAGCAAAGGGTCTGAATACTTAAGACCATGTGATATTTCAGTTTTTCTTTTTTAATAAATCTACAAAAATGTCAACAATTCTGTGTTTTTTCTGTCAATATGGTGTGCTGTGTGTAGATTAATGAGGAAAAAAATGAACTTAAATGATTTTAGCAAATGGCTGCAGTATAACAAAGAGTGAAAAATTTAAGGGGGTCTGAATACTTTCCGTCCCCACTGTATATACACACACACAGTATCTCACAAAAGTGAGTATACCCCTCACAATTTTGTAAATATTTTATTATATCTTTTCATGTGACAACACTGAAGAAATGACACTTTGCTACAATGTAAAGTAGTGAGTGTACAGATTGTACAACAGTGTTAATTTGCTACCCTCTCAAAATAACTCACACAGCCATTAATGTCTAAACCTCTGCCAACAAAAGTGAGTACACCCCTAAGTGAAAATGTCCGAATTGGGCCCAATTAGCCATTTTCCCTCCCAGGTGTCATGTGACTCATTATAGTTACAAGGTATCAGGTGTGAATGGGGAGCAGGTGTAATACATTTGGTGTTATGGCTCTAATTCTCTCATACTGGTCACTGGATGTTCAATATGGCACTTCATGGCAAAGAACTCTCTGAGGATATGAAAAAAAGAATTGCTGCTCTACATAAAGGTGGTCTAGGCTATAAGAATATTGCCAAGACCCTGAAACTGAGCTGCAGAGTGGTGGCCAAGACCATACAGCGGTTTAACAGGACAGGTTTCACTCAGAACAGGCCTCATCCCGGTCGACCAAGGAAGTGCACTTGCTCAGTGTCATATCCAGAGGTTTTTGGGAAATAGGTCTTTGGGAAATAGATGTATGAGTGCTGCCAGAATTTCTGCAGAGGTTGAAGGAGTGGGGGGGTCAGCCTGTCAGTGCTTAGACCATATGCCGCACACTGCATCAAATTGGTCTGCATGGCTGTCGTCCCAAGAAGGAAGCCTCTTCTAAAGATGATGCAGAAGAAAGCTTGCAATTTGCTGAAACAAGCAGACTAAGGACATGGATTACTAGAACCATGTCCTGTGGTCTGATGAGACCAAGAGAAACTTATCTGGTTCAGATGGTGTCAAGCGTGTGGCGGCAACCATTTGAGGAGTACAAAGACAAGTGTGTCTTGCCTACAGTCAAGCATGGTGGTGGGAGTGTCATGGTCTGGGGTTGGATGAGTGCTGTCGGCACTGGGGAGGTACAGTTCATTGAGGGAACCATGAATTCCAACATGTACTGTGACATACTGAAGCATAGCATGATCCCTTCTCTTCGGAGACTGGGCCGCAGGGCAGTATTCCAACATGATAACAGCCCCAAACACACCTCCAAGATGACCACTGCCTTGCTAAAGAAGCTGAGGATAAAGGTGATGGACTGGCCAAGCATGTCTCCAGACCTAAACCCAAGCATCTGTGGGGCATCCTCAAATTGGAAGGTGGAGGAGCGCAAGGTCTATAACATCCACCAGCTCCGCGATGTCATCATGGAGCAGTGGAAGAGGATTCCAGTGGCAACCTGTGAAGCTCTGGTGAACTTCATGCCCCAAAGGGTTAAGGCAGTGCTGGAAAATAATGGTGGCCACACAAAATATTGACACTTTGGGCCCAATTTGGACATTTTCACTTAGGGGTGTACTCACTTTTGTTTAGATATTAATGGCTGTGTGTTGAGTTATTTTGAGGGGACAGCAAATTTACACTGTTACACAAGCTGTACACTCACTACTTTAAATTGTAGCAAAGTGTCATTTCTTCAGTGTTGTCACATTAAAAGATATAATAAAATATTTACATAAATGTGAGGGGTACAATGTTCAACTTCCAGTGACCTCCTTTAGCTGTCTACAGCAGGTTTCTGTGTCTGTGATGTCACTCCTCCTCCTGGGGGAATTTCTAAGTTCTCTGACTTCCTGTTTCCCACCTTTTCCAGTCCTGATACTACATGTCCCATGATCCTTTGAGCCTCTGTAGCTTCAGGGCGGGCTATGGGAGTCACTTGTACCAGTTTTGGGAGTTGATGTGGGTGGGTCCTAGGGTTAATGTGGGTGTTTCCGGGCATTCATGTGGGTGATGAAAGGTGTAAATGTGTCTTGCATCCTCCTGTGTCATTCCTATCTTGAAGCACGGCAAGAATAATGACTTACTGCAAAACTACAGGGGAAGAGCTATGGGAGGTTATTATAAAGGTGTTTTCTTCATATGTAAATAATCACTTCACAGAGAGCAGGGTTCTGGGAGGGTGGGATCCAAGGGGTGGAACTTTCTGTTCACATTGGTCAGGATATTTAACTGGGCAGGACGGAATTCTGATTGCAGCAGCAGCACAGAAAGCTTTCAGAACAAGCCGTGTATGAAGGTGTTTCCTTTTTGAAGAATGCTGTGATCTGTGTGGTAGGACTTTCCAGGTTTGGACTCTTCCTGTAGATGTGACTGGGCGGAATTGAATGCTAATTAGTGTAGCGCTGGGATTTTTGCCATCTAATTATAGGCAGTATGTAATGCTATCAGATTAGTGGTTGGCTCCCTCTAGTGGTCAGCTCATCTCTGTAAATAAGACTGTTGTTCCTCATATAAGAACATGGGACAGAACATACACAGGAAGTGACTTCAAAGTTTTGTTTTGCAAAGAACTTGCTTACCCACAGTGCCCACTTACCTACCCAGAAGGCCAAGTTGCAGAATTGCCTGTTGGGTAGAGCTTTATAAAGGACAAGCGTGGGACCTGTGTGGGAGTGTTTGGAAAAGCGTGGCCTGCTTGGCGAGGAACGGAGTTGATGCCACCGGAGAGGTCCTGGAACACAATGTGCTGGAGGTGCATCTGATCGGGTCGGAGGATCCAGGAGGCCTGAAGGAGCCTGACGGCAGCTATTGTTCATCTGACGGAGATGTGCGGTGTGCCGGAGCCCACCTGGAAGCGGGACTGGGATCACAGAAACGTAGCAGTACAACTGTCTGGGCATGGTGTGGTGAGAGGGCTGTTGCCCAAGATTTATATAAAACTTTTAACACATTATAGACTAGTGCAGAGTATTGCAGAGACCTGCAGTTCTACGGAATGGTCTCACTTACATAGACTGTGTTTAATCAGGCCTCAAAGCCTGTATTCCACCAGACATCGACTGACGGTCCGGTTGCATTCTCCCAAGAGGAAGGTTACAAGTGTGTTGCATATTTGAGTTTGCCGTTACCTACTACTTTATATTACTTTGACATCTGCTCACTCACTGGAATACAAATACTGCAGTATAATATGGCTAGCTGAAAAAAGAAGATAAGAGACTGTACCATTTATTGTAAGGCTCTCTAATCCTGTGGAGCAATGGATACCCAGGTAATAATAGAGGTACAATATATGGTTATTCCTTGTTATTGGGTTTCACACCAGCCCCGTTACACAGCTGCATCAAGTGGGTTGAGCCAATTAATTGGGGGTAGAGAAGCAGAGTACAGGCCCGATTAATTACTAGCAGCTCCTTTGGGGGTAAGTGCTATATTAGGATGTATTCAATCCCACCCACCATCAGCACTGTGAAGAAAATTACATCATTTGCAGAGTCTGAAAGTCCCCAAAGGGGAGTGTTACAGACTCTAGCTGCTGTGTGAAGTGCCTGTGGAAGTGAGTCTTTCAGCAGAATATACAGAGTGTCACATGACACAGAGCCACAACTAAATCCAGAATATCAAGGGATCTGCAGACAACAGAGCAACATAATATAGAGGTATAATCTATGCTGGGATTGATTATTCCATTCAGTTCTAGTGAAAAGAAAATTGGAATTCAGCTTTAACATTAAGACAAGAGGAATATATTGGGAGAAGAGTCTGCATAATATTACATATACCTGTAAGTAGCTTTTTTATGTTGATATAGCCAAACACTCATTAAATGCCATACATAACTGACTAATTTACTGATGTTTGACCTTAATCACAACCTGCTTTGATATTTATGTTTTAATATTTTTATTAAGGTTTTCACAAAAGAGAATACAAACTTGTTTACAAAGAACATGTACAGTATAAAATATATTCTAATTCAGTGGATATCCAAACATTTTGTAAACATGTAAATACACCCAAAGTGTGCGTTCTTTCAAGTATAGATCTTTACTGACTATATAGATTATACTAGCCTTGTCTGTATGGGGTAGCCTCAATTCTCGTTCAGAACTTCAAATGAATAAAATGCATCATAATTTCTATTTACAATTAAAGATAGAGCCTTTACTTATTGCAATTTCAAATTAATAGTCAGGTCATGACTCTTTGTAGGTTGCAGATGCACTTATTATCTACTGTATTGTTGTGAGTGTGGTATGGAATTTTAATGAAGTTTCAGTATTTATTTCAGTGCCTCCAACCTTACAGTAATTTCTTTAAATTTGGTTCCTACTTTCGTGCACACCACAATTCTTTCCTGAGTTGATTGATTTATGGGGTTTTCATACCAAAGTATCAAATATGTCTCAACAAACTTGAAAGGTAACTAATTTGACCTTTATTCATTAGCGGATATATTCATACAATTTTATAGAGAACATAATTTTCTGGTGATTGAGACTTCACACATACATTATCAAACATCAGTATGGGTAGTGAGGAAAATTATTATAATCACCCAGAGGAGTCACAATGGTCTGTTGGAAAAATATGGATATAATTTTACCCTTTGTCTTCAAGAACGCAGTATCCCTTGTTGCTCAGGGGAGAGCTCCTTCAAATCTCTCCGGCCGGAAAAAATTCAAAGTTTTATCTCACGAGTCAACGGAACCATACTGCCCATTTGAATTACTTATTAAACCAACAGAGCTAAAATTTAAATGGAGTCACAAAGCTTCCCTGGGGCTACAGACATTTAAATCGATGGTTTAAATTACCTAAAACACGGTGGTAGTACTACACCCCTAAACAAACAATAAACATCAATAATTAACCTCTAAGATATGAGCAATATCAGACAGTCCATAAACATCAGTACATAACCTCTACCATATAATCCGTCATTTCAAGGACAGAGGTTAAATAAATTTGGTGTCTGGATCTTACCAACCAGCTGAAGAATCAAATTCCTATAAAGTTTATGCGCGTCAAATGGCTTTCGTCATAAAGTCCAGTGGGTTCAGGAAGGGTTAAATATCAACAGACTTCTTGATGTCAGGAGTGCATCCAGTGTGGGGTCTCTGATCCCTTCCTTTTGGCCCTCCTCGCCTTTTATCTCCAATTGGGATAATAAGCTCATAAAAATATCACCAGTTCAGTCCAGAAGGTTTGGCTCACTTTCTATTGGTTTAAGATACTTAATTATTAACCTTCTCTGGAAATTTTAAGGAGTTCGCATAATACTGTCTTCAACCACCAGGTGTCTCACATGTGTTTTGAGTCTATCCTTTTAAGTTAATACGTTCTATTTTCATAATGTGTATAATGGTAAGAATAGTATATACCTTTAAATATTCTGGTAATCGGTCTAATATAAAGTACAATCTTGATTAATCATTTTTACATAACTGGTTGTATATCTATAAATGTATCTTTATAAAAACTGGTCTACCTATGAATGACACATGTTGTTATATATATTCATCAATACTACATAGAAATGATTATCTATATGGATACCTGTATAACTTCTGGTATGTTCACTGAATATTTGTTTTTCTAAGCATAGGTTACAGTCTTATATAGTTATAATCATAATTATATGTTTTTCCTAATACTAATTAGTTTCTTAAAACACTTCTACTTATAAAATCACGCTTTCATATATATTTTCTTCATACCAAAGTTGTTGGGTCCGCAGATGCCAAAATTATAATATGTCTCTGTGACCTACAATGTCATAGATAGTTTTAAATGACTTATAATAACCTTATAGATACTTTTAAAATATTTTTTGACTGGCACAAGATTCAACTCTCTCTAACGTGTTGAGATGGACCTTGAACATTCCCACTGAGTGTTTAGAAATGACTTGTTTGTCTAAACTAGGGATGTCCAAACTATGGCCCTCCAGTTGTTGCGGAACTACACTTCCCATGAGGCATTGTAAAACTCTGACATTCACAGACATGACTAGGCATGATGGGAGTTGTAGTTCCTTAACAACTGGAGGGCCATAGTTTGGACACCACTGGTCTAAACCATCCTAAAAGTTCATACAATGAGTTTTGTTAGCCAAGGTGTTAGCTATTTACAGTTCATCTACTTTTTGAGGCCTAAGTATCTCTCATGTTTCTGCCAGGAAATGTAATATATATTTCTTCATGAATTCACAACAGTATACATTAACGAAAGGGGTCAATACCTGCATAATGAGGCTACCACATCCCTTGGCACCCTGAGACCGGAATTGACGCTAAAGAAATAGTCACTGTTCAGGGTTTATAATGAATAGGCCAGAAGACCCTCGTAAAACTACAGCAAAGACCAAAAAAGGAAGGAAAGAGAGAAAAGAAAGGTTGAAGAGAAAAGTAGCAATGTAAAAAATTACCCCGTGCTCCAAATCCCACCATCCTGAAACTGCTCTAATTGGGTATTGACCGAGGATCTCCAGTCAAATACTTGACCCATGGGTCCCAGACTTTCTCGAACATTTGCATTTTATCATTCAAGATTGCTGTCATACGCTCATTAATAATAATCCAGGAAAGTTTGTGATTTAGCTGTTCGAATGATAAAACAGCTGATTTTCAAGATTTGTGATAATAATTTTTACCAATATAATTATAAATGCTATGAGACATCTCAATGATTTTGACGCTGTCTCCACCTTACAGCCGAGCAGCGACTGTCTCGGGGACTTAACAAGGTTTACTTGGGTGAGGGTGTAAATGAAATTGTACACCACAATCTAATAACACCTTAACTTAGGGTACTGCCACCACACATGGTACATTGTTCTCTCCTGTCCGCATCCATGGAAACACAAAGGACATGCTGCCGGCATGTAAGTTGCCAGCCTGGTTGGAGCCATGTACCATCTCAGAAGCACTTTATAATCAGCTTTTATAATTGAAGTATTCATAAGTGACCTTGAGGCCTTTGGGCTATAGTATGCCATTCTTGCAGCTCAATATTTTCCTGGAGGTCTGTCTCCCATTTTTCCATGTATCTCTGCAGAGGAATTAGTCAAAATAGTATACATTTATGAAATATGTCCTCTGATTTTATTAAACTTCTGACACAATTATTCCATAAGGGACATAGTTACTATATCAGAATTTTGTGATATAGTGCTTAAAAAGTGCCTTATCTGTGTGTAACGGAAGTACTCAAAGACCGACTTTGATATTTCTCCATTAGAACATTTCTTGTCAATATTCCCTTATGATCGTCACCTATATGCAGCAGGCCTTTGTTGGTCCACCAATCAAATGTTCTGGGGGTGAGGCCCGGGGTGAAATTCTCATTTCCAAGAATAGGGGCCAGTGGGGTATGCTGGGATTTAAAGTTTTAAGATTTTGTTAACCTATCCCAAATATTCAAGTAAAGGAGAGTACTGGGCATAAAATTGGGGGCTATTCCTTAGGTGATAACCAGAGGATATGAGAGACTGACCTTTCCCGACATGCATAAGCCTCCACTTGCATCCATATAGGATGGGGCTGAGTAGAGCTAAGCCTGGCTAACTGGGCCAACTGTGCCTTGTAATAATATTTTTGCAAATTTGGAGACCCCAACCCTCCTTTCCTCTTAGGAGTGAACAATGCATGCTTGTTCACCCTAGGCCTCCTATCCCCCAAGATAAAAGATTTTTTCTGGAATGCCACCAACTCCAATCGGACAAGCGCTACAGGTAGTATACAGAATAAATACAATTCTTTCAGAAGAACATTCATCTTTACAGAATGCAGTCTACCAAACCATGACGGTGGGTGAAGTAGCCATCTGGCTAAATCAGCTGTTAAACATTGGAATAGTGCAGGATAATTTTGAGAGTATAACGTGCGCAATGACAGAGTGAGATTAATTCCCAAGTATGGGAGGACCTCCATGTGCCATATGAAATTGTAAGATTGTTTAAGGGTTAAGAGCGTACCTTCCTCTAGAAAGATGTTCATGGCCTGTGACTTTTCATGATTTATTTTAAGACCCAAGATTACTGTAAATGGTTTGAGTATTGTGTATAAGTTGAGGAGGGTGGTAAAAAGGTGACGAGACTATCAGCAAGATGTCGTCCGCGAAAAGGATATATTTATGTTCACTATTGCCACATGTAAATCCTTGAATATTAATAGAGGTGCAAATTTTTATAGCGAGCGCCTCCAGGGCCAAAACGAAAAGTAATGGGGACAGTGGGCAACCCTGTCGAGTTCCTCTTTGGATAGAAATGGGACTCGCGGAATATCCCTTTACCATTAAGGAAGCTATAGGGAAGCTATATAGAACCCGGAGTATGGACATAAATCCTGACCCACAGCCCAGCTGGGCCAAGACATAAAAAAGGTAAAGACAAGAAATCAAATGCCTTGTGTATGTCCAAGGACAGCAACATTCCCCGCCTGGGTACTTTCTCATCCCAATCAGAATGTATCGCTGAGATGATGTCTATGACTCTTCTGGTCTGGTCTGAAACTTGGCGACCGGGGACAAGCCCTGCCTGGTCTGGGTGGACATATTGTGCAAGAAATTAATTTAGTCTAACTGCCAAGACTTTGGTCATTATTTTTAAATCAGTATTTATCAAAGAGATTGAATGATAATTTGCACAAAGCCCGTGGCCCTTCTTCAGTTTAGGAAAAATGTATATATATGCTGTGTTCTCCTGAACCAGAAGACTTGTGCCTCATCGGATTGCATTAGAAAATATACACAGATGTGGGGTCAAAATCTCTTGATATTTTTGATAGTTTTGGCCTGAGAACCTATCTGGGCCCGGTGCTTTAGAGGGATTCAAACTTTTTATAGCTGTCCTACTTCCATTTTCGAAAATTTCTTGTCCATGAGATCTGAGTGATCTTGTGTCAATTTGGGCAGGGAAATATCACAAAAAAGTCATCCATTTTTCCCTGGCTGACCTTCTCCAGATTGCTATATAATGTGGAGTAAAATTTAGTAAATTCCTTTAAAATGGCTTCTGGATGTTGGGTTGAATGTCTGGCGTTTAGGTAAGGCCGACGTGTAAGGACGGGGGGGCAATTTCCTTGCTAATAAGGTAGTAGGCTTATCTCCCAATGTATAGCACCTATGTCGTGACCAACGTTTTTCTGCCTTAGTGGTAAGGCTCAAATTTAATGCCAATCTGGCCATTTAATTTTATGTCTATCTACGGCGATGCTTGTTGTTCAGATATGTTGTTCAGATATTATTTATTCGGTTATTCGAGTATTCGGTACTGTCTCTTGTTGTGTAATCATGCTGTCACGGTATTGTTTGATTCTGGCTGCTATTTGTAATCACTTACCACGAATAGTGGCCTTATGGGCTGCCCAAAAGGGATGAGCTTCGTGTTCGAGTCAAACCCATGTTCGACTCGAGCATTGTCTGTTCGACCGTTCGTTGAATTGCGAACGATATGGGCCGTTCGCGCCAAATTCGTGTGGCGCATCATGGCCCATAATTCACTGCGGCGTCGCAGTGCATTGCTGGCTGATGATGGGCCAAGCATGCACTATGAGCCGCATGCTTGGCCAATCACAGCGCCGTCAGTAGAGAGAGCTGTAATTGGCCAAAGCCAGGGTGGCTTTGGCTAATTATGGCTCAGGGGGTTTAGAACACGCCCCACACTATATAAGGCCTCCTGCACGGCGGCCCTGTGTAGTGTGTTCCGGCGTGCTGAGAGATAGAGAGAGAGACAGTGTCATTTCATTTGAGTTAGCTAGATTAGGCAGGACAGTCAGTCAGTTAGCTGCACTTAGTGTATTGTGTATATATATGCATCCCAGGTGTTGTGTGTGTGTGTGTATATATATATATATATATATATATATATATATATATATATATATATACACACTGTATTCAGTTTAGCTAGATCCGTTCCTGTTAGCTTCCTACTGACAGGCAACTTGTCTTGTTACAGTATTTACAGCTACCTGAAGAAAGTTGCCGGTGTTCTTTTGATCCTATTAGTACCACAGTCAGGCAGCTAGACTATTTACAGTTAGTGTAGTGCGTCCTCCTCACAGTGTTCAGCTAAAGCTACAAGTTAGTTTATTGTGACCTCTGCACAGTGTTCAGCTAAAGCTACAAGTTAGTTTTGTACGACCTCTGCACAGTGTTCAGCTAAAGCTACAAGTTAGTGTAGTGCGTCCTCTGAATAGTGTTTATCTAAAGCTACAAGTTAGTGTAGTGCGTCCTCCTCACAGTGTTCAGCTAAAGCTACAAGTTAGTGTAGTGCATCCTCTGAACAGTGTTCATCTAAAGCTACAAGTTAGTGTAGTGCGTCCTCCTCACAGCGTTCAGATAAAACTACAAGTTAGTGTAGTGCGACCTCTGCACAGTGTTCAGCAAAAGCTACAAGTTAGTGTAGTGCGTCCTCTGAACAGTGTTCATCTAAAACTACAAGTTAGTGTAGTGCGTCCTCCTCACAGTGTTCAGCTAAAACTACAAGTTAGTGTAGTGCGTCCTCTGAACAGTGTTCATCTAAAGCTACAAGTTAGTGTAGTGCGTCCTCCTTACAGTGTTCAGCTAAAACTATAAGTCAGTGTAGTGCGACCTCTGCACAGTGTTCAGTTAAAGTTACAAGTTAGTTTAGTGCGACCTCTGCACAGTGTTCAGCTAAAGCTACAAGTTAGTGTAGTGCGACCTCTGCACAGTGTTCAGCTAAAGCTACCTGCAGAAGGTTGGTGGTGTTTTCCTGATCCTATTACTACCGCAGGCAGCTAAAGTATTTACACGTTAGTGTAGTGCGACCTCTGCACAGTGTTCAGCTAAAGCTACCTGTAGAAAGTTGGTAGTGTCTTCCTGATCCTATCACTACCACAGGCAGCTAAAATATTTACACATTTGTGTAGTGCGACCTCTGCATAGTGTTCAGCTAAAGCTACCTGTAGAAGGTTGGTGGTGTTTTCCTGATCCTATCACTACTGAAGGCAGCTAAATAAGCTACAAGTTATTTTTTTGCGAGCTCTGCACAGTGTTCACCTAAAGCTACCTGTAGAAGGTTGGTGGTGTTCTCATACTACAGGCAGGCAGTTGATTTTGCTAGCTGCAGTATCAGTACAGATAGATATATATATATATATATATATATATATAAATATCCCAGCTTAGTGCAACTACAGGCCATTAGTATGTCTGGAAGGCCAACAAGGAGAGGCAGACAATCACAAGCCAATAAAAGAGGGCAAGCAGGCTCTGTGTCTAGAGGCAACGGTGCTGGTTGTGGAGACTTTGCATCCTCATCAGCACGTGGCCGTGGGACACGCTTGGCCTTTTTTTCGGCAGCTGGCCATGTTGAGCCACAACATGCGGAAGACTTGGTCAAGTGGATGACCAAGCCGTCCTCATCCTCCTCATCCTCCCTCACCCATGCTCAGGGTACTTTGTCTGGCAAAGCAGCTGCCAACGCGGCCTCTTCCCTCGGCTCAGTGGCATCAGTGACTCCTTCCCTATCCCCACCATGTCCTCCTGAGGAGTCCCTCGAACTGTTTGACCACAGTGTTGGGTACATGCTCCAGGAGGATGCCCATCGTTTAGAAGGCTCTGATGATAATGCTGAGCTAGATGAAGGCAGTAACGTGAGCACGGACAGAGGGGGTGTCCAAGAAGGACAGCAATCTGGCAGTCATGCTCCCCCTGCTGCAGCATACTGCCAGCTTTGCTCCAGTGATGAGGGGGGAGGGAATGATGAGGTCACTGACTCAACGTGGGTGCCTGATAGGAGAGAGGAGGAAGAGGAGGAGGCACATCACCAACGAGGCAGAATGTCCTCCAGGGGCCAGCCTAAGGGCAGCACACTGACTGCATCACACCGCAAAGCTTACCATGTGCAGGACGCTGCTGTCTCTGCGCATTATTCCAAAAGTTCTTTGGTGTGGGCCTTTTTTGAGACGAGTGCATCAGATCGCACTGCTGCTATTTGAAACATATGTCTCAAGCGTATCTTGCGTGGCCAAAACATCTCCCGCTTGGGCACCACATGCTTGACCAGACATATGTTGAGCTGCCATGCAGTTTGTTGGCAAGCGTATCTAAAAGACCCACACCAAAGAACAAAGAGGACCTCTCCTTGCTCCTCATCAGCTGAGATCTCCAACCCCACTATACCTTCAGTCCTCTCTGAGACCTGCACTGAGAGGAATGAAGGTGTAGAATTAGGTGTGTCACAGCGAAGTACTTGTGGGCAATCTGCTTTCGGTACACCAACGTCAGATTGTATCAGGCAAATTTCCCTGCCCAAGCTGCTGCACCACCGAAAGAAGTTCACTCCCAGCCATCCACATGCCCAGCGGTTGAATGCTAGCTTGGCAAAATTGCTAGCACTTCAACTGCTACCTTTTCAGTTGGTAGACTCTGCCCCCTTCTGTGAGTTTGTGGAATGTGCGGTTCCTCAGTGGCAGGTACCCAAACGCCACTTTTTCTCATGGAAGGCGATTCCGGCTCTCAGCATGTGGAAGGCAATGTCTTGGCCTCGCTGGACAGGGCAGTCAGCGGTAAGGTGCATATTACCGCTGACTCATGGTCCAGCAGGCATGGACGTTACCTAAGTTTCACGGCGCATTGGGTGACTCTGCTGGCAGCTGGGAAGAATGCAGGACAAGGTGCAGTAGTGTTGGAGGTTGTTCCGCCACCATGCCTCCAAAATGCCACTACTGATTGTGACACACCTCTCTCCTCCACCCCCTCCTCTTCTTCTTCCTCCATGGCCTCTTCCTGTGCTTTGTCCTCGGAACCAGCGGTGCTCCGTAGCCATTTAAGGGGCTACGCAAGTACGCAGGCCAAAAGATGCCATGCGGTGCTTGAGCTGGTGTGCTTGGGGGACAGGAGCCACACTGGGTGGAGGTTCTGTCAGCTCTGCAGGGGCAGGTTCAGAGGTGGTTGATGCCACGCCAACTTAAGGCAGGAATGGTGGTTTGCGACAATGGCACCAACCTCCTCTCCGCCCTCTGACAGGGACAACTGACCCATGTGCCCTGTTTGGCTCACGTCCTTAACTTGGTGGTGCAGCAGTTCTTGGGCAGGTACCCGGGCTTACAGGATGTCCTGAGGCAGGCCAGGAAAGTCTGTGTCATTTCCGCCGGTCATATAATGCCAGTACTCGGCTGGCAGACCTCCAAAATGAATTTAACCTGTCCAAGAACCACCTAATCTGTGACATGCCCACCAGGTGGAACTCAACGTTGGCCATGCTGCAGCGGCTGCACATGCAGCAGAGGGCCATCAATGAGTACCTGTGTGACTATGGCACCAGGACAGGGTTAGGGCAGCTTGTTTTTTTTCGACCACACCAGTGGGCCATGATCAGGGATGCATGCACTGTCCTGTCACCATTTGAGGAGGCCACGAGGATGGTGAGCAGTGACAGTGCATGCATCAGTGACACTGTCCCCCTTGTCCAGCTGTTGGAGCACACGCTGCGTGGAATAATGGACAGGGCACTTGAGGCAGAACAGAGGCAGGAAGAGGAGGACTTCCTTAGCTCTCAAGGCCCCCTTTATCCAGACAGTGTTCCTGCGTGCCCGCCGATCACACAGGAAGAGGAGGAGGAGGAGGAGGATTGTGTCAGTATGGAGGTGGAGCCTGGCACTCAGCAGCAGTCTTTAAGGGATCATTTAGAGTCCCAAGAAACACATGGACTTGTACGTGGCTGGGAGGAGGTGGCTGCGGATCATGTCGTCCTTAGTGACCCAGAGGACTCCAGACCAAATGCCTCAGCAAACCTACGCTGCATGGCCTCCTTGATCCTGCAAAGCCTGTGGAAGGATCCTCGTATTCGTGGTATCTAGGAGAAGGACCAATACTGGCTAGCAACCCTCCTTGACCCACTTTACAAGTGTAAGGTTGCGGACCTTATCTTGCCATCGCAGAGGGAGCAGAGGATGAAACATCTTCTGGAGGCCTTGCAGAAAGGTCTGTGCAACGCGTTCCCAGAGACTAGGAGGTTACAAACTCCTGTTTCTGGACAACGTGTTGCTGAGGCTTCGGTCAGTCAAAGAAGGAGCGGTGGAGAAGGTGGCCGTCTGACCGATGCGTTCAGACAATTTTTTAGTCCGCAGCCCCAAGGTATGATCAGTTCATACCAGCGTCTGTTTTACATGGTGCAGGAATACCTAGGGGCAAGATCTGACTTGGACACCTTTCCCACCGAAAATCCTCTGTGTTACTGGGTCTTGAGGATGGATCACTGGCCAGAGCTTGCACAGTATGCAATTGAGCTACTGGCCTGTCCTGCATCCAGCGTTCTTTCGGAACGCACATTCAGTGCTGCTGGAGGCTTTGTAACCGATCACAGGGTGCGTCTGTCCACCGACTGGGTCGATTGACTGACCTTCATAAAAATAAATCAGTCTTAGATCACCAACAGATACCAACACCTGATGCTGATGTAACCGAATAATTTTTTTTGGAAATGTCAGATCCCTTCAAAGACTGCCTATGCGGATGCTGAATGACTATCCTGTTATGCTGAGTAATTATCCTCTTCCTCCTCAATGATCATGATGCTTGTAAGGACAATTTTGGTTCTGGGCGCCGCCACCAGTGCCTAAGGCCCAATTTTTAAGCCCCTGTTTAACAGGGGCATGTAGTTACAATTTTTGATGCAATTCTTTCCAGCAGGGCTAGTTCCTGCGTTCCAACTAGAGTATCTGTGAGGGGTTGCAGTGTTGTGGCAACAGCACCAGTGCCTAAGGCCCAATTTTTCAGCCCCTGTTCAACAGGGGTGTGTAATTACAATTCTTGATCTAATATTTCACAGCAGGGCCCATTTCTGCACCCACCAAGAGTAACTGTGAGGACTTACAGTGTTGTGCCACCAGCACCACCACCACCACCAAAGGCTGAATTTTTCTGGCCCTGTTCAACAGGGGCATGTAATTACAATTATTGATTTAATATTTCACAGCAGGGCCCGTTTCTGCACCCACCAAGAGTAACTGTGAGGACTTACAGTGTTGTGGCACCATCACCACAACCATCACCAAAGGCCCAATTTTTCTGACCCTGTTTAACAGGGGCATGTAATTACAATTCTTGATCTAATATTTTCACAGCAGGACCCTGTGAGGGCTTACAGTGTTGTGGCCACAACAACACCTAAGGCCCAAATTTCTGCTGAGTATATAGGGCAGGACCCTACTTTCAAACATCCAACTTACAAAGGACTCCTACTTGCAAACGGAAGGAGACAACAGGAAGTGAGATGAAGGGAAATTCTCTCCTGTACACTTTGAAAATGCACCAGTTCAAAATTACAAACAGATTCTACTTAACAACAAACCTACAGTCCCTGTCTTGTTTGCACTGCTTGTATACTGCTGTTCAGAGTATATAGGGCCTGGGGGCCCCACACCTTTCCTTTTTTAATTTGGGCGCGGGGTTCCTCTTAATATCCATACATAGTTACATAGTAGGGGAGGTTGAAAAAAGACACAAGTCCATCAAGTCCAACCTATGTGTGTGATTATGTGTCAGTATTACATTACATATCCCTGTATATTGCGGTCATTCAGGTGATTATCTAATAGTTTCTTGAAGCTATCAATGCTCCCCGCTGAGACCACCACCTGTGGAAGGGAATTCCACATCCTTGCCACTCTTACAGTAAAGAACCCTCTACGTAGTTTAAGGTTAAACCTCTTTTCTTCTAATTGTAATGAGTGGCCACGAGTCTTATTAAACTCTCTTCTGCGAAAAAGTTTTATCCCTATTGTGGGGTCACCAGTACAGTATTTGTAAATTGAAATCATATCCCCTCTCAAGCGTCTCTTCTCCAGAGAGAATAAGTTCAGTGCTCGCAACCTTTCCTCATAACTAAGATCCTCCAGACCCTTTATTAGCTTTGTTGCCCTTCTTTGTACTCGCTCCATTTCCAGTACGTCCCTCCTGAGGACTGGTGCCCAGAACTGGACAGCATACTCCAGGTGCGGGCGGACCTTCATACAAGACCCAAAGGGCCTGGTAATGGACTTGGGGGTACCCATGCCGTTTGTCTCATCTTATTTTCATCCATATTGCCAGGACACGACATTACATTAAAGCCGCAAGCAGTTTTTTTTTTTTTTTTTTTTTTTTTTTATATTTTTGTGTGTATTCTGTATCCCCAGGGGGACTAAGTAGATAGTAACAAATAGTAATATAATATAGTTATAGAGTAAAAACGCACAAATTGCGCACAAGGTAATGGCACAAAATACATGGTTTTTTTTTTTTTTTTTTTTTTTTTTTTTGGGATTAAGTAAATAGTAATAGAAAGTATCTATGCACAATGTATGCACAGGGCAACAGCACAAAATACATGTTTGGGTTTTTTTTTTTTTTTTTTTTTTCTCCAAGAGGGGGAAAGTCCCCCCCTACTGGATTCAGTTCATGTTTTTTTTCTTTTTCGTTCTTAAACCTCAAAAAGTTTTTCGAAGGTCACAATAGAAGCCCGAGGGTTAGGCCCCAAAGTGGGCATGGGGGTGGGGTGGGGGAGGGAGGGTGGGGAGGGGGGGATGAGGGGGGGTGTTGGGAGGGAGAGGGGGAACGAGGGAGGGGGGGTGGGGGGGAAGAGGCAAGCACATAATCAGAGGTGGTGGCTGGGGAGTGGTGTGAGTGGATATGAGTGGATTCAGGTTGTTAGACTAATGGGGCGGGTAAATGATAGGGGGATATGCTATGTGCCCCCTTACTGCATTTATAATGAGAGACTAGTCCGGATAGGGGATCAAAATAGCATAATGGTACCAGATAGAAGGGTCCAGGAGCGTTAAAGGAGGGAGGGGTAAAATTTCAGATACGGGTAAAAGGATCAATATATGCTCATGGAATGTAAGAGGAGTAAAAGATAAGCTCAAAAAACAAATCATTTTTTCAATAGCCAAAAAGGGGAACGTCAAGATACTCTGCCTGCAGGAGACGCATTTGGTGAAGGACACATGTGAAACTTTAAGCAACAAACAGTTCCGGACGCAGTTTCACTCTACCCACTCATCATATTCGAGAGGGGTGAGTGTACTGATAAGTACGGAGCTGGCCTTCTCCTGCGGGCAGAGTAGGGTAGACGAAAAGGGAAGGTATATTTTCCTCTCCTGTTCAATAGAAAATAGAAGATATATACTGGCGAATGTGTATATCCCCCCCCCATTTTGCACAGAGGTAATGGAGGATTTAGCCAGGTTTGTAGCAGAATTCCCTGGGACACCGGTAATAGCATTGGGAGATTTTAACATGACGATGAATGGGAGCATAGATAGATTCCCGCCAAAGCCTGGAGTGGGAGAGGCCAACAGGAGTCCCCTTCTTCAGTATTGTGATGAACTAGGACTGGTAGATATCTGGAGAAGGAGGCATCCTGGAGAGAGGCAGTATTCGTGTCACTCCAGGACTCATGCCACCCTGTCTAGAATTGATCTCATACTGGGGAATGAGGAGGCTCTAAATGTAGTGGAAGAGATAGTATATGAGCCAAGAGGCATTTCGGACCATACCCCAGTTATTGCCTCCGTGAGAGTGGGGGGACAGTATGGCAGGGGGAGCTGGAAGATTAATCCCTTTTGGCTCGAACTTATAGGAGAGGAGGAGAAAATGATGGAAGGGCTTTCAGAATATATTAGTATAAACCTAGGATCGGCCTCACTTGGGGTGGTCTGGGATTCCCTGAAGGCATATATTCGAGGAGCCTTAATCCAGAGAATAGCGCATGTCAAAAAACAGTCTCGAGCTGTTGAAAAGGAAGCTAAAGAGAATGCAAGACTGTCGGAGGCGCACTATGTAGCAACACCATCCCAGGTCAACCACGAGTGCTGGGTGAGGAGGCAAGAAGAGTACAGTAGGGTGCTCCGGGAGAAGGCAGAAAAGATAGGATCCTTTCAGAGACTGAGCTTTTTTGGAGAGGGGGAGAAGATAGGGAAAGCTCTGTCTCTGATAATCAAGGCAAACGGCCCCCCGAGTGCAGTACCGGCAATTATAGGGAGGGAAGGAGAGATAAGAAAAAACACTCCGGATATAGTAAATGAATTTAAAATGTACTTTGAGAAGTTATATAGTTCCTCCAGGGTAAATGTAGAGGGGGAAATGCAGAGCTTCTTTGAGGGGTTGGAGATAACCCCGGTATCAGAGGTAGATCGGGAAATGTTGGATGCCCCACTGACTCTTAAGGAACTGCAGAGTGCGGTTGGAGATATGGCGGCTCAAAAATCCCCAGGCCCGGATGGCCTGCCTATAGAAGTATATAAAAAATATGGGGAGGTATTGTTACCCTTATTGCTGAAAGTATTCAATGGGGCTAAGGAAGAGGGGGCTTTGCCCCCCTCCATGGCAGAAGCCATAGTAATACTTCTGTTAAAAGAAGGGAAGAACCCAATAGATATGTCCTCATACAGGCCCATATCGCTTTTGTGCTCGGATGTGAAGATCCTTGCCAAAGTAATGGCTGCAAGGCTTAACAAAATAATCCCTAAACTAATACACCCGGATCAGTCTGGGTTTATCCCAAACAGATCCACAAGCACCAATATAAGGCGGGTATACCTTAATATGCAAATCCCCATAGAAAATAGCGGTAGGAGAGCAATTCTCTCACTAGACGCGGCCAAGGCCTTCGATTCCCTGGAATGGCATTACTTATGGAAGGTACTAGCGGAATATCAGCTTGGCCCCGGGTTTGCTCGGTGGCTAAGATTGTTGTATAGTGAACCAAGGGCCAAGGTAAAAATCAATGGGCAATGCTCGGAGGGGTTTCAGCTGAGCAGGGGCACAAGACAGGGGTGTCCCTTGTCCCCCCTGCTCTTCGCACTGGCAATTGAACCCTTGGCAGTGGCTCTAAGGATGGCACAGGGCATACAGGGATTCAAGAGGAAGAAAGGGGTGGATAAAGTGGCCTTGTATGCCGATGATATTTTATTATTTTTGGCAGATACGCAGGAGTCACTGGAAACAGCTATGAGGATAGTGAGGGAGTTCGGAAATTTCTCTGGGCTGTTAATCAATTGGAAGAAATCGGTGATTTTGCCCATTGATACCCTGTGTGAGCCTCTCCCATATCAGGCATCCCAGGTCCAAGTGGTTAGGCATATGAAATATCTGGGAATTAACATTACCAGAGACCCAAGCCAGTATATATCTGAAAACCTAGTCCCACTGATGAAGAAACTTAAACAGAAGTGTCAAGTATGGAGACGTTTACCCCTCTCGGTCGCCGGGCGCTGCAATCTGATCAAAATGGTCTGGCTACCTCAAATCCTATATGTTATGCAGAATTCTCCTGTTTGGATCCCCAAGCACTGGTTCAAAAAACTGGACAGCATATTTAGAGAACTTATTTGGAAGGAAGGGGTGGCCAGGATTGGGTTGGAGACGCTGCGGCGACCAGAGGAGAAAGGAGGTCTGGCGGTACCAGATCCACGAGGTTACTTCCTGGCAGCCCAACTGCAGCAAATGGGAGGTAGTAATAGGCCAGGAGAAGCAGGAGTAGGGGGTAGCATCTTATTGAACGACACCAGACACGATACGGTGGCGGAAGGGTTAGAGGCAGACTCATTCTGTACCAAATGTCCCACTATCCGGTTGATGAGCAGAGTCTGGGTACAGGCTAAAAAAATTCTGGGATATGAGGGTTTTGCGGAATTCTCGCCACTTTGGGATAATAATAGCCTTAACGAGCTTAAGAAAATGGGGCGTGTAGAGGAATGGGATCATATGGGCATCCATTACCTTGTACAGGTATATAGGGCAGGGAGGTTAAAGTCCTTCCAGGAACTGGTAGAGGAGTATACGATCTCCAACAGGTCATTTTATAAATATTTACAACTCAGGCACGCCCTGGAGGCACAATTTGGGAAGGAAATGCCAGTGTGGTGTGAAATGACCTTTTTGAGAAGGCTGATTGATGCGGGATCTACAAAGGGTCTGATCTCGGACATGTATGGGTGCTTGAAAGTAACAGCACAAGAAGGCCGGGTCGAAAATAAAAACAGGGCTAGATGGGAAAAGCCGCAAGCAGTTTTAAATGACTTTTTTTTACTTTAAAGATGTAATTTTGTGCAGGGACTGTTCTAAGCATGGGAAACACTTACTACTACTACCTACTTTACAGGCATACTATAGACACCCCCAGGTACGATATTTAAAGGAATATTTCACTTTCTTTTTTTTTACTTTAAGCATCATTAAAATCACTGCTCCCGAAAAAACAGCCGTTTTTAAAAGTTTTTTTTTGCATTGATACATGTCCCCTGGGGCAGGACCCGGGTCCCCAAACCCTTTTTAGGACAATACCATGAAAATTAGCCTTTAAAATGAGCACTTTTGATTTTGAACGTTCGAGTCCCATAGATGTCAATGGGGTTCTAACGTTCGTGCAAATTTTCGGTCCATTCGCAGGTTCTGGTGCGAACCAAACCGGGGGGGTTTTCGGCTCATCCCTACTGCCCAATTAATAATAGAGAACGTAGCCGAGGGCAAATTTTCACGAAAGAATGTGTGCAACTCCGTCTCTATCTCTTTTAGTACTACCGGGTCATTTAACAAGGTCGTGTTAAGATGCCACGGGGAGGGGCATGGTTTCTTCCACAGATCCAAAAGAGATAACCTGACCGGAGTGTGATCCAACTACGGGGGAGCAAGGATTTTGACTGAAGTCACGTATGGTACTAATGAGGATCCTATAAATATAATTGTCTATCTGGGAATATGTACAATATACAGTATGTGTGAGTAATGAGTATAATCTCTTGTGGAGGGATTATCCTCCTGCCAAGCATTGATTAGGTCATTGCTATGTAGCAACTGTGCTAATTTACTACTATTTCTGGGTACATTTTTGAATAGGGGTTTATTAGAAGTCAATTTATCCAACATTTGATCTAAAGGTAAATTACTGTCCCCACCCAGTATCCCCTTTCTCTGCGCCTTTGGGAGTAGTATTGCTAACATTTTGTGAAAACACTCCAGTTGCCCTGTATTGGGAGTAAAGTATGAGATAAAGGAGATCAATTGTTTATTCATATGACCCACCACCAATAGGTACCCCCCCACTTTATCTTTTACTAGTGATGGGAGTAAAGGACACCTTTCGAGAGAAACATATAGCGTCTCCCTGTTTTTTCTTAGTACCAGAGGAAAGGTAAAACTGTGGATATCGGGCACTGACATACCTCGGGTCGAGGTCTTTGAAAAATGGGTCTCCTGTAACAGTAGTATATCCGCTTTTTGTTTGTAATAATAATTGAAAGCCTTCATTCACTTGGGAGGGGAATTAAATCCCTGCACATTGTGTATGAGTATAGAATACTTAGTTGAGTAAGAAGTCGACTGGTTTGGCAGAGTACACTCACTTTGACAGATGTAGAGCCCCCCAGGCTCCAACAATAGGAGAACCAGATCAACCCAGGAATCCGTAAGGACATGGCAGGATCAGAGCACAATGTCAGGGTCCAAGGAAAGAATAGAAAAGCAGTGAAAGTAATGAAATTTTGTAGGAAATTGCAAGGCCTAAGGCCTTGCATTGAATGTAACATATTTACTATAGAATATGAACAACAGGGGGATGAAGCCCTCCCCAGGTCATGATCCCAGGGAATCGAATGTGAGGTTACACCCATCAGGAGATAGGAGCAAGGTCACTAGAATGACTTGAGAGTCCACCCTGACTTTAAACCATATGTGCTATAAATAAACAGGAGGTTAGGCAAACAAATTATTAAACATTGGTGTGATTAATTTCACAATGGAGTTGCCCAGACCACCACCGCCCCCCCAGGATAATCACTGGAGGGGGGATCACTGGAGGGCTGGGCCACGCGGTCACTTAGCAATTTTATAAAACAGCTTACCCTACCTAGGAACAGTAGTACAGCAACAAATGAGCAGAAAAGTAGTCAATAGCATCTATATTAATAAAGCTGAACCTGGAAACCATAATATCAGCTAAACAAGTGAGGCTGTCCCTTCCAATTGCGGACCACGATATGCTCCTCCCAAGAGCAAGTCCATTTTCAGGTGGAGAAGGGGGAAAAAAAAGGGGAAACAACCCCTTCCAAGAAGGGGGATCTGTGGCTGCTCATGTATGTGGGGGAGTCTTTCCCCTTTGCCTAGAGTGTTGTGTGGTCCAGATTGGGAACAAGAGATGATCCATTTGGTTAGATGAAGAGGGGGTCTGTCGATCCCTTGAAATGATGCCCAGCTCCAGCAGCAAATCTTCACCTTCATGGTAGGTTGAAAAGGAGTGGGATTTGTCCTGGTAGGTAAAAGGTAGCCGAAACAGGGAAAGACCATCAATATTTTATCTGACAGTTCAGCAGCTGCTGTAAAAGAGGTTCCAGATTTCAAAGTTTTTGCACCGTGGAAAAAACGAGATCTGCAAACAACTGGATGGAAGTTACAAATAGTGTCAGATCCTAGCGATTCCTGGAGGCCATCACCATTTTTTCTTTGATCCTATAGTAGTACGGCTTTACTATTACATCTCGTGGAAGTGCATCTGACCTGGTTGCAATCAGGGCCCTATGGACCCTATACATCTCCAACTGATGGGGTGAGATGTCCGGAATCAGTTCTTTCATGAGAACTTGCATAGCACCTTCTAAGTCTGTGTGGGTTTCTTGTAGACCTTGGACCCGCACATTATAGCAGCAAAACCTTTTTTCCAGGTCTTCTATTTTTGCGTAGGCCTCATCCAACCGCTCCTGGAGCTCTGCAATGACCCTGGAATTCTGATTGACTCTGGTTACCGTTCCTTCTACCTTAGTTTCAATAGTGTCCAGTCTGAGTTCAAAACTCTGTATATCCTGCTTAATGTCAGTGGTTATGATAGAGTAGGCTTTAGACAGTCCCTGCTGTAGCATAGTTAAAAAAAGAGCCAGCAGCACTAAGTCCCCTGCATAGGGAACAGGTTGAGGTGAGGGCTCCCCATGAGCAGGACTAGATTGGCTGAAAACTGAGTCATCTAGTTCTGCCATATTTCTGTCTATTGAGGAGCTTGGGGAGCCTGCATGCTCTGTTCCTGGGGCATTTTGGTGGATGAAGGCAGGGATAGGGATTCACCCTGAGGGTCCCCGTCCTGATCCCTGAGGACTGTGAGGAAAAGGGGTCCTGTATGTCTGCCCTGGGAGAAGTATCTGCAACTTGTGGTGAGCGGGGCTGTTTGTTGTGCTGGCTGTTTGTGTCTGACTTATCCGGCGCCATCTTGGGTGAAGGAGTCTGCCCAGGGGGAGGAGGCTGCGCCTGTCCCTGACGGTTATTTTGCTTGTACTGCCTTTTCTTTGGTTGCCCGAGATCCGGCGCTGCATGGCAGTTTGTGGTGATCCGCTGCCCATCATGGGAGATCTCCCATTCCTACTGTGCTCGTTTTAGCTGTGGTTTGGCTGGTGGTGTGCGGAGCTCGGTCACAGCATGACTGCTCCCATGGCTGCGTGCATGCGCACTCCCTTGTTTGATATTTCACATGCTGGCTGTGAATATTCAAGTTGCAGCCATAATTTTAAAAAAGTGCATACTTGGACTTTGAAGAACCATAGATGTTGCCCATAATTAGTGATACACAGTATTTAATACAGGTCTGATAACTTGGTATGAGGTTAAATACATGGGCTTGTCAATTTGTTTGCAGCATTATATTGGTAGCCCTAGGAACTTAGTATATAGTTCTTTTAGCTCTACAATACAATACACCAGCACTGCTCTAGAATTAATTGGAGCAACATGTTCAAATATGGCTAGAAAAGTCAGTAGTATTTTTCAGTAGATTGAAGATAATGGATATAGCATTAAGAAAGCATGTACAGTACAAGGAAATTGAAAAATCAATAAGGGAAAAGAGAGAGGTGGATTGAAATAAGAAAGTGAAGCTAAGAATAACTGCCTTGAAATGGCATGTGAGGTTAAATGATGAAATAACTTATCAAGTGTTGGAAGCTAGATACACGAGTGGATTAAGCCTTGAGGTTAATAATGTTAAACTTGAGTTGTTAAAGTACGCTTACAACAACAGATCACAAACTCTTGGATGTAATGGGCACAATTATATTTCTTCCACTTACTCATACAGTGTAGCAGCACACCGTAATAGGGAACAGCAATCTTTAGGAGAAAGGGAAGGCAAATTATAATCTATGCAATTATTTTTTTATCTTTCATTTCCTAACATACTGCATTATGTAACTGTGAAAAAACATGTGTGCTTCTGTTGTCAATGTGGGGAAGATACTAAATAACTGGGTTTAAAGATAGATCTGTTTTAATATAGGTTAGTCTAAACCAAGGGTGCCCAACCGCTGGCCCACGGGCCACATGTGGCCCATGGTGCACTCCGATGTGGCCCATCATGTCTTGCTATGAGATGGCAGGTCAGCAAACCCAGATCGCGGGTTCCCGACCCGCCATCTCCAAGCATTAGTGCGAAGAACGAAACCGCCGCTAGAGGAAGCAAAGCCGATGCTTCCTGTTTAGCGCCGACTCCTTTACAGGCGAAGTGATACCAAATGTACCTGTGACAGGAAGCATCAGCTCTGCTCTCTACTGCAGCTGCATGCTTCTGTCACAATTATGCTTGGGAATGGTGGGTCGGGACACAGGAACCCGCGATCTGGGACAGCAGCCACCAGTATCAGTACCAGTACCAGCCAGCAGTACCAGTAAAAACCAGCAGTTCCAGTACCAGCCAGCAATACCAGTACCAACCAACAGTACCAGTACCAACCAGCAGTACCAGTACCAGCCAGCAGTACCAGTACCAGCCAGTAGTACCAATCATCAGTACCAGTATCCACCAGAAGTACCCGCCAGCAGTACCAGTACCCACCATCTGTACCAGACATCAGTACCAGCCAGCAGTATAAACCAGCAGTACCATTACCAGCCAGAAGTACCCGACAGCAGTACCAGTACCCACCATCCGTACCAGTCATCAGTACCAGCCAGCAGTATAAACTAGCAATACCAGTACCAGCCAGAAGTACCCGCCAGCAGTACCAGTACCCACCATCTGTACCAGTCATCAGTACCAGCCAGCAGTATAAAGCAGCAGTACCAGTACCAGCCAGCAGTACCCGCCAGCAGTACCAGTACCAGCCACCAGTATTAGTACTAGCCAGCAGTACCAGTACCAGCCAGCAATACCAGTTCCCACCAGCAGTACTAGCCAGCAGTAGCAGTCAGCCGTACCCACCAGCAGTACCCGTACCAGCCAGCAGTACCAGTACCCACTAGCAGTACTAGCCAGCAGTACCAGTCAGCAGTACCAGTACCAGCCAACAGTACTCACCAGCAGTACCAGCCAGCAGTACCAGCACCTGTCAGCAGTACCCATCGGCAGTACCAGCCAGCTGAAGGAATCCTGAGGAAGAAGTGAAGACTGAGGTCAGTTGAGGGGCAGGTAAACCGCTGTGCATGTCTGTTTTTCAGGTGGACTCAAATGGGCTCTCTATTCACCTCTATAGACTCGTGTCCGTTTACACCCGCCTATCTGCAATCCGATCTCCTTAAAAAAAAACAGAAGGGGATTTGTCCCCTTCTGTCTGGGCGGAAAGTAGGGCCCTTAGGGTAGAGCGGGTTGCATCCGTGTCTGCTCTACATATGCAGAGTGGACACAGACCTGCCATCCCCCCTTTACACTCATTGTGGCCCACGACCAGTTACCAAGTCGATAAAGTGGCCATCACTCCTCAAAAGTTTGGGCACCCCTGGCCTAAACAAACAGGTAAGGCTTCATTCACCATGGCATCAGTGTATTTTCTCCAGGGAATGCAAGTACGTGCTGGCCGAGCTATCAGAAAATCCTGCATTAAAAAATAAACACCTAAAATACTTTTGTTTAGATGTGTGCAGGGTTAATGCATGTATGCTTGCATCAGTTTACACATGTAAAATCTGCAAATATTTGTGGCCTAATGCCGCGTACACGCGATCGGAATTTCCGTCAGAAACTTGGATGGTTTTTCCGACGGAATTCCGCTCAAGCTTGCCTTGCATACACACAATCACACAAAAGTTCTCTGAACTTTCGACCGTCAAGAACGCGGTGACGTACAACACTACGATGAGCCGATAAAATGAAGTTCAACGCTTCCATGCATGCGTCAAATTGTTTCCGAGCAAGCGTGATTTTTTGTGCGTCCGAATTGCATACAGACGAAAGGATTTTTGGATAGGAACTTTTCCTGACCAAAAAACAGAGAAGATGCTCTCAATTTTTTGATGGCTGGAATACCGCCAGCAAAAGACCGATGGGGCATACACACGGTTGCATTTTTCGACAAAAAGCTTTCATCAGAGTTTTGCTTTCTGATCGTGTGTACGCGGCATAAGGCTAAATATGTATATAAGTATATGTATATACTGGGCAGCACAGTGGTGTAGTGGGTAGCACTCTTGCCTAGCAGTAAAAAGGGTTGCTGGTTCGAATCCCAACCACGACACTACCTGCCTGGAGTTTGCATGTTCTCCCTGTGCCTGCGTGGGTTTCCTCCGGGTGCTCCGGTTTCCTCCCACACTCCAAAGACATGCTGGTAGGTTAATTGGCTTCTGTCCAAAATTGGCCCTAGTATATGAATGTGAATTGGGGACCTTGGATTGTGGGCTCCTTGAGGGTAGGGACCAATGTGAGTGTGTGATGTATGTGTGGAGTGCTTCATAAATTGATGGCACAATATGGGTACCTTAAATAGATAGGGATAATTGTAGACACGCACCCACACTCACTCAGGTTGAACTGGATGGACTGGTGTCTTTATTCAACCTTACTAACTGTGTAACTATGTAACTATGTATAGTACTACTCTTTTAATGCCACTAAGTGTGACACCCATTTTCAAATGTAAGCACATCTGTGTGTATGTTCCCATTGATTCCTATAGTGCTGCATTTAGATGCATTTGAACTATACGCTGTATGCATCTAAACAAGCAATTTTAGAAATTCATGTGAATGAACCCTAAATTATAGCCTTACATTTGCCAGGCTCCCACAATGCATGCAGATACTGTATGTGCACCTGGGCCTCAGCATATATGAACGGAATCTACTAAGAAGAGGCTTTTTCAAGGAAACGTTCACATTAAAGTCCAAATGTATACAGGCTTACATGTATTGAATTTAAAATGAAAATGTGATTTCCTCTCATCCCCAGCTGTGTTCCAAAACTTTGTCAATGAAATCTTCAGGGATCTGCTGTATCAGTTTGTTGTCATCTATCTGGATGACATTCTCATCTTTTTGGAAAATCTGCTTATCCACAGAAACCATGTCCGCACTGTACTTCAGCGCCTTGGAGAGAATAATCTATATGTTCTTTTGAATGTTCCTAGGTCCTGTTTCTGGGATGCTTTGTCTCGAGTTTGGGTCTTCATATGGATCCTGGAAAGGTCTTGGCCATTACCAACTGGCCTCTTTCTGCTAGCCTCAAGGCCACACAGCGCTTTCTTGGGTTCACGAGATATTATAGGCAGTTCATTAGGCATTATTCTTCCATTGCTAGGCATTATTCTTCCATTGCTGTGCCTATTATCTCCTTGACCAAGAAGGGTGTGAATGCCAAGGACTGGCCCCCTGAAGTTGTCTCTGCATTTCACGACCTGAAGCAGGCCTTTGTCTCTGTACTTCTCTTGTGAAGACCTAATCCTGGGGATCCATTTTTTATTGAAGTGGACACTTCTTCAATGGGGGTGGGAGCTGTGCTTCAATCCTTTGAGAAGAGACGTCAACCATGTGCGTTCTTCTCCAAAAAAAATCTCTGGCAGAGAGAAATTATGCTATTGGTGATCGGGAACTTCTTGCAATTAAATTGGCGTTAGAGGAGTGGTGTCATCTCTTGGAGGGTTCCCCTGACTCCATAATGATTTTTACTGATCATAAGAATTTACAGTACTTACAGAATGCTAAATGTCTGAATCCCAGACAGGAATTTCATACAAACCTGGTCCCTGCAACGGTTGGGCTGATGCACTCTCTAGGTCATTTGACACTTTAAACGAAGAGTCCACCCCTAAAACTGAGCCAATCATTCCGACCTCATGCATTGTTGCCCCTTCTACCACCCTGGAGTCAAAAATTCCTCCTGGCAAGACCTTCGTCGCCACTGAACTAAGAGATAAAATCCTCCATTGGGGACATGATTCCAAGGTGGCAGGTCATGCTGGGTTCCTCCGATCCTTCCTGCTCATCAGTCACCACTACTGGTGGCCTAATCTCTGCTCAGATGCCAAAGATTACATTAAGGCTTGTCATATCTGTGCTCAGTCTAAATCTTCCACACAAGCCCATGCTGATCTTCTCATGCCTTTTCCCATTCCTAAGGAGCCCTGGTCTCACATTGCCATGGATTTTACCAATCTCCTACTGTCTGGGAATAATACGGTAATTTGGGTGGTGATCGGTTGGCTCATTTTGTTCCTCTTCCTGATGTCCCTTCTGCCCCTGCTGTGGTTCCCATTTTTGTTTGAGAAATCTTCCGCCTCCATGGGGTTCCTTCTCATATTGTTTCCGACAGGGGCATTCAATTTACGTCTCGTTTCTGGAGAGCTTTCTGCACATCCCTCAATATTGTCTTGGATTTTTCCTCTCCTTACCACCCTCAACTCAATGGACAGGCTAGGAGGGGTAATCGGGAGTTAGAGGTCTTTCTCCACACCTTAGTCTCTGCTCATCATGAGGATTGGTCCTCTCTACTCCCGTGGGCAGAATTCTCTCATAACAATCATATAAATACCAGTTCTCAAAAGAAACCCTTTTTCACAGTTTATGGAAAACACCCTCAACTCCTCCTTCCCATGACCTGTTCTCCAGACATTCCAGCTTTGGCTACAGCTCAGTAGTCGATCAATTCCATTTGGGGTGATGTTCATGATTCCCTCCGGGCAGCTGCTGACAAATTCAAAGGCTTTGCCGACCGTTGCAGGTGTAAACCGCCTTCTCTACAGCCAGGGAACAAAGTCTGGCTCTCCACCAGGAACATCAAGCTTTGAGTTCCTTCTCTGAAGTTTTCCCCAAGATTCATTGGTCCGTACACTATAACCTCTAAACTTAATCTGGTTTGTTTCAAACTTCAGATTCTTAAAAGCCTCAAAAGCTCTAACTTCTTCAATGTTGTTCTTCTGAAGCCTTTAGTCCTCAATAAGTTCTCTTGTCCTCTCCCTACCGCGGCCCCGGTTTCTGAAGATAATCAGGAGTACAAGGTTAGTCAAATTCTGGATTCTCGGCTCTGTAGAGGCATTCTTCAGTGCCTTGTGTATTGGAAAGGGCTTGGTCCTGAGGAGAGGTCTTGGATCCCTGCATCTGAGGTCTTTGCGCCTCGTCTGTTGAGGAAGTTTCATCTGAGGTTTCCCTCTAAGCCTGGGCCCAGGCAGGGGAGGGGGAGGCCTTGTAAGGGGGGTACTGTCATAGACCCACAGTAATGTTTGTCTGTCAGCTAATTTCTCCATGTGTTCAGCTTGAGAGACCAGCTGCCATTCATCCGGTTGCTTAAGTAATCTCTCCTCAAAGCATGGATCCACCCCAGGCCCTATCAGGGAACACTATATTAACCTGTACACTGCAAACCAGCCCTGCTGACCAATATTGTGTGTTTGGCTTCTGTGTGCTCCTTGCTGTGTGTTCTGATTCTAGTTACCGATCTTGGCTTGTTCTTGACTGTCCTTGACTGCTTCATATCCTGACCTTGGCGTGTTCCTTAACTATCCTTACCAGCTTGTTACCTCGACCTTTGGCTATCTCCTGACTATCCTTTGTTGTCGAAGTCTGCTGCTTCCTCTCTACCTTGCTGTACTTTACCGTGAGTGTGAGCTGGGAGGCCCTGGGGGTCGCAACCTGGAGCCAGACTGCAGCTAAATCCATCCCCACCACTAGGAGCCTCTGGTGAACACCCGCTGGCTCTTAGATTCCGCGCCCTGGGAAATCTCATGCTCTAGCTCCCAGTGTGATTCGTGTTGGTGCTCCAAAATACCTGCTCTCCTGAATCACCTAGAGCTCCATGCGCAGCAGTCAGCCGCAGGGTCCACTAACTTGTGGTGCACTCCTGACCCCAACGGGGTGCATCTGTCGCCTGGACTCAGGTGACCTGACACTGGGAAGCCTGAGATCAATTTTTTATAGACCCCAGAACTCTCCATAAAGAGGACCTGTCATGCCCTATTCCTATTACAAGGGATGTTTAAAAACAAAGTACACAATAATAAAACATGTTTTTAAAGCACCCCCATCCCCTTGTGCTCACGCACAGAAGCAAATGCATACACGCCCGCATATGTAAACAGCGTTCAAACCACACATGCAAGGTATAGCCACGATCATTAGAGTGAAAGCAATAATTCTAGCACTTGACCTCCTCTGTAACTCTAAACAGGTAACCTCTAAAACATTTTAAAGCATTGCCTATAGAGATTCTTAAGTACCAAAGTTTGACGCCATTCTGTGAGTGTGCGCAATTTTAACACATGACAAGTTAGGTATCTATTTACCCAGCATAATATTTTACATTATACAAAAAAACTTAAGTGTTTTGTTTTTTTAATTCATGAAAGTGTTTTTGTTAAAAAAAATGTTTATGAAAAATTACTGCGCAAATACTGTGTAACATAAAAAATTACAACCACCATTTTATTCCCTAGGGCATGGGTGCTCAACCTGTGGCCCTCCAGCTGTTGCAGAACTACAAGTCCTATCATGCTTGTAACTGTCATCTGCTTGCAATACTTCATGGGACTTGTAGTTCTGCAACAGCTGGAGGGCCACAGGTTGAGCACCCATGATGCTCATGCACTCTGCAGTGTAGTGGAGCATTATGGGAAATGTAGTTCCAAAACATCTGGGGTGCCAAGGTTCGCCATCACTGCCCTAGGGTCTCTGCTAAAAATATATATAAATTGTGTGACATGTTAGATAATATTGACACTGGTTTTAGTTGACCAGTAGGCCAGATGTTATTCTCTCCTAAATATGGAACATTTCCAGCTCTGTATTGTAATTACTGCAAAAACATAGGGTAATACACACAATGACTCATTTGTAGATTTCCTTTGCATGTAAACCAATTACAAATATGGAGTTAAAAATATGATCTAAACAGTTTGAAATTGGCATAAGTCTCTAAAGTGTTCAATGAGATAATCCAAATACATTTCATCTTCTATTTGAAAAACTGATCATGCTAAATGAGAAATGTATAGTGTCCGGCTATTATATAATCAAAATATCCTCAAATTAACATAACAATAAAACTAGAAGACAAAATTATTTGCACTCCAGACAATAAGTTATAAGATAACTACATAGAGTAGCATTCCAACCTCATAAATCAGTTGCAATGGGCTGATCAGAGGCTGAGAATAGAAGACTCTGGACCTGAAAGAAGACTGGGAGAAGACAGCAGCAAGAGCAATTGAGCAACAAGGAGGAGCATAGACCTTGCATTGCTGGAGAAAGTTACACTAGGAGCTAAGAATATCATAATATGCAAGTAAGCTGTATATAGTTGCACATTGTGGCAAGAGCTCTAAGGATACTATGCAGATACGGTTCTGCTTTGGATTCAGTCTAATCAGGGACGGCGCCAGCATAAGGCAGCCCAGGCAGCCGCCTGAGGATGCCAGGAGAGGAGGGCACTAAAGCTGGGGCTTCAATCAAGAAAAAAGCTTGTGCTGGAGCTGCCCCTGCTTGCACGTTTCCCTCGCTCAGCACAGCAGCGCTCAGTGAAAGGCAGCACAGCCCCAGGCACTGTGAACTTTAGAGCTGCCTGCACACATTTCCATCTGCTCCCTCGGCTCCTCCTCCTCCTCTCACAGTCAGTCACAGGAGACGATGGCTCTTAGTTTCTCCCCCTCCAGCCCTCGCTATAATCAATCCTCTGCCACATAGTCCCACCTCCAGTCCAGCACAGGGAAAATCTCAGCTGAACTGGAGGTGATTCAGATGAGAGGGAGCCTGGGAGACCAGGGAGAGGGGCCGAGTGAGAGCAGGGGGCGGGGCCAGCAGACACAGGAACTGGAATGACACAGGTGAAGATCCTATGTGGAAGGTAAGGCAAGGATTAAACGTCTTTCTATGTGTGACTGTGTGTGCTTTTTTTTATACAGCCCCCCTGCATGTACATGGGGACCCTCTGTAGGGTGAACACATGGGGAAAAGAGAACAGAGAAGGAGAGATAGAGCAAGGGGAAAAGAGAAATGTGAAGATGGGGACGGTTAGAGAAGCTACACAGAGACAGAGCAAAGGAGATGAGGACAGAACAGAAGACGGGGGGCTCTGCTTTGCTCAGTGGGGGATCTGTGAGCTGATTCCCACTGAGCAGGGTGGGATGGAGCCCGCTCTGCTGTATGGGTATTTGATCCCTCTGATGAACATATGATATTTCCCTTGTATCGACACGCATAGGGGAGGGGACTGGACGGCGCAGGAGGCAGCTGGTCTGTCATATGGAGTAGGAGCACACAATCTCATCCATGGCTTGGCGCTATTAAGGCATGCTATAGACCGGTGCACTAACTCACCAGACCCATGTGAGTACCCTATAATAGGGCTTTGCATTAAGTAAAATCTTTTAAAACGTTATTATACTATTGAAGTCTCTTTTTGATATTTATATATGAGGATGCCACATCTTTGAGCAGTATTTGGACCTTGCAACCTGACCTGGAATCCGTTTTGATGATTCAAAAGCGTGTACTGACCAAACTTAATTGCGAGGTCACAAGCTCTGAGGTGAGCAGCCATTACCTTGGGGTGGGGAGCACCTGAATGTAATCACTTCTGAAGATTGCTATATTCACAGTCACCTATCAAGTCACGCTTATTATCTTTAGATTAAGGATGCTGAAAACTGACCCTCGATGGTCAGAGTATCACGGACCTATATGCACCTGAGCTCTTTATGGATCACTTTTGTATCGATATTTATATTTTATGAAATGTGTGTATATTCACGCTATATGATGTTGTAAGCTGTATGATGACAACAGTCGCTTATATATATATTTTCTATTCTTGGGATTTAATTTATAGGCAGATCACTTTAGTTAACAATTTTGTTTTTTAGGTGTTTGCTGCAGGTTCAGCAGATCATTAAGGGGATAGCGCAGCACGTGATTTATCTGTGACTCTCACACGTTAGTATGGGATGTGATTTGTGCTAGCAGCTGTCATCACACTATTATAAAATAGGGGATCTTTGATTTGGTAGCTCCCCAGACCTTTACTACTATTTTGACAGATGTCAGACTTTGCTGTCCGTTTATCCCCAACTGCAATGTGATCTGATCCACCTAGACAGAAGGGAACAGATCCCCTTCCGTTTTTTTTCTTAGCGGGCCGGATTGGATTGGAGATTACACCCGCTGCTCCAAGAGATTACAGGGTACAAGTGCAAAGTGCAATGTGATAGATAGAGAGAATAATTAATATATGTACATTCCACAGTGTTAGTGCAGTAAATACATTTCATACAAAAAGTCCAATAAAATTATGTCATGATAAACTTGTTCAGATCCACGGCAAGCTGTTTGCACCGACTTCAGTGTAACGGCTACAAGATACAAGAGCACATACCATCTGCTTACCAAAAAATGTGCCCTCTGAAAATGACGAGTTCATGTGTGCTTGTCATCTGCCAGATATTTGCAGTCACTTCACTCAAAAAAGCAGCAATGCAAGTACAATAGTTTTCTCCCAAAAGTGGTCTTTCACCACTCCATCCAGTCCAGTACCAACCACAGGAAACCCCCGTATATGCAAAGAAAAAAGCACGCTATAGTGCATTATCAAGCCAATTAAACAGTTTGTCTCTTTATCCTAGTAAATTTTGCTGTAATTACAGTAAATTACTTTTATAAAACAGCACAGTATGTCCTGGTAATGTACTATAGCATGCTTTATTCTATGCTTATACAGGGTTTCCTGTGGTTGGTACTGGACTGGGGGGAGTGAAAGTGATTCTCACTTTTGGGGGAAAGCTATTATACCTGCATTGTTGCTTTTTGACAGTGGTTGCAAATATCCAGAAGATGGCAAGCACACATGACCTCATAAGTTTATGAATTCACATTTTTTGGTAAACAAATGGTATGTGCTCTTGTGTCTTGGTGATGTTACAATGAAGTCAGTGCAAACAGCTTGCAGTGAATCTGCACAAGTTTATCACCCAACAATTTTGATGGACTTTTTATATGAAATGTATGTTTTATACATATTTTTTATTGCTCTGGCACTTTGGAATGTACATGTATTAATTATTTACGATATCTATCACATTGCACTTTATTGGGGTTCGCACTTAGATGATGGATGTTTTCTTTTGTTTCTTTGAGTCCCATCCTCCCGCTGTCTGGGATCAGGGTGGTGGAAGGATGGGGGGAGAGGCAAAAAAATGCCTCTTCACCTATGTACACAAAAATCCTGGCACCGGCCCTGAGTCTAATAAACATTTTTCGCTGTTATCTCACTTTGGAAACTGTTTATAGAAAAAAACATAGTACCTACATTTAGAAGAATTTAACAGATCATAGATGAGATTGGGAAAGTTTTAAATACTGTCTTCATTAGTTATATTGTTACATTATTATTAGTTAAACTAAGTTACAGTCATGTCAGAGCTTAGTTTGTGCTGACTCAGAATTTCTAGCTGTATGTAATCTTACATTTAGTTTATTAACCATTAAACCTCTTAAATTTATGATGTTTTTTCTCTTCAGACAGTAACATCAATAAGTTATTTCTTACTAATTACTTATGATATTAGCTAATGTTAAGTCTGTAGATCAAGTAACCAATCCATAATAGCTTTTTGTAAAGTGTTAATACTATAACGAATAAATGAAAAATATAGCATAACTTGTGATCCTTAAATATCACAGTGCAGTGCATTTATTAGATCTTGATTGGAGAAGAATAATGCGCATGGGAATCTTTAATTACTGAAAGCAATCAGTGTTCTGTTGAAGTGTGAAGGAATACGTAAATAGCTGCAATATCCCTGAAATGAGTTCCAGGTGTATTGAGCTCTGAATTTTTAAACAAAAGTGTGTAACATGTAAGTAAAGAGGGTAGTATCTGCTGACCATGGCAACTGTAATTATCTGCTCAGCACTGTGTAAGTATCTAAAGTGGTACTAAAAGTGCTAGTCCAGGTACAATAAACTCCAAAATACAACATATGGTGATACCAAGGCAGTTATGAACATAGACAAACACTCCTTTGGGTAGAATTCTCAGAACTGCAATGCAAATAAAACTCTAGTCCAGTCATATCTGGAGATTTACCAGATGCAACTTATTAAAATCTTTGCAATTTGCTTTTCATTTTTGTTCAGCCCCTTTGAACGTATATGTTATTTAGATTTTAAAGTAAAAGTACAGTATTTGTATGAATATTGCACCAAATCCGCAACATATAATTCAACTATATTTTCTATTAAAAATGTACACATCCAAAGCCACAGCTGCAAAAGCATAAGTTACCAGTTTCTCTTAGGATAATTTTATCAGGGGAGACAAGGAAGAGAAACATTCTGAATGGTAGGCTTGGTAGAATACATTTATTCTGAACATTTTCTCCTTGTTGCTACTCTACAGCTTAGCTACTGCAATGCACATAGAAAACAGCAATGCACATAGAAAACAGCTATTTTCTAGCAAGTCAAAATCACAGTTGTCTATATCTCCTATGTTTTCTTTTTTTTTGCTTTTTTTCTTTATTTAAATGTGATGTACTTGTTTGGGGCACATTAAAACCCTTGCAACAGAATGAAAAACAAGTTGCGCTACCCTCTATTATATACTTATGTACCGTTGATGTTACTAACCAATCATAAACCATATGCAGTTATGGCTGTGTACATCAATCTCATAGAACACAAATAATGTACAAAATGTGCAATACAACCAAAGTGCCCTGTGCTTATAAATGTGCCAAAACCTATGAATGCTCCTGCCAGACTCATCCACTTTACTAACTGTTCAGTGTTTAGTACCCCCTCTGCCAATCCCTCTACTGGCTTCCGCTCACCCAGTGAATCAAATTCAAAGTACTAACAACAACTTACAAAGCCAAGCACAACTCTGCCCCCAGCTACATCAATAACCTGCTCTCAAAATATCAACTAAACAGCTCTCTTCGATCCTCCCAAGACCTCCTGCTCTCTAGCTCCCTTGTCACCTCCTTCCATGATCACCTCCAGGAATTCTTCCCAGCTTCTCCGATTCTATGGAACTCCCTACCACAATCTGTCCAACTAAGATGATCCCTGAAAACACTTCTCTTTAAATAAGCCTATCCTGCTTCTAACTAATACACTGTATTTTTAATAGACATGTGCACTACCAAAAAATTTGTTAGTTTTTGTTTCATTTGTTTGTTTGTTTGTTTTTTTTTCAGGTCATTCGTTATGATCAAATTCATTATTTCCAATAAATTTGTAACTTTGTAAAAAAAATCTAATTCATTACGTTCCATTCATTTAGATGCGGTATTCGTTATTTCGATAATTCGTAAAAATCCGAAATTAGAAAATTAGAAAATGCAAAAATTTGAAAATTCTATAAATAGTTTTTACTTTCGCCATCAGCTCATCCCCCACTTTTTTTTAACCGGGTTTTGAATATAATCAAAAAACATTGGTCAATCCTGAGTAGTATTTATCCATCTGTACCAGAATTTCATTTCCTGCTTTTACTATCGTACCGACGGGGGAGAACCATATATTATAGATTGGTTAAATCAGATCAATATTTCCAACCAGTACCACCTGTAACATTGTTGGGTCCTTGTAACTATGGTTCTTACACCTGCCTTAGCTGCATTCAATGTATCAGCATGCTTAAGGGGAAATATTTTACCCATCCACAGAGAGGTTATATAAGGACCACTATACTTGTCAGTCATCCCATGTAGTATATATAATAAAATGTCCTTGTGGATTATTATATCTTGGAGAGACCACGCAAAAGGTAAAAGACAGAATCGCTCAGAGACACAAAATACTCAGAGATAAACTTGTTAAGCTACCTTTGGCAAAACATTTTATTGAAAAGGGGCAGTCTTTCAGCTTAGATTTGTGGTGATCAATGGGGTACCAAGAAACAGCCGTGGGTGCAATAGAGAATTAACCCTGGGAAAATAGATCCATAGGTTGGACACATTGTCACCCAAGGGACTGAATTCAGATTTTGATCTGTATTTATTTCTTTAACCACTTCAGCCCAATAAGAATTTACCCCCTTCCTGACCAGAGCACTTTTTGCAATACAGCACTGTGTCGCTTGACAGTTGCGCAGTCATGCGACATTGCACCCAAACATCCTTTTTATTCCACAAATAGAGCTTTCTTTTGGTGGTATTTGATCACCTCTGCGGTTTTTATTTTTTGCGCTATACACAAAAAAAGAGCGACAATTTTGAAAAAAAGCAATATTTTTTACTTTTTGCTATAATAAATATCCTCAAAAAATATATAAAAAATTAATTTTCTCCTCAGTTTAGGCCGATATGTATTCTTCTACATATTTTTGGTAAAAAAAAAAATCGCAATAAGTGTATATTGATTGGTTTGCACAAAAGTTATAGCGTCTACAAAATAGGGGATAGATTTATGGCATTTTTATTATTAATTTTTTCATTAGTAATGGCAGTGATCTGTGATTTTTATCGTGACTGCGAAATTATGGCGGACACATCAGACAGTTTTGACACTATTTTGGACCATTGTCTTTTATACAGCGATCAGTGCTATAAAAATGCACTGATTACTGTATAAATGACACTGGCAGGGAAGGGGTTAAACACTAGGGGGCAATCAAGGGGTTAAGTGTATCCTAGGGTGTGATTCTAACTGTGGGGAGGCTACCTAGGACATGACAGTGATCACTGCTCCCGATGACAGGGAGCAGTAGATCCCTGTCTTGTCAATAGGCAGAATGGGGAAATGCCTTGTTTACATAGGCATCTCCTCGTTCTACCACTCTGTGACACGATTGCGGGACAACGGCGGACATCGAGTCCACGGGTCCCGCGGACGCAGTCACGGAGCATGCGATGGGTGTGCATGCGCCCCGCTGGTGGCACCCATGCGCCCACAATGCTGCTTCTTAAATGGGACGTACCTGTGTGCCCATTTGCGCAGCCGTGCCATTGTGCTTACGTATATCATTGTCCACTGATCAGCAGTCGGTTAATTTGAAATCGGTTTTAAATTGGTGCAATGATGGGATACTATTATTATTATGATTTGAGTAACCATTCTATCGTGTGGCGGTCTGAATTGTGCACATTTTTTGTAAACAGCGGGTGTTTTTCCTGGTAGATCTCATGTGTGGTGGGGAAACCAATTGCACCTGATAGATCTTCTTCTGAAAATACTTATATTGTTGCTTAGAGATATCCTATTAACTCTTCTTTATTGGATTAATTGATTCCAGTTGGGTAAACTGATATAAATATGTTGGTGTATGTTAACATTGTTGGATGTGTTCTCTTCTGAAGAAGAGTGCTATCAACATAGCCCGAAACTGTCAATACTGAACACTTAAAAAAGCTTTTTTATTATTATTATTTGTATGTTGACTTTCTACATTAAATTTTAAGTGCAGCAATCCTTTCTCATATATATATATATATATATATATATATATATATATATATATATATATATACATTGTTTATTTTGTATATCTTTTTTGTAACAGTGCTGGCAATCTGCCAATGTATTATTTTTTACAAAAGTTTTCTAAAAGCCTCTGGAAATTTACTAAAAGATAACACACCAAAAGGTTATACAAAAAAAAAGATTCACTTTTTGTTCTATGTTTTTTTTTCTATACTTCTTGTGCCTTGTTCAGTAGTGTTAGCTAGAGCTTGGATGAGCTGTTTCAATTTACTATTATTAGATAGTACAAAATAATTACATTGGGGACTGTTAACTCCCTCATGATTAATGTCTTCTTATCTCACAGAGCAAATCAAATTTTGTATTTTCAACAGCATGTAAAAGTTAATAATAACTCAATTGCCTCCTAAGTGAAATTTATCCTCTTACTGGGTGAACAGATATTTTCCATTCTTAAAGCCATTTGCTTCGCCCAGATAAAAAAGAGAAAACACTTCATCTTTGTTACCAAAATAATTGTTCTTTACTATTATTTTAATGCTAAACTAAAATACTGGGCAAAACTTTTCTTCCCAAAAGGATCAAGGAAGAACAAGTTATTTAAATAATTATTGCAAATCAGTCACTTTTAAGACCTGTAAGTCCATGTAAAAAAGTGTAAATGCCTTCCTTGCAATAAAAGTATGTAAAGTGCTCACAGCTAACACTACAAACAAATTGAACTCAGTGTTTATCTGCTGGCATATTCTACATGGTTTTTCAGAAACATTTATCTTCTTCCAAGAGGAGACTACATTGTGGGGTTATAAGCCATATCATAAAAGGCACAGGTAAAGCTGCAGCAATTGAGTTAATTGTATGTTTTTGGATAGTGGAAGGAAAGCAGACTGCCAGAAATCAGACACAAACCCATATAAAATGTTCAGCTGTACTGCATCCACAACAGTTTTTGTTTTCTTCAGAAACTGGGGTAGTAGGGGTACGTAGTACTAGTAAAGTATATGAGAAGGAAAACTTTCAAAGATAAATCAGATTAAAACACATATATGAAAGTGAAAGTCAGCATATATAGGAACTATAATACTCTGAAGCACATTGTGATGCATCAAAGTGCATCAGAATGCGCACACTGAACCAAATTGCAACATGTCCTACTTTTTTTCAGCACACATCATCACTGAGCATTGGTATAATCTGAAGCCATAGGATATAAGACAAATTGCCTTGTTCTTGTCCTTGTGCTTTTACTCTCAAAACATACAGTAATGAGTTTTTGTGTTATCACTACCAATATAAGGTTTTAAATTTAGACACTTGATCCTTATTTTATTCTTATTATTGGCACTCCACTCTCTCAACTACATTGGCTTATGGTTGGAAAATCTTTTTATAATGCGAGCTGCATACAGTACCATTTGGCCTCCACAAAATTCCACAATGTAGGAACTTATCTGATGCAATGGGGTTGATTTACTAAAGACTGTGCACTCTGTAAGGAAGTGTTTACTTTTCATGGGAATTTTCACTAAGCTAATGCCCCGTACACACGGTCGGATTTTCTGATGGAAAATGTTCGATGGGAGCTTGTTGTCGGAAATTCCGACAATGTGTAGGCTCCATCGGACAATTTCCATCAGAATTTCCGTCACACAAAATTTGAGATCTGGATCTCAAATTTTCCGACAACAAAATCTGCTGTCGTAAATTCCGATCTTGTGTACACAATTCTGACACACAAAGTTCCACGCATGCTCGGAATCAAGCAGAAGAGCGGGACTGGCTATTGAACGTCATTTTTCTCGGCTCGTCGTATGTGTTGTACGTCACTCCGTTCTTGACGTTCGGAATTTCCGACAAGATTTGTGTGACCGTGTGTATGCAAGACAAGTTTGAGCCAACATCCGTCGGAAAAAAACATGAATTTTGTGGTTGGAATCTCTGATTGTGTGTACGGGGCATTAGTGGTGCAAAAAACACCTAATTACTTGCAAGGAAAAAAAAAATAGCTTGCACACAATTGCATGATGGAACTCAGCAGATCATAACCTTACTTACTAAGCCAAGGGAAAATTCCCTAACAAAATTAAATTCCCTTGCAAAGTGAACAGCCTGTTTGCCTTTAATAAATAAGCCTTATTATCCTAACCTTAAGTGGTGCCACTATACATATTCATGGGGCTTATAGTTTTTCATAGTGTCTGTTTTTCCCACTAGTGAAACGTCCTCCTCATATCCTGCCCCAGTGAGCAATCAAAAAGTAAAGACAATCACCCCAACAGGAAAAAAAAAAACTCTTAATACAGAGGGAAACAAAAACCTGATACAATTATAACCCTTTCCCCACTTCATTGAAAACAAAAAAGTTTTGACTTTGGAATGACGTCAATCCAACCTTTAATTACAGCATTAATTACTGAGTCACATGCTGTTCATAGTCAAGTGTATTTCTCTCAGATGTGCCTAGTATAAAGGCTGCAAAGTGTAATCAAACCATTTCTGTGTTCAGGTTTCTAAAAATAAATTAACAGGATCAAAAGCATGCCATGTACAGGTATATCTGTTTATAAACAGGCTGCTGATATGATACAGTCAGCAGTTTTCTAGCCTTTGGCTACCTTACAGTGTCCTCTGCTAAGTGCACTTCTACCTTTAAAAAATAGTCTGCAAAAGTCTGTTCTGTAAATACACCTCTTTTTGCAAAATGCTTACTCTTCACTATGTACTTCTAGTTTAAACAGCATACCTCTAAGAAAATTCCTTCCATATGCATCTCCAAAAATGGTTATTGTATTGCCATAAGCAGAAGTGTTACTAGTCTAAATATTGTGTTGTTGTTAGGCTGTAGTCAGCCTGAGCTCTGAAGTGTTATGCCCCTACACACGGTCGGATTTTCCAACGGAAAATGTGTGATAGGACCTTGTTGTCGGAAATTCCGACCGTGTGTAGGCTCCATCACACATTTTCCATCGGATTTTCCGACACACAAAGTTTGAGAGCAGGCTATAAAATTTTCCGACAACAAAATCCGTTGTCGGAAATTCTGATCGTGTGTACACAAATCCGATGGACAAAGTGCCACGCATGCTCAGAATAAATAAAGAGATGAAAGCTATTGGCCACTGCCCTGTTTATAGTCCCGACGTACGTGTTTTACGTCACCGCATTTAGAACGATTGGATTTTCCGACAACTTTGTGTGACCGTGTGTATGGAAGACAAGTTTGAGCCAACATCCGTCGGAAAAAATCTTAGGATTTTGTTGTCAGAATGTCCGAACAAAGTCCGACCGTGTGTACGGGGCATTATAGTTCTGCTCAGAATATTTTTTGCTTCTTTCTTCCTTTGTTACTGGCAATAGGGCAAAAAATACAATCATTCTGAATTTTAAATATTCATGTTTCCATGGCCAGCCATAAGGAGTTTTTTTTTTTTGCCTGCGGTGCATGCAGGGGGAGGATATAAATATTTGTGGCAACCTTCCATAAGGACCTTTTGTCCTTGCCTCCTGGGTTATTGAAAGGACAGGAGCCTTAGTTGGAGGCCTCTGCATTCCAGGTTTGCTGCCTGGGGATTGTGAAGCCAAGTGTGGGCTTAAGTCTAGAGCCTGCAGTGTCTTCCTGAAAGGTTTATCCAGAAGGAGCAGATTTTCGTTGTTGTTATAAAAACAGGTCCATTTTAAAATTGTATGTGTCTATAGCATCATCATATTGGGAATACATTCCTTCTTTTCCCCATGCACATTATAGAGGTTTCTCAATATTCGATCCCCTTCTTTTCATCTGAAATTGATGGAGCATTAAAACACAGACTACAGAATGCAGGGCTCCACGAATTTCAATTTTAATACTACCCACTCTTTGAATATAGACTTTTTTCACACAATAACCTTTCCTCGTTTATACAATAAAAGCTCTTTTAGTTTTTTAAGATAGACTATAGAACACAGATTTTTAATATTATTATCCACTCCCAGAATAAGGTCTCTTACACATTATATATAATTTATCTCATCCCCCTTTTTTAATCTCCCTTTTTAATCTCCCTCTTTCCTGCCTTCTATGTTTACAGTTTTATATCTTTTTTATCATAAATATATTAAATATATATGTTTTTATTATATTTCATTAGTTGTGTATATTGCTGTACCATCAGGCAATTAAATGTATCCGGATATACTGTGCGGGGTAGATAGTAGTACTTGGTCACAAATTAGCGTAACACATTCATTTCGATTGGAATACTGGTGACACAAACACAAATGGTACATTTGTCCGTATGGTGTCACCTCACGGCCCATTATAATGAAGCTTCGGCTTACAAAAACCATAGATAAATGGCCGCGGGCTTCGGTCTGCCTAAATCCTGGTCATTACACGCTGCAAAAATCATAGGGAAAATGGCCATGGTCTTCGGTCTGTAATATCCCAGACAAAATGGCCGCTGTAGCATTGTGGAACGCAAACACATCACACACCGCACAGTATAAAAGGGAGGGGAGATGATGCAAGGGTCACGCTCCCGTAGATGTCCTCTGACAAAACGCGCGTAGGGTGTGGCCTAATTCTGATGCCTTGCACCATCTCCCAGCGAACACAGACTTTGAACCTGATGTTTCTCGGATGACATTTCATTGCTTATTTGAAACCACTACAATGTGAGTACCAGCTTGTCATCTAATGTAAATAAAAGTGTTTATGGTTTTACACTATGGGAATCTCCTCTTTCCTTCATGCTCAAATGGTATCCCGATCCTGAACTATCCAAGGACTGCCGCACAGTGGCACACACTGTGACTGCACGTTACCCCTGCAGGGGCTAAGGAAGCTGGTGAGTGTCTGCACGATCACAACGCGAGACACAAGCACCCGGTCACCATAAAAATAGTAACAGATACAAGTTGAATATGCCTGCCTTGTCTTAAAGGGAAACACCAAGGAATTCACATAGACTGTTGATCTTCACCTATGGTGCACTGAGTACGAATCACGGCTGGTTTAACCAGTATATTATTAAAGAGTGATTACAATAACACCATTTTATAAGGATTGTTTAATTATCACTCAGTACATTATTTATGTGTGATTACAATAACACTATTTTAAGGTTTATGTAACTATCATCACAGCTGCATGTCACGTATTATTACATATGTTTTACTTTTGATTATTCATTTTATTTTTGACTTCTTATTTTTCACCTTCTATGATACATAGCACAAGTCACTTTAATATTTTCTCCTTGTTCACAGTTAATCACTAAGGAGGTTTTTTATTTGATAATAATATTTTAGGACGGCGCCATACTCACTCTTTATTTTACATTTAAAGCTTAAGTATTGTTAGAGTACTAGGGACAGAAGCTTCCTTGATGAGGAGTGTTTTCCATGATTTCTACACTACCTTGTACAATTTGCACCCTGCTTCCCCTAGTGTCTTGGATACTGATAAGATTACCACAATTGCTGCAAATCTCAGAGAGGCCCTCAAGGAAGAGGAGATTGATTCTCTCTCCCAACCCATTTCCTCTGAGGAATCTGCTATGGAAATAGCCTGTTCCCCCATGAGCAAGCCCCAGGGCCTGCTGGCTTTACAGTGTCTTACTATAAAACTTACGTCTCGTGTCCCATTTCATGTAAGCCTTCAATGCCATTCTAGAGGGTCATGCCATGCCCGCATCACAGCTATCCATAAAAAGTGTAAGGATCCATTGTACTGTGCCAGTTACAGGCTCATTTTGTTGCTTAACTGTGACCTCAAGTTGTTCACCAAGATCCTGATGAAGATACTGGAGACACAATCCTGCAGCGTATTATCCCTCTTTATCAGGTAGGGTTCATTCAATCTAGAGAAGCTCAAGACAACACAATCAGGACCATAAATATTATAGCCAAGGCAACATGTGCCAACACCCACTAATCTTTCTGTCCACCGATGGAAATTGGACCTTCCTACTTGAGACTCTACGACACAATGCAATGCCTGCCTCTTACTTGTCCTGGGTGAGTGCTCTCTATTCGACTCCTACTGCCATGGTCAGAGAGAATGGTTTTGATTCCAAACCTTTTACCACTCACCTGTCTCCACTCCTATCTATTCTCCCACTAGAATCCTTATTACAACACATTCGGAATAACCCAAACATTAAAGGTCTTGAATCCAACATCTATCATCACAAGATCCCAGCATATGCTAATGAACTGCTTTCTTTAATATCTTAAAACCAATTATTTAATTGCCTGTCTATTATTGGATATACTATTAAATACGTCTGGCAGGAGAAATCATCCTGCTTTCAAAGAACTCCCACTACAGTGATTCAAACTTAGAGGAGAAGTAGTCCTCCCAGATCCTATTCTATACTATACTGCTGTAGACATGACTAGAGTGATTGATTGGTACAAGTATGCCACCCACAAGCTCTGGGTCTCTCTAGAACAGGATGTGGTACCATTTCCTATAGTTGGCCTTCCCTGGGCAGGCGACCAACTTTCTTGTATCTATCAATCACATCCCTTGCTAGAACTGACATTACTAGAACTTAAAGGGTAACTCCACTTTTGTCGGAAAAAAATAGCAAATAAAAAAAATCTGCAGCCCTATAATTTTCTTTAAAATGCAATATGGCAACCTAGAGGCATTCTGTACACAGATAGTGTACAGAACGCCCCCAAGAAATATATATTCCTGCTTGTGTGATTGATTTACAGATTTTTTCATAAGTCTGCACTAGAATACAAAACAGATTTTGAGCATTCCCTGCAACAAAAATGTCACTTTTGGTGAGGTACTTGCAAAGGGAAATCACATCCAAAGGGATGCAGACCCTGCAACTTTCCCCATTAGAACATGTGCAGCAGCTAAATTATAAAACCATTCCCATACAGATTCACATAGCATATAAACACAGACAAACAAACAGCTATGCCTTCAGAATAACAAAAGGTAGGAATCTGTAACAAAGTTTGTTAAAATCCTTCTAATGTACACAGATCACCCTGAGGGTATTTTTTTTTCAACAAAAGTGGAGTTCCTCTTTAACAGGTATTTTAAACTAGCAGACAAAGTTTTCCTTCCCCAATTACGCCTATTATAGACCATCTAGATTTTTCCCCAGGCTAAACAGAAACTACTGCAACTACCTTGCTTTTTACATTCACTTCCGGATCATGCGTGCTTCAACAGGTGCCTCACCCCGTTTGAAGACCTTTGTCTCTGTAATGGACCCATACGTAAATCACTTTCTTATCATATCCTGCATAACTTGTATTACCAGCAGGATCCTCTCTACTTACTCAAATGGGAAAGGGACCTGTACACAACATTTACTGAAGATCAGAAGAACCGTATACTCTTTCCTGTTGCATCATGGCAGCATACATATGGGTTGTGACTCTGCCCCCACAACCTGACTGGTTAACTATAAATCAAAGACAGACCCGGCTCACAGCATTCTCCTTTTTTCCCTCACCTAATCAGGACTAAAATTGCGAGGTATCCCTTACCGTTTGTCGCCCCAGCCAGGTTCAGCCTCTCCTGGGTGGAAGTCCTTCCTGTACAGTCTCTAAATGAGCCTATATGGTTGGAGCCCCATTCTGGTGGTCTGGGGGGCATATTTCAGCCTCTCCTAGGTGGAAGTCCTTCCTGTACAGTCTCTAAATGAGCTATATGGTTGGAGCCCCATTCTGGTGGTGCAGGCTTCTCAAAGAAAGCTTTAAACAAGCTTTGAGGTAAGTGAAAGTGTTTCCTTTTTCTTTCCATATGCTTTTTACTACTTTTCTCTTTGTTATGGGCATTTGCCATTCCCAAGATGGCTGCAGCAGTGCAAGTACACTCTGAGCATGAGAGGCAGGAAGTGATGCGGCCTTTGTGTTTCCTGGCTAGAGCTTTTTTTAGGATGGTGATCTGAACACGCTCAGGCACTGATATCATCACTAATGGCAAATGTGAATTCTAAATAGTTTTATGGCAACAAATGGTGGAGCTCTCTACTCATGCATGCTGGAATGCTTATGTGGTCATTGTTTGCAGGTATGTTTTCCCTTTTTATGGCATTCACCTGTGTTTTTCCTATCTCCTTCTCAGTGTTGCTCTAGGATCATTGTGCTCTTTATGGCCTTCACCTGGCCTCTGCCTATCCCCTTTTCAATGCTTGCTCTGGGATCACTGTGTTGGGCTCAGTTTCCACTAGTGCGACTGTCACTGCAAAATCGCAAGACAAGCCGTACCCCATGATTTCCAATGAGTACCATTCATATGTGCGTCCATAGACCTCAGGAATACACAGGCATTGCTTCAAGATCACGCGACTTTCAGGTCGCAGTTGTGGAGACTTAGCATTATGCTGTTTTTTTTTCATTTCTGTCTGCTGCTTTGCTTTGTTTCTATGGTAAACTCTGTCCAGTCAGACCACCTATTGCCTTTAAGGTATAGGGATTAGGTAAGTAGTGAAGATTGAGAAAAAGAAAGCCAATATCTATAGTCCTGTAAGGACTACAAGATGGAGGGAGCCTTCTGACAGTCAAGACAAGTCACCATCTAAGAACAGACATCCAGGCGATGTTGATTAAGATTATCATTGCTCCCCCCCATTTACAAACATCACAAGTTACCAGTCATAATAGTCGCTGCATTTGTTGTGGAAGGTCATTGCCTGCCAAGCTAGTATGTCAAATCTGCCTGAAACAAACACTATACAGCCCTGCAAGGACCTCAAGGTGAAGAGAGCCTGCTAAAAGCCAGAACAATCACAGTTAAAGTGCAGACATACAGGCAACATTGATCAATGTCATCATCTCACCTCTCATTTTGTTTGCTCCCTGTTTACAAACACCGCAGATTACCAGCACTAATAGTTGTTGCATTCGTGGTGGAAAGTCATTGCCTGCCAAGCTAGTATGTCAAATCTGCCTGAAACAAGCACTATACAGCCCTGCAAGGACCTCAAAGTGAAGAGAGCCTGCTAAAAGCAGGACAGTCACCGTTCAACCACAGACATACAGGCAACATTGATCAATGTCATCATCTGACCTCTCAATTTGTTTGCTCCCCGTTTAAAAACACCACAGATTACCAGCACTAACTGCATTAGTGGTGGAAAATCATTGCTTGACAAGCTACAGTGCATGAATTGCCTAGAACTTCCAACCAGAGCCAGTAGGTGGTGTCCAAATAGGAAAGCTTGCCATGAGAAGAAAGCATTAAAGGGCCACAAGCTTTGAAGATTGCCCAATGGAGACTTTTTTGCAGGGGCAGCTAAGGACGCAATTGCCTGGGTTGAAATGGAGGAAACTCACTACAAGGTTAGAAAGTACTAATTTCCTTCACTGAACAACTGGAAGAGTTAATCCAGGAAGAATTGAATAGGTCAGAAAAAAATGCCCTTATAAACAGGCTGTCAAAACTGTCTACCCTGAAAAAGCTAAAGGTCAACCTGCTGCAGTCTGCTCCGATGATGGATGCATCATGAATGTAGCTGGCAAAACATGTCACATTCAAGGAGGCTCTAGTCCGAAAATTAGATCTAGATCTGAAGTCCTTTTACATACTTTAGCATCTGCAGGTGCTGGCACACAAGCAGTAACCAACCCATGTGCTAAGTGAGTCTAATGGGAGTGAATGCATAATTATCAACCAGCTACTGCACCTGCAGGACTCTGAGGAAAGTGGCAGGGTCTGCATCCCTTTAGACAAGATAGGGAATCATGTAAAAAATTAAATTTTTATTGCAGTGGATGCCAAAAAAATCTGACTTTTATCTTGGTGCAGACTTCTGGGAAAATCAGTGAACCAGTCGTACAAGCAGGATGTCAATTTTGTTTGGGAGCCATGTCGCACGACTGCGCAATTATCAGTTAAAGTGACGCAGTGCCGAATCGCAAAAAGTGCTCTGGTCTTTGGCCAGCCAAATGGTCCGGGGCTTAAGTGGTTAAGTAACCCTGTCTGGAAGAAGTGAAGAGACAAGTTGGTAACAGCTTTGTAAGAGCTGAAATTGGTGGCGTACTCTGTGGTGGATGTGTCAGACGTCAATTGATGTTTTTCAAGAGTGGTGTTCCCCGCGGTCATGGCAAGGAGTGCATTATGGCTGAAGCACAGATCCAATCTATTTGGGAGTAGACAGGATACAGCCATCTCAAGGGTGACCATTAGCAGGTCAGGGCGAATATCATCTGACAAAAAAACCCAGAAAATTCCAGAAGGTCCAGCATACAGGTGGCGACTCCCAAGTAGATACCAAGAGGCAAAATCCTACGGACCGGGAAAAAGATTAGTAAACTAACTGGAGAAGTACCCAATCTTCATTATTGAAGCCTTAATGATCTAAGGCTCCTGTCTTAGGAGAACAGCGGAAGTCCTTTTTAAGGGTGCACTAGTCCAGGGGGTGCCTGTGCGAAGCTTTATGCACACACCTGGATGGAAAACCTTCAGGATCAGTGGGCCATATCGGCTATATTGGCATGACATTGGTGGAAGTTTAAGGGAGGTCCTCCTTTCTGGTACAATAATTTTTATTGAAAAAGTATAACATCATGACAAACTCACCCATGCAGGGGCATAATTCAATGAGCATAACGATCATATAACATTGACAGGTGGGAAGTCCACCTTTTCAATCTCTTCCAGTCCAGTCCACTCAGGCTACCAGAGTTGATGGAAAAGTAAAAAATTCTGGTCCTGTTTGTAGCTGAATTAAAAAATAAAAACCAGGTAATCTGTGCCCAGTGCTAAAGTTTAAAAAAAAGCAACACAGGAAGTTATGCTGCGTACACACGGTCGGACTTTTCGACCAGACTTGTCCGGCGGACAATCCGATCGTGTGTGGGCTTCACCGGACCTTCAGCAGACTTTTCCAGTCGCAAATCTGACGGACTTTAGATTTGGAACATGCTTCAAATCTTTACGTCATGACTCTGCCGGACCCAGAAATCCGCTTGTCTGTATGTTAGTCCGACGGACAAAAACCCACGCTAGGGCAGCTATTGGCTACTGGCTATCGACTTCCTTATTTTAGTCTGGTGTACGTCATTGCGTACGAATCCGTCGAACTTTGGTGTGATCGTGTGTAGGCAAGTCCAGTCGTTAGAAAGTCTGTTGAAAGCCTGCCAAAAGTCCGTCTAAAGTCTGTCGGACGGGCTGTCAGATTTTTCTAGCTGAAAAGTCCGACTGTGTGTACGCGGGATTAGAGTCGTGCAAGATGGAAAACCTCCAATCAATTATATTATTCATAAATCTGGGAGACTGGATTCTCCTGTAGGTTTATCAGACACCTACTTCGCAATTCATCCTCAATTACTCTACCAGTTTGAGTCCTTCCCCCTTCGGTCTGTACATCTCCCCTAGGGCATTCACAAAGGTCTTACTGTCTGCAATAGCGGCTGGAAAAATTCAGTAGAACTTCCACAAGGGAATTTCCGTCCTCTGATAGAGAAAGCCAAAGGTGCTTTGGGAGTAAAGTCTCTTCCAGCAGAACAGTGCCGGAGTATCCTTGGTTCTTCGTAACTGACCAATTGTTTTCAGATGGAACATTATCACATCAGACCCCAGCTAGAAAGGTTGGGGAACACATTTCAAAGAGCAGGCTGCTTAAAGTCATGGGATGTTAAGCTTATGAAGAATAGTATTGAATTTTCTTGAACCGAGTAGTGTTCAAAGCACTTCTGTTATTCACTTCTTTTAGCAAGAGGAGCAAGATTTGTACTGTGCCTAGACAACAGTGGAAGGGTAGAATTCCAGGCTGTCAGTGGAGCTTCCTGTACCAATAATTGCAAATATACAATTTTGGCTTAGGAGGCTCTAGTGTCTCTCTCTCTCTCCTACTCTTAAGCATTGAATCACCAGTGCCGCTTCCAGTGATGACGGATTCGGTCTCTCATGGACAGTTTTGCCATCCAGCTCCAAGAGACTACTTTTGATGACATGGAATTTGAGAGGCAGTGGCTACCAAGTCAAGCATGCTCAGTGCAGATAGTGCCTACCTTGTGTCAAACCAGAGAGGTCTTCATGAATAAGATTTACCAAAGAATATGGGAAAATGATGCAGATCTCACACAGCAAAAGCCTGGAGTCCTATATTACCTAAACCAGCCAAGGTTATACAGTTCTTACAACTGGGGCTGAACAGGGACCTAGGTTCAAATATGTTTAAAGCTCAAAGTTCAGCCTTGTCTGCACTTGCAAGGGTTTAAGGAGTCCTTGACCCTTTAGTGATGCAATTTTTAAAAGGCTTGCATGAAGTTATAGACCTCCCAGGAAACCATTGTTCCCTATGTGCAACTTGCTTATGTTTCTCATTTCTATCAAGGCCTCATTTCTATCCTACAGAATTGACGGCTCTGCAAACCCCAAACCCTATTTCTGGTTGCTACAACCTCTGTGAAAAGGATGTCAGAACTGCAGGCTTTGTACTCAAGGAGCCTCACTTAACATTCTACCTGGACAGATTAGTCCTAAAACTCCAGACTGCTTTTATCCATGGGGTGTCATTCTCCTTCCAGTTTAACCAGGAAGTCAATTTGCCATCTTTCTTGGTTGAGTGAGAGAATCACATCCCCCTGGATGTTTAGCTAACACTGGTGACCTGCTTGGCAGCTACCTTTTCATTCAGGAAAGCTGAAATATGTTTTTGGTTCCAGCGTGGCTTAAGGCAGGGTCAGTCAGCATTAACACGTTCAGTCATCTCCTAGATTAAGACAATTAAAAGAGCCTACTCTTCAAGGCCATCCTTTTTTGGAGGTCTTAAGAGCACATTTAACTAGGGCAGTGCCAGCTCTGTGGACAGCTCAGTGCTGAGTGTCTCCTGAGGTTATTTGCAAGTCAGCAATATGATCCTCCCTGGACAACTTTATTACAGGTGAACCCGGCTCGCGATAATAACATTTGGAAAATTCATGGTGCATACTTGCGCTACTGATGATTACAAAATTTTTCTTGCACCCTCCAGTATAGCGAGTTAGTCCCCATATGTATGCTGCCATGATGCACCAGGAAAACGGAAAATTGTATACTCACCTTTCCTGGTGCATCTTCATGGCAGTATACAGATGCCCACCCAAATGGTGAGAGTTACAAAGAATGCTGTGAGCCGGGTCTGTCTTTGATTAATAGTTAACCAGTCCTATCAGGTTGTGGGGCGGAGTCACAACCCATATGTATGCTGCCATGAAGATGCACCAGGAAAGGAAAATTACGGAAAGGTGAGTATACAGTTTTCCCTTTTTTTGCTCACAAATCTTCCTTGTGTAACAAATACCAAGAAACTACCTATAAAATGCTGGCATGGTGGTACCAGACCCCTCTGTTTTAGCATCCCTATGTGTCGGCGATGTGAAGCCCAGGTCAGCACAATACTTCACATCTTTTCAGAATGTCCCATTATTCTGGCTCTCTCTTTTTGACAACCCTGCTGCAGTACTTCTCAACTTAACCCCTATGTCCAGTAAGGGATACCGTAAGTCAGTACTAAAACATTTACTGAATGCCTTCAGACATCCCCAGTATGTGAAAACAACAGTCTTCACCAACCACATCTCAATGGTTCTTGAGTGACATCCAATACATGGAGCATTTACATTGCCTTAAAAAAAGTATTCATACCCTTGAAACTTTCCACATTTTGTCATGTTACAACTAAAAAACATAAATGTATTTTTTGGAGATTTTTTTGTGATAGGCCAACACAAAGTAGCACATAATTGTGAAATGGAAGGAAAATGTTAAATGATTTTCAAATTTTATTACAAATACATTTCTGAATAGTGTGGCGTCTATTTGTATTCAGCCCTCTTTACTCTGATACCCCTAAGTAAAATCTAGTGGAACCAATTGCTTTCAGAAGTCACCTAATTAGTAAATAGAGTCCATCTGGGTGTAATTTAATTTGAGTATAAATACAGCTGTTCTGTGAAGCCCTCGGAGGTCTGTTAGAGAACCTTAGTGAATAAATGGCATAATGAAGGCCAAGAAACACACGAGACAGGTCAGGGATAAAGATAAAGCAGGGTTAGGTTATAAAAAAAATATCCCAAGCTTTGAATATCTCACAGAGCACTGTTCAATCCATCAGAAAAGAGTATGGCACAACTGCAAACCTACCAAGACATGGCCGTCCACCTAAACTGACAGGCCGAGCAAGGAAAGCATTAATCAGAGAAGTAGCCAAGAGGCCCATGGTAACCCTGGAGGAGCTGCACAGATCCACAGCTCAGGTGGGAGAATTTGTCTACAGGACAACTATTAGTTGTGCACTCCACAAATCTGGTCTTTATAGAAGAGTGGCAAGAAAAAAGCCATTGTTAAAAGAAAGCCATGAGAAGTCCCGTTTGCAAGAAGCCATGTGGGGGACACAGCAAACATGTGGCAGAAGGTGCTCTGGTCAGATGAGACCAAAATTTAACTTTTAAGCCTAAAAGCAAAGCTCTACATGTGGCGGAAAACTAATACTGCACAGCACCCTGAACACACCATCCCCACCGTGAAACATGGTGGTGGCAGCATCATGTTGTGGGGATGCTTATCTTCAGCAGTGACAGGGAAGCTGGTCACAGTTGATGGGAAGATGGATGGAGCCAAATACAGGGAAATTTTAGAAGAAAACCTGTTAGAGTCTGCAAAAGACTTGAGACTGGGGCGGAGGTTCACCTTCCATCAGAACAACGACCTAAACATACAGCCAGAGCTACAATGGAATGGTTTAGATCAAAGTATATTTATGTGTTAGAATAGCCCAGTCAAGTCCAGACCTGAATCCTATTGAGAATCTGTGGCAAGACCTGAAAATTGCTGTTCACAGACACTCTCTATCCAATCTGACAGAGCTTCTATTTTGCAAAGAAGAATGGGCAAAAATGTCACTCTCTAGATGTGCAAAGCTGGTAGAGACATACCCCAAAAGACTTGCAACTGTGATTGTAGCGAAAGGTGGTTCCACAATGTATTGACTTGATTTATTTGTAAAAGATTTTAAAAAACATTTATTATTTTCCTTCCACTTTACAATTATGTGCCACTTTGTGTTGGTCTAGCACATAAAATCCCAATAAAATACATTTACGTTTTTGGCTGTAAAATTATAAAATGTAGAAAATTGTAAGGGGTGTGAATACTTTTTCAAGGCACTGTAACTGCTACCCTTAGAGACAAAACAGACAGACACAACACACCCTGGCTTTACTGGAACTTGTTTCACTATTCTGATGAATACCTATCATTCTCCTGCAGTGGAAATGATTTGTGGTACCGTTGCCCCTGTCATGGTCCCCTTCCCCCTCTTCCCTTTTATTTTCTCTGCTCCTTCCCCCTTCCCATTTTTTTCTTTTTTTTCTCTCTGTCCCCCTTCTTTTCATTTTTTCCTTTTTTCTTTCCATTTCTTCGCCTCCCCTTGGATGCCCTCAGATTTTGCTGTTCCAACTAAAAATATATCAAAAAACGCTTTCTGTTGTGCATTGATACCACAGGTATGACTGTTTGGAGGCCCTGTGCACAAATACTGAATCTTATATTCCACCTGAACTCTTTTCACTAGCTGCTATTCCAATAAATATGCACATTCTTTGAAAGATGGTTAGCCAACATCTGTCACCTCACTAGTAGCTCTGATTGGAATGTGTGCCCATGTGGTGCTAGTGACTACTGATTAATGCTGTGAAGGCTTCTGTACACTGTAGCATCATAGTTTTCTACTTTTTGCACAATGTTTTCTATGGACTATTCATAACCGCACATATTTCTTTATGCTGTGTTATTTTGACACATACCACTAAAAAAATTAAAAAAAAAGTGTTCTGGACATTGCAGGAAGTCTGGTAACTCATCTGAAAAAGCTATCAATGCTGTCAGAAGCCATTCAACAATCTGAAAAGTACACATTGCTGGTCCTAGCATAAAGGTTCTTTTTTTCTGACTGTTGTAAGTGGAGACATTTGGAGCCATTTTGGTTGCTTGTTGTGTACTTTTTTCCTTTTAATTTATTGAAACTTATAGCTGAATTTCAGGAAAAATATTTATTATAAAAATTGTGCTAGCTAAGCAAGTTAGCCCTAATAATATGCATACTACATTTGGATGGCTACTACTTAGTATAAAATTCACACATTTCTACAAGCCAGCCGCTACATGGAGTGCTGTATTTCTGGGTGCCCTGGTGCTGCAGGCATGGGAGCAGTGGATATAGCAGTAAAGGGCTCCAGTTGCATATCTGCCTTTCTCCTTGCCATTTAAAAAAATAAGTATTTTCTTTTTTTCACAGAATACAGGGCATTCTGTGGGTGGAAGAAGAGAGAGGAGATCAGAGGAGATACAGGCATGCAATATGATTATCTTTTGTCCTCCATTCACAGATTGCCTTCTACCACCTCCAAAGTGGAAGGGGGTGCTACTTGTAGATGGCTTGCCTCTGCAACATTCGGTACTAAGGCAATGGAAAGCATTAAGCACAATGAGGGACACTTATCAAAACTGGAGCAGACAGAATTTGGAGCAGTTGTGCATGACAAGCAATCAATGTTATCTTTAATTTTCAAATCTTGATGGTGGTCCTATTTCCCACCCGTCTGGTGACCAGATGGCATCGGATGGAAATGGACAGGCAGTTGGTTTCCATCTGATTGCCCCATAGAGGAGAGTGGACATGGATCTGTCATCTGCCTGCTCAGCGGGGATCAGTGGAGAGATCCCCCTTTAAGCAAGCGGATTACACTTAGCAGAGGCACCCGTGTGAAAGAGGCCTAACTGAGCAAGTTAAAGATAAAATCGAATTGGGTGCCATGCATGTCTGCGATAAATTCTGTCTGCTCCAGTGTTGATACATTCCCCCATATCAGAAGTTGACATCCACATTCATTAGTAGTATGGATGAACTTAACATTTGGTCCGAACACGGGCCTGGACCGGACATTTTCAGTATTATTTCATTATTTTTCAGTATTATTACCACTGGTATACATGACAGCTTCCTGCTGTCAATGGTTGTTAAGGGCACTGACGGGTGCAGGCGTAGCTGACCTCATTCACTTACGTGGTTGGAAAAAAACAGCCCAGGAGTTCCACCATATTTCATACCAGGCGCTTTAGGTCAATCTCATCATCTAGCAATGTAGATCCATGTAAAATGATGCCCACCGACCCTCAAATTAAACACGTTGACCGAAGTCACGTTTGGTCCTATCACTCCTACTGTGAGTGAAGTAACAGGTTCAGTGGATGACAACTGATATATACAAAGGGGCTGAGTCTCCTAGGTGATGCCATTGACCATATATGGACATCACCATATACGGTATGGTCAATGAAGTCACTGAGATCCTTATGACATGACTCTTTGTGTTTAATAACTGTCATTCGCTGGACCTGCCATGTGGTGGGAGTGAAGTGAGAGGACTAGATGTGTGTTGTGGGTTTTTTTCTTTCGTCAGCTTAGCATCAGGCATTGTAACTGACATGTATCTACATGACTGGATTACATCATTGTATCATGGGACATATTTTTAATTAAAGCTGTCAAACTTTTTTTGTTTATATTTACCATTTACTTTTTTGTGAATGAGTAGGGCTACCCCTTACTTGCTCACTTATGCCGTGTACACACGAGCAGAATGTCCGACAGAAAAAGTCAGACGGGAGCTTTTCATCGTATATTCCGATCGTGTGTATGCCCCATCTGACTTTTTACGTCGAAAATTCTGACGGACCAAGAAAGAGAACATGTTCTAAATTTTTACGACGGAACCAATTCCTATCGGGAAAACCGCTCGTCTGTATGCTGTTCCGACGTACCAAAAACGATGCATGCTCTGAAGTAAGTACGAGACGGAAGCTATTGGCTACTGCTATTGAACTTATGTTTTCTAGTCCCGTCGTACGTGTTGTACATCACCGCATTCTGGACGCTTGAAATTTGGTGTGACCATGTGTATGCAAGACAGCTTGAGCGGAATTCCATCGGAACACCGTCGAAAAAACCTTCAGAGTTTATTCCGACAGGAAAAACAGTCGTGTGTACAGGGCATTAGAGCAGAGTGGTATCTTGCTGCCTCCTTATTGTTAAAGGAGGCTTTAAGATTTCAATAAGCCTCCTGCTTGCAGACCCCCACAACCACTGGTCTAAAGGGACAAGATGCTTTGCCAAGGTACCTCATGTTTATGGCATGTGTCCTGGTAAGATTCAGGAGGGGAGCTCACATTCATCCCTCCCCTTTCTTGGCCTGCCAGGCTGCATGCTCAGATAAGGGGGTCTAGTATAGAGTTTTGGAGTGGACTTCACACTTCTTTTTTTTCTTCTTCACACTTCTTTTCTTAATATTTGAATTGAGACCCCTTTTAAAATGTATACAGGAACGGGCCTAATATAAATTAGGGAGAAACCACTATACCATCTATTGTGGAGGGGTCCCCCATTAACATCTAGAACAATAACAGACCTTCATCTGAGATAGGGGGTCCAGTATAGGTTAATAGAATCCCTGGCTGCTTTGTTTATGAACAGAAAGAAGTGGGGAGGAGCTATCATTTTAAACACACTTTTTTGTATATGTCAATTTTGATGTAGTAGATTTTATACATCACACAGATGTGCCACTTCACAGGCAAGATCAGGGAAGTTTGTGTATTTCATGTTTCACTGTAGCCTCCCTGGCGGTATGATTATGTCAGATTTTTGCATCTCAAAGAGGTACAATTATTTTGCATAGAAATTTGGCGTTTTATATTGTAGGCCTGTAATTCTTAGCAATAACACACTTAAATCTGTCCACCAAGAGTCTAGTAGATATCCTGGGTATGATGGAGTTTGAAACACAAAATCATAAATTATAATATATTAAATAACTATAAATAATTATAAAAAATAATAAAATAATATTAATAAAATTAATTTCCCCATGATTTACTATCGCTCAATTTTGCAAGTGTTCTAATTTACTATCACTGTTTTCTAGCTGGTCTAAAACCACTTTTGACATTTGGTTGCTATGGACAATCTCAAGTTTCCAGGCAGAAAGAACAGTATATATAATATAAAACTGCATGCAGGGCATTGGACAAAGCACTGGGGACAAAAGGGATGTGAAATTATTTCATACAGTAATGTAATCTGTAAGATTACACTTTACTGTATGTATTATGATTTTTCACTTTTTTGAAATTGCCACCGGGCTCTGCACCCATGCGTCATTAAGCTCACAGGGAATGGAGCCCAGCACAGAGAGGCTTCGGGCAGAGGACAGAGCCTGCGGACACAGCAGGGGAACATCACAGGATCCTGGGGACAAGGTAAGTACACTGCACCAGGATCCTGCAATGCAATCCTGAGTGTGGCTCGGGGTTACCGCTAATGGTGCTGAAATTAAACCCCTGAGCGACACTCTGGAAAACCGCCAGAGAGGTTAAGCATCACTAAAGTCACTCTAACCTAATTTTTTTTTCTTAAAAATGGAAATGGAGTGGACCTGATAGGGAACTAGTCTCTCAGTTCACCATAAGGCTCTGCTCACCCCTAGTATAAAAGTTCTTGGCCACGCTCATGTTAGTGTGCTGGGCGCAGTGGCAAGGCAGCTTGGAAACTCCTTTTTCTAGTGCCAACATGGACAAATTCATGTACCTGTGTGTGACAGGCATATGAAGTAAGTGCAAGCATTGCCACTTTTGGTACTGTGCCCAGATGGATTTCTAAAGGATGTCAATGACACACTTATGAATTCCCCTGCATATGTTTCACAAAAATAGTGTATATAAGTATTTTTGTAAAAGTATATTTGTTGCTGCTTACTCTTAATTAACCATACTTCTATAATGTGTATTAATCTTTAAATTATTAGGCTCTGTTTCAGTTGTTAATTGGCATTAAACAGCATCTGAATTTTACTTTCAAAGAGATAACTAACCTTCTGTAATGCAGTAATCCTATAAATAGATACTTTGATGTATACCAGTGGCTAACTCTTCAAAATTAAAAATGCATATTAATGACTATATCAGGAGATTTTAAGCAGATAAGTAAATGTTTTTGGCAGTTTAAAAAAAAAGAATAAAGGAAAAGAATAATGACAAAAGTACTAAAAACTACAGACAGAATGAGTCACTAAACAAGAACATTTTGCTGTTTTCAGAAATCTATGTATAATTACAGTGAAGAAGATACATTTTTAGGCATTACGGATAACTACTGTTCCCTTTTTCATTTCTTCCTGTTTGTGCAAGACATGCTCTAAAAGCTTCCATAGCATACAGTAAATGTCACTGCTCCTTTCTATCCTGAATTTTTGATTCACAGGGATTTAGGCCCTATTCATATAGGCATTCTGTCTGTCCTTTTCATTCATTTACAATATTTACGGATGAAAAATGGACAGCAATTAATTTCTAAAACGTCTGTAAACAGATTATTATCAGTTTACAATCCATTTACATCCACATCCGTTCAGTTCTGTTTTTTTAAACAGAACAGCCAATGCCCAGATCCATTGAAACAGAATGGAATGGATATAAATGAATGCCGTCCATTTACATCCATCCCATTTATGTCCATTTTTAGGTAATAAACATTTTTTTTGTTTATACAATAGTCGCTCAGATTGGTTTCTGTAACAACTAAAAAATGCATGCATAAATAGATGTAAATTGAACTGAACTGAGCTGAAGTGAAAACTGATGTAAACTGATGTAATCTGACCTGAACTGAAGACAGACGTACTGACTGATGTTAACTGATATAAATTGAAATCATTCTTATCAATTTTTTCTTAGCAAAAAATGTGACTGAAAGGATGATGTCAATGAAAGGGACTTCCATTATCTAATGGGTACATGGTTTTGTATAAGTACTGTAATCACTATTCTAAATTCTGGAATGAAAGCTGAACTCCAGCAGGCATGAGTCAGCATATATGTGAGCAGTCACACTTATAAAAAGATGCTTAGAAACAATTGTCTTTTCAGCATTTTCCACCATGATTTCTACCCACAGATAGCTGAACAAACTTCCCCAGCACCCATGAACAACAGCCATGACCAAATCTGGCAAAAAAACACAAAATTGACATTACTGGGGAATGGGAAACTGGACCACTACTACTGACTGCAATCTTCACCTGCCTTCCTTTCCCCCTGCCTTAATTATCACCAATATTGAGCAGCCACTTATTGATGTGGATGTACAGAATGGGATTGAGGGCAAAGACTTAATGCTCAGTACAGTATACAGGCTTTCCCAACTATCAGCCCAAAAACATGGGCAGCTGCATCATCCACTGTGGATGCAGAACAGACAACTCCAAAGGGCACAGTGAGTACACTGACATCCATGTCAAGTGCTAACCCCTTACTAAGTGATACAATTCAGGCTACACAACAATGTCACACAACCATTACCACATAAAATGATAAACTTGAGAGTCTACTCGAGCATATCTTTTTTGTGTCATGCTATGCAAAAGTTACAAAACTGCACTTCTGCAGTGGAGATTAGAGTTAGCATACTAAAGGATAGAGTGCAAAGAATTCTGAAAGAATTTACAGTGATCTAACAATCATTTACTGCTTGTTGATAAAAAATGGATGCTTCAGAAAATCACCTTTTGTGCAACAATAAATATTTGATAAGTCTCCCTTAATATGCCAAGGGTTCTGATGCAACTGTCTGTGCCGAAAGATGGCTATAGAGACATTTTCTCTAATCATTTCCTATATTTATCTTTTTCACATTGAGTCAGTTGCTTGTTCCAGTTACTTTTTTTGCAACCTATGTTGTGTGGCAGAGCAGTATAAATCTCAGGGCTAGACAAACATAAAAAACAAATCTGTGCATTTACCCACTTGCTTGGAGTTCCAATTTAAAAGTAGACTTTCCAAAAAGAACCTTTAGCACTTTAAAACAGTTTAAATGGACCCCTATATACTGTACATGCCCAGAATAAAAAACATTTTAGAGACACAAAGGTGTGCAGTAATTTTAAATATGCTGTAGTTCGCAATGGCAAGCTTAACTGGACAAGCTGAAGATAGATGCTGTTTGGTTGCCATGCACAACTGTTCTTGATTCTATCTGCTCAAGTTTTAGTAAATTCCTCCTATAGACAAGATGGATCTGATACATGATGTCATGTTACAAATAATAATGAAAATCAAAGCAGTAACTTCATTTTCACGTAATTAAGAACCATAAAATATCCAGTTTCCTTTATTCATTTTCTGTGTATTCTACTGAAATTTGTAAAGAGTTACCATAGTTTTAAAGCATTATTGAACAGGGATACCCAAAAATTTCACTAATTAGGATAGCTACTAAAACCTGCTAGCTAAGATCGAAAAATTATATCACAGTGATATTGTTGTAAACAAAGTACCTCGGATATGGCTCAGAGCCTCACCATCTAGACAATTCCTGCTAGGAGTTTTTCAGATAACTTATCCAAAAGGATCATACCATAAAAACATATAAAATCTAAGATAATTGGTTTAATTTTTTAAAAGTCTACAGCTGAGGATTTCCTAGTTTCAATATATTTTATTTTCAAAATGAGAAGAATACATCATACGCATAGATACAAGATTGGTCTACACTCCTTAGGGAAATCTGAAGTCACAGTAAAGATCAGGTGGTTCTAACAAGGATAAACTAGCGTTTCATATACAGGATGAGTATAATGTGTTGTAAGGAGTTGACCTGAAAAAACAGTATACAAACATAGCTCTGTATGCAGTTGGAGTTGGCCTAGAATTAAGAGACTGGAGGGAGCTACGGAGGGGAGCGCTCCGCCACCCCAATAGGGAACAGGCTGTGGCTGAGACTCCGTTCTCCACGACCTCTCTCTTCTAGCACACCGAAGCTCTATCTGCAGCTAATAAAAAGTCTAAAGAAAACCATTTTAAAAACAAAAAAAAAAACGCATCTTTACTAGAGAACTCCTGGTTCACTAGAGATACCATAGGTTTAACTAGATTAAGCAATATCTAATACAACAAATGATTGTTTGCATAAACGAATTTAGGAACAAAATGTTGGTCTATAAATCCTTAAAGATTATGCATGAGGAACCAGTTTGAGAAGGAATCCCAACTCTGAGGGATGTTGGGTCCCAGCTCTGGAGAGATTCATTGGAGAGAAGAGTAGTGATCAAAGAACATTCCTGAGGAAAGAGGAAAAGGAAGAGAGAAAGAAAGAAAGAGATGAGAGAAGAGGAGGGAAAGAAAAAAAGCGAGTGGAAGTCGATTGGGGGGGACACAGCAACACCACTGTATACCCAGAGGATATCAAATGAGAGTAACGCCCACAAAGGTTGCCCAAGGTTCCCATGTGAGTTTGAATTTGTCCGAGCAATCTAGGATGACACTAGCCATCTTTTCTTGATTCATGATCCAGGAAATCTTTCTTTTGGCCATGAGGGTGGAAACGGAAGGTTGTTTCCAAGCCCTGGCCAGTGTGAGTTTTGCACCCAGTAGAATGATATAGATGAGGCGTTGGGAACTCTTGGGCGCCCCCTGTACCAGAAAGTTTAGGAGCGCAATGAGAGGCGACATTTGAATAGATAGTGAGGTAATTTTGTTGATCCAACTAAATATCTTGTGCCAAAACTGACGTATTCTGGGGCAACTCCACCAGGTATGGAGCATATCCCCTCGTATATTGCAGCCTCTGAAGCAAAGAGGTGACGTGGAGGGGAAAATAGCTGCCAGTTTTGAGGGAACTAAATACCATCTGGTTAAAACTTTTACACTAGCTTCCATAATGTTGGAATTAAGAATACCTTTAAAGGAGCGATGAGATTGCCCTATAAACCACCGATATGCCCCCCCTCTGCTCATCGGCCTGGCCGCACCATGATTCGTATGCAGTGATTAGGGGGCCATTCGGGAGTGTTTTACACTTTTTCTGTAAGAAGCTGGAGAGTTGAGCGAATCGAAAGAATTCTGAGGCAGGCATTTCCAAATTACTTATACAGTAAGCTTTAGTGATAGGGCCCAGAGGTCGGAGAAAGTGTCCGATTCTGTAGAGGTCTTTGTCAAGCCACCATTTAAAGGATCTGATATTAAGACCCGGTGGGAATTCAGGGTTTTGAAAGATGTGCTTAAGAGGTTCTATGAGGGAGGAGAGCTGAGAGTTTTTCCTTAAGATATCCCAAAGAGCTAGTGAATGTGAAAGCGTAGGGGCCATGATTGGAGGTCTCAGATTTTGGGGGCACCACATAAGATAGTCTAAAGTATGGAGGGGGACTGCCTGTCTCTCAATATTTATCCAGTCCGGACGTTCCCAATGTGAGTAAACCACCGAGATCTGTGCTAGATGGGCTGCTTGGAAGTACCAGAGTAGGTTGGGGAGGCCCAGCCCCCCTTCCTTCCTAGATCTGAACATGATTGATTTAGAGAATCTATGTCCTTCTTTACCCCAGACAAAACAGATGATTTTAGCTTGGAATTGTTGTAAACGTGCTTTATCAATGGGGATTGGGAGGGCTCGAAAATAATATAATATGCGTGGAAGGAGGGTCATTTTAATTGAGTTAATTTTGCCAAGCCAGGAGAGAGAGAGCCCGGACCATATTGTCAAGTCTTCCTCTAATTTTTTGTATAGCTGAGGGTAGTTCACTTGGTAGAGGAGCTCGATCTTGGGGGTTAATTTAATCCCCAGGTAGGTAATATATGAGTCATTCCAAGTGAACCGAAAGCTCTCTCTGAGCCTGGCAAGGAGTGGATCAGGAATGTTAATGTTGAGAGCGTGTGATTTGTTGTAGTTCACTTTTAGGCCTGTAATCATTCCAAAGTCATCTAGGAGACGACAAATATTGGGAAGTGAGGTTAGGGGGGGACGAAATAAAAAGTAGGATGTCATCCGCAAATAATGCACATTTGTGGTGAGGGGGGCCACATTGGATGCCCTGGATATTTGGGTTGGATCTGATGGCTATAGCAAGTGATTCAATTGCTATGGCGAAGAGCAGTGGGGAGAGGGGACAACCCTGGCTCATGCCTCTGGAGATGGGGAAAGACTCAGAGTAAAATCCTTGCAGACGCACCTGAGCAGAGGGGTAAGAGTATAAAGCATGCATAACATTTAGGAATGAGTCTCCAAAGCCCCAACGTTGTAGGATATTGAATAAATACGTCCAGTGAACAGAATCAAAGGCCTTTTGGAGATCTAGGGATAACAAGCAACCTTGTATGGGAGAGCTCTTATCCCAGTTAGAGTTAAGGAGGGAAATTAGATCTATCCCACTTCGTGTTTGATCAGGGCCTTGTCTCCCGGGGATAAAACCCACTTGGTCCTTATGAATGTATAGACTAATAAAGGAAGCCAGATGGTCTGCAAGGATTTTGGTCAGTATCTTTAGGTCATTATTAATAAGGGAAATTGGCCTATAATTACTAACCGAGCTAGTGTCTTTATTGGGTTTGGGAATGACTGTGATGTGGGCCATGTTGAGTGAGGAGTCTAATTGTCCCCCCTGTCTAAGGGCGTTAAAGAAGCGGGCCATATAGGGAGCTAACGTGCTAGAAAACGATTTATAATAGGGGACCGAGAAGCCATCAGGGCCAGGAGCAGAATGTGATTTCAAATTCTTTATGACCATGCAAACTTCTTCCGCAGATATAGGGGCATCCAGTTTTTGGCGGTGATGATCTTTTAATGTAGGTATTTGAATATTATTTAGAAAATTATCTATCGCCTGCTGAGATGGACTTTGGTCACAGCTATATAAAGATTTGTAGAAATTTTGAAATTCTCCCATAATACGATGGGGATTTTGTGATAGGGTACCTCCTTGGATTCTAATTTTAGGGAGGGTCGGGGATCTAAATTGCGGTGAGAGCCTGCTAGCTAACATTGATCCTATCTTATCGCTTTGACAATAAAATCTATTTCTATTCCACCGAATCCATTTTTCGGCCCTAGTCGTGAGAGCCAGATTTAGTGCCGTCCGGGCAGCGTCTAGTTTAGTAATGGGAACTGATCTTGGATCCGTCTTATGTTTTTTAGCCAAAGTTGAAAATTCCCCGTCAAGCTTTTCGATTTCCGCTTTATTGGACTTATTGATCTGGGAAGCTATTTGGATTAGGTGACCTCTGAGCACTGACTTGTGAGCAGCCCATAGACAAGAGGGACCAACATCGGGTGTGACGTTGATAAGAAAATAGTTTTGTATATGCCTTTCGATTTCCGTTGCTCTGAGTGGGTCGCTCAAGATGGACTCATTGAGTCTCCATCGTCTATCTGGGTTCCTTCCCTCCGGGCGATGGAGAGTTAGAATTACCAAGGAGTGATCTGACCAGATCACGTCCCTGATAAGTGCCTTGATCGTTAAAGGAACAGAGATCGAAGAAAGGAGAATATGATCTATCCTCGCGAACGAACCGTGGGGGCTGGAGAAGTGAGTGAAATCCTGAGCAGTAGGATTTACTTCCCTCCAAATATCAATGAGGCCGTGTTTAAAAAGCAGTTTGGCTATTCGGAGGCTTTGTTTGGTGGGTCTAGTTTGACGTTGTCCGGGAGGTCTGGACTTGTCCAACCCCTGGTCGAACGCAGTATTGGGGTCTCCTCCAAAAATCACCGTACCTTCTAAGAGTGGGGTCAGTTTCGTTAACATGTGTTGAAAAAAGGCTAATTGACCCCTATTAGGGGCATAGTAAGATATAAATGTGTACAAAAGTCCATCTAAGTCCCCTACTAGAAGTAAGTACCTGCCTTCTGGGTCTTTATGTTCTGATTTTAAGGTGAATTTGCATCTCTTAGAAAAGAAGATGCCAACACCTCTAGTTTTGTTTTCAGCGTTAGCTAAAAAAAAGGAGGGGAAGTTGGAGTGTATGAAAGATGGGCGGTAACTTATTGGGAAGTGAGTCTCCTGTAATAGTAAAACGTCAACCTTTTGGGTGTGCATATATTGAAAGACTTTGCGTCATTTGATAGGGGAATTTAGGCCCTGTACATTGTGAGTCACAACCTTGAGGGGTGTTTTTACTGCAAGATTATCAGCCATTGAGCAGAGGGTGGCGATCAGGGAACCCAGCAGCACTTACCATCAAGTTTCCTCGATGACCAAGACGGATCATATGCCAATGTGGAGCTTCAGAGGGCTTCAGGTAGTATCGATGAACTACCCCCCAATCGACTTCCGAAAAGAGACTGTAGTAGATGCCTTGAGAGAGAGAAAGAAGATTAGAGGAGAAAAGAAAGGCGAAAGACAAGGGAGTCTTCCGTAGGGTGGAGGTGACAGAAACCTCCATCTAGGGGCAAAGTGAATTTTAGAGTCCCTCTAACTGACAGGGACTAAACTTGTCTAGAGGATGGAGAAACCCGATCCACCAGACAAGAGGGGGTGCATGAACACCACCCCAGCAGGAAGGCCGCTAAAACTATGCCTATCAAGCCATTGAAAAAATAAGAAATAAAAACTTACGCCTGTTGTGGGCTCTGGGCCCGTTGGTACATATAAGAAAAATGAGTCAGATAACTAAGGTTAGGAGGTGAAGGTACACATAACCTGAATACTTATTAAGGCTAGGCGGCGAACAATCTTAGAACTAAGATATAAAAAATAGGAGAACTGGATCCATAAGGGGAATTTAAACCAATGGGAAGGGGATGAGGTAAATGTAAAATTTACTTCACTGAGAAAAAAAAAAAGTGAGGGCCCCAGTGTCAGGGGAGATGTAGGGAGAGAGAAGACCTGTAGGATAGGCCGCCGAGGTGGTCCAAGGACCACTCTCCACATCCATCTCACGACCCACCACCATGGAAGGTGAGGGGGAGGGGGCATGTGCGACCCCAGTGCATGATGAGTGCTTTGTCCTGAGGTATTCTCATTCCCGGGTGCGGGCTCATGTTAGGCCATCTCATGAGAAGCGTAGTGTGACACTAAAGGTGTCTTATCTAATGAGAAGGCAACACATGGCGGTATTCTCCCTAGATTGTCATTGGCGAAAGACAATAAGTCCCGGGAGGAAGGTGAAAATGTTAGTGTCTGTAGCGACATAAGGTTCATGGCGGAACAGCTTCCTTAGGTTTCTTGAATCTTGCCGATTCCCACACTGGAGTCAGAGGGTTGGTTGGAAGGTGTCTTTTGGCGGAGTTTGGAGGACATCCAGGCGACTGAAGGTTTGAGTCCAAGCTGATTAGGCCTAGTTGGAGCAAGAGTTTTTCTCCCTCTTGAAGCGAGCCAAAGGTGAACGATTTGCCTTTCCAAAGGAATTTGAGCTGGAACGGGAAGAGCCACCAGTATTTAATTTCTTTGTCCATTAGTATTTGGAGCAATGGTTTTAAAGCTCTCCTCTTTTGGATGGTAGAGGGGGACAGGTCTGCGAAGATTTGCAACTGGTGACCTTGAAAAACAATTTTGGGTAGTGATCTAGATTTCCGCATCACCTCCTCTTTGACGGAGTAGAAATGTGGTTTGACCACGATGTCACGGGGGAGGCCATCAGCTCTAGGTGGTTTGAGAGCTCTATGGGCCCGATCTAGCTCCAATCTGTGTTGTGGAGTGTCAGGAAGAATGTCCTTGATGAAAGCTTTAATGGTTTCAGGTATGTCTTTGTAAGATTCGGGTAGCCCCCTCAGCCTGAAATTGTACCTGCGGTTTCTGTTCTCAAGGTCGTCGATCTTAGCATGCGCTGTCTCCAGCTGATCTTGTAAAATCTGTATGCCGGCAGTGTTTTGATTAGTTCTGGATGTGGTGGCTTCCAGGTGAGATTCTATAATTTCCATGCGAGTTCCAATGTTTTGAAGATCTGCTTTTATATCGTTCGTTATCTTGTTGGCTGTGTTAATGAGACCCCTGTCAAGTAGCAATGCAAACTTGTTAAACAAATCAGCTATGTCCACCGGCTGGAGTGGGCCCGAATCCCCGGTCTGTAGTAGCTGGAGCGACTGGGGAGGGCCTGCCGCCATGGGGGAGAAGTCCAGGCCAGCCAGTGAGCATCCTATGAGGGACTCAGTGGATGCGGGAGATGTGGGGTCAGTGATCTGGTGTTGAACAGCCATGTCTTGTGGCAGAAGGGAGGGTGAGGCCGCGTCTTGCATGTCTGTGAGACTTACTGAGGTAACACAGTGAGGTGCCGTCGCCATCTTGGCTGTTCCGGGCCGGGTCTGTGTCGCTTCGAATTATGGCCGGAGGTTACGTCTCACGGCCTCGGAGTACATCGGGGGGGTCCCCGGGGGTTCCGCAGCTCGTGGGGGGGGATCCAGGCGATCTTGACCGTTCGGTCTGTCCGTAATGTGGCCGATGCTGCTGGGGCGGAATGGAGCTCCCAGACTAAGCGTCCATGTTAGGTGCTGACGCGCATGCGCCTCCTGAGGATTTCCATTACCTTGCTATTGCTGTCTTCACTACTGGGAAATGCAAGTGATTAAGAAATGGGAATGTTTAGGTAATTTTTTATGGCTAATTTTAGAAGGGTGGTCATTGGTTATCTTGGTACAGGTACAATCTTGATTAGGGTAAGAGAAAATTAATTAACCACCTCACATCTGGCTAATGTATATAGACAGCTGGATGGGAGCAACGCCAATGTGGGCGAACGTACACCAATGACCTCCCACATTGCCAGCTTGTGTGCGCTCTTAGAAGCACACAGCTGCATGATCTGTGGCAGCATATCACCAATCAGGGTATCAGGATTATGTGTTTGATCCTGATGCCAGGTGATCACTGTGACCAATCACAGCGATCATTGTCAGTAGTAAACAATGGCTGTCATTCATGATGCTATTGCTTACTACCAATCACAGTGGCCCTGTTCCATGTGATAGCTGTGGTCATTTACAGCAATCACAATAGTAAGCAATGCCAACCACAGTTAAAGACACATTGCATATACAGTGATCATCACTGTATAAGCAATTATAGTTTTAAAAAAGTCACTATGGCGACACTGAACTGCTCTGGTGACAGTATATATAAAAAAAATTATATATATATATATATATATATATATATATATATATATATATATATATATATATATATATATATATATATATATATATATATATATATATATATATAATTTTTTTACATGCAGTCACACTCAGAAAGTGTTTTGGGATAAAATTCTAAGTATGCCTATGCTATGTGATGCAAATATCATTTTAATTGACAACTACTTTTTTTGGTTGAACTGGATGGACTTGTGTCTTTTTTTAACCTGACTAACTATTTATATGTAAATATGCGCAAATAAAAAAAAAAATAGATTTAATTTTTGATCCACATTTTCCAAAAACCTGTGGCAAAAAAATGAAGTCCGCAAAAGACTCACCATGTCTTTTAGCAAATACCTTGGGGTGTTGCTTTCCAAAATGTGGTCATTTTGTGGGTGTTCCCATTTTTTTAGTGCTCAGGACCTCCAAAATATTATAGGTAGTCAAGAAATGATGTATACACACACTACTCAACTCTAGATATAAGAGAAAAACCCAAAATATTATAAATGTGTCCCACACGCTTGGAGAGCGCCAGCCTGAGGCTTTGTGAATGGATTCGGGAGACCACCCAAAAGTGCATCTGTACACAGTGAGATTAAAGGTTTGTTGTTTATCTTTTTGTGTGATTGATTTTCTCTCTTAATAAATATATTAGTCTGATGGTATTACACTATCAAGCCTACTCAGATTTTTTGAAATATTGGGTTGATATATGCAGAGGAGAGAGGAGGAGAAAATATTATCTTTTGAAGGGAGAGCCTTCAGTATTAAACAAAGATGCACATAAAGTGATGTATACTTTAGAGAGGCATACTCTTGTGCTGACTGTCTGTCAAATGAGAAGTGGAGGCACTTAACTTTTTTGGGCACTTTTGGAAACATCTTCACACAAGATGACCACTCTGAATTACACTTTATAGATTATAGATAGTTTAATAATATTTTGGACTGTTATGTACTTCACTTGATGGTGAAATATTTATTAATATTTATTATATTTATTTTATATTTGATTAGTGTACAGTTCTGCTTTTGAATTTGGATTTTTCTAGATTCACTTTTGACTAGTTGGGAAATTAGATGTGTAATTTATGCCTCTAGAATGCCTGAAGTTGCTCCTTTAATTTGGGGCCCCTCTGTGTGGCTTGGCTGTGAAAAAGGTCTCGCACATGTTATATCTCCATACCAAGAGTAGCAGAATGTGTTTTTTGCTGTAAGTCTAAGTATGCCTATGCTGTGTGTTACAGATATCTTATTAATTGACAACTTTGTGTAAAAAATACATTTTTATTTTCTTTCCACATTTTCCAAAAACTTGTGGCAGAAAAATAAAATTTTTGAAAGACTTGCTAAGCCTTTTTAGAAAATACCCTGGAGTGTTTGGTTTCCAAAATGCAGCCTTTTTGTGGGTGCTTCTTCTGTCCTGGCACTCCAGGGGCTCATGTGTTATGGTATCAATAACAGGCATCGGGAATGCTGCTCTCCCACCCAACCTGTGTAAAGTGTATCGTACGGCCAGTACTACCCCACTGACACCAAAGGGTATCTCTCTCTTTAGCCAACACTTCAGTCCACAGGTAATACCCAAATTAGATAAAGGAGAAGTCTCAAAGTGCAATAAAGCTTAAAAAGTAATTTATTTAAAAGATAATGCACTCACATCTCAGTGGGAACAAACAGTATGAGCATGCACAGCACAGCAGCAGGACCAGACAGCATGTGTGATGACATCACGGAGCAGTTCTACCAAATGCATTTCCCCTTGAACAGGTGTCTTCAGGAAAATTAATTTGCACTATGAGACATTTTATCTAATTTAGGTATTAACCAAATTCATTTCCTCTTTGTTTCCTCTCACTCTGTTTTAAACAGAAATTGCTTGATTCCCCTGTGCTATCTCTTTATAAAAATGCAAACTTCTGGCAAGTATTCTGCTATGTGATAAATAGAGATTGATACAGTGCTAACTACAATATATCATGCTGTGCACCCACAGGTTTGATATGCCTGTATAAACTTCATTGTCTTGTGGACTTTTTTTTGCTTTGGGGCAGGGGGGTGCCTGATGAGGACAAGGGGCCTCTTCCTGACAACTCTGGCCATTGGTTGTCGGGGTCTGCGGGCGGGGGGCTTATCTGAATCCGGGAGCCCCCTTTAATAAGGGGGCCCCACAGATCCCGGCCCCCCCACCCTATGTAAATGAGTATGGGGTACATCGTACTTCTACCCATTCACCTAGGAAAAAATGTGTCAATAAAAAAACACACTATTAGGCAGCTCTGGGGGTCTTCTTCCGACTCCTGGGGTCTTCTTCCGACTTTGGGGGTCTTCTTCCTTTTTCTCCGTGCTCTCCGGCCTCTTCTCTGCACTCTCCGGTTCTTCTCTCGCTCTCCGGTATCTTCTGCCGGGCTCCTCCGCTATCTTCTGCTCTTTTGCCAGTGGTGGCCCGGTCTTCGCCGTCTTCTTCCCTCTTCTTTTCTTCCGATGTTGGCACGACGCTCTCTCCCACTGTAATATTGTCTTGTGGACTTAAAAAAGTAGTACAAAAAAAAAAGAGAATGACATTACTCATACTTTTGTGAGCCCAAAAGAATAATATTTACCTCAAGGCCAAAGGCTAAACATGCAGTAAAAATACACATGCATACTCTTCTGCCTACTAATGTCTACTGTGTAATTATGTTCTGACATTCTTTTGATTTGACCACCTATGACATGCTTTACAGCCAGAAAGATCACTTTGCTAGTTCTTCGTTCATCTTTTATTTTTCCTGGTTTATCTTTTTTTGTACAATTGGTAGTATCATCAAAATGGCTCCACATTGTGGCAGAGAATTTCACATATCACTATACATCTAGCAGTCAATGATAGCCTACAGTTTTTTCAAATGAGATGGGATTCATTTATTAAAGAAGTAAAGGCTGTTCAGTGAAAGTAAAGTGATAGTGAAAGTTCTCTTTGCAAAGTGTATGTTTACTGTGCAAAGTAATTGTTGGTAAATAAGGCAAACCTGTGTTTAGATTATATACCCTATTATATACCCTATTAAAGTGATTATAAAGCTTTTGTTTTTTTGTTTTTTTTTAATAACAAACATGTCATATTTACCTCCACTGTGCAGCTCACTTTACACAGAGTGGCCTCAATCCTTGATTTCTGGGGTCCCCCGGGGGCTCTTGCAGCTCCTCTCTACATCAGATAACCCCCTAGGAGAAGCGCTGTCCCGGGAGGTTACCTTGCGGGTGTGCTCCCGAGTCCAGCATTTGCGTCTATAGGCACAAATGCCGGACTCGGCCCCGCCCCCTGCCTCCCGCTTCATTGGATTTGATTGACAGCAGAGGGAGCCAATGGCTGCGCTGCTATCAATCTATCCAATCAAGAGCTGGGACCCCATGGAGGGGGGTCGGTGCCTGCCAAAAGTGATTATTAATGAGTTTTCAGGGATCTCCTAAAGGTGGACAGGATAGGGGCTGATCGGATATACCGGGGGAGGGAATTCCAGAGGATGGGAGAGGCTCTGGAGAAGTCCTGAAGACAAGCATGAGAGGAGGTAACAAGGGGGCTAAAGAGAAGGAGGTCCTCGGAGGAGCGGAGGGGATGATTTGGGTGATATCTGCAGATGTGGTTGGTGATGTAGCTGGGAGCGATGTTGTGGATGGCCTTGTATGTTGTGGTTAGCATTTTGAATTTTATACGGTGGGGTAGGGGAAGCCAGTGAAGGGATTGGCAGAGAGGAGCAGCAGTCAAAAGTTTTTTCACCTTAATGCATAGGATGCATTAAGGTGAAAAAACACAAGGGTTTACAACCCCTTTAAGTTCAAGGGAAGTGAAAACAAATACATGATTTTTTGCTTGCGCATAATTGGGTATTTACCTTATTTTCCATCATTCACTTTGAAAAGAGAAAATGTACTTTGCTAAGTAAACAGCCTCTTCTATTTTATTAAATCAACCTCAATGTTGTATAAGCGTCAGAAAAACGATCCACAGTCTAATGTAGTGTTAAGGATTACTGATGCACATAAAAAATGTAAAAAACTTTTATCTGACCCAGCCAAATTCCTTTGTGTAAACCCTAGCTATAGCATGACAGGCTTGATCCCTGCAATCAGTCTTCTAATACTGTCCCTAACTGAGCATAGTAAACTGCCGAAATTTGACTTTCATATTAATTTTAAAATAACACACTTGTCCTTCAAAGTATATTGGAGGAAAACACACAGCTAACCCTCAAAAAAGAATTATTAATAGGTTTATTTTCCAGTGCAAAGATAAATCAATTATGTAGGAAATATGTGTGAAATGAAGGATGAACCACAACAGAATAAAGTTTTGAGATGTTTCTTACAGAATGTGTTAAGACAGCAGGTGGGAATGTTCATTCCATAAGAGTTCAGAATACTATAATTATAAGAAAGTATTTGCTTAGGAAATGAAAAAGGAAAAAAGAAGCCGCAGACAGCCTTGCAATATGATATGATTTTCATTAGATTAAAGAAAATAGGCCCAGTACATATTGTAATGCTTAATAAGCATATGTGATCAAATGCATCTGCTTAATTTATCCGTCATTTTGAACTTTCACAGGTTGTGGCTAGTAGTTCAGAAGATCTCTGTTGAAAGCTTATTGTAATTAGAAGACTTACTATGTTATTTATTATATTTAATACTATATTAATATTTATGTATTGGACTTTTTAGCGTAATTCAATTTTTTTTTTTTTTTTTTACATAACCTGGTTGTTCGTTAAGCAACATAGTAAAGGAGAAGTATATGGGATAGGCTAAATAATTAATAAATATTACCAAACATTTGAATCAGATGTTATTTCTATCCTTCCTTCTTTTGTTTTTCCATCAGGGGCATTTTATCTATCATGTAGGTCTCTGTAATGGTCCATTTGCCATTTGAAAGTTTAGAGGGGGCAGTTACAACTTCAGCAATCTGGGAGATGTGACTGCACCTACTGAACAGACACACACCTGAACAGTAAACAAGTTCTGGCACTGTGCTATATCACCACATAGGGGCAAATACATAAGTGGTATAGACATGGCTGGATCTAGGAGGAGGTGTTGGGAAGAGCTATGCCCCCCCCTATTTCAGTTGTGCACCCCATCCTGCATGGAAGCTGTGCCCATTGGGCTCCTTCTCACATTCTCATACAGCACACAGTCTGAGCAGAGGCAGCACAGCTCCTCTCCCTCTCCCCCCTCCTCCTTTCACATGGCACACAGCTCAGATCACTTACAGACACCTTCTACCTGCAAACTGCTATGCTGTACAGCCATTTTTATCTGGGAACTTCACAGGGCAGAACTGCAGGATAGCAGGAAGCTATGCAGTGTACAGATAAAGGCTGTCTGTAAGAGAATTGATCTGAGCTGTGTGCCATGTGAGAGGAGGAGGGAGGGGGAAGAGGGGAAGAGCAGAGCCAACATCAAACAGAGGAGAAGAAAAGGAGGTGGATCCCGACAAGATTGTCAGCATAAGAATCCAGAGAAGACTGTAGCCCCTCCAACAGGTATTTACCAAGATTTTAGTAGAAAGTACATAGATGTAGTTGGACCACCAAATCAGTCTAAGTAGACAGTCAGGTAGACAAAAAGGTAAAGCTCGCCTCTCACCACATCCCAAATAAACAGCGAAGATATTTAACCAAAAAGTGGGAACCCCAGGGATTTTGTGGGTGAGAGGGAGATATGAAGTATAGGTATGTATAAAGGTAAAAGTCATCAAGGTATATAAAAGAAATAGTACTTTATTCAAAATTGCACCAAAATAGAAAATTTAAAAACGATGAGATATACAACAACTGCGATTGATCATAGACACAAAGGTTCTACTAGTGAAGAACTTATATATGAATGATACATGTAGAAAAACCCAACATGTTTCGGAATATTTTAAGATGTAAATTCCTTCTTCAGGGATTTTCTGTGCAGTTGGAATATGTAGTTAGTTTACACCGATTATAGTTGTTTGTAAGAATCAAAGAGGATAAAGTGTTGGAAGATGATGCTCTCGGTTCTGATCTCCCAGGTTGTGAGGTACAAACGGAGGAGGTGAAGAAGTTTGGAAACTCAATCCATATATTTGTGAAGTTGGCAGACCATATTGAAGTGATTCACTCCAAGTAAATTACATAAATGGCCTCATCCCAGCAGGCAAGGTTGTAGGAAACATATCCCGCCCATGCGGTCCACAAGGAACAGCTCAATTGATATAAATGCCAAGTCTTTGTGGATAAAAGTCCAGATACATCTGCTCCAAAGGAAGAGTATAGGGTGTATACACCATAAATGAGCTACAAATACTGATATTTGATAAAGAACTTGTAAAATGGGGTCACATGCAAATCCTGTTGACACTTGCAAAATGCTTTTGTGACTTTTTTTATGTTTTTATTTGTGTCACCTTTTTTTGCAGCACACACACTTTATACATGCATTTTTTTTCACAGAGGACCCTCTTTGAATATTTAAGTGGTTTAGAAAAAGAAAAAAAAAACAAATCTAAGTTCATATAATACAATATTCATCAGTTTACCGGTTTACCATTTTTTTGCAATTTGAGTTTGCCTTAAAAAACATTTTATATTTCTTCATATGCCAGATCTATAGTTTGACTTCATACAGTTGCCATTTTTTACTTTTATATCATTGAATTTAAGCTTTAACTGCAATTCACTGAAGGAAACATATACGAGGAAGCAGATGCACATTTGCACTTGACAGCAAGGCTCATCAGCTTCTATTCAGCATTACATCTAGTAAAACATGCTGGTAGATTTAGCAGATTATTTGCCAAATCCACTTGTGTTTTATCAGCCTCTGATCTAGGGCACACACTGCTTACAAAACGTAATCTTTGATTATTTCTGTTTTGGCACACACCTTAATGTCCTATGAGAACAGATCAATTGATTTTCACTGGAAAAAGAGAAGACATGTTTATTAGAACATTTTGCTGTATTATCCAGTTTTGTGATAACTCATACTATTATAACTAATATTCTTTTATTCAACTTTGCAGTCTATGAATGTTTTTACAGTTTTTAGTGAAAGCACCTGGCAGGAGTGCCCGCTTCTGCTGATTCCTTGCCAGGTTTTCTCTACATGTGTTGTATCTACTGCAGACAGCTGATATTATTTTTCTTTGTGTGACAGTAATTCTGTACGCCACCATCTGTTGAGCTTAAGGACTTGCCCTATCTCTTTCAGCTGTAATATCTTTATCACAAGCAAAAGCAAAAAGTAAAACAAAAAACTCCTTTTCTTTTGAAATCTTCTAAGATAGATCTATGCTTTCAGTTCTTGAGGTCTGCAGATAATATATCAAAGTTAAAGGAAGTGCTTTATTCAACTGGATTTGCATTTTCCACAAACAATACACAAACTTGTATTATTTGTCCAGAAATAAAAAAAAGTGATGCTGAGAAAATAGGAATCATTCCATTTAGATGAAGGGCAGATAAATATTGGTTTCCTGATTCATTGTATGTGCTTGGCTTTTTGTCAGGCAATGCATTATTTTCTGTGGGTTTCATCACTAAAAGGAAATACAGCATAATATAATATATGATGATTTATTTATATGGGGCAAGCAGAGTGGGAGAAAATTGCTTGTGGAATTTTACTATGGTGGAGCTTCACATGAGTAAAATATACACACATATTGCTTTTTTCATCCTGTACCAAAAAAAAAAGGCTTTAATTTCAGTTTCAAACTCCTTAACAACTTAAGCCCTGGACCATTTGTCTGGCCAAAGACCAGGGCAATTTTTGCGATTCGGCACTGCGTCACTTTAACTGACAATTGCGTGGTTGTGCGACTTGGCTCCCAAACAAAATTGATGTCCTTATTTCCCACAAATAGAGCTTTCTTTTGGTGGAATTTGATCACCTCTGCGGTTTTTATTTTTTTGCACTATATACAAAAAAATAACAACAATTTTGAAAAAACACATTATTTTTTACTTTTTGCTGTAATAAATATTCCCCAAAAAAATAAACATTTTTTTTCCTCAGTTTAGGCCAATACGTATTCTTCTAAATATTTTTGGTAAAAAAAAATTGCAATAAGCATTTATTGATTGGTTTGCGCAAAAGTTATAACGTCTACCAAATAGGGGATAGTTTTATGGCATTTTTATTAATATTTTTTTTTTAGTAGTAATGGCGGCGATCAGCGATTTTTATCATGACTGCAACATTATGGCGGACAGATCGGACACTTTTGGCGCTATTTTGGGACCATTCACATTTATACAGCGATCAGTGGGTTAACCACTAGGTGGCGCTGTAGGGGTTAAGTGTGTCCTAGGGAGTGATTCTAACTGTGGGGGGAGGGGCTGTGTGTGAGATGACACTGATCACTGCTCCCGATTACAGGGAGCTGTGATCAGTGTCAGTGTTAATAGGCAGAACAGTGAAATGCTTGTTTACATTAGCAATTCCCCATTCTTCCTCACCGTGAGACGATTGTGGGTATCCCCGCAGACATCGAGTCCACGGGACCCACGATCGCGCTCACGGAGCTCCCGGCAGGCGTGTGTACCCACAAGCCACCTCTTAAAGGGCAATGTATAGGTACATTAATCTGCCTGTACATGCCCTTATGCCGCAGTATATCTGCGTGAGGTGGTCGGGGAGCGGTTAATCATTGGACCCCTCCCACTGATTGATTCTGTTTATCAAGTCATCCACATGCTATTTAACTTGAAAAAAATGGTGGAAAAACAGCAACAAAGATCAGAAAAAAAACTTCCATAAGATTCTGTATTCATAATTGTAAAACAAAATCCATGCTAATGAAATCTGGAACAGAGTTACAGTTCTGGTCAGAGCTATTAGATCAAAGTGGGTCATTTGCACTCCAACTTGCACTCCAACTAATCATGTATAATGGATAGCATTTTGCACTATATATGATAAATACATGGGATATACTTAATAAGAATGTACACACAGCAGGATGTGTGTAATGCCACGTACACACAAGCAGACTTCTCGTCAGACAGAATTCCGAAGGACTTTTCAACAGAGTTCCGACGGAGTCCCGACGAAACGGACTTGCCTACACATGATCCCACCAAAATCCGATCTTTTCGAACGTGATGACGTACGGCCGGACTAGAAAAGGTAGTTCAATAGCTAGTAGCCAATAGCTGCCCTTGCGTCGTTTTCGGTCCGTCGGAGTAGCATACAGACGAACGTTTTTTTCGATAGGAATCGATTCCATTGGAAAGATTTGAAACATGTTCTATTTCTAAGGTCCGTCAGATTTTTCGACAGAAAAGGTTCAATGAAGCCCACACATGATCGGAATGTCCGACGGATATGTTTCGTCTGACCTTTTCTGACGGAAAGTTTGCTTGTGTGTACGCGGCATAACTGAACCATGCTCACGCATCCTATCAATTGTTATGGATTTCTTTAGCACATTCCAAGATCCAAGTTCTAAAAAGTTTGTTAACTCCAATACCTTGGTACACAGTCACTATAAATAAAACACAAGACTGATTGCACAGAGGAATTGAAAAGGAGAGTAACCACATGCTCTCCTCTCCCTCCAAAATGTTCCGTTTCAGATAATGTCCATTGCAGCACAACTGATGAAGTAATCGATGCAATATTATACAATCTAATGTATCCTATATAACTATTGCATCCATGTATTAATTTATCTAATCCCTATAGTTACTAATCTGTAAGAGTCTGATAAGCACAATGATATAACAAACACCTCTGCTTAGTAAACAAGTTACACTTATTTCCCAATAAAATAGGGATGTACTAAAACAGCAGAATTAGGAAAAACCTAACATAAAGGTATTACATTAAATTGCAATGTTACCAAGCTTACAATCAGAACACATAATACAAGAACATCAAGGATACTTATCACAAGGCTCTCTGCGAGGCTTTGTTTCTTCCAGCTATAAGATAGCTGGAAGATATCTGGAAGACTGAGGCATAGTCTCAAGCCATGATCCAAAGGGGAAGGGGCTATTTCTCTTCCTTGCTCAGTCTTTTATACTTCGATCATACACCATTCAAACCCAACCCCATTGCCATACCATCGAGACTTTTGACGAATCACAGTATTTATGGGGCAGTCCTTCTCAACAGTACTGTCTGTCCTGCTGTATTTTGGCATTGTCCATGTCAATCTTTAGGTGTCTGTTGATCCTTTGATCTTTGTCACCCACCATCATCAATCATCCTGTCAGCCATGGCCCCTTTCAAGTTTGCGTTATAGCAATAGACGGTCCGGAGCCAAGAGCTGAGAAACGACATTCCAGACCGCCTCCAGGAAAGCAAATGCTTGGTTGTATCCACCACAAAGAAACCCCTTTAAAACCATGGAATTGCAAGGATTAGCCTGGGTGATCTTTGGGAAAAGGAAACAGATATGTAACGGATTTATGACAGATCCAATTCAAACTCTGGATAATAAATATGACACTAGACCATGTTGCTATCCAACAACTGATTAGCGTCTAATGCTGACCTTTTCTCTTCCATACTTGGTGCCACTGTGTAGCAGTTTACAAAAGGCTGACGCCAAGATAAAATTTGGAACTTACAAAAGCTGCTTTAAAAGTATAATTTATATATAGGGCTAACTATAAGTGTTTCTAAAAATAGCTCACCCCCCTTCCCACCTATGCTTTATAGTCTTTATAAAGTCTGGCAATGGAAGCCAGCTGGTGACATCATGGCTCCAGTAATTTAGAGCCGTTGTTAACCATTCCATGATACAGCTGTGCTGCAGCTGCTGGATAATGTGACCACACTGGAGTGGATTTTAAAAAGATTAGGGAGGAGAAGGGAGGCAACATTTTTAAGTACATTTGTAGTAAGCCTTTACTATTACTTTAAAGACTAAAGCCCTGTACACACAATCTGATTTTCCGATGGGAAATGTTCGATGTCAGGCTGTTGGTGAAAAATCCGACCGTGTGTATGCTCCATCGGACAATTGTTGTCGGACCTTCCGCCAGCAAATGTTGGCTAGCAAGTCTTTAAATTTTCCGCCAACAAATGTGTGTTGTCGGATTTTCCGATCGTGTATACACAAGTGCATCAGACAAAAGTCCAAAGTACAAACACGCATGCTCAGAAGCAAGTACAAGCCAGAAGCTGTCGGTCTTGTAAACTAGCGTTCGTAATGGAGAATTAACATTCGTGACATGGCAAATTATTAAATCTCGAAATGCAGCGCACAAGTCTCTTCTGGTTTAATGGGATAATAATGAAGCTGCTTTGCTGGTGATACTGATGGAGTTATAGCAAACAAATTTTCAAAGGTTTTTGCTTTCTATTGATATCAAGAATAATATTATTATGCTTTTTATTTTTTTATTTGAGCAACACCATTATCCCGTAGTTTTTTAAGATCAAAGATACAACTATGTTGGTGTCCCTTGTTAATTTTACATTGTATTTTTTAAAATGTAACTGCCTACTCCCAAATTGTCATTTGAAGTAAAGCACATAGCCAAGTATTATTCTACACAATTTTTTTATTGTGCATTAAAAAAAGAAAACAACTAAAATTAGACATGCTATCTGCCAATAGAACTTAACCAAAAAGTGCATTCTATGCATCCAAAAATATAGAAAATATACCAAATCAAATCATTATTTAACCAAAAAAATAATGTCAAAGCAATAACTCCAAGGCCAATAATAATCAACACGTTATCTCCTCCGATTCCGTAACATGGCTGGTTGACGAACAGCCGTTCAGAAACAAACTGAAAAGCACAAAATGAAAAATGCAAACTGAAAAGCGCTAAATGAAAAGTGTGAAAATAAAAGTGCGAATCAACACTCACCAAACTTATACTATCACGAAATTATCAGAAGGAGCCCAAAGGGTGGCGCTAAAGAGCTGAAAAACCATGTAGTATGTCTAGTACGTCACTACGTTCATAAATGTTGGTCAATTGTTGTGTCACCGTGTGTATGCAAGACAAGTTTGAGACAACGTCCTTCTGACAAAATTCCACGGTTTTATTGTCGGAAAGTCCGATCATGTGTACAGGGCATAAGCTTATGGTTTGCATAAAATGGTCCACACAGACAAGGAGTCCCAGTATTTTAACATACACACTGCCCTTTTTTAAACATTAATTAAAGTAATTGCCAGTTTTGCTCCCCCTAAAGCCTGGTTAAAATATTCCCATTATGTTTATATGCCCACATCCTAAATAGTTTCCAGGATGCAGTAGCCATTGTGCACTTACCCCCAGCATTACAGGAACACTTTTCCTTGTTAGAAACTGCACTTACACACTGTCATCATTCTCTCCCTATGGTATCAGCAGCTAAACTCAATGTTGCATGCACAGCTTTTCAACAAGAATGTGTACTCACTCCGGTATCGCTATCCATCCTATACCATCATTGATCCACCTCAGTGGCTCAAGCTCCCAGGGACCACTGCACAGGTGATCAAGCCGTATATTCCTATTTCTATTGCCACATACGGCAGCATGCCATGGCATAACCACTTGTGCATAGATTATCTACGATTGTATACATGTTTTATGTGTAATTGTTGTTTTTTGTTTTTTGTTTATGTCTATTGTGGTTAGTGTTGCCCTATCGGCTGACTAGTTAGCACAGTAGCCATTGCATTTTCATCTTGTTTTGGTGTTAACCAATTTACCTCAAATATAGGATGACATATGAATTTTAATGATTCAATAAATCATTTTCTCCCTAATCCCTACACTGTATGCTGTGTTGCTCATTTGGTAATTCAGTTTTCCACTACTATAGTAGGAAAAAAAATTTGATTTATATGCAGTATACCGATTAGAGTGACACTACCTACACAAGGTAAACAGTGATCATGGGATATTAGTGTGAGTTGTCACACATAATTCCTTGCCCTTTAAATCCCTTTTTTTGTTTTTGCATTACTGATTTAATTGCAGAACGTGAAGTGAAAATGTAGAATACCCAAAATATATTTTCCCTACAGCTTCTCAGGTTGACAGTCCCATAATAGAGTTCAAAGTTCACATGCACACAGCAAGCTGAAGTAGCTTTCTATAAAACAGAGGCCTTGTATATGCTCTTTGTAAGGCACTCAACTCCCAGAGAGCTAGGTTCTTAAAGTCTGAGCACCAGTCTAGTGATTCAAACACAGGCTACAGCTGGAAAAATACACTTCCAGAAAGTTGCTTGGCATGTTTACTAAAGCCCACTGATAAGAAACTCCTCAGAGATTGACCAGCCAACTGTACAAGGAAAAGGCGCAAAAAAACTGGAAAATATTTAGCAACATCACAATAAGCAGCAAACGATTTTAGAAACTACAATTTTAAAAGATACATGTGCAATGTAAAAGGGAAAATCAACATGAATAGTCCATTAAAGGTCCATGTAACAAGTCTATGTAAAAAAGGGATAAATGTATAGTCCACAAGCAGGGCTGCCTTCCAGGGAACTGAAACCAAGCTCCAGAATCTATAGAAAAAACACAAGGAAGGGAGGCGCCTCTGGGTGTAGTATAAAAGGCCGTTTTTAATTTTAAAAGCAATATGCAAACAACTCACATTTTAGTAGTGTAAACAAAGCATATAGGAAGCCAGAGGAATGATCCATCATGGGGCAGTTCATCCAGTGAGTCACAGTGGTGCTGGCAGGTCTGCGTGTAGCTCCTGGTATACCGCTAATGCCAGCCACGGTGATGATGGAAATCCAAGTGAGGCTTGGAACGCAGATGGAGGGCAAGCGCACAGGCTGTGACGTCAAAGGGCCGCGACGCGTTTCTTGAGCGTACGGGCTACGATATTCTGGTAGCCACGCTCCTTCATCAAGCTATGGATAGATAGTGAAAATAGTCATCAGTGGCATCTTTAACAGCAGTGATGGTCAATACAAGAACTAAAGGCACAATGGTGGTAAACCAAGACCAGGAAGAAATTTCGGGGATAAGCTGTAATATCAGCAGGAAAAGAAAATATGCATTGGCAACTCGCTGGAATTGTTCAAACAAATTAATGGGCAGGAACGTAAGTATATTATACTTGGATGTCTTGATGGCATTATTCATACACCGCTGTATTCAACGCTCTCATATGACCAGCAGGGGGCAGCCTGAGAGCGTTGAATACAGCGGTGTATGAATAATGCCATCAAGACGTCCAAGTATAATATACTTACGTTCCTGCCCATTAATTTGTTTGAACAATTCCAGCGAGTTGCCAATGCATATTTTCTTTTCCTGCTGATATTACAGCTTATCCCCGAAATTTCTTCCTTGTCTTGGTTTACCACCATTGTGCCTTTAGTTCTTGTATTGACCATCACTGCTGTTAAAGATGCCACTGATGACTATTTTCACTATCTATCCATAGCTTGATGAAGGAGCGCGGCTACCAGAATATCGTAGCCCGTACGCTCAAGAAACGCGTTGCGGCCCTTTGATGTCACAGCCTGTGCGCTTGCCCTCCATCTGCGTTCCAAGCCTCACCTGGATTTCCATCATCACCGCGGCCGGCATTAGCGGTATACCAGGAGCTACACGCAGACCTGCCAGCACCACTGTGACTCACTGGATGAACTGCCCCATGATGGATCATTCCTCTGGCTTCCTATATGCTTTGTTTACACTACTAAAATTTGAGTTGTTTGCATATTGCTTTTAAAATTAAAAACGGCCTTTTATACTACACCCAGAGGCGCCTCCCTTCCTTGTATTGACCAGCCAACAAACAGTCAGCCTTAACCCATGTTACACCACGCAGCCTACTCCACGGAGCCTGACAGATGATGTACCATAACAAGTGTCACTTGGAGACATTAAGATCTCCTCTGTCACTAATCCTTTGTAGTTGTAATTTCTCAATAATGGTATAACTATAAGTATTTAAAAAATAATCTTTTTTTTTTACAAATTCATTACTAATGGAGCCCTTCCTGTGAAATAAAGGCGTGATGATGTTTAACGAATAACACCCAATTCACCCTGTCTTCACCTACTAATCTAGGTAATATGGCTTTTTTTTATCTCATTTACAGTACCTCCTTCACCTTTTCTATTTCAATTAGGTAACATATGCCAGGGAATATTTGCACAACCATTTTCTTCCTAATTACTGTACATTAGCTGTTTCCCCTAATCAACAAACAATTCTTACTGTGGGGACAGCTGTTTTCTTAGACATATTTTCATTATTCCCAATACACAGAGACAACAGTGTTCTACTTTAGAGTTATCTCTAATAATGCTATATATTTGAAGCAGATTTTCTTTCTAAAGTTACCCATGCCCTTTAGCCAGTATGTTTGTTCTACAGCAAGACTGGATTCTTGGTGATTTTTTTGAGTGTTTGATCATGTTGGTTTGTGAGTATACTTGTTATGCCTGGTACACACGATGAGCTTACTGGACGAATGATTGTTTTTTTGCATGCTAGTCTCATATTGAAAATGAAAAGTTTACTAAAGTGATGTAATGTGTTGTAGTGTATTTGTATTTATTTTCGAAAATTATACGATCTGGCATTCTATGAGAAAAATTTCCGCACTTGTGCCATCAGATAATATCAGATGAACTGTCATGATCAGCTCTCAAAAGCTGTGTACTAATGATCAGATCATACGATCGCTTCAAAAGTGCTATTTTTCGTACGATTTTCTGATTGTTTGTATGCGCCATTAAGCTTGTTTGACACAATACATGGTATCTGAGGTAATGCATGAGGCTGATGTGCTTTTCTTGTCTTCAAAAAAGTTTGTGAATGTTAGATTCAGTGCTTCATCATTATATACGTGTTGACAGATCTTTGATAAATTAAACCACCTGCTCTTGCACATAGGTCAAGCCTTCATAGCCCATTATATTTATATAGTCAGACTTAGTCCAAAAATAAATAAAAAGCAATATTTGAAGACTGCTTTACTTCTATTGATGTCTTTGCATTTCTGACCACACTTTTTTTAGATGGTCTACATTATGTATGATTTAAGCCTGTAATCAATGTGCAAGATTTTCTTTACTGACAGCTCAAATAATATTACAAGTGTAGATCCAATAAATGACATCCTCTGGAAAGCTAATGTGAGTCACTGATTAATATTTAAAAAAGTTAATTATAGATTCACAATGTTGAAAATGTGTGAACGGTATAGAATTATGTGAATTAGCGTTTAAATGTGATGGCACATGTAACACTAGAAGACAAGCTGTCAGATATTCTAGGCAGACAAAAGTAAGCAAGAATAGATAATAGTGGCTAGAATTACCTGACAGATTTTATCCCTGGGCAAAAATTTCTACTATTGAAAATCGGTGGTTCAGTATTAAACTGTTCTAAGTTTTTACATACTTGTATATTTCTGTAAGAGATATCAAAAACTGTACTGGTATTAAGAATGAGGGATGACCAGTTCAGTACAAATGTACATTTATTAATGCACACAACACCAATCCAAAACCAACAGGCCATATGCTAAGCAAAAGTGAAAAATAAATGTGACAGTGAATAATAAAAAAAAAACAACAATCTAACTACATACACTATATAAAAATTGAGGGAAGCTGACATAAACAGGGCATGAGAAAGACTGAAACTGGAACCAAAGAGAGCAGAGATGGGGTAACAGGAGACAAGATACTGAATAAAAGGTGCACAAAAAGGCAAGGATCAGCAAAAAGGAATATGGTTAGGGAAGCCAGAGGAGTGTCTAAATACCCTCCCAGCAGCCAGCATCAGTTGAAGACTAATTGCTAAGAACTGTGAGAGAAACCCACTGATGGAACTACAACTTTCAGGTCTGAGAACTACAGTGCTACCAGTTCCTGCCACAACTTCATGCATAAATAAACTCAGGAACCTATTTACAGTGCCTTGAATAAGTATTCATACCCCTTGAAATTTTTCACATTTTGCCATGTTACAACCAAAAATTTTTATGTATTTTATTGTGATTTTGTGTGATCACCCAACACAAAGTGGCACATAATTGTGACGTGGAAGAAAAGTGATAAATGGTTTTCAACATTTTTTACAAATAAATATGTCAAAAGTGTGACGTGCATTTGTATTCAGCCCCCTTTACTCTGATACCCCTACCTAAAATCTAATGGCAGCAATTGCCTTCAGAAGTCACCTAATTAGTAAATAGAGTCCATCTGTGTGTAATTTATTCTCAGTATAAATACAGCTGTTCCGTGAAGCCCTCAGAGGTTAGTGAACAACCAGGATCATAAAGGCCAAGGAACACACTAGACATGTCAGGGATAAAGTTGTGAAGATGTTTAAAGTAGGGTTAGGTTATAAAAAATATCCCAAGCTTTGAACATCTCACGGAGCACTGTTCAATTCATCATCTGAAAATGGAAAGAGTATGGCACAACTGCAAACCTACCAAGACATGGCCGTCCACCTAAACTGAAAGGCCACATGGGGAAAAATAAACTAATAATAAAATAAAAATAAAAATAAAAAAATTAATACAAAATTAATTAAAAAATGCAAATATAAATCTATTTCTCCCACTTTTTCCTCAAAGATGTGTGGTTTATCCTGTCAATCTGCAGGCTATATCAGATAACCAGGGTTGATCAATCCCACTCACTCCCCAGTACTATTGACCGGCTACACAGGCCTAACAATTTGCACTAACAATACAATAAACGTTTAACATATAAACTTATGTCAGCCAAAAATCTCACCAGATTTCCATGTCCGCTCACTGATGAAATATTTCATAGAACTTTCAGGGCCATCCAAGCAGGGCTTTCGATTTCATGACCAGCACAAATCTTTGTCCACACAGAGCAGGCCTTTGATTCTAGTTGTTGATTACTTAGCTTATAGGGACTCAAGACAAAAAATACATTAGGTTTTGTGGATTCTGTGCAGAAATAACTTCCACACGTGTTCTGGGGTGTCGAATGAAGTAATCTATGCAATATTATACAATCTAATATATCCTATATAACTATTGCATACATGCATTAACTTGCCTATCCCTATAAATGAGCTAGTCTATAAGAGTCTGATAAGGACAATGATATACCAAAGATAAATTAAGTGATGCGCTAATATTAACCAATTAATATCACACTGTGTGCTACACGTACAAAATAAAATACAGATATGTAAATAAATTATGTATATAAACCTCTGCGTAAAAACTTAGTAGATAGATATTAAGCTTTGATGTAATCCAAACACACACACAAGGTTCCCTTAATTTTGGAGAAACGGGACCTATTAAAAATTATATCACAAACCCGCCTTCTGTGCATGTATAAAGTATATATGTGATTTAAAATACAAAATATAAATGTGATTAGTCCACTAATTAGAGACACAGGTATACCTCCTCTTCACTTCAAAACCAGAGCTTTATAAGTCATGCTTGGATGGATTAGCGGCGGATTTAAATGATACCGTTCACCCACCGGCATAGATCGGTGAATTTCTTACCTCTTAGCGGCCATCCCCAGTATAAAAAACAAGATTGGGAAACAATACCATTGCGCAGAGATACAGCACAGGTACATATAAAAACAAAACAGGTAATCTCACTCACATGATCCCATTTAAAAAGATTGCATTGGAAGAAATGGTCAGCTACATTCATCTCCGTGATGCTGCCTATTCATTCACCTCCAGAGTACACACTGCTGAGAGTGTCACAGGCTCCTCCTCCCCACGCATATCGTCACTAGGCACGTGACTTTTTCTAGGTTGCTAGTGTGACAGCCCTGATCGTTACTTATAGTCTGTGTACTAGTTGCCACAGCAACCCCGGGAGTCAATGTATCATCATACCATTACGCAATCTCAGAGATACATGGTGTTGTGTTTTCTAAACAACGTAGCATATCATTTGTTTACATAACAAATTGTTTCTAAACGACTGTAATACATTATTTTAAAATACTTAAAATTCTATCAAGCTAAATGAACATGAACATATATATAAAAAACATTCTAATTACCTCGCATTTACCGTATTTATCGGCGTATAACACGCACCCCAAGTTTAGGAGGGAATTTTAAGGAAAAAAACTTTTAGGAGGGAAGTTTAAGGAAAAAAAACTTACATTTAAATGCCCATCAATGCAGCGTTATCGTGTCCATCTGCAGCCTTGTCAGTGCAGCCTTGCCCCAGTGTCCAGTGCAGCCTTGTCAGTGCAGCTTTGCCCCAGTGCAGCCTTGTCAGTGCAGCTTTGTCCCAGTGCAGCCTTGTCAGTGCAGCTTTGCCCCAGTGCAGAATTGTCAGTGCAGCTTTACCCCAGTGCAGCCTTGTCAGTGCAGCTTTGCCCCAGTGCAGAATTGTCAGTGCAGCTTTGCCCCAGTGCAGCTTTGCCCCAATGCAGCCTTGCCCCAGTGCAGCCTTGCCCCAATGGTCAGTGCAGCCTTGTCCCCAGTGTACATTACATGATCGCCGCCGACATACACAAGTTTAGTGTGTAGTTTTAAATATGGCGCCGCGGAGTTCGGAGGGACTCGGCGGAGCTGAACGAGTGCCGCTGAGAACACAGTGACTGGGCGGAGCCGAGATACACATAGCCAGGGATCGGCGTATAACACGCACCCACAATTTTCCCCTGATTTTAAGGGGAAAAAAGTGCGTGTTATACGCCGATAAATACGGTAATTAATCTTTTAAACATTTTATAAACATTTATAAAAACATGAGTCACTCCCCCTTCATTTTGTCATAAGAAATTAATATATCACCGGTTGTACATCATCAGATGAATCCTCACTAACATTTTGGAATTTATTAAAGATTAAAAATGATAAGAAAATTACTTATAGGAATTTCATGTTATGATCACAATATTATGCAAAAAATTACAACAATAAAATTACAAAGTTACAGAAATTTTAAAAATAGATATAGAATCTATATGCGTTATGAACAAATATTAGAGTGAAGATGAAAGATATAGAACTATATTGAATTAAAAATTGTAAAATATCAGGAGTCAGCTATAAAACAGTTAAGATCAAACTCGATATTTAACCCCATTGGTGTAAGTACTCCCATATTGTATATCCATTTGGATTCTTGCTTACTCAGTTCCCTTACTTTGTTACTGCCTCACCAATGGGGTTTGTATTTTTCTATGGCCCAAAATTTCAACAGCGTTGGGTTTTTCATGGCATAATGAAAAATGTCGTGACACACTGTGCTTTGGATAGCCTTTAACAATGTTTTGTATGTGTTCCCTGATGCGCTTCCACATCGGTCTTTTAGTTCTTCCCACATACTGAAGTGAGCATGGGCATTGCAAAACATACACCACCCCCTCAGTTTTGCATGTCATAAAATCTTTGATCTGGTATTCTGTGTTATTACTTGTCGATTTGAAGTTGGGGCATTTTTGACCATTTAATTTCGTATTTTTGCATGCATTGCATCGCTTGCAAGGATAAAAGCCTTTCCTTTGGAAAAAAGTTAATTCTTGTGATTTTGGGGGGTCAGTTACATTTTTTGCAATTCTATCTCTTAGCGTGGGTGCCTTCCTGTAAACAAACCGTGGTTTTTCTGGTAGTATTTTTTGTAGTTGTTGATCGGCTAGAATAAGTGGCCAATGTTTTTTAAAAATACGTTCAATCTGTCGATGTTGAATGCTAAAATCCATAATTATTGGAACATCTTGATATTGATTTAGTTTTTTCGGTTTATCTTGGATTAATTCGTTCCTTGTGATGTCCGATACCTCTTTAATTTTTTCCTTAATGAAGTCCTTATTGTAACCCTTTTGGACAAACTTGTCTCCAACATCATTCGCCTGTTCCAGGAATGTACTTAATTCTGTACAATTTCTTCTCAAACGTATAAACTGCTCCTTTGGTATATTTATCAGCCAGGGATCAAAATGGCAGCTATCTGTAGGTATAAAACTATTCCTTTCAACTGGTTTAAAAAAAGTTTTTGTTAAAATTCCATTGGCGGTCATTTCTATATCTAAATCCAAAAATTGAAGTGTTTTTTCATTCAATTGATAGGTCAGCTTTATGTTTTTTTAATTTCTATTTAGTTTTTCCAAGAATTCTAAGAGAGGTGATTCTTCTCCCTTCCGTAACATTATACAGTCATCAATGAATCTTTTGTACAGTATGAGTTGTGGGGGGGTATTATCGTATATTACTTCCTCCTCCCATTGGGCCATAAATATGTTTGCTACGCTAGGACCAAAAATAGTTATGCTCTAAACCAAATGCTAAACATCTTAAAATGAACCTTTTTTGTTTGGAAATTAAATTGCTCTATTTGTTCATAGCCCATTTTGAAGCTGCAATAGCATCCTCATGACCTATATTGGTGAAAAGAGATGATACATCTGCTGTGATCAGTATGTATTTTTGGTCTGGCTGAATAACAATTTTTTTTTAATTCCTGTATTAGATGTTTGGTGTCCCTTAGGTAGGCTGGTGTGGATGGAACTAACGGTTGTAAAAAATTGTCCACGTACTTTCCTATTCTAGAATTAATCGATTGAATACCATTAATAATGGGACGTCCAGGGGGTTTTTCTTGTTTTTTGTGCAGCTTAGGCACTGTACATATAATAGGTACCCTGCACGTGTCCGGGATAAGATAACACTCCTCCTTCTTGGTAAGTAAGTTTTTCATACTTCCTTTCTTGATTAATTCCTGTAATTCAATTTTATACTCTCTGGTTGGATTCTTCCTCAGTTTTATATATGTGTTTTGCATCATTTAGTTGTTGTTGAAGTTTTGAAAGGACCACGATTGCACCACCCTTATCTGCCGGTCTTCTAATTCTTTTATTCCTTTTCTTATGACCTGAGGGTCTTTCATTCTTCTGATCTTTAGTCTTTCTATTTCTTGTGTCACCATTTTATTAAAAACCTTGATGTGTTGATTGTTATGGACTGGGGGGTTAAACAGGAATTGGCTATGTATTACTCCTCCTGGTGTGTTGCTGCTTCCCCTATTTTCTGAACTGGCAGCTACTGCTTGATTCAACATATATTTCTTGATGTTTAGCTTCCTTGTATATTTTTGAATGTCCACATATAGGTTGAATTTGTTCAGGTTGCGTTTTGGTGCGTACTTCAGGCCTTTATCTAATAATGCTAATTCATTTTGCGTGAGATCCACTCCACTGATGTTATATATTCCCTCACCTACTATTCTCTCTTCCTTTTGGGTCTTGTGTCCTCCTCTGCATCCCCTCTTCCATTTGGGCTTCCTGCGTTGGTGGTCCTGTTCTGCCGAGGAGGGCTTTCGTTCCTGCGTAGGTCTAAAAAAGGTGCCGGTGGGTTCGAACCTCTGTGATCTCTAAGTGCTTCATATGGATTTTGCTTTTTTATAGGACTGTTTCTAGGTCCATATTGATAGTGATCATATCGTCCTCGATCCCCATCCTGTTGATACTGATATTGGTAGCGTTCTCTTTCATCTTGTCTCTCATTTTGATAGTGATATGAATTGTCTGAGTAATTATACACAGGTCTTCCTTGGATTCCCTGTGTCTGGTGTCTGGGAGGGTAAGGGTACTCATTATAGTACTGTCCGTTTTATTGATCATAATCCCTACTGTCAGCCTGATCATATTGGCCATTCTGGTGATTCCGGGGTTTTTTACTTTTCCCGTTATTTTTCCAAGAAGGTTTTTTTTGGAGATTTACTCCATGATTTAGGGTTGTTATTCTTATTGTGCCACCATGGTCTAGGTGTTCTTGGTCCATTATATTCATATTGCCTGGGCGGCCCATCTGTATTACCTCTATGTTGTCTTTCTGTGTTGGCCTCATACTGTCTGATCGGAGATCTATATCTTTGGTCCCTATTGGGGGTTAATATTCATAGCTCTCTTTCGGGGGGGGACGTGGTAGAGCCAATTTTGCCTTCTTTCAGGTTCAATTGCAATTTATAGCTTTGCTCTAATTTGTAGTCGTTAGTATCTCTCAAATATTTTCTTCTTTTCCTTTTTGATCAATCTCTAGATCTTTCCTTTCCAGAACTTTATTTAGTTGATTAGTAAGTGTAGCAAAAGATGGTTTATCTTTGTGAGCTTCTAATGCAATTTTGCACTCTGCTTTGTTGGTTTATCATTGCAACTTTTCTTTGTTTTGTTTTTACTAGAAATTGTAATACTTCTATGCCTTTCTCATTGAAAAATTTGTACCATTCACTGACTCCATCCTCATCAATAATCCCATCATTAATGGGAATATCCCATCTAAGTCTTCTGGGTACAATTTTTTCTTTAATGTACTGTTCATGAGTTAAAATGTCCCACCACAAGCTAACTTTTTTCTCCATTAGATGTCCAAACTTCCTAAAATTGGTATCCAAATCCCCTGTGTCAATGCTAATATTAGTGGTAAAAACCTCTTTGTCAGGAAATGTTCCATTCCCTGGTAATATCTGTCATTTGGCATGCAGTACTGAGGTCCACCAGCAGGTGTCTCCTGGCAGTTTGGAACTGTCGGGAGAGCTTCTCCCTGCTGATGTTATGTCATCTTTGGGCCGCAGTACTGGCGTCCACCAGTGGATGGATCCTGGCAGTATGGAGCAGACAGTACCTCCTACAATCAGGTGTCACTTGAGGCCAATCACAGGCCTATAAATACCCGGCAAGCAATCACATGTTTGCCTTGGTTTCTTCCTTGTGCCCTGACCTGCTAGCTTGTGATCTGATCCTGATTCTGAAGCTGTTCCTGTGCCCTGAACCTGTGACCCGTGTATCCCTATCCTGTCCCACCTGTTACCTTGCATCCCTGCCTGCAGTCTGATCCATCCACCCTCTTCCTGTCCTGTGTTCCTGACCCCATCTGCTGATCTCCCTGTGTATGACCTTGGCCTGGCTTACGTTTGTGTCTCCGGAACATCCCCTGTCCATCTGCTGATCTGCTGTGTATGACCCTGGCCTGGTTATTGTTTATGATCCTGATATTTACAATTTACTTATCTGTGTGTTGTTACTTGTGGGTCTCTGTCTGTTGGTTGGTTATTGCACTGTGTCATATTGGAGGTGGTTGTACTATATTATTCACTTACTTTAATAAATTATTATATTTTCACGTATATACATTTTGGTGTCCTCTGTCGCAGATCACACGGTTCTGGTCAAATCTGTTCATGACAGTAAACCAAGGCCATCTCTGACCAGAAGTGACTGCGCAGAGTAACCATTGTAGTGCTGTTACTGCTACTAAAATGCAATCAGAAACAGTTGTTCTCCTTGCCTCACTGGTGTTGGAGAATAACAATTACTGTTGTCTAGTATTGAAAGAGTGGGCCAGGGATCAGTTCCCGGAGTGTATCCGTCTGGCCTATTCTCTGGTTGATCAGGGTAGATTACTGTTTAAAAACGTTCAGCCCCTGATACAGGTGTGTGCTGAGCTAGCCTTATCTAGCAGTCCTAAAGGAAGTGATGATTTTTCTCCCCCCTTCAGTAGTAATCGGGTGGAGTCTCTGGTATGGCTGTTGGAGGATGATGCTGTATACTTTCTGGAGCATTATTCAGCTTGTCCTAAACAGGTGCTAGTGGATTGTACAGATACGGTGCAGTCCCTGGTTAGACAGGCAGTATGTGAACCCACGTTTGTTCAACCTGTACTACAGGAATGGTCAGACTTATTATTTCCAGCCTCGGTCAGCTCTTCACAACCCGGACCTGCTATTAGACACCTTCCTGCCCAAGAGTCTTTTTCCCCTTCACCCATGGCAACCTCCGTTTCAGCCCAATATACCCTGCTTCCCACCAGATATCAATACCCTGTCTCTACCCGCTGTACTTATCCTGCCTTTAACCCGCCTGCCTCTTCTCTGCTACCTACAACTTCCCCACAAGAACTTTCTCTGGCCACTGTTCCCTCTCCCTTGCCATATCCCAGACCTTCTCTTCAGTATGCCTCACCTCCTACCTACAGTCCTGCAGTCACCTACAGATCTCCAGCAGTTAAGCCAAAGAAGAAACGGAAGTTCTTTCCAACCCACATGATCCTGCCAGTAACCCAACCTGCCTCCACACCAACCAACCTGCTCCAGTCTGCTCGCATGCCAGCTGAACCTGATAACCCATCTGATTCTGCCAAATTTCTGCCTGCTATCCAGGCAGTGTCCCAGGCTGATGTGTTCCTGTCCGCTGCCCAGCCTGATGTGTTCCTGTCCGCTGCTCAGCCTGATGTGTTCCTGTCCGCTGCCCAGCCTGATGTGTTCCCGTCCGCTGCCCAGCCTGATGTGCCACCGTCGGCTGCCCAGCCTGATGTGCCACCGTAGGCTGCCCAGCCTGATGTGCCACCGTAGGCTGCCCAGCCTGATGTGCCACCGTCGGCTGCCCAGCCTGATGTGCCACCGTCGGCTGCCCAGCCTGATGTGCCACCGTCGGCTGCCCAGCCTGATGTGCCACCGTCGGCTGCCCAGCCTGATGTGCCACCGTCGGCTGCCCAGCCTGATGTGCCACCGTCTGCTGCCCAGCCTGATGTGCTCCTGTCTGCTGCCCAGCCTGATCTGCCAGTGTCTGCTACTCAGCCTGTTGTACCAATGCCTGTGCCCGCTGTCCAGTTTGAGGTCTCAGTGCCTGCTGCACAGCCTGCTTGCTGGACCAGTGCCTGGTGTCCAGTTCGCTGAGCCAGGGCCTGTTACCCAGCCCACTGGGCCTGGGGCCCATTACCCAGCTTGCTGAGCCGGTGCCTGAGATCCAGCCTGCCCTTATGGTGCTCGCTTTTCGGCCTAATGTTCCAGAGCCTGCTGCCCAGCTTGACGACCTGGAGCCTGCTGCCCAGCTCGACGACCCGCAATCTGCTGCCCAGCTCGACGACCCGGAGCCCACTGTCTGCTCTGATGTGCCTGATGCCCAGCCTGAAGTGCCTGTTGCCCAGCCTGACATACCCCCATCTGTTGTTCTGCTTGATGCCATAGACTATGGACAATTACAACCAGTTGGAGCATCCGGAGGCCGCTCCTTTGAGGGGGGGTACTGTCAGGAAATGTTCCATCCTCTGGTAATATCTGTCATTTGGCATGCAGTACTGAGGTGCACCAGCAGGTGTCTCCTGGCAGTTTGGAACTGTCAGGAGAGCTTTTCCCTGCTGATGTTATGTCATCTTTGGGCCGCAGTACTGGCGTCCACCAGCGGATGGATCCTGGCAGTATGGAGCAGACAGTGCCTCCTACAATCAGGTGTCACTTGAGGCCAATCACAGGCCTATAAATACCCGGCAAACAATCACATGTTTGCCTTTTTTCTTCCTTGTGCCCTGACCTGCTAGCTTGTGATCTGATCCTGATTCTGAACCTGTTCCTGTGCCCTGAACCTGTGACCCGTGTATCCTTATCCTGTCCCACCTGTTACCTTGCATCCCTGCCTGCAGTCTGATCCATCCATCCTCTCCCTGTCCTGTGTTCCTGACCCCATCTGCTGATCTCCCTGTGTATGACCTTGGCCTGGCTTACGTTTGTGTCTCCGGAACATCCCCTGTCCATCTGCTGATCTGCTGTGTATGACCCTGGCCTGGTTATTGTTTATGATCCTGATATTTACAATTTACTTATCTGTCTGTTGTTACTTGTGGGTCTCTGTCTGTTGGTTGGTTATTGCACTGTGTCATATTGGAGGTGGTTGTACTATATTATTCACTTACTTTAATAAATTATTATATTTTCACGTATATACATTTTGGTGTCCTCTGTCGCAGATCACACGGTTCTGGTCAAATCTGTTCATGACAGTAAACCAAGGCCATCTCTGACCAGAAGTGACTGCGCAGAGTAACCATTGTAGTGCTGTTACTGCTACTAAAATGCAATCAGAAACAGTTGTTCTCCTTGCCTCACTGGTGTTGGAGAATAACAATTACTGTTGTCTGGTATTGAAAGAGTGGGCCAGGGATCAGTTCCCGGAGTGTATCCGTCTGGCCTATTCTCTGGTTGATCAGGGTAGATTACTGTTTAAAAACGTTCAGCCCCTGATACAGGTGTGTGCTGAGCTAGCCTTATCTAGCAGTCCTAAAGGAAGTGATGATTTTTCTCCCCCCTTCAGTAGTAATCGGGTGGAGTCTCTGGTATGGCTGTTGGAGGATGATGCTGTATACTTTCTGGAGCATTATTCAGCTTGTCCTAAACAGGTGCTAGTGGATTGTACAGATACGGTGCAGTCCCTGGTTAGACAGGCAGTATGTGAACCCACGTTTGTTCAACCTGTACTACAGGAATGGTCAGACTTATTATTTCCAGCCTCGGTCAGCTCTTCACAACCCGGACCTGCTATTAGACACCTTCCTGCCCAAGAGTCTTTTTCCCCTTCACCCATGGCAACCTCCGTTTCAGCCCAATATACCCTGCTTCCCACCAAATATCAATACCCTGTCTCTACCCGCTGTACTTATCCTGCCTTTAACCCGCCTGCCTCTTCTCTGCTACCTACAACTTCCCCACAAGAACTTTCTCTGGCCACTGTTCCCTCTCCCTTGCCATATCCCAGACCTTCTCTTCAGTATGCCTCACCTCCTACCTACAGTCCTGCAGTCACCTACAGATCTCCAGCAGTTAAGCCAAAGAAGAAACGGAAGTTCTTTCCAACCCACATGATCCTGCCAGTAACCCAACCTGCCTCCACACCAACCAACTTGCTCCAGTCTGCTCGCATGCCAGCTGAACCTGATAACCCATCTGATTCTGCCAAATCTCTGCCTGCTATCCAGGCAGTGTCCCAGGCTGATGTGTTCCTGTCCGCTGCCCAGCCTGATGTGTTCCTGTCCGCTGCTCAGCCTGATGTGTTCCTGTCCGCTGCCCAGCCTGATGTGTTCCTGTCCGCTGCCCAGCCTGATGTGCCACCGTCGGCTGCCCAGCCTGATGTGCCACCGTCGGCTGCCCAGCCTGATGTGCCACCGTCTGCTGCCCAGCCTGATGTGCTCCTGTCTGCTGCCCAGCCTGATCTGCCAGTGTCTGCTACTCAGCCTGTTGTACCAATGCCTGTGCCCGCTGTCCAGTTTGAGGTCTCAGTGCCTGCTGCACAGCCTGCTTGCTGGACCAGTGCCTGGTGTCCAGTTCGCTGAGCCAGGGCCTGTTACCCAGCCCACTGGGCCTGGGGCCCATTACCCAGCTTGCTGAGCCGGTGCCTGAGATCCAGCCTGCCCTTATGGTGCTCGCTTTTCGGCCTAATGTTCCAGAGCCTGCTGCCCAGCTTGACGACCTGGAGCCTGCTGCCCAGCTCGACGACCCGCAATCTGCTGCCCAGCTCGACGACCCGGAGCCCACTGTCTGCTCTGATGTGCCTGATGCCCAGCCTGAAGTGCCTGTTGCCCAGCCTGACATACCCCCATCTGTTGTTCTGCTTGATGCCATAGACTATGGACAATTACAACCAGTTGGAGCATCCGGAGGCCGCTCCTTTGAGGGGGGGTACTGTCAGGAAATGTTCCATCCTCTGGTAATATCTGTCATTTGGCATGCAGTACTGAGGTGCACCAGCAGGTGTCTCCTGGCAGTTTGGAACTGTCAGGAGAGCTTTTCCCTGCTGATGTTATGTCATCTTTGGGCCGCAGTACTGGCGTCCACCAGCGGATGGATCCTGGCAGTATGGAGCAGACAGTACCTCCTACAATCAGGTGTCACTTGAGGCCAATCACAGGCCTATAAATACCCGGCAAACAATCACATGTTTGCCTTTTTTCTTCCTTGTGCCCTGACCTGCTAGCTTGTGATCTGATCCTGATTCTGAACCTGTTCCTGTGCCCTGAACCTGTGACCCGTGTATCCTTATCCTGTCCCACCTGTTACCTTGCATCCCTGCCTGCAGTCTGATCCATCCATCCTCTCCCTGTCCTGTGTTCCTGACCCCATCTGCTGATCTCCCTGTGTATGACCTTGGCCTGGCTTACGTTTGTGTCTCCGGAACATCCCCTGTCCATCTGCTGATCTGCTGTGTATGACCCTGGCCTGGCTATTGTTTATGATCCTGGTATTTACAATTTATTGCACTTATCTGTCTGTTGTTACTTGTGGGTCTCGGTTGGTTATTGCATTGTGTCATATTGGAGGTGGTTGTACTATATTATTCACTTACTTTAATAAATTATTATATTTTCACTTAGATACGTTTTGGTGTCCTCTGTCGCAGATCATACGGTTCTGGTCACACCTGTTCATGACACTCTTCTAACACTACTGTGCGATTCTCCATAAAATTAAATATGTCAAAGGTGGTAACAATCAGCGCAAACAAATGATAATGAAAATATTGCAAGCTGAACACTAAGGGTTAACACCAAGCCCACATAACATATCAAAAAGCAAATTAAGTGCAGCGCAAATAATATAAGAAGTCCTAATATGAGGGAAACACAAGTCTCCTGAAGTGCAGTACTCCTTCCTATTATGGGAACACCACGAGATCTTCTCCACTAACGTGAATATAAAAATGCTTACCAGATAGAAGGTCATACAAGGCATGGATTCCAGAATTCTGGATGTACACGGCTCAGATCCTCCAATGATCTTTACTTATTCCCGGCAGATGTCTCTCAAATACAGCCAATGAGCAGATGAACTCTCAGTGTAAAGTATCAAAAAAAGGGGAAAAAACATCTAATGCCCCGTACACACGGTCAAATTTTCCGATGGAAAATGTCCGATCGGAGCGTGTTGTCGGAAATTCCGACCGTGTGTGGGCTCCATCGGCCATTTTCCATCGGATTTTCCGACACACAAAGTTTGAGAGCAGGATATAAAATTTTCCGACAACAAAATCCGTTGTCGGAAATTCCGATCGTGTGTACACAAATCCGACGGACAAAGTGCCACGCATGCTCAGAATAAATAAAGAGATGAAAGCTATTGGCCACTGCCCCCTTTATAGTCCCGACGTACGTGTTTTACGTCACCGCGTTTAGAAAGATTTTCCGACAACTTTGTGTGACCGTGTGTATGCAAGACAAGTTTGAGCCAACATCCGTCGGATAAAATCCTAGGATTTTGTTGTCTGAATGTCCGAACAAAGTCCGACCATGTGTACGGGGCATTAGAGCGATCCGTATGAAGCAGCCATGAAGCAATTTATTAAAGGTAATAAAAATGTAATCCACTTTAAAAAGCGCGCTAGTGTTTGTGATCAGCGCTACACTAGCGCACTTTTTAAAGTGGATTACATTTTTATTACCTTTAATAAATTGCTTCATGGCTGCTTCATACGGATCGCTCTTATCGGATCGGAATTTCCGACAACGGATTTTGTTGTCGGAAAATTTTATAGCCTGCTCTCAAACTTTGTCGGAAAATCCGATGGGAAATGTGTGATGGAGCCTACACACGGTCAGAATTTCCGACAACAAGGTCCTATCACACATTTTCCGTCGGAAAATCCGACCGTGTGTACAGGGCATTAGATGTTTTTTTCCCTATTTTTGATACTTTACACTGAGAGTTCATCTGCTCATTGGCTGTATTTGAGAGACATCTGCCGGGAATAAGTAAAGCTCATTGGAGGATCCGAGCCGTGTACATCCAGGAATCCATGCCTTGTATGACCTTCTATCTGGTAAGCATTTTTATATACACATTAGTGGAGAAGATCTCGTGGTGTTCCCATAATAGGAAGGAGTACTGCACTTCAGGAGAATTGTGTTTCCCTCATATATTGACTTCTTATATTATTTGCGCTGCACTTAATTTGCGTTTTGATAAAATTACATATATCCATTTCTGCTGCTAAAGTGGTATTTAGTGAGAAAATAAAATTAGTGATAAAGTTACTAAAGCGCTGAAGTGGAAAATAAATTATGTGAAAGTATATTAAAAGGTGCCCAAATAATATAGCTGCAATCAATTAGTGAACTACACAAAATGCATAAAAGATAAATTAAGTTATGCGCTAATATTAACCAATTAATATCACACTGTGTGCTATACGTGCAAAATAAAATACAGTTATGTAAATAAATTATGTATATAACCCTCTGCGTAAAAACTTAGTAGATAGATAATAAGGTTTGTTGTAATCCAAACACACACACAAGGTTCCCCTAATTTTGGAGAAACTGGACCTATTAAAAATTATATCACAAACCGTGCTTCTGTGCATGTATAAAGTATATATGTGATTTAACCACTTGCTTACAGGGCACTTAAACCCCCCTCCTATCCAGACCAATTTTCAGCTTTCAGCGCTGATGCACTTTGAATGACAATTGCGCGGTCATACAACACTGTACCCAAATTAAATTTTTATCATTTTTTCACCACAAAAAGAGCTTTCTTTTGGTGGCATTTGATCACCTCTGCAGTTTTTACTTTTTGTTAAAAAAATGTAAAAAACTGAATTTTTAAAATTTTTATTTTTTTATATTTTGTTATAAAAAAATTAAAATGGGTCATTTTTCTCCTTCATTGATGTACGCTGATGAGGCGGCAGTGATGGGCACTGATGGGTGGCAGTGATGGGCACTGATGGGTGGCAGTGATGGGCAGCACTGCCAGGTGGCACTGATTGGCACTACAGGTGGGCATTGATAGGTGGCACTTGTGGGCATTGATAGGTGGCACTGGTTGGCACTGTTAGGTGGCACTGTGGGCACTGTTAGGTGGCACTGTGGGCACTGTTGGCTATTTTAATTGGCACTAGTAGGTGGCACTGATGAGGTAGATGTGCCTCTTCCATCCCAGCCGGTGATCGGCTTTTTTTTCTACTCACGCTGTCAGTGTGAGTAAAAAAAAAAATGATTACCGATCTTTTGTTTACATCATGTGATCAGCTGTCATTGGCTGACAGCTGATCACATGGTAAGGGGCCGGGACCGGCCCCTTACTCGGATCAGTGATCAGCCGACTCTCAGTGACTCGGTGATCACAGCGCGCCCGGCGCGTGCCCTGCAGGGCGCGCACAGGGAGCGTGCACAGGGGAGGCCATCATATGACGGCCTCCCGGAAATTCAGGTCCGTGCTGTGGCCATCATTCGGCCATAGCACGGATGTGTAGTGGTTAAAATACAAAATATAAATATGATTAGTCCACTAATTAAAACGAACCAGGTAATTTCACTCACATGATCCCATTTAAAAAGATTGCATTGGAACAAATGGTCAGCTACATTCAGCTCCGTGCTGCTGCGTATTCATTCACCTCCAGAGTACACACTGCTGAGAGCATCACAGGCTCCTCCTCCCCACGCGTATCGTCACTAGGCATGTGGCTTTCTCAAGGGTGCTAGTGTGACAGCCCTGATTGTTACTTATAGTCTGTGTACTAGTTGCCACAGCAACCCCGGGAGTCAATGTATCATCATACCATTACGCGATCTCAGAAATACATGGTGTTGTGTTTTCTAAACAACGTAGCATATCATTTGTTTACATAACAAATTGTTTCTAAACGACTTTAATACATTATTTTAAAATACTTAAAATTCTATCAAGCTAAATTAACGTGAACATATATATATAAAAAACATTTTAATTACCTCGCATTTAATTAATCTTTTAAACATTTTATAAACATTTATAAAAACGAGTCACTGGGGGATTGACTTTTGTCATAAGAATTTAATATATCACCGGTTGTACATCATCAGATGAATCCTCTCTAACATTTTGGAATTTATTAAAGATTAAACATGATAAGAAAATTACTTATAGGAATTTCATGTTATGATCACAATATTATGCAAAAAATTACAACAATAAAATTACAAAGTTACAGAAATTTTAAAATTTTTAAAATGGATATAGAATCTACAACCCCTGGCAAAAATGATGGAATCACCAGTCCCTGAGGATGTTCCTTCAGTTGTTTATTGTTGTAGAAAGAAAGCAGATCACAGACTTTGCCAAAAACTAAAGGCATTTCAAATGGCAACTTTCTGGCTTTATGAAACACTAAAAGAAATCAAGAAAAATAATTGTGGTGGCCAGTAACAGTTAGATTTATAGAACAAGTTCAGGGAATAAATTATGGAATCACTCAATTCTGAGGAAAAAATATGGAATCACCCTGTAAATTTTCATTACAAACACTAACACCTGCATCAGATTAAATCTGCGTGTTAGTATGTAGGTAAAGAGGGTAAATCATCACGCAGTGTTGCACAAGATGTTGGTTGTTCACAGTCGGCTGTGTCTAAAACATGGACCAAATACAAACAACATGGGAAGGTGGTTAAAGGCAAGCATACTGGTAGACCAAGGAAGACATCAAAGCGTCAAGACAGAAAACTTAAAGCAATACACCTTGAAAACAGAAAATGTACAACAAAACAAATGAGGAACAAATGGGAGGAAACTGGAGTCAACATCTGTGACCGCCTAACAGAAATGGGATTTACATACAGAAAAGCTAAAAGAAAGCCATCTCTAACACCTAAACACAAAATAAAAGGTTACAATGGGCTAAGAAAAGGCAATCATGGACTGTGGATGATTGGATGAAAGTCATATTCAGTGAAGAATCTCAAATCTGCATTGGGCAAGGTGATGATGCTGGAACTTTTGTTTGGTGCCGTTTCAATGAGATTTATGCAGACGACTGTCTGAAGAAAACATGCAAATTTCCACAGTCAATTATGATATGGGGCTACATGTCAGGTAAAGGCACTGGGGAGATGGCTGTCATTAAATCTTCAATAAATGCACAGGTTTACATTGAAATTTTGGACACTTTTCTTATCCCATCTATTGAAAGTATGTTTGGGGATGATGAAATCATTTATCAAGATGATAATGCATCTTGCCATAGAGCAAAAACTTTGAAAAAATTCCTTGAAGAAAGACACATAAGGTCAATATCATGGCCTGCAAACAGTCCGGATCTCAATCCAATTGAAAATCTGTGGTGGAATTCAGCTATAAAACAGTTAAGATCAAACTCGATATTTAATGCCATTGGTGTAAGTACTCCCATATTGTATATCCATTTGGATTCTTGCTTACTCAGTTCCCTTATATTGTTACTGCCTCGCCAATGGGGTTTGTATTTGTCTATGGCCCAAAATTTCAATAGCGTTGGATTTTTTTCATGGCATAATGAAAAATGCCGTGACACACTGTGCTTTGGATAGCCTTTAACAATGTTATGTATATATTCCCTGATGCACTTCCACATCAGTCTTTTAGTTCTTACGACATACTAAAGTGAGCACGGGCATTGCAAAACATACACCACCCCCTCAGTTTTGCATGTCATAAAATCTTTGATCTGGTATTCTGTGTTGTTACTTGTCGATTTGAAGTTGGTGCATTTTTGACCATTTAATTTTGTATTTTTGCATGCATAGCATCGCTTGCAAGGATAAAAGCCTTTCCTTTGGAAAAAAGTTAATTCTTGTGATTTTGGGGGGTCAATGACATTTTTTGCAATTCTATCTCTTAGCGTGAGTGCCTTCCTGTAAACAAACCGTTTTTTTTCTGGTAGTATTTTTTGTCAATGACATTTTTTGCAATTCTATCTCTTAGCGTGAGTGCCTTCCTGTAAACAAACCGTTTTTTTTCTGGTAGTATTTTTTGTAGTTGATCGGCTAGAAGAAGTGGCCAATGTTTTTTAAAAATACGTTCAATCTGTCGATGTTGAATACTAAAATCCATAATTATTGGAACATCTTGATATTGATTTAGTTTTTTCGGTTTATCTTGGATTAATTCGTTCCTTGTGATGTCCGATACCTCTTTAATTTTTTCCTCAATGAAGTCCTTATTGTAACCCTTTTGGACAAACTTGTCTCCAACATCATTCGCCTGTTCCAGGAATGTACTTAATTCTGTACAATTTCTTCTCAAACATATAAATTGCCCCTTTGGTATATTTATCAGTCAGGAATCAAAATGGCAGCTATCTGTATATTTATAAAACTATTCCTTTCAACTGGTTTAAAAAAAGTTTTTGTTAAAATTCCATTGGCAGTCATTTCTATATCTAAATCCAAAAATGTAAGTGTTTTATCACTCAATTGATAGGTCAGCTTTATGTTTTTTTCATTTCTATTTAGTTTTTCCAAGAATTCTATGAGAGGTGATTCTTCTCCCTTCCATAACATTATACAGTCATTAATGAATCTTTTGTACATTATGAGTTGTGCGGGGGTATCATCGTATATTGCTTCCTCCTCCCATTTGGCCATAAATATGTTTGCTACGCTAGGAGCGTATTTGGCCCCCATACCAATACCATTGAGTTGACTATAGAATTCCGAATTAAACCAAAAATAGTTATGCTCTAAACCAAATGCTAAACATCTTAAAATGAACCTTTTTTGCTTGGAAATTAAATTGCTATATTTGTTCATAGCCCATTTTGAAGCTGCAATAGCATCCTCATGACCTATATTGGTGTAAAGAGATGATACATCTGCTGTGATCAGTATGTATTTTTGGTCTGGCTGAATAACAATTTTATTTAATTCCTGTATTAGATGTTTAGTGTCCCTTTAGGTAGGCTGGGGTGGATGAAACTAACGGTTGTAAAAAATTGTCCACGTACTTTCCTATTCTAGAGTTAATCGATTGAATACCATTAATAATGGGACATCCAGGTGGTGTTTCTTGGTTTTTGTGCAGCTTAGGCACTGTATATATAATAGGTACCCTGCACGTGTTCGGGATAAGATAACACTCCTCCTTCTTGGTAAGTAAGTTTTTCGTACTTCCTTTCTTGATTAATTCCTGTAATTCAATTGTATACTCTCTGGTTGGATTCTTCCTCAATTTTATATATGTGTTTGCATCATTTAGTTGTTCTTGAAGTTCGTTATTGTAGTATTCTTTCTTTTTTAGACCTACACAGGAACGAAAGCCCTCCTCGGCAGAACAGGACCATCAATGCAGGAAGCCCAAACGGAAGAGGGGATGCAGAGGAGGACACAAGACTCAAAAGGAAGAGAGAATAGTAGGCGAGGGAATATATAACATCAGTGGATCTCACGCAAAATGAATTAGCATTACTAGATAAAGGCCTAAAGTACGCACCAAAACGCAACCCGAACACATTCAACCTATATGTGGACATTCAAAAATATACAAGGAAGCTAAACATCAAGAAATATATGTTGAATCAAGCAGTAGCTGCCAGTTCAGAAAATAGGGGAAGCAGCAACACACCAGGAAGAGTAATACATAGCCAATTGGGAATAAATCCCTGTTTAACCCCCCAGTCCATAACAATCAACACATCGAGGTTTTTAAAAAATTAAAATTAATCAAGAAAGGAAGTATGAAAAACTTACTTACCAAGAAGGAGGAGTGTTATCTTATCCCGGACACGTGCAGGGTACCTATTATATATACAGTGCCTAAGCTGCACGAAAACCAAGAAAAACCCCCTGGACGTCCCATTATTAATGGTATTCAATCGATTAACTCTAGAATAGGAAAATACGTGGACAATTTTTTACAACCGTTAGTTCCATCCACACCAGCCTACCTAAGGAACACCAAACATCTAATACAGGAATTAAATAAAATTGTTATTCAGCCAGACCAAAAATACATACTGATCACAGCAGATGTATCATCTCTTTACACCAATATAGGTCATGAGGATGCTATTTCAGCTTCAAAATGGGCTATGAACAAATAGAGCAATTTAATTTCCAAGCAAAAAAGTTTTTTTTTAAGATGTTTAGCATTTGGTTTAGAGCATAACTATTTTTGGTTTAATTCGGAATTCTATAGACAACTCAATGGTATTGGTATGGGGGCCAAATACGCTCCTAGCGTAGCAAACATATTTATGGCCCAATGGGAGGAGGAAGCAATATATGATGATACCCCCCCACAACTCATACTGTACAAAAGAATAATTGATGACTGCATAATGTTATGGAAGGGAGAAGAATCACCTCTCTTAGAATTCTTGGAAAAACTAAATAGAAATGAAAAAAACATAATACTGACCTATCAATTGAGTGAAACAAACACTTTAATTTTTGGATTTAGATATAGAAATGACCGCCAATAGAATTTTAACAAAAACTTTTTTTAAACCAGTTGAAAGGAATAGTTTTATACCTACAGACAGCTGCCATTTTGATCCCTGGCTGATAAATATACCAAAGGGGCAATTTATAAGTTTAAGAAGACATTGTACGGAATTAAGTACATTCCTGAAACAGGCGAATGATGTTGGAGACAAGTTTGTCCAAAAGGGTTACAATAAGGACATCATTAAGGAAAAAATTAAAGAGGTATCGGACATCACAAGGGGCGAATTAATCCAAGATAAACTGAAAAAACTAAATCAATATCAAGATGTTCCAATAATTATGGATTTTAGTATTCAACATTGACAGATTGAACGTATTTTTAAAAAACATTGGCCACTTCTTCTAGCCGATCAACAACTACAAAAAATACTACCAGAAAAAACACGGTTTGTTTACAGGAAGGCAAAAAATCACAAGAATTAACTTTTTTCCAAAGGAAAGGCTTTTATCCTTGCAAGCGATGCTATGCATGCAAAAATATGAAATTAAATGGTCAAAAATGCACCAACTTCAAATCAACAAATAACAACACAGAATATCAGATCAAAGATTTTATGACATGCAAAACTGAGGGTAGTGGTGTATGTTTTGCAATGCCCGTGCTCACTTCAGTATGTGGGAAGAACTAAAAGACCGATGTGGAAGCGCATCAGGGAACACATACAAAACATTGTTAAAGGCTATCCAAAGCACAGTGTGTCACGGCATTTTTCATTATGCCATGAAAAAAAACCCAACGCTATTGAAATTTTGGGCCATAAACAAATACAAACCTTATTGGTGAGGCAGTAACAAAGTAAGGGAACTGAGTAAGCAAGAATCCAAATGGATATACAATATGGGAGTACTTACACCAAAGGGGTTAAATATCGAGTTTGATCTTAACTGTTTTATAGCTGACTCTTGATATTTTACAATTTTTTATTCAATATAGTTCTATATCTTTCATCTTCACTCTAATAACTGTTCATAACGCATATAGATTCTATATCTATTTTTACATTTTTTAAACTTCTGTAACTTTGTAATTTTATTGTTGTAATTTTTTGCATAATATTGTGATCATAACATGACATTCCTATAAGTAATTTTCTTATCATTTTTAATTTTTAATAAATTCCAAAATGTTAGTGAGGATTTATCTGATGATGTACAACCGGTGATATATTAATTTCTTATGACAAAATGAAGGGGGAGTGACTCATGTTTTTATAAATGCTTATAAAATGTTTAAAAGATTAATTAAATGCGAGGTCATTAGAATGTTTTTTATATATATGTTCACATTCATTTAGCTTGATAGAATTTTAAGTATTTTAAAATAATTTATTAAAGTCGTTTAGAAACAATTTGTTATGTAAACAAATGATATACTACATTGTTTAGAAAACACAACACCATGTATCTCTGAGATCGCGTAATGGTATGATAATACATTGACTCCCGGGGTTGCTGTGGCAACTAGTACACAGACTATAAGTAACGATCAGGGCTGTCACACTAGCACCCTTGAAAAAGTCACGTGCCTAGTGACAATACACGTGGGGAGGAGGAACCTGTGACGCTCTCAGCAGTGTGTACTCTGGAGGTGAATGAATAGGCAGCAGCACGGAGCTGAATGTAGCTGACCATTTGTTCCAATGTGTTCTTTTTAAATGGGATCATGCGAGTAAAATTACCTGGTTCGTTTTTATATGTACCTGTGTTGTATCTATGCGCAATGGTATTGTTTCCCAATCTTGTTTTTTATACTGGGGATGGCCGCTAAGAGCTAAGAAATTCACCGATCTATGCCGGCTGGTGAACGGTATCATTTAAATCCGCCGCTAATCTATCCAAGCGTGACTTATAAAGCTCTGGTTTTGAAGTGAAGAGGAGGTATACCTGTGTCTCTAATTAGTGGACTAATCACATTTATATTTTGTATTTTAAATCACATATATACTTTATACATGCACAGAAGCACGGGTTTGTGATATAATTTTTATTAGGTCCTGTTTCTCCAAAATTAAAGGTACCTTGTGTGTGTTTGGATTACATCAAAGCTTATTATCTATCTACTATGTTTTTACACAGAGGTTTATATACATAATTTATTTACATATCTGTATTTTATTTTGCACGTATAGCACACAGTGTGATATTAATTGGTTAACATTAGCGCATCACTTAATTTATCTTTTATGCATTTTGTGTAGTTCACTAATTGATTGCAGCTATATTATTTGGGCATCTTTTAATATACTTTCACATAATTTATTTTCCACTTCAGCGCTTTAGTAACTTTATCACTAATGATATACCAAACACATCTGCTTAGTGAACAATGTTACATTTATTTCCCCACAAAATAGGAATATATTAAACCGCAGAATTAGGAAACTAACATAAAAGTATTAAAAGGAATTACAATGTTACAAAGCTTACAATCAGAACACAATACAAGAATATACTTATCACATCCTCTAGACTGGACTTATCGGCTGGTCTCAAGATGTTGAAACTAAAACAAATAAACTGGCGCTCAGAGGCTATAAGGCAAATGACTATAAAAGTTAATAAAATTATAAAGTCTAAAAGCTGGATCAATCACGGTGTAATCAGGACGGTGTTGGAAGTCTTGGACGGGAGCCAGGAAACAGTCTATAAAGCAGGAGAGGATCCCTGGAGGATAAGTCATAGGTAAAACAAAACACCGGAATAAAACTTTTCTTTTCTTGTAGGAATTTGTGTGGCCAGATTCACGAAAGGCAGCTCTTTTTGTTGAGAGAAGTCAAACTCAGATCCATCCAGGTAAAAAAGAGAGAGAGGAGCGCCACTAAGTAAAATCATTTATTCACCAATATAAAAACAAAGTATCAACTTACATTTAGGAGCGGTATATAGAACAGACAGATGTGATTCCTGATAAAAGAGGGGGAAGGGAACAGTCAGTGATTCTCCGGGGATGCCTCCAAACACGACGCAGTCTGGCGGGGAGGCCAGGACGGTACACAGCCTGTCTCTGTGGGAGGACGGAGCGGCAGCCCAGGAAGCCGCTGGCAATGTTGTCAATGAGGAGAAAAAACACAACGCGTTTCTGAGCATGCGCAGGGTCTGTACGGCACATGCGCGCTCCTTTATCAAGTGTAGAGTAGGGAAAACAATGAAGAGCTATTTATAGCAGATCAAAGGTAATGGGTGGACGTTCACAGCTGATTGAATCAATGCCGGTGTGTATATTTATGAACCACGGACAATAGCAATGTTATATAACAAGGCCAGATCACATATCTGTATCTTTATGAGCAAGCTGGAAGTCTGATAAAAGAAAGCTGGGGAAAAAAATTATTACTAGAGAACTATATATCTAAAAAGTGTGAAAGAAGATGTGTCTCAAGAGTATATATATGCATATATATCAGAGCATTTATGATAAACTATCATAGAAGTATTATAAAAATATATTGTGAAGACATGATCACAAGGTAAATTGGATAATGAAAAAAAGGGCAGGGGGGTTAAAAAATGTAAAAGTTAATTAAAAATTGCATGAAAAGAATTATTATATGACAATGTAAAAAAAAAATTTAAATAATAAAAAAATGGATGATAAAAGAAAAAGGATATATATGTATGTGTAGAGAAATATATAAAAAACAAAATGGAAAAATAATAATGAAAGAATAATAATAAAAAAATAATGAAAAAAATGGAACCAAAAGTAAAAATAAAGGATTATTGCTATACATGATGCATACAATATACATACAGCTTGCTCATAAAGATACAGATATGTGCTCTGGCCTTGTTATATAACATTGCTATTGTCCGTGGTTCATATATTGACACTCCGGCATTGATTCAATCAGCTGTGAACGTCCACCCATTACCTTTGATCTGCTATAAATAGCTCTTCACTGTTTTCCCTACTCTACACTTGATAAAGGAGCGTGCATGTGCCGTACAGACCCTGCGCATGCTCAGAAACGCGTTGTGTTTTTTCTCCTCATTGACAACATTGCCAGCGGCTTCCTGGGCTGCCGCTCCATCCTCCCACAGAGACAGGCTGTGTACCGTCCTGGCCTCCCCGCCAGACTGTGTCGTGTTTGGAGGCATCCCCGGGGAATCACTGACTGTTCCTTTCCCCCTCTTCTATCAGGAATCACATCTGTCTGTTCTATATACCGCTCCTAAATGTAAGTTGATACTTTGTTTTTATATTGGTGAATAAATGATTTTACTTAGTGGCGCTCCTCTCTCTCTTTTTTATCAAGATGTTGAAAGAGAGAGCTCTGGGCTGCATGGCTTAGGCCCAAGCCAACATTCACAGCAAGGTCTCCAAGATGGCAGAGCCAGCGGGCTCATGCAAAGACCAGCATCGGAAGAGCGAAAGAGAGCTATTTGCCTGTGTGTGCTCATTTTACTCAAACATACACACCAACTCATAGCCACTCCCACTTGCCTCCTCCCCATATATATTGCCAAGAGGTATTCCTAATATCTATCCATTCTCCAGGAAGCATGTTGTATTGTCCACTAGGGGGCAGCCCTTGTCCATGAATCACCACTGTCCGACCTCCGAGTCAAATCTTCACAGACATCTTGGCAGCAGTGGCTCTCTTTGAAGCTTGTAATCACACATATCACAGCAGGTGGGCTTGAGCCAAGCCGTTGTTATTCTGATTGCTACAAAGTTTTGATGTGTAACTGGTTCCAACTTAGGCCACCTGGCTGTATCAACCGGGAAATTAAATACTAGAAGTATGATATTAATTCATGTTGAATTCCAACACTGGGCAAGGAGGGCATTAATCAGAGAAGCAGGCAAGAGGCCTATTGTAACTCTGGAGGAGCTGCAGAAATATACAGCTCAGGTTGGAGAATCTGTCCACAAGACTACTATTAGTCGTGCAGTCCACAAATCTGGCCTTTATGGAGTGACAAGAAGAAAGCCATTGTTGAAAGAAAGCCATAGGAAGTCCCTTTTGCAGTTTCCGAGAATCCATGTGGGAGACACAGCAAACATGTGCAAGAAGGTGCTCTGGTCAGATGACACCAAAATTGAACTTTTTGACATAAAAGCAAAATGCTATGTGTGGCAGAAAAATAACACTGCACATCACCCTGAACACACCATCCCCACTGTGAAACATGGTGGTGGCAGCATCATGTTGTTGTGATGCTTTTCTTCAGTGGGGACAGGGAAGATGGTAAGAGTTGGTGGGAAGATGTATGGAGACAAATACAGGGCAATTTTAGAAGAAAACCTGTTAGTCTGCAAAAGACTTAAGACTGGGGCGGAGGCTCACCTTCCAGCAGGACAACGACCCTAAACATACAGCCAGAGCTACAATGGAATGGTTTAGATCAAAGCATATTCATGTGTTAGAATGGCCCAGTCAAAGTCCAGACCTAAATCTAATTGAAAATCTGTGGCAAGACTTGAAAATTGCTGTTCACAGATGCTCTCCATCCAATCTGACAGAGCTTGAACAATTTTGCAAAGAAGAATGGGCAAAAATGTCACTCTCTAGATGTGCAAGGCTGGTAGAGACATACCCAAAAAGACCTGCAGCTGTAATTGCAGTGAAAGGTGGTTCTACAAAGGGGGCTGAATACAAATGCACACCACACTTTTCACATATTTATTTGTAAAATATGTTGAAAACCATTTATAATTTTCCTTCCACTTCACAATTATGTGCCACTTTGTGTTGGTCTAACACATACAATCCCAATAAAATACATTTAGGTTTTTGGTTGTAACATGACAAAATGTGTAAAATGGCAAGGGGTATGAATACTGTATAACAGTTGCAAAATACATTTCTTTAGGTTACACTTTCCTTTTTCTTCATAACAGTCTTAATAGGGCCCATCTGCATGTCTGAATTTTTAAAGTAAGTGTAGTTAATTTTACCACATGTCTTTTGGCTGTTCTATGAAATTGACTGGATGGCTGCTTCCTGAGAGTGGGAGGCTGTTTTTAATTGACCTCCTCTTTGATGTGCTTGTGCATGACCTCCAATGCATACATCAGTCCCAGCTGATTCCAATGCAGTCCCAGCTGTGAGAGCCAGAGAGTCCCCTGATCAATAGTCATACCAGTCCCAGTTTTACCAGAACAGTGTAAGCCAGCAACAGTGATGTTGATTGGCACCACACCAATGCCAGGGTCACCAGACTAGTGAAGCCAGCAACAGTGTTACTGCTTTTCACCACAATGCCATTGTCACCAGACTAGTGTAAGCCAGCAACAGTGTTCCTGATCACCACTACACTAGTCTCAGTTTTACCAAAGCCAGTGTAAGCCAGCAACAGTGTTCCTGATCATTACCACACCAGTCCCAATGTTACCAGACTAGTGCAAGTCAGGAACAGCATTCCTGATCGTCACCACAGCAGTCAGTTTCACCAAAGCCAGTCTAGATCAGCAATGGTATTTCTGATCAATGTCACACCAGTCCCAGTGTTACCAGACCAATGTAATCCAACAAAAGTGTTCATGATTACTGCCCATACTTTTCCTAGTGTCATTGGACTAGAGTAAGCCAGCAACAACACTGTTCTGATTTCTGGCCACACCAATCTTAGTGTCAGCAGATGTGTGTGGACCAGAAATAGTGTTCTTGATCACTAGCCCCACCAGACCCAGTGTCACCAGACCACTATAAGACAGAAACATTGTTTCTGATCACTACCCACATTACTCCTGGCAGTGACTAGTAACACCCATGTCAGTGTCACTAGAGCCAGTGAAAGACCGCAACAGCATTCCTGATCACTAGCTACACCAGTCTCAGTGTCCCCAGAGCCAGCATCAGTGTTCCTGAATGCAAGTCATGCCAGGGCAGTGTCACCTGAGCCAGGGCAGCCAGCAACAGTGTCCCGATTGCTAACCACACCAGTGCCAGTGTTGCTAGTGCCAATATAAGCCAACAATGATGTTTTGATTAATATCACATCAGTACAGTGTCACCTGAGTGATTGCTTTCAGACCAGTGCCAGTGTCACCAGAGCCAATAAGACCAGTGACAGTGTTCTGATAGCAACAACAGTGCTAGTGTCACCAGAGACAGTGTAACCCAGCAACAGTGTCCTGATTGCCACCACATGAGTACATTGTCGCCAGTGTAAGCCAAAACACGTGTCGGGTTCAGGTGTAACCAGAAATGTGTGGACTGCCACAGAGAATACCAGACACAAGTAAAGTGTAAATTAAAATAATTTATTTAAAAATAAGTGAATAACTTAATTGTAAACGCACCTCCAATATACCAAAACTGTGTAAGGCCGGGTTCACACTGGTACCACATGACAGTCATACCACTTTGGATCTGTCTTTGCCCTGCAACTTGAAGTCCGACATGCCTCCGACTCCAATGAACAGAGATCCGACTTTGATCCCTGACAATACCAGGCACTGTGTCTGGTATGACTCTTTAGGGGGAACTCCACACACAATGTAAAAAAAAAAACGGCATAGGTTAGGCCCTTTGGTCTAGTATGGGTTTTCAGAGGAACCCCGACGCTGAAAAAACAGCTTTGGGTTCCCCCAAAATCCATACCAGGCCATAATCCGAGCACACAGCTCAGCAGGTCAGGAAAAGGGGTTGGGATGAGTGAGGCCCCCCATGAAATGTACCAGGCCGCAGGCCCTCAACAGTGGGGGGTGGATGCTTTGGGGCAGGGGGCCCCCCACCCCAAAGCACCTTGTCCCCATGTTGATAAGGACAAGGACCTCTTCCCGACAACCCTGCCTGTTGGTTGGCAGGGGGGCTTATCAGAATCTGGAAGCCTCCTTTAACAAGGGGGCCCCCAGATTCCAGCCCCCCACCCTATGTGAATGAGTATGGGGTACATTGTACCCCTACCTATTCACCTAAAAAAAAGTCAAAAATAAAAGTCATTTATTAAGGCAGCTTTGTGTCTCTTCCGATCTCTTCTCCCCTCTCCGGCTCTTCTGCCTCCTCCACTGACGTCTTCTGCCTCTGCCGGTTCTTCTCCCCTCTCCGGGTCAAGTGTTATGAGAGGTGTCCCAGCTGTGAATGGCTGAACTCCAGCGAGATCAAGGAGCGCCAGTTTTGTCCAAACAGTGGCCCGCAAAAAGCAACCCTTTGCCACCTTCCACATGTTTCAAGATGGGGAAGATGAGAAGGATGTTTGCCTACAAATGTTTTGCGGGCTCCAAGGTGTTGATAAAGCAGATTTCATCATGCTCCTGGTCAGCAGGCTCACAGGAAAGGCTGCAAAAATGTACCAGTCAAGATCAGCCAGGACTATGACTGGGTAAAAGAAAGACTATTAGCTTGCTTCGGCTTTACTCCATAGGCACACCGATTGAGGTTTTGCAACCTCCCCTGAAAGGAGAGAGAGAGCCATACACAGAATGGGCTCATCAAATGAGCAGCGGAGAGTTGGATGACCAGGCGCCAAGCTATTACCAGGGCAGATGCGCGCCAGCTAATCCTCCTGGAACAATTTTACGATCATACCCCACTTGAAATTAGAGACTGGGTAAAGGATCGGCGGCCAGTCACAGTAGATGAAGCTGCCACCCTAGCTGACCAATACATGTATTCAAGGCGGACTGTACAACCAGAGCCTAAGACCCCAGCTCGGCCTGTCCCCAACATTTCACGGAACGCTGCCCCTCCACACCAGCCGTTGATCTCCTGTCCCACTCAGCTACCATCTTCACAAAGGAAGGGGGACCTCTGCTATAGATGCAACCAAGCAGGGCATGTTAGGAGGTATTGTTCGCAGAATTTTTCCCAGGACATGTGGAACCACAGGCCCCTTGGACCTGCCCGGGCTCCTGCACACTGTCTTTAGAGACGATGTGACTTACCCAAGTGAGGAGAATATTGGAATTCTACATGAGGCAGACCCTGTGCAAGCTGCCGCTAAGGATAATTGTTTGCACCATCGACAAGCCATGTGGATTAATGGTCAGACTGCCCAGGGACTAGGGGACACAGGAGCTACTATTACCCTGATAAAGTCCCGGATGATAACCCCAGAAAAGCAGACGGGATGGTCTGTAGCTGTGTGGGTGGCCGGGGGAAATGTTATGCGGGTCCCCACTGCCAGGGTTCACCTTGATTTGGGTCGGGGGCCAAAGAAGTGGAAGTTGGAACTTACCTGCGGAGGTTTTGTTGGGCAACGATTTGGGATGTTTAAATTCAGCCTTCTCCCTGGATGTATCCCCAGAAGCCTGCCCTGTTAGCATCTGCCAGCAAGCTTGGATGGAGGTGCGCTCCCTCGAGGACAGGACCCAGGTAAGACCTCTTATCCCTGACCTAGACTGTACTACCCCAGCTATTGCTACCCTGACTTTGCACAACCAATTTTCAGTGACCCTTCCCTAGCTAGCTATAGGGAAAGATCAGGATTGGATTCCAGGGGGTTGGAAGAAGAGCGGGTAGAGTGGGTCCAGGGATTACTCTATCAGGTAACTGAGGAAAAGACAGCCTCCCATCCCTTAGCCGGACACTTGGGGATGACCCGAACCCTCCACCAGTCTTTTTTCTGGCTAGGGATTGCGGGGGATGTCCGACAGTATTGCTGGACCTGTGACACATGCCAGTGGGTGGGTAAGCATGGGGGCCCACTGAAAGCTCCCGTACATCCTTTACCTATCATTGATGAACCCTTTAGCCGCATTGCCGTAGACCTGGTAGGACCTAGTCCTTCTGGAAAGAGATATATCCTTACTGTGGTGGATTATACCACCCGGTACCTGGAGGCCATTCCCCTGGCAAATATCCATGCAGCAACCATGGCTGATGCCTTGCATCTTTGCCAGGGTGGGTTTCCAGACCAACGGACTGTGTGAGAGGTTCAATGGAACACTGAAACAGCTGCTTAGGACATTAACAACCTCTCACATGGATGAGGAGAGATATCTGCCGCACCTTCTCTTTGCTTATTGGGAGGTGCCACAGGAATCTACCGGGTTCTCCCTAATCAAGTTACTGCGTGGGAGGCAGGTGAGAGGGCCCCTAGATCTAGTCAGAGCCAACTGGAAAGGGGGAATTGATCCCCAAGGGTCCTCTATGGAAGCATACGTTCTTGAGTTTTGGGACAGACTGAAGGAGCTCACGGACACTGTCCAAGAGAACCTTTTTGGCTGCCCAGAGGCAGCAGAAATAAAGGTACGATCGTACTGCCCAGAACTGCACTCTGGAGGTTGCTCAGAAGGTTCTTGCCCTCAGGTCAACCAAGCAGAACAGGTTACAGGCCACTTGGCAGGTACTGTACCGTGTTGTGGCAAAGCTCTGTGACATGACCTACCTAGTGGCTAAATGTTCGGATGAAAGAGTCTGACAGACCTTTCATGTGAAAATGTTAAAAGCATACTAGGAAAGATAAGGAGAGGTAGCCACTATATGTGCTCCAGCTGTGGAAGATTCTGAGTACCTTCCCCTGCCGGAGCTCCTGGAGCTAAATAGGACTACTGCAGGGATAGAGTCGATTAAGCTTTGACAACCAGCTAGGGCTGATGCAGAGAGAACAGGCTAGAGAAGTCCTTAGTCAGAGAAGGGAATTGTTCTCCACAGTCCCTGGGTACACTACTATGGTAGTGCACTGAGTGGAGCCCCCGTGATAAATGCTACTAAGACAGGTGGCTTACCGGATACCTGATGCAGTGAGAGAAGGAATGCATTGTGAGATTAAGGAGATGCTTGAGTTAGGAGTGATTGAGCCATCTAGCTGCCCCTGGGCTTCCCCAGTGGTCCTTGTACTGAGGCAGGAAGGCACGACTCGCTTCCGCATACACTACCACAGATTAAATGATTGCCCCACCACTGAGGCTTACCTTATGCCCTGGGTGGATGATCTATTAGATCGCATCGCTCAGGGAAAATTCCTGACAACCCTCGACCTATGCAAAGGGTACTGGCAAATTCCTCTGGATGCAAAATCTATTCTGAAGTCAGCGTTCATTACCCCATTTGGCCTATACCAGTCTAAAGTAATGCCATTTGGGATGAAGAATGCACTGGTGACTTTCGAGAGGATGCTAGATCACCTCCTTGATGACCTCCAGGACTATGCTTGTGAATATCTGGACGACATTGCGTTCTACAGCAATACCTGGGAAGACCGTCTGGTTCACCTGGGTGTCGTGTTAGACCGCATCAAGGCTGCAGGACTAACCTTTAAGCCAGAAAAATTCAGCATAGGGATGTCTGAGGTACAGTAAAATTGAGGCAGTTGCCAAGTGGCGGACCCCCCGTACTAAAACCCAGGTCCTGGCGTTCCTCTACACAGCTGTGTACTATAGAAATGTTGTCCCGGAATATAGTTCCATCGCTAAGTCCCTGACAGACCTTACTAAGGAGCACCTTCTCCGACAGGTACTGTGGTCCCCAGAGTATGAAGCTGCCTTCCAACGCTTAAAGAATGCACTAACTTCGGCTCCTATTCTAGCTGCCCCTGACCCAACCAAACGTATTTGTATCCACACCGATGCCTCTACATTCAGGCTGTACTGAGCCAAGCAGAACCTAATGGTGGTGAGCATCCAGTGGCCTACATCAGTCGGAAGCTGCTACCCAGGAAAGTCAGTTATGCAGTGAAGGAGTGTTTAGCGCTGGTGTGGGCTCTCAAAAAATTCCAACCTTATCTCTACGGACAATCTTTTACTGTGCTCACCAACCACAATCCATGAATCTGGCCTAATCGAGTCTCTGGGGATAATGGACATTTGTTACGATGGAGCTTGGCCCTGCAGCCTTACAATTTTACCATCCAGTATCGGCCAGGAAAGCAGAATGGGAAAGCTGATGGGCTTTACCGGCAAACTGAACTTTAAAGCCGCGTACACATGAGTGGAATGTCTGACAGAAAAAGTTCGAAGGAAGCTTTTCATCGTCTATTACCATTGTGTGTATGCCTCATCTGACTTTTTTTTTGAAAATTTTGACGGACCTAGAAATGGAACATGTTCTAAATATTTCTGACGGAACCAATTTCTATCGGGAAAACAGCTCATCTGTATACTGTCCGGACTGACCAAAAATGAAGCAAGTACGAGACGGAAGCTATTGGCTACTGGCTATTGAACTTCCTTTTTCTAGTCTCATCATACATGTTGTATGTCACCTTGTTCTGGACAGTCGGACTTTGGTCTGACTTTGGTTTGACCGTGTGTAGGCAAGACCCCTTGAATGGAATTCCATTGGAGAAACCTTCAGAGTTTATTCCGATGGCAAAACCGGTCATGTGTACGCAGCATAAGACTCTCCCGGACAGCCCCAAGCTGACCTGTGATGGATCTAGCTGGGTCTACCGGACTATGGAACGGGGGGCACTGTCACGGACACTGGCTGCAAGGACCTTTTCTGCCCACATTCGCCCTGTTATTTGTTATTGCTATATTCCTTTTTTTGTTACATTTTGAGAGACTGTTTTCTTGGATTTGCGCAAAGACTATTCTTAGTTTGTTTAATTCTAAAATATACATCTTAATTGAAAGAGCTGGCCGCATTGGCCTCCGGAGCCAGTCTGCTACTGAGATCACCTTCTATTGTCTGTTTAAAAGCTTCACACTTGTTGCGGGGCAGTCTGGTCACCTGGGCTGCCTTAAGTGCTGCATTAATTAACATGTTAATTATATCATTGCCAGCTAAGTTGTTGCTAGGGGGGGAGTAGCCATGAGTCAACCCTACCTCATTATCTAACCCCTTGTGTTAAAAAGTATATAAAAAGCCTGTATTCTGTCCAATATATTATTCAAGACTGATACAAGCTATTGCCACCTAGCCTTGTATTCAATGCAGCTATAATATCTGATCTCTCTGATGGTCAGACTGGAGGAAGCACTCAAGCGGAATGTGGAATAGGATCCGTCACATTCACCATGACTCTTACTAAATACCTTGGAGTGTCCACCCTCCAAAAAGAAGACACTTGGGGTTGTCTGGCATTTTAGAACCTCAATAAGTTATAGGCAGTCAAAACATCAGGGTTGATACATTTCAAATACACCAATCACCCAAAACATTACAACCACCCACCATACCCTGTCAAGGCATGAACTGAACCAAACCTCTGAGGGTAAGCTGTAATATCTGGCACCAAGCTGTGCTATGCCAGTAGCAGCTCCTTTAAATCCTGTACGTTGAAAGGTGAGGCTTCCATGGATCAAATGTGTTCTATTAGCACATTCCACAGTTGCTAGATTGGATTAAAACTCATTATTGTGTTTCTCAAACCATTTTTGAATTCCTCAGACAAGGTCAACTTCTTTTATTGTTCAGTGGTCCAGTTCTGATTCTAACACGCCCGATGTAGGTGCTTTTGGCTGTGGACACAGATCATCATGAGCACCTCAACTAGTCTGGGGCTATGCCGCCCCATACACAACATATGCATTGTGTGTTTTGACACCTTTTGTATCAGAACCAAGATTAACTTTTTCAGCAATTTGAGCTACAGTAGTTCTTGTATTGGATTAGACTGCATGGGCCAGCCTTTACTCCTCATGTATATCAATGAGCTTCTGCCGCCGATGACCCTGCTGGCCCATCTTAAAATCCAGTGGTGTACACAGCAGGGTGTGCAGGGTGGGTGCAAACAAGGATTCTTCACCGGGAAAAGAATCTTGCATTCTCCTGAGCTGGGTTATGGAGATAAAATGTTAAATGTTGACCTGGGACAAGGAGTTTGCCAGCGGTGTAACAGTGCCATCTGTGGGAGGATATCAAGGATAGCAAAATAATCCCTAATATTTGTTGATATTCACTCATTGAACAGTAGATTATAAAGGGGGCAAGTGCAGGGTGTCAATGTGAGTGGTGGTTGTGTGTGTTATAAAATGCTGAACCAGGCCTTTTTTCCCCTCACTTTTACTGGAGCCCAACCAGGATACCAAATTTTTAGGACTACCTTATGTAACATCATATCTTATGTTCTCTGCTATATTAAAAGAGAAGTCCCTCCTTTGGCTGGATTTCTCCTATGGGTCACAGGAGTGGAATTGGTTTTGCACTCTTGTGACCTGTTTTTAGCAGAGAGCGGTCTAAAGTCCGCTGTCTGCTGACGTCACACAGATCAGTCGAGGTACCTTGTCATCATGACAATAAAGTCTGGATCCGCCAGGTGCTTGGACTGATACTTGCCTCAGCCTCTCAGCGAGCCGATGAGAGACTGAGACGGCCGCTCCCAACCCCTCCACAGCTCAGTGCTCCAGTGAGCATGGTGGGGGCAGAATGGAGAGCTGCTGACTGACAGGCAGCAGCTCTATGCTCGGGGAGCTGAGAGAACCGAGCCACCGGCGGTGTTCGATCATTCGGTTCTCAGTGCAGAGGCAGCGGGGACAGATGCAGCATCAGACCAATTCTGCATCCACCTAGAGTATGATGGGCAAAAAAAAAAACTTCACTTCTCTTTTTAAATCTTGATTTATTAGTATTTTATTTTCTTTGTAAATAAATAAGACCTTAGCTACTTTGAACATATGTGTATATTATTATAGCTATTATTATAGAAGTAGACAAGATATACAGGATATACAATATATAAAAGAAGTAAGAGGATGTGTAGTCAAAGTTAGTTCCAAAATGCTCTTCTACTTGTAAATCCAACTTCCAACATTAAAAATCACATACTAGCAGTACAGCCACAGTTTTCTTACAACCACATTCTTTCTCAAACTGAATGTGACAGAAACAGGTGCAATCCATAAAGATACCCCACCAACAAGTTTATACAAAGTACATACTCTCCTTTAAACAAATTCATTCTTTATACACATAATTCCATACTTTGTTCTTCCAATTCAGACTGACAGAATCACAACTCTAAATAGGTCCAAGGCAGTGAACAAGGTGACAGTTCCACTAATTATCTAGAAATAGAAATAAAAATGTAACAATAACTAGCTAAATAATATACAATGTAACAAACCTTATAAACACAAAGATCATAATCCTTATTCAAACCATTAGGTTGTAATGTGCCTAACCTGCTGATCTACCAAACTTCCCACTTATTGAGTGTTACAATCCTGGCACCACCCCACCTATCTTTAGAACCTCTTCCAATATCATAAACTGAAGGACAGTTTCTTTATGATTAACCACTTAAGGACTGGAAAGATTTGCCCCCTTAATAATCAGGCCATTTTTTGCGATACGCAATTGCGTGGTCGTGCGTAGCTGTACCCAAACAAAATTGACATCCTTTTTTTCTCCCACAAATAGAGCTTTCTTTTGGTGGTATTTGATCACCTCTGCAGTTTTTAATTTTTGCGCTATAAACAAAAAAGCGTCAATTTTGAAAAAAAAACTATATTTTTTACTTTTTGATATAATATCCCCCAAAAAATCTAAAAAAAACAAATTTCTTCCTCAGTTTAGGCCAATATGTATTCTGATACATATTTTTGGAAAAAAAATCTCAATATGCGTATATTGATTGGTTTGCACAAAAGTTATCGTGTCTACAAAATAGAGGATAGATTTATGGCATTTTTATGTTTTTAATTTTTTTTACTAGTAAAGGCGGTGATCTGTGATTTTTAGCGTGACTGTGACATTGCGGTGGACAGATCGGACATTTTTGACACTTTTTTGGGACCATTGACATTTATACAGCGATCAGAGCTAAAAATAGCGACTGATTACTATATAAATATCACTGGAAGGGGTTAACACTAGGTGGCGATCAAGGGGATAAGTGTTCCCTAGCGAGGTGTTTCTAACTGTATGGGGGCTGGGCTGACTGGAAGAGGAGAGGGATCGCTGTGTACGTGCCCAACATACAATGGCCACGATTCACGCAGGGGAGCCAACCTGCCGCAGTACAACTGTGGTGGCTGGTCCGTAACTAGTTAAACTCAGTGCTACTGGAAGTCCTGGCTGTTTGTTGGAACACCTGGACTGAGCTAGGTGGTCTTTCATTTTTTGTTTAGTTTTGCCTACATATATTAAATTGTGTGGACATATTAAACCATATATAATATAGACTATATTTTCAAAAGTATTGGGACGCCTGCCTTTACACACACATGAACTTTAATGGCATCCCAGTCTTAGTCCGTAGGGTTCGAAATTAAGTTGGCCCACCCTTTGCAGCTATGACAGCTTAAACTCTTCTGGGAAGGCTGTCCACAAGGTTTAGGAGTGTGTCTCTGGGAAAGTTTGACCTTCCTTCCAGCAGCGCATTTGTGAGGTCACACACGGATGTTGGATGAAAAGGTTTGGCTCGCAGTCTCCGCTCTAATTCATCCCAAAGGTATTCTGTCGGGTTGAGGTCAGGACTCATGCAGGCCAGTCCAGTTCCTCCACCCCAAACTCGCTCATCCATGTCTTTATGGACCTTGCTTTGTGCACTGGTACACAGTCATGTTAGAACAGGAAGGGGCCATACCCAAACTGTTCCCACAAAGTTGGCAGCATGAAATTGTCCAAAATGTCTTGGTATGCTGATGCCGTAAGAGTTCCCTTCACTGGAACTAAGGGGCCAAACCCAATTCCTGAAAAACACCCCCATACCATAATCCCCCCTCCGCCAAATGATCTGGAGGGATGGCGCAGTACTTTTGGTAGTGGAGTGTGGATGAGCGATTTGAACTGGATGTTGAATGGCAGGTAAAATGCCCTCTGATATTAAACTTCTGTCCATTACCTGGATGAATAAATGTGTCTCATTAAATTAAGTATAAATTGAGTATAATTTAAACATGGAAATGATTCAAATTTTCTTGAACACAAAAATGTTCTCTGTACTACATTTTTGTTTTTCTGAAAGTCTGCTCTCACCAACATGTTCCAAAGACTGAAATTCGCTTATCCCAGGATAAGCTCTAGTTAAAATCTGCCAATGTTTTTTAATGATATCATGTACAAAAAACACATATTGATATACTGTATGTGTTTATCAATATTATTTCAGTTACTGGTCGAATGTTCTTAGCCTGTTTACTCTCATGGTCAAGTGATCTTAAGCAATTTTTCTCTTAAAATTAAATGTTAAGGGTTTAACTGGCAAAAGGCAAACATGCAATTATTGCACCTATTACAAACATTACATTAATTTTTTGTTGTGCTTGTATGAATGTTGAGACTTTGGCAAAGCAATTTTTTTTATAAATAGACCCCTTAAGGTGAATGTCCTGCTAAAATAATTTTAAAATGGGGTTGGGAAGGATTAGGGTCACTGCTGGTTTTTACTGCTATCCTGATCCCTGTTAATGACTAGGGATGAGCCGAACACCCCCCAGTTCGGTTCGCACCAGAACTTGCGAACAGGCAAAACATTTGTGCAAACACCATTAAAGTCTATGGGACACGAACATGAAAAATCAAAAGTGCTAATTTTAAAGGCTTATATGCATGTTATTGCCATAAAAAGTGTTTGGGGACCTGGGTCCTGCCCCAGGGGACATGGTTGTAATGTATTGTCGGGTCCCAGCAAAATAGATAAAATCATTGAAAAAAACACCATGAGTCCCCCCAGTGCGTTACCAGGCCCTTTGGGTCTGGTATGAATATTAAGGGGAACCCCGCACCAAAATTTTAAAAAATGTTGTGGGGAGTCCCCCCCAAACTCCATAGCAGGTGCTTCAGGTATGGTATGGATTTTAAGGGGAACCCTGCGCCAAAATTATAAAAATGGCTATATAAGAGCTGTAAGTGCAAAAAGGCTGCAGTCATGGGACACCTCCCATCGAGGCAGAGTTTTTCCATTTTTTTTTCTTGGGTCGTCGGCACTGTGATCGAAGATGAATGGACATCGCGGGACATTTTTAATTTTTTACTAAAGGACTTGTCCCAAACTGTCTACTAGGGATGAGCCGAAGAAGATAGAAGAAAGAAGAAGCATTTAAATAAAGGAATTGTCAAAAACTGCCTCTTGTAATTTTTAACACTTTTGACACTTTTTTTGTGAAATGGTAGGGGTACTTTTGTACCCCCTTACCATTTCACACAGGGGGGAGGGCCGGGATCTGGGGGTCCCCTTGTTAAAGGGGGATTCCAGATTCCGATAAGCCCCCCACCCACAGACCCCCACAAGCACCGGGCAAGGGTTGTGGGGATGAGGCCCTTGTCCCCATCAACATGGGGACAAGGTGTTTTGGGGGGCTACCCCAAAGCACCCTCCCAATGTTAAGGGCATATGGCCTGGTACGGTTCAGGAGAGGGGGGCGTTCTCTTGCCCCCCTCTTTTCCTGCGGCCTGCTAGGTTGCATGCTCGGATAAGGGTCTCGTATGGATTTTTGGGGAGACCCCACGCCATTTTTTTCTTAAATTTTGGCGCGGGGTTCCCCTTAAAATCCATACCAGACCTGAAGGGTATACCAGACCTGAAGGGTCTGGTATAGATTTTTTCTTTCTCAAATAATTTTTATTGAAAAAAGCATTTTTTTAATTGAAAAAAAGCATTTTTCTACATACAGTTCATCAAGACATTGTATACATAACAGGTATTATAATAAGCAATGTTAGCATAACAATCTGTCGATAATACATGTATGGTGAGTTTGAACGGTTTGAAGTTGAGTTGATAACTGTCACTATAAGTACAACATAAGCCTTGAAAAACAATGTACTACCATTACCTTTAGACGGGTGTAATGATGAAAGCAGTAGAAGATAGTAGGAGGTGTAAGGTGAAGTGTGTGGAAGATAGTAGGGGAGGTAGAAGGCTGAGGGCAGGAGGGGAGGGGAAATTAGGAAGGTAAAGTGGAGGGAGCGGGGAGCTGGTAGAAGGAGATGGGGAGAGAGAGAGAGAGCACAGGGGAATACCAGAGAGTATATGACCGAGCCACTGACAAACACATTTTTAGAAATATGATCACTGGCTTACATTTGATTTTACATTTTCGTACCATTGTGCCCAAGGGAGCCATAATGCGTGCGTCTTGTAGTAAGAAGGTTTACCGCGTGCAAGCACTGATTCGAACGTGTAATGTTTATGTACTAACGCTATGACTTCTGAACTGGCTGGAATGTTTGCTGTTTTCCAGTTTCTGGTGATAAGTAATTTGGTTGCCAGTAAAACGTGTGTGGTGACAAGCCTGAGCTGTGGAGGAACCGATTCTATGGTTAGATTTAGGATGCTAAGTTCTGGGGTTAATATGATGGGGTACTGTAGAATTTGTAGAGTTTGTGTTCAATCTCCGACCAGAGATTCGTTATAGGTGGACAGGACCACATAATGTGCATTAAAGTACCGATGTTGGAGCAGTTTCTCCAGCAGTCAGGGGAAAAGAGTGGATAAAATTGTGTTATCCTTTGAGGTGTTAAATACCATCTCATCATAGTTTTATGCGCAATTTCCCAAAGGGCGGTGCAGTTAGTGGTTTTGTAAATTGATTTAATAGCTGTTTGCCATTGAAGATCAGTGTACTGGGTCTTTAAATCATTTTCCCAATCTTTAATGGGTTTAGATTTTTTTAAATGACATTTTTTCTTGTAGAGTCGAGTAAACTAGGGAAATCCCTTTGGAATGCATGTTATTCGTGAAAAGGAATTTCCAAAGTTTAATCGGAAGTCTCCTATCTAACGAAGGATAAGTTGCCAGACATTGTTGAATCCTAAAGAAATTAAAGAAGTTGTTTGCGGGTGCAGCATATTCTTTTTGCATGTGAGAAAAGGGTTTGGCTAGTATAAGCGTTCTAAGTGACTCTAAATGGGTAAATTTATCTGATATCCATTTGGGTATATACAGGTCCGGGGAGAGAAACGGCAGTACACTCAAGGGTGTTTGAACTAACTTAGTTGGAACGTTGTTCCACGTAAAGTCGTGTAAGGATCTCCACGCTTTAATAGAAGCTCTAATTGTTGGTGAGTAGTGGGTAAATTGCGATTGGTTAGAGAGGGTACTGAACAACCAATCTTTAAGATTTTTTCCTGGGGTCAAGTTATTTTCTATGTCACCCCACAGTGAGGAGGGTTCGGTGGATAGCCAGTCTTTTAGTTGGGAGGTTAGAGTGGCTAAATAGTAATCTCTTTTGTCAATGTACCCCATTCCCCCAACGTATCTGTTTGATGAGTTTGATGTGGCTGCTTCTGGGTTTTTTTCCCTGCCACACATAGTGGCTAATTATGGATTGTAAAGATTGTAGGTAGGCATGTGATAATGGTATTGGTAATGTTCGGAATAGGTACAGTATCTTAGGTAAGACTTGCATTTTAAAGGCTGCAAGGCGTCCCGACCATGAAAATTCATGTTTGGATAAGTTGGTGGTTTCTCTGAGGAGCATTTGTTTGGCTTCTACATAGTTAGCTGTGAATAAACCTTTCGTGGATTTAGTGAGAGTAATATCTAGATAGGTAATTCCTCCATCCGCCCATGGATAAGTGAAGTTATGTCTGATTAGTGTGTTGGTTACAGCATCTAGTCCTACATCTAATATAAAGGATTTATTTTCATTCACCTTATAGTACGATATGGCCCCAAATCTCTGCAGTAAGTGATGTACCGAAGCCAGGGAAGACAGGGGATTGGTGAGCATAACGATCACATCGTCGGCGAATAGATTAATTTTGTGTTCAAAGGATCCAATTTTAAAGCCAGTTATGGATGTGTTGCTTCTCACATGTTCTGCGAGAGGTTCCATCATGAGATTGAAGATGAGTGGTGAAAGTGGGCAGCCTTGTCGAGTGCCATTGGTTTGGACAGCATTTCAGAGTTGTATACCTGGGCAGTAGGATTGGAATATAAGGCTAGAATGGCCGATAAAATGGGTCCTCGAAACCCAAACTTGCTCAGGGTCATCTTGAGATAAGACCAGTGGACTCTATCGAACGCCTTCTCTGCATCCAAGGAGAGGAGCAGAGAAGGTGTTCGAGTCATCTCCACTGAGTGTATCAAGTCCACAATTCTATGTGTGGCGTCAAAGGTTTGTCTGCCTACAGTGAAACCCAATTGGTCTTTATTAATCAGTACTGGCATTAAATGTAATAGTCTTGTGGCTATGAGTTTTGCATATATTTTGGTGTCGAGGTTGAGGAGCGATATAGGCCTAAAATTTTGTGGGGAAGTAGGTTCTTTCCCTGGCTTCGGTAGTGTGATAATCAATGCATTTAACATTTCTTGAGAAAGAGAGGAGGAGGAGGCAGCCTCATTACACACTTTGGATAGGAAGGGTGATAGTATATTGCTAAATTTTTTGTAATAGTCACCTGTGAGGCCATCCGGGCCAGGTGATTTGTTAGCTGGAAGAGTAGCTATGATTTTTAGGATCTCTGGAGGCGTGAAGGGAGCATTGAGTGTAGTGAGTTGAGCTTGCGATAGTTTAGGGAGATTAATTTCATTCAAAAATGCTTCTATGTCATGAGTGGAAGGCTGTGTGGTTTCCTGATCCTCGTGTAGATTGTATAATTTACTATAATACAAGCTAAAAGCGTCAGCAATAGCTTGGGGTTCTAATAATTTTTCTTGTGTAAGTGGATGAAAAAGATGAGAGATTTTGGACTTGTTGTAATGACCTTTTAATCTATTAGCCATGGCTTTCCCAGCCTTGTTGCCTGTGGAGTAATGTGTTGCTTTAAATCGGGTTTGCGCTTTTTCAAATGTTCTCCTCCTCCTCTCCCTTGCGCTCACTTGCATAATGATCCCTCTTATGAAAGCCTTGTGGGCATTCCACAGTGTCGTTGTACTGGCTACAGTCCCTTCATTAAACCTGAAGAATTCTACCAGACTTTCTTGGATACAGGCCCAGTGTTCTGGCGAATGCAAGATACGAGGGTTGATTCTCCATATCAGTGGTCTAGAGTTGGATGGTGTGTCCTCCGTCGTCATGGTGACTGGGGCATGGTCTGACCATGTTATCGTAGAAATATGAGAGTCAGATATTTTGGGTAAGAGCCATTTATCGACCAGGAAAAAGTCAATCCTTGTGTAGGAGTTGTGGCGGTGTGAAAAGAAAGAATAGTCTCGTTCGGTGGTATGATGGCATCTCCAAACATCGTATAGGTCTTTTGACCTTATGAATGATCCCATAGGCGATGATGTTCTACTAATGCGTGAGGATGTGTCTACGGTGTGGTCAGGCACCATGTTGAAGTCACCACACAGGATGAGATGACCTCTTCTGAATGTGTTAATCTTTTTCAGCAATTTCTTTAGAAATCTGATCTGATTGGAGTTAGGTGCATAGATATTTACTATGGTGTATCTGGTATTGTTTATGGTGCAATCGAGCGCTAGATATCTACCGTCGTCATCTATCATGCTGTCATGCAGATTAAATGTGACAGAATTTTTAATGGCTATTAGTACTCCGTTTTTCTTTGATGGACCAGAGGCTTTGAATATATGATTAAAGTGAACGTTGGTACATTTGGGTTCTGCTTTCTTCTCAAAATGGGTCTCCTGGATGCATATTACTTCACTATTAGAATCGATTGCTGTGCGCCACATCGACTTTCGTTTAGCCGGGTGGTTTAACCCCTTGGCATTGAGTGATTCGAATTTAGCCATCCTGGAGGTGTGGATGTGAACGATGTGTGTAGTGATCTGTACTCACAGTTAGTTGAATTGAGTGTTCTATTCAGTAAGTAACGGATGAAGTTTCTGTTCTGTGGTCCGTCTTGATGAGCAGTCACTGGGCTGGGTAGTCTCCTGTGAACTCAAAGGGGAAGAAGGAGAGAATAGGGATAAGGTATACTGGTTAGGCAGTAGAACAGTGAGGATAGGGGATAAAAACAGGGTCAGCAGTGACACCTGGACTGCTGAGGAACTTGAGGGTAAAAAGTTTGTGAACTATCTGCTGCAAGCAGGCGCCGAGATGGAATACGCAGTGAGGACATCTAAAAGATGTATGATGGTACCGCTAATCTGGTGGTGGATTTGCAGGGTTGGTGTGACGGCTGGTATTGCGGTTGTGGCCGTTAGTTTGCCGCTGTGGATCGGAATGTGGAATTGCTTCATGGATGATTCCCCAGACGTGCAGGAGGTGAATGCCCTCTTCGACTGTGGTGATATTATGTTTCACCCCGTTTTTGTTTACGATGATCTTGGTGGGGAATGCCCGTTGGTAGGGGATTGTGATTAATCAGAGGTTTAGTGATAGTGGATAGTTGACGCCTCTGTTGTCGTGTAAATTGTGAGATATCAGCATACAATTGTATTTTCGTGTAGGGCTCTGGAAGTTGTCCTAGGTATCTTGTTTTGGCCAGAAGCATGTCTTTCGTGTGATAAAAATGGATTCGCATCAAGACATCTCTTGGGACACTGGCGGGAAGATGCGGGGGTTTGGGAAGGCGGTGAATACGGTCGATGATGTTTTCCATCGGGGTCAGATCAAGCAGGAGAGTGGCTATCATCTTCCTGGCATAGAGATTGAGGTCAGGTGGTAAAACTGACTCCGGTATGCCTCTAATTTTGACGTTGTTACGTCTAGACCTGTCTTCGGGGTCCGCCATCTTGGCCCTGACCCAGTGGTGTTCCTCCCTGGTGTGGTCGTATGCATCAACCAAATCGTTGACCATTTCTGTCATGTCTGCCATGCGATGTTATCGACTTTTTTGTCGATAAAGGACAGTTCAGCTTTAAATTTTGTGAACATGGTGGAGATATCATTATGTAGTGAGCTATGGAGCGACATGAGCATCTCTTTCATTGTGGTATCAAGAACTGGTGTATTAGAAGTGGGGAATGCTGCGATAGGGGAAGTTTGGGCCTGCTGTATGCTGATAATGTCCAGAGCAGGGCTTACCTCAGGAGAGTGGTGATCTGAATCCAAGCGCATCCGCGCTTTAGCAGGGCTATTACGTGCTGATGATGGATGTGAGGACTTGAGGAGTAGAGGATTATCATCTGATGGGGATATTACCCCTTCTTGTGCATCTGGGAGATCTGTGTAAGCAGCGGTGCTGTGATCTGAGGAGCCGCAGGCGCCATCTTGGATTCGGCCGCCGGACTCTACTGTGTAGAAATCTGTCAATTGCTTGGGTTGTCTGTACTCTTTTCATTTTCTAGACAAGCCCGGTTGCTGCCCTGGACTGTTAGGATCACTTGTAGCCATCCTATATTAGTGGATTAGCGGTAATGACATCGTTTTTCCGTTCTGCGCTGGAGCTGTCTATTCAGGCATCCATACTGCTCGGCGGTAGCCACGCCCCCCTGTCTGGTATAGATTTTGAGGGGGACCCCACGCCATTTTTTTTTACATTTTGGCCGGGGTTCCCCTTAATATCCATACCAGACCAGAAGGGCCTGGTATGGAATTTAGGGGGACCCCCGCGTAATTTTTTTTAAAATTTTGATTCGGGGTTCCCCTGTGGGGATTTCCCATGCCATTTTTATCAATGAATTTTTATGTGTATTGTTGGACCGGCAATTCATTAATAGCCACGAGTAGTTTTAAATGACTTTTTTTCTTTTGAAAAAAAATTCCCCTTTAAGAGCATTGGGCAGAAGTGATGTTTGACGTCGCTTCCACCCTCCAATGCTATGGAGCCGAGTGGGGGCCATCTTTCCCTCACTTGGCATCCAGGCTGTGAGGGAAGCAGACGCAATAGTCTCCACCGCTACCGACGGCTCTGCTAAGCAGAGATGACCGAAGTGTGGCGGGAAGGGGGGCCCTCTCCCACCCCTGATAAAAGTGATCTTGCGGCGAATCTGCCTCTGAGTCCACTTTTATCTGAAAGAGCACTGGTGGCCATTTTAAAAAATACCGGGGGTTATGGCAGCTAGGTGCTGCCAAAACCCCGGTATTTAGCACTAAAATAACGACGTATAACGACAGCAGCGGTCCTTAAGTGGTTTTAAAGACTATGATATGCAGCCAAATTTTACCCTGATCAAGTCACAGACACATTGCTGTGAAGAGTCAAAATTTGTGCAACCTTCTTATGTTCTTGCAACTTTCAATATTCTGTAGTGTATGTGTGTTTTCTCCACCCTGAACATGTTTTGCATTATAACTTCTACCTTTGTACCTATTTAGTGAACTACAAATTACAGTTACTCCCTGTTTGATCATCAATGTATGTACCTGTTCTGTTAAATAACTACATGTAGTGCACACATTTGTCCAGATTCATCAAGTTGCAATGGCAATTAACCACTTGCCGCCTGCCATATAGCAAAATGATGGTGGCAAAGTGGTTACGATATCCTGACCGGATGTCATATGACGTCCCCTGGGGGCGCGCATCACGCCGATTGTTGTTACGGTGTATCAGTCAGTCCCCATCAGTGCCGCATATTAGTGGCCATCATCAGTGCCACCTTATCAGTGCCTATCAGTGCAGCCCCATCAGTGCCCATCAGTGAAGGAGAAAACTTACTTATTTACAAAGTTTTGTAACAGAAATAAAAAAAATGTTTTTTTTTTTAATTTTTGGTCTTTTTTTTATTTGTTTAGCAGAAAAAAAAATCCCAGAGTTGATCAAATACCACCAAAAGAAAGCTCTATTTGCGGAAACAAAATGATAAAAATTTAGTTTTGTGTAGCATGACCGCACAATTGTCAAAATGCGACAGCGCTGAAAGCTGAAAATTGGTCTGGGCAGGAAGGTGTATAAATGCCCTGTATTGAAGTAGTTAATGTGTACTAAACATTTTGAGGCATTCAAAAATAATATAAAAAAAAAAAAAATCTGCGCTATGTGTAAATAAATGATGATTCCAAGTGAATAAAACAAGTGAAAAAACAAGTGAAAATAACAGCAGCACTCACACATATGTATGCATCATAACAGAAAAAAAAAATCAAAAGTGTTTCGCTGTTACTCCATAATCAATATACTGTATATAGTGTGCACAAAAGTCCATCTATTGAAATGTAGTGAAAAAAAGGGGAAAATAAGTCCAAAATTACAACTTAGACCCCTTTCACACTGGAGGGTTTTGCAGGCGCTATCGCGTTAAAAATAGCGTCTGCAAAACGCTCTAAAACAGCTGCTCCATTCATTCCAGTGTGAAAGCCCGAGGGCTTTCATACTGGAGCAGTACGCTGGCAGGGTGTCAGAAAAAGTCCTGCCAGCAGCTTCTTTGGAGCGGTGAAGGAGCGGTGAAATCAATGAGGCAACGCTGCGATACTGCTGGCAAAACGCCGCTCTGGCGGCATTTTGCAGGCAGATTTAACCCCTTTTCGATTTTAACCCCCCGCTAGCAGCCAAATAGCACCGCTAAAACGAAGGTAAAGCGGCGCTAAAAATAGCGCCGCTTTACCACTAATGCCCGGGCGTCGGCAGTGTGAAAGGGGCCTAAGAGTCCATATAGTGAACTTAAAAGAAGTGTCAATCTATCTCTTCACCCCTCCTGACATCCACGGTTTCCTCTGAAATAATCTGGTCAGACCACTCCTCTGTGCAACTAGATACCCTTTTTTCCACCTCTCCCAGAACTTGTCATTGGCATCTTAATGAGACCTTTCTCCGCATCCCTGAAATTAGAGATCTTCTGTCCAACAGCCTAACTGAGTACTTTGAACTTAATGTGAATTCTATCACAAATTCTATCACAAATTATATAATTGCTTACAAACTGATCCTAACTACAATTTTACACAGCAGAAATTTGACTCTTTCTTTGACTCACTACCCCTACCCAAACTCTCCCCCAATCACCTTTTATCTCTGAACTCTGCAATCACTCCTGAGAAACTAGCTGAGGTAGTCAAAAATCTCCCTACCCAAAAATCCCCTGGTCCAGATGGCCTGCCTTATTCCTATTTTAAGACTTTCTTACCAATTTTAAGCCCACATTTGATTTCTCTTTTTGCCTCCTTACTTCAATGTGCTGAACCCCACCCCCAATTCCTTCATGGCCATATCTCCGTGATCCCAAAACCTGGTAAAGTCCCCTCCCTCCCTGACAATTATAGGCCCATTGCTTTACTTACCTCTGACTACAAGATATGTACAGAAATCCTAGCTAACCGACTCTCCCACTTAATACCCAGACTTATACATAAGGACCAAGTAGGCTATGTAACAGCCAGACGTGCCGGCGATAAACGCACCATAGACCTCATAGATTTGTTAAACAAAACAAACCCGCCCAGCCCTGAGTTTGAGCCTTGATGCACAGAAAGCCTTCGATAGGCTTAGTTGGCCCTTTATGTTTGCTACACTCTCCAAATATGGTTTTGATGGTCCCTTCATAGCAGCACTACATGCTCTATACTCCCGACCTTCTTCCCAAGTCCAGTTATTTTCCTATCTATCACCTTCTTTCTCTTTGAGTAATGGTACCAGGCAAGGATGCCCATTATCCCCTCTACTTTTTATCCTTTGTCTGGAACCCCTAGCTGCAGCCATCCGCACCCACCCTGATATTCGTGGGGTCTTGTTGCGTCATAATGAGTATAAACTATCATTGTTTGCGGACAATATTCTACTGACTCTGACCAGACCCCACCCTTCTCTCCCGAATTTACACACCTTGCTCAAAGAACTTAGCTTTCTCTCAGGGTATAAAATCAACACAAGCAAAACAGAAGCCCTACCATTACTCATCCAGATCTTACCATTCTTCAACAAAACTATTCCTATCACTGGTCTATCAGGCCAACTTTCCCTCACTCTTCCGTGACATTGACTGCCTCCTGCGACAGTGGGACACTTAACCCATCTCTCTCTTGGGTCGCATCAATATCCTGAAGATGTCCATTCTACCGAGACTCCTTTATCTATTTGAAACTCTACCGATTCCTGTCCCTATGTTGCAGCTCAAAGCCACTCAGAGGTCATTCCTTAACTTTACCTGGCACTATAAGGCACATCGAATAGCCAGCTCAGTGGTGTTCGCCCCTAGGTCTAGAGGTAGGTTGGGAGCCCCAGACCTTATTAAATATTATTTTCTACCCACTTCAAACCGATTATCACTTGGTCTTCTAGAATGGCGTCTAGCATCTGGTCGGAGATTGAAATGAGTGTCACTAGTCCGGTCCACCCCTGCTCTATGATTTGGTCAAACCTAGAGACCTCTATGACCCAACTTCGAGGCCTTTGCTTACACCCGATGTTATTCACTTTCTCCATATGGAAGAAATGCTCCCGTCAATTTGTCCTTTCTTCTCCATGTACATCCTTATTGAATGTACTGTTCAACCCTGACATTCCGGATAGTCTTTCTTATACCTGAATGCTCCCATGGACACAGGCTGGAATCTTTCAGCTTCGAAACCTGGTGCACCCACTCACCTACACACTCTTACCTTTTAATGAACTGCAGCATAAATATCAGATCCCTAAACAATTATTTTACTCTTATCTCCAATTCAAACATTATTTTTCCTCTAAGGCTTCTACCTTAACGTTGGATAAGCCTACCCCATTTGAACTCTTATGGGCTCAATGTCTATACCAAGCCCATCTTTAATGAAGCTTTCTCACTCACCAGCACATATCACTCTTACATGCAGAAATGGTCCCAGATCATTAAGTGACCTATCCACCTCCCTCAATGGCAGAAGATTTGGGAGGCTGCTTCCAAGTCTTCAAGGTGTATACCAAAAAAATAAGATTCTATTTTTTTGGTATAGAACCCCAGAGATCCTACATAGATATGACCCCAAAGCTCCCCGGGTGTGTTGGAGGCGCTGGGGCACCATTGACTCCCATTTTCACATTTTTTAGGAATGCCCCATTATTCAACCATTTTGGTCCTCTATCTATGCTCATTTACAAGAGCTCCTTGAAACTACTCTCCCTCTGGACCCGATCCAGTTTCTTTTAGGCCTGCTGTATCCTGGCATCCCCAGACACGTCCAAAAATTAGCTGCCTTTATTCTCTTGGCAACTAAAAGGGCTTTACCCCTGAGATGGTTGTCCCCCTCCCTGCCCACCCTTGCACAGGTTCTGCAAATATTGGAACAAATCCGCAAAATAGAATACCTGAATGTGACAGTCCATGATACACTTCCCCAATTTTCAAAAATTTGGGACTCACTCGGAGCTCAATCCAGGTGCCATTTTATTACCCTCCAGTTATGCAGCACCCTCTTAAGCATATGTGCTAAATTTTGTGTCTCTTCAGTCCTATTAGCCTGATATTTTTATGACTCCATGGTGTCCCCCTCCTCTCACCCACCCTCTTCCCCTCCTAGATGGGGTCCCAGCGGGACATCCTGGTTCCCTCAGTTTGGGTGTCCTGGGGATCCCACTGACATTAGACCCAGAGAGCAACAATTTCTTTTGTGTGAAATATTATTTTTGTTTGTGTCGCCGGCTCCCTGGGTCCTTCTCCTCCTTTCCTGTCCACCCGCCTTGGTCTATACAGTTGATATCTTATGTTTTTGTAAGATTGGTAGCATTGTGGCACTACTTCTATGGTTTTAACATATGTCTTATGCCTTTTCAATGATTGTACTTATTATGATGTACTATAGGTCTGGCATTTATTATCCTGTGCTCCCCACAGGATAAGTATGGTAAATATATCTGCTTACCGGATACTAAGACCTCTCAAGGTCTATAAGCGCTTCAATGAACATTCACCCCTCACTACAGGTATAACCACTTTAGCTGTCCCACCAACTTGATTGGATTCCAGGGAGATATCCCTCACATTGATTACCCTTCAAATGAACTCCAGAGTCCGACCATTCAACAAATCACATGGAAGAGGAAGATAGACTCATTGCGCAATATTCATTTAAAAGGCACACAGGAGTTTATTAAAAGTTCTACTTACAACAAAGGGAATAAAATAGGCTTATATGGAAACATTTGTTCATCTGGCACCCTCCATGGGTGTACCAACGCCACCGCTGCTCCGTGCCTAGCCTATTGGAATAAGATATAAAACATAATATTCACTGAGAGATGTTAGTATGCCCTAAATGCACTATTAGAGCACAAAAATGCTTCTTTAGGCCTCATAAATCAGGACCCATATTTTTTGCATACATTTTTTGTATTCAGTCTAACACAAAAGTAGAAACAACACTGCCACTGCAGAAAACACATAGAAAAATTGATATACAAATGCAACCACAGTACTTTAACACACTGCAAGCCATAAAAATGAATGTTATGAAAACACTTCACTTTTTATAGCAATTAAATGAAAGTGCTTGGTTGAAATTTCTAACTTTAGTGGATATTTTTCCTGAAAGGTGTGATTGAAGAGCTAGTTCTCCAAGATATTAGAAACTGCTACAGGGAAGAATGTTCTACAAGCAAATTTCTGTCATGCTCATCTTATGAAAAATCTTTACTGTGACAACAATGTATTATGATGCCGAGGATTTGTTGTTAGAGCATTTTAAAATAAAGGAAGTGAAATCTTTACTGGTTAGAACAAATAGAAGGAAGAGGTGGTAAACATGAACATTTGCAGGTTATCGTTCAGAAGAAGAGAAAAGCATAACATTTTATATAAACATGAACTGAAATCTAGGCAAATATTAGGAACACTAAGCCTGGTTCACACTGAATGTGGCTTTGAAATCACACTACTTCAGCGCTATTTCAAAGCCACTGGCCAGTGCGATTTCATGTGTGGCTTGCCGACATCTGTGATACTTCATACACAGATGTCTATGCAAGTTGCACATGAAATCGCCAAAAATAGTGCAGGAACCTTTTTCAAAATCGGTGCAAATCAGAGTCACACTGATTTGAACAGTTCCATAAGCAGAAATAGGGTGCCACTTGTCCTGCGATTTTAAACTCGAATGAACAAATTGAATGAAAAGTCACTCCAGTGTGAATCAGAGCTTATTCATGTAGTTATGTGTTGATTAAATATTATCAAATGTATTTCTTGATATGAGCCTCCTGCATACCCCTGTACAGTAGCATACAGACTGGGATAGGGAGGGCCTGCACTAGCAGCCAATCAGCCACTGCTGTGTGCACATCTGTTAGCAGATCTGTTAGCAGCGGATTCGATGATAGGAACAGAATGCATAGTGAACAGAAGGATGACTCATAACTGTGCTGCTGCTCTGTTATTATCCATACAGCATGCTGGGGGTTATTGTGTTGCTACTGCTATTGTTGCAGTACATATTAAATTTTAGGCTCCATGCACACTGAACGCTCCTAAACAGCTGAAAAAATTCTGGGTAAAAAACACTAATAGTTAGCATTTTTTGCTAGTGTTTTTGCAGTCTTTAGTAGCATTTTTAATAGTGTTTAGGAGTGGTGGTGTTTTTGTTAAGAAGCGGGACAGCCAGTTGTTAGGCATCCTTAACAACCAGTGATTAGCTGGCTGTGAAGGAGTGGGCTGGGAAGCCAGCCGCTGCATCCTTAACAACAGACAGCTGAATGTAAATTTTTGCCCCTCCAATCCATACCAGGATTTTATTCAAGCATGCAGCCTGGCAGGCTAGTGTAAATAAACACAGCAGGCAGTTTTTGACCTTTTAAAAAAAGTACTTTTAAAAAACAAACAATGTCCCCCAGTGTAGATCCGGTTTAGATCAATCACAACGTTGGCTGCCGGCCTGAAAAAAAAAAGGTCCTCTCCTGAAGGAGCCCTGCCCCCTTGTGACATCATCCACCCAGCATGGGGTTTATTTAGTGGCGGGAGGCAGTGGATTTGTCAAGCGGCGAGAGCCTTAGTCGGGTGTAGACCTTTTTTCTCCCAGGCCGGCAGCCGGCGATCATCGTGATTGATGATGGATCTACACTGGGAGCCATTGTTTTTGTTTTTTTAATAAAGGACTTGTCAAAAACTGCCCTCTGTATTTATTTTGGTGAATAAGTACCCCATACTCATTCACATGGGGGGCTGGAATCTAGGGACCCCTTTGTTAAAGGGGACATTCAGATTCCCATAAGCCCCCTGCTCGCAGACCCCCACAACCACTGGCCAGAGTTGTGGGGAAGAGGCCCTTGTCCTCATTGATATTGGGCAAGGTGCTTTCGGGAGAGCCCCCCTGCCCCAAAGCATACCACTGTGGCCTGGTATGAATCAAAAGGGGAGTGCTCACTCATCAATCATGATGCCCAGACACTGGCCAAAAAAAAAACAGATGACCAAGTGCAGGAGATCATCACCTTCATGATGACGCTAGTCAAATGACAGCTTGCTGAGCTATCACACATCAGCTATATAAGGTAAGTGGTATTATCACTGCCCAAAAAAGCCAGTGGCAGGAATTCCCCATGACATCAGTGGTTCCTAGGGATGGTGCTGGTGCAAGAACCTATGGTTTCCTTAGGAACCAATGACAGTAGGAAGCTGTCATATATAGAAAATACCACTTCTATACAAGCTATATTGGGGCCGATTAGGCTAAAGTTCGGGTATTCGGATCATCCCTAAAAAATTTTGGAATAGAACCCAGTGGAGAAAAAAAAAAGACTAAAATAGGTAGTAAAGATTAACAAGGAGTGGCAGAGCATGTTTTTTTTCTCTTGATCTGGTTTAAAACAGAAACATAAGGACATTTTATAGAGTAGAAGTTTAAAAGACTTTAGGACATAAATACATCAAGTCAGTTTTTTGTTGCGCTAACAAAAATGGCCCAGTTTTCATGCTGAAATTCCACAATTGATTACTACAGGAGAAAGTTCCGGTACAGTGAGCTACATTGTAGCAGCAGCCAAGCAGCAGTGCTAAAACTTCCCATTCTTAAATTAAGTACAGTGTAGCTCTATTACCCCATTGGGGAGGTTACTAAAACTGGTGCACACAGAATCTGGGGCAGCTGTGCATCGAAACCAATCATCTTCTAACTTCAGCTTGTTCAATTAAGCTTTGACATTAAAATCTGGAAGCTGATTGGTAACAATGCACAGCTGCCCCAGATTTGGTGAGATGCCGTTTTAGTAAATCTCCCCAACTGTTTTAATTTTAGCAATGTTCTGGCACATCTGCTTGAGCATGTATGGTGATGAAATAAGTTTATGCTGCGCAGAAATGCCTCTAAATATTTATCATGACACCTATTATTACAATGTATGATACACTAATATACTGTAGCTCAACAGTGGTTCAAAATGAACCAGTGGTTGGTTTAATCTATCTTAAAATTAGCCCATGCATGACATTTTTGTAACAAATAAAACTAAAGCAGCTCCTATATTAATGTATATTTTTGAAATGATACATAACTGGTAAACCATGCTCTAGCTTGCACTAGATAGGATATCAATGGATAAAATAAGTACAGGTGGAGAAAATGTATGTTTGGAGAGATCCAGAAATAACTAAAGTTCTTCAAAAGGTGTAGATAATGTGTGCATGGATCTAGCTGTGGACAACAGCTGCTCTTTGATCTCTGGACCTCATTAACACATCTCTGGATAAAGAGTCTGCAAAATAGGGTGCTTCGGGAATGTAATGAATTTGGCCCATTGTGAGTTCTATAGATCAAACTTCAGGAAGGAATAGCAGACATCAAGTTGTGAGCATATGTTTAAAAATCACTATGCAGAACAGACTTTGGTATCCCCCTCAGTCTGACATTGTTACTTCTGGGTCTATCTTTAAGGTCCACGAGTTTAGCCTTAATCCATGTGTTATCTTCCTTGGTTTCCTCATATGCGTCAACAAAATCATTAATGGCTTCCATGCATTCACCCATTTTACTCTTCCCATATTGTACTCTGTCTTCTGTATTGTTTAAATATAAAGAAAACTTGTGAAAAAAGTGGAGAATTCTGTGATAAGAGAAGATTGCAGATAGAGAAGCATGGTAGAGTTGAGTACTGACTGACCTGAGGTGGTGAAAGCTGCTATGGATGACTGCAAGGCTGTGTGAGGATACAAAAGGTTAATTCCCTGGCATGCCTCTAGCTTCATGTGGTCATTTACTGGGCTGCAGGGCCCCGTGCTGTGTGTAGGGGAATGGTCAGGAAAGAGCTGTGTGGCAGTTACCTCTGTGGTGTCTTGATAGGCATTAGGGAGATCCATGTAGGAAGCCGTGGCATGGGAGGATTAGGTGGCAGAACCATCTTGGCTAGGCTCTCACCTAGCTGCTGGATGGAGAAAGAATGCCCTGAGCTTCGGAGGCCAGCATTCCTCCTTTCCACAACATTGCGGCCTGTCATTGTCTATAGGTCATGGCACAGGTGCATGGATCGGGGAGTACAGGTGAGACCAGTAGCTTAAGGCTTAATCGGCCATCTTGGTTGCTGGCAAGCCACGCCCCCTTACAGATTATTTTTCACTGCTGGTATCTGACAATTCCAGGGAGTGTTGGATGTCTTCACCCCATGCCTGCTGTGGTTCCTCTCATTGCTCCTACAGCTTGTAATGGCATAGGGGCCAGTAGGAATACCCACAATGTGCACTAAGTGCAGCTATCTGACACAACCTGAACAACCAGATAGCAAGATAGCAGGGGCATCTGAAGATTTGAAACACAGCAAAGTTTTAAGATACAGCTCAGGAAGGTAAGTATACATTTTCTTCTTCTACAGGGTAGGTTTAAGTTCTGGCACAGTGCTGCTTTAAAGTAGGACCTGAAAGCACTCCCAACTTAATAAATGGACACTGAAGGAGTAGGAGGATACCTAGATGATTCCTCCACTTGTGTCTTCTCACCTCCTGTCAGCAACAGCAACTTTTGTCAGCAGAAATCACTGTCAGCTCGGGATTGGCTTCTATTGCTGACCTTTTACTGTATCTACACTACTGTAGTCTCTATTCTACCCTCGTCTTAGTGCTGCTTTATATAAAACCAAAGAAGGTCAACAGACAGTGTTACATACTTACACTAGTTGCATTTAAAACATTTCTTTTTTTCTTTCTTTTTTTTTTAAAGTGGTAGTAAAGCCCACTTTGTGATTTTTTACCTAGAGGTAAGCCTATAATAAAGCTTACCTCTATGTAAAATTAATATCTCCTAAATGAGCACCGTTTAGGAAATATTCACCTTGCATGCATGGGAGTGACATAATCATGGCTCTGGCCAATCACACAGCTGGAGCGCGCAAACCCGGGAGAAAGACCGGGGGAAGATGTCAGCCCTCTCAGTAGCAACAGCACGGTGCTGGAGGGCTTTGGTATAAGGTAAGTATTTCATAATGTGCTAGTATGTGATGCATATTAGCACATTATGCCATTGTCTTGCAGGTTTTTTTAAACCAGCCATGTTTTACAACCACTTTAAGGATACATATCTGCATTTGAATGTGTATTGGCTGGCTGGAGTTCAGCTTTACGGCATTTGCAAATAAATAAAATAACTTAATTTTAACAGAAATAATGCACTGTTTTAGTGTTTTGATGGGATATAAGATATGCCTCTTACGAATAGTATGTGCCAGAATGCAAGTTTCTGTGATTACTGGGGTAGGAAAATAAATCTCATTCATAATTTGTTTATTAGCAATAACAGCTAACAGTAATGGAATAATTGAGAACTTGGATCATTGCATGGATCAATACTTCCAGGCTATTGTATTCTCAATGTTTGCTAGTAAGTCAAAACCTTTCTATCTGTATTTTTATCTGAACTTCTGACTTCAAACTGAACTTCAGACAGACAACTAAAAACTCAGATACATTACATATTCTGTATATCAACTGTCTCACTTTCCCAAGACTAGTATTTCTGTTCCACCACACTTAATATCCAGACATTGCATAGCCAGGTCATTTACCTGAACTTTCTGCCCTGCAGTTATACAATATAGTTTACCCTTAACCTGTGATCAGGCTGCTGACTGGATAATGGCAGAGCATTAGTAAGTCTGCACTTTTCTACTGACAGAAAGCTCCCAGTGTTGGTCTGACAGACTGTGCAGTAAAGTCGATTTTGACTAGCTCACATTGATGCCCCTCTATTTCAACTCCCGAGTCTAGCTGCACATGAAGAAACCAGGAAGCTAAAAGAAAGGCATATCCATGTATTTTTACTAGATGTTCCTTAACCTCTTCACCCCCGGAAGATTTGGCTACTCAATGACCAGAGCATTTTTTGCGATATGGCACTGCGTCGCTTTAACTGACAATTACGCGGTCGTGCGACGCTGTACCCAAACAAAATTGATGCCTTTTTTTTCCCACAAATAGAGCTTTCTTTTGGTGGTATTTGATCATCACTGCTGTGTTTTTTTTGCGCTATAAACAGAAAAGGAGCGTCAATTAAAAAAAAACACAATATTTTGTACTTTTTGCTATAATAAATATTCCCAATTTTTTTTAAATAAAGCTAACTTTTTTCTCAGTTTAGGCTAATATGTATTCTTGTACATATTTTTGGTAATAAAAATTGCAATAAGCTCATATTGATTGGTTTGCGCAAAATTTATAGCGTCTACAAAATAGGGGATAGATTTATGGCATTTTTATTATTATTTTGTTTTTCTAGTAATCGCGGCGATCTGCAATTTTTATCATGACTGCGACATTATGGCGGACACATCGGACACTTTTGATACATTTTTGGGATGATTAACAAGTATATAGCGATCAGTGCTATAAAAATGCACTGATTACTGTATAAATGTAACTGGCAGGGAAGGGGTTAACACTAGGGGGTGATCAAGGGGTTAACTGTGTTTCCTGACTGTGTGTTCTAACTGTAGGGGGAGGGGACTGACTAGAAGGGATGACAGATCGTGGTTCCTAGCTATTAGGAACTCATGATCTGTTTCTCCTCACAGAACAGAACATGATTTGTGTGTTTACACACACAAGTCCCTGTTCTGCCTCTTGTGCCCGCGATCACTCGTGGCTGGCAGTCATCATGACCGTCGGCCATAAGCATCGGCACCCCCGCGTGCAGCGGGTGCGTGTGAGCGCCTGCTACCCAACTTAAAGGAGCCAGTGTTCAGCTACGACGGCTCGTGGGAACGTGCCGACCTGCCGCAGTATAATGACGGCGGCTGGTTGGCAATGGGTTAAATGTTCTGCGAATAAAAAACTTCATTACATTTTGAACCTCTGAAAAACAGTAGATTCCCAACTGCTACCTCTCCCTTTTCAATTCTAAATCTTGCTGCACATAAGGCTTACAGTAAGCTAATATATACACATTTCCATACACATTTACTAAATGCATTAAACTACTGATTAATAGATAAAAATCGTTACCTTTTGTGTCATCACCCCATACTGTTGTCCTTTCTTTTACAATTCTAAACCCTGCTGCACATAAGGTTTACAGGAAGATAATATAAAAGTGTATTTATGCACTTTTACTGGATGTATATAAATTGCATTTAGTGCTCTTTTAATGATTATCTAACTAGATTAAATTGTAAAACGCTACCACACTTGAGGCATACTGGAGGCTAATATAAAGGCATATCCATGCACTTACTAGATACAGTGCCTTGCTCCATTATCTTCCCATCAACTCTGACAAGCTTCCCTGTCCCAACATCATGTTGTGGGATGCTTTTCTTCAGTAGGGACAGAGAAGCTGGTCAGAGTTGATGGGAAGATGGATGGAGCCAAATGGGAGCAATCTTAGAAGAAAACCTGTTAGAGTCTGCAAAAGACAATGACATTAAACATACAGCCAGAGCTACAATGGAATGGTTTAGATCAAAGCATATTCACGTGTTTGAATGGCCCAGCAAAGTCCAGACCTAAATCCAATTCAGAATCTGTGGCAAGACTTGAAAATTGCTGTTCACAGACACTCTCCGTGCAATCTGACAGAGCTTTAAGAAACGTTAAGAAAGGAGACTAGGGTGTCCAATATGAAAGAGGTAAAGGTTTTATTTGTAAAGAATTTGGAAAACCATTTATCATTTTCCTTCCACTTCACAATTATGTGACACTTTGGGGTTGCCCAAATTGCAGTTGCTCCAGAGCTTAGTAAAGGAGGTAAGGCTTCACTTTGCAAAGAGTACCCAATCACGTGTAAGGAAAATAAAATAAAACTGCATTTTTGCTTGCACATGATTAAATGATGGAAGCCAGCAGAGCTTCTGCTCATTTACTAAGCTCTGGAGCAACTGCACTTGCTGAGTGCAATTGCACTTTGCAAAGTGCACAGTATTTTTATATGTAAACCTTACTTATAGATGTCTCCTTTTGCTTCCCTTTCATATGTTAAATATACTGTTAACCTGTCCTGTGTTCTCAGCACACTTCCTGCGTTATCTCACAGAGGCTATTTAGCCCCCCCCTCCCCCAGTTCCTGTCTTGGACTACAGAATAATTAGCCTTTATGTTGGAAAGAAAGATGGAGAGTGTTGAATGGTTTTGCATTAAGTGGTCACATCTGGCAATACTCAGTCTGCAAAAATGATGTGTGGTGTCAGCCCACAACAGGACTTAAGATCTGAGCACGTGTCTGGCATTTCAATTTATATTTCTTGTACTTTCAGAGTCTTTAAAGTAATAAAACATGGGGAGATATGCATGTAATATAGATATGTGCTGCATATAATTTTTTAATATTTTGCCTTGACATTTTGATTTAATGATCTTTTTAATAAATACATAACTTGAGAAAAATGTAAACTTTTGCGATCTGGACTTCAGACCAAAACTTTTTTAGTAGGATTCTGCTGTACATGACAGCTCAGAGACGAGCAGTGTGAAAAGCTTAACTTGACCAAATTAAAGTTAGATATGCACATTGCTGTAATCATTTTTACTTGAAAGATATGATGGCGTGACATGTGCAAAGAAACCAAAACTATAAAGCAGAGAACATGACAAATGTCAATCAGAGAGAAGAAACGCATACTGCAAGAGACAGGGCCCAATGGATCAAGAAATAGAAAATCAGAAGGCGCAGCGCACTTATTATCTGACACATTGATGTTTCTTTGTGGCTTAGTTACACTTTACACTTCCCAAAGTAAAATGAAAGTAAAAATGATCATGAAAACTACAGCAAGACTTACATATTCCATAAAAATTCAAAAATAAACTTGTATATTGAAATGACTGAGCTAAATCAAAATGCCCTCCACCGCTGACTTGCATGAATTAGACTCAAAATTGCTCCATCAGAAAATAGCTTTCTTGCACATTGGCAAATCACCAAAATTTGCTAATATGTCAAAGTAGACATAAGTCCTAAATGATTGCCTTTAGGTTTGCTAAAGCACCATGTGTCCTAAACATTTATCATTTTTTAAAAATAAAATCCCTTGTTGCATTTTTTGTGTTATTGATTTTGTGCAGTATATTATCAACCGTCTTTTCTATATGCATGAACTATAGTGATGGCTGCATGGCATTTTTCGAAATGGGTTTCCTGTTGTTGATTTTAAAGGAGCAAGGCTGTCCAATGGGCCTTGAAACAGTCATTTGCAGCTAACGTTGCATGCATTTGTAAAAGGGTGTCATAGAAGGAGTACAAGGAAGTACCTGAACAGGAAGTTTCAAGGTAGAGTCACCATAATTGAAAGCTGCAGTTTTAAACTATTGAAAATTACTTTTGAAATTAACATGTTAAAGATTATATACATTTTATTAATTGGATTTACATATACTTAAAGTTCTTGTAAAGTCTAGTTTTGTTTTTCTTTAAAAATAACAAACATGTTATACTTACCTGCTCTGTGCAGTGGTTTTGCACAGAGCAGCTTGGATCATCCTCTTCTCGGGTCCCACTTCTGTGCTCCTGGCCCCTCCCTCCTGCTGAGTGCCCCCACAGCAAGCAGCTTGCTATGGGGACATCCAAGCCGAGCTGCAGCTCCATGTGTCCATTCAGATATGGAACTGTGGTTCAGCCCCACCCCCTCTATCCTGATTGGCTATATACCTGTCCCTGGCCAATATCATCAAATAAATATATTGTTGAATCCCCTAATTCCAATCTTCAACATTGAAGGTGGGTATGTCTTCCTTCCAGGTATGAAACAATCAGGTACCCTTATCAGTATCTCTTCTAGAGATTCTAAGATGCAAGGATGAGAGGATTTTATCTGCATTACTGCAAATAAGGAAGCGCTCCACCATATGAGGTGTCAACATTACCTCAGCAGGAAACTGCGACTGTACTGCGGTGCAACAGCAAATAGTGAAAGAACATCCACGAGGAGAGGTTAAACGTGGCTTTTAAACTGGTGGACAACACTTTAATTTCTTTTTAATCAATGCTTTTTCAGATTTTTGCTGATTTGTATTGATTAGTTTGTTTTTTTTTGGGTGTTGCATACATACAATTCTGTAGATTTCTAAGGCTTTTGTATATCACCCTTGTTTTTGCTGGCTGCCTGTTTTCTATCCACAGTACTGACCTTTCAATCCTTAACTAAAATAAATCAGCATCAGTAAGTCATAATGCTAGTCCAAAACTAATAGAAATTACACTTTTAGAAAGTGAGTCATACCAATGGAGCAATTTATGCTTCATAGTCTAGTGAACAATAAAAAACCATATCCCTGTAACCCTTTCCGAACACTGCAATGGCAAAACAGTTTCTGGTATGTCGAGCCAGTAACCCTTTGGTCACCGGGTAACCCTTCGGTCAGCTGCATTCTGTCAAAGTGTTAGTTTATGGTTGATTCAGCAAACATGAATTTACAATAAACCGGTGACCAGAACATTGACCAATCATATGTTGGATGGAATTGACAGCAAGGCATGTTTCAGGATAGCTGAGTGGAATGTTGGCCGATCATCTCTTCCTCGTTCTCCCTTGGGATTCATATTGAAAATGCTCAAAGCACTTCTGAGTTCAAACTCACTGGCATCAGGAGCTGGGTAAAGAAAGGATAGGGATTGTATTATCTTTAAACTTTAAATGCTATTTAGACCCAATACTTTCATTAAGCAGACCTGTTGCCATCAACATTAGTTATGAGCATGGCAACTTGGGAGAGATGTAGTTCATCTCATTGTTTTTGATCACTCCATGTGCCATCTCAGAGTTTATATGTAAACCCAACATTTCATATTTTTGATATGTGCCTGCTGCACCATGTACAGTACTTGTATCAAAAAGTATAATGCTCTCTGTGTATTGTTTCCTTTATGTGAAATACCTGATGTTCCTGCTAGTCCCTTTGCTTTCCTATAAAAAACTGACCACACTAAGCCCGGGTGAACAGTGTGGTCAGTTCCTTAGCTGTGCTGAGAACTTGGTCTGCTCTCCTCCAATGATCACACATGTCCTGACCCTCCCCCCCACACTCACACACACATATATTCACTGGGAAGATCAGTGCGCTGCTGTTTCTCCTCCCCTCAGATTTCTGAGCCCTATTAACAGCAGAGGGTATGTGATCACTTATAAAAGGGATATTTATAATGTTTTTATATATACACAAATGAGTTGCCTTTCATTCATATTTTAAACTGAATAGGTTGTTTTACAAGATGAGGGTTTACATACTTTTAAGTTATCTGATGTTAGTTTGTGTGTTGACACATAAGGGCTTCATAAGCCCTGTGAACCAGCAATAAAGTTAACTTACAAAATTGTGGAAATTAAAACGTAAAAAACAATAATACAAGTAAACTAAATAAAATCATTTAAAGTAAGTAAAAACTATTTAAATCCGTCAAATTGATTGCACATCCCTATTTCATACATGCACACAGAATGCACAAATCTTTTTAAAGTAAAAAGAAAAAAAAACCTTAAAGTCTATGGTCAAATTTTTAAATCATATATTTATTTCCACATTGAGTTTCAATTATTGCTATCCCACTCCTATTTCCAATCTTGAAGTTTGTAAACGCACTTTGTGAATATCCCCACACGTTTACTTCCTTGAATTCTGTGACACATGTTCACTATGCCCTGTGAGTAGGCACTGCTGTGTCACAGAACTCACACAGCCTGCTTTCTGAACTACAGAAGTGCTGAGAGGAGGAGTTTCAGAAGGCGGAGTCAGTACAGGAATTACTGCTTGCAGAGAGAAAGGTAACATAGCATAAGTAGTCCTTAGAAATTGAAAGTAAATAGCAGAGGAAAAGCTTCAAAGGAACTCAGGAAGTTGTGGAAAGAGATGGTCAGCAGACATGCAGAATTCACAACATGACAGAGATTTTTCAAGTAAGCTTATATTGGATTGTCAAAAATAATTATTGTTAGTATTGTTATTACAATGCCGATGTTATAAAATTAAAGTGTATGCTGTCACCAAAGAATTACTTTAATACCTCTATTGTTTACATATTTGGTATTTTCAGACATGTTAGGTGAAATTTTTTTAGGAATATGACTTTTTATAATAAGGAGCTCACATTTTTATAAGGTAAGTTTCCCAGGTACATTTTTGTATATTTTACTTCTTATCAATTCATAGGTGCACACACACAATTTTAGGATGCAGGTTTATCCTTTCAAATTTATGAGGAAGTTTGGAGATTATATTGATCTAAAGGCTAAATGTACCTCCTTTATGTACCAATATACTAGTACTGTTACAGAAAAGAAAAAAGCTTTCTATGTCTTTTAGTACAGGCCTTACCTCAGCCTTCAGTGTGTTCATAGAAAACTCCTCCATCACTTTCTGCTCATTTCTGAAATTTGGTATTTTGGACATAAAAACCATTTGAAGGAAGTATTTTACCAGCTGACCTCATCAGGTTGCTCCCAACCCCTGTATGCTCACATACAATCATTCTTAGTCTATATATCATTATCTGTTCTTGCTAAATACACAGCCAGTGATCATTTTTTTTGTTCTTTCATCTTGCACAGATTGTTCATTTTACAGAGTTTGCAGGAGCTGAGCGATCACATAAGAGCCTATGTAGTCCAAGATCCTGCCTGTTTAGATTATTATTATTATTATACGAGATTTATATAGTGCCAACAGTTTACTCAGCGCTTTACAATGTATAAGGGGGACAACACAATTACAGTACAGTTCAATACAAAAGGTACAGGAGGGCCCTGCTTGTAGAGCTTACATTCTAAAGGGAGGGGATGGTGGTAGAGTGATTTGGTAGATAGGTGTAGCCTCTTAATATATAGTTTTAGTAAACCTAAAGGAGATTGTACAGAGATTGTACAATTAGATTGTATAGTGTATGGCCACTTTTATACACCCAAAATAAACTAGTTACCCTTTCTGTGCCTTTTAATTGTTAATGGCATGCCAAATGCAGAAGCAAACTGTCGTGCTTATGAGGAAAATTTTCTTGCACAGTATTTATGAATGAGTAATTTTTAAACGATAATATTTTTAAGATACAGGATCAATCAATATGAACACCGACTAAATATAGGAGATTTATTCACCAGACATGTATTCATACAAAATAGTTATATATATATTGGTTGACAAAACAAATGTTACATAAAATTAAAAATACTGATTGTGCTACATAAAATTAAGAATATCAATTGAAACACCCTCTAATGGGAGTGTTGTACTTTTTCAATTGACACAGAAATGATAAAACTTCCTTGTAGAATCAATAACCATGTAAAGATGACAATTAGACAAAACGTCTATATTTTACGAACTCAGCTGTTACTATACTGCAGGTAAGTAAGTGATTAATAACGTGAAATAAAATTAGACGTTCGCTATGTCAAATAGAGTGGGAACTATAACAATTATAATTAAAAAAAAATGAAGCTTAGAGAAAAATCTTCAAGGCGGTTATTGATTTGAGGGAAATAATTATCCAACTGTATAATAATCAATAAGTAAATTATTTAAAATAGCACAAATGAATATAAGGTAAAAATCAATATCATAATTACCCCTTCCAAAATGGCTACTGGTCTTAAATGCTGGTTACTAGAGTTTTTAAAATGGCTGCCATGGCTTTGAAGATGGCTTCTGCTTAAAAAGGAATTAGTTCTTGCCAAGGAATCTTCATGAATGTGGAGATATGAGTTGATGAATGGCGTGTGTGTCTGCGTGTCTGATTGAGTGTCATTCCATGGTATCTATCCTGATCCTATATACCATTTTGGACAATAGGCTCATAAAATTATAATAAGCCTAGTCTAGAAGGTGTAACTTATTTTCCATTGGTTGAAAGATCTATTGATTACCTTTTGTAGATTTAGGTAATACCACTTCCAGCACTAATCATGTCTAGGGGGAGAAATACGTTCTCCTCCTAGACACGCTTAGTGAAATATCTTTTAAGTAATATGTTCAATTTTCATAATGTGTATCTGCTTGTGTAGTGGTGCTGATATTATTATTTATTTTTAAAAGGTCTAACAAAACACACATTTTGCCATGTGAAAAAATGAGTGATAAACACAGCAAAACAACCAGTAAAAAACTATGCAAATCGCAACACGCCAAAATGTCCCATGAGCTACTTTGCTACGTGTAGGGCAGCCCATTGAAATAATTGGGCTACACTATGCATGTTGTTATCAAAATTAGTCAAAAAATGTGCGCTCCTACTATGCTAGGTGTGAATGAGGCCTGAAAGTGCATTTGGTATGTTTACACAAGAACAATAAGGCTCCCTTCACATCTGTGCAAGCCACGCAGAAAACATGCACTTTGAAAATGTGCTGCAAATGTGTATCATACTTGCAGCACAATTAAATGTTACTGTCAACCCAAGCGCGGGTAGCAGGCATGCACTTTCCATGTCTGGGGACAAGGAGAAGGCTAATTTATTAAATACTTTCTTCAGCTCTGTGTATACAAAAGAGCATGGGGAAGCTCATGTCCATAATGGGGGTGGTATTGACACAGCCCCCAATGATCCACAATGGCTCAAAAGGGATATGGTCCAGAAATATTTAGACAGAATAAAGGTGGATAAAGCACTTGGACCTGATGGCATCCACCCACGGATCCTAAAAGAATTGAGCTCTGTAATTTCAAAGCCATTGTATCTAATTTTTAGGGACTCATTAATGACGGGAATAGTACCACTGGATTGGCGCAGGGTGAACGTGGTGCCTATATTTAAAAAGGGATCAAAGTCTTTACCAAGTAACTATAGACCTGTTAGTTTAACTTCTATAGTCTGGAAGATACTGGAGCATTTAATAAAAGACCACATACATGTAGACGAGTTCTTGCTGGAAAAAAACATTTTAAGCAACAGACAGCATGGGTTCATGAAAGACAGAAGTTGTCAGACAAACCTGATTTCTTTTTATGAAGAGGTAAGTAAAACCTTGGACAGAGGGGTGGCTGTGGACATGGTATACTTGGATTTTGCAAAAGCGTTCGATACAGTTCCTCACACACGGCTCATGTGTAAGTTAAAGTCTACAGGCTTGGAAATATCAGTTTGTAAATGGATAGAACTGGCTAAAAGACAGAATTCAGAGAGTAGTGATTAATGATTCTTACTCTGAATGGTCCAAGGTTATCAGTGGTGTACCCCAAGGTTCAGTGCTGGGACCCTTACTCTTTAATATCTTTATAAATGATATTGGGTCTGGGATCAAAAGTAACATTTCTGTCTTTGCAGATGACACCAAGCTATGCAGTGGAATAACGTCCTTACAGGATGTCTCCAATTTACAAGCTGACCTCAATGCTCTGTCTATTTGGGCGTCTATGTGGCAGATGAGGTTTAATGTTGAGAAATGTAAAGTTATGCACTTGGGGGCTAAGAATATGCATGCATCATACATGCTAGGGGGAGTACAACTGGGGGAATCTGTAGTGGAGAAGGATCTGGGGGTTTTGGTAGATCATAAGCTCAATAATAGCATGCAATGCCAAGCTGCGGTTTCCAAAGCGAGCAAAGTCCTTTCTTGTATTAAGAGAGGTATGGACTCCAGAGAGAGAGATATCATTTTGCCCCTGTTCAAAATATTTGTAAGACCTCATCTGGAATATGCAGTTCAGTTTTGGGCATCAGTTCTCAAAAAGGATATCGAGGAACAGGAGAAAGTGCAGAGAAGGGCAACCAAACTGATAAGAGGCATGGGGGAGCTCAGCTATGAGGAAAGATTGGAGGAACTGAATTTGTTCACTTTTGAGAAGAGGAGAATAAGGGGGGATATGATCAACATGTTCAAATATATAAGGGGTCCATATAGTGAACTTGGTGTTGAGTTATTCACTTTACGGTCAACACAGAGGACAAGGGGGCACTCTTTACGACTGGAGGAAAAGAGATTTCATCTCCAAATACAGAAAGGTTTCTTCACAGTAAGAGCTGTGAAAATGTGGAATAGACTCCCTCCAGAGGTGGTTCTGGCCAGCTCAGTAGATTGCTTTAAGAAAGGCCTGGATACTTTCCTAAATGTACATAATATAACTGGGTACTGACATTTATAGGTAAAGTTTATCCAGGGAAAATCCGATTGCCTCTTGGGGGATCAGGAAGGAATTTTTTCCCCTGATGTAGCAAATTGGAGCAAGCTCTGCTGGGGTTTTTTGCCTTTCTCTGGATCAACTGTGGGCATAGTATTGGGTATATTGGATTGTACGATATTTTTTTTTGTTGTTGTTGTTGTTTTTTATGGTTGAAATGGATGGACTTGTGTCTTTTTTCAACCTGACTAACTATGTAACTATGTAACTATATGTCACAAACTTGCTGCAAGCAAACCAAAAAGCAAGGTAAAAAACACACCACACCACGCTCTAAAAGAAGTTTCAAAGCTTCTCTGGGGCATTTGTCATGCATAGGGTAGTCCACTCAAGGGAATGGGCTGTCCTTTGCGTGAACAGCAGAAATGCTCCCAATCGCCCCACCAAAAAAATATGCCTGCGGGAACATGAGTTCCTGCTATGTGGGGATGTTATTGGGGCCTGACAGCTGAGTGTCTCCGTCCACTCCTTCCTCCTATATACTTGTATAAAGATGACCTTACACTAAACAATCTGATTGTACAACCTCTGTACAGTTTCCATTAGATTTACCAAAACAATGGAATAGGTGAACCCACCTAAAAAACCTATCCAATTTTTATCAAATCTGGCAGGCCTTTGCAACACATAGCATCAGATTGTACAGTGGGTGGATATAAAACAAGAGGTGATATAATAATGAGGGAGGTGTGGTCCAGAAAGATAAGCACAGCCTATTCTGTGATGCACTATGGCAGTGCATGATAGGATCTGATCTACAGGAAGTGATGAAATCAGAAAGCATTAAAAAAAAACCCAGAAACATTAAAATTCAAAGATAAGGTAACTGATAAATAAGAACACTGGGATGGCTGGGGCAGAAAGACATTGGAAAAGCCTTCTATTTATTATGAAAAGTGAAATTCTGCCCAAAAAGCTGACCTTAGTCTTTAAAGTGCTAGCAGGCTTTTTTTACATAAATGTGGTATATGCTGTAGTTTGGTTTATAGATTTGGTAAATACTTGCACACCATTCTAATAATTCTATAGATCTTCTACTTTCTGGTTGGGGGTTGTGATGGAACTCTTGGCACCCTGCTTGGGTGCTTCCACCTCCTGCCCCCCCCCCCCCAAACCATTCCAGCAGACCAAGGGCTAATAATACCAGCGCTTTTAACCCAAGCATCATTCACAGACAAGATTTTGAGATAGAACCAAAGGAATGACACGTTATTGAACAGAAATACAGGTTTTTATAAACATTAAAAGTAGGTCAGTCACCACATGAACAAAAAAAAAAAATATTTACCCAAAACATCACACAATGCTTTAGATTACAAGGTAGAGTTCACACAAGGCTAATCACATCATGTAGGAACCTCCAAAAGCTAGCCAAATTAGCCAACAGACAACAACAATAGGTGATTCAATTAACAATGGGGATTCACACCTAGGAGGCACACAATGGGGGAAACACACATGACGTAAACAGTGATTCTACCCCACCTCAGACTGGCCAGGAACAGTCTATAACAGTCTATCTGACAAACTCTTACAATGTTCAAGTAGTCTGAAAAGGTGGAATTAATAGATCTCTTGAGAGATATTGTTGATAAATATTTATGTCCCAAGTGAAGGAGCCTCTCCAACCCAGTCTGCAGGAGGGCCACCATATATTCCTTCTGGCCATTAACCTGTACACGATTAATATTACCTCTTTCCATTCACTACAGAAGGGGAGTGTTGCCTTATGAGTTTATGTGGTATCTCCAATAATAGCTGTACAATATTTTAATTAGGAATATATATCATTTAGCTTGTATCTATGCAGGCTGCAAGATATTATCTTCACATATATCTTGGCGTAGACCAGACAAGTCGGTGCTCAGGCTTTTGTGTACAAACAATGGGTTTCAAACCTCATTGTTTTACACATACTCACTTCAAAGGATCCCATGCTGGGATATGCAATGAAGGGAGGCCCACCCCGGAATCAATACTTAACTTCCCAGGAACATTATCCTGCTCAGAATAGTCAATAGAATTTGAATTAAAGGGGGATGACTTATGCAAAGTATAGGGAAGCAAACCAATCAGAAGTCATGCTATGCCAACCAATGAGGCATCAGCCTGTATTGATATACACAGACTAGATGAGAGGAAACTTTCTCTTTCTGGGAGTGCAGCCATCAGAATGGAACCTTGGTGAGAAACGGGTAATTATGGGAAAGGTCGGCCCTTTACTTGTAACTAAATATGTTTGTGGATTAATGTTTTAAGGACTATACTGTGTATTCCTTCATGTAATTCTCTTATTTTAACCTAATACTTTCTTCCTTGGTGTAGACTATAGATCGATTTGTGTATTAGATAGACTTTCAACTACTTACCAATAAATGTTGTTATTGTGTAAAATTTTTCACTCTTGGTCAAAGAACTCTTATTTAACCCACATCATATCTTTGAGATATTATAACTTAAATATAATAAACGGGTAACAGAAGCTTTATTGTCCTTATTCGGAGAATTAATTCAAGCCTCGCTCTCAGCATTCATCACGTTGTTCATCATTAGTGGATAATCAGCTCTCTCCATGAGTCATAATCAGTGGGTAGGAGGCTTGCCCCAAGTCCCCTCCAAAAGCCCCTGTCCTCATTGGGTCTGTCACAAAGGTGATAAGTAAACGTTTAAAGCTTTAATTTGTGTTATATTGATACATGGTAATATTTGAAAAATTGCCCCAGCCATCTGAAGTTCAAACTGGAGCTAGCCCACTGTAATTAAACAGTTAAAGAGAAACTGACAATATGAGCCATTCCAAGACAAATTGTTTTTTTGTTGTTGTTTGTTTGAAAGGTCTCTTACCATTGTTTTCATGCTTCCTTTTTTTCCTGTGCATGCTCCCTATCCTCTAATAATGCATCTCAAAGCTACTGTAGAGTGAGTCGTATTTCTGGTCACATGATTCACTCTATGCGTGCTACAACTCCCATAGCGCTGAATGTGTCTGAACATAGATGCAAGGAAAACAAACATTGCCATCCTAGAACAGGAAGGTTGAGAATAAAAATAAAAAATAAAAACAAACTTGCATTTGAGAGATGAAACAAAGGAAGAGAGAGCTAAACGGTACAATCTGCATATGTTTAAAATACAAACAATCAAACAATATTGAAAAAAGAAAACAATTATACTCACCTAGGTGGATGCAGTATAAGTCTGATGCTGCTCTGCTCTGCCCCTCCAGTGCTCAGCGTTGGGCTGTGGAGGGGGCAGGAGCAGTTGGCTCAGGCTCTCAGTGGCATGCTGAGAGGCTGAACCAGCTGCTGGTCAGAGATCTGGGTGGATCCCAAAAGTTAAAGTTGGGATCTCTCCAGAGTATGGACCAGCTGAGTGACATCAGGGTTTTAGCCTGCTGTCGGCTGAATACGAGTCACAGGAGCTCAGAACTAAGTGCACTCATGTGATCCCCAGGAGAAATAGGGCCAAAAGAGCTTTAGTCTTACTTTTCCTTTAAACATATTAGATTTATTTTATTTGATAAAAATGTGAGTTTAGTGTCACGTGAAATTCATAAAGTGGATCATACTAATAGAAAACAGCAAGCCAGGAACCCAGTGCAATCAAGAGAACTGAAACTTTTACAGAGTTGTTCACAAAGTGGATTAAACCATGAAAAACAGCAACTAGGCTTACTAATCTGTGTCAACATATAACCTGTAAAAGGTTATGTGGCATCTATATTCTAAGGTGTAGCTGTAAATCATCACACGAATATAAATGCCCTTTACTTTCTAGATTAACAGCTGACAAAGTGCAATCTCTCTGCAATATCCAACATTTTACACTGGTACTCAGAGTCAACCTTTTAAGCTCTGTTATTATATGCCCCTTTACACAGACAAAGATATGGTCCCAGATAAAAGTTCCTTTCACACCAGTGGTCAGTGGTGTCTTATGCTTCCTAATAAAAGTCAATTTAATTTCATTGGGTGTTCAGTGTCATGATTGCTTGGATTGCACTTGCTTACAGACATACATACATTCTTTTTGAATTTTATATATCACATACTGGATGATATTTCTAAAACATTAACAAAAAAGTGAATTGAAAGAACTCTTTGAAGACTTAGGAGATGTACAGGAGCTTGTACTTTCTTTTCAGATGCTGAACTGTATTACTTAGAAGTAACCACATATGCTTACATTTTGGTAATAAACATTTACTACCCTTTAAATAGATCCAATATTGTGATTGTGATTAAATAGATCCAATATTGATCCAACAAAAGATATGAAGTCCTAATACAGTGTTATTGTCAGAACATGGATCACCCACTAGTGGCACTGTGTTTCCCAAAGCGTTGGATGTTGTAGTTCCAGTGTCCACCAACAGGTGTCTCCCATCAGCCAGCAGATTCCAGTAACCAGTCTCCATGTGATGCTTACTGCTGGAAGGCTATTTAGCCCTGCCTCTACTATTACACTTTGCTTCAGTGTTTAGCTTTGCTAGCCAGATACTGCCTACCATTTATCCTGCTACTGATCTTGCTCTTCCCTGCATTCAAGTTCTCCCTCCTCATTGCACCTCTAGTTTTATCCTGTTTTTCTCGGTTCCCCATTTTGTATATATTGTATAAAGTTTATTTGTTAGTTAGGCATTTTGTCATATGGTTTTGGTTCACTTATCTCATCACGTATAATGTGTTTTCTGTTTTCTAGTGTTTTTGATGGATTTTGGTTTCACTGGAGATAAATCTTACCTTAAATTTATATGGTCTGATCTCAGTTTTTCTAAGTGTAACCACGCAGATCTAGCCATCCCTGCTGCTGATCCATGACAGTTATGTAGTGCTGACACACTCCCTTGCCTAGGATGACAATGCTGCTCAGTACAGTTATCACCCTAGGGCAGGAAGGGAAGGGAAAAAAGTATGGAAAAAGAAAACGAATGCAGCCACCGCATCTAAGGACTAAGCTGCAATACTGCAATGTTGGTTCTTGGGTTTAGATGCAGTTTAACTCTGTGGACTGCAAAACCAAGCAGGGTAATAAGCAAGTTAAATGGGCTAACAGGACTCGGTAGTTTAACATGACTTCTGGCAAGATAATTTGTTTTAAGTAATTAGCTTCTTGGAATTTAGCAAAAATAGCAGAAATAGCGTCTGTGTGTTTGTATTGCCAGTCTGCTGACAATTGCTGCTGTTGTTAATATTTTTCTACCTATCATGTAGGGCTTTTGTCATTTAGTTTAAAGCACTTGTATTAGTTATGACATTGCCACCATTGTTTATCTAACTGAGATCTGTTTAGTGGTTGACATTTGATTTGTCAAGAAATGCACACTTTTGTCAGAGAAATGGACACATGCAAAATTGCAACCCTGGCAAATGAGCAATGATTACATACTGGGGGATAGACTTATGAACAATTCGTGTCTAAACACCTACTTGAATGTATAAAAGGATTAATAGCCAATTAAATAAAGCAGGTAGAAGACAGGATGTCAGAATTTATTTTTTTAAATGCAAGGTCACCCCAAGAGCAGTATAATGCTTCATGTTGGGCTCTCAATAGTAAGGTCAAATTAAATTGTAGGCAGTGGTCAACACTATCAGTCTTTTTCATGGATGATAAACATATTACCCATTGAAAATTTGGAAACAGCAGTTTGTACTAAAGCAATATTTTTCACAAAACTATGATGTCTAGTTGTAGCACACAATTTTCTAAGTCAATTTTTATTTAATTCTTTCTTTGCAGAGGCTTTGTGTTTTGGGACTTGTGGTACAGAAAGCCCCAAATATTGTTCAGTAGTGACCTAATCGTTCAAAGCAGAAATTGAGCTAGAGGAAAGCATACCTTCCAGATCTTTAGAGCAAGAGCTCTGTAAGTCTGCTGAGGCTAATTAAAAAGATACACTGTTGTGCAATTATGGAATTATGTATACTGTATTACTTCCTCTGTTAACATCAGAAATTATACTGTATATCCATGATGTTCTTCACTCACAGTATGCCTTCAGTGCATTATTCAACCCAAGGACTCCTAATGGCAAAAATAGATTACTGTGGGCTACAGCTCTAGATTGAAGCTCGTTTTTTTTCACACTCTCTGAAGGAAAACAAAGCAAAACAAATTACAAAATAAATAAAAGCCCAGAGTTGGGCTAAACAATCTGCCCGATTCAGAACAGCTAATTTAACGCAGTGGCTCAGACCTACCTAATATCATGCAGATATGAATGAACTGCACATTATAAATCACTGATCAGCCAGTGAGTAAGTGGAAAGAATGTAACTTTTATCTGAATTGAATCTTTAATATGTCCAGTCACTTTATGTGGACATCCAATTACTCTTGTATATATCTGACATTTTTGGAACCATAGATGAGTAAGCTTCTATCAATCTTTTCTTTTTCTACATCAAGATGGACACTTTTCAGCTGGGTATAAAATTCAGATTTGGTCACAACATATGAATACATTTAGGGAAAACAGCAGCAGGGCAGCAACTTCCAATAAATACTCTGAAGATCTTATGAGTACAATTTGCTAAGAGAAGATGTTTGCCTTACCCTATTTCACTTTCACAAAATAAGTTAAATTTTATGGTCTGTAGGGGAAATTGAACTTGGCAGGCTTACCACTGAATAGCTCAAAAACTATAGGACACAGCCAATTTAACAGAGAGAAACTGGCTTTTTAGCATTTTGAAAACTTTAGCAGTGTAATTCCTCCTGTAAACCTACAGCAAAAGAAACTAGAACATTATTAACTAGTAGTCCTTATTAATGGATATCTTTCATGCAGTCTCTGCCTGCTCAGGCAAAACAAGCCTAATACAATGCCTTATAAGTAACTCCCCCAAGTGCCAAAAGTCAATGAAAGAAGGGTGACCAACTCACACATAGTATGTAACCATATTTTTCAACCTGTACAATTTAGATTTGTTAGGATAATATTTATTAAATGACATTTGCAAACACAAATGATAGCTAAATATTTTCTACAGCACCAGCTATTAGTAAAAGTTTTGTCACCAAACAAAGGACCGTAGTTTGGTTATCTTGGATCCAATGGTGTTTACCTTAGCTTATACAATACAATTTGATATACTTTCAAAACAGCTGGGTTTAAAAATTATAATAGAAAATGTTTGATTTAAAAGCTCTTGATTCTTTGGAAGGTTGTAAAAATCAAATATCAAATCAATTTGACAATATTGTTTGTGCAAAAAAGTAGGTAGACACGATACAAGCAACTGAATACACAATATAAGCAGCTGAATACTCTGCTGTATGTTTTTATAGAGGCTTTTGCAAAAAAAGAATGTGGGAGACAGAACATGGAGAACCCTTGTCCCCTTAACATAGGAGACAAGATGTCTTCCAGGGAGGAGGGGCTTTGCCACCGATCCCCCTTGCAAAGTACCCTCCCAATATTGAAGGCATGTGTCCTGGTCTGATTCAGTTGGGGGGGGGCTCTCACTGCCCTCCCTTTCATGGCCACCCAGGACTGTATGCCTGGAAAAAGGTCTTTTTTTTGTGATCCACACTATTTTTTGGGGGGTTACTCAAAACTGTGTACTATCCAGTTAGGAAAAAAACTAACAGCAAACAGCATGGGTTCCCTCATAAAAATTCATAGACCCTTATATTAAGCATAAGACCCTTACCTAAGCATGAAGCATGGGTGGCCAGAAAAAGGAGGACTGCAAGCCCGCACCCCTCATCTGAGCCATACCAGGCCACATATCTTCAGCATTGAAAAGGTACCCTGCAAGAGGGGGAAGGATAGCATTCCCCCACAAAGTACTTTTTCCCAATGTTGAGCGGGCAAAGGCCTCATCCCCACAACCTGTCCCCAAATGGGATGTGTGGGATTGTGTAATCTAGAAATTCCCTTTAGGACAAGAGGTACGCCAGATATATTCCCACAATACATTGTACCCCTTGTTGCTCACTTCCAAAAAATGTTGAAAGTAAATAAAAAGTCCCACACCATGAAAAAAGTATTTTTTTTAAAAGTTAATCAAAAGTTAATCAAAAAATAAACAATGTCCCCTGATGTAAATGCAATGTCAAACATGTCATCCAGCAATGTAGATCCTCGTCAATCATGACAACCTGCCACTCCAGGATTTTTCAATGCTGCCCAACGATGTGGACCTCTGCAAAATTACCAACTCATGTGCAGCTATTGTAAACAAACCAGCCAGGGATCTGTCATTTAGTTGTGGGAGCACCAATGCTAACACTATAACCACACTACCATTAACAGTAGTAGTGGTATTGCTACTGCCACTAAATGACAGATCCCTGGCTTGTTTGTTTTATAAACAGCAGTTGGACAGAATTATTTGGCCAGTTAGCCAGAGCTCCTGTTTGATGTTTGTTAGCAAGTGTGTAATTTTGCAGGTTTAGCATGATTGGTTGCTGTTTTTTAAACAAACCAGACAGGGATCCTGAATGACATGGTCATGTTCATGATCATATTTGGTCATTGAAGTCATCCAGGATCCCCTGATGGTTTGTTTACAAAAGTTAAAAATAAATAAAAGTCTTGTATGTCCTTAAAATTGTATTCAATTATTTAGAGGTGCAAATCATTTAGGTTTTGTCAAGGTAACCAAAATATGCTGCTAAACACTGCTAAATTTGGCTTTGGAATGTAGGTATCAATGACCTCTGGCCACGGGAAGGTAAGACTTTTAAGGTTAAAAATATTTAATTCCTTATACAAAAAATGTAACCCTGATTTTATAAACAAGTTGTTCCTATACACACTAGGGGTCATTTACTATAGCGCCGCAGTGCTAATTAGCACTAGTTAGCACTAAAACGGTATTCACTATAGCGCTAGTGAGCAAATACTCCCAAAATCGAATTTACTATAGTTCCCTAAATCCAAATAGCGCCCAAACCCTTACTCTGCTAAAACCTGGAGAATTGCACATGGAAATATTGTTAAGAGCATGATATAATTGCCTAAATAGTACTGAAATATGCAATATATTATTTAAAGATAATCTGCTTTTAAACTGTGTGAAAAGGTGATTTCTACACTGAAATATCTTTAAAAGTCTGAGAAGTTTCCCATTTTTGTACAACTAGGTGCCAACACAACTCAGACCTGCAAATAGCTCTCATTTTAGCTCCAGTGTCTTTTTTACAAGGCGCTACAAGGCGCTATAGTAAATACCAAAATGATCGCTGAGTAAAAGAGCATTTTTTGGAAGTGAAAATCTGCGCTATTATAGTCCAATGCAAATTTTAGCCATTGATTCTAATGGAACAATTGTAACTTTCACAAATAAATCCTTTTAGTGTTGAAATCAAATGTATCTTTCTCTGAAATAAATTTTCCTTTGCAACATTGTTGCTTCTACTTCAAATATTTTGTTTTTAAAAATGCTAGAATGTGAAATGTTTTGATGTTTTGGTAAAATATATTTTTCTCTGTCGCTTTCACTTGTTACTCTCCATCTCACAACAATCTTTACCCAAACTCACATAGGTGTCTTTACAAAGCACAAACAATACCATTGCTGTCACAATTTTTTGTGCTTTTTATTATTTCCAAATAATCATAAATTTGAGCCCAAAAAATGCGATATGTGTACCAACATCAGAAATCAAAATGTAATTCCCAAAAATTTGATGGTAATATCACTATTCTACACTCACCCACAAAAAAACACCAAATATCACACAATAAATCAAGAAGAATAACTCTTGTATAATTTAATTCCGTCACCTGTATGTCCAAAGAAATGCAGTATTTATGAGTATTTATGTGTAGGAGGTTTTCACATGTGGCAGCTCTGTGGCTTAGAAGTTAGAACTTCTGCTTAGCATCCCTGAGTGTCTGGTTTTCAATTCCCAAACATGCTGCTTCATGTAGAGAAGTTGTTTCATCTCCCAGGTCCTAAAACTAAATGTAGTATTTATATGTAGGAGGGTTCCACCACCATTGTAATTCTTGCCAGATACACTATCCAATCAAAAGTATTGGAACGCCTGCCTTTACACACACATGAACTTTAATGGCCAACCCAGTCTTATGCCCCGTACACACAGTCGGACTTTGTTCGGACATTCCGACAACAAAATCGTAGGATTTTTTCCGATGGATGTTGGCTCAAAAACGGGGCAGTGGCCAATAACTTTCATCTCTTTATTTATTCTGAGCATGCGTGGCAATTTGTCCGTCGGATTTGTGTACACACGTTCGGAATTTCCGACAACGGATTTTGTTGTCGGAAAATTCTATATCCTGCTCTCAAACTTTGTGTGTTGGAAAATCCGATGGAAAATGTGTGATGGAGCCTACACACGGTCGGAATTTCCGACAACAAGGTCCTATCACACATTTTCCGTCGGAAAATCCAACCGTGTGTACGGGGCATTAGTCCATAGGGTTAAAAATGTATTTGGCACACCCTTTGCAGCTAAAACAGATTCTGGGAAGGCTAGGAAAGCTGACCATAAAGTTTAGTGTGTCTATGGAAATGTTCATACCACAGAGATGCAGAGAGCACATGTGAGGCTGCCTGCTGGCTAAGTGGGTAGCAATTGTGTCTAGCAGCACTGGGATTGCTGGTTCAATTCCCCAACATGCTAATGCTTGTGTAAAAGTTGATATGCTCTCCCAGTTTGGGTTTCTCACCACAATCCAAAGACATGCTGGCAATTTATTTGTCTCCTGTCGAAATAGTCTCTAATGTAAGAAAGTTAGTTTTGGACTTTATATTGGAAGCTCATTGCAGCCAGAGACTGATGTTAATGTTTGTTAGCACTAATCATGCCCAGGGACTTGGACATTTAAAATTGTAGAGTTTACACTGCACAGGTACATATGTTTAGAAAACTGTTGCTTTTTTATGTGCATGCAAATGAAATTCGATCTTTGGCCTGTAGTTGGAGATTTGATGCACATAGCCATGGGCTAACCCAGTTGCAAATAGTATTATGTATTCCTGCCCATCAGGTGCAATCACTTTAAACATACACGAAGAGACAGATTGAAAGATACTGGTGGGTGTGTACTTCTATTGGGATTTTGTCAGTGTGCTAACAATACAACCTACCTTATATAAAGGGCTGCAGTAGGAGAGGTTTGTTTGGCCTGAGAAGGCCAGGTTTTATGCTGTGATTTGTGGGGGTGAAAGAATGATATTGTGCCTATTGAGAAACGCCCAACTAGGGGCTGTTTGTTTGCTAAAATTCTTGCGCATGTTCTCAATCAAAAGTGGGTTTATGTGGCCATGCTGTCAATGTCGTGTGTATATTGTTCCTGTCTGACCATGCAAACGTGGTTTAGGAGCATGTGCTGACCTTCTACTCTTTGATCTCATTGCTTGCAGATAAAAATGTGATGTGTTGCCTGTTATACACTGAAAGTAAATCTGTTTCCACTCTAAGGTTTAGACAAATTTTAGATTGTAAGCTCCTAGGAGCAGGGCCCTTAAAACCCAATTTCTAACTGTTTTGCTAAATGTAGCACCATATATCCTGTAGGATTTTTTTGAAGCTAGTAAATGAATGTACATAATTTTGTTTCTGCTGGCAAAATAAAAGTAAATTATTGAGCTTGTTTGTTGTGTGTTTTTTTTTTATTTTTATTTTTTCTCTTTTCTTTCTTCTTTTTAATTAGGTTTGGGGATGATGGTTTTGGGAAGTGCAAGATATTTTACTTCTTAAGCGCCTCCAGTGTGAAAGCAGCCTTACAGGTGCTAAAAATAGCGCCTGTAAAGAGCCTCTCCTCTCACTACAGTCTGAACTGGCCCTGACCCTAGGTTCACACCTATGCATTTTTTAGTGCGTTTTGCATTTTTCAGGAACACTCTTCTGTCCATTTAACATGGTTTCCTATGTTACTAGTTCACATCTATGCGTTTTGCAGCCAGTGCTTTTTAGGAAATGATCGGGAACTTTTTCAAGCGATTTGCAGGTAATAGATTTCAATGGAACTGCACCAGAAATGCAACTGTTGCGTTTGTGATGTGATTTTTTATGTGTTTTACGGTTATTTTTTTTACACTGTATATAGCTGGTTGCTAACCAGGGAGCCGGGAAGCCAGCTGCCGCGTCCTTAACAACCAATGAATCTTCAGCTGTCAGTGGCTTCCTCACTGAAAGTACAAAAAAATGGCAGCCAAAAAAAAGTAAAAAAACTGCATTGTGCCCCCCCGGGTCTAGTATGGATTCAAAAGGGACTCCACGCCAAAAATGGCGTGGGGTTCCCCCCATTACCCATTTTCCTATTTTTTGCCCCCCCATTTACCAGGCCCTTTGGGTCTGGTATGAATATTAAGGGGAACCCCTGCTTCAAAATATAAAAAAATTGCTTGGGGGTCCCCCCAAAATCCATACCAGGCTCTTTTTGTCTGCCATGGTTTCTAAGGGGAACCATGCCCCAATTTTTTTTAAATGGTGTGGGGGTCTCCCCCAAAATCCATACCAGACCCTTACCCGAGCATGCAACCTGGCAGGCTGCAGGAGAAGAGGGGGGATGAGAGAGCAAAACACCTTGTCCCATGTTGAATGTGTAGGGGTACAATGTACTTGATACCCATTCACATGGGGGGCAAGATCTGGGGGTCCCCTTATTAAGGGGGGCTTTCAGATTCCGATAAGACCCCTCCCGCAGACCTCCACAATCACCGGGCAAGGGTTTTGGGGATGAGGCCCTTGTCCCCATCAACATGGGGACAAGGTGTTTTGGGGGGGCCCAAAACACCCTCCCCATGTTGAGGGCATGTGTCCTGGTACGGTTCAGGAGGAGGGGGGCGCTCTCTCGTTCCCCCTCTCTCGTCCCATTTTGGCCAAAATTTATGAAGAAAAATTACTAATTTGCTAAATTTTATAACTGAAACAAAGAATTTTTTTTTTTTTTTACCAAATTTTCAGTCTCTTTTCTTTTATAGCGGAAAAAATAAAAAAAAACCAGCGGTGATTAAATACCACCAAAAGAAAGCTCTATTTGTGTGAAAAAAAGGACAACAATTTCATATAGGTACAGTGTTACATAACTGAGTAATTGTCATTCAAAATGTGAGAGCACCGAAAGCTGAAAACTAGTCTGCCTATTAACCACTAGGGATGAGCTTCGTGTTCGAGTCGAACCCATGTTCGAGTCGAACATCGGCTGTTCGGTCATTCGCCGAATTGCGAACGATATGGGCCAAATTCGTGTGGCACGTCACGGCCCATAATTCACTGCGGCATCGCAGTGGATTGCTGGCTGATGATTGGCCAAGCATGCACTATGACCCGCATGCTTGGCCAATCACAGCGCCGCCTGAACAGAGAGCCATAATTGGCCAAAGCCAAGGAGGCTTTGGCCAATTATGGCTCAGGGGATTTAGTACACGCCCCACACTATATAAGGCCGCCTGCACGGCGGCCCTGTGTAGTGTGTGTTCCGGCGTTCATTGAGAGAGAGAGAGAGACAGACAGTGACATTTGATTTGAGTTAGATAGATTAGGCAGAACAGTCAGTCAGTTAGCTGCACTTACAGTGTATTGTGTATATATATGCATCCCAGGTGTTGAATATATATATATATATATACACTGTATTCAGTTTAGCTAGATCCGTTCCTGTTATCTTCCTACTGACAGGCAGGCTTGTCTTGTTACAGTATTTACAGCTACCTGAAGAAAATTACTGGTGTTCTTTTGATCCTATTAGTACCACAGTCAGGCAGCTAGACTATTTACAGTTAGTGCAGTGCATCCTGCTCACAGTGTTCAGCTAGATCCGTTCCTGTTATCTTCTTACTGACAGGCAGGCTTGTCTTGTTACAGTATATACAGTTACCTGAAGAAAATTACTGGTGTTCTTTTGATCCTATTAGTACCACAGTCAGGCAGCTAGACTATTTACAGTTAGTGCAGTGCGTCCTGCTCACAGTGTTCTGCTAAACCTACAAGTTAGTGGGGTGCGTCCTGCTCACAGTGTTCAGCTAAACCTACAAGTTAGTGGGGTGCGTCCTGCTCACAGTGATCAGCTAAACCTACAAGTTAGTGAGGTGCGTCCACCTCACAGTGTTCAGCTAAACCTACAAGTTAGGGGTATGCGTCCTGCTCACAGTGTTCTGCTAGATCCGTTCCTGTTATCTTCTTACTGACAGGCAGGCTTGTCTTGTTACAGTATATACAGCTACCTGAAGAAAATTACTGGTGTTCTTTTAATCCTATTAGTACCACAGTCAGGCAGCTAGACTATTTACAGTTAGTGCAGTGCGTCCTGCTCACAGTGTTCAGCTAGATCCGTTCCTGTTATCTTCTTACTGACAGGCAGGCTTGTCTTGTTACAGTATATACAGCTACCTGAAGAAAATTCCTGGTGTTCTTTTGATCCTATTAGTACCACTATTTACAGTTAGTGCAGTGCGTCCTGCTCACAGTGTTCTGCTAAACCTACAAGTTAGTGGGGTGCGTCCTGCTCACAGTGTTCAGCTAAACCTACAAGTTAGTGGGGTGTGTCCTGCTCACAGTGTTCAGCTAAACCTACAAGTTAGTGGGGTGTGTCCTGCAGACAGTGTTCAGCTAAACCTACAAGTTAGTGGGGTGCGTCCTGCTCACAGTGTTCAGCTAAACCTACAAGTTAGTGGGGTGCGTCCTGCTCACAGTGTTCAGCTAAACCTACAAGTTAGTGGGGTGCGTCCTGCTCACAGTGTTCAGCTAAACCTACAAGTTAGTGGGGTGCGTCCACCTCACAGTGTTCAGCTAAAGCTACCTGTAGAAGGTTGGTGGTGTTCTCATACTACAGGCAGGCAGTTGATTTTGCTAGCTGCAGTATCAGTACATATATATATAGCTTAGTGCAGCTACAGGCCATTAGTATGTCTGGAAGGCCAAGAAGGAGAGGCAGACAGTCACAAGCCAATAAGAGAGGGCAAGCGGGCTCTGTGTCTAGTGCTGGTCGTGGAGACGGTGCATCCTCATCAGCACGTGGCCGTGGGACATGCTTGGCCTTTTTTTCGGCAGCTGGCTGTGTTGAGCCGCAACATGCGGAAGACTTGGTCAAGTGGGTGACCAAGCCGTCCTCATCCTCCTCATCCTCTTTCACCCATGCCCAGGGTACTTTGTCTGGCAAAGCAGCGGCCTCTTCCCTCGGCTCAATGTCATCAGTGACTCCTTCCCTAGCCCCACCATGTCCTCCTGAGGAGTCCCTCGAACTGTTTGACCACAGTGTTGGGTACATACTCCAGGAGGATGCCCAGCATTTGGAAGGCTCTGATGATGATACTGAGCTCGATGAAGACAGTAACATGAGCACGGACATATGGGGTGCCCAAGAAGGACAGCAATCTGGCAGTCATGCTCCCCCTGTTGCAGCATACTGCCAGGTTTTCTCCAGTGATGAGGAGGGAGGGGATGATGAGGTCACTGACTCAACGTGGGTGCCTGATAGGAGAGAGGAGGAGGAGGAGGAGGCAGCACATCACCAACGAGGCAGGATGCCCTCCAGGGGCCAGCCTAAGGGCAGCACATTGACTGCATCACACCCCAAAGCTCCACATGTGCAGGGCGCTGCAGTCTCTGCGCGTTATTCAAAAAGTTATTTGGTGTGGGCCTTTTTTGAGACGAGTGCATCAGATCGCACCTCTGCTATTTGCAACATATGTCTCAAGCGTATCTCGCGTGGCCAAAACATCTCCCGCTTGGGTACCACATGCTTGACCAGACATATGTTGACCTGCCATGCAGTTCGTTGGCAAGCGTATCTAAAAGACCCACACCAAAGAACAAAGAGGACCTCTCCTTGCTCCTCATCAGCTGAGATTTCCAACCCCACTATACCTTCTGTCCTCTCTGAGACCTGCATTGAGAGGAATGAAGTTGTAGAATTAGGTGTGTCACAGCCAAGTACTGGTGGGCAATCTGCTTTTGGTACACCGATGTCAGATTGTACCAGGCAAATTTCCCTGCCCCAGCTGCTACACCGCCGAAACAAGTTTGCTCCCAGCCATCCACATGCCCAGCGGTTGAATGCTAGCTTGGCAAAATTGCTAGCACTTCAACTGCTGCCTTTTCAGTCCGTCAACCAGTGCTCGGCTGACGGACCTCCAAAAGGAGTTTAACCTGCCCAAGAACCGCCTAATCTGTGACATGCCCACCAGGTGGAACTCAACATTGGCCATGCTGCAGCGGCTGCACACGCAGCAGAGGGCCATCAATGAGTACCTGTGCGACTATGGCACCAGGACAGGGTCAGGGGAGCTTGTTTTTTTTTCCCCACGCCAGTGGGCCATGATCAGGGATGCATGCACTGTCCTGTCACCATTTGAGGAGGCCACAAGGATGGTGAGCAGTGACAGTGCATGCATCAGTGACACTGTCCCCCTTGTCCACCTGTTGGAGCACACGCTGCGTGGAATAATGAACAGGGCACTTGAGGCAGAACAGAGGCAGGAAGAGGAGGACTTCCTTAGCTCTCAAGGCCCCATTTATCCAGACAGTGTTCCTGCGTGCCCGCCGATCACACAGGAAGAGGACGAGGAGGAGGAGGAGGAAAATTGTGTCAGTATGGAGGTGGAGCCTGGCACTCATCATCAGCAGCAGTCTTTAAGGGATCAGTCCCAAGAAACACATGGACTTGTACGTGGCTGGGAGGAGGTGGCTGCGGACCATGTCGTCCTTAGTGACCCAGAGGACTCCGGACCGAATGCCTCAGCAAACCTACGCTGCATGGCCTCCCTGATCCTGCAAAGCCTGCGTAAGGATCCTCGTATTCGTGGTATCAAGGAGAAGGACCAATACTGGCTGGCAACCCTCCTTGATCCACATTACAAGGGTAAGGTTGCGGACCTTATCTTGCCATCGCAGAGGGAGCAGAGGATGAAACATCTTCGGGAGGCCTTGCAGAAAGGTCTGTGCGACGCGTTCCCAGAGACTGGGAGGCTACAAACTCCTGTTTCTGGACAACGTGTTGCTGAGGCTTCGGTCAGTCAAAGAAGGAGCGGTGGAGAAGGTGGCCATCTGACCGATGCGTTCAGACAATTTTTTGGTCCGCAGCCCCAAGGTATGATCGGTTCCAGCAACCATCGCCAGCGTCTGTTTTACATGGTGCAGGAATACCTAGGGGCAAGATCAGACTTGGACACCTTTCCCACCGAAAATCCTCTGGGTTACTGGGTCTTGAGGATGGATCACTGGCCAGAGCTTGCACAGTATGCAATTGAGCTACTGGCCTGTCCTGCATCCAGCGTTCTTTCGGAACGCACATTCAGTGCTGTTGGAGGCGTGGTAACCGATCACAGGGTGCGTCTGTCCACCGACTTGGTCGATCGACTCACCTTCATAAAAATGAATCTGTCTTGGATCACCACCAGCTACCAAGCACCTGATGCTGATGTAACCGAACAATTTTTTTTGAAATCTCAGATCCCTTCAAAGACTGCCTATGCTGATGCTGAGTGGCTATCCCTGAGTAATTATCCTCTTCCTCCTCAATCATCACGCTGATAGCTTGTAAGAACATTTTTGGTTCTGGGCCCCACCACCAGTGCCTAAGGCACAATTTTTTAGCCCCTGTTTAACAGGGGCGTGTAATTACAATTTTTGATGCAATACTTTGCAGCAGGGCTCGTTCCTGCGTTCCAACTAGAGTGTCTGTGAGGGGTTGCAGTGTTGTGGCACCAGCACCAGTGCCTAAGGCCCAATTTTTCTGCCCCTGTTTAACAGCGGCGTGTAATTACAATTTTTGATGCAATACTTTGCAGCAGGGCTCATTTCAGCATTCCAACTAGAGTGTCTGTGAGGGGTTGCAGTGTTGTGGCACCAGCACCACCACCACCAAAGGCCCAATTTTTCTGCCCCTGTTCAACAGGGGCATGTAATTACAATTCTTGATCTAATATTTTACAGCAGGGCCCATTTCTGCACCCACCAAGAGCGAGTGAGGACTTACAGTGTTGTGGCACCAGCACCACCACCACCAAAGGCCCAGTTTTTCTGCCCCTGTTCAACAGGGTCATGTAATTGCAATTCTTGATGTAATATTTCACAGCAGGGCCCTGTGAGGGCTTACGTTGTTGTGGCCACAACAACACCTAAGGCCCAAATTTCTGCTGAGTATATAGGGCAGGCCCCTACTTTCAAACATCTAACTTACAAATGACTCCTACTTGCAAACGGAAGGAGACAACAGGAAGTGAGATGAAATCTACCCCTAGGAAGGGAAATTCTCTCCTGTAAGAGTTAATATGGGAAAAAAATTTCTCCTTTCCACTGATGCTTTCCAATCCTTGTTCCACAAAAAACCCCAAATTCTCAAAAAACATTTGTCATTGGGACAAAAAGTGATGTGAAATCTTCTAAAGAGGAGGAAAGACAGCAAAACAAATGTCACAGGGGTGATAACCCTTCCCTATGTTTTCCAAAAAGCTTAAAAAAGATTTTTTGGCTGGAGCTAAACACGTTAAAAATGTACCCGTTCAAAATGACAAACAGATTCTACTTAACAACAAACCTACAGTCCCTGTCTTGTTTGCACCGCCTGTATACTGCTGTTCAGAGTATATAAGGCCTGGTGGCCCCACACCTTTCCTTATTTTAATTTGGGTGCGGGGTTCCCCTTAATATCCATACAAGACCCAAAGGGCCTGGTAATGGACTGGGGGGTACCCATGCCGTTTGTCTCACTGATTTTCATCCATATTGCTAGGACCCGACATTACATTAAACCCGCAAGCAGTTTTAAATTAGATTTTTTCCTTTAAAAATGACATTTGGTGCAGGGACTGTTCTAAACACGGGAAACATGCGCCACTTTACAGGCATCTTATAGACACCCCCCAGGTACGATATTTAAAGGAATATTTCACTTTTTTTTTTTTACTTTAAGCATCATTAAAATCACTGCTCCCGAAAAAACTGCCGTTTTTAAAAGTTTTTTTTGCATTGATACATGTCCCCTGGGGTAGGACCCGGGTCCCCAAACAATTAGGACAATACCATGCAAATTAGCCTTTAAAATGAGCACTTTTGATTTCAAACGTTCGAGTCCCATAGACGTCAATGGGGTTCTAACGTTCGTGCAAACTTTCGGTCCATTCGCAGGTTCTGGTGCGAACCAAACCGGGGGTGTTCGGCTCATCCCTATTAACCACTTAAGGACCAGCCTTGTTTTGGATTTTAAGTGTTTACATGTTTAAAACAGGTTTTTTTGCTAGAAAATTACTTAGAACCCCCAAACATTATATATTTTTATTTCTAACACCCTAGAGGATAAAATGGCGGTCGTTGCAATACTTTTTTTTTGCACCGTATTTGCGCAGCAGTCTTAAAAGCACACTTTTTTTTAAAAAAAATCACTTTTTTGAATAAAAAAATAAGACAACAGTAAAGTTAGCCCAATTTTTTTTATATTGTTATTAATGTTATGCCAAGTAAATTGATACCCAACATGTCACGCTTCAAAATTGCGCCTGCTCGTGGAATGGCGTCCAAATTTTACCATCAAAAATCTCCATAGGCGACGTTTAAAAAATATTACAGGTTGGATGTCTTGCGTTACAGAGGAGGTCTAGGGCTAGAATTATTGCTCTCGCCCTACTGGCCATGGCGATACCTCACATGTGTGGTTTGACCACCGTTTTCATATGCGGGCGCTACTCGCGTATGCGTTCGCTTCTGCGCGTGACCTCGTCCGGACGGGGGGGTTTTTAAAAATTTTTCTTTTATTTTATTATTTATTTTACATTATTTTATTTATTTTTATACTGTTTTAAAAACAATTGTGTCACTTTTATTCCTATTACAAGGAATGTAAACATCTCTTGTAATAGAAAAAAGCATGACAGGACCTCTTAAATATGAGATCTGGGGTCAAAAAGACCTCAGATCTCATATTTACACTAAAATGCAATAAAAAAAGTCATTTAAAAAAAATGACATTGAAAAAAATATGCCTTTAAGAGGCGTGGGCGGAAGTGACGTTTTGACGTCGCTTCCGCCCAGCAGTGTCATGGAGACAAGTAGGCGCCATCTTAGCCTCACTCATCTCAAGGCACAGCACTGAGCAGGACACGAGTACCTCCACCACTACCGACGGCTCTGGTAAGCAGCGGAGGGCACTGGTTCGTGGCGGGAGGGGGGCCCCTCTCCCTCCACCGATAAAAGTGATCTCGCGGCGAATCCGCAGCAGGGACCACTTTTATCAGAAAGCCGACTGCCGCACGAAAACGGGGATACCGGGGGTTATGGCAGCTAGCTGCTGCCATGACAATGATATCCGCCGACAAAATTTGGACATACATCAGCGTGCGGTGGTCAGCAAGTGGTTAAGGGGGTTTAAGTGCCCAGTGGTCAAGTGGTTAATATCCACAGCACACCTGAATGGCCTGGTCTGGATTTTTTATTTTGATGCGGGGTTCCCCTTAATATCCATACCAGACCTGAAGGGCCTGGTATGGATTTTGGGGGGACTCACACGCAATTTTTTTTTTTGATGCAAGGTTCCCCTTAATATTCATACCAGGCCAAAAGGGCCTGATATGGACTGGAGGAAGAACTAATTTTTCATTGATTTTTATCTATATTGCCAGGATCCAACAATACATTACAGCCGCGAGCAGTTTTAAATTAAATATTTTTCCTTTAGAAATGTCATTTTGCTGTGGTACTGTTCTAAACAAAGGAAAGATGCGCTACTTTACAGGCATAATAAGGACACCCCCAGGCACGATATTAAAAGGGATATTTCATTTTTATTGTTTCCCTGCTCCTGAAAAAACTGTTGTTTTTCAAACTTTTTTTGCATTGATACATGTCCCCTGGGGCAGGACCCGGGTCCTCATACACTTTTTATGGCAATAACTTTCATATAAGCCTTTAAAATTAGCACTTTTGATTTTTCTTGTTCGTGTCTCATAGACTTTAATGATGACACATTTTTGGCCTCTTCGCAAGTTCTGGTGCAAACCGAATCAGGGCGTTCGGCTTATCCCTACCCAATGGCACATGAGCATGAATGGTACCATAATATTAATGCCTCAAATGCAAATTATTATTGTATACAATGAAAAGAATCAAACATTAGTAATAGTAATTTCTATGTAGCGTAGTGGTATGCTCTGCTACCTTGCAAGGTTCAAGCCATGGGTTTGAATCCCACCAATGGTCTCACCTACTGTACATTGTACTCAGCAGCATAATTAGCAAATGCACATCAGTTTAGTTTATTCCATCATTTTAACTCTTCAAATGCATGCAATGGAATGTAATTATTCAATAATATTATGGCGTGGAATTCAAAAAATTAATTATTCAAAAATCAAGGAAAAATACAGCATGAGGTCCCCCTCCTCCAGTGCATACCAAGCCCTTCGGATCTGGTATGAACTTTAAGGGGAATTCCACGCCTGAATGTAAAAAAAAAATTACGTAGGGATCCCCCCATGGTTATTAAGGGGAACCCTGCACCAAAATGTATTAAAAAATGTTTTGAGAAATTCACAAATAAATGTGTGACACTGTAGGTACATCTGTAATAGTGTGCCAATGTCCCGATAATGGATCAATATGATTATAGCAACTAGAAAAATGGACTTTCAAGGCACACGGATATACTGACTATAAAAGATAAAAATAGTTTTATTTGATTATAATCTACATAGATAGAAACAGTTAATATAAATAACATAGTCCATAGAGGAAAATTATTTTGTATGTGGTTAATATTTCCTATCCTGCATACAACCAAAACACCGCTTATTGTAACATATATGTAGTAAAACATTTAGAAACAAATAGGGAACAATTTCCCAAATCAATGTTATGATTATAGATGTAAACTGGTGGGTTATGGGTCAGGTTGTAGGTCCAGGTAGGTGTTTTCTTAGTAGCTCGAAATGTTGCGCGTCTGGGTAATGCTTCTTCAGGTGCTAGGAAATTTTTTCTGCTGTATATACATAAAATACATCAATATGTATATATATATATATATATATATATATATATATATATATATATATATATATATATATAAGACACATAAGATATAGAACGTTTACACAGAGTATAGAATGTGCTCCGACCGAATATAACGGCCAAATGGGGACCCCATAAAGGAGTTGGTCATCTGGGGGCAAAACAGTAAAGCCAAGTAACTGGGGAACCTATACTCCCAATATGTAATTTTAAAAAAATAGTAGATTTTATGACGCTTAATATACAATGGATTCTTAATTTCTCCAAGTAGTCACTAGGAACAGGAAGGGGGACCAAATTGTCCCAAACAGGGGGTTTCCAAGGGTAGACACACCGAAGATACAATAAGATCTTTTTGTATGATGATTATTGAGTTTAAAAAATCTATAGTGAATATAGGGGGAAAAAAAGATCCTGCATATTTATAGGTATAACAGAGGGTTCAAAGGCACAATAATAAGGACCAAAAAACACACAATGCTTACCACACAGTAGTCAGGTACGGTGAATAGTGTACAGGTATGGTATCTCAGCTGGTAAGCTGGACAGTTACTTATTTAAAAAAGCAGCAGTGAGAATGAGACATTGTATAGGCATCATGAAACAGACAAATATCCCAGATAAGGAGCAGACCTATGTTGGTTTAATGGTGGAAAAATCTCGTGGATAGCACTAAATTGATGACTTGAAAGAGCCATTATCTATAAGGTAGCAAACAGATAAAAAGAGAGAGGGATAATATACTGTAAAACCTTTCAGTGTCCAGGATCCTACAATGAGGATCAAAGTCAATGGGATAGTAGACATCAATAATAGTGGCTTACCCAAGGTTTGCTTCGGGAAGGCTGTGGAACAAGATGCAACTCCTGATAATCCGACAGTGGTCAGAGAAAATAACCAGAGGTGCGGCGCTGTGCGGCCGAGTTTACTGGCCAAGAACCATTGAGCCATCCGGGCCACCAGGACCAGGGGAATACCATGGGACCATTAATAAGGATGGAGCAAACATTGTGTTACATATTTTACAATTTAAGATAAACAGTACAGTAAATAAAAAGTAAGCATGCTTATAAAAGTTTATAATACTAAATTGACATTGGTATCCACATATATAGTTTGATAAGGTAAATAGCAAATTTATAAACCAGGAAAGCATGTTTGTAGAGTGAATGATCTTATTTATGGTTAATTTCTTATTTTAAATTAGCGTAGGGATATGACTGCAGATTGGTTAATAGTGCATAATTACTTTTCAAATAGAGTCTAAATTGAATAGGACAAGTAAGTTGTTATGTCTTCATTATATCAGACAAATAATAGTGGGAAGTTAAAGAAATATATGTACAGTTATTGATGTTTTTTCTTCTAAGTGGAGTTGAACCAGATTTTTAATATCTAGGATGTATAAAACAATCCCATCTTGCGGAGAAGAAAGTACCGTATATACTCGAGTATAAGTCGAATTTTTCAGCACATTTTTTTGTGCTGAAAGTGCCCCCCTCGACTTATACTCGAGTCAAGCACTTTTCTGCAGCAAAAAATTTCATTTTCCGAACCGACTTTGGGGCCCCATATCTCAGGGCCACTTGGTGCTAGGAACCCCAAATTTGGTATGCAAACACAGTGGAACAGGTACCACAACATATCCAAAGATGAAGTTCCTAGCACTAAGTGGCCCTGAGATACGGGGCCCCAAAATCGGTTCGGAAAATGTCATTCTCTGCTGAAGAAAAATGCTTGACATTTTCTGAACCGACTTTGGGGCCCCATATCTCAGGGCCACTTGGTGCTAGGAACCCCAAATTTGGTGTGCAAACCCATTGGAACTGGTACCATAACATATCCAAAGCTGGGGTTCCTAACACTAAGTTGCCCCGAGATACAGGGCCCCAAAACCGATTCGGAAAATGTCATTTTCTGCTGCAGAAAAGTGCTTGACATTTTCTGAACTGATTTTGGGGCCTTGTATCTCGGGGCCACTTGGTGCTAGAAACCCCAGCTTTGGACATTTTATGGTGCTAGTTCCACTGGGTTTGCACACCAAATTTGGGGTTCCTAGCACTAAGTGGCCCCGAGATACAGGGCCCCAAATTTGGTCAACTGTGTCCATCTGCAGCAATGTCATTTCAGGACCCTTTGGGTTCAGAGACCCCAAATTTTGGCTGCAGCTAGGGGGCATCTAGGAACCCTTAACTACCGAGTTTGAAGTTCAGGGGACCTATGGCTGCAAATGGGCACAGTGAGGCATGCAAATGGGCACAGTGATGCTGCAAATGGGCATTGTTGACCCTCTTTTCCACTTACAGTAGCTGTGCATTTCTCACCCTCGTCTTATACTCGGGTCAATAAGTTTTTCCCATTTTTTTGTAGTAAATTAGGGCCTCGACTTATACTCGGAACGACTTATACTCGAGTATATACGGTATCTGATAGAGGAAGATTTTAAAGGAAGGGCTTATAAGACTGAGTCTCATTAAGTCCTGGCGCTCAAGTGGCATTCAAGCGCTCTATTCATAAACTTTCCTTCTGCAAAATGAACTTATCCCACTCACCCACTCTGGGGTTTTTGGGGACGATGGCCAGAACAGTAAAAGAGACAGAGGAGGTATCAAAATGGTGGTAGAATCGAGGTGACGGGAACCCTGCCCCAAAATTTTTTTAAAAATGGTGTGGGGGTCCCCCCAAAATCCATACCAGACCCTTATCCGAGCACGCAACCTGGCAGGCAGCAGGAAAAGAGGGACTCACACCCCTCCACCTTCTGCCAAGCACGCCCATACACAGCAGCGCCGCTACAGCAAGGCGGCCGCCGTGGGCTGCATGTGTGCGGGGGGTGGCCGCGGGAACCGGGAATCAGGAAGTCGGGTGGGGGGACTCACGCCCCCATAAGTGGCCACTGACTGGTGGAGCCTTATGCTCTGCCTACCCTCCTCCACACTGCTTGACTCTTCTCCTCGGCACTGGGGAGGGGTCTGGCAGTGATGTCAGGAGGAGAGAGAGAGAGGCACAAGGGAACCCCCCAGGACAGCAGGTAAAGTTATTTAATGAATTATATCAGTGTTATGGGAACAGTGTTGGAATTTGCTAGCACAGTGGCTACAATTGATGGGCACAGTGACAGCGTTTGAGGGCACAGTGGCTGTGTTTGATGGGGCACAGTGGCTGCGTTTGAGGGCACAGTGGCTGCAATTGATGGGCACAGTAGCTGCGTTTCTCACAGTGGCTGCAATTGATGGGCACAGTGGCTGTGTTTGGTGGACACAGTGGCTGCGTTTGGTGGGCACAGTGGCTGCATTTGATGGGGCACAATGGCTGCATTTGATGGCACAGTGGCTGCGTTTGATGGGCACAGTAGCTGCGTTTGATGGCACAGTGGCTGCAATTGATGGGCACAGTGGCTGCGTTTGGTGGGCACAGTGGCTGCGTTTGATAGGGCACAGTGTCTGCATTTGATGGGCACAGTGTCTGCGTTTGGTGGGCACAGTGGCTGTAATTGATGGGCACAGTGGCTGCATTTGGTGGGCACAGTGGCTGCGTTTGATGGCCCAGTGGCTACATTTGATGGGCACAGTGGCTGCAATTGATGGGCACAGTGACTTTGTTTGGTGGGTACAGTGGCTTCGTTTGGTGGGCACAGTAGCTGCGTTTGATGGCACAGTGGCTGCAATTGATGGGCACAGTGGCTGCAATTGATGGGCACAGTGGCTGCCTTTGGTGGGCACAGTGGCTGGCTTTGGTGGGCACAGTGGCTGCATTTGGTGGGCACAGTGGCTGCATTTGATGGGGCACAGTGTCTGCGTTTGGGCACAGTGTCTGTGTTTGGTGGGCACAGTGGCTGCAATTGATGGGCACAGTGGCTGCATTTGGTGGGCACAGTGGCTGCGTTTGGTGGGCACAGTGGCTGCGTTTGATGGAACAGTGGCTGCGTTTTATTGGGCACAGTCAGGCTGCAATTGATGTCTTTTTTTCTGAATTTTTTAGTTTGTTTGCACCCCCCCAAAAATGTTGAGCAACAGCCGCCACTGGCTTGTGCAAAGTACTCCAAGCATGCTAAAATCAATGCAAACCCTTTAAACAGTCCACACTTAGTGAAAGTGCATTAATATGCAGATCATGATGTTGCAATAAAGTGCTCCATCAATGCTGAAACCAATGCAAACTCATTAAAGAGGAGTCCCGCCCCCACCCCGTGAAAACATTAAAACTCAGCAGCTACAAATACTGCTGGCTTTTACTATCAGAACACTTACCCATCCAGGGATCCCGCGATGTCGACACCTCAGCCGATTTTCGGATTGGCTCTTGGGTTTTTCCACCATCATTCATGGTAAGGGAAACTGAACGGTTCACTACTGCACATGTGCGAAGCGCGTTGCACTTTCTGAATGTCCCAGTGGAGGAAGGAGGAGGGGGCCAAATTTCAGAGGGGGCAGCGCAGTCTCCAGGGAGTAGGGAAGGGTACCTGTCAAAAACAGGTACCCGTTCCCCCCTGAAAGTTGCCAAATGAGCCTAAAGAGGAAGCGGTGTGGTTTACAGATGATAGGGTTTGTCTTAAACAGGAAGGGGTGTAGCCTCGGCAGCAAGGGGTGGGTCGAATTTAAATTAGGGGGGTGCATGAGTTTAGTCAGGCCTAGGGCAGCACAAAACCTAAATACACCACTGGATGGACCGGGGAAAGAAGAAGCTGGAAGAAGATGCAGAAGCCCAGAGGAAGAAGCGGAGGAAGATGGAGGAAGAAGCGGGGGAAGAAGAAGCCGGAGGAAGATGGAGAAGACGGGAGGAAGAAGCGGGGAAAGAAGAAGAGCTATTTTATAATAAAGGAATTGCCAAAAACTGGCTATTGTCATTTGTCACATTTTACTGCTTTTTTTGGTGAATGTGTAGGAGTACCGGGGGAGCTGAGATCTGGGGGTCCACAATATTTAAAGGAATTTTTCATTTTTACTGTTTCACTTTAAGCATTATTAAAATCACTGCTCCCGAAAAAACGTCCGCTTTAAAAAATTTTTTCCAATTGATACATGTCTCCTGGGACAGGACCAAGGTCCTTATACACTTTTTATGGCAAAGAACTTGCATATAAGCCTTAAGTGAGAATTTGGAATTTTGCAGGTTCGAGCCCCTTTGAATTCCACTATTCCTGCATATGTGATCTGACAGGCATTTTTGCTCACAATAGCGCTGCTTTCCATTTGCATTAGCGCTCAGTTTCTGAGAGTTGAAGTGTTACTTGGCCTTATTTGGGTGCTATTTTCTGGGACTGCGGGATCATTTTTCAGTGCTATAGTAAATGACCCCCATAGAGAATTGTGAATATAACTTTACATACAGCACATGCAGCACTGCTTGTGCAAAAACAACCAATAGTGTTTCCAGTTACAGGCTAACCTAGTGGGGTTAATTTACTAAAAAAGTAGATCATGTTCACTTTTAAAATTATTTTTTCATTTATCTAAGCGAATGAGGGCAAACAAAGTAAAAAAAAAACATAATTTTGCCAGCACACGATTAAAATAGTAAAGCCAGCATAACTTCACCTTATTCACTAAGCAAAGTGAATTTATGTGTGCATTCAAAAATCCTGTTTTTATAATTTTCTTGGATAGGATTGAGTATTCTTTGCAAAGGGAATTTTCACTAGACTCCACATCATTCACAAAGTTAAATAAAACTTGATTATGCAAAGTGGAAATTTACTTTGAAAGTGAACATGTGCTGGTCGTTTAGTAAACCAGGGTCACCGAATGCTTAAAGCGGGGGTCCACCTACATCAACCTAAAAAAAAAATATTAAAAGCCAGCAGCTACAAGTACTGCAGCTGCTGACTTTTAATACATGGCCACTTACCTGTGCCAGGGTCCAGCGATGTCGGCAGGCGACGCAGAGAACCTGCTCGGTTCTCGGCAGCTGCCGCCACCATCCTAGGTAAGGGAATCAGGAAGTGAAGCGTTGCGGCTTCACTTCCCGGTTCCCTACTGCGCATGCGCAAGTCGCGCTGCACATCGTACCTGGTCCCCGCTATCTCCTGGGAGCTGTATGTTTCCTAGGAGACAGCACGGAGGGACAGGAAGAAGCATGGACTCCCATGGGAGTCTATGCCGGAAGTGGGCGCAAATACCTGTCTTAGACAGGTATCTGCATCCCCCCTCCCCCCTGAAAAGGTGCCAAATGTGACACCGGAGGGGGGGGGGTTCCGAAAAGTGGAAGTTCCATTTTTGTGTGGAACTCCGCTTTAATAACTATTTAGAATAATAAAGAGACGCAATGGGGCATATTTACTAAACAAAGAGAGCAGGGTTTTTTAACCTTTTTACCTTGGGGGAACCACTGACAGATAGTTTGAGACCTCGAGGAACCCCTGAAAAAATGTTCACATCTACTGCTCATGAAACATCGGTGTGATCAGTGAGCTGTTGATATAACAACAATGATTTTTAAAAATACCATTAAATAATGAAATCAATATTAAAATTGACCTATTTAATGTGAAATCCTTCAACTCTCCCTTTTTGGTTCCCACATGCAGGAAAGAGACATCTCCATAGTGTTTTACCATTTCAAATTAAAGATTTATTTATAAAAGTGAAAACGTACTCACATTTAGCATAGTGATACAGAGCTTTGAAAAATACAGAAAGCTGGGAGCCGGCTTCCTGTATTTTTTCCTGTATTGGCTGACTGATTTTGATTGACAGCAGCGGAGGCCAATGGTGCCACGCTGTTGTGAGGAGGGGAGTCCCAGGCAGCCGAGACACTCCTGCAACATTGCTGGATCTAGAGGGACTTCAGGTAAGTTTTGGGGGGGTCAGGGGGGCTACTGCACACAGAAGGCTTTTTATCTTAATGCATAGAATGCATTAAGATTAAAAAAAACCTTCTGCCTTTACAATCCCTTTAACCACTTGCCGACCACCTAACGCAGATATACTGTGGCAGAATGGCATGGGCAGGCAAAATCACGTACCTGGTACGTGATTGCTTGCCGCGGGCGGGGGGTCCTATCGGACCCCCTCGGTGCCCGAGGTGGTCGGCTTCTGACTGGGAGCGTTCAGAGATGAGGGGGAGGCCATCCATTCATGGCCCCCCTCGCGATCGCTCTTAGCCAATGGGATCATTCCCCTGCCTCTGTATAGTACACAGAGGCAGAGGAAATGATGTCATCTCTCCTCGGCTCTGTATTTTCCGTTCCGGCGCAGAGGAGAGAAGATATCCAAGTGAGTGCACAACACACACACAGTAGAACATGCCAGGCATACTTTACACCCCCCTTTACCCCCCGATCACCCCCTAATCACCCCTCCCCCCCTGTCACACTGACACCAACCAGTTTTTTTTTCTGATTACTGCATTGGTGTCAGTTTATGACAGTTAGTATGGTAGGGCAGTTAGTGTTAGCCCCCTGTAGGTCTAGGGTACCCCCTAACCCCCCTAATAAAGTTTTAACCCCTTGATAACCCCCCGTCGCCAGTGTCGCTAAGCGATCATTTTTCTGATCGCTGTATTAGTGTCGCTGGTGACGCTAGTTAGGGAGGTAAATATTTAGGTTCGCTGTCAGCGTTTTATAGCAACAGGGACCCCCATATACTACTTAATAAATGTTTTAACCCATTGATTGCCCCCTAGTTAACTCTTTCACCAGTGATCACCGTATAACTGTTACGGGTGACGCTGGTTAGTTCGTTTATTTTTTATAGTGTCAGGGCACCCGCCGTTTATTACCTAATAAAGGTTTAGCCCCCTGATCGCCCGGCGTCGATATGCGTTGCCCCTGACAGTGTCAGTTTAGCGCCAGTACTGCTAACACCCACGCACGCAGCATACGCCTCCCTTAGTGGTATAGTATCTGAACGGATCAATATCTGATCTGATCAGATCTATACTAGCGTCCCCAGCAGTTTAGGGTTTCCAAAAATGCAGTGTTAGCGGGATCATCCCAGATACCTGCTAGCACCTGCGTTTTGCCCCTCCGCCCAGCCCAGCCCAGCCCACCCAAGTGCAGTATCGATCGATCACTGTCACTTACAAAACACTAAACGCATAACTGCAGCATTCGCAGAGTCAGGCCTGATCCCTGCGATCGCTAACAGTTTTTTTGGTAGCATTTTGGTGAACTGGCAAGCACCAGCCCCAGGCAGCCTCAGGTTAGCGCCAGTACTGCTAACACCCACGCACGCATCGTACACCTCCCTTAGTGGTTTAGTATCTGAACGGATCAATATCTGATCCGATCTGATCTATACTAGCATCCCCAGCAGTTTAGGGTTCCCAAAAACACAGTGTTAGCGGGATCAGCCCAGATACCTGCTAGCACCTGCGTTTTGCCCCTCCGCCCGGTCCAGCCCACCCAAGTGCAGTATCGATCGATCACTGTCACTTACAAAACACTAAACGCATAACTGCAGCGTTCGCAGAGTCAGGCCTGATCCCTGCGATCGCTAACAGTTTTCGGTAGCGTTTTGGTGAACTGGCAAGCGCCAGCGGCCTAGTACACCCCGGTCGTAGTCAAACCAGCACTGCAGTAACACTTGGTGATGTGGCGAGTCCCATAAGTGCAGTTCAAGCTGGTGAGGTGGCAAGCACAAGTAGTGTCCCGCTGCCACCAAGAAGAAGACAAACAGGCCGTCATGCCCATAATGCCCTTCCTGCTGCATTTGCCAATCCTAATTGGGAACCCACCACTTCTGCAGCGCCCGTACTTCCCCCATTCACATTCCCAACCAAATGAAGTCGGCTGCATGAGAGGCATTTTCTTTATGTCCTCCTGAGTACCCCTACCCAACGAACCCCCCCAAAAAGATGTCGTCGCTACAGCAAGCGCTGATATAGGCGTGACACCCGCTATTATTGTCCCTCCTGTCCTGACAATCCTGGTCTTTGCATTGGTGAATGTTTTGAACGCTACCATTCACTAGTTGAGTATTAGCGTAGGATACAGCATTGCACAGACTAGGACACACTTTCACAGGCTCTCCCAAGATGCCATCGCATTTTGAGAGACCCAAACCTGGAACCAGTTACAGTTATAAAAGTTACAGTTACAAAAAAAAGTGTAAAAATAAAAAAAGCACAAAAAAATATAAAATAAAAAAAAATAGTTGTTGTTTTATTGTTCTCTCTCTCTCTATTCTCTCTCTATTGTTCTGCTCTTTTTTACTGTATTCTATTCTGCAATGTTTTATTGTTATTATGTTTTATCATGTTTGCTTTTCAGGTATGCAATTTTTTATACTTTACTGTTTACTGTGCTTTATTGTTAACCATTTTTTTGTGTTCAGGTACGCCATTCACGACTTTGAGTGGTTTTACGAGAATGATTCCTGCAGGTTTAGGTATCATCTTGGTATCATTTTTTCAGCCAGCGGTCGTGTAAAAGCAATCCTAGTGGCTAATTAGCCTCTAGACTGCTTTTACAAGCAGTGGGAGGGAATGCCCCCCCCACCGTCTTCCGTGTTTTTCTCTGGCTCTCCTGTCTCAACAGGGAACCTGAGAATGCAGCCGGTGATTCAGCCAGCTGACCATAGAGCTGATCAGAGACCAGAGTGGCTCCAAACATCTCTATGGCCTAAGAAACCGGAAGCTACAAGCATTTTATGACTTAGATTTTGCCGGATGTAAACAGCGCCATTGGAAAATTGTGAAAGCATTTTATCACACCGATCTTGGTGTGGTCATATGCTTTGAGGGCAGAGGAGAAATCTAGGGTCTATTTTTTCAAAAAAGAGTACCTGTCACTACCTATTGCTGTCATAGGGGATATTTACATTCCCTGAGATAACAATAAAATTGATTTAAAAAAAAATGAAAGGAACAGTTTAAATATAAGATAAAAAAGCAAAAAAAAAAAAAGAAAAAAAAAAAAGCACCCCTGTCCCCCCCTGCTCTCGCCCAAAGGCGAACTCAAGCGTCGGTCTGGCATCAAATGTAAACAGCAATTGCACCATGCATGTGAGGTATCACCGCGAAGGTCAGATCAAGGGCAGCAATTTTAGTAGTAGACCTCCTCTGTAAATCTAAAGTGGTAACCTGTAAAGGCTTTTAAAGGCTTTTAAAAATGTATTTATTTTGTTGCCACTGCACGTTTGTGCGCAATTTTAAACCATGTCATGTTTGGTATCCGTGTTACATAGTAGGTGAGGTTGAAAAAAGGCACAAGTCCATCAAGTCCAACCTATGTGTGTGATTATGTGTCAGTATTACATTATATATCCCTGTATGTTGCAGTCATTCAGGTGATTATCTAATAGTTTCTTGAAGCTATCAATGCTCCCTGCTGAGACCACCGCCTGTGGAAGGGAATTCCACATCCTTGCCGCTCTTACAGTAAAGAACCCTCTACGTAGTTTAAGGTTAAACTTCTTTTCTTCTAATTGTAATGAGTGGCCACGAGTCTTATTAAACTCTCTTCTGCGAAAAAGTTTTATCCCTATTGTGGGGTCACCAGTAGGGATGAGCTTCGTGTTCGAGTCGAACCCATGTTCGACTCGAACATCGGCTGTTCGGTCGTTCGCCGAATTGCGAACGATATGGGCCGTTCGCGCCAAATTCGTGTGGCGCGTCACGGCCCATAATTCACTGCGGCATCGCAGTGCATTGCTGGCTGATGATTGGCCAAGCATGCACTATGACCCGCATGCTTGGCCAATCACAGCGCCGTCAGTAGAGAGAGCTGTAATTGGCCAAAGCCAGGGTGGCTTTGGCCAATTATGACTCAGGGGATTTAGTACACGCCCCACACTATATAAGGCCGCCTGCACGGCGGCCCTGTGTAGTGTGTGTTCCGGTGTGCTAAGAGATAGAGAGAGAGAGAGAGACAGTGTCATTTGATTTGAGTTAGATAGATTAGGCAGAACAGTCAGTCAGTTAGCTGCACTTACAGTGTATTGTGTATATATATGCATCCCAGGTGTTGCATATATATATATACACTGTATTCAGTTTAGCTAGATCCGTTCCTGTTATCTTCTATCTAGACTATTTACATTTAGTGCAGTGCGTCCTGCTCACAGTGTTCAGCTAGATCCGTTCCTGTTATTTACATTTAGTGCAGTGCGTCCTGCTCACAGTGTTCAGCTAGATCCATTCCTGCTATTTACATTTAGTGCAGTGCGTCCTGCTCACAGTGTTCAGCTAGATCCGTTCCTGCTATTTACATTTAGTGCAGTGCGTCCTGCTCACAGTGTTCAGCTAGATCCGTTCCTGCTATTTACATTTAGTGCAGTGCGTCCTGCTCACAGTGTTCAGCTAGATCCGTTCCTGCTATTTACATTTAGTGCAGTGCGTCCTGCTCACAGTGTTCAGCTAGATCCGTTCCTGCTATTTACATTTAGTGCAGTGCGTCCTGCTCACAGTGTTCAGCTAGATCCGTTCCTGCCATTTACATTTAGTGCAGTGCGTCCTGCTCACAGTGTTCAGCTAGATCCGTTCCTGCAATTTACATTTAGTGCAGTGCGTCCTGCTCACAGTGTTCAGCTAGATCCGTTCCTGCAATTTACATTTAGTGCAGTGCGTCCTGCTCACAGTGTTCAGCTAGATCCGTTCCTGCTATTTACATTTAGTGCAGTGCGTCCTGCTCACAGTGTTCAGCTAGATCCGTTCCTGCTATTTACATTTAGTGCAGTGCGTCCTGCTCACAGTGTTCAGCTAGATCCGTTCCTGCAATTTACATTTAGTGCAGTGCGTCCTGCTCACAGTGTTCAGCTAGATCCGTTCCTGCAATTTACATTTAGTGCAGTGCGTCCTGCTCACAGTGTTCAGCTAGATCCGTTCCTGCTATTTACATTTAGTGCAGTGCGTCCTGCTCACAGTGTTCAGCTATATCCGTTCCTGCTATTTACATTTAGTGCAGTGCGTCCTGCTCACAGTGTTCAGCTAGATCCGTTCCTACTATTTACATTTAGTGCAGTGCGTCCTGCTCACAGTGTTCAGCTAGATCCGTTCCTGCCATTTACATTTAGTGCAGTGCGTCCTGCTCACAGTGTTCAGCTAGATCCGTTCCTGCAATTTACATTTGTGCAGTGCGTCCTGCTCACAGTGTTCAGCTAGATCCGTTCCTGCCATTTACATTTAGTGCAGTGCGTCCTGCTCACAGTGTTCAGCTAGATCCGTTCCTGCTATTTACATTTAGTGCAGTGCGTCCTGCTCACAGTGTTCAGCTAGATCCGTTCCTGTTATTTACATTTAGTGCAGTGCGTCCTGCTCACAGTGTTCAGCTAGATCCATTCCTGCTATTTACATTTAGTGCAGTGCGTCCTGCTCACAGTGTTCAGCTAGATCCGTTCCTGTTATCTTCTAGACTATTTACATTTAGTGCAGTGCGTCCTGCTCACAGTGTTCAGCTAGATCCGTTCCTGCTATTTACATTTAGTGCAGTGCGTCCTGCTCACAGTGTTCAGCTAGATCCGTTCCTGTTATCTTCCTACTGACAGGCAGGCTTGTCTGGTTACAGTATATAAAGCTACCTGAAGAAAATTACAGGTGTTCTATCCCAGCTTAGTGCAGCTACAGGCCATTAGTATGTCTGGAAGGCCAAGAAGGAGAGGCAGACAGTCACAAGCCAATAAGAGAGGTCAAGCAGGCTCTGTGTCTAGTGCTGGTTGTGGAGACGGTGCATCCTCATCAGCACGTGGCCATGGGACACGCTTGGCCTTTTTTTCGGCAGCTGGCCGTGTTGAGCCGCAACATGCGGAAGACTTGGTCGAGTGGATGACCAAGCCGTCCTCATCCTCCTCATCCTCTCTCACCCATGCCCAGGGTGCTTTGTCTGGCAAAGCAGCGGCCTCTTCCCTCAGCTCAATGTCATCAGTGACTCCTTCCCTAGCTCCACCATGTCCTCATGAGGATTCCCTCAAACTGTTTGACCACAGTGTTGGGTACATGCTCCAGGAGGATGCCCAGCGTTTGGAAGGCTCTGATGATGATACTGAGCTCGATGAAGGCAGTAACATGAGCACGGACAGAGGGGGTGCCCAAGAAGGACAGCAATCTGGCAGTCATGCTCCCCCTGCTGCAGCATACTGCCAGGTTTGCTCGAGTGATGAGGAGGGAGGGGATGATGAGGTCACTGACTCAACGTGGGTGCCTGATAGGAGAGAGGAGGAGGAGGAGGAGGAGGAGGAGGAGGCGGCACATCACCAACGAGGCAGGATGCCCTCCAGGGGCCAGCCTAAGGGCAGCACATTGACTGCATCACACCCCAAAGCTCCACATGTGCAGGGCGCTGCAGTCTCTGCGCGTTATTCAAAAAGTTCTTTGGTGTGGGCCTTTTTTGAGACGAGTGCATCAGATCGCACCGCTGCTATTTGCAACATATGTCTCAAGCGTATCTCGCGTGGCCAAAACATCTCCCGCTTGGGTACCACATGCTTGACCAGACATATGTTGACCTGCCATGCAGTTCGTTGGCAAGCGTATCTAAAAGACCCACACCAAAGAACAAAGAGGATCTCTCCTTGCTCCTCATCAGCGGAGATTTCCAACCCCACTAGACCTTCAGTCCTCTCTGAGACCTGCAGTGAGAGGAATGAAGGTGTAGAATTAGGTGTGTCACAGCCAAGTACTTGTGGGCAATCTGCTTTTGGTACACCGACGTCAGATTGTACCAGGCAAATTTCCCTGCCCCAGCTGCTGCACCGCCGAAAGAAGTTTGCTCCCAACCATCCACATGCCCAGCGGTTGAATGCTAGCTTGGCAAAATTGCTAGCACTTCAACTGCTGCCTTTTCAGTTGGTAGACTCTGCCCCCTTCCGTGAGTTTGTGGAATGTGCGGTTCCTCAGTGGCAGGTACCCAAACGCCACTTTTTCTCACGGAAGGCGATTCCGGCTCTCTACCGGCATGTGGAAGGCAATGTCCATGCCTCGCTGGACAGGGCGGTCAGCGGTAAGGTGCATATTACCGCTGACTCATGGTCCAGCAGGCATGGACAGGGACGTTACCTAAGTTTCACGGCGCATTGGGTGACTCTGCTGGCAGCTGGGAAGGATGCAGGACAAGGTGCGGTAGTGTTGGAGGTTGTTCCGCCACCACGCCTCCAAAATGCTGATTGTGACACACCTCTCTCCTCCACCCCCTCCTCTTCTTCTTCCTCCATGGCCTCTTCCTCGGAACCAGCGGTGCTCCGTAGGCGTTCAAGGGGCTACGCAAGTACGCAGGCCAAAAGATGCCATGCGGTGCTTGAGCTGGTGTGCTTGGGGGACAGGAGCCACACTGGGGCAGAGGTTCTGTCAGCTCTGCAGGGGCAGGTTCAGAGGTGGTTGACGCCACGCCAACTTAAGGCAGGAATGGTGGTTTGCGACAATGGCACCAACCTCCTCTCTGCCCTCCGACAGGGACAAATAACCCATGTGCCCTGTTTGGCTCACGTCCTTAACTTGGTGGTGCAGCGGTTCTTGGGCAGGTACCCGGGCTTACAGGATGTCCTGAGGCAGGCCAGGAAAGTCTGTGTGCATTTCCGCCGGTCATATAATGCCAGTGCTCGGCTGACGGACCTCCAAAAGGAGTTTAACCTGCCCAAGAACCGCCTAATCTGTGACATGCCCACCAGGTGGAACTCAACGTTGGCCATGCTGCAGCGGCTGCACACGCAGCAGAGGGCCATCAATGAGTACCTGTGCGACTATGGCACCAGGACAGGGTCAGGGGAGCTTGTTTTTTTTTCCCCACGCCAGTGGGCCATGATCAGGGATGCATGCACTGTCCTGTCACCATTCGAGGAGGCCATGAGGATGGTGAGCACTGACAGTGCATGCATCAGTGACACTGTCCCCCTTGTCCACCTGTTGGAGCACACGCTGCGTGGAATAATGGACAGGGCACTTGAGGCAGAACAGAGGCAGGAAGAGGAGGAATTCCTTAGCTCTCAAGGCCCCCTTTATCCAGACAGTGTTCCTGCGTGCCCGCCGATCACACAGGAAGAGGACGAGGAGGAGGAGGAGGAGGAGGAAGATTGTGTCAGTATGGAGGTGGAGCCTGGCACTCAGCATCAGCAGCAGTCTTTAAGGGATCAGTCCCAAGGAACACATGGACTTGTACGTGGCTGGGAGGAGGTGGCTGCGGACGTTGTTGTCCTTAGTGACCCAGAGGACTCCGGACCGAATGCCTCAGCAAACCTACGCTGCATGGCCTCCCTGATCCTGCAAAGCCTGCGTAAGGATCCTCGTATTCGTGGTATCAAGGAGAAGGACCAATACTGGCTGGCAACCCTCCTTGATCCACGTTACAAGGGTAAGGTTGCGGACCTTATCTTGCCATCGCAGAGGGAGCAGAGGATGAAACATCTTCGGGAGGCCTTGCAGAAAGGTCTGTGCAACGCGTTCCCAGAGACTGGGAGGTTACAAACTCCTGTTTCTGGACAACGTGTTGCTGAGGCTTCGGTTAGTCAAAGAAGGAGCGGTGGAGAAGGTGGCCGTCTGACCGATGCGTTCAGACAATTTTTTGGTCCGCAGCCCCAAGGTATGATCGGTTCCAGCAACCATCGCCAGCGTCTGTTTTACATTTACATGGTGCAGGAATACCTAGGGGCAAGATCAGACTTGGACACCTTTCCCACCGAAAATCCTCTGGGTTACTGGGTCTTGAGGATGGATCACTGGCCAGAGCTTGCACAGTATGCAATTGAGCTACTGGCCTGTCCTGCATCCAGCGTTCTTTCGGAACGCACATTCAGTGCTGCTGGAGGCGTGGTAACCGATCACAGGGTGCGTCTGTCCACCGACTCGGTCGATCGGCTGACCTTCATAAAAATTAATCAGTCTTGGATCACCACCAGCTACCAAGCACCTGATGCAGATGTAACCGAATAATTTTTTTTGAAATCTCAGATCCCTTCAAAGACTGCCTATGCTGATGCTGAGTGACTATCCCTGAGTAATTATCCTCTTCCTCCTCAATCATCACGCTGATAGCTTGTAAGAACATTTTTGGTTCTGGGCGCCACCACCAGTGCCTAAGGCACAATTTTTCAGCCCCTGTTTAACAGGGGCGTGTAATTACAATTTTTGATGTAATACTTTGCAGCAGGGCTCGTTCCTGCATTCCAACTAGAGTGTCTGTGAGGGGTTGCAGTGTTGTGGCACCAGCACCAGTGCCTAAGGCCCAATTTTTCTGCCCCTGTCTAACAGGGGCGTGTAATTACAATTTTTGATGCAATACTTTGCAGCAGGGCTCGTTCCTGCGTTCCAACTAGAGTGTCTGTGAGGGGTTGCAGTGTTGTGGCACCAGCACCAGTGCCTAAGGCCTAATTTTTCAGCTCCTGTTCAACAGGGGCATGTAATTACAATTCTTGATCTAATATTTCACAGCAGGGCCCAGTGAGGGCTTACAGTGTTGTGGCCACAGCAACACCTAAGGCCCAAATTTCTGCTGAGTATATAGGGCAGGACCTTACTTTCAAACATCTAACTTACAAACGACTCCTACTTGCAAACGGAAGGAGACAACAGGAAGTGAGATGAAATCTACCCCTAGGAAGGGAAATTCTCTCCTGTAAGAGTTAATATGGGAAAACAATTTCTCCTTTCCACTGATGCTTTCCAATCCTTGTTCCACAAAAAAACCCAAATTTTCAAAAAACATTTTTCATTGGGACAAAAAAGTGAGGTGAAATCTTCTAAAGAGGAGGAAAGACAGCAAAACAAATGTCACAGGGGTGATAACCCTTCCCTATGTTTTCCAAAAAGCTTAGAAAAGATTTTTTGGCTGAAGCTAAACACGTTAAAAATGTTCAAAATTACAAACAGATTCTACTTAACAACAAACCTACAGTCCCTGTCTTGTTTGCACCACCTGTATACTGCTGTTCAGAGTATATAGGGCCTGGTGGCCCCACACCTTTCCTTATTTTAATTTGGGTGCGGGGTTCCCCTTAATATCCATACAAGACCCAAAGGGCCTGGTAATGGACTGGGGGGTACCCATGCCGTTTGTCTCACTGATTTTCATCCATATTGCCATGACCCGACATGACATTAAACCCGCAAGCAGTTTTAAATTAGATTTTTTCCTTTAAAAATGACATTTGGTGCAGGGACTGTTCTAAACATGGGAAACACGCGTCACTTTACAGGCATACTATAGACACCCCCCAGGTACGATATTTAAAGGAATATTTCACTTTTTTTTTTTGACTTTAAGCATCATTAAAATCACTGCTCCCGAAAAAACGTCCGTTTTTAAAAGTTTTTTTTGCATTGATACATGTCCCCTGGGGTAGGACCCGGGTCCCCAAACCCTTTTTAGGACAATACCATGCAAATTAGCCTTTAAAATGAGCACTTTTGATTTCGAACGTTCGAGTCCCATAGACGTCAATGGGGTTCTAACGTTCGTGCGAACTTTCGGTCCGTTCGCGGGTTCTGGTGCGAACCGAACCGGGGGGTGTTCGGCTCATCCCTAGTCACCAGTACAGTATTTGTAAATTGAAATCATATCCCCTCTCAAGCGTCTCTTCTCCAGAGAGAATAAGTTCAGTGCTTGCAACCTTTCCTCATAACTAAGATCCTCCAGACCCTTTATTATTTTTGTTGCTCTTCTTTGTACTCGCTCCATTTCCAGTACATCCTTCCTGAGGACTGGTGCCCAGAACTGGACAGCATACTCCAGGTGCGGCCGGACCAGAGCCTTGTAGAGTGTGAGAATTATCGTTTTATCTCTTGCATTGATCCCCCTTTTAATGCATGCCAATATTCTGTTTGATTTATTAGCAGCAGTTTGGCATTGCATGCCATTGCTGAGCCTATCATCTACTAGGACCCCCAGGTCCTTTTCCATCCTAGATTCCCCCAGAGGTTCTCCCCCAGTGTATAGATTGCATTCATATTTTTGCCACCCAAATGCATTATTTAACATTTTTCTACATTGAACCTCATTTGCCATGTAGTCGCCCACCCCATTAATTTGTTCAGGTCTTTTTGCAAGGTTTCCACATCCTGCGGAGAAGTTATTGCCCTGCTTAGCTTAGTATCGTCTGCAAATACAGAGATTGAACTGTTTATTCCATCCTCCAGGTCGTTTATAAGCAAATTAAATAGGATTGGTCCCAGCACAGAACCCTGGGGAACCCCACTACCCACCCCTGACCATTCTGAGTAATCCCCATTTATCACCACCCTCTGAACTCGCCCTTGTAGCCAGTTTTCAATCCATGTACTCACCCTATGGTCCATGTCAATGGACCTTATTTTGTACAGTAAACGTTTATGGGGAACTGTGTCAAATGCTTTTGCAAAATCCAGATACACTACGTCTATGGGCCTTCCTTTATCTAGATGGCAACTCACCTCCTCATAGAAGGTTAATAGATTGGTTTGGCAAGAATGATTCTTCATGAATCCTTGCTGATTACTGCTAATGATATTGTTCTTATTACTAAAATCTTGTACATAGTCCCTTATCATCCCCTCCATGAGTGTACATACTATTGATGTTAGGCTAACTGGTCTGTAATCCCCAGGGATGTATTTTGGGCCCTTTTTAAATATTGGTGCTACATTGGCTTTTCTCCAATCAGCTGGTACCATTCCAGTCAATAGACTGTCTGTAAAAATTAGGAACAACGGTCTGGCAATCACTTGACTGAGTTCCCTAAGTACCCTCGGATGCAAGCCATCTGGTCCCGGTGATTTATTAATGTTAAGTTTCTCAAGATTAATTTTAATTCTGTCCTCTGTTAACTATGGAGGTGCTTCCTGTGTTGTGTCATGAGGATAAACACTGCAGTTTTGGTTACTGAAGCCCCCTGATTCACTCGTGAAGACTGAGGAGAAGAATAAATTCAATACCTTCGCCATCTCCCCATCCTTTGTAACCAGATGTCCTTCCTCATTCTTTATGGGGCCAATATGGTCTGTCCTCCCTTTTTTACTGTTTACATACTTAAAGAATTTCTTGGGATTTTTTTTGCTCTCCTCCGCTATGTGTCTTTCATGTTCTATCTTAGCCGTGCTAATTGCACCCTTACATTTCTTGTTGCATTCTTTATAAAGTCTGAATGCTGAGGATGATCCCTCAACCTTGTATTTTTTGAAGGCCTTCTCCTTTGCTTTTATATGCATTTTTACATTGGAGTTAAGCCATCCAGGATTTTTGTTCGCTCTTTTAAATTTATTACCCAATGGGATACATTGGCTAATGCCCTTATTTAATATGCTCTTAAAGCAAACCCATCTCTCCTCCGTATTCTTTGTTCCTAATATTTTATCCCAATTTTTGCCTTTTAGCAAGGTTTGTAGTTTAGGGAAGTTGGCTCTTTTGAAATTCAGTGTCTTTGTGTTCCCTTTATGTTTCCTATTTGTGTGATTTATACTGAAAATAATTGACCTGTGATCGCTGTTACCTAAATTGCCCCGTATTTCCACATCAGTGTTCAAGTCTGTATTGTTGGTAATCAGTAGATCCAGTAATGTTTTATTTCTAGTTGGTGCGTCTACCATCTGACCCATAAAATTGTCCTGCAAGACATTAAGGAACTGGCGAGCCTTAAATGAATGCGCGGTTCCCTCCGCCCAGTCTATGTCTGGATAATTAAAATCCCCCATTATGATAACACTTCCCATCCTTGCTGCTAATCCAATTTGTGATAGGAGATCCGTCTCCACTTCCTCCCTCAGGTTAGGGGGCCTATAGCATACTCCCAGTATTATTTTCCCCTTAGCTTCATCCCTTTGAAGCTCTACCCATAAGGATTCCACCTCCTCTCTAGCTCCCTCAGTGATGTCATCTCTCACATTCGCTTGTACATTATTCTTGATATATAGGCATACCCCACCCCCTTTTTTACCTTCTCTATCCTTGCGGTATAGGGTATACCCTTGAATGTTTGCCAGTCAATCATGAGAGCTGTTGAACCAGGTCTCTGAAATTGCCACAAAATCCAAATCCTCCTTGTACAACAGTATCTCTAGTTCACCCATCTTGTCCGCCATGCTCCTGGCATTGGTGAACATGCCACATAGTTTAGACCGGTCGCATATTGTCCTCGTATTGGGCGTTTCGAGATTGCAACTAGGACTTGCTACTATACTCACCTTGTGTTTTTGTGCTTTGGTTAACCTACCACTAATGCCCCCAATACTACCCTCTGGAATATCTTCCGCGCTGGCTATCTCTGTCTCTGGACCCTCCCCCCCATCGCCATGTACTCGGCCTAAGATCATCTTTTTTATTTCATCAAACATTTGGGCAATATAGTGTGTTTTAGTGCATTAAAATTTAAAAAAGTGTGTTTTTTCCCCAAAAAATGCGTTTGAAAAATCGCTACGCAAATACTGTGTGAAAAAAAAATTAAACACCCACCATTTTAATCTGTAGGGCATTTGCTTTAAAACAAATATATAATGTTTGGGGGTTCAAAGTAATTTTCTTGCAAAAAAAAATATTTTTTCATGTCAACAAAAAGTGTCAGAATGGGCTTTGTCTTCAAGTGGTTAGAAGAGTGGGTGATGTGTGACATAAGCTTCTAAATGTTGTGCATAAAATGCCAGGACAGTTCAAAACCACCCCAAATGACCCCATTTTGGAAAGTAGACACCCCAAGCTATTTGCTGGGAGGCATGTTGAGTCCATGGAATATTTTATATTGTGACACAAGTTGCGGGAAAGAGACAATTTTTTTTTTTTTTTGCACAAAGTTGTCACTAAATGATATATTGTTCAAACGTGCCATGGGAATACGTGAAATTACATCCCAAAATACATTCTGTTGCTTCTCCTGAGTACGGGGATACCACATGTGTGAGACTTTTTGGGAGCCTAGCCGCGTACGGGACCCCGAAAACCAAGCACCGCCTTCAGGCTTTCTAAGGGCGTAAATTTTTGATTTCACTCTTCACTGCCTATCACAGTTTCAGAGGCCATGGAATGCCCAGGTGGCACAACCCCCCCCCAAAATGACCCAATTTTGGAAAGTAGACACCCCAAGCTATTTGCTGAGAGGTATAGTGAGTATTTTGCAGACCGCACTTTTTGTCACAAAGTTTTGAAAATTGAAAAAAGAAAAAAAAAAATTTTCTTGTCTTTCTTCATTTTCAAAAACAAATGAGAGCTGCAAAATACTCACCATGCCTCTCAGCAAATAGCTTGGGGTGTCTACTTTCCAAAATGGGGTAATTTGGGGGGGTTTGTGCCACCCGGGCATTCCATGGCCTCTGAAACTGTGATAGGCAGTGAAGAGTGAAATCAAAAATTTACACCCTTAGAAATCCTGAAAGTGGTGATTGGTTTTCGGAGCCCCGTATGCGGCTAGGCTCCCAAAAAGTCCCACACATGTGGTATCCCCATACTCAGGAGAAGCAGATAAATTTATTTTGTGGTGCAGTTCCACATATGCCCATGGCCTGTGTGAGCAATATATCATTTAGTGACAACTTTGTGCAAAAAAAAAAAAATTGTCACTTTCCCGCAACTTGTGTCAAAATATAAAATATTCCATGGACTCAACATGCCTCAAAGCAAATAGCTTGGGGTGTCTACTTTCCAAAATGGGGTAATTTGGGGGGGTTTGTGCCATCTGGGCATTTTATGGCCTTCAAAACTGTGATAGGTAGTGAGTAAAATCAAAAATTTACGCCCTTAGAAATCCTGAAGGCAGTGATTGGTTTTCGGGGCCCCGTACGCGGCTAGGCTCCCAAAAAGTCCCACACATGTGGTATCCCCATACTCAGGAGAAGCAGCTGAATATATTTTGTGGTGCAATTCCACATATGCCCATGGCCTGTGTGAGCAATATATCATTTAGTGACAACTTTTTGTAATTTTTTTTTTTATTATTCAATCACTTGGGACAAAAAAAAATAATATTCAATGGGCTCAACATGCCTCTCAGCAATTTCCTTGGGGTGTCTACTTTCCAAAATGGGGTCATTTGTGGGGTTTTGTACCGCCCTGCCATTTTAGCACCTCAAGAAATTACATAGGCAGTCATAAACTAAAAGCTGTGTAAATTCCAGAAAATGTACCCTAGTTTGTAGACGCTATAACTTTTGCGCAAACCAATAAATATACGCTTATTGACATTTTTTTTTACCAAAGACATGTGGCCGAATACATTTTGGCCTAAATGTATGACTAAAATTGAGTTTATTGGATTTTTTTTATAACAAAAAGTAGAAAATATCATTTTTTTCCATTTATAGCACAAAAAATAAAAACCGCAGAGTTGATCAAATACCATCAAAAGAAAGCTCTATTAGTGGGAAGAAAAGGACGCAAATTTTGTTTGGGTACAGCCCTGCATGACCGCGCAATTAGCAGTTAAAGCGACGCAGTGCCAAATTGTAAAAAGTGCTCTGGTCAGGAAGGGGGTAAATCCTTCCGGGGCTGAAGTGGTTAAGGAATCTGGGTGCAGTGTATTACACAAACCTACAATACAATATGTGGCTTCACCAACTTTACTTGTATAGCATTGTACTTTAAGTTAAACAATTGTAATACTGAATAGTAAACCTAGATGATTCTTTGATGTATATATCATATGGCTTACTGTGTTGTTGGGTTAACTGCTTTGCAAACATAAAAAAATACTTTAACTGCAGGTCCCTGGGTCATTTATGAAATTCCATGTCAAACGTCATAGATGTGCATGCATTTCATTTGAATAGTTTTAACATACTAATGTAGAGGAGAACCACAGGCATTGCATGAGAATTGGATATATGGGATAATCTGGTTAGTGCTCTTATTTCCCAAAGGAAATTTATAATTTTTCATTTTACCTTTCAGGCAAAGGTGAACATGGGAAGCCATATCCTGTCAGTGAACTGGACCAAGATGACACGGCTTATAGAGAAAATGGCTTTAATATATATGTTAGCAACAACATTGCCTTGGAGAGATCCTTGCCTGACATACGACATCCTAAGTAAGATGATAGTTTAATCATAATAACCATTATCTATCTATCTATCTATCTATCTATCTATCTATCTATCTATCTATCTATCTATCTATCTATCTATCTATCTATCTATCTATCTATCTATCTATCTATCTATCTATCTATCTATCTAACTATCTATCGTAAATCATATAAAACATATCTAAAAATATAATTTAAAAAAATAATTTAACTTCACTGATGTAGTGGTTGGCAGACAGAAGCATTAAAAGCAATATAAATTCCAGCATCTTAAATAAACATATATTATTAAAAATTTTAGGTCCTTTGTATTGTTTCAATGTGTAAAATGTCTCTCTGGAATTGATTAAATAAGTTAGCACTTTCTTGCAATCCAACAAAACATAAATGAAATTGAAATTGCGCAAAGATTGATTTTTTTTTTACCTACAAAAACATGCATAATAAATCAATAACCAAAATTATTAAAAATATTTTCTTAATATTGTAATTGTGCAAACTAATGATATTTACTAGATGATTCACAGCTAGGTTGGTGTATAGTATGACCATTAAAATATAAGATTATATCATAGCCTTTTGTTTGACAAGATTGTGACTAAGTAGCTCATTGTCTTCCCCTTTATTAGCTACAGGCTAAATTTGGGCCAGATTTGGGCATATAAGTGAAGTAGAATTAGAAATAATAATGACAGATGTTAGATTCATTGCCTTGTGTGTTTTGAAAACCATGAGCTCTGAAAGTCATAAAAGTTTGATTTTCCTTATAAAGTCAATTACCGGTCTCATATGTGTACATATGTTTATTTTTAATTTGTAGCTGTTGGCCATTGAATAAGTCCCTATTTTTGACTGAACTAAAGAACCTTTATTTTCACTGCCAGTCAAATTCAAACTCAGTCTGCTAACACTGACTTCTTTACTACTAGTAAAAAGACATTTATAAAGAAAGAATGGTTACCGCACTGTTCTTTCTGGGTGGGAAGAAACTTGTAGCTTTGTGTATTACTTTTTTTGTTATGTTTCTTCCTGTGCCAACAAAGTCTTCATATTAACATTGAAAAACATATACATCTGCAGTGCTTCAGACAAATGGAGTTGAAAAAATGGATTTCTAGTAAAAAAATAAAAGCATAATAATAATTAAAAAAAAACAAAAAACAACTTAATAGCTTTTAGGGGTCAGGAAATACTAGACCAATCGTTGTATGATAACTATTGTTTGTAAATGTTTGATTTAATGCTGATTAGAACATTGCATTCCACCATATGTATAAGGCCACACCTAAAAATCTATCACTTGTGTAGTGTTTTCAACAAATTCAAATGCATCCAGACAGAGCTATCTCTTGTAAAATAAAGAGAACGTGAAAGAAAATGCTAGACAACAAATAATGGAACCATTTATTTCTTGCACTGTAAGTGTACTTATCCTTTTAGCCTCCTTCTCAATACCTCTTCATGGCATTGTTTCTCTTCACTGGGCTCTCGTTATGCTTCTTCTGTTGTAAGCAGAATCTGCACTACAGACTTGAGGCCTTCCTCCAAATCTAATCAAGTTATAGTTGAGGAGAAAGAGAAAATGCATAGAAACTCCCAGCACTTGCAATGTGATGGTAAGCTTTTCTTAGAAGAGGTATGCAGGGAGGAGAGAAGTGCTCCAAATCAAGCAGCTGTTATTGGTGGCCATTACCCATGGTAAATTAAGGAGTGGGAAACATTATAGTAGGCAATAAACTTATCCCACTAGAAACAGGAGAATTTTTTTTAATTTTACTTAAAAATTCAAAGTGAAAAGTAAGAAAAAATGTGTGATTAATACATTTTTTAAACATGCAAAACAAATAAAGAGAGAGGATTATGTGAATTAACAATATAGGGCATTTTTCAAATGAAGAAAACTGAACTGAGAAACATGCACTGTTGGTGGTGGCCTTTAAGGAGGGGATCTGAGCACAACTTCCACAGAGATAAAATGATTGTAAATGTATCTCTTATTTATAAATACTGTATCCTTTTAAATACTATACCTGTCAACTAGATAGGTGTGAATTATAGTGGGTAGAGATCGCCACATGTGTGCACTGCATGGAGCTGCTGAAACTTAATTATATCATCCAGAATTTGATGAAGCAAAGGGTACTGTAGACACCTTTGAACAGCTTTCAAGATTTTTGAAGTGACACGGTTTTAGCTCAAGAAAACCAATGCAAGCAAAGAAGAACATACAAACTCCATCATGTTATTGTTAAAAAAATGTAAAAGTAGTAAAAAAAAATAATAAAAAAAAAATAATTCTTGCATTATTAAGTGGATCTATCCAGCTGTGAGACATACTATATAGTAAATCTAAATTGGCTATTTTGGCACTATTATTATTTTAATTGCTATTGCTATTACTTTGTTTGCAGTTATTCTTTGTCATACAGTTGCCACTAGATGTATGACAAGCTGGCATCACCTAAATATCACACTGCAGCACAAGAAAGGTCAGCCTTCAAATTGTCATTAGGAATGAAAACTATTTACTCAAGAAAATGTGAAGAAAAACGTAAAGCTATTGTTTCCTTTCTCACTGTGTCATAAACCTTTATTAGCGGCAGATAAGATTTTAGGCCTTCTGCTTTTATATCTGTGCTGCCTCCAACCTGAGCTGCCTAGAGTACAAAAAAAGATACAGTCAATCACAATGTAGTGAGCCATCAGTAAACGCTGTTCACAAAGCCTTCTACTGGCAGTATTTATGAATTCAGATAACTAGTCAAGACACTGAAATGTACAGATCCTATTGTGAAGAAGAGCTGTCAGTTACAAAGGAGCTGGATCACACAACCTCACTATTCAGAATAACTGGTATATATTCATTGATGCTAGAAACTACTACATCTACTTTGCTGGAAAGGAAGACAGCTTAAATACCATATGTATTTGAACATAAAAAGTGCCGACCATCAGGGTCTGTAAAAAGATTCTTATTTATTAGCTTTTGTTCGTAGATAAATGTGCATTTGTTCACCTCACTGTTAACACCAATCCATAAATTGCACTCATCTGTATTCACCACCTATATTTTGCTGCCATGTATAATTTGTGTACCAATAATCGGCTTGGGCCGATCACAGCGCCGGAGCCTGCGGACCCGGAAGATACTCCGGGGAAAATGTCAGCTGTGTCAGCAGTGTGACGGCGCCGCTGCAACAGCTTCGTTCTAAGGTAAGTAATTCATAATGAGCTAGTATGTGATGCATACTAGCTCATTATGCCTTTGTCTTGCAGGGTTTTTTTTCTGAGTTTTACAACCTATTTAAGTGTGGTTTTGCTTTAACAGAAGAATATAGATTTTAAGAAAGGAGGATTTTTTTCAGACAGATGTCAGCACCATTCATATGTAATCTCCTTGAGAAATATATTTACAGCATTCTAAACAGTGGCTCATACCTTTTGTAACTCATCCAAAAATAGAAAAGTTGTACAATAAGATAAAGTAAGAATACCTAACTGTTTAAGCACTGCTATGATACAATTCCAGGCTGGATTTACTGACAATCAATGTAATGCTTTTCCTTCAGGCTGGGTTCACACCTTTGCCAATTGGATGCAGGTTTCATCTCATCCAATTTGCATGACAGGAGATTGTGACCGCCTCTCTATGGAGCTGGTTCACATATCTCCGTTGCGGATGCTGAGCGGCTTGCACAAGAAGGCTGTGCGTCACTGGCTCAGTTTCAAGGCAGAATTCAGGCAAAAATTCCGCCCTGATTCGCCCCTGAAATGGAGAACAGAGACGAATCAGGAAACCCTGCTGCGAGCCGCATCCATCGAAGGTGTGAACCCAGCCTCAAAAGCTACACTGATACAAGTAAAACTCTGAGAACACACTGTAAGCTCAAAAATGCCAAACATCCAAAGAATAAATGTTACACTTCATAAAATAAAATTAATAATACAATTTAATTATTGCTATCAGTTTTTGTAAGATAATCTCTGAAATTCATGTTGTAGACACTAGGGGGTTGATTTACTAAAGGCAAAAAGACTGTGAACTTTGCAAAGTGCAGTTGCACTCTGCAAGTGCAGTTGCTCCAGAGCTTAGTAAATGAGCAGAAGCTCTGCTGATTTCCACCATCCAGTCATGTGCAAGCAAAAATTATTTTTTTTTATTGTCCTTGAACGTGATTGGGTACTCTTTGCAAAGTGAAGCCTTACCTCATTTACTAAGCTGTGGAGCAACTACACTTGCAGAGGGCAACTGCACTTTGCAAAGTGCACAGTCCATTTGCCTTTAGTAAATCAACCCCCTAGGTCTCTACACCACAATTTCTTGCAACACATTCATCTTCCTGAAAGATACATGGCCAAAGATAGATGGCTGAATGATACATACATGGTGCATGGCCAAGGAGTTTTGTTGTGAAGTGGGTAGATCCTAATAAGGAGCTCCGAGAAATTTCCCCATCCATAGCCACAATTTAGTACAATAGTGGCTATGAAATATGCACACTGGTGTCCTCTGTCTATCGATAGTCTCTCAGCATCTCTACTCATGTCCAGTGATCATCCCGCATGATTGTTTGCTACGATTCTGGTGGTAATGAAGTAAATATGAAACAGATTTTAATATAGTTAAACATACAACACTCCTACCCAGTGGCGTCTCCAGCTTTCATATTTAGGGGGGGCACATGGGGGGACAGGGACAAAAGTAGGGGGGCAACTATAAAATGCAATTATATATATCTATATCTATCTATATATATATAGATATATAGATATATATATCCTGGGGCCCTTTACTACGATCCCACAACAGCCCTTTCACATGTTCTGCAGTGAGCTCCCTTCCTACTGTATTGGGCCCCCCCAGGGTGGCAGAAAACAAGAGCTAAATGTCACCAGCATACCAAGAAAATATAAAGGTCCAAAGCAGTAGGAGAACTATCAGGGTTGCAAAGGTTGTCTTGTCACTGGGCCCTGGTGTTCTGCCACTGTGGGGTTCCCCAGCCTCCTCTTGCTGTCCTGCCCCTGCTATTGACAGTGCCGGTCTGGCATCTCTGGGAATTTACAGGCTGGTTCTCCTGTCCTAAGGATGGGAGAAATCAGTCTGTTTTTTCAGTAACTGAGAGTCCTGGTGGAGTCCTTCCTGCAACTCGCTCTTCTCCCTGCCAATGAGGATGCAGGGGAAGGAGCAAAGTGGGCGGCTGTGGTTGTGTGAGCGCTCGCATTATGCAGTGTCAGCGAGCAGAGGGAGGGGGAGGAATCACCCGCAGGAGCTGACTGGGGATGCTCTCCCTCTTAGACATTGCCTTTTTGTAAAAAAAAAAGAAAAAAACATTTTTTTTAATTGGGGGGCACATGGTGGGGCACAGCATAATGTTGGGGGGGTCAGGGCCCCCTCTGGCCCCCCTAGGGACACCATTGCTCCTACCCCCATAACTCTGGCCTGTCTGTATGCCAGTTTAGAGTTGGTCTTAATTACATCTAGTTTTTTATTATACACAGAATGGATATAATTATTTTTGAATTTGTTGCAGCCGTAATCACACATGGTAAAAGTAACACATATACCATAAGAACTACATGAATCTGTTCTAGTTGTTAGAACTGTCAACAAAACTGTCACAATGCATTCATAAGCTATGTTCCTTTTAAAGAAACACAAAACACAGGAGTGAAGTGTCCACTAATAGCACCTCTATTATATATTGAGTAGATGTAGACTCGATGCCATTCACCCATAGAGGGTGTTGCTGCCATAGCCAAACATATGCATCAAAAAAGAAGGTTGAGGGACCCTCAGATGAGGGGACCTCAGAGAGTAAAGCACATGAAATTACAGTGAATATGCATTGCATATGTGACCCTACATTAGGAATACAGTACCAGATCCTTTACATCCTGCAGGCCTCTTGCATTCATAGCTTTCCATTACCCCCGGGGGCCATACACGCACAGATTGCCTTAATAGGTTCCCTCCTTGGTGTACACCAGACTCCACTCATTATGCAGTAATTACCGCGGGCTATCCTTGAGTGTATGGATAAATCTGTGTCCGGACCTTTTGTTAATTGTGTTTGTCAGTTTTTTGTATTTGTATGTATGTCCATTGTCAGGTATTACATTGCTATCTACCAGTGTGGGGCTTAACAAGCCATAACCAGTGTAGATAACTATTGATTCTCAGGCAATTGTGCCATGTTTTTATGTCTCTGCTTTACTCTCTGAGGGTCCCTCAACCTTTTTTGATCCTTTTAAAGAAATCACACCACCAGAAACGTATCCCAACTGCTTTATTGAATTCCCTCTATATGTGTTTGTCTTTTCAAGGAAATATGGAGACTGCATTGCTAACTTCTCTTTCATAACATTTCTAGTTGGCTGGCCTCTGTTCCAATCCATTGTCTTTAAAACTTTCTTTGTCCCAAAAACACAACAGGTATGCACAACAAGACTGTACCTTCACTGTGACTTTCGTTATTTAAAGTAGAATTTCAGCCTAACACTACTACATACATCCAAAGAGTAAATCCTTTCACAGTGCGGGCAGCGTGGTGCCCCCCCCCCGCCAGCGACCTCCCTTGTGGTTTCTGGGCTCTCCCATTTTTATTGATTCGACTTCAGGATGTAGAGCGGGGGGAGACCAAGGCACACCCATGCCTCAAATTCCCCTGTACTAAGAAAAACCAAAAGCAACAATGATTTTTTTTCACTTTCAATTTCAGATCCTCCATTTTCTGGCCAGTACTGCCACAGGACCATTTAACCAAGCAGATCTGTGCTTGGTTAGATGCTGTAAAGGGCAAGGAAAATATTGGGATCTATAAGATTCCTAATTTCTCTATAAAGAGTGCCTGTCATCTGCCCAATGCTATTACATAGGGGTTTAGTAAGCCCTTGTGATAGAAATAAAATTAAAATAAATAAATACCCTATTTATCGGCGTATAACACGCGCCGGTGTATAACACGCACCCCAAGTTTAGGAGGGCATTTTAAGGAAAAAAACTTTTAGGAGTAAAGTTTAAGGAAGAAAAACTTACATTAAAATGCCCATCAATGCAGCGTTATTGGTGTCCATCTGCAGCCTTGTCAGTGTCAGTGCAGCCTTGCCCCAGTGTCCATTGCAGCCTTTTCAGTGCAGCTTTGCCCCAGAGCAGCCATGTCAGTGCAGCTTTGCCCCAGTGCAGCCTTTTCAGTGCAGCTTTGCCCCAGTGCAGCCTTGTCAGTGCAGCCATGTCAGTGCAGCCATGTCAGTGCAGCTTTGCCCCAGTGCAGCCTTGCCCCAGTGCTCGCCGTGATCCCTGCCGACATACACAGCTGTGTGTAAATTCAAATATGGCGCCGAGACTGCAGTGACACGGCGGAGCGGAGATACACATACCCGAGAGTCCTCGGCTTTTTTCAGCGCAGCTCACAGTCACGCACAGTCCCGCCCTATGATGGACATAGGTCCAATGGCGGGACTGGGCAGGACTGTGAGCGGCGCCGAGAAAAGCCGAGGACTCCCGGGTATGTGTATCTCCGCTCCGCCGAGTCCCTGCAGTCTCGGCGCCATATTTGAATTTACACATGGCTGTGTATATCGGCGGCGATCGCGGCAAACGCCGCAATCGCTCTGATCCAAACAAAAAGTGACGGGATCGGCCTATAACACGCACCTACGATTTTCCCCTGATTTTCAGGGGAAAAAAGTGCGTGTTATATGCCAATAAATACGGTACATGAAAAAAACACTTATAATAAAATGTATTATGTATTAATGTATTAAGAAAATTTGTATAACCCCTATTGCCTCACACACCTGCAAACGCACATGCATGCCCGGTGTGAGCACGTATGTATGTAAACAGCGGTCATACGGCAGAGTGAGAGCAATAATTCCAGCACAATAGCTCCTGGGCAACTCTAAACTGATGAGTTGTAAAGGGTTTTAAAGTGTCACCTATGGAGATTTTTTGGGTACCGTCATGTTTTGCAATATCACGGGCACATACAATTCTAAAACTTGACATGTTTGGTATTTATTTTACTCAATGCAACCTCATCTTTTATATTTTACCAAAAATGTGGGTATTATATTGTCTGTAACAAACACAAGAAAAGAGAGCTCAAAGCCGCCCTAGTGTAACTCAGCTTTATTAAGGAAACAATAAAAAAAACTTCAATAGTCAGACTCACATGTTGTTGGAATAGGGATTCAACACATAGATATTCCACTGTAGTATCCCTCCTGAACCACCACCATAAGATCCCAACAGAAGAGGGAAGCCGTGGACACTCAGACAGCTGCCCGGATCCTGGCAGCACATCCAAGGTTGCTGACAACAACGCACGGCATGCAGATCTTGATAAAGGAGCCCATGTCTCCGAAATGCATTGTCATAGCAACCATGTGACTTTAGCGCCCTTCCCCTGTCTCTCGCTCCTGTGAGCCAGTGTATCTATGAAGCGCAGCGCTGGCTGGACCGGGTGCATGTGCACTAGGATTCACACGCTGTGCATGGTTTTCAGCAGCCCAGCGCAGCGCTGGCTGGACCAGGTGCATGTGCACTAGGATTCACACACCGTGCATGGTTTTCAGCAGACTCAGATGTGCTGCCAGGATCTGGGCAGCTTTCTGAGTGTCCATTGCTCCCCTTTACTGTCTTAAAAAAGTATACTGTGCCTTGAGTTGTAACTAACCACTTTTAAAACACATTAGAGACCAGCCTGCAGTAGGATTCAACAAGCCCTTAAAGTCAGAGATAGCCCGGCAACTAACATTTTTAGAAGGAGTTCAGCAATGACAACAATTTTTATCAAAAAATAAAATAATTTTATATGTGCCCTGTTCACACTACAATGCTATCTAGATTGCAAAGTGTTGTGTGAAAAAATGCTCCATTTTTTCACAATGTATTGGAGCTCACCTGAAGTCACGTCCATTTTGACACTGCAGCTCAGCTGGGGTGCATAGAACTGAATGAACTGTCACTTTAACATTTCAATTAGGTTGAAAAACTAAAAAAGGTGGACTGTGCCTTGAGTTGTAACAACCCACCACTAAAACACATTAGGGACCATCCTGTAGTAGGGTTGAACAAGCCCTTAAATTCAGAGATATCCAGGCAACTAACATTTATAAAAGGTGTTCAGCAATGGCAGCAATTTCTCTGACTATGAGTTCAAAGATTTAATTAAGTGACTAAATACTAAGATGATTTTAGGCATACAAGCATTTTCATAAATAACTGGAGTGTTTTGGAAGATCAAAGGTCCATAAAGTGCCTAAACATGTCTAAAAATGGCAAAGAAATTTGATTTGCCTTCTACCAAAACAAAATTGTTAAGGCTTGTGAATTTATAGGATGCATGCATGCTCTTCAGCCTACTATACCTAACTATACAACTATTTTACTAATTTAATTATGACAGTAATCTCCAATGGGTAAAAAAGGCAGGTTGAAAGACATAATATCTATTTTTTTAAAGTAAATTGCCTTTGCATTAAACATCCGTTTTGACATTGCAGCTCAGCTGTGGTGCATAGAACTGAATCCACTGTCACTTTAACATTTAAATTAGGTTGAGGTGAACTGTGCCTTGAGTTGTAACAACCCACCACTAAAACACATCAGGAACCATCCTGCAGTAGGATTGAACAAGCCCTTAAAGTCAGAGATAGCCAGGCAACTAACATTTATAAAAGATGTTTAGCAATGGCAGCAGTTTCTCTCACTATAAGTTCAAAGATTTAATTAAGTGACTGAATACGAAGATGCTTTTAGGCATACACACATTTTCATAAATAACTGGAGTGTCTTGGAAGATCAAAGGTCCATATAGTGCCTAATCATGTCTAAAAATGGCTTTGCCTTCTACCAAAACAAAATTGTTAAGGCTTGTGAATTTAAAATATGTATGTATGCTTTTCAGCCTACTATACCTAACTATACAACTATTTTACTATGAATTATGACAGTAATCACCAATGGGTAAAAAAGGCAGGTTGAAAGATGTAATATCTAGTTTTTTTGAAGGTTGAAAGTAAATTGCCTAATGCAATAAAGGGATGTGGTCAGTGAGAGAAAAGACATCCTTGCTCATAATGAAACAGCATTGTTGCAAGTTTTTTTGATAGATTTCTGGGAGTGAATTAATGTGAGCATAGAAACATGTACCGCTACAAACCTATTGTAATAGAACATAACAGTCCTAAAAAATGGAGGAGTGTAACTGAATGAAAGGGTCTATTTGTAAAGCTTGTTCTAGCGTCTATGCTGCCCTAGTTTTCCATTGCACTTAAACACACTTAACTGGCCTTACCATTGTATAGATAATGTTAAGCTGGAGACTCCTAAAAGTGTATACTGCTAATCTCTAATCCTATAAAAAGGCTTGTAAAAAACAGTTATCTTCAATACCATTTATTGCCTTGGTTAACTATTATTCAAACCTCTATACTTTTTGCAATTCATAAATAAAAAACAAAATTTGTGAAATGTGTGTGAAGTGTATATAGAAAATCTTTGATGTCTGGGGAGATGAAATGTGTGTCACCTAACTTTCTGAATCTAAAAGGTAACTCCACTTTTGTGGGGAAAAAAATAGCAAATAAAGAAAAATAATATAGCGTGTACAATTGCGACACAAGTCATATTGTAATGTTATTAAAAAATACCTTTCCTTTTCAATCTGCATCTCTGTAATTCTCTGATAATGCAATGCAATATGGCTACATGGAGGTGTTCTGTACACAGAGTCCCCTCCCAGATATGTAATTGTCTGCTTGTGTGATTGGCTCACTGATTTTCCTAGAAGTCTGCCCTAAGATACAAATCAGATTTCAGGCATCTCTTGGAACAAAAATGTCATTTTTGGTTAGATATTTCCAATAGGAAATAATGTCTAAAGGGATGCAGGCCCAGCAGGTTCCCTTTATTAGAGCCCCGCAGGTGCAGCAGCTGATTGATAATTATGAAACTACTCCCATTAGACTCACTTTTCCTAATGGATACAGACGAACACTCAGGGATTTCTTCAGAATAACAAAAGGTAGAAATCTGCAACAAAGCTTGTTAAAATCCTTGTAATGTACACAGATCACCCAGAGGGGACTGTTTTTTTCTCAACACAAGTGGAGTTATGCTTTAACACAGATGAAGTGATACTAACACAGTTAGAAAATGTTTGGGACTTTTGAAAAGAGGTCTTACCTATATTTGCCTATTGCTATTACCCACTTTACAAAACTCTGCTGGAAAGGTGTGTTTTCACTATGACCTGGAGTCAAAAGTTATCTTAAAACTTTGCTGGAAAGGTGTGTTTTCTTTATGATCTGTACAATACAAACAATTATTTTGCCCATGGGACTTTAACAACTTAGGGACCAGAAGATTTTCCCCCTTAATGACCAGGCCATTTTTTGAGATACGGCACTGTGTCACTTTAACTGACAATTGCATGTTCGTGTGATGCTGTACATAAACAGCAGTGACATACAGTGATCAGTGCTATAAAAATCCACTGATTACTGTATAAATGACACTGGCAGGGAAGGGGTTAACACTAGTGGTGATCAAGGGGTTAAATGTGTTTCCTCTGAGGAGTTTCTAACTTTGGGGGGAGGGGACTGACTGGAGGAGGCGAGAGATCGCTGTTCCTGATCACTAGGAACAGCAGATCTCTCTCTACTCCCCTGACAGAATTGGGATTTTGTTTGTTTACATTGACAGATCCCCATTCTGGTTCTCTGGCACGATCGTGGGTGGCCAGCTAACATCGCGGCTGCTGGCCACGCGCATCACCTTCCCTGCTCCCCCCGGGCACACACATGTGCCTGCTATAGCTCTTAAATTTGCGGGAACAGGCCGACCTGCCGCAGTATAATGACAACGGCTGGTCAGCAAGTTGTTAAATGAGACATGGCATATAGCTGGGTTATGCATTATCGTTTTAATCACATTAAGTTGGTAATACATACATCAAAAAAATTAAAAATTACAAGTTTATTATTATACCTGACAAGTATCAACATAAAGTATACAATTCTTAAAATAATTGTTCCATAGAATATTTCAGAGAACACATCCAATAAAAAAAGGGGGAATGCATCCTAAAACTTAACACGCTTCATGAACTATATCTTCACTTCCTCAGGAGTAGATCCCTATTGTGAAACTAACACTCTTGTAGTGTTTTCTTAACTTGATCACAATAAAATTAAAAACAAGCAAGACATTATCATCAAAGAACCCAAACATTTTTGAAGAATGTAGTCATTTCTCTGGAAATCATGAATGTATATGGATACCTGATTCCCTCTCTTGTACATGACTGCACAGTTTCTTTATGGTATAATGAATACGCTTAATGTGACCTTCTTGTTTTGCCTTCAAAGGATAAGTTCAAAGGTCACTTAAAATGGAACTATAGGCAAAATGAACACTACATATACAGTATGATGCAGTCTATAATTAACATTAGCAAAGCAGTCTTTGTTTTTTCTTAATACCCACTGCAACATATCTGTATTACTGCTGGAAGATCTTTTAGTTTTTAACTTCCTTTAACAGTCCAAGCTTTCCAGCAAAATGTCAGTTAAATGGTTCAGACACACCATTTCACATAAAAGGGGTGCTTTCAATTGTTACCTCTTCTTCATATAGTTAAAAAACTTTATCCCAAAAGGAACAAGCAAACTGTTGCTGTAACATCTTAAAAGTGGTAGCTAGAGTTTGGCTTTCATTTATTAGCTAATAATAAAGTGTGGCGCTAATAAAATACTGAACAAGTGATATCTGTGAAGACCGTGTTCAAAACTTAAAATGTGTAACCATAGAGAGAGTGTTAAAGCATCACAGAAAATAAACACAATTAATACCAGTAATTGCTTAGGTATGTAAAGAAGTGAATGCTGAGTAGCAAAAGATGGGAAATATAAAATAATTATGCATAAAGTGCTGTATTCAACCAAAGTATATGCAAATAATAAAATGTCCCAATGGATTGAGTGTATGACTCAATACGGACGTATTATCCGTTTGTGCAAGTGCTACAAGAAAAAAAGTCCAAAGCCATAGAAAAAATAAACATAAAAAATTGTGAAAGTCTATTAGTGAAGAGGTACAATACTTCAAGTGGGCCCCAAACATCTGGAAGTAAGCCTTCTTCATATGCAGTAATGTAGGATTGCTTATAACATCTTTAAATGTAGGTGGGTTCTTCACTCATATAGGTGTTTTCAACATGGAGAGAGAAAGACAAAAGAATGCCCTTACCGGATAAGGTGGACTCACAGGCCCTTGGCGGTGAGTCAGACAAGCTTGTACCGTCAAGCGGTATGGGGTGACACTCTGTAAGAGGATTTTATGTGGAAACCCATCCGAAGTCCTCACGTGTTATGCCAGTATGGGAACCGGAACCTCCAGAGATCAGTTTCGATCGACAGTTGTTTGTTCAGTGGTCCATCCCATATGCAAATGAACAAGGAAAAGAAAAAAGCTTCCACATGGTGTAAATCCTTATTTAAAAAAGCATGGTAGCATTTTATTCAGGAATACACACCGAAAAATTACAAGCGGGGGCAGTAAAAACTCGGTTCAAATTACAAAAAATAAAAAATATGTTAAAAGAACAGCGCAGTAAGTAGTGGTGGGGTGTAGACATAGAGATCCGATGCGTTTCGCCTTCATAGGCTTCTGCTGGGGTATGAATAAGCCCCCAACACAACTGCGCTATATAATGCCATTTGAATGGAGTAAAACAGCTGATCAGCGCTGTTACGTAAGATGACTTCCGGGTCACGCGGCGTCACAGGTGACCGGCGGTCACATGATGCTTTAGTGGCCAATAGTATCTCAAAGAGGCAGGTCACAGAGCCAAGCCTCGCATTCACTGTCCACTCAACAAAGCGTCACTCCTATTGGTCTCCCAGGTCACGTGTCAGTCACGTGATGTATATCCTAAGGAGTGACGATGGGTCGCTCACGGTCTGCGTATCACAGAGGACAGGAAGTAGAGACTTTACATGTTAGGACCTGGAACGCAAACACAGTCACGATCCGTGATAATGTCATTTTACTTTGGATTCAATTTCATACAGAGCGATCCAAGTCCCGGGAGTCATCCCCTAATATCTCTATGTAAAGCTCAATGGATGGCGCAATAGATGGATAGATGGCCACTGAGGGTTTGACTGTGCAAAACAGCGGATAAAGACCTGATGTTATCTAACATTCTTAATAAATCTTAAAAGTGCATAGTGAACAACAAAAATATAAGAAATAAAAATAAAAATAATCTGAACGGAACAAAAAATGTAAAACATATTAAATAAATCAATGGATCAGTGAAGCAAGTCTATATACATTGTATAGCAGAGACCTATATCGAATTGTATTTGTGAGATTGTGTTTTAGGAACACGCAACCTGTACAGGGTTACCTTTAAAACAGTTCTTATTATAAAGGAACGATTCAAGAGAAGAAAAAAGGAGAAGGGTACCCTTATCCGTCTAGGAGATATGCCACACTGTAGTGAGGTCCTAGGGGTGATAAAAGGTAAAAAAAATACTTAATTTAATATTTAAAAGAAACATATGATACTGTCTAGTACGAGGAAATGTTGTAATGAGGAGTGCTCTTAGTTCTCACTCCGATAGAATTGGATGAACTCTCTGAGGTGGTATTCAATAGTCAAGTCATTTATTGAAAAGACAAAGAGGGGTAGGGGAAAAAAAAAAAGAGGGGTAGAGAGAAAAGAAACAAAGGGTGGTAAAATGCATATATCTAAATAGTCTGGAGGGGTGCCATGTGAACCACAGATGATCAGGGACAATCGTCGGGGGGGTACCAACGTCTAAGATTGATTAATGAAAGCATTGATGTCCCACTCGACGTTAAGTCCATGTGGCACGTAGCACTTTATAAGATGTATCCAAAAAGTTTCCAGTTTGGAGACCCCTCTTATACTTGATTCCCCTCTCCAATGTGGAACGAATTTATCGATAATTTGGAACTTCGTTCCAGATGGGTTCTGGTTGTGATAATGTAGGTAGTGTTTAGGAACACTATGATTAGTGCATCCTTTTAGTATAGCTGTAATATGTTCGTTTACTCGGATAGAAAAATTGCGTATGGTTCGTCCTATATATTGCTTACCGCAGGGACAGGTGATAAGGTATACGATAAACTTAGTAGTACAGGTAGCAAATTGTTTCATCTTGTATTCCCTCCCAGTTGAAGATGACACAAAGGTTTCTATTTTGCGGGATTTGCAAACATTAGTCCTACAAACCGTGCATTTCCTGCAGGGATAAAAACCTTTGAGGTCAAAAAAGAATGATGGTATTTTAGGGGGGTCTACTACGCCCGGCGCAATCTTGCCCCCTATCGATGGTGCACCTTTATAGATCACCCCTGCTTGTTCAGGTAATAACGGGCCCAGTATTCGATCATTTTTTAATATTTTCCAATGTTTTGAGATAATATTCTTTATTTGTTTATGTTGGATGGAATAATTGGTAAGAAAAGACCATCTATGTCTGTCATCCAAGGATCTTTTGGATTGTTCCACCAACAATGATGAGCGGTCGATACGGGCTACTTCCTGAATTTCCTGCTCAATTTGTCCTTCATCATACCCTTTTTCTTTGAATCTAGACTTGATGATTTCTGCTTGTCTGTAGTACTCTGGTAAAAGAGAACAGTTACGTCTGATTCTCATCAGTTGGCTCCGGGGAACAGATTTCAGCCATGCTGTATGATGACAGCTGTCAATCGGAATGTATCCGTTACGATCAGTAACTTTGAAGAAGGTTTTCGTTTCCAATTGGCCGTTGACAGCTGAAATTTCTAGATCTAAGAAATGTATTGAAGAGGGGCTGGCTTCAAAGGATAGATGGATGCCCACCTCATTGTCGTTTAAGGTCGACATGAAGTGGTTCAGTGATCCCATGGAGCCTCTCCATAGGGGGAGAATGTCGTCGATGTACCTGACCCACAGAGCTAGCTGTGGGGGTTTCAGGACTCCGACGACATCCTCCTCCCATTTGGCCATGAAGATGTTAGCCAGGCTGGGGGCAAACTTTGCCCCCATAGCTACCCCTTTTGTCTGTAGGTAGTAGCAACCATTGTACCAGAAGTAATTAGACTTGGTGGCAAAACGTAGCAAATCCATAATAAACCTTTTTTGGGTTGTGGGGATGTTTTTATCTCTTGACAGAAATAAGTCCACTGCTCCTAGGCCTAGTTCATGGGGGATAATAGTATACAGGGAAGTAACGTCTGCCGTTACTAAAATAAGGTCATTGCTGTAGGTAATCTGTTGTAATTTATTGATGGTATCTCGGGTGTCTTTCAGAAAGGATGGTATTGTTTTTACTAGGGGTTGCAGGTAGTAATCAATGTATTTCCCTATACGAGATGTTACAGAATTAATCCCGCTAATAATTGGACGACCCGGCGGTTGGGTGATACTTTTGTGTACCTTGGGCAGGTAATACATTATAGGGATGCGAGGGGCCACCGGAACCAAAAAATTTTTTTCTTTTTTGTCTAGTATACCTAGATGGAAACCGGTGTCAATCAGATCCACCAATGTTCTTTTAAAGCCTGTAGTGGGATTGGAACCAAGGGGCAGATAGGTCTCTGTGTCACTCAGAATTCTAAGCATTTCCGCTTGGTAATCTTTTCTATCAAGGACGACAATGCCTCCGCCCTTGTCCGCCGGGCGGATGACAAGGTCATTGCGTTCTCAGAGGGACTTTAGACCTATTTTTAAATTGGGGTCCGTGTGATATTTTTTGTTTGGGAGGACATCCAAGTCTTCCAGTACTAAGTCGCGGAACACTTTGATGGCAGGGGCTATAGGTGCTGGGGGGGTTAAATAAAGATGGGTTGGCTAACCCAGAATGGACCGCATGAGAGTTTGCAAGAAGGCTTGAAGGCCTGCAAGGGTTGGATGCAATATATCTCTGTACGTTGAGCTTGCGCACAAATTTGTGCACATCTATAAATGTGGAGAATTTATTTAAAGTTTTTGGGGGGGCAAATTTCAATCCTTTGTTCAGGACACTGAGCTCCGCCTGAGTAAAATCAACTTTACTTAAATTAAAAATGCCGTTATCCTTTAGACCCGTTTTCTCTTTCCTGGTGCGCCTCCCCCCTCGGGTGCTGCGTTTTGTTCTGAATTTCGTGTAGGGTATTCTTGTTCTCTGTGAAAACCCGGGTATAAAGGCTTCGGCTTAGCTTGGTTATAACTAAAAGGTGATCTGTCAGAGTAATCTCTGTCCCCATAGTCATACCGATATTGGGAGTTTCGATAATCGTTAGACCTTTCATCCCTAAGTGGTGAGAATCTGTTTCTCGTATTAATGGGGGTTCTTTGTGGGTATGGATGGTAGTACTGATACTCATTTTGGCTCGTATTACGTCTTTGAGGAGAATAATCCCGTCTATATTCATCATAGTGTACGGAACGATCTCTGTTACCCCTACCTTTTCCCCTGTTGTTTCTTCCTCTATTGCCGGAGTTACGGGGGGGGCCATTATATTGGATTGTAGAGACCGGGGGGGACGGGAGGAACGACTGATGGTGCTGGTAGGAAGGGATTGAGGTGCTGGAAGGATCTGTGGTATTACTGAGCTTCCTGTCTCCATAGGGTGACTCGTGTTATCAAGTGGATCCTTGGCTTGGTTATTAGTCTGCCAACTAAATACATTTCCATTTTTGTAATCATTAAGGTCTCTGCTATATTTCTTCTGTTTTTTTATTTTTTGTTCTCGTTCTTCTTTTTCTAAGTGATTCTTAAGGTTGGTAGAGAGATTAATATACTCTATCGTAGATTTATGTGGAAGGAGTTTGTCTCTAATTTCCTTGATTTCTTTATCTATAATAGTTCTTCTTGTGCGTTTTCTGTCTATAAGGAACCCCAGTAGGGATATCCCTGCTTCATTAAAGTAATGGTACCATGAATCAATGTCAGGGTCCCCTTGTTGAGGATGGACTGTCCACCTTAGGCCTCTTGGGACCATGCGTTCCTTGGTATACTGTTCCAAGAAGGCAATGTCCCATTCCAAGTGTAGCTCGGAGACCATTAGGTTTTTTAGTCTCAGAAAAAGGCCGCCTATCTCTGAGTCTGTATTCTGAGCTGTGAAAACCCCTTCTACGTTGAAGGTGCGACTAGTCCGATACTCGAACACATCCATGTTGAATGGAATACCAGAACGTGTGGAGAGGCTGCGATAGTACTATCAAAAAACAACGTATAGAAAGGGAAAGTGTGTAGATCGCGCCAACTCTCAAAACAACTAAAGTAAAGCAGCCAACACAACAATCTGACCGTTGTAAATGTGAAACTAATAATAAAGTGTGGCGCTAATAAAATACTGAACAAGTGATATCTGTGAAGACCGTGTTCAAAACTTAAAATGTGTAACCATCGAGAGAGTGTTAAAGCATCACAGAAAATAAACACAATTAATACCAGTAATTGCTTAGGTATGTAAAGAAGTGAATGCTGAGTAGCAAAAGATGGGAAATATAAAATAATTATGCATAAAGTGCTGTATTCAACCAAAGTATATGCAAATAATAAAATGCCCCAATGGATTGAGTGTATGACTCAATACGGACGTATTATCCGTTTGTGCAAGTGCTACAAGAAAAAAAGTCCAAAGCCATAGAAAAAATAAACATAAAAAATTGTGAAAGTCTATTAGTGAAGAGGTACAATACTTCAAGTGGGCCCCCAAACATCTGGATGTAAGCCTTCTTCATATGCAGTAATGTAGGGTTGCTTATAACATCTTTAAATGTAGGTGGGTTCTTCACTCATATAGGTGTTTTCAACATGGAGAGAGAAAGACAAAAGAATGCCCTTACCGGATAGGGTGGACTCACAGGCCCTTGGCGGTGAGTCAGACAAGCTTGTACCGTCAAGCGGTATGGGGTGACACTCTGTAAGAGGATTTTATGTGGAAACCCATCCGAAATCCTCACGTGTTATGCCAGTATGGGAACCGGAACCTCCAGAGATCGGTTTCGATCGACAGTTGTTTGTTCAGTGGTCCATCCCATATGCAAATGAACAAGGAAAAGAAAAAAGCTTCCACATGGTGTAAATCCTTATTTAAAAAAGCATGGTAGCATTTTATTCAGGAATACACACCGAAAAATTACAAGCGGGGGCAGTAAAAACTCAGTTCAAATTACAAAAAATAAAAAATATGTTAAAAGAACAGCGCAGTAAGTAGTGGTGGGGTGTAGACATAGAGACCCGACGCGTTTCGCCTTCATAGGCTTCTGCTGGGGTATGAATAAGCCCCCCACACAACTGCGCTTTATATAATGCCATTTGAATGGAGTAAAACAGCTGATCAGCGCTGTTACGTAAGATGATTTCCGGGTCACGCGGCGTCACAGGTGACCGGCGGTCACATGATGCTTTAGTGGCCAATAGTATCTCAAAGAGGCAGGTCACAGAGCCAAGCCTCGCATTCACTGTCCACTCAACAAAGCGTCACTCCTATTGGTCTCCCAGGTCACGTGTCAGTCACGTGATGTATATCCTAAGGAGTGACGATGGGTCGCTCACGGTCTGCGTATCACATAGGACAGGAAGTAGAGACTTTACATGTTAGGACCTGGAACGCAAACACAGTCACGATCCGTGATAATGTCATTTTACTTTGGATTCAATTTCATACAGAGCGATCCAAGTCCCGGGAATCATCCCCTAATATCTCTATGTAAAGCTCAATGGATGGCGCAATAGATGGATAGATGGCCACTGAGGGTTTGACTGTGCAAAACAGCGGATAAAGACCTGATGTTATCTAACATTCTTAATAAATCTTAAAAGTGCATAGTGAACAACAAAAATATAAGAAATAAAAATAAAAATAATCTGAACGGAACAAAAAATGTAAAACATATTAAATAAATCAATGGATCAGTGAAGCAAGTCTATATACATTGTATAGCAGAGACCTATATCGAATTGTATTTGTGAGATTGTGTTTTAGGAACACGCAACCTGTACAGGGTTACCTTTAAAACAGTTCTTATTATAAAGGAACGATTCAAGAGAAGAAAAAAGGAGAAGGGTTCCCCTTTATCCGTCTAGGAGATATGCCACACTGTAGTGAGGTCCTAGGGGTGATAAAAGGTAAAAAAAATACTTAATTTAATATTTAAAAGAAACATATGATACTGTCTAGAACGAGGAAATGTTGTAATGAGGAGTGCTCTTAGTTCTCACTCCGATAGAATTGGATGAACTCTCTGAGGTGGTATTCAATAGTCAAGTCATTTATTGAAAAGACAAAGAGGGGTAGGGGAAAAAAAAAAAAAAAAGAGGGGTAGAGAGAAAAGAAACAAAGGGTGGTAAAATGCATATATCTAAATAGTCTGGAGGGGTGCCATGTGAACCACAGATGATCAGGGACAATCGTCGGGGGGGTACCAACGTCTAAGATTGATTAATGAAAGCATTGATTTCCCACTCGACGTTAAGTCCGTGTGGCACGTAGCACTTCATAGGATGTATCCAAAAAGTTTCCAGTTTGGAGACCCCTCTTATACTTGATTCCCCTCTCCAATGCGGAACGAATTTATCGATAATTTGGAACTTCGTTCCAGATGGGTTCTGGTTGTGATAATGTAGGTAGTGTTTAGGAACACTATGATTAGTGCATCCTTTTAGTATAGCTGTAATATGTTCGTTTACTCGGATAGAAAAATTGCGTATGGTTCGTCCTATATATTGCTTACCGCAGGGACAGGTGATAAGGTATACGATAAACTTAGTAGTACAGGTAGCAAATTGTTTCATCTTGTATTCCCTCCCAGTTGAAGATGACACAAAGGTTTCTATTTTGCGGGATTTGCAAACATTAGTCCTACAAACCGTGCATTTCCTGCAGGGATAAAAACCTTTGAGGTCAAAAAAGAATGATGGTATTTTAGGGGGGTCTACTACGCCCGGCGCAATCTTGCCCCCTATCGATGGTGCACCTTTATAGATCACCCCTGCTTGTTCAGGTAATAACGGGCCCAGTATTCGATCGTTTTTTAATATTTTCCAATGTTTTGAGATAATATTCTTTATTTGTTTATGTTGGATGGAATAATTGGTAAGAAAAGACCATCTATGTCTGTCATCCAAGGATCTTTTGGATTGTTCCACCAACAATGATGAGCGGTCGATACGGGCTAACATCAGCCTGGCTAACATCTTCATGGCCAAATGGGAGGAGGATGTCGTCGGAGTCCTGAAACCCCCACAGCTAGCTCTGTGGGTCAGGTACATCGACGACATCCTCCTCCTATGGAGAGGCTCCATGGGATCACTGAACCACTTCATGTCGACCTTAAACGACAATGAGGTGGGCATCCATCTATCCTTTGAAGCCAGCCCCTCTTCAATACATTTCTTAGATCTAGAAATTTCAGCTGTCAACTGCCAATTGGAAACGAAAACCTTCTTAAAAGTTACTGATCGTAACGGATACATTCCGATTGACAGCTGTCATCATACAGCATGGCTGAAATCTGTTCCCTGGAGCCAACTGATGAGAATCAGACGTAACTGTTCTCTTTTACCAGAGTACTACAGACAAGCAGAAATCATCAAGTCTAGATTCAAAGAAAAAGGGTATGATGAAGGACAAATTGAGCAGGAAATTCAGGAAGTAGCCCGTATCGACCGCTCATCATTGTTGGTGGAACAATCCAAAAGATCCTTGGATGACAGACATAGATGGTCTTTTCTTACCAATCATTCCATCCAACATAAACAAATAAAGAATATTATCTCAAAACATTGGAAGATATTAAAAAACGATCGAATACTGGGCCCGTTATTACCTGAACAAGCAGGGGTGATCTATAAAGGTGCACCATCGATAGGGGGCAAGATTGCGCCGGGCGTAGTAGACCCCCCTAAAATACCATCATTCTTTTTTGACCTCAAAGGTTTTTATCCCTGCAGGAAATGCACGGTTTGTAGGACTAATGTTTGCAAATCCCGCAAAATAGAAACCTTTGTGTCATCTTCAACTGGGAGGGAATACAAGATGAAACAATTTGCTACCTGTACTACTAAGTTTATCGTATACCTTATCACCTGTCCCTGCGGTAAGCAATATATAGGACGAACCATACGCAATTTTTCTATCCGAGTAAACGAACATATTACAGCTATACTAAAAGGATGCACTAATCATAGTGTTCCTAAACACTACCTACATTATCACAACCAGAACCCATCTGGAACGAAGTTCCAAATTATCGATAAATTCGTACCGCATTGGAGAGGGGAATCAAGTATAAGAGGGGTCTCCAAACTGGAAACTTTTTGGATACATCCTATGAAGTGCTACGTGCCACACGGACTTAACGTCGAGTGGGAAATCAATGCAATCATTAATCAATCTTAGACGTTGGTACCCCCCCGACGATTGTCCCTGATCATCTGTGGTTCACATGGCACCCCTCCAGACTATTTAGATATATGCATTTTACCACCCTTTGTTTCTTTTCTCTCTACCCCTCTTTTTTTTTTTTTTTTTTCCCCTACCCCTCTTTGTCTTTTCAATAAATGACTTGACTATTGAATACCACCTCAGAGAGTTCATCCAATTCTATCGGAGTGAGAACTAAGAGCACTCCTCATTACAACATTTCCTCGTTCTAGACAGTATCATATGTTTCTTTTAAATATTAAATTAAGTATTTTTTTTACCTTTTATCACCCCTAGGACCTCACTACAGTGTGGCATATCTCCTAGACGGATAAGGGTACCCTTCTCCTTTTTTCTTCTCTTGAATCGTTCCCTTATAATAAGAACTGTTTTAAAGGTAACCCTGTACAGGTTGCGTGTTCCTAAAACACAATCTCACAAATACAATTCGATATAGGTCTCTGCTATACAATGTATATAGACTTGCTTCACTGATCCATTGATTTATTTAATATGTTTTAAATTTTTTGTTCCGTTCAGATTATTTTTATTTTTATTTCTTATATTTTTGTTGTTCACTATGCACTTTTAAGATTTATTAAGAATGTTAGATAACATCAGGTCTTTATCCGCTGTTTTGCACAGTCAAACCCTCAGTGGCCATCTATCCATCTATTGTGCCATCCATTGAGCTTTACATAGAGATATTAGGGGATGACTCCCGGGACTTGGATCGCTCTGTATGAAATTGAATCCAAAGTAAAATGACATTATCACGGATCGTGACTGTGTTTGCGTTCCAGGTCCTAACATGTAAAGTCTCTACTTCCTGTCCTCTGTGATACGCAGACCGTGAGCGACCCATCGTCACTCCTTAGGATATACATCACGTGACTGACACGTGACCTGGGAGACCAATAGGAGTGACGCTTTGTTGAGTGGACAGTGAATGCGAGGCTTGGCTCTGTGACCTGCCTCTTTGAGATACTATTGGCCACTAAAGCATCATGTGACCGCCGGTCACCTGTGACGCCGCGTGACCCGGAAGTCATCTTACGTAACAGCGCTGATCAGCTGTTTTACTCCATTCAAATGGCATTATATAAAGCGCAGTTGTGTGGGGGGCTTATTCATACCCCAGCAGAAGCCTATGAAGGCAAAACGCGTCGGGTCTCTATGTCTACACCCCACCACTACTTACTGCGCTGTTCTTTTAACATATTTTTTATTTTTTGTAATTTGAACCGAGTTTTTACTGCCCCTGCTTGTAATTTTTAGGTGTGTATTCCTGAATAAAATGCTACCATGCTTTTTTAAATAAGGATTTACACCATGTGGAAGCTTTTTTCTTTTCCTTGTTCATTTGCATATGGGATGGACCACTGAACAAACAACTGTCGATCGAAACCGATCTCTGGAGGTTCCGGTTCCCATACTGGCATAACACGTGAGGACTTCGGATGGGTTTCCACATAAAATCCTCTTACAGAGTGTCACCCCATACCGCTTGACGGTACAAGCTTGTCTGACTCACCGCCAAGGGCCTGTGAGTCCACCTTATCCGGTAAGGGCATTCTTTTGTCTTTCTCTCTCCATGTTGAAAACACCTATATGAGTGAAGAACCCACCTACATTTAAAGATGTTATAAGCAACCCTACATTACTGCATATGAAGAAGGCTTACATCCAGATGTTTGGGGGCCCACTTGAAGTATTGTACCTCTTCACTAATAGACTTTCACAATTTTTTATGTTTATTTTTTTATGGCTTTGGACTTTTTTTCTTGTAGCACTTGCACAAACGGATAATACGTCCGTATTGAGTCATACACTCAATCCATTGGGACATTTTATTATTTGCATATACTTTGGTTGAATACAGCACTTTATGCATAATTATTTTATATTTCCCATCTTTTGCTACTCAGCATTCACTTCTTTACATACCTAAGCAATTACTGGTATTAATTGTGTTTATTTTCTGTGATGCTTTAACACTCTCTCTATGGTTACACATTTTAAGTTTTGAACACGGTCTTCACAGATATCACTTGTTCAGTATTTTATTAGCGCCACACTTTATTATTAGTTTCACATTTACAACGGTCAGATTGTTGTGTTGGCTGCTTTACTTTAGTTGTTTTGAGAGTTGGCGCAATCTACACACTTTCCCTTTCTATACGTTGTTTTTTGACAGTACTATCGCAGCCTCTCCACACGTTCTGGTATTCCATTCAACATGGATGTGTTCGAGTATCGGACTAGTCGCACCTTCAACGTAGAAGGGGTTTTCACAGCTCAGAATACAGACTCAGAGATAGGCGGCCTTTTTCTGAGACTAAAAAACCTAATGGTCTCCGAGCTACACTTGGAATGGGACATTGCCTTCTTGGAACAGTATACCAAGGAACGCATGGTCCCAAGAGGCCTAAGGTGGACAGTCCATCCTCAACAAGGGGACCCTGACATTGAGTCATGGTACCATTACTTTAATGAAGCAGGGATATCCCTACTGGGGTTCCTTATAGACAGAAAACGCACAAGAAGAACTATTATAGATAAAGAAATCAAGGAAATTAGAGACAAACTCCTTCCACATAAATCTACGATAGAGTATATTAATCTCTCTACCAACCTTAAGAATCACTTAGAAAAAGAAGAACGAGAACAAAAAATAAAAAAACAGAAGAAATATAGCAGAGACCTTAATGATTACAAAAATGGAAATGTATTTAGTTGGCAGACTAATAACCAAGCCAAGGATCCACTTGATAACACGAGTCACCCTATGGAGACAGGGAGCTCAGTAATACCACAGATCCTTCCAGCACCTCAATCCCTTCCTACCAGCACCATCAGTCGTTCCTCCCGTCCCCCCCCGGTCTCTACAACCCAATATAATGGCCCCCCCCGTAACTCCGGCAATAGAGGAAGAAACAACAGGGGAAAAGGTAGGGGTAACAGAGATCGTTCCGTACACTATGATGAATATAGACGGGATTATTCTCCTCAAAGACGTAATACGAGCCAAAATGAGTATCAGTACTACCATCCATACCCACAAAGAACCCCCATTAATACGAGAAACAGATTCTCACCACTTAGGGATGAAAGGTCTAACGACTATCGAAACTCCCAATATCGGTATGACTATGGGGACAGAGATTACTCTGACAGATCACCTTTTAGTTATAACCAAGCTAAGCCGAAGCCTTTATACCCGGGTTTTCACAGAGAACAAGAATACCCTACACGAAATTCAGAACAAAACGCGGCACCCGAGGGGGGAGGCGCACCAGGAAAGAGAAAACGGGTCTAAAGGATAACGGCATTTTTAATTTAAGTAAAGTTGATTTTACTCAGGCGGAGCTCAGTGTCCTGAACAAAGGATTGAAATTTGCCCCCCCAAAAACTTTAAATAAATTCTCCACATTTATAGATGTGCACAAATTTGTGCGCAAGCTCAACGTACAGAGATATATTGCATACAACCCTTGCAGGCCTTCAAGCCTTCTTGCAAACTCTCATGCGGTCCATTCTGGGTTAGCCAACCCATCTTTATTTAACCCCCCCAGCACCTATAGCCCCTGCCATCAAAGTGTTCCGCGACTTAGTACTGGAAGACTTGGATGTCCTCCCAAACAAAAAATATCACACGGACCCCAATTTAAAAATTGGTCTAAAGTCCCTCTGCGAACGCAATGACCTTGTCATCCGCCCGGCGGACAAGGGCGGAGGCATTGTCGTCCTTGATAGAAAAGATTACCAAGCTGAAATGCTTAGAATTCTGAGTGACACAGAGACCTATCTGCCCCTTGGTTCCAATCCCACTACAGGCTTTAAAAGAACATTGGTGGATCTGATTGACACCGGTTTCCATCTAGGTATACTAGACAAAAAAGAAAAAAATTTTTTGGTTCCGGTGGCCCCTCGCATCCCTATAATGTATTACCTGCCCAAGGTACACAAAAGTATCACCCAACCGCCGGGTCGTCCAATTATTAGTGGGATTAATTCTGTAACATCTCGTATAGGGAAATACATTGATTACTACCTGCAACCCCTAGTAAAAACAATACCATCCTTTCTGAAAGACACCCGAGATACCATCAATAAATTACAACAGATTACCTACAGCAATGACCTTATTTTAGTAACGGCAGACGTTACTTCCCTGTATACTATTATCCCCCATGAACTAGGCCTAGGAGCAGTGGACTTATTTCTGTCAAGAGATAAAAACATCTCCACAACCCAAAAAAGGTTTATTATGGATTTGCTACGTTTTGCCACCAAGTCTAATTACTTCTGGTACAATGGTTGCTACTACCTACAGACAAAAGAGGTAGCTATGGGGGCAAAGTTTGCCCCCAGCCTGGCTAACATCTTCATGGCCAAATGGGAGGAGGATGTCGTCGGAGTCCTGAAACCCCCACAGCTAGCTCTGTGGGTCAGGTACATCGACGACATCCTCCTCCTATGGAGAGGCTCCATGGGATCACTGAACCACTTCATGTCGACCTTAAACGACAATGAGGTGGGCATCCATCTATCCTTTGAAGCCAGCCCCTCTTCAATACATTTCTTAGATCTAGAAATTTCAGCTGTCAACGGCCAATTGGAAACGAAAACCTTCTTCAAAGTTACTGATCGTAACGGATACATTCCGATTGACAGCTGTCATCATACAGCATGGCTGAAATCTGTTCCCCGGAGCCAACTGATGAGAATCAGACGTAACTGTTCTCTTTTACCAGAGTACTACAGACAAGCAGAAATCATCAAGTCTAGATTCAAAGAAAAAGGGTATGATGAAGGACAAATTGAGCAGGAAATTCAGGAAGTAGCCCGTATCGACCGCTCATCATTGTTGGTGGAACAATCCAAAAGATCCTTGGATGACAGACATAGATGGTCTTTTCTTACCAATTATTCCATCCAACATAAACAAATAAAGAATATTATCTCAAAACATTGGAAAATATTAAAAAACGATCGAATACTGGGCCCGTTATTACCTGAACAAGCAGGGGTGATCTATAAAGGTGCACCATCGATAGGGGGCAAGATTGCGCCGGGCGTAGTAGACCCCCCTAAAATACCATCATTCTTTTTTGACCTCAAAGGTTTTTATCCCTGCAGGAAATGCACGGTTTGTAGGACTAATGTTTGCAAATCCCGCAAAATAGAAACCTTTGTGTCATCTTCAACTGGGAGGGAATACAAGATGAAACAATTTGCTACTAAGTTTATCGTATACCTTATCACCTGTCCCTGCGGTAAGCAATATATAGGACGAACCATACGCAATTTTTCTATCCGAGTAAACGAACATATTACAGCTATACTAAAAGGATGCACTAATCATAGTGTTCCTAAACACTACCTACATTATCACAACCAGAACCCATCTGGAACGAAGTTCCAAATTATCGATAAATCCGTTCCACATTGGAGAGGGGAATCAAGTATAAGAGGGGTCTCCAAACTGGAAACTTTTTGGATACATCTTATGAAGTGCTACGTGCCACACGGACTTAACGTCGAGTGGGACATCAATGCTTTCATTAATCAATCTTAGACGTTGGTACCCCCCCGACGATTGTCCCTGATCATCTGTGGTTCACATGGCACCCCTCCAGACTATTTAGATATATGCATTTTACCACCCTTTGTTTCTTTTCTCTCTACCCCTCTTTTTTTTTTTTTTTTTCCCCTACCCCTCTTTGTCTTTTCAATAAATGACTTGACTATTGAATACCACCTCAGAGAGTTCATCCAATTCTATCGGAGTGAGAACTAAGAGCACTCCTCATTACAACATTTCCTCGTTCTAGACAGTATCATATGTTTCTTTTAAATATTAAATTAAGTATTTTTTTTACCTTTTATCACCCCTAGGACCTCACTACAGTGTGGCATATGTCCTAGACGGATAAGGGTACCCTTCTCCTTTTTTCTTCTCTTGAATCGTTCCTTTATAATAAGAACTGTTTTAAAGGTAACCCTGTACAGGTTGCGTGTTCCTAAAACACAATCTCACAAATACAATTCGATATAGGTCTCTGCTATACAATGTATATAGACTTGCTTCACTGATCCATTGATTTATTTAATATGTTTTACATTTTTTGTTCCGTTCAGATTATTTTTATTTTTATTTCTTATATTTTTGTTGTTCACTATGCACTTTTAAGATTTATTAAGAATGTTAGATAACATCAGGTCTTTATCCGCTGTTTTGCACAGTCAAACCCTCAGTGGCCATCTATCCATCTATTGCGCCATCCATTGAGCTTTACATAGAGATATTAGGGGATGACTCCCAGGACTTGGATCGCTCTGTATGAAATTGAATCCAAAGTAAAATGACATTATCACGGATCGTGACTGTGTTTGCGTTCCAGGTCCTAACATGTAAAGTCTCTACTTCCTGTCCTCTGTGATACGCAGACCGTGAGCGACCCATCGTCACTCCTTAGGATATACATCACGTGACTGACACGTGACCTGGGAGACCAATAGGAGTGACGCTTTGTTGAGTGGACAGTGAATGCGAGGCTTGGCTCTGTGACCTGCCTCTTTGAGATACTATTGGCCACTAAAGCATCATGTGACCGCCGGTCACCTGTGATGCCGCGTGACCCGGAAGTCATCTTACGTAACAGCGCTGATCAGCTGTTTTACTCCATTCAAATGGCATTATATAAAGCGCAGTTGTGTGGGGGGCTTATTCATACCCCAGCAGAAGCCTATGAAGGCGAAACGCGTCGGGTCTCTATGTCTACACCCCACCACTACTTACTGCGCTGTTCTTTTAACATATTTTTTATTTTTTGTAATTTGAACCGAGTTTTTACTGCCCCCGCTTGTAATTTTTAGGTGTGTATTCCTGAATAAAATGCTACCATGCTTTTTTAAATAAGGATTTACACCATGTGGAAGCTTTTTTCTTTTCCTTGTTCATTTGCATATGGGATGGACCACTGAACAAACAACTGTCGATCGAAACCGATCTCTGGAGGTTCCGGTTCCCATACTGGCATAACACGTGAGGACTTCGGATGGGTTTCCACATAAAATCCTCTTACAGAGTGTCACCCCATACCGCTTGATGGTACAAGCTTGTCTGACTCACCGCCAAGGGCCTGTGAGTCTACCTTATCCGGTAAGGGCATTCTTTTGTCTTTCTCTCTCCATGTTGAAAACACCTATATGAGTGAAGAACCCACCTACATTTAAAGATGTTATAAGCAACCCTACATTACTGCATATGAAGAAGGCTTACATCCAGATGTTTGGGGGCCCACTTGAAGTATTGTACCTCTTCACTAATAGACTTTCACAATTTTTTATGTTTATTTTTTCTATGGCTTTGGACTTTTTTTCTTGTAGGACTTGCACAAACGGATAATACGTCCGTATTGAGTCATACACTCAATCCATTGGGACATTTTATTATTTGCATATACTTTGGTTGAATACAGCACTTTATGCATAATTGTTTTATATTTCCCATCTTTTGCTACTCAGCATTCACTTCTTTACATACCTAAGCAATTACTGGTATTAATTGTGTTTATTTTCTGTGATGCTTTAACACTCTCTCTATGGTTACACATTTTAAGTTTTGAACACGGTCTTCACAGATATCACTTGTTCAGTATTTTATTAGCGCCACACTTTATTATTAGTTTCACATTTACAACGGTCAGATTGTTGTGTTGGCTGCTTTACTTTAGTTGTTTTGAGAGTTGGCGCGATCTACACACTTTCCCTTTCATTTATTAGCCACTTCTAGTCCATCTAACACTTCCCGCTCCACAGGTTAAGATTGCTGCTGCACAGTGATGGCTCCTCCAAAGATACAGTGGGGGAGTGAACCTAGCTATCCTAAAACAGGAATTGTGTTATTGCCAAAATCATCAGATGAAAATAAAGGAGAAAATAGCCTAAAGATAGAAAACGAATGCAGCTCCCACATCTTTGGTCTGGTAAGCTGCAGTATAATACATTTTTGTTCTTGGGTTTCAAAACACTTTAACTACCCTATAGTTCTAAGAAAGATGATGAGGGTGGGGAAGTAGGGCAGTTGCTGAAGCTGACCATACACTTATTACCCGGCCACGGTGGTTGTAGTGGACTATCTCGATACTGATAACTAACAACATAGTTGATGTATATTATTTATTACATATAAAAATGACATACAGAATACATTTAAAAACAAATTTGAAAAAATTGAATAAACAAATACTCAGAATTCCCCCAAGAGGTATCTGTTGATGAAGTGTATCTCAAAGATTGGCTTTTCCTCTACTCGTTTCGCGGTGCATTCACCGCTTCTTCAGGAGGAATAATCTATAAGACAAATACTTGAGTAACACACTAGTTAAATGCATTACACTAAACGGTTGTATACAAACATACTTCAGCAAGCGATATAAATGGAGAAAACAAACAAATTGCTCAGCCGGCGGATCAATGGCCATGTGTGAAGCCACAAGGTCCAAAAAAGGCTCTCCCCACGGCGGACAAGGGGGATGTGTGCAGGTATGATTCTAAATAAGAAAAAAAAATGATAATAATAAAGAGGCATTTAGTAGCTGGTAGCTCCCCAGTCAAAGAGGACAAGGACAAGAGGAGAAACAAAGGGGGAAAGGGGTGGGGGGAAAGGGGAAAACAGAGCAATGGGGGTGAGAATGGACAAGGAAGTGTGGGAAACAGGAAAAAAGTGAGTGAAGGGAGGGGGGCGGGGGTGGCAAAGGGGGGGGGAACAAGGGCAAGGAAAAAAGGGGAAGGGAAAAGAAAGAAGGGAGATAAAGAGGGATGGAGGGTGGGGAAGGGGGAGAGAGTAGAGAGGGGGAAGACATTTTTCAAATTTGTTTCTAAATGTATTCTGTATGTAATTTTTGAATGTAATAAATATTTTTATACATCAGCTATGTTGTTAGTTATCAGTATTACCAAGATAGTCCACTACAACCACTGAGGCTGGGAATAAGTGTATGGTCAGCTTCAGCAACTGCCCTACTTCCCCACCCTCATCCTCTTTCTCTATACTAACTTGTATGATGGTACTTTATTATGCTTATCTAAATTCTACTATATGAGGCTATACTCTCAATTAAGATTACCCTGTAGATCTCAGTAGCAGTTATGTTTCCTGTGACGTTGTAAGAAAAGAAAAATACCTGGCACTTTTGGATAAGGCTAAGCATATGCTTAATTCCCCCTTTCCCATGTGGCAGCATTGGTAATTTGAGATTGACCTAGCCTGGTCACAGGGATAGTAAAGTGTCCATTGTTCTATGTAAGCTCTTAGCCCGGGTTCACACTATAACGGGCTGCGGATCGCACAGGAGCGCTGTGCGTCCCTGTTCCCCGCTTCAGGGACGAATCAGGGCCGATTCTATGCCTGAATTCGGCCCTGAAACGGAGCCAAAGACGTACAGTGTTTTTGTGCAGTGCGCTCTGCAGCCGCCCCAGAGATATGTGAACCGGCTCCATAGGGAGCCAGTCACATTCTCCTGCTATGTGAATTAGATGTGTGGAAACGCACATCTAGTTCGCATAGGTGTGAACCCGGGCTGATACTTGTGTTTCAAGCTTATACAGGGCTTTGTTTCTTTGGTCATGTTAGCTGAATAGAGAAGCGCAGGGACAAGTAAGGGTGAGTATGTGCTGTTATAGAGTAAGGGGAGGGGTTAAGTGATCCCTTTACTTTGCTCTACATGGACAAATTGAATGGTCACTTATAGCAAACACTTAAAACCTAAAAAGGCAGGAGTTGTGAGCTCCACCATGGAAAAAATGATTTGTATTCACTAACAAAACAAAAGAAATCTCAAAATTTGCATCCGTCCCTATGATATTAACAAAGCAATTAAGACACAGTAAATTCCTTAGAATGTGAAACCTAACAATAGCTTCTTGCAACTCGGTTTAGGTAAACTGTGTTGATCACATTCTGTACAAGGTTAAGGGAAGAGTCAACAAGGTCCAATTGAGTTTCAACAAATCTAAAACCCAGTATCTAGTAAAAAAAAGTGAAACACATGCATCAGCATAATAGTCAGACATCATTATAACAACATCACAATATTTCTAAATATGCTTACACCAAGGTATGAAAGGGTGCAACCTGTTTATAAAACAGGACACGGTACCAAGCACACTTTATTTAATTTGAAGCATCTATTGGTGTATCATAAAAAGACTACTTATTAATTCACATTGCACAAGACACACCCAAAAAATTTGGAACTAAATGGGCTTGCTGGAAACACTTCAAGTCAACCACAGATTTCTGACGGCTACATAATACGCCCAGCCAACCATAACACCATACTACTTAACTTAATAACCCCAATACTAATAATACCCTCCCTTATGCCACATAAACTGTTCCCTTGACCTCTTTTCACTAAGGGCCGCCCCCCTCCGAGACATTTAGTCACTCTTAGGAGTGACACATATTCAATTAACTAATAAAGAGGGAAGTAGGAGATGGCCAATACCCCTTACCACCCCCCCCCTCCACCCCCTTTTTTGATCTCTTTCTTATCCCCTCCTACTCCTTACATTCCCCCACCCCACACTTTCATCCCCCTCCCCCCTGTTCCCCTAACCTAGCCTCTCTCAAAAGAACAACATGCATTTACCACTTAAGCCCATTCCATTGCATTCACCAAAAACCCGACATATTGCGAATATATCCTGGCGATGGACCTAACCTACACCACAACCAATTCCTCTACGCCCACCTACCACTTAGAAATTGAGGACCAGGATCATTTTATACCTGAACAAATAGACCTTTCAGTTACCCCTTAGTTTAAGCTACTTGCTACTCATAGCTCTTGTCTGTATGGACCAGTAAAATGATTCGGAAATGGACCAATGTTCTCAAGGTTTTACCAACTGTTAACCATACGACTACTGTCCTAAATCTCTGTATGTTATTTCTTCTCTGAAATAAAAATTTGTATGGAAAAAAAAAGGTTACTTAAGCCCAATCTTTTTTTCTTTTTTTCCTGTTTTGTTTTCCTCTTCTAGTGAAGTCAGTTACACTCACCTGAGTTCCCCAGGTCTCTCGATAATGCTGTTTCTGCCTGTGTGGACCACTATTCCAGCACCCCCCTTTAAACCTTGCAACCTGGTCCTCTTCACTCCCTTAGGCTTATTTTGGTTCTGTTTTTGATCCTCAGAGGGCCCCTTCATGGCCAGCAAATGGGAATTGTCTATGTCACACATGTAGTGATATGACACTAGCAAGATTGACCCATTCAGAAAGAAAACAGAGAGGAAAAAGACATGACCATGGCTTGAAATAGATGTAAAGCTCTGACATGAAATAGGAACAAAGCATATCCTCCTATAGTGTGCACTTGTCTCAATGCAGGGAACTGTGTGTCATTTCATTCTGCTGCTTTGTTCTTCTGCTATATGCATTAATCACTTCTGACAAGTTTTCCTAACACCAAGAGAAAAAAAAAATTCAGGGGGTGGAGCTCCAGCACACCACCTGTTATTGACAGCCTCAGCACTGGTTCTATATGCTGTGTGAAGGAGTGTGTGTCCCTTCCCTCCATTAAGCTTCTCACTGAGCTCTTCAGAGTGTAATTTCAGCTCCCTGCCCCCTGCTTTATGAAAGTTCAGAGAAGCTGTATACATTTTGCATGTTGAACAGCTCTGTATAAGGGAGGGCTGCAGATAAACAGGTACAGCTTATGGGAGGATTTGTTTAATCTTTGTGTATGACCTGAGGCTAGTCACTTCACTAAGTATACTTAAGGGTTTACAACTAATTTAACACAAGGGAAACAGGGTTATTTTTTTCCCCAGTGATCATAGAGATGTCACTTTTATGTTAGATTGGTTGCACGGTTTAGGAGATATCCCCTGTATCAGCATGTGCCAACGTCATCAGCACATGCACACTGAAGCAATGCCATTGCTTCAGTTAGTGTGCTGTTACCGGTGGCTCCCACACGCTTGGCCAATCACAGCGCCGGAGTCCGCGATACCTGGAAGTAATTCAGGGAGCGATGTCGCTGGCCGGAGCGGTGTAGGGGGACCGCTACGGGGGCTTCGATCTAAGGTGAGTATTTCATAATGAGCTAATATGCAATGCATACTAGCTCATTATGCCTTTGTCTTGCAGGTTGTTTTTTTTTTTTTTTTTATTGTGGATTTACAACCACTTTAAGTTTTAAGTGCATTTCTGGCACATCAACATTTTTCTGTACTTTCAGGGTCTTTAAATAGAAAAAAGATAAGGAAATGTGTATTTATTGCATATATGTTCTGCATATGGTTTTATTTTATTTTGCCTTGATAATTGCTTTCTTAGTTCTAATGAACATCAGGGACATGCTCCAACATTTATAATCACTTTAAAATTACCTTACAGTTTATGCATGGGCAAAACATATTCAGTACATCTTTGCAATTTATGCTTATATCCCCAAGTTTTATCCATTTAAAATCTGTGCATGTACTAAAAAATGCCTGTCGAAAACTCCCAGAAATGCATTGAGTTTTTAACTTTCCAAGTTGTGTCAGCCCTGCCTCCTCCTCTCCTCATCTCCAACAGTCCCTCCTTGTTTAAATTCATCTGAGAAGCTGCCTTAGAGCTTAGCACACAATCAGTGTAGATTAAATGTTAAAGTGTATTTAAGCCCCAAACCAAAAAATGCAATATATTGCAGCTTACCAGTCCTGAGGTATGGTGACTACATTTATTTCATATGCTAACAGCATTTTTCAGCAAGTGCAGAAAATACCTGCTGACCTTGCCAGAAATGCAGTGTTATACTCACTTGTTATTGCAGTGTTATTGTCAATCGTGAGTCGAAAATAAAGGACAATAACTCTTTCTTGTTAAACTACTAGTCCCATCAATCCACCTTGTAATGGAAATGAACAAAGGTGATCATGTTTGAAGTCCAGCTTGTGTAAAGACCATAACTGCCCCCACGGGTATAATAGAAAAATGAACGCAGACATGAAGAGGCAGGAATTGTGCTATTTGAAAGAGCACCGGGTCAAAATAAAGTGAAAAACGAATGAAGTCACCACATGTAAGGGCTAATAAAATATATTAAAGCACAACTCCACTTTTGTTGAGAAAAAAACATTCCCCTCTGGGTGATCTATGTACATTGCAATGATTATAACAAAATTTGTTGCAGATTAGTACCTTTTGTTATTCTGAAGAAATCCATGTGTGTTTTTCTGTGCCTCTGGGTAGAGTGGGTCTAATGGGAGTGGTTTCAGAATTAACTGTCAGGTGTGCATCTAGAAAGCACTAATGAGGAAATCTGCTGGGCCTGAATTCCTTTAGATGTGCTCATATTGAAAGTATCTCTCCAAAAATGACATTTCTGTTGCAGGGGATGCCTGAAATATGACTTGTATCTTAGGCAGACTTCTGGGAAAATTGGTGAGCCAATCACACAAGCAGGAAATTATGTTTCTGGGGAGTGGTCAGTACTCTGTGTACAGAACAACTCCAGGCAGCCATATTGCAATGCATTTCCAGAAAATTACATTGGCTGCAGATTGAAAAGGAAAGGTAATTTTTAATAACATTTAATTACAATATGATTAGTGCCGCAATTATATGCGCTATATTATTTTTTCTATATTTGCTATTTTTTCCCCCCACGAAAGTGAGGTTACCCTTTAAATATGTGTCTTTGAATTTAGTTACACTTTAGCTGTTTAGTAGCCAGGAGTTACAATGCTGTCACACGTAAGGACAAGGATTTTTGGAGATACAGTTTTGGGAGGCATGCCTACAAGAAGAGGAACTGATCTAGGGCACCCTTCTGATCTCACTTTCCAAGAGCTTCCCCGCAAGAATATCACAAGCCTGGTGATGACATGACAGGAATTACAGTTTTTCTCCATTGTTTTGGCTCATTTCTTGAAACAGAAATGACATTCTTAAAACTCTAAGTTCATTTGGCAAAACAGTCTTACAGTTCAGCACAACACTTTAACTCACGTGCAAAAGCTCACATCTCTCCCAAAACTGTTCACTCATGTTTCAAAACCATATTCCTTTCCCATATAAAGAGTCAGTGCTACCAAAATGGCAAAGATTCTTCTCAATTGCTTTGGCTCATTTCTTGAAACAGACCAGACGTTCTCCACTCTCTTGGTGCTTTTGCCAAAATAACCTGGATGGTTCAGCCCAACACCATGGTTCACCTTCAAAAGCTCATATTTTTCCCAAAACAGTTCACTCATGTGTCAAAAATAAATTTCTTTCTCATTCAA